>OX388039.1:18674275-19994421 GCA_947578705.1 Lacanobia wlatinum
CGACCGGCATTTTTTATTAATTTTGTATTTTTTGAGCATTCTTATAAAAAAATAGCTTTCTGCACTCCTTCTCCGTATATTCCGTCCGTGTAATTTTCGTAAAATACGTGAAGCAAAATCTTTGTACACCTAAAGTTTTTGCTTCACGTATTAACAACTATTTTACGTCACGCGGTTTCACCCGCGTAGGTCCCGTTCGCGTGGGAGTATGGGGATAATATATAGCCTATGTTACTCCCTGATAATGTAGCTATCCAATGCTAAAAGGATTTTTGAAATCGGTCCTGTAGTTTCGGAGCCTATTCAATTCAAACAAACAAACAAACAAACAACCAAATCTTTCCTCTTTATAATATTAGTGTGGATTATATAAGTAGGTTTTCGTAGGTTGAAGAATCTTTCGTATTATTTAAATACGAGCTCCCAATTTGATTAAATGATACCCGCCATAGAAATGCATTATAATTAATATTGGGCTAGTTAAAATAATGATATTATTTCCGGCAGCAATGGAACTCTCGATATTTTAGTATCCAACGTTATTATAATAATAATTTTCTATGCGGTATTTAATGGAAAATAAATTAATTTAATGTTGTAATCAGTATGAACTAGGTTTATTACCTTTCATAAAACACTGGATGATCTAATTATGGAATAATAGAAGGTAGGAGTACACCATCCAAAATTATTAGTTTCACATAGTACAGCCCGTTCTATCATCGAACCACAAGACGAACGGCGATGCGCCACCGGTACATGGTGGGCATCCCACCCACACACACAAAACGTTTTGGGAACACATTCATTGTTCGTACAGCTAAGGAGTGGAATTCCCTGCCAGAGTCTGTTTCTTGATAGCTACAATCTGGGAGTCTTTAAATCAAGAAATGATTAGTAAATAGGTTACTTCTAGGCAAGCGTGCTCCATCTTCGATCACATCATCGCTTACCATTAGGTGAGATTGTGGTCAAACGCGTGCCTATTAATAGTAAAAAAAAAATACAATCCATACGAATAATGGTAAATTCGTTACTTTACTTGTCTATCCGTCTGTTATGTGTATGTCAGTTTATTTGTAACCTTTTTACATCCTACTGGCATGACGATGGGATAATTTTCGACTGTCACATGGGAGATACCTCTGACAGAAGCAAGTGGTTTAATATCTAATGGCTAGTTTACACAGTGCGAGCTACTAACTAGACAGTAGGCAGTTACTCGGATTGTCTACTCGTATGTCAGTAGCTCGGCTCGCCTTAGCTGTTTACATGGTGATAGTAGCTGCCCAGGCTTTTGTGAGTCGCAGCACATAAAAACACAGGTCCCGCTCGCCACTGGCTGGCTGACACTGGCGAGCCAAAAGATGCGAGTGATGTGCGAGCCGCTGCCATGTGCGAGTTACTTTCGGGGGGCAGCCGAGTGAAATCAGAAAATTTTGAAGTAACTCGGATGTGATCTACTATCCAACTCGCACGCGCCAGAAACTCGTAAGATACGTCCAAATGATGCGAGTTACTGCACTGCAGCTACTTAACATATTTTTTTGTATTATTTGTTGTTATTTTTAGACACATACTTGTAACTCTAGTTTTATTAATTATTGCTATATTATGGGAAGAGCGGAGACTCCTAACACAGGCATTATTTGCTTAAAAGGAGGCTCCAAACCACTGTGTAATCTTGAAGCATAAATAAATTATTTGTATTTGTACTTGGTAGACTGACTCGCATGCTAGCTCGCAGTGTATAAACTAGCTATAAGTTTAAGTTTAGTCTTTCATCTGCAATGTCAAATAACCTGAGATTTTACGTACTTAACAAAAGCTACTCCTTCTAAATTCTCTCTCAAACTTACTCCTTGAAGCGCTCCATTAGAAGGGAACTTAATTAGTGACTTAGAAATTAATGTTTAAGCGTTTTGTCTACTTGTATGAGTTTTCAACAGTAATTATTTTTCGTGGCCTTCATACGAAGTTATGATGGAGTGAAATATCGTTTGTTTTACATAATTACGGGTAAATGTGACGTTTCAGTATGTGCGTGTCAAATGTGGAACGTATTTATGTTATACGACGTCATACGAGCATTGAAGCGAAGTGTGACTTTGGGCTCGATATAGTTATGTATTCCGTTTAGTTGAAAATTAGTTCCTAAAATAGAAATTCTAGGTACAGGATTTCTAGGGTCGACGTCTGTAACCTATTATTTCAGCTGAATAGTTCTTGACATGTTGAAACTAACATGAGGTTGATCCTCATATTAGTTTCAACATGTCGAAAACTTTTTATTTCATTGATTAATTCTCCGTTTCAGAAACTTCAAGTATTTAATCAATTTTAACTGGAACAAGCGACCTGCCTCTGCTTTTCACGGGCCTATTTATTTTCCGGCAAATTTCCCAAAAAAAAATAAGATAAAGATAAAAAAAAAGAAAATTAAAAAAATATTGTTTATAAAAACCTACCTCTGACAATTATGAAGACAACAAAAAAAAACAGCTATATCATTATACCCTTTCTCAAGTGATGCACCGACGAAAAATCAAGTGACGTATCACTTGATTTTTATTTAGATGTTTTCAAACGAAAACCAATCTGAAAACTACATCTGACAACAGAATAAATTCAACATGGTTTCATTAACAGCTTGAAATTCAGTTCCATTAAATATAAAATAGTTCACCATTTCACTAGTTGCACTTCGCTTTCAAATATTGCTACCACAAACATTCGTCGACTCAAGCCATTTTCACGACTCTCACGCCCTGTTTTAATTCATTCAGTATTCTCTAAAACCAATTGTGTCAGTCCGCGAATGACGGCAAACACTATTTATGTTAATTAAAATTGTAGTGCTTAGACCGCAATGTAATCCTGCCCTAGTTTCAGGTCTTTTATTTTTGTTTTGGATTAGAAATGCTGAAAATAAAATTACAGTGATGATATCATTAGAAACACAATCTTAGGTTGATTGTAGTCTAAACTCGTCCTCGACTTCGTCTGCGCAGTAATTTCTTGTACTTAAACAAATTTTCCCCTTTTCCCTCCTTAAAGACTATTTTTTCGAAAAATTAACCCTAAAAGGAAAGCCTTATGCAAAATTGCTTTGTCCTAGTTCTAGTAGTTTCGGCTGTGCGTTGATATGTCAGTCAGTCAGGTTTCCCATTAAAAAATCTATACTAATACTAGCTGACTCGGCAAACGTTGTTTTGCCATAAAAATACCCTACCACCTATTCTCATACCTACCGAATGTACTCACAAAATTTCATGAAAATTGGTCGAGCCATTTCGGAGCAGTTCGATATCAAACACTGTGACACGAGAGTTTGTTTCTTTGTTTGCTTGGACGCTAAGCTATATAACTCTATAAGCTATATGTCGTCACGCTAATACCAATAGGAGCGGAGCAGACGAAGTTGCGCGGGTAAACTAGTTATATAAAAAAATATTATTTAGTTGTAGTAATATATATATATATAGTAATGCAAGCCTTATGATATTATTCACTATGGATCCCCAACCACCATTATCCATGGATTTTATCGTCTTGCTTCGGATGGCAATTTTCGTAATGTTTTTAAAAGCATGTTAAATCATTGTAATCTTTCTTAGCGTATCTTATTATGCATTTTAAACGAATTGGTTATTATTTTTTAGATAGACAAAGAATAATTCTAGTAAGTCCGTCCTTTAAATTTTCAAAAAAAGCGCATCAAAGTTTAAAAGTGGGGGCTAGTGACGTCACACTTTAGTAGAAAGCGTACTATAAAGGTGAAGTTACACGAGTTTTAAACGCACTGTATAGTCTTCATTATTTGTTCATGCGAGAAAACAAAATACGTGTCCAATATTTTATGGAAATCTATCTGACGTACTAATTAGATTTTTTTTCAGGAAAATACCCAATTTGAAGTAAATACATCTTTTATAAAAATACCATCTTCAATAAAATTTATCAAAACGATAACCCCAAGCGATTGTCATCTAACATCCCCAACCCTATTACAGCTACATTCAATATTGGGACTTGATCCCTAAGCTCCTCTATATCTAGCAGATAGAAATGGACCAACCGATGTTATAGATGGGTTAATACTAGCCATTCAGTATAAACTGAAGCTCCCGTACGAAGATGATTAATGACTAACGATGGTTATAGATTAGCTTATCCCAGGATAGTGTGGACCGAGCTCGTATAACGTTGTGTTATCATTGCATTTGGTTCTAGTTTATGTGTAATAATCTTGTAAGCGTCTACATGCTTAGCAGTTTAAAAATTGTTAATTGTCTGGGAAAGGAGTGTTATTTAATCATTTCTTCAACAGATTCACTGTCCCACAACAGATACAATAGTTAAACAATCAGCGAAGAACACACGTGGTTTATGGAACTATGAACAGGTTAAGAAATAAACGTTTAATATCTCTCTCATCCCTTCTATATGTAGTCCAATATGGGCCGCGTCAGTGTATCTAAAATAAAGTGCCAGCTCCTTTATTACTACCAAACTAGAACTTTATTTCATTGTTATCCATTTCAAGTAAATGTTGAGTCGTTTTTATTATATTTTGATCGTTATTTATTTCCACATTCCTCTTATTGTCAAGCTCATTATCTTTTGTATCTACTTCAGTTGCACATTCAGTAGCTTCATTATCATCAAACGTTATAATTTTATCAATAATATCAAACGTCTTGTTAACAACAGCATAATTGACACCTTCCTATTTACTCCTTCCTATATAGCCACCCAAAATAGTTCGATATACTGTTTAGAAGGTCTATCCAATAATTAATTAATTAAATGGATCTAATCAGTTGATAGATTGATTGATAATTGTCTGGTGTCGTGTTAGCTATTAATTAGTTTAAACGGACACAAGTGAACAGTTTCCTAAGTAGGGCAGTCGGTGGGAAATATTTTTGTATCCTTTATTACAAAAATCAAAATTGATTGATATTGACTTTAGATATTTCTTTTCGGTGAAAACGATGAAAAAGAGAAGCTACGGGACACGATCATCATCATCGATTTTCAAGCACGGGTTACGTGCATGATATACAAATTACTTAAGATAGAATGTATACCTAAAAGGAAAAATGACAGAAGAAAAATTACTACAAATATTCAAGCAACGATCGCATTCACATGTCAGGCACAATCTGTCACAAATGTAGGGAAATTGAGCTTAGCTCAGAGCTTAGATTAACCTTTTTGTCAGTTAAGACTGACAGCCAAAGTGAAGGTTGTTTAAAAATTATTAGAATTCGCTCTCAGTTTGTATGAGCAACACTGAAAACGCAAATACGAAAACAAATTCTTGCAAAAGGCAGACATATAGGTGTGGTCAAGGGTGATTTACATAAATGATTAAATTTTCGAGAAATGTGACAGCAATATTATAATTGACACCATATTTAAACAAATTCTTGCAAAAGGCAGACATATAGGCGTGGTCAAGGGTGATTAACAAAAATGATTAAATTTTCGAGAAATGTGACAGCAAGATTATAATTGACACCACGTTTTAGTGAAAAAGATAATAATGAATTTGAAAGTGATTAAATTGGCGGAAATTGAAATTATTTTAGTGACCAAATTCCAGACAAAGCTACTCCTTGATACGTCAATTTGAAATTGGTCACAGAAATTACTAGAAGAGCTTTCCACTATAAAATAATATAATCAACTAATTGATTTTCCAGATACCTACCAAGTGAAGGTATGGAATTTTTAAATTAATTTAAATATTCAGGGTTGATTGAAATTCCCCAAGTATAATGTCACGTAGTTTTGAAGTTTAATCACATTAACTTTACCGACTACTTATAGTAACTATGATAGCTAACGACTGACTACCTGTTTAATTTGTTTTATGAAACTGTAAATTTTCAATACCTGGTGATATTCCATAGTCATCAAACTTCGTAAGATGTTTTTGCATAATATTGTTCTTTTCTTCTTTTCGTGTCGATTAAGTCATATCAAATTTTGTCCGATCCGTATTGAGCAACCTGTACGATACGCGCCACGAAAGATGACACTTGACGAGCGTCAGTAGTGAGAAGCTTGCGCAGGTACAGTCGTGTTAAAATAGTTACCCATAATTTGTATAAAGTGTAAGTGGTGTCTTAAGTCTCATCTTTCGTGGCACCTTTATCATTGGCCTCGTTTAAATCTTGGATGTTGCAGGTGTAGATTTTAAACCTACCGAGGGAAGACCATATTTCATAACAATATTGTCTCAAACTCAATATTGTCATGAAATGGTTCGTTCCCCGGTAGGTTCAAAATAATTACCCTACTTAAGAAATTCTTAAAATCCTACAAGTCGTGACATTAAAATCATTAGGTACACACTTAAAACCGTGTAGTAGCTCGCAGAAATTATGCAAGTACCCTGCATGACATTGTGCCATAAAAAGTTCTGATTGGTGCGTATCACTATGTGCAAGTACTTGCATACTATTCTGCAAGTTACAGGCATGTCTGTTACGACCTTTACATGACTTACCAGTTCTCGTGACGTCAGTAGAAATAGCGTTTTCAGATATGACAGGGACGGCAGGTCCTGGGGGGCCGGGCAGACCGCGAGCACCTACGTAAGTATTAAATATTACATATTAGTTAATGTAAGCTAAAAGCGTACCTTCAGGGAAAAGAAAAACATTTGGGGATTTGCGTACAAATTGAGACGTAACTTTTCACAAGAAATTGTTGCTATGGGAAAAGTTTAGGGGAAGAAATGAAATTCAAATACGTATTATGTTACCGCTCCTGTGAATGTTTCAATTTATACAAATGGACCCCATAAAATACACCTGTCCGATTCCCCAAACATTTATTTCAATATGTTAACTTTACGGACAACCCAAAAAAATAATACCGCCAAAACATCCGATACAGAAATAAAACAAAACTCTCAAGACGATCGTAAAAAGTAACAGCAATAATAAATAAACTGCGTGCAAGCACTCGAAAACCAATCCAAAGGGTTCACTGCGCGAAGAAATAAAGATTTTCCAAATCGTTACTATAAGCCCCTAAAAATCTCGCGAACGCTTTACCCGAGTATAAATATGGGTCATAGAGTAACATAAAATTTGATGGTTGAGTTAGTTTGTACCTTTTTCCCCTTTTTCGGCGGGGCGTCCGTGAGGGCCTGGCAGGCCGGGTGTTCCATCGCGGCCGGGTAAACCCCGCTCTCCCTTCGCGCCATGTGGCCCTCTCTGGCCAACGTAGCCCTGTAACACAGTTATGAGCTCACGGGTCGAAGGTAACATAACGCACGTTACGAGGGTCAAACCGTCACTTATTGCGTTAGACCCAAGTTTATTATCCGAATACCTACTAATTTGGCGACGGCGACCGTGTGATTTTATTTTGATTTAGTTACTCTCGTAAAGTTCAATGGCTGTTTTCGTGTTGTTCTCTTTAGTAACATGCTGTAAAGGAACCCTTCGTTAAATTAATGCAGAGGAAGTAGGAACTATATAGCATGTGAACAAAGAAGGTGAAACAATATAATTTGAAGAGGTAACAAAATGGAAAATTTCCAAGTGTATATTTCGTTTCAGTAAGTCAGCGAGCTCAGGTGGTTTTCGTTTGACATAAATATCAGACTTATTCGAGCATTCACAGTATTGTGTGGACCGCAAAAGTTTTGATTGATAGCCGGAGCAAGTTTAGCTAGACTAATAACCTATTTTCCTAGTTTCTTAACATCGAAGTAAAACACAAAATAAACTATGGAGCTAACTTCGAATGAATAGCTACATTCGTGAAATTAATCACTTTGAGTCCGTAATTAATACATAGTCCATCACAAAGGTAATTAATTAATCATTAATCAATGAGCCATCCTAATCCAATTATTAATATCTATTCATAACTATCTCTAATTCCGTATATCAACTAACAGAGAATTCTTCCAACTATTTGAAGCCGCTCCACACAATACGATTAGTCGTGTGATCGTCTCAACAAGCGATTCTATAAAAGTTATAGGAAATAATGATTTCATTGGATGATATTTATTAAATTTCAAACAAAAACAATGTTAAAACGTTTTTATCAAAAGCGCAGATAAATTGATTTTATCTAAATTAGTTTTCTTGATAATGGTAAAAGAGTAATTTTCAAAGTAACATTTTAATTCGATAAATGCTCAGAATGGAAGTTTATTATATTTTACTCAAACACATTAGAAGTAAGCTTTAGTATGAATACGTAATCATTCAGAATTGGTACAGATTTCAAATCTGTCATCATAATAGACCGATTCAACTTTGCATAGCAACGTTAAGATGAATCGTGTCGTGTAAATCATGTCTTAGTCCACAATATCATATTTAGATAACACTCACCCTTTCGCCTTTGTCACCCTTAGGGCCGTGTAATCCTCTTTCGCCCTTATTCCCTTGATATCCTCTCTCTCCTTGAGGGCCCGGCAGGCCCATTGGACCCCTCTCACCAGTAGGTCCAAGGATCCCTGGATTACTGGACCCGTATAATCCCGTTGATTCCTGCGTAAGACGTGGTGATTAGGAATGTATACAAAAGTTGTGAGAACAAAATAGTTGGTGACGTCTGATTTATTTGTGGTAGGATGTGAAAATTTTACGGAATAGTGTCTAAAAGGTTGTATGTGGAAGATAGCCTGCTGTGTCATTCGCTTCGACAAAAAGCTTTACTAACAGTTAGGAGAATACGTTTTCCTATTTTTTTTTCTTAACATTACTTTTTGTTATATCCTATACTAGCAATATGTATAGTTACTTAACTAAGAACAAGGTGCAATTTTATATAGACTCCGAGCCCAGTGTTTTCGCACTGTCTGTGTCTAACCTATCATGAAACTCAATCAACCTAAACATTTTGTTCGAAGGTACGTTGAAACTAATATGTCAGAATTTTGAAGATGGATAGCTATTTTAAAGGTTATACAAGCTTTACTAATATTACAAATGCGAAAGTAACTCAGTACGTCTGTCTGTCATGCTTTCACGCCAAATCTACTGAATCGATTTAAACGAAATTTGGTACACAGATAGTCTAGAGCCTGAAAAAGGACATAGGCTACTTTTTATCCCGGGAGTATGTTCCCTAGGGACCACGTGGGCGAAGCCGCTGGCAGAAGCTAGTATACATATAATATTTTCGTAATCTTATTCCATAATAAACTCAGACTAAAGTCGCATCAGAAATTAACAAACTTCACGTTTACAATATAGACAACAATATGCTTTCTAATTCCATACAACTTCGCCGATACAAGAGTATCTTGAGCCCAAACAACGATAACTTATCGAAGCTTCGAGAGGTTCTAATTACATATCAGACTTGAAGTTGATATACGAGTAGAACACACTGATAGATGGCTGGCTTATATTTACATGTTCGCAGTGTTGTGTGTTGGGGATACTAATAATAGGTTGGTAGATACTAAAGCATAAAGGAGCATGTATATCTTCATCCTTCCTGGTATATATGGTTAATCTGGTGGGAAAAACTTAAAATGGAAAGCTTATTGAGTCTCAGAACTTGTAAGTATAGTTGGATAACAGTTGTAGTAGCACTTTGGTGTGTAGGTTTAAAAACTGAATCAACAGACCTTGTCGAATATGGGTGCAACTGCTGAAGGTATGTAAAATAACTGTGGGTCTTATTTAATGAGGGTTGAAAAATATAAGGTGATGGACTCAATCTAGTAGAAAATCTTCTGGGTGAACTGGTGGAAAGAGCTCAAAGTATCAGTAATTCTTTAAATAAGTTGATGACAACCTATGTAGCTGCTTCATTGTGATGGTTTTAAAAGAACCTTTTCAAATAAGTGTAAAACTTCTGAAGGTATAAAATCACCATGACCGTCTTTTACGAAGCTTGGAGTAAGAGGGAATAGGATCGAACTAAAAAAAAAACATTTAAATACTATGTCGGGCTGTAATAATGCTATGAACATAGGTGACAATGTTTTAATCATAAGTGTACTATGTACAAAAGTTATTTAAGCACAGTAACCTATCGTCTATATAAAAATTGAAACACGAAGTTTTAAACCCAATCTAAACGAGCATAGCAAAGCCACACCTACGACAAGTAAATTAGCAACCCATAACACGTGACCACTTTTTCATTTTAAACTGTACTCTAATAAAAACTACGCACGCTTGTAACAAGAAAAGCTTCTATTTTAAAGGAAATTTACTAATAAATGTAATAAACTCTAGTCGGAAAGCTAGAAGCATAGGTCAGTTAGAACTAATTTCTGTGGGTGAAGTCTGGCCACACTTAGCACGCAAGTCCGTGGATAGTTCGCTGCAGTCATTTGTACCTGTTTCAGTCTAGGTAAATAGAATGAAACCTTTGAATCTAGTGCTCAGTAATGGATAGGGGGATAATCTGATTTGTTTTATTCCATCGCCCTGAGTTTTTTATTTATTGAAGTCTATAATAGGATGTGATTTGCTTTTCACTTTTTCCTTTGAATGTCGTGTTTGAAATAGAAATCTTTGTTTCTTAATATTTCGATTTTGGTTTTTTTTTCTTCGAAGCTTAATTAATGAATTGTACTTTTTATTTTCGTTTATTGTACCTTGTTATTTTCGTTTTAGGAATACGGCCCTGCGTTTTTTTTTCTTGTGAGAGAATAAATTTTCTTTGAATTTACTACTTATTATTTTCGAGCTTCACTCATGATGGAAATATCTCTTCTTCTGATTTATGTGAATCCTTAAAATCTATTTATGAGTAGAAAAGTAAAGGATGTATACAAATTGTTCTTATAAAATATTATATTTGCCAAAAAGTATTAAATTCGATTAGTAATCCTTATTGTTATGATTTTGATAAGATCACAGCAGATTTCGGTTTCGGTTAGAAGAAATAAAATCCTCCTAAGATAAGTAAATTTATTAAGATACTGATGTAATTAATCTGTTTGTAAATTCGACTAAACAAAGCCTTGCCAGTAAAATTAAGAAAGACTCGTTTATGTTTTGTGATAAGAAATTTTTTTATGGATGTTTGTATACCTAAATGGAGCATTTGATTTCCATGCGAGATTTTAACAAATCTAGACTTCAATTGGTCCAAATAATTCATCTTAAAATCAACTAAAGTTAATACTGTTAAAATATTAGTTATGAAACATAATGTACTCACTATTAAAGCTGACGTCATCGGTCCAGGAGGGCCTGGAGGACCTGGAGGTCCTTGCAGCCCAGGGCTGCCATCTGCACCAGGATCCCCTTTAGGCCCAAGCTGCCCCTCAGGTCCCGGCGTGCCAGTCTCACCCCTCTCCCCCCTATCCCCCTTCGGCCCTATAGGTCCAGGCGGCCCTGACTCACCCATTTGTCCCTGAAACAATAAATTAGTGAATTCCGAAACGAAACTAGAACCTAAATAATGAGAATCAGATAATGATGTCGTGTTTATAAATCACTACAATTTGTTGTTAGACACTGAAAAACTGCTAATCACGATGAAGATAATTTGGAGCAAGTTAATCAATACTGATTGTTACATAATTTATTAGTTTGGAAGAATAATTATTTGCTAAAGAATAAAATCACACCGTTGTTGTTTTTTTATGAAGGTATAAGTAATTAACGTCTTATTTTGTATAACTTTTTTGCCAATACTTTGAACGTTAAAAATAATGAGGTTTGTTAATTCTCACTTAAAACAACTAAGTACGTAGACAACGCACAAACTTTAGAGCATTTATATCTAGTATCACGCAATTTGATTTATCTGTAGACAGTTTATCCAAACAACTAAATCCCTGATGGCAACGGACTCATTAATTTAGCTAAAACAGCGTAATTTACATCATTAGTGAAAACAGTGTGGCATATAACTGAATCTTAATTACGTATGTAATTTTAGTATAATGGTATTCATTACCGTAGAGACTTAAGTTTATAAAGCTTACATGAAAGGTAAAGGTGAAGGGAATAGCGTTAGCGGAAAATGTAACATCTATTTCATTCCATTATTGATCTTGATATATGACATGTATGATTCACGAGTTGCATTCGACACAGTTTACTGAGCATTTCAATTTTCTTTCACTAATTGCATTTCTTTCCTTGATCTGTCAAATAGCCAATCGAGCAGAAAAATAAGAACGGACAGGCTTTTTAAACATGAAACACGAACAAAAGTTTTAATAGCTACTTAAATACTTTAAACATAAGTTTACCCCAAGGATGCGTCTTAGGTCCATTTTTGTTAACAGAATTTAAAGATGTTTTTTGGGCATAAACCTTACAATAAAGTCGATTCCTAATAAATTCTACCTTTTTTATGGATGGGAAATCATCAAATGACTCCTCCCGTTCTGGGTGAAGCAGAAGGCCTCACACATTTATATAAATGTGGACACGTGTACAAAATATTACTCTCATTTTGACTCCGCTGTGTGTTTTCTGTATGGCCAAATAAAAATATAACGTAGCAAGGCTAAACAGGATCCACGAGAATCTATATTAATACTTTTCGGGGTTCGTTGTTGTGTTATAATAGCGTAAATATTTACGAAAAATCTTCATTGAATACGTTTTTCTTTGGGCAAGCTGTATTTATGATGATATTTATGAATAGAGTAAGGCCTTTTAGATTTTCTAGAAACAACAACGTACCTATATGTTTCATGGACACTAGGACAATGAAATTTTATTTATCTGCTTATTTTGACCAACATATTCTAGCAAGGTGCATCCAGTCCAGGCTCATCAGTAAGCTTTAATGGCATAGTAATGTATTGATTCACGAATAGTTAATCATCGTCATCATAATTGTATAAAATTGCGTCTCAGTCTACCTAAACTTAAAAAAGGTAAGTAATAAGGAGATTCAAAATATAAAATAAATTCACCTCTTCACAATTATAACAAAGGTTAAAACAGGATAATCCGCTACCGCCTTTTCTAAGCTCGCTGTCTTACAAGTCTACGCCTTGAGTGTAATCATATCTTTTATTAACCTCATATTTTAATCCACAAAGTTCCCAAGACATCTTAGAGAGCTAGATTTCCCTTGATAATCTCGAACGTTAATGTCAGCCAATAAATAGCTCTGAGAGTGAAGTAACTAGTCTTTTGCATATAATTTTGCTTATTCTGTAACCATTTCTTATGAATTTTATATGATGTTGGAAAAGGTTTGTAATTTGTGAATGTTACGAGGTTGTAATCAAACGAAGTTTTATTTCATCGTTTCAAGTTATATAAAAGCAATAACGGCTTTACCTTCAGTTACCGTTCCACAACTAAAGAAGCAACGAACCCTTGGTTTTCGGAAAAGAATCATTGATGTTATACAAATTATGCTCAAGTTAAGTGATGAGATTGGCCAATTATAGCATTTACCGCGCGTTTGAGAATATGTCACTTTTGCGATAATTTTCATTTCATACTTTACTCTCTTACCGTCTTTCCAGGAGCACCAGTAGTTCCATCAGCCCCTGTAGGTCCCTGAGGTCCTGGGGGACCCTTCAGCTCTGGCATCACCTCCAAAATTTGGGAAATGTCATTCAAACTGCATCTGCATTGACCCTGCCCCAAACCCTGACAAAAACACAAACTATTAAATTCACGTCACCCGCGCATGAAAATGTATGAACGGTTCCGCCAGTTTTATATTGTTATTTTATTCCGAGAATATGAATATAATCTAACCACGTAAATCTTTTTACCGCCTGTGATGTTTTTCATGCTATTGTTTTTGTGATTTCCTATGAAAACTAATCTTTGATATCCCTTTATCAAATTACACTTTAACTAGATAAAAAACATTTCACGACACTGGAAACTCATTGATTGTACCTACATAATATTAGTAAAAATGCAGGAAACATTTAGGTGTAAACTGTTACAGTTAGCTCTCACAGTTTTTAAAGTAAGTAGTAAGTTTTCGAATTAGTTTTTATTGTCACTCTCTTAAAGTTTCCTTTGTCAGTAGAGGTAGCACTATCTTTCAAGTTGACAATCAAGACAAGTCTTTACTAATGGAAAAACTTTTATGAATACTCCAAAACTGTATTACGGTTAAAAGAGAATTCACGAATAATATATTTGAGATTTTTAGCATTCGTCGCCGGTAAAGGGTTAATCTAATAAAATTGCTTTACCTATCAAATGGAGATGGATTGCTATCGCTATTACGTATTCTGAAAGTGCCTTCGTTCCTTTCAATCATTCAAAATATTCAACAATATGGCCAAATGTAGTCGATACAAAAAAAAACCTAGTGTAATTTGGCCTCTTTTTCGCCGGAAAGGCTCGAACGAATCTTGTTTAAACATAACAGTTTGTTGTAATGCCTAATAGCATCTATCCCTTTTATTAACCCAATACCACTAACAATTTCAGTTCACGATTGTGCAAAACACGCGAATTTTACTACATATCGATGTAACGAGGTACGTGACCTGAGTTATAACTTTCGTCAAACTCAAGCAAGGTACGGTGACAAAGATCCCCCGGATTAGTGAAATCTTGGCTAACTTCTGTAAGACTTGTCCCGAAACTTCACAAAGTCTTCGGATTGTCCGTAACAAAAGTGTTTGTTCTGAGTGAGTACTTAATACGTAGTTTTATTTTGTTTTTCTTATAAAGATACTTACATTTTCTCCTTTCTCTCCTTTGTCACCAATGAAAACTAGATCGGGAAATGATGTTACATCATTAGTTATTATATAATACATACATATATCTGTGATGAATAGTTAGTATATTAACAAAACAGAACATACAGTTAAATAATAATGTTAGTTTATACAATGTAGTTCAGGGATTATCAAACTTTGACATAATAACAATAATTTAACTGAAATATCAGTCATCTCTCTTGTAGCGTATCACAATTTCAAACGTTATAAAACAATGGATTCAAGAATTAATATAATAATTACACGCCACAGTATTTGAAGCTACATTATCGGATTACAAATCAAAAATTAAATAATCCATCTGTAACAAACTTATTTTTATAAATGAATATACAAGATTCAAGACTGATATGAAATAAGGCAACTAATCATACAATCTGAATAAATCAAAACTCGAGATGAAAAACCAAATAAATACAAAGAAAAACTGCCTCCCAAATAACTCCGTATAAAATATTACATGAAAGAAATGAACCTATCGCCTCTGAAGCCAAAGCAAAGACTTACGAAAATGTGTCAAGTGTGATTGATGTATTGTGAGAAATAAAATCCACTTACATGGCGATGTGTGTGACACGACAGCCAGTCTGTTCTCATCTGGGTTTACCTGTAAAAAGAAACGTTTATTTATATACTGAATAAGCCCACTTATACTTTCATAGGGACTTACTTTCCTGTGTGGAGGATGAAGGCACATCAAAGAACGGAATGACAGATTTTATAGACTCCAAATTGTATGTTTATGATTTCTTTTGAAGCGATAAAAGCAAGTTGAGAAACGAAAGCGATTTCAATGAATTTATCGGAAATCGCTGTAGCTTTGGTGTCATTGTAAAAGTGCAGAAAATAAGGACAGGATGCTTGGCCAGCGCTCACTGCCAGCTTACTGACCTAATTCTCGCGTCGACTATTATTCCCCGGTATACTAAGGAAGTGATATATTATGTGTGTCTTTCTGTAGCAGATTAGCCCACAACTAAACATACTGTATATTATACTCGGTGAAACATATATTGCCAGACAGATATGTGCCTGAGAAAACATAGACATCTAAATAAGCTTTTGCTGGATCTAAACTAGGGACTTAAATCTTGCTACGCCTAAAATACAAAGCTCTCTGAGTCAATAGACAACCTAACGTGTTTTTGTCGAAAAGCTTATACGAGATTAGAATACAAATGTTCACACAAAAAGAGGTCGGGTTAACTACACGGCTCACAGTCCACTTAGCTCTGAAATGTACCAATTTGCAAGCGGTAGTTTAGGCTTAAAAAATTACAGCTCCGCAGTATGAAATAAATGGCTAGAACGTAGTCAGAATACCAAAATAATAGTGGATATTTTTGACACAATGTAGATTAATCATCGGCGCTTAATATCGATGGCTTATACGCAAAAAAAGTTCCTTGATTGATGTGGTAAATGGTCAGCTATCGTGAATTGTGTTCTATTGGCTTAGAGAAAGGGTCGACGATCGCTTGAGCAGCTATTGTTACTGTAGCTCTATGTCTATAAGAACCTATAGTATGTGTTTGTTAATTACATTTTTAGGGCAGTGACGTAATTGTGGTTTTGTCAGAGCCACTTAGATTTTATTGCGTAGCTGCCTGAAGCGTTCAGCTTCCAAATTATTCCTTGTCATTGATCAATTGGTAAAAACATTTCCTTAACAGAATTTACGCAATAAGTATAATGAAATCACTTGGGAATTTGATATGACAGAAAAAGTATCACATTTCAGACGTTTTAATCATAAAAGGTTTTCTATTGTGCTCAGAAAATATACTGGAAAGATCTCTTAGAAAGATTATTTGAGTACTTGTCTATTTTTTTGGGTCAGGATTATATTTTTACTCCAAACAGTCAGTTTTCATAATGAAAATGGTTTTGCATTTTACAACCTTGCGTAGCGAAAATCGTGAGCGATGACTATCAGGCTTCACCACACTACGTCTTTGCCAGGAAACCGCACGAGTTTCAAAGTTTTGCGAAATAAATAGGAACATTACCACGTAATCGGGTTACTGCGTTAAGTTTTTACAACGGTCGGTAATAAGGTCAGAGCTAACTGTGGATGTACGAGTTAGCTTGAGTATAAAACTTCGGGACTAATCAGGAACTAAAAGAAGAGCGGAGTTTAGAATTCCAAATAGTGCAGGTCATTTAAAAATAGCTTGAAGCGATGTATAAAATATCTATCCGGCTCGAAGGGCCAGACATCGGTGATGGAAATACGTATGTTTGTCAATGTAAATAAAATGACAAAGCCAAATTTTGACAAAACAGTTAATAATGTTATGTTCTTCTGTTTTTTAGTAAGACTTCTATCAACGTAAGCCGTAGTTTTATGAAAGTTGACAATTCTGTGAAACAGCTGTCGTTTACTGACACAGGTTATTAAATATTTACTATTCCATGACGTACGTTTGAAAATAACATGCCTATTAAGGTAGTCCCTAAGGAAAAATAATAAAGAAACAACAAGGAAACGTTTCAAATACTTCATAGTCGTTTTTCCACTATTAAATAATGCTATGAAAAGTTTCAAGAAATGTTTTAGTATCAAAACTCAGCTGAAGTCATAAAACTGTACAGCAAGCTAAATTATATCAATGGTTTTATAACAACCACTAAAAAGGTTAGAGTAACCCATCGTTCTACGTCATCAAGCTTTGTGCGGTCACGCGAGGCAAATTTATTAAACAACTAGTTTCTTTCAGCGGCGCCGCTCACGTGAAAAACTATCGCAAGGGAACATTCTCCCGAGACAATAAGGATCCTCATCATCTGCCTAGCCTTTTCCCAACTATATTGAGGTCGACTAATCGACTTCCAGTCAAACCAGATTCAGCTGAATACCAGTATTTATTGGCTGCCTACCAGACCTCCACAATCCATTATCTGGGTAACACGGTACTTCGTGGCAATCCGTAACGACTGCCAAAGATTGTATAACTGACAGCCGGGACCAACGGATTAACGTGCTTTCCGAGGCACGGAGGAAACTCGATATGTTAAGATGGTCACCCATCCACAGACCAACCTTGGCAAGCGTTGCTTAACCTTAAAGATCAACCCGTGCGGCTGTTTGATCTTTAGCCTCCTCGAGACAGTAAGGAAGGCATATGTTCTAATTTAGGATATAGTTCATCTCACTAGGTCATCGGTACACCTTGTGGGAGGCTTTCCAACGCTGAGTCTTCCGGTATGCGAGGCCTGGTGACATTCGCGGGTAGCCGATGGATGTGAGACGCACAGGACCGGTTGTTGTTGTTACACTTGGGAGAGGCTTATGTCCAGCAGTGATCGTCTTTCGCTGATATGATGATAAAACATTGCCCGTGTGTGAAGTTTCATCCAAATCCATTTAGCCGCTAAGACGTCAAAATGTAACAAATACGTATACACTGTCTATGTGTTGTGTTCACGTACCTAATATAGCTTCTGCCTGGGGCCTCCTCAATCCTAACCAATCCAGCCGTTAAAATGTAAAAAGGCAACAAACAAACAGACTTAGCATTTATCTTCTAATATATAAAAAATTCGTGTCACGGTGTTTGATACCGAACTCCTCCGAAACGGCTCGACCGATTTTCATGAAATTTTGTGTGTATATTCGGTAGGTATTAGAATAGGTGGTAGGGTATTTTTTTTTTGGCAAAACAACGTTTGCCGCGTCAGCTAGTAATATTATATTATGTAGAGGAAGTATGGATTCTCCTTCCTAGAAGTCACGTGGTCGTGTTACTTACCAAGAATTTCAGTTTACAACGAGATGCAACATGAAGTGACTTGTCATGTTGTAGGTTGGTGTGACATTTTACGTAGCGTGGTCCCTTGTCGCATATGCCACACACCCTAATATATAAAATTCTTCCGTTACTGAGTGACTGACAGACAACGCACAGCCGAAACTACTGGTCGTAGAAAGCTGAAATTTGGCATGTATTTTCCTTGGGAAGTAGGGAAGCACTAAGAGAGGATTTCCCGAAATTCCTACGGGAACGGGATACGCGCGTACGAAGTCGTGAGCAAATGCTAGTAATATATAAGACAATGGGTTAACTGTAACACCCACATAACTTTATACACGTAACTACTCGTATATTTTATCTCATTAAAGTTTATTATGATCATCGGTGGAGTGGTTTTATTCGTTTCAGTTGTTTAGTGTTATCAGTTTTATGTTAATTATAATGGTTATATCACGCTTGTATTCCCTAAAGGGTTGGTCCACAAAGTCCAAATATAGCTAGATTTGAACTTTGTTTCACATCGCTTGTTGTGTCGATATACCCTTATGTAGTTGGGGGTCAGTCAGTTGCAATAAAACGGGGAAATTTTGACACCTTGCTGCTACTTAGAGATTTTAGCAGTGTTCCAGGTTCCTGTCCTATTTATTGCCTCGTGTTTGACCACTATTTCACCATCGGGTGGGCTAGCTAGTTCCGTCATAGATAGATAGATCACACTATGGATGGTTTGCCGTATGGTTTTGGCCGGTGCCGTATGATGCCGTAAAAGAATAATACCATCCCATCACTTCCCGTGGGTGTCGTAAGAGGCGACTAAGGGACTCACCAGAGAATGGGCAGCAGCGTTCTCTGTAAAACTCAACACTGCTCTCATCTTTGGGACGGATCTGCCAAATACCAGCTTGGTGTCCTTGAGTCAATTGAGAAACGAGCCAAGAGGATCATCGGTAATGACAGGCTCGTCGAGTCGAAGCTCCAAAGCCTTGAACATCGACGCCGAGTTGCTGGCCTGTCGGTTTTCTATCGCTTGCATTTTGGGGAGTGTGCGACGGAATTGCATGATTTAATTCCGCCAAGCCCGTTCCATCATCGGACCACAAGACGAACGGCGATGCGCCACCGGTACATGGTGGACATCCCACCCACACGCACTAAACGTTTTGGGAACACATTCATAGTGCGTACAGCTAAGGGGTGGAATTCCCTGCCAGAGTCTGTGTTTCCAGATAGCTACAACCTGGGAGTCTTTAAGACAAGAGTGAATAGGTTGCTTCTAGGCAAGCGTGCTCCATCTTCGACCACATCATCGCTTACCATCAGGTGAGATTGTGGCCAAACGTATGCCTATACATAGTGTAAAAAAAAAAAACCATACACTGCGATCGCCAACCCGCCTGCCAAGCGTGGCGATTATGGCCCCCGCCCCCCCTTTGGGGGAGGCCTATGTCCAGCAGTGGACGTCTTTCGGCTGTTATGATGATGATGATGGATGGTTTACCGTAACTTCTTTGATCTTAGCATAAGACCCCCAGGGTGTGCTATCATGTAACACAGACTCGGCATGGAATTGGCAGGGAAATGGAATTTCATGCCGAGTTACCAAGTATCAAGTAAAGTATTCGCTAATCGTTTTGTGCATTTTAGCCTTGTGTCCACTAGTAACGCTAGTAGTAGCAGTAGTAGAGTAGTAACAGTGGTGGAGTGGTGGTAGTAATCTTAAGCACTTTGTATTTTACTTAAATTTGATGTGATAAAAGGTTACCGACATAGCCCGAAGGATCGCCAAACTAAAGTGGTAGTGGGCAGGGCACATTGATAGCAACAGATGGTCGATGGGGCCGAAAAGTTCTGGAGTGGCGATCTCGTACCGGAAGACGCAACGTTGGAAGGCCTCCCACGAGGTGGACCGATGACTTGGTGAAGGTCGCGGGTAGCCGATGGATGCGAGGCGCACAGGACCGGTCGCTGTGGCGACGCTTGGGGGGAGGCCTATGTCCAGCAGTGGACGTCTTTCAGCTGATATGATGATGTGATAAAATGCTAAAACTAACAAAGTAACGATCAACTCAAGAGCTATATCGATCAGAAAGTATAATTTACGTCATTTGTTCCTGCTAAATTTCATCATTACAAGGAGAAATTCATTTGCGATTTTCGCTACCGCGACCCAAGCAGTAATTACAATTTGGGGCCACGAATAAATTGTGTTTTGTAAATGAATGTCGCTGCTTTGATCCTCAAGCGAAACGGAATTTTCTGTTATTAATTATTTTATTTGTTCTGGTTCAACGATCTGGAATCATTATCAACCTTATTTGTGTCTGTTTGAGGAACGGGAGTTTTTATTCTAGTAAATGTGTTTAAATTTTCTATATAAAGGTTTTCTTTAGGAATAAGGCCCGAACCATTCTCGTATCAGTAATCTATCTACTGTCAATTATTTAATGATTTTTCAGGATCATCTGCCTAGCCTTTTTACAACTATATTGGGAAAAGTCCCAGTCAAACCGGCTACAGCTGAATGCCATTGTTATTGTTTTTATTGTTTTTTAATGGTTCAAATTAAGATATATATATATTTTTTAATTTATTCAATAAGAAACAATCTCAGGTCAAATCACTATCCTCTTGAAACAATATATTTGGGGTCAGTATAAAGGTTAATTCAGTTAGAGTATTGAAAAATAATGGAAACCTATTTTTTTGTTATTGTAAGTCAATGAATATTGACAAAGATAAAACTCATCAAACTCGTGACGTCGGCATGCACTTAAAATTATACCACGGCGTGACGTATTGAAAATTACAAAAGCTTTGTGTTATTCTTCGTATAGTTTACGTAACAAAAGAAAAAAAAAACGGTTTAAATATTTTTTGATAACTTAAGTGACGGACTAATTAGATTTTCTGTGGACAAGCCTATTTTATCTGCATATATTCTGCAAACATTCCGCCGCTCGCACTTTGATTAAAATATAAGAGAAAGTAGGTAACCGTATACGTGGTATCGAAGTAGCCCTAAAGAGAAAACTACATCGAGAATATTTCCGATATTCGCTGTGGTACCTCTTTTGCGGAGCTAGAGACAGAAGTATACCAGAATATATTCGTTGATTTTCATACTAAAACTAACATTATCAACACAGAGACCTAATAAGTATTTCCTTCGGCTGAATCAAACAATATGCCTGAATAGCAAACAGCTGACACACAGATATTTTCTTCTATCCAAAAATCAGCATACAAAGTCGAATATTGTTAGTAGAGCAAAAGAAATCGATTCTTATTACTATGGTATTACGTCATATTTTATTGGTCGAAGCAGAGATTGAAATCTGATACCTATCAGAAAACAACTGTACGTAATCTAAATAATGGAACTTTTGGATTGTGGAATGGATTCCATATAGGTAATTTAAAACTAATATTTTTGCCTTTAATTTAGGTTGTGAAAGTTACGACTTTGATTAAATCAATGCTTTGGTATAATAGGATTGAAATCGGTATCCCTAGTCAAGGCTAAAACTACCTACCACCTACGTGATTTTTCTCGTTAGTGTAGTAATTTTCTGTTACGTGTCATTCGCCAAGCAGCATTGCTGTTTCGGGCAACGAGCAAACTTTTTGGGGACCGGTGAAATTAACTTGCACATGAGATTTTCAACTTCGCCAAGTTTGCAAACGTGGGTATTAGTACCACTTTATGGAAGTTTGAAATAACTACAGAGAAAGCAACCATTTTATAGACCGGTACTTTTGCTTACAACAAAAATCTTATCCTAGTCCTTACTAATATAATTAATTAGTACCTACCTGGATGACCGAGATTTGCTCGTTTTTTTTATGACGTTTTCTAAAAATGAAACCTAGCTAGATCGATTTATCGCTCCCGAAATCCCCTGCATACTTAATTTCATGAAAGTTGTTGGAGCCGTTTCCGAGATTCAGATTATATACATGGCGCAGTCGGTTTGTATAAATCGCTGTGTTACATTGCGGCTAGCCGTTTCCAAAAACAGGGCCGTATTGTATTGCGGCGGGTTAACGATTAGCCGGATTGTCACTGCGAGGTTGCATAGTACAAGTCGGATAGGTTAAGTCCGAATGGTATGGCCATTCATGGTATAGGTTTCTTTAAGCCCTTTACACAGATATAGGAGCTCCGCGTAGCGGGGCTCCATCAACCGCTCATTAACAAATTTGTCAAAGAGGCGGATAATGACCGACTCTATTACACTGCGGCTAGCTATTTTGAAATATATCACCGAACACTTTCTGGCGGACTTTGACTCAGCCGTATTCAATCCGGCTAATCGTTGACCCGCTGCAATACAAAACGACACCGTTTTTGAAACGGTTAGCCTTAATTTAACACGGCGATTTATACAATCCAACTACGACTTACATATGTACAAGAATTGCTCGTTTAAAGGTATTTTAGATAATAAATGCGAATGTGATTATTTGTTACGCTTTCACACCTAATTGGGCGAACCGACTTTGGTGAATTTTGATACACAGATAGAACCCCTTGTGTTTTTGGATGGGAAATGTTCAAATGACTCCATCCGCTCTGGGCGGAACGAAAAGGAGTGCCAGACTCTTACTGACTACCAGGGCCGCGGTAACTCTTTTGAACAATTCTGCAACCAGACAGACAAGCCCCTGGACGCAATTAAAAGCTCATCATCATTACATCATATCAGTCGAAAAACGTCCACTGCTGGACATAGGCCTCCCCCAAGCGTCGCCACAACGACTGGTCCTGCGCGTCTCGCATCCATCGGCTACCCGCGACCTTCACCAGCTCATCGGTCCACCTTGTGGGAGGCCTTCCAACATTGGGTCTTCCGGTACGCGCTCGCCACTCCAGAACTTTTCGCCCCCATCGACCATATGTTCTGTTTTCACCTTAAAAGCTATATTAGCTATATTTTCTGTAAAACATAATTTTCAGTTATCAATCTTTACTTTTTTTCCCAAAAAATCACATTATCTACCGATTAATCCTGAGTGAAACTTCGGCTCGATAAGTATCGACATCGTTGCTTCCTTCGACATCAAGACTCCATTAGTACCTCCTGTCTTAATTGCCTTTGCGTTTAGCGATTACACGAGTACGGAGATGATTATTATCAGACTAATGCTGTTCTATTCACGTGTAGGTATGGTGCGAGGAAATGATTATGGAACTTCGTTGGATCTAGTTTGGTTGAAGGCTCACGCAAATAGGACAAGAATTGTTGTTTTTGTGTGGGGTTGACCATAGACCATCCATGCGCCTTTGTGGTGAATGCTCGAGACCATAACAACCAAGCGAGACAGTGAGTGTCATTTTTTACTCATAAACATTGACGGCCGAATGGGTTGATCCTCACGTCGACGTTGGTCCGAGAAAGGTTCACCATCTATTACATACCGAGTCTTCTCCATGCCTCACAAATCACGAGAAGCCAGAAAGAAGCCGGACAATCTGACAAACAATTACTCTGATTAAGCGACACATGTCTGTTAGCTACGGCTTTTATTGTAATCATGGCCAGTCAACCTTACAACAATGCTAACATTTGAAAGAAATTTGAGAAGGTACACTTTTTTTTCATCAGGTTCTCACCCCACAATCTCTACCACACCACAATCTCACCTAATGGAAAGAGATGATGTGGTTGACGATGGAGCACGCTTGCCTAGAAGTAAACCGAGGCTCTAGACAAGTGACATTCTGGCAGCGGTAGCGTGGTAAAGGCGATTGTCAAAACGTCAAAAATGTATGAAATTGTCACACGCTGTCGAAACGTCACGTGAACAATGCCTTAAATTTTAGAATTTCGACAATCGCAGTCGCTAATAGAATTGCCTTTTGTCTAAGGCCCCTGTTCATTCTAGACTTAACGACCCCCAGATTGTAGCTATCAGTACCTACATGACCCCTATTCATAATTCTTCAGGAAGAGGCATATATTTTCACACTCTTTTAAACATATTTTCTGAGGTACTACGGGTTAGAGTTCGGATGTTTCCATTTTAGTTACTCAATCACGCCAGAACGGCTGAACCCAACTGGATGAAATTTGGCCCAGAGATAGATTATAGTCTTTCAAACTGGGAGATCATAATTTTTAATCAAGTAATAAATTAACAATAATAATAACTAAAATTAACAAATACACTAAACTGACATAAATAGCGAAACATATAACAAACTAAAATATAGCATCAAAAATTCGTCCTCAATGCTGGCAGCTGGTAATGTGCCCAAGAGACTGGCGGCATTGCCACGTTGATTGGCAATGCTTAGCTTCTGGCCAAAGAAAAAGCCGTTTCGAAATTTCTTTGAAAATGGGAGTATGTACCGTTGGCAGAATCTAGTCATCTACGTATATCTTTTAACCATTTGCATAAATTCGCCCAATCTGAATACTTAGGCCTGTCTCACTTTAAGTCAGCTAAGAAAAAAAAACAAAACTTAATGGTACCTAGTTATAAGAGCTGGCCCGCCGACCTGTCACCGTTCCGCCTAATCTTAACTAATGGACGTCGGATTTGTTTTGTTTGGCATTCAGCTTTTACAGAAAAAAGTGGTCGGAATTCGCACAGGCGTGGATTAGACCGAGAAAAAACTTTGAGGAGGTTTAATAGCTTTTTTGGGTCCTAGTGCTGTCTGGTCTTGGACTACTAAAGCTGTTCACTTTTTAGTGATCGATCTGTGAGATAAATTGAATGCAGGAAATAAAGAAGTTAGAATAAGCGTTATTTTTGCTAATTTTGACGCTTATCATAAAAAAAACTGGCCAAGTGCGAGTCGGACTCGCGTGCAAAGGGTTCCGAACGAATTATTTTTTTTAACATGTTATTTTAACACTACAGACTTCTAATAGGTTTTCCTGTAATCTTTAGGTAAAGATCTATTATCTCCATTTTTTTCAAAATTTTAGGCTCGGTAGTTTCGGAGATAAGGGGTAATGGTCATTTTTCGTCAAATTTCTTGAATAACTTCAAAACCATTTATTTTAAAATTACGAAAAAAATATAATTAAAATCTGCACAGTAAGCCCTTTCATTTGATATGTCACACTATATTGTTCAAAAAACATTTTTTTTAATGTTCTAGTTTGACCCCCAAAAGTGACCCCCATACTAAAAATTTAATAATTTACGTAACGCGCCCGTGTGTGGGTCATAGAAGTCCATGTGTGTACCAAATTTCAACAGAATCGGTCCAGTGGATCCGGAGAAAACTGGCTGTGACAGACGGACAGACAGACAGACAGACAGACAGACAGACACCCGAGTGATCCTATAAGGGTTCCTTTTTTTTCGGAACCCTAAAAACGGTCAAGAGCGAGTCGGACTCGCACACCGAGGGTTCTGTAACATCATATAAAACGTGCAGTGTTTTTAAATTTTCATAGGCGTGGTCTATGTTCGTCAGAAAATTTTAACAGTACGGTGTATATTGTAGTTTTAAATCAGCACCATTTTTTGACCGATTAGTTGAACTAATGTTATATTTGTTGATGATTTCTGAAAAGTGTGCTAATTAGAGACATTTTTTTTTCTTCTTGTAATTTTTAGATAAACTTCTATCTTCTTCTTCTTCTATTTTTTATGCAATCTTTGGAGATAACCCCGGGGGGGAAAGGAACGGTATTTTTTTTTACATTTTTCGACAAAAATCGAAAATCATACAGCCTAAAACAAAGAAAAATGTTTCAGAATATGCAAATAGCGTTCTTTATTATAATACCTCACATGCCCTAGTGGCCCTTTCAGTCACTGTTGCAAAAAAAATATAAACTTAAATACATTTTTATTTCTGTTTTATTTGCAAAATAGTTGAGCTATTTAGATTGTTTCGTTTTTTTTTCTAGTTCTTGAGATACCTATATCGCTGTGACAGATGGACAGATTTAGTCCACACCATATGGGTTCCTTTTTAACATTTTGGTACGGAACCCTAAAAAGAAACGACATTAGTCATTTAAATTCAGGTTGGCAAATACACGTGACACGGTTATCGCTCATCGCTCATCGCTCATCGCTCACGTAATGCTAGGACTCGTGTGCAAACACGCCCTGCACAACCCCAATTTTCAGCGTTTGTTGGACGACGCCGACCGAAGCAGCATAAAATGTGAATAAAAACAAAAACAATACTTATGCACTGGTTGGATGATAAGATTGTGACGGCGCTACGTCATCGTACGGTTGTACACGGCACGTGCAACGGACCGATCAGGCGATGTCGCCATCCCCACCTCCCCCACTACTCGACTTGTTTGTGCTCGGACGTAAAAGGAGACCGCGCGGAGCAATCGGGGCATTCTATTCTAGACCTCGGTCCGATACACGTGTTGTCATAGCGCCTAGATTTGCTAATATCGTGTTAAAACCTTTCAGTTAATAATTATGATATGATAATTAATTGAGTTCACAGTTATTATAAATTAAGTGAGTTAATCGAATAAAATTGATTAATAAGTAAACTACCTACTTTTTACTTTAAAATATCCAATCCTGACAATACGCCTATATCAGAATTGGGACGTAACTCAAAGGGCCCACATGGAGATTCGTGACAATGCTAGTGAAATATGTGGCGGTTACGTTTTGAAATGTAATGACAGTGATAGTGAAAATTGCGGTTTGTTTTTAAAACGCATGCGTTTATCCAGAAAAAACTTAAAAACAGCTAAAAACTTGATGTGTGCCGTGAAGTGTCGATAGGCCGAAGTTCGACACACGATCATAGTGTGTCACCGTGGTGGTATGTTTAGTCGAGGATACAGTGATGTGCAGAGCAGTTTATTGTTTTACCATATGGCGCTGAAGAGCTTTTCGCCGAATTCCTTTTCGACGAGTTTTATGCGGCTACCCTCATCAACCTGAACTAAACCAGTTCCGTCCGGAGGCAAGCAACTTCACAACAGCTGGTCAGGTCAAGGAGAGGAGTGTGAATTTATATGAAGATTTCTACGCCAATCTGGTGAGTCGTTTAAACTTTTTAATTGCTGTAGAGCTGCTTTTTATTTCGTTTACGAGTGTTCATTTTTATGATGTGGAGACTGACTTACAAAAGGCAACGCCTTTATGGATGGCAATTATCGATGTTTGATAATTGCCCTGTCGCTTTATCTTAAAGTGAAGCTATTATTAATAGCATAAGTGTTGCAGATTAAGCGATAGCATTTTCAATAATACTTCTTCTTTTCGATTCAATCGTTAACTTTTTTTATTGTTTTGGACCAGTAGGTAGTTACGTTAATTGCAGCAACAGTGGCATTCATTAGATACTCCAAATTACAGGAGAATGGGCACTTGGGGCACTGTAACATATGGCTCGTGCTCTGAAAACGGGCACTGCACTCACGTTGGGTATACAACAGATCATTACATCCTCATTTCGCCAAGTTGTGTTTGCAGCGGCCTACCTGGGTGCGCAAATTGCGCTGGCGCGCGATTTAACGCTTTCCAAAGGCCATTGCGATTCACGACCAGGGGCAATTGCTCTTTGGGTTTTATGAAGTCGTGAGGTGGTGGATACTTCTCTTCCCACAGTCTGCTTCTCCCTTTAGATGGCATATCCAGGATCGCCTGTGTAGAAATAAGGAAGCTCTTGCGACTTTTTAGTCTTCCCGAAGTTGGCATGTGGCCATACAGGGATGTCGGGAATCGGTTTTCAGATCCTTCGAACAGCAGGAGGTGCGATGCCTGCAAGCGGATAGTTTGTTTTGTGGAGTCTATTTTAATCAGCCTGATATTATCTGACACGTTTCGTTTAGGGTAATGTCTACTTTACGAGAAAGAGCAGGTCGGTGCCACACTGTGCAAGCAAACACGCCAGCAGAAAAAATAGGGACATGCCGGTTGTACGGAGAACATCGGGTGCCGCTCCCCAATTGATGGAAATTAGGTGACTGAGCAAGTTATTCCGGGTTCGACGGAGCTAAGTATTGTAACAGTTTGACTTTTACGCTTAGGCCATATCTAACGTCACACCGAGATATTTTGGATTCGAGCAGTGTTGGACCTTGGCTCTACGCCATGTGATGTTAAGCATTCGATTTGCGGGCCTATAGCAGAGATGGAAGGCGCACGACTGTCTCTTAGATGGGTTCGGCCGTAGAGCGTTGCGGTCACACTAATCTCTCAGTACACTGAGTGCCATTGTACGTTTATGCTCCACGTCCATAAAAGTCGCTGCTTGGTTTGCTAGGGCCAGGTAATCCGCGTACAAGAACCGCTCCGTGTGTTAGGTGGAAGGCGGTTCGTTCGCGTAGATGTTAAAAAAAGCGTCGGCGCCAACACACTGCCCTAAGGGAGACCATTCTTTTGCTGTCGCTATCTACTCTTGGTGAATTGGAAGCACATACCTGGAAGTGGCGGTTGCACAGGAGTTCGCTTGAAATGGGCACAAAGCCTTGGTCATTGGTCAAATAATGCTGATGAAGCGATATTATTCTGCTATCGCTGATCGAGTCATGAAGTGAAATACCAGAGAGCTTTTATTTTTTTTGGACATAAGAGCGATTTAGTTACCTAACACTTTATTTTGAATATTTTGATTTTATATCACCATTCATAGGCATAGGCCGCTTTCTTGTGCCAATGGTCCGATAAAATTTAGATTTTTATTTACTTTGATACTGTGACTACTACACTTACCTGAAACCTTTTGGCCCACCACAGCTTTTATTGGACTTGTACTGTCGTAGCATTTTTCGGTTTCAGACATCGTATCATGGTGTATAAAGCCAGCAGGAGGCTAGCGGTTGGCATGCTGCCATAACTGCTGAGCAGTTGCAACAACTGCTGAGCAGCTGCAACTTCTGAACGGTTCTGAGCGTGGCAGACCGAAGGTTGGCAAACTGCAGTAGCCAAGTATCATGTCAACATCTGTGGGGTTAAGAGCGTTCAAGGCCGACTGGAATACTTGGTGAGTCGCTCAAGTTTTATTTGAATAGCAAACGAAGCTTTAAAGGGGTTGATACCAATTCGGTGGTTGCATTGATAGTGCTAGGTAATTTTGACATAGTTAGCACAAAGCGAGTACTTAAAAGAGTTTCCCATTGGCGGTAATAGTGTCAAAATTTTATTCAGTGTGAGCTTTAGGTTTAGTTATCGCATAGCAAGTACCACAAGGTCATGTTTCAACTTAGACGTTTTTTTTAGTGAAAATTTGGATCTAGGCTTTCGTATTAACGTACGGAGGCAGTTTGCCTAACATCAGTTAGTAAATTTGATAGTATCAAAACTATCATGAATAGCAATTTGATTTTAATGACATTGATAAAAGCTTTAAAGGTACAGAGAATTCTGAGCTATTACAAGTTCTAAATAGATTTTCCATTTTGTGCAATTTAATACGGGTGAGATTATAATAACATTGATTGATTCGAACCGCACAGCGCAGCGATGATTTTGATGATTTTAGATTAACGTAAAGTAATTCGTGAGTGCTTACATGAACGTTAGATGCAGAAAATATCAGTGATGACGTGACGGCGAATAATAATGAAGAACTTGTTCATGAAACTTCCCATAAAAATAAAGCTTTAAGTGGTACTATTTTAGGGCTCACACTTTAAAAAAAAAATTGCCGACTCTCTTACTTATAAAGCCAGTAGCAGTAGTTAACGTATGGGGTACTGTGTTAAATTTTATAATAAAATACCACTTAATATTCTCGAACTGAATGAGAGAAAATTTAAAACATGTATTAAACGCACATTATGTAGACAAGCATATTATAAACTGGAAGATTATGTCCTTGATAAAAATGCTTGGCTAAATGCCGGTCCTGCTCCACAGCCACAGCAGCATGGGTCCACTTGTTAGGTTTTCGATAATTTGAAGAAATGCTTACCCTTTTTTTGTCCGAATATCATTATTATATAATCATTTATTTATCATTTCTTTGCATTATTGTATTAGCAAAGTATACACAATAAAGCAGCCTTCTTTTTTTATTTTCTTAGTTACTTGAAACCATAGTTTTGTATAACGTAGAAGCATATTTTCAATTTTTTGTAAATGTGAGCACTATGGAGCCATTTACATATGTAATTATAGATTTCGTTATTAAATTAGTTTGACATGAACGAGCGTGGCAGTTGAGAGCTTGTCATGCTCACACAAATGTTTTGCTGATGGTGGCGCGTGTTTTGGATCATTTGATTCCCTTCAAAATGGTTGAGTTAGATGGTGCTGATGCACGCGTCATGTTCGTGAACGGGCGCCGTCAGTTGAAACTGGTCATCTCTTACCTGCCACTGGCTTATTTTAATCTGTACCTGCATTTTGAATTGTTTATATGTTTTCTTGTTCGTTGCATTGTCCTCACATATAGAAGCAATCAATGTTAATGTTAACAAGATTTTTGTAACACATCACATGGTTTAAAAGAGTGTCCGTGGAGTTTCTTGCACGTTCTTCTCCATAGAGATCTACGCTTTGGAACGTGCAAATAGCTTCATGTTTTTGACTGACCGACTTTACCAATTCAAAAGTGCCTGTAAATGGTTTATTTGAAATATACGATTTGATTTGATTAACTTAATAGATCATGTAGGTACATCATTGGAAGGGTCAACAGACTGGACCAGTAGCATAATTCTGAAGGGTCATAGGACCGGACCAGAAGATATTGCTCTGAAGGGTCTGGGGACCGGTCCAGAAGATGTTACTCTGAAGGGTCTTAGGACCGGACCAGAAGATTATTACTCTGAAGGGTCGTAGGACCGGACCAGACCATGAGATAAGATTTTAATGTCAGGATGAACGAACAGTAAAATTGTGGTTCTCATTAAAGATACCTAAGTGCTTCTAAAGTGCGCGTCCGAGGACGTACGCACGTCAGAATGGCCGTGACGGCGCTACGTCATCGTACGGTTGTACACGGCACGTGCAACGGACCGATCAGGCGATGTCGCCATCCCCACCTCCCCCACTACTCGACTTGTTTGTGCTCGGACGTAAAAGGAGACCGCGCGGAGCAATCGGGGCATTCTATTCTAGACCTCGGTCCGATACACGTGTTGTCATAGCGCCTAGATTTGCTAATATCGTGTTAAAACCTTTCAGTTAATAATTATGATATGATAATTAATTGAGTTCACAGTTATTATAAATTAAGTGAGTTAATCGAATAAAATTGATTAATAAGTAAACTACCTACTTTTTACTTTAAAATATCCAATCCTGACAATACGCCTATAAATGTATGTATTTGTTATCACTAGTTATTGTCGTTGAAGGGACCATAAATGAAGGATTTTTTTAAGCATGCGAAATCATCAAAATTGACTCCTTCCGCGCTGGGCAGAGCGGAAAGGAGTGTCACTCTTACTGACTAAAACTCATCCGTGTGTGAATTTGTTCGAAAAAGTTACCGCGGCACTGGAACGTAAGGGCATTAGGTTTTTTCTAATGCCCTTTAGGTACGTTCCAGTGCCGCGGTGACTCTTTCGAACAAATTCCTATATAATACTAAAAGTACAATTGGTTTTTCTCAGTTCGTAAAGCTGAAATTAAAAAAATAACCTAAATAATTATAAAAATAAAATGAAAAATTTAAAAAAAACCGACAAAAAAACCTTTAAAAAGTTAAAAATAATTTCTATTGATCCTTTTTGTTTAATATAGGTATGATTCTTTGGGCCAAGCGTCTTCGCCTCGGGAGACCGCAAATCTTTTCTATGCACTAAGTATAAGTATTTTTTTTTTGTTGGGCGTTTTTTTATATTTTTTTATTAAGTTTTTATTTCATGCTTTTTAAACTTATCTTATTTTCGTTTCGTTAGGTAATCATTCCCTTTCAATATAGTATACATTATTCTACTAGTTAAGACCTTTCATTTGATACCTATATTGAGGGATTTGTGAAAAAAAAATGTAATTCGCCATTTTGTGGTGGCGGCCTTCTTGGTTTGAAATTTGTCATAGTGAATAGTATTGTACTAGTCAAGCCCTTTCATTTGATACCCATATTGAGGCAGTAGTGAAAAAAATATGTCATCTGCCATTTTGTGGCGGCGGCCATCTTAGACCGATTTTGATCAAACATAGCTAAGAACAATCCCGACTAATTCACCTTTCAAATAAAAAATCTAAATTAAAATCGGTTCATCCGTTCGGGAGCTACGATGCCACAGACACACTTCAAACTTATAACACCCCGTCGTTTTTGCGTCGGGGGTTAATTATAATAATAAAAATGTGAACAATAAAACCATGTTACGTTCATTCATACCTCTCAACAAGACATTCGTTTTCCCATTACATAAAACAATTGAAACGCAATTACAACGCAAAAAAATATTTATCATTATTTCAATGAACCCTTCATTTGTGATTACGAGTACAATCGAGAGTGTTGAAAAAAAAAACTATTTTTATACTATGTTATGTACTTTTCTATCTAAGCTTTGATCTTAAACGTTGCATGTCATTAAACTATTAGACTGAATGCCTTCAAAACAAACTTGCTTTATAACTTATTGACATTATTAATAGCACTATTAATCTTTCCTATTATTGTCATTGTCTATTTTACAAAACATGCAAACAGTGCAGTACTAGTATATTGCTTTGTTTATAAAGAACTGGCTTTTGTCAGCGACTTCGCATGTCCCGTTTTTTCCCGTTCCCGTAGGAATTTCGGAAAACCCTCTCTTAGTGCTCCCCTACGGGGGGTTGTGAAGCTACATGCCAAATTTCAGCTTTCTACGTCCAGTAGTTTCGGCTGTGCGTTGTCTGTCAGTCAGTCTCAGTAACGGAAGAATTATATTTATTAGGATAGAACCAGCTTTTTCACACGACTTCTTACGTGCATATCCCGTTTTGCCCGTTGCCGTAGGAATTTTGTGAAATTCTCTCTTAGTGTTCCCCTACACTCCCCAAGGAACCTACATACCAATTTTAGCTTCCTACAACCAGCAGTTTCGGCTGTGCGTTGTCTGCCAGTCAGTCACTCAGTAACGCAATATAATAAATAAATTAATGGAAGCTCTTTGTTATCGCTTCAATATTAATAAGCCTAACCAAAAACCAATAATATTAAATATTCAGCTATTGAAGTTTACGAGAATCTAGCAATCGGAAAAGTTGACAGTAAACTACCTATTTCGTATTTCAAAGTAGTCTGTTGTGCGTAAACAAACAAAGCCTTCACAATAGAATGCAGACCATTATCTATTATAATTTCTAAAGACAAACTATAATTTTCCATAACGATAAATAATAATCAAAGGGTCTTTTAATTTCCAATCAAATTCCTAGCCAACTACTACTGTTAATGACTTTTTTCCGTGTCGAAAAGCAGTCAGATTTGGCTGCCATAGTTATTTTTTTTTACGTAAAACGCGGGTGGAACAAGTTAAATATGACAAGTCTATACAATATTGAATAGCGAACTGTTTTAATCGATGTTTTGATTATTTTATGACTTCCTGGTCGCCTGGAGCTCGTGGGTAAATAATTACAGCCTTACGGGTCGATGTTCGACAGTAAGCAACGCTTGCCAAGGCCAGCCCGTGGATGGGTGACCATTCATTTCATAACAAGGCTCCTTTTTACCTCGGAGAACGCGTTTGATCTCTAACTAGTCGTTACTTGTAGTTCGAACCCATAACAAAAATCTGACACCAGTCTTGTTAAGGGATACTCCTTAAGGTTCAGGAGTATCGTATCACCCAATTATAAGAGGTTGGAATAGCTTTCGTTCCAATAAAATACTGGTGACTGCGAGTTGAATTCACTTCGATCTAGCGGGCCAATGACTGGGAATGTGGCATTAGAAAACGTGAGGCCTCGCCTGTTCTTACTCATTAAGTCAATGGCCTAAGATATCCAAATTGCTAAAAGACTGACAAGAAGACCTCTGTGTTCTATTTTAAATCCATCGTGAATGTTGGAAACGTGTAGCATATCTTTTTTTTAAGGATGGGAAATCAGGAAATGACTACTGACTAAAACTCAGATTCTTACTGACTAAAATACATCCGTGTGCCTCATAATGCCCTTTGCGTTCCAGAGTCGCTGTAGCCGATAGTATATCTGGGTTTACATATAAAATGTGTACATTTCTATTTGTGTCCCTGTAAACCATTTAGTCCATACGTTCAATCGAGCAAACTGTTTGTTACATTAATAATGCAGTTTACAATTGGTTAAACAACCAGTTCAGTCCACAACATTGTGTGCCATGTAATTTTGATAAGTTTCAAACGGTGAACATGATTTGTTTTGATGTTAACCTGAGGTTAGAAAAGGTTAAATAATCGCGGCGTGTTATAACTTTTTATATTATTATTGACAGAATCGCGATGGAACACAATCTAACCTGATTGAATTCGATGGTGTGCTCGACGATGGAACGCGCTTGCCTAGAAATCCTAGAAGTAACCTATTCACTCTTCACTTAAAGAAAGTTTCAGATATCAGGAAACACGGACTTCAGCAGGGAATTTTGCTCCTTTAACGAAAATATTCCAAAAACATTTTGTGCGCCATAGTCACGATCATAAATATCGAGTCTTCGGTCAGCTGGACCCGCTCGATACTAGATCCAACTTTTTAATTTCGTGGGTGTTGAAAAATGGTACGCACGCATGAAAGTTACGAATATACGCGTCGTGTACGCGCCGTGATCGGACGTGTTCGGATAACGCGCGCGCAATATTGTTAAATATTAAGTTAGTCGTCTTTGGTGGACATTCCCAAATGGGTACGACATGCGGAGGATGCGAAGGGGGAATCTTCTACATTTCGTATTTGAAGTGCTCGCTAGAACCCTGCAAAAGGCTATACTATAGCTGTCTTGTATAGGCTGGGCTCACAAGAAATTCCTATGACCACAAGAGTGAAACAGGGTTTATGCAAGTTAAGATGTAATTAAGCTCAGACAAATTAGAGAAATAAAAGTAGTTTCATGAAGAAACAAAACCGGCCAAGTGCGAGTCGGACGCTCACACGAAGGGTTCTGCACCATAAACACACATACACACATACATGAAACGTGTTTCTTTTTTCGGTTTATGGTACAGAAAGACCCCTTTTAAATTAATTAAATTATTAATTAATTAATTTGCTACTATGGCAGTATTATAAATATATATTTTACGAAAATTTCTACTGTTTACCTATTACGGTTCTTAAGACACAGCCCGCTGACAGACGGATGGATGCCCGGACGGATGGACGGACGGACGGACAGCGGAGACTTAGTAAAGGGTTCCGTTAGTTACCCTTTGGGTTCGGAACCCTAAAAACAGCATTTCATATGGGAAAATTACTTATACTTTTCGATCGACAAACAGAATCCATAATCTATCAAAATCATACGGTAAGTCAACGTTATAGGCAATAGAAATTTTATTGCTTGTACCGCTTACATTCGTATCCGGCCCATTACATTCGAGTAGACTACGCATTAATGTCATGCTAACAGAATATTATCGATAGGTTTTAGATGTGGGCCTTGAAATACGCGACTACATCTATATATGTCGCTAGGAGGCTACTTTCACAAAAATAACTATCATATTAATGATATTTTGATACTTTTATCAAAATATCGATCATCATATCAGCCGAAAGACGTCCACTGCTGGACATAGGCCTCCCCAAGCGTCGCCACAACGACCGGTTCTGTGCGTCTCGCATACATCGACTACCCGCGACCTTCACCAGGTCATCGGTCCACCTTGTGGGAGGCCTTCCAACGTTGCGTCTTCCGGTACGCGGTCGCTACTCCAGAACTTTTCGGCCTCATCGACCATCTGTTCTGCAAACAATGTGCCCTGCCCATTGCCACTTTATTTTGGCGATCCTTTGGCTATGTCGGTAATCTTGGTTCTCTTGCGGATAGCATCATTCCTGAAACTCCAAGCATTGCCCTCTCCATTGCCCTTCGAGTGACTTTAATAATTCTGATGAGGTCCATTGAAATATCGATCATGAATCGCTATAACTAAGATCCTATTTAAATAGTAAACGGTGATATGTAGAAAAAAATAAATGTTTAAAATTGTGCATTCATTACATTTTTAGAACTTTAACTACTTTCCAAACTTAACTACTTTCCAAGGTTAAATTGGTGTAGTTTGGTTACAAATTACTTGTCAAGCTTAAATTGTTGTAGTTTAGTTTCAAATTCAAATTGCAGTATAGTTTCTCTCAGTAGACAATAAAACTTTTCCAAAACCATATCAAATTACTGCAAACAACGTTAAGATTGAATACTAAAACAAACAAAATAGAACACCAGCTGCAAGTAAAAATAAAAACAATTTTCATTTGAATAATTCTAAAAGAAAATGCTGGCACACTAAAACAAATTGAAAATATTACAAGCGTTTTTATTTCACAAAAGTTTTGAGCTTAACCCTGCCCGTTCGCTGCACTCGTGGCCACAACCGAGCTGGCTGAAAACATTGTACAGTGATCGTAACTTTGACCAGTAAACCTTGTGTGATTGTGGTTGCAAAATATAATTCGTTGTTTAGTTGAATTTTCAGTTGTTTTTGCGGAAAGAAATATGAGAAAGAAAAGAGGGTAAAATATATAAAATGTTGGAAAATTGTTTGGTAGATGAAAATATTATGGGAGTCGATTGATATATAAAAAAACCCAAGATACACACTCAGCATCTCAAAAACGTCCGCAAAAAACAAGCGCACAATGTATAATTGTGCGCTAGTTTCAAACAGTCTCGTATTGCTCGCCATACTGCACTGCTTTGTAAAAACAACTTTAAGCGATCCGTGTAAGATTGAATTTTCAAAAAAAATGCGCATCACTCGCCATACCGCACTGCTTTGTAAAAACAACTTTGAGCGATCCGTGTAAGGTTGAATTTGCAAAAAAAAAATGTTTATAGTACACACAACTCACACATGACACTTGATACATGTCAGTTTTTGACGACAGTTTCGAGTGTTGCATTTGTTCGAGACTGTGCATCTTGGGTTTTTTAAATATCAATGTGGGAGTCTTTTAAATACTTTGCCTGTGGAATATTATAAAACTGACTGACCAGCGCAAATTCATCTTTGTCACACTTTTCATTAATGCTCCGCTCCTGTTGGTCGTAGTGTGATGTTATAGGTATAGCCTTCCTCGATAAATGGACCATCAAACATTTTTTTTTTTCAATTCGAACCAGTAATTCCTGAGATTAGTGCATTCAACCTAAGAAACTAACTCTTCAGCTTTACAATATAAGTAAGTATAGATACATAAATCAAATTAAAAGCAAAACTTTTACTAGGGGACAGATCCTGAATACAAAAAAAAACAACAGCTCCACGTTTGCCTCGACAAAATGTACTGAAGCGTTGTTTTTGCGCAAGTCGAGAGTAAAAGTAGTTCATATTACAACAATGACCCTGGTTTTTCATTTAATCAGTTACTCTTTGGAAAATAGGATTGAAAAAAAAAACAAGAATTAACCGATAATACTTTTTAAAATGAAGCACACTTTTTTCTGCAATCATAAATTTTAATATAAAATTCTCAATGGGATTATCAAAAAAATACAGAATTTCTGGCAGAGTATTATTGAAAAATCCTTTATGCCAGGCGCAGAGACGAACTTCATTTCATAAAGAAGTATAAATTTTGGCTGCAAGCCATTTTTATTATCCTATAGAGGTACGAGAGGTGAAAAATTCAGTTCAGTGCATTTTTTTCTTCGTTTGCAATACAGATCGAAAATGCCTGGAATTATTAATTAGAACTGGATTTTTGGTTTAATATTAGGCATTTTCAATGAAACGGTTTGAAAGGGTTATTTTAAGGAGTGAATTCCTAAACTTTTTTATCTCTGGTAGTCTTTATTAAAATACTACAATTCCAGTATCCAAAACAACAATTTCAACATTGTTATTAAACATCGTAAAAAACAATATGGCACAAAGGCCATTTTATAAAATAGAAAACTCTTTACAAACATTTATGATTAAAGAGTGTTTACAAACTCGCCCTATTTATCAAGTAATTCTTACTTTATACCCATACAAAATTATGGCAAACAATAAATAAAACCGTTGTACAATCAAAAGTTTAATTTCCGATACCATTTGGAAAGTTCTAGAACCATAAAGCAGGGTTCATGACTCACAGACATTTTCTCGAAAAACGGTTGGTTTCGTGACTGTGTAACATCGGCGGTGCAGTCTAGGTTTTACATCAAAGTGTATCATTTGAGCTTATTTTCTTTTGTGTTATCTTTGTGCAAGCTTTGTTCTTTTTTGGCGTGATTAAAATAATGGGTTCTTTAAAAGATATGGGTAGTTATAGGTAAATTATATAGAATTGATGTGGCGATACTAGGTGAGGCATCATGTTATGCAATGGACGCCTTACGGCTGCATTGATAATGATGAGATTGATGAAGGAAATTATTGCATGAAAGAAAATCAAACCAAACAAATTGCTTCGTTTAAAGAGGTCCTAAAACCTAGCATTCATTCAACATTCATGAATGTTGAATGAATCCTCTCTTAGTGCTCTTCTACGGAGTATGGGAAAACTACAAGCCAAAGTTGTCTGTCATTCACTCAGATACTTGAATCACTCAGTCAGTCACCAGTATCGGAAGAATTTTATTTATCTATCTTTACTTCCTTACTAATATTATAAATGCGAAAGTAACTCCGTCTGTCTGTCGCGCTTTCACGCCAAAAATACAGAACCGATTTAAATGAAATTTAGTACACAGATAGTCTAGAGCCTGAGAGAGAACATAGGCTACTTTTATCTCGAGAGTATGTTCCCTAAGGACCCGGGGGAAGCCGCTGGCAGAAGCTAGTTTATTATATATTTTATTGTACACCTCATAACAAGCACAGGCAAAACGCTTATAAAAAACTAGTGTACAATGGGTCGGTGCTTACGTATATGATTAGTATATAATTTTTTTCGAAGCGTGAAAGTCACCGACATTTGACCCCTGACGTAAATCAACTTTCAATTTAAAATAACTATTCACATGAAGCCTAGATTAAAATAAATATACGTACATAAAAATTCCATTTAGTCCCTAAAAGCCTAACCGCATGATATCAACATGACACTTTAGTTTATATTGATATAACACAAAGTGACACACTCAACCTTGAATTATTAAACCTTGCCTGACCCATATCGTCACAATCAATCACCTAAAGTTATGCTTAGGCACTTGTCTCACCGCCGGCGAGGAAGCGAGTAGCTATCGACTATTTGCTCGCTGAGGAAAGGGACAAAAGATATAGATCTCGTATGAGTAAAAGAGGCACATATATTCATAGTCGATAGCTGGCTGTTCACATTGCCAGCGAGCGGCTCTTACCTCTAGTTGATCGCAGCGACAAGAGCTATCAAAGATTGTACTTGCTCATCGACACTCGGTGATGCTCACTTGGCGGTCAAAATTAACCAAAAAGCGGTAATTTTTACCTTTAGTGCGGGCCGGAGCGAGTATTGTTTTTGACTTGAATGTACCCTGGCGGTTGGGAGTGTCATGCTCACACAAAAGTCTTGCTGATGGTGGCGTATGCGTTGGATCATTTGGCTCCCTTCAAAATGGTTGACCCGAATGGTGCTAGCGCATGCGTCATGTTCGTGAACGGGCGCTGTCAGTTGGGACTGGTCATTTCTCAGTTGCCATGGTTTATTTAAAATATTTCTTTGAATTGTTCCTTTTTTCCGGGACGCTTTTATCCTGCTTGTCTTTTACATCGTTCTCACATGTTTGTATAATTTCAACTTGATGTAAACAAAACTTTGTAACAACTTATTATTTTTAAAAAGTGGAGTGTGTGCGTAAGTGTCCGTGGAGTATCTTGCACGTTCATCTCCATAGAGATCTACGCTTTGGAACGTGCAAATAGCTTCATCTTTTTGGACTGACCGATCTTGACAATTCAAAAGTGCCTGTAAATGGTTTATTTGAAATATACGATTTGATTTGATTTGATTGCGAGCAAAAGCCCGTCGCACAAAAGCACTCGCTGAAAGCCGAACGTCAAAACTATTGAAACTTTTCACTCGCTACTCGCTGCTCGCCAAGTCGTTTCGAGTTGAAGCTTTTCTCGCTACTCGCTGATCGCCGGCGGTGAGACAAGTGCCTATAGGTACCCCCACTGTTAAATAAGTAAATAGCTTCTACATACTTATGTGCATGCATTAAGCATACCTTCTACCGGTGACTTCACCGGTAGAAGGTAGATATGCTTAATGCATAATTAAGTTAGGTAATAGCGTTCATCCTATCTTTATTTTATCAAAAAACTAGCTTTAGCTTTATCCCGTTTTTTCCTGTTCCCAAAAGAATTTCGGGAAATCATCTTTTCGATCACGAAAAGATGATTTCCCGAAATTCTTTTCAGCCCTACACTCATAATGAACCCACATGCAAAATTTCAGCTCTCTACGACCAGTAGTTTCGGCTGTGCGTTGTCTGTCAGCCTCTCAGTAACGGTAGAATTTTGTATATTAGGATAAAAGATCAGAAACAAGGCGTGAAATTTGACGAAATTTCAACTCACTCACTATATTATCTTCATATTTTATTTAGATTCGTGAATTTGGGTTTGACAGCAGGATACAAAATTGCCTTACTAGTAAGTATGTAAGAGCCATAAATATATAGATCTCTTTTGCACTGGTAAAGCGATATTTTATCCTTCTCTACTCAACTGTCAAATCCGACTGACGGACTAAGGAACTACTAACACTTATTCAGCTCCATTTGTGTTTCGCTGAACGATTTTAGTCACACTTATACAGTTCTGCTTCTATCAGCCGCATACAGCGTTGTAAGAATGAGAAAAGCCGCGAGCAGAATGGCAGATTTTTTATGTTATTGTTACGAGCTTGGGGTTCGTTACAATAAAAACAGCCGATTAAACAACCATAACTGACACTTTAATAAAACACACTAATTATCACTTTAAACTCACTAATTATAACATACAATCGCACTACTGAACACTTCACTTCACTATAATTCGCAGTTGAAGATCGCTCTCGAAGGTATCGTTTGTATCACCAATTCAATACTGACTGCCGTCGCCGGATGTCCGCCCTTTTTATACCGACAGTTATTTCCAGAACCCTCCTGTATGGAAACCTCTGGAAAGTTCGGGCACACACAGGTCCCGACCGACCAGGTGTCAAAACATCGAGAATGTTCTAGCACGTAAATGTCTGCTACTGGATACTAGATGGCGCCAGCAGCATGCCAGTGTCTGCTACTTGATACTAGATGGCAGCACGTAAATGTTTGGTTGGTTTCCGCTACCTGATACTAGATTGCGTTAGCAGCACGCAAATGCCGCCATGTACCCAACATCAATTCTGGCGCGTAACATTATCAAAATTAAAATCCCTGATGGTAGCTATGCCAGTGTCAGTCATACAAGGAATCGAGAACAATCCGTGTACAGCACTGTTCCGCCGCGTTCGACGCTGAATGCGACGAAACAGCGCTGAACGCGGCAGTCCAGCGCTGAATTCTATCTATAGCACGCGCATGATAATAAAACATTTATCCTCATATTATACTTGTTTGCCACGAAAGCTGAATAAACGCGGAAAGCTAAATGTATGCGTGTGCGTCTCCATACAAAATCGTTGTTTTCTATGGGTATCAGCTGAATAGAGCTGAATAAGTGTGAGAAGTCCCTAAATTAGAACTAAATAGTTTTTTCATGAATCTTCCCCAATATTCTCTCTCTTTGTCATCCATGTCTGTATTTAGACTGGCCTTAAGCGCATCAATCGTGAACATAACACCTTCTAGCTATATAACGCGTTACAGAATAAACACAATACTTGCAAAGGGGTCATTGTACTCATCACTATGGAGAAATTTTGCTAGGCGACCAAGCCAAAAATCGCGAAAAAAAATCGATTGCCCCGTACATTTGTCTGCCCATATGGGTGATTTTTTACCAAAGATGTGCTATGCAGCTATGCTGCGAGAATGTTAAAGCTAAGCTACGAAACTATGTAACTGTTTCCACTGATGCTAAGCTATGTAGCTGTGCGAGGAAGATGCGCAGCTCGAGGTATGCGATGTATCGACAATAGGGAAGTCACTGCTCTGAACATAGCTACACATCTCGCGAGCATCCATAGCACGCATCCATAGCTCACATCCATAGCATGCATCCACAGCACGCATCCTACGATATAAAAAAACGTAGCTTAGTTGAATCAGTTTCCACCAATGCTACGCTATGTGGACCGATGAATATGATTGGTGGATATCAAACGCATCCATAGCAACGTCGCATAGCACATCTCTGGTGGAAAAGTAGTCTGACTCGACAAACTACTGAATAGCTGTAGTTTGTTCGCGATTTTTGGCCTGGTCCCATAATAAAAGATGTTCATAATGATAAGTACAAAGAACCCTTTTTAGGTATTGTATTTATTCTGTTACACGTTGTCTATGTTTAATGTAAACAATGCATACCTAAAAGTCACACTATCACAGTTTTCTATATAAATAAAATGTCATGGCCAGGTCTAAATACCTGATGTCAAAGCTCACGCCAAATGCAACTGAAAACCGTTTATAGTATGTACGTGCGCGAACCAACAGCAGTTAAAATTGTAAACGGGATGTCAAATAAAATTCGTTCTGTTTTCACAAAAGTGTTATGCGGGTTTTTGAAAATATATTTAGGTATTTCCTGCTATACTATCCTGTCACCCTGACGAGTTTGAGGTCCTGAAGTTGATTTCTAGGTCGGAAACAGTGTTATGGGGATTTCAGTTAAATCATATCAAATTCATTTATTGTTTGTGACAGGGGGAAAAGCAATTCTTATCACAATAATATGTAAATCGCTGTAACATACCCATAAGGCGTACAATATTTAATAATAAATCAGAATCTATTTTATCAGTCTGCCTTGCTTGATCCCAACTATGTAGGGTTTGGCTTCAGCTGAATACCAGTATTTGACATGGGGTGTCTGAATATCTGACCTCTACAACACAGTAACCGGGTAAAACAATTCCTGTGGCAGGACTTGGGTTGGGATTTACCTACAAAATTTTTGTAATAGCATACCAGAGCATGGGAATTTAGTTGTGTGGCACACCCGAGCCTCTAAAAACACATAACGCCATTGGTCCTGAGCCTGATCTCATTCCGGTAGTATCTGATTGCCGTTCCATTTGACTTTGACAATAAAGAAACAGAGCGCGCCTGTGTTTACGTATACCTTTGATTACTGAGAGATTAGTCAACAATAGGTACTTGACTTAATGACGAAATTCGGTATATTACTGCTGCACATGCGGTGCCTCCGAATTACGGTCAAAAGGGAGATTGCTAAAATAGACACGCTTGACATGGATTGATGATAGCAGTTCTTCATCACTCATCATCATCATATCAGTCGAAAGACGTCCACTGCTGGACATAGGCCTCCCCCAAGTGTCTCCACAACAACCGGTCTTGGTGCGTCTTGCATCCATCGGCTACCCGCGACCTTTACTAGGTCATGGGTCCTCCTTGTGGGGGCCTTCCAAAAGGCGTTGTTATTATTAGTAGAAAAGAACACGCTCTTTCTTCGTATCTCGATTTAATCTAAATTTTTGATCGTTAAAATTACACAAAGGTTCCCTAAAAACGCCCGCCCGTCACCACTTCTTAGAAGAAGTGTCATAACAAGTTTGATGCGCCCAGTAAGACATCTGCCTGTTAAGTTTGAATAACTTGAATTTATAGAAACAATAGAATAGGTGGTAGGTAGGAACAAACACAGGTGCACTCCTTCTTCCAATAACCCTGCTAATTCTTTACCGAGAACAGGAACGTACATATTCAGCCATTTTTTTTATTTTTTTTATTAAATTTCAGCAGGTATTGATGTAAAAGCAAATGTAATGTGTTCGTGACTTTATACCCGCCGCCGTGTACGGATGCGATAAAACTAAGATTAACTGGAAATCTCTGATAAATCTTTTGCTGTAATTTACAGACCAAATCCAACAAGCCGAGCTTTTAATTTATAACCTCACAAACGTAAAGGAAGGAGGAGAATATCGTGGCTTAATAATAACAGCTACACGGGTCAATTCTCTAGGTTAAGCGGCGTCTGCCGGGGTCGGGTTATGGATGGATGACCATCTATTATTTTAGTATCTCTGTAGCGGCATCAATGCCATAAGAAAAACCAATGGAGCAAATCTACATCGGAATAAAAAGAACCGCGACGCCATCTATCCAACTAGCAGCAAACTACTACGTTGAAATCCTGCATCGCGTAAGCAGAGTATACCGTGCGATTTGAACATATACATCAGCCAGAATATCAACTATTGGGCAGTTGCCCGCCAGACACGACAAACGTCTGGTCGGAGGATCCTTCCTTTTCAATGGAGGTTTACGGGGCTTTACTCTCTGTTCCGCATCCCTCCAAATTTACTCCGTGCTTCGGGAAGCGCTTTAAGCTGTTGTTCGCAGCTGTTTTTCAAAGATAATAAGCCAGTAGTCGTCAGAAGTGTGAAAATCTGGGTTAAGGGACATCTCGCACACGCAAAAACTGGCCTGCGGGCCAGATGTCAAATTTTTAAAATGTGCATGGATAGATTCGCCCGGACCAGTTAAGTAGAACGGGCCAGATGTCTCCTATTAAAAAGTAAAGGGATATTTCGGCAAAATCGTATATTTTTATTAAATTAAATATTCCATCTGACACTAATCTTGCCAAGCCAAACGTAAAGAAAGGTAGGAAGGAACATAAATAATTAAAGATTGTCCCACTACTGGTTATTTATTTAACTCTTCAACACCATCGTCGCCGGTGATAAAGTTAACGCAACCATGTTTAAATAGACTACGTAAAATATTCGTTTAGTAAGACCCGTGACTTTCACCCGCAGTTATATTATCAAAATGCATGAAAAATTAATGATTTCAGTCACGAACGCTTTCCGCTGAAAGCGGTCGTCATAGTGATGAATAATGAATTTCAGCTGAAATAAAATATTGTTATAAATTCTTTTTTTTTTCCGTGATGAGTTTTTTTTGCGGATTGACCAAGGCCTAAGGGCGTTTCGGACTTTGTCGTTTTGTAAAAATTGGTAATTTGATACTTCAAGCGTTGTTGTCACGAGCAACGTGATGATTGGTATAGTTAATATCTAAATCAATTGTCAAGGCGGAATTTGTGACGAATGGTGACGAAACAATAATTCATATTTTATTAGTTTAGACAGTGTAAGGATAACTTTTGCCCAAGATACTTTATAAAAAAATCGGTCAAGTGCGAGTCAGACTCTTACTCTCCGTACCAAAAACAAAAAAAAAAACACGTTCCTTGTATGGGAGCCCATTTAATTTTTAATTCAATCCTTCTTCTTATCGTGTGGGCAGTAAGGTCTAAACGACCCCACACACCCTAGTGTCAGAGTGTCAGAAGGTGTCAGAGACCGCCTGAAGGGCCTCTGACATGGTTTATTTGACGACCGCCATTTGTATTATTTGTTGTTACAGCGGCAATAAAAATACACACTCTGGAAAAATTGTAACTGGCTACTTCCACGGTTCTTGAGTAACAGTCCGCTGACAGACAGGCGGATGAACGGATGGGTGGACAGCGGAGGCCTAATAATCGAGTTCCATTGGTTACCCTTTTGGTACGGCACCCTGAATGTGAGATATATGGTAATACTAGCTTCTGCCAGCGGCTTCGCCCGCGTAATTCCTAGGAAACATACTTCCGAGTTAAAAGAAGTCTATATCCTTTTCCAGGCTCTAGACTGTCTGTGTACCAAATTTCATTTAAATCGGTTCAGTAGTTTTAGCGTGAAAGCGCGACAAATAGACAGAGTTACTTTCGCATTTATAATATTAGTAACGATAATTTTCATCAGCTCGGCTTGATGGAAAAGATCTTGTCATTATTTTTACAAAAGAAAGTAAAAAACGGACATCTTTAACTTCATCTCAATATCTTCCTGGATAAGTTAGAACTTAGGTCAGGCCCTGATTACGTCTGTGAAAAGACCTATTTCCATGCATGGATACAAAATATATATACGATTACAAGCATGAACTGCTTCTCGGTGTACAATAACATATTCAATATATAAAAATCCCAGATTTATACATCACAGAACCTGAATAAACACACGTTATTTTTTCTCATTCCATTAACATCCAAAAGACGATTGCTAACTGCGTATATCGCCAAATGAATTTCAATCGCCTTCGAAACATTTACGAAAATACATTACTTACTCAAAGTCAAACAAGATTAGTTTAACTTCAAATCGAAGTACCAAGATTGGAACTTCTTAAAGTCAATTTACGTAAATGGACCACTATGGGGGTTGTTATATTCTAAAGTGCCTCTATTTATGGATTTGGGATTGTAAACTAAGCAATCGACGTAGCATCGTCTACATCTAGAAATTACGCATTTGGCGATTAGGGCGCCTTCAAATTTGTCGCAAAGTGCCGGCAGCGCTGCAGTCGCGCTGCGGCCGCGTGTTGTCCGCGTGGCTACTTTGCGACAAATTTGAAGGCACCCTTAATCCGTAAGCGCTAGTAGGTATATGACTTACTTGCTTCTGCCAGCAGCAGCTTTGCCCGCATATAAATCAGAAATTATATCAAGGCAATATATATATCTCGGGATACCCTATGTACAATTCCAGACTATCTATCTCTATTCCAATTTTCATCTTGATCCGTTCAGCTGTTCTGGCGTGATTAACAAACATTCATCTATTCAAAATTTCGCATTAAATACGTCTATACGTATTATAAAGATTTTTAGTAAGATTTTTATAAAGTTTCAAGAATCATCTTTTTGCCCTTATCCCATGTTATTTGGGGTAAAAGAAGCAAAATAACTAGAATAAAAAAAATAATATTTTCCATCATCGATCATGACTAGACTGCCAAACGGGAGTCTATGAATATTAAAAATAAAAAATATACATTTCGCTAAAAGTTTTATATCAAACTTTGCCTCAGCCGCCTTAGTTAATTTTCGTAGAATATTTTAACAATTCATTATTTCACTGAAAATGTATACTTCAATTAATCAGTTCATTATTTATGGATTAAAATCCGGTTCTGGTTTCAGAAAATACCTAGGTAAAGAACAAAGCTTATGGAAATATAGGATGATAAAATATTTTTGTAGCTTAAATTCTATTTATCAACACATCAGACTAAAACACCTGATCCATAACTAAACAAACCCGTTTATTCGAGATACGCAAACTGGCAACAAAATCAATCTGCATAGCTTAGCCATCTGAATCCTTTTTATGGATGGAAAATCATCAAATGACTCCTCCCGCTCTGGGCGAAGCAGAAGGGAATGGCAGACTCTTACTGACTAAAACCCATCCGTGTTCTTCCCAATGCCCTTTGCGTTCCAGGGCCGTGGTGACTCTTTCAAACAAATTCCGCAACTCTGGCAGGCACTGGCCCTAGCGGGCCCCGTCTATTATGCTGACATCTCTTTGAGGCGCGCGTGGAACACAACGCGCCGTCGGCGTCGACCCGGTGTTCTGATCGGACAGCGAGCCACCCAACGTTCGCCGTTCGCGCCTACGGTGGCCGGGAATCGCCCTGCGACTCCCGACGCCCGACGCGTCTTCTTTTGTTGTGGCGGCTAGGGCTTGAGGTTTCCCTCTCTCTGCATAGCCAAGCCTAATCTAACCGGATGCAGCCGAATAAAATTATTTAACACGGAGCATCGGCCCATCCATCTGACCTCCTCAACGCAATAACTAGTCAACACGACACCGTGGTGTCGGATTACCTAGTTACCAACTACGCGTAACGACTGTGAAAGATCTCCAAATTACAGCTGGGATCGACCAGTTTTTGGGTGTGTGGGGTCATTAGGCCTTACTGCCCACACGATAAGAAGAAGAAGAAGACCACAGCTTTAGCCTACATTTCCACCAGAGATGTGTGAGTATGCGTAGCAAGGGATTTATTTGTTAAGGCTTGTATACGTGCCAATGACCTTATGCATATAAACGGAGCTAACTACCCCTCTACGCGCCACTCCGCTACCCGCATTTTTAATTTTTTTTTTTATAATAAAAATAATGCATGTTTTTAAAAAGTAACAAAACCAAATCATTTTCTTTAGTATTGCAAAGCAGTAAATATATTTTTATACTCATTTGATAAAAAAATGAAGGAGTAAAATGGTTTCATCTTAACGATTTGGAGGTGATTTGGTGTTTATTTTTCTTATTATGTGATACCGATAGATAAATTCTGGCTAAACCAAATTACGTATCATATCGTGTAGACTTTTCTTACTTATTACTAACTATTTTTTTCAGAATTTTCTCTGTTAGTGCCGACGAAAAGTTGCATCATCTGCACGCTGTTTTTAAGCATTTCTCGAGAGAGCAGCCTTAAGATGCAATCATTAACATCATCATGACAGCCTAAAACGTCCACTGCTGGGCATAAGCCTCCCCCAAAAGGGGGGGTTTGCCATAATCGCAACGCTTGACAGGCGGGTTGGCGATCGCAGTGTATGGTGTTGAGTTTTACAGAGATCGCTGCTGCCCATTCTCTCGCGAGTCCCTTAGTCGCCTCTTACGACACCCACAGGAAGTGATGGGATGGTATTATTCTTTTACGGTACCATACGGAACCGGCCGACATCATACGGCGAAGAACCAATAGAATCGCTTTATTTACCTAGCCTCGGTTGCGCGAAGTTGCGTGCTTTCCGACGCACGGAGGAATCTCGGTTTAATCACTTACTTATTCACGGAACGATATTGGCAACAGTTGCTTAACATTGAAGATCGACCCGTATGGCTGTTACTAAATTCACGAGCTCCTCCGAACAAGACGGCAATAATTATATTGATCTATTTACTAGTCCTAATTTTATACCCATACAAAGTTCAAATCACAAATCAGCTCGGTACACACGAGCGAACCCAACAAAGCATTTATCACTTTCCTTCGCGACTCAGCAACTAAACACAGTCGAATCGAATTCTCGATGTAAACGACAAATACATATTCCTATGTAAATTACCAGTTTAGAATACAAACAGTATAGTCAGTGTAGAACCTACTCAATAATTGATTGGGTACGTAACTTGATGCCCGAGGGAGGTACCAAGTTGGGTCAAGGACAGATCGAAAAATCATTTAGGCTGTAGCGTTTGAATGTGTAGTTTGGTGAAAATTAGTTCGGAAACTGGCGGTAGGGATTGATTTTTGCGTTTTAGTTTTAAACGTGTTTTAGCGTGAGTAGGGTCTAATACTTTGTGATATGGAAAAGTTTGTTTTTGGCTTAGGTTTTGGTGGAAACCGATAATCATGCCATATGTCTGATAACCAGGGTTGCGGAATTTGTTTGAAAGCGTCATCGCGGCTCTGGAACGCAAAGGACATTAGGAGGAACATAGATAGGGTTTTAGTCAGTAAGAGTCTGATACTCCCTTCCGCTCCACCCAGAGCGGAGTCATTTGATGATTTCCCATCCTTAAAAAAACAATCTGGTACATTTGTTTTCCTATAAAAAGGCACGCGTTTGACGACTGTCGTAGGTATCTTGGAACACAACGACGAACCAAACCTGCTGGATATAGAGACAAATTATGATTTCTATCAGGTATTTATCCAAATATCGAGGACGCACAGTGGGCACTAAGAGAAAAATTGTAACTTAGAACATCGTCATTTTAACTGATGGAAAATTCTATGACACTGGGTTTAGTAGTAGGAAAAAAAATATTGACCAGTTATATTTTAGACACAAACCAACATTTAAAAACAAAAGATTTCTGTTGCCTTAGTAATGATGTAATTTCCCTTCAAGCCTGTCGTAAAATTCACAACACCCACAAAACTAGCTGAATGAGTTGTTTTCCACAGCGTCTGATTGTGCTCAGTTCCAACAAAGCAAGAAGTTTTTCAGACAGAAGTTCTTGCATTGTTCAAAGACAGACAGTATCTGACACTAACGCTGGAACTGTGTAAACAGCTGGTAAGTAAAGGACTACATAAGGTTTCGAGTTTTCAAAAGAAATTGGATTATGTAATTGTATTTATGTTTTTTTTAGGGTTCCGAAAAAAAAACGGGACCCTTATAGGATCACTCGAGTGTCTGTCTGTCTGTCCGTCTGTCTGTCTGTCTATCTGTCTGTCTGTCCGTCTGTCACAGCCAGTTTTCTCCGGATCCACTGGACCGACTTTGTTGAAATTTGGTCCAAAAATAGAATTCTGTGACCCAAACACGGACGCGTTACGTAAATTATTAAATTTTTAGTATGGGGGTCACTTTTGGGGGTCAAACTAGAAAATTAAAAAAAAAAGTTTTTTTGAAAATATCGTGTGACATATCAAATGAAAGAACTTACTGTGAAAGTTTTAACTATATTTTTTCATAATTTTAAAATATACGGTTTTGAAGTTATTCAAGAAATTAGACGAAAAATGACCATTCCCCCCCTTATCTTCGAAACTACTGAGCCAAAAATTTTGAAAAAATGGAGATAATAAATCTTTACCTATAGATTACTGGAAAACCTATAAGAAGTCTATAGTGTTAAAATAACATGTTAAAAAAATTAAATTCGTTCGGAACCCTTTGCACGCGAGTCCGACTCGCACTTGTCCAGTTTTTTTGGGGTAGCGATACTCATGTGCCTGACTAGCCTTTTTGCAACTAAATTGGGGTCGGTTTCCAGTCAAGCCGAATTCAGCTGCATACTAGTATTTTACGTGGAGCGGGTGCCTACCATACCTCCATAACCCATTAACTGGTTAACACGGTACTTACCTTGATATGCTTATGTAATCTTACTTTTATTTTGTGTCGTGTTATTCTAACCATAACTAATATTATAAATGTGAAAGTGAGTTCGTTTGCTACGCTTTCACGCCTAAATCGGCGAATCTATTTTGATAAGTTTTGGTAAAGAAATAGATAAGACCTGTCTCCACTCTGTCGGCTTCTGGGTCAGAAATTACCATTCGTCTTTGTAAGATTTTAGTTTTTTTTTATCAATTTTAGATACCCTTTACCTCCTAAAGTATTGCTATTATTGCTTATACTACAGTTAAATGTAAATAACATGATGTATAGAAATATTTTTAATGGTTTTGGAGAAACAAGCAAAAAAAGGTACCCTTCGCCCGCCCCCACCGCCTCCCACCGTCGGGGACTTTTAATATGTTCATCTGGATACTTCAAAGATAAACCAATTTTCAAAACTACACGAATTATTCGCTCTGATTTCCTTAATTTTTCTGCACTATTAGGCTACTTCACGCGAGCGTCAAAACCTAGTGCTTTGTTTGTTTATGTTTCTAAGTAAGGTAATCTCTGTAATATAGCTGAGTTTTTAGACTTCTGTTTACCCGACAACCCCAGAAATATTAATGTTTTTATACCAAAATTGGCTTGATACTTGTGGGATAGGCCACATGAGCAAAATCGTAGGAAAAAGTAGTAAAAAATAACTGAAAAGGGGAAGTAGCGTTTTATTTATTTAGGTATTTGAATTGTGATTCTAATTTCGGGGAATGTAAGGCTCTTTATTGCCATTACGTAATTAGACGAAGCCATCCATTGGCACAGGGTCGCTGAGTGATTGGGCTCAAAAGTTGGGTGGCCAATTCCTATCTGGAAAACATAATTACGAATACTGTGGTGGGTGCTGCTGCCTTTGAGATTTTTATTTATAGATATGATCCACTTTGAGTTATAAGGTTTTATTTATTTTTGGCCACTAAAACTGTAAAAAATAAACTGTACTGCCAGTGATACGCAGCGAGGCGAAGAAAGTTTATTTTTGTGGTTTTCCTTCACAAATTCATCAAAATAAAATGCGAAATAGAAAGAACTCTTCAAACATTCCACAACTCAGTCGCTCCACACACATCAGCCCAGTAGTCATTAAGCCACTACCCGCCTTTTAGACAGAAAAGCTTTCAGATCTTTCTCTTAAGCAAAAAACGAGAAACATTCTTGAAAAAAGAAGGAATATTCTTGAAAAAAAAAAGGAAAGTAACAATGTACGTACGTACATCGTTGGATAATGTAATTCCGTGCGAAGTTGTTGATAGGAGAGAACGTGCGAGTAGGTACCTATGTTGGTTAAATCCTGGCTCCCTTTCAAGGATGGGTATTAAGGGAAAGTGGGAGAGGCCAGCTTAGCTGGTATGAAGGAAAATGTAATAGGAGTCAAGTGGTGTTTGCATATTTTCATGTGTGTTTACCTTTTAATGGAAAACCATGTAGGAAGGCAGTGTTTCTTTAGGAAAATTGAAACAAAGTTGATGGTTACTCGTATTATAATATTTTCTAATTCAATATTCTGTTAAAAATATACATAAAATATAACAACAAAAGTATTAATGAAACTAAAAATACCGGTTCTAAAATAGACGCCCGTGAGGCGGTGATCAAAGATATGATTACAATAAAACCTCATATTGTCATTGATTCACCCAATGAAACCTAGCACCGAACATTATTTTCTACTAGTCACACCACTCACTACTTCCACCTATCTAACAATCACGTAAGCAAGAATTATGAGCGCAGATCGTTATATTGTCTTAATTATCGGATCGCGTGCACGTAAGCAAACGTTTTTAATTTCCTTCGCACCTCATTCAACAGCATACCCATAAATAGAGCAATTAATATATTTACGAAAATACCATTTAATTGCTACCTAATAAATTTTATGAACATAATAATGTCGAACATTTGCAAACAAAATGAGTATAATAAATGAATGGAAAGTTATTATTTTACGGGATTGTGATAAAATTTAATGGCAATGATAATTTTCCGATGGTCATTTTTAATTAAAGGGGCGTAACGTATTTTGTGTGGCGTGGATTATATTTTGTGTCAACAATAATCGTATTTTCTGTGTTAGGACAAGCCTGGGGTCAATTTACCGGGAGTTTATTGTCAAGTTTCGTGTAATTTTTACCGATACGGTAATTGGAATCATGTTTTATCTACGGCTTTTATCAAAAGCTCCTATCTGCCTCGTTTAAAATAAATATAAGGTATTTTTAAAACAAAATTATTTTGTTGAAAACAACTACAGACGTCGGACGTTTGTGATTTTCACGCTATTGGTTCAGTGTTGTCTAACATCTTTCTATCTACGATCGAAAGCTACTCTGAAAATATTGTGAAAAAACTGTGTTTATTTCAGTTTCAGAAAGGAAATCTCAAATCTTTCGTACAAAAAGAGCCGTTACAAACCCAATAACACTAAAATAACAAAGGCTAACAAGTACAAAATCTACATGTTTTTATTTAATACCCGGATTAGGCTTCGGGCAATTTACTTTGCTCTAGTACTCGTACCGAAACCGTTTACGTATAACAGCAACATAATTTTTAAATCCACCCAAATCCTATTTGCATGATTACGAACGATACACTATCGAGCTTCGCCTTAAGAGGTGCTCCCTAAAAAGTATATACGAAAGCGGATTGTTTCAATATCGACTCGTATCTATTCGTATGAATTATTTATATGTATCGTTGCGACTGTACTACTATGCTCGAACCGAGTGCTCCTGGGCGTGACTTGACTCTCCTACAGAAGGGTTTCTTTCGAAATCTATTGAACTGACTCCAAACCCAGACCCCTGACGGACAATACCAATATACCCGCTGTTTTATCAGCTAAACCTTTTCGTATAATATATACACTTATAGGTCTCATTTCGTTACAATTTGTATGAGTTTTGAGTTGTATCAGCTTTTCACTCCGGGCGGGATACGGGATAAAATGTTTGTTGCCCAATTCCTATTTGGGTTCTTGAAAAATGGAAGCGTTTTTGCATTTTAGGTGGAGATGCTTCAAGTGCCTCGCATCAAAGGAATTTTCGATAAATCAAGGAAAGCGTGCCCTTAAGGAAAATAGGTTGAGCGATACATACATATTTAAGTATGCGTATGTAGAATGCTCCAGAATATAACCCAGTTGTTTTGAGACCAGCAAAATGCTCATGCAAAACGAAGCCGGATCAAACTATAAAATTATATGGGAAGTGTTATGCCTTAAAAGCACATAAAGGAATCCATACGAACATCTAAGCGAACAACAATTTTTAGTTTATTAGACTAGATATTATGCGTATTTTTGCTGGATGTGTAACGGAGTTGCGTAATGTGTATTCAGCATTTTTATATTCCCATTAAACATGAATTGAATCAATGCATGAAAATGTTTCACAATTTTCTGATAATTCTGTAAACAAAAGCTTTTCATTGTAACAATCGTTAAAACATCAGATTATTGTCCAAAAATATAAAATTCTAATTACATTTTCGGACTCGCTAAATTCAATACAATTTTTCGGCCAAAAATGTACCTACGCCTCAAATCTCTGATTAAACAAAAATAAAATCAAATTATGCCATCGCCAATACGTGTTGTGGTACAAAATTTTAAAACTCTTGTGTTTTATGTTAATTAACGTTTGTTTTTATTTGAAAACGGTCCGCCATTTTGCGGGTGGCGGGTACAATTTAACTTTTTAAATGTGAGCACGGTCGAGGAAGGGGTTTGCTTACGCTATCTTCCGTAAAATCTATGAAATTTGTCGACCTACGTTCAAGCGGGCCCACACGCGCATAACGGGAACGTGAATGTTTTGTGAGTACAAGAGCTATTTTAATGAATTTTGTGTGGTTGTAATTAGGTGACGTCTGTGCCAAAATGCTTGGTCAAGTACTTTTGTGTGAAATTGAGTTCGTTCAATTCAGAGCCTTGTTATGGGTGGACAAGAGGGTTAATCACCTCTTTAGGATCAGGGGTTGCCGGAAATCTTCTTTCGAGGATCATGGGATTTTGTTACTCCGACAACTCGTCTCAATGCAAATTGTGTTGTATATTTCTATCGTTAATAATAAATGAGTTGCTTCAAGTTTTTTTTCAAATATAGGACACAAATACTTACTTCAATTGGGGTTTTGATAACCATATCCTGAAATATCACATGTAATTGTATGTTTCGCATGATAAAATTTCTACGATCCACATAGTTCGTAAAGCTTGCTAAATGCTCGACTTGCGGATTTACTAGTTGAAAAACAATATTACAAAGTTCTATCTTAGGTACCACGACCCAGGCATATAAGATTTCTTGGCCAGATTTTAACGCTTTGAGCCTAAAAATATGCCAGTATTCTGTGGTTTACAACCTTACTACCACACATTTTTGCGCAAAACAAACGGTCCTAAGTACAAAAAAAGAAAAATTGTGAAAACAGAATGTTGTTTTGAAAAAATCTGGGGAATGCTCTGACATGTTTTTGTTAAAGGATTTTGAGGGCTTACTCGTAAATGACTGCGCATCCGTCACTCCCTCTACCTCTGTTTTATACCCTCTCTTTGTGTTAGTAGATCTTTGTTTTTGTTATTCTTTAACCTTGGGAAAACATAATCATGTAACGCGGTTTGGTAAAAAAGACAGTTGGTATTTTTTTCCGTTCCAGACAGACCGTTTCAGGTGTGAAATATTCTAAAAGGAACTGTTGTACATAATCAATTAAAATCAAAATCCTTTTTTTCATTATTTTTAAGGATGGGAAATCATCAATAGACTTCTTCCACTCTTGGTGGAGCGAAAGGGAGTGTCAGACTCTTATTGACTAAAATCCATCCGTGTTCCTATTAATGCCCTTTGCGTTCCAGCCGCGGTGACTCTTTCGAACAAATTCCGCAACAAATATACCATTTCCTGGTATTTTAGAATGTTCATGGTCTGATAGTCAAATAGATGGACCTAGCTTTGCCACGCTAATGACAAGGAAAGCAAGAATGCTCCTCAGCAAAACACACTCCCGACCCAAACTCTAGCGCAGCAGCTTCTATCTGTAATCGAATATAGCTTAAAAAATTATTTCTAAAACATAATAATAGAATACGCAGACGAAATCGACTCAAGATCATAACGACAGATCGAGAATTCTTAAGCGATTGCAGTTAAGAATAAATGCAGAACATACAACGAATTCCTCATCACGTTAACCTACATTCAGATTTAAAACATCCGTAAAATTCGTTTTATTTTGTACCATCATTCTGAATCTAGTTTTTAATAAAGCACTCACACTTTTTGACATTTTAGTATCAAAAAAACTTTTTAAACAGAAACATTAAATTTTTCCGCGTCAACATTTATGAAATTAACCTTTTATCTAAATAAATGGAAAACTGGAAAAGTTTTTAGATAACTCGCAGTGCATCGCAAATTGTCAGAAATGTGAGTTCTTAATGAAAATAGAAATGAAGCTGCTGAGTTTTGCAAACTAAGATAATAATGATGTGGAGTTCGGATATTATATTGTGGGACTAATTAGTATAGCGTAATTTGTTAGGGAAAAACTTCGTGTCGGTTCAATTTCATTTTATATGATGATTAAATATTTAGAGCGACTCTTTTCACGACAACTGAAACCCATGATATAATTACGAAATATAGAACACTTGTAATCTATGGAAATATGAATGTCTACAATAAAAATACTACAACTGTTTTGTCCTTCATACTCTATTGCTACCTACAAAAAAGAAATGTATAACGTGTTCCCGACTACTCTTTCTTAAGATACGTATTTAGGTTAAATCCTTTTTTATGACGAAAATCTGTTTGAAATGATGGCCTACCTTAAATATTATAAAAAGCAACATTACTCACAGCTCGATGTGTTACAAACGACGTCCGCCCTTGCAGCCTGGCACTCACTTTAGCCGGTGTATCCTCATCTTCTCTCCTCGAGTCAAACCAGCCCGCAGCTATACCCACTACAAGAACAGCTCCAAGAATCATCAGAGCTAAGAATCCACCAATAGCAGCCTTTGTCGTCTGCGATATAACCATCGCCATTTTGTTTTTGGCACTTATCACCTCATGCTTCGATTGTCACGTGATCACTTCACTAAGTTCGTTGGTTATATGTTCTGGTTGTTAATCTACGTTTCATCGTATTTTAGGCTGTTTTAGTGTTCATCTGTAACAAAAGAGAATATACATATTCAATTTGTTGTTCTTTTACATAAATCATCAGTTTTATTCACTTTACAGTCATCAGAAAGATATGCAATCACGACTTAAAAATTTAACAGGTTTAATTGTTTACAGCTATTTCAAAAGTCTACATGGCACATTTTTCTTATTTGGATGTTGAAATCTCCTTTTATCTCAACATAAGTAACAATACTTTTTGCAGGCATATAATGTTTAAGCACTTGTCTCGATACATTCAGTCAAAGTAACCTTCACGAATATGTCATCAAATGTTTTGAAAGTACCTTTTTATTCAACAAGAAATTTTATCGATGCAGTAAAGCAACATTGATTGTCAATCCTCTCCGCGTATGGTACTAAAACAACTTTTATATGACCAATCAATACAGTTACTGCAGAATTCTGCCGGAACGAAAAACTTGACGAGACAGCCGAAAACACTGCAGAGAAACGAGCATAAATACCTATACTTATTACATTTACGCACAAAGAAAATCTAATAAATCGTTACACTACACGACCGATATTAATCGCAACCAATACAATGCTTGTTATAAATTGCTTTATGCAAATTGTGTCTGAACATAATATTCAATGTACCTGTTGTCATTACAAAGGCACGGGATCGGAAGGGAGGGGACAGTCTGACGTCGTATTGTATGCAAGGAGCTCGATAACCCAGATACTGAGGTAAATAGGGTAAATAGTTCCAACGTAACAAAGAAATGTTGCTAGTAATTGTGTGTTTATATAATACAAATGATATGGGTCATTGTTGGGTTCGACTGGCATCTAATCGTGCGTAAAGGTGTTGGAATTTCGTGAAAAGATATTCTCGTGTCGAAGTTGGGAACTTTGTGAATAGAATGCGTGACTTATTACGGATTAGCTGAAGGTTCTTTAAGGTGTGTTGGAGGTGTTTATTTTAAGGTTGTCTCTAAGGGAAACGATTATTGAAGATATTACTAAATACTAATTGGCATACGTCTAACAGATCGAGATCCAAATGTCGAGATACGAAGACGTACGAAGGTTTCCAACATCAGTAAGGTGGGCAGGACACCTGGTGGGTTAAAGCAGTGACCGAGTGGCGTCCGTGGACTGGAAGAAGTGTTGGTCGGCCGGCGGCGAGATGGGTGGACGATATCGTTGCCATCGCAGGTAGAATCTGATTGAGGCTGGCACAGGAACATGGGGATTGGTACAAGAAAAGAGAGGCCTACGCTCAGCAGTGGGTAAAGTCAGGCTGTGGCCATCATAATGATGGTGACTAAATTCAGCGCTGCAGCAAGAAAACATTTTGGACCATAATGCACAATTGTACATCTTCATTTTCGTGTCGTGTAGACATCCTTGTATTTACATTGTATAGTTTAGAGTCTAAGTTTACCTAAAAAAAACTAAAATGCCACCACCATAATAATTATGATCATCAGTCATCACCATTATGATGATGACTAAATTCAGCGTTGAATAGAATGAATCCAAGATAGCTAGATGCTCATAATCGTCTCGAACGGACTTGGGTAAAGTGGCTAACCTCAATGGATATTGGCTAAGAATGCAGGAAATGTTATAGAGCTCGAAAGTGGGTACACAGCTGGAGTTTTTGTTCCTTTACACGTAGTCTGATGGGACGGCAAGGAAACACGACCGACGAGAGATCAGGAACAGGACCAAAAGTTGTGTATCACATCACCGACTTCTAAACTCCGGGCTGCTATTCTGAAATTCCTAAAGGAAAATCCCAAATCCCAATAACTATATTTTCTGTTTTCAGCCCCATTCTCGATATCATCTTCATACAATCTATCCACCATTTTGGTCTTCCCTGCTCTTGTAACCACATTTATACACACAACATGCTCTTTTCTTTTCGTACTTCAATTTCACTACACCACCAAAAAAAGAAGAAAGAAACTTTTTTTTACTTGAAATGCGTTTGTTTTTACTCTAGTCTTGATCAGAGGTGACAGAAACGAAGACAACGATGTAGTGAGTTTACTCAGAAGAAGCACATAGACGCAGGAAGAGAGGCTTTTGGAAACGCTTAGTGCGAATTGGTACAATAGCAACAAAAACTAATGAGTTTCCCCGTATGCACACCCACACTGAAAAGAGACTTAGCTAACTACCAACATTTCCAAACATCTCATAATTCCATATCTCCATAGCACCAACCTACTGAATAAAACAGAATCATAAAGCGTAAAGCACGCTTGTCAACGTACGTAGTAAAAGTCAACCGCGGTGTTATTGTATTGTTCGCGAGCGATGGCCTAGAAACCTGTTACCTGTGATCTTTTCCAACACGTTAGTGCTGCAATACCAGGGGAATATCACGGGGAATGTGGAGTTACTTTGTATTTTAAGCTTTCAGCTGTAGCGAAGATTGAGTGACGCAATTGCAAGGGTATGGGCGTATTTTCTGTAACTGGTAGATGCAGGGAGGTGTGTTCTATTTTAATTACGTAATTATTTAGAGCAACGTTCGCATTCCCATCTCAGTCGCCCTCGATCTTATAAACGTATGTAATGCCAGCCACCATAATCATGGTCTAAGGCTTAGACCAGGATTATGGTTTTTAATTATAATATTGTTCTATTGTCAGGCGACTAAGGCCCATAGAAAACAAGTGCGAGTCGGACTCGCGTGCAAAGGGTTCCGAACCCTTAAATATTTTTAACATGTTTAACACTACAGACTTCTTATAGGTTTTCCTGTAATCTGTAGGTATACAACTATTATCAGACTTTAACTTTCTTCAAAATTTTAGGCTCTGTAGTTTCAAAGATAAGAGTGAGGGAATGGTGATTTTTGGTCTAATTTCTTGAATAACTTCAAAACTATTTATTTTAAATTTATGAAAAAATAGTATTAAAACGCTCACAGTAAGTCCTTTTATTTGATATGTCACATGATACAGTTTGAAAAACTCTTTTTTTAAATTTTCTAGTTTGACCCCCAAAAGTGACACCCATTCAAAAAAAATATTTATTTACGTAAAACGTCCGTGTTTGGATCACAGAAGTCCATATGAATACCGAATTTCAACAGGATCGGTCCAGTAGATCCGGAAAAAACTGGCTGTGACAGACGGACAGACAGACACCCGAGTGATCCTATAAGGGTTCCGCTTTTTACGGACGTTCGGAACCCTAAAAATACACAGTATAATATGCTCTTCAAGGTACGGAAGAATCTAGGTATAATAAGATGGTCACCCATCCACCAACTGACCTCGCCAAGCGTTGCTTAATCTTGAAGATCAACCCGGGCAGCTGCTATTATTTAGCTACGAGCTTTATAGCTTTCAATAAATATTTCCTTAACACGTTGTATAAGCTTCCCAGGAAAAACAAAGTTTATAACCACAGAAAACTCATTAAATCGTACAGAACTTTGTATGAAATGTAAGTGTACATTGTGCCTGTACATAAAAATATATACATACGTATCAACTCTCAAACGTAATTTCGTATTTCTCCGTATTTTAGGTAAACATTGGCCCAAAATTAATACGTCAAGCACAGCAAACTTATTTAATTACACCATTAATTTATTTTTCCAGCAAAGATTTAAAATATATAATAAAAATATACTGAATAATTATATCTACCATTTATATAATTATTAATGTATGGCTAAATTTAATTTTGCGTTGAACATTTTAGTATGGAGCGTGTTCATAAAATTATAATAGAGGAATTTCCAGGAATTGAATGATGAGATCATGTTAGATTTGTGGTTTGTTTGTAAGACAAATGTACCTATTTGTAGTTAGGAATAATAATTTACTCGTTTAAATATTTCTGAAAATGATCTTGTTAAAAAATAGTATGATACTTCGCCCTCGTAGTTATACTACAGAAACTGTGCGTTATAAATTTATACTAATATATAAAGCTGAAGAGTTTGTTTGTTTATTTGCTTGAACGCGCTAATCTCAGGAACAACTGGTCCGATTTGAAAAATTCTTTCAGTGTTAGATAGCCCATTTATCGAGGGAGGCTATTGACTATATATCATCACGCTAAGACCAATAGGAGCGGAGCGAACGAAGTTGCGCGGGTCAACTAACATACAGTTACAATGTAAAAATCCGGGGAAGGGTTCCGTACTATAAACCGAAAAGAAAAACATGTTTCTTTTAAGGGAGAACCCTTTAATTTTTAATTTTTTTATAGTGGCAATAAAATAAACACTGTAAAAATTTCAATTGTCTACCTATTACGGTTCTTGAGATACTGCCCGCTGACAGATAGACGGACGGGCGGACGGATGGTGGAGGCTTACTAATAGGGTTCCGTTAGTTACCTTTTGGGATAACCTAAAAATTAGCCTCTGGCACTTAGCGGTAGTATAGCTAGACGTCAGTGGAAGAATTCGTCAAAGTTATCAAATAACTGTCTGGTGTATCTATTTGTTACTTCATCATCTTTCACGGAGGTTGAAAATACATTGACACAAGCACTCGAGTCACTCAGTAGGTACTGTGACAGTAATGCTCTTCGCCCGAACCCGTCTAATACTCAATCTTGCGCTTTCCATCTCCGCAATCGTTTCTCAAATAGGAAACTAAACATCACGTGGCGGGGAACTGACGTAGAACACTGCAATAACCCGAAGTACCTAGGCGTTGCATTGGATAGAGCCTTAACTTTTAATGTGCACTACCACAATACGAAGCAGAAGGTCGGGTCCCGAAGCAACCTATTGCGCCGACTTATTTCTACAAACTGGGGCGCAGCACCCGATGTTCTTCGCACCACTGGCTTGTCCTTATACTTCTCTGCTGGCGAATTTGCGAGTCCAGTGTGGTAACGATCCGCTCATGCAAAGCAAGTCGACATTGTCCTGAACGAAACGTGTCGAATTATATCGGGTTGCCTTTAACAGACTCCGCTCAATAAACTCTACCCGTTGACTGGTATTTCACCACCAGTAGTACGTAGGGATGTCGCATGCGCGCTTGAAAAAAGGACCAAGAATCCGATTCCCGGCATCCTCTTTACGATTACACAATAGTTCCAAGTGGGTTTAAGAGCCGGAAGAGTTTTCTTCGTCGCACAGAGGCAATTCAAGGCCGTCCACCTAATGTGAGAACCAAGCTGTGGGAAGAACATCATCCCCCACCACCTGACTACTTGCAGCCCCAGGAACATCTGCCACCTGTACGTGATCTGCAGTGGCCTATTTGGAAGGCACTATACCGATTGTGTACCCAGGTAGGCCGCTGCAAACACAATCTGGCGAAATGGGGATTCATAGACCCGTCGGATACTCAATGTGAGTGCGGTGCTCCAGTTCAGAACATAAGCCACACGTTGGAGTGCCCCAAGTGCCCATACACCTGTACTTTGGGGGATTTAATGAATGGCACCGACGCTGCAATTAACGTAGCCACAAACTTAGCATACTGAAGACTATGTATATTTATTTCCCGGGAGAATGTTTCCAGTTTTCACGCGGGTGAAAGCCGCTGGCAACGCTAGATTTGGAACCTATATCTTTATATATAAAAATGAATTGCTGTTCGTTAGTCTCGCTAAAACTCGAGAACGGCTGGACCGATTTTAATCATTCTTTTTTTGTTGGGTTCGCCAAAATACGGGGAAGGTTTAAAAGCAAAAAAAAATGGGTAGGTAGATAGGGTAGGTAGGGTAGGTAGGGTAGGAGTAGGGTAGGAGTAGGGTAGAAGTAGGGTAGGAGTAGGGTAGGAGTAGGGTAGGAGTAGGGTAGGAGTAGCGTAGGAGTAGGGTAGGAATAGGGTAGGAGTAGGGTAGGAGTAGGGTAGGAGTAGGGTAGGAGTAGGGTAGGAGTAGGGTAGGAGTAGGGTAGGAGTAGGGTAGGAGTAGGGTAGGAGTAGGGTAGGAGTAGGGTAGGTGTAGGGTAGGAGTAGGGTAGGAGTAGGGTAGGAGTAGGGTAGGAGTAGGGTAGGAGTAGGGTAGGAGTAGGGTAGGAGTAGGGTAGGAGTAGGGTAGGAGTAGGGTAGGAGTAGGGTAGGAGTAGGGTAGGAGTAGGGAAGGAGTAAGGTAGGAGTAGGGTAGGAGTAGGGTAGGAGTAGGGTAGGAGTAGGGTAGGAGTAGGGTAGGAGTAGGGTAGGAGTAGGGTAGGAGTAGGGTAGGAGTAGGGTAGGAGTAGGGTAGGAGTAGGGTAGGAGTAGGGTAGGAGTAGGGTAGGAGTAGGGTAGGAGTAGGGTAGGAGTAGGGTAGGAGTAGTGTAGGAGTAGGGTAGGAGTTATATTATAGATGAAAATTGTGACGCAGACGAAGTTGCGCGGGTCAGCTAGTCCTTTATAAAAATGTATAAACAATTTTATCTGTCTTAAATGTTGATGTACATTTCGATTAAAACTACTAACAAAGGAAAATATAATCTTAATATTAAGCGCTAAAATGATAACAGTAGTACCCAAATAGGTATATCGGTTATTCGCTACGAAAGCGCTACGCCAGCTGCGTAGCCGTGACAACGTGTCAGCTACGCCGTAGCAACACTGTAATCCTTTTATAGTGGGTAAGGCAATAGACACCTTTTTGTATCGAAACACGTCACGCCAGATGTGGAGGACACAGAAGATTTAATTAGTTATACAGCTTTTAATAACAAGTAGAAATTTCATACTAATAATCGGATAACTTTTATTTGAAATAAGTTTAAATGGTTTGACACATTATGTATAGAAATGCTGTCAAACTAACATTCTAATGCGCAGATAAAAGTTATCTGACTATTCAAAAATCATTCCTAACAAGGATACCTTTTTTGATTTTCCCATCAAGAAAAATTTAAAACAGATTAACATAACATCATGCCTTTATTTCCCATAGAGTACAGTCCCAACTACAATTAAGTTCCATAAAGAAAGAAGCAAGCTTATTGCCATCAACTGGGCACAAAGAGAAAATAAATAAATTCCAAGTGATAAAACCAAATAACACTACGCGACTCAGGAATCGAATCTAGGACTTTTTACTCGGCATAGTGCTTGCGATCAACCAGACAGTTAGGTAATAAAGTCATAACCAAAATATAATCCACTAGCTTTTGCCAGTGGCTTCGCTTCTCCAAAATAATCCCAAGACAATAAAAATAATCCCGGAATTAAAAGTTTTATCCTACGTCGTATGCCTGAACATAGTATACTCGTGTGCTAAGATTAATTCAAATCCGTTTAACCTTTTACACGTGAAAATGTAACAAACAGACAGAGTTACGTTCTTATTTATAAAATCATATAGTTGTAATAATGTAGTTAATAGTTTGGAAATAGATTGACGACACGGTTGGCGCAGTGGTTGAGTGATCGACTGCTGCGCTGCGTGTCGGGGGTTCGATTCCCGCACGGAACAAATATTTGTATGGCCTACAGATAGTTGTTCCGGGTCTGGCTGTTTGTGTATGTGAGTTTTGTATGTTTGTGAACGCACCCACGATACAGGAGAATTTCCTAGTGTGGGGCACGTTTTCTTTTAACAAAAAGAAAAAAAAAAAGAAAAGACTTATTTACTTTAAAGTTTAAATATTAATAGAATGGATGAATAAACTCCCTCCAATAAACTTCCCATCGTATCTAACTAAAACATACACAAACATGGCAACACCAGCATAAATTGCCCGCCATACCATATTCCCTTTTAAATTTTCGTGTAAATATTACAACAACATGCTTCAATTTCTGGACTGGCAACATTACTACGGCGCAAAGCCCAGGTGTAATTTAGAAGCGTGTTACCGCTTACCGTCCGTGACAAAAATGAGTCTGAAGAGACTTAGCGTATGTACCTGAACCTTTACGTAAAGGTCATAAAGAGTTTTGTATATGACCTTTGGAGGTGAATGGTAATTGGAACAGATAAGTCTGGTTTAGCCTTGAGTTTGTTTGTTTTTGTATGTGAGTTGGTTGGTTGACAAAGGGTGCATAATTAGCTTTCAGATTATTGTTTTCTGTTCTCAGAAATATAAGGTCCTACTAAAATAGATGGACAAATTTTTACGTCTAAAAATGTCCATGCAAAAAAATCACTACTTAAAGTGATTTTATTTTGACCTAAAATAAAAAACTGCTAAATGTTCATGTCAAAAAAAAAATGTTACACATTAAATGTTAACTTTATTTTACTCTGCCAGCCAGATACATATGTATATCTACCTGTGCTGCAAATTAGAGCGGTAACAATATTGTTAAGAAATGCAAGAAATATTCATTTAAATACTCCTCGTAAAGCATGCCACTCCTGCACATAATTAACACTTTATTCATTACACAGTACTTCTTTATTAATCACCACATTCAGCAGAGACCGTCATCCCTTGATGTAGCTTCAGCATCGTATACTACTTTTGCCAATTCACGCTCCCCTACACTATTCAGTGTCGTTTTTTTTTCCAATCTACATACAATAGCACACTACAATATATTATCCTACTATATCTACTGTCTCACTACTCCTCTTTCAAAACTGAGTCGACTAAGGTCTTGTACAAACTAAAAATGGCGGAAGCGAACGCGGTAGCGGGCGCGATTGGGTGGCCACAGTATAATGTTCGTCGCGAGTTGTTGCAGCTAGAAAACGTGTATCCCTAGAGCAAAACAATAGACGATTGCTTCTAGCAATACCGCTTCTTAGGCCGTTTGTCCACCGTCACCGTCACCGGGACGTCACCAAGAACGAGATTATTTCTGGCCGAGGTCAAGTTGACGTTACGGCGACCGTTTGTCCACTGCGACGATCTCGGTGGTTCAGTCAGTTTGTTTTAGTTGTCGTGCGTGGTAGTGCATAGAAATAAAACAAACTAGGGAATGGGTGCGTTCAACTGACGACAACTACTTTTGCTTTTGTACATTAAAAGGCGTAGGCAATGAAAATAATTTTTGATCCATCCGATAATACGTGAAAGATACATTGAAAGTGAAAGTCACAATCTCGGGCCGAGTTCTAGCGGTAGCGCCGAACTAAGCGATATAACGGCGGGCGGGATGATAGTACTCGAGTGACGGACGTACGGTGGACACACGGCCATAGTAAATGTATGTATCGCTAAATCGGCGCCGTCATCTCGTTGTCGGTGACGTCCCGGTAACGGTGGCTGTGGACGAACGGCCTTACATCGCGGCTTGGCGCCCGCCATAATTTCAGTACGGAACAGAAACTATAGAGCTCATGGCTAAATTATAACAGCCACACGGTTCGATCTTAGAGGTTAAACAGCGCTTGCCAAGGTCGGTCGGTGGATAGGTGACCATCAATTTTTTGAGTCTCCTTCGTACTTTGGGAACCACGGTAAGCCATTAGTCTCGGCTCTCATTTTTTGATCTTTGACAGTCATTACGAGTAGTCAGAAGCCAGAAAATCTGACACCAGGCTTACCAAGGGGTTCAGTCACTTGGCTGTGGGAATGAGAATGGAAGTCGGTCCTTGTAAAATACTGGTATTCAGCTGATTCAGGTTAGAATGGACTAAACATAGTTGGGAAAAGGTTAGGTAGATTGATGGAACGCAAACAGCGGTTTCATACTACGCCTTAGCACCCGCGCGAGCTCCACACCCTGATCTCTCACAATCAGCATTCCCCTACGGAAGCGACCGCCCGCAGGCTTATTACCTAATGCGCAACTGCTACTAATTGCGTAACAGTTTGTCAAAGCGTTCGTTCGCACGGCACATTGTAATTACGTAGCGAGCAACATCGCACTTTGCATTTCAAATTGTTCTAATAGTATGCTCTGAACATGTGAAGATTATCATTTTTGCACGTTGATATTGATAGCAGATGCGGTTGTTTGAGTTATGTGATTGAGTTTTATTGATTGATTTGGCCGCGCGGTTGTTAGAATGAACATAATCAACCTATAGTTTTCCTCTCCGTGAAAGAGTTTGGGCCGCAATCCGCCATGTGGGCCCAGTGTGGTTGAATGGATGTCGTAATATTTCTTTGACTTCTTGATTCTAGGACATTCATAGGCACAAATATGTTTAAAAGACCCAGTAAATGTCTTAATCTTAATAAATGCTTTGACGCTTTTTTAATTGTTTACTGGGGCGTAGCCTGTGCCTAGTTGCACCACGACTAGGCACAGGCTACGCCCCAGTAAACAATTTGAAACAAAACATTTGTATTACCTGAATAAAAATGGATTTGGGTTGGGTGAGGTATTCCGCATAAGAGCTAGTCTCGTAAGACAATTGCAAGCTTGCTTGTTGATCATAATGTCATGATAATTTTTAATAATTTGGATTCCAGATTGGTGCCAATCTTTAATGACGTCATATAATAACCCTGTAAATAACATTACGCTAGTAATATTTAAAATGCAACTGACTCTTGATAGAAACATTAGTTCATTAATTGCATAGCAAGGCATAGGTATGATGAACCGCATGTCAGTGATTTGATTACAATACCTACCAGTATTTTATAAGCTGGCCTCGCATTCTTTTCAATCTCCGAACTAAAATATTATAATACGTAAATATCGAGCTCAAGGTCAAAATGGTACTACTGAACTGTGTTTGACTATGCCATATTATTTTAGTAAATAGGCAATAACATGTCAACCAAAACAGCTGGGTTTTTAAAAAAAAAGCGTATGTGTAAATAAAAAAACTGACACGAAAAAGAAAAAAAAAATGACAAAATTATATTGAACAATGTTCTAACATTTATTAATAATGCAACGGTAGCAAAATAGTCAAGGTTGGCATGTTATTGTTGTCCAGTTACAGGAAGATACTTCTTTTCCTTTTGAAGTCCAATCTCAAAAAAACACCCTTAATTTTGAAGCACGTATAAAGATGTATTATCCAATTAAAACTTCCGATCAAACAAACATCCCTAAAATAAAGCCAGAATACACAATAAAAGGAACGGATATAAAAAGAAAAAAGAAACTCAATAGCACTTGCAAAAGAAACATGAAAAACTTCAACTAAAAAAACTGACTGGGATCCCTTCGATCCTCTTGAACTGTCTAGAGATAAGAGGTTGGGGTGTAACTGTGTGTCTGACACTTTACTCCGACACTTAGACTGACACTTAGAGCTCTAGACACATTATACACCCCGAGGTGTCGCTTTGACATTGAATGCTTTAGTTACGGTTTTTATAGTGAAGTGGAATATTCAATTTTTACTTGGAAGGTGTTGAAAATAATGACAGAGATGTATCAACACTGGGTGCTTCGTAGATTTGTTTTTCTGAAATAAAAACCCCTTTAGTAAAAGCACAGGCGTTAGTGATTTTTGTAAACCAGAACATCGGCAAAATGTTGCTTGCCTGTGACCGTTCGAGCGTCAATTTTGCTTACCTAGCAAACAACTAGCCTTCAAAATAAAAGCGATAAGGTATCTCCTGAGCACACTCGTTTGATCGTAGATTTTATCCACCACTTTCAATTAAGCGTAACAGATCACGCCTAATTGAAAGTAAAAAATACTCCTGACCCAGAAGTCAGAAAATTTTTAACTAAGTTATATTTTTTTTATTTTACAATCAGCCTTCAACGTAAAATATAAAAAGGGGAACAGATTCTACATTCCAAAAACCATACCTTTTTTATTTGAAACGTGAGAACCACGATTTTTTTTCAAATCATTTTCACTCCCATAACATAACTCGTCTCCATTTATTCAACAGGGAGTACGACCCCGCTAGTTTCACCACTGAAACAGTACTGAAATAAAACATTTACATGCATGCGTGCATAAAAATGTTCAATAAATCAAATTCCTCTGCAATATTTCAGTGAAAAATATTTTCGCGATACGTTTGTGTGGCCGGGGTCACCGAGGTCGCTTTCATGACAACGCATATATCTTCATTTTATCGTATCAAATAGCGGGCGCACTTTACTAGGGCATTGTACACCCGTACTTGAATCTATGGAGCCAAGGTAATGGAATGTGTGGAAAATTTTAAAATATAGTTCACCTTTATGAAATTGGAGCGAGTCATTTTAGAATTTGGCCGTAAGTGAGTTTGGGGTGGTTTATTTTGAATGGTATTTAGTAAGTTAATATTTGCTTTTACTAATGTTTTTTATTTTATTCTGTAAACTTAAGTAAAATTCGTTAGAAAGAAACACGTTTTTTCTTCCATTCTGTCCTGTCAGCCGTCACGCTATCACTAACTCCCTTTTCTTTCATATCGCTCCCCACACAATCCCTCCATCCTTTCTTTGGCCTTCCTCTCCCTCTCCATCCATCCACATTTATGTTCATAACTCTTCTATTTACATGCGTTTCATGCCTCTTCTTCACATGACCATACCAAGACAAGCGATTCCCTTTTAAAGACGAATATAAGAATGGAAGAAAAAAACGTGTTGCGCCGACCACAAGTAACATGGGATAAGGGCAGGAAGATAATAATGATGGTGAAGTAAAACTCGGTTATACGGTGAGAAATTTCCGTTATAAAGAAAAGAAAAGTATTTACTGCCACAGACCTGACAAGGAGAAATAAGAGCCATTTTTTAAAGGATGGGAAATCATCAAATGACTCTTCCCGCTCTGGGTGAAGCAGGAGGGAGTGTCAGACTCTTACTGACTAAAACCCATCCGTGTTCTTCCTAGTGCCCTTTGCGTTCCAGGGCCACGGTGACTCTTTCGAACAAAGTCCGCAGCCCCAATGGAGAAATAAAAGCCATGAGGGAGGGCTATGAGGTGAGAATCTTCTCTCCATGTAAATGAGCCATAATAGGCACATGCCTGGGGTTTCCCTGTTCAAGTAAACTTAATTACTCCCTCGATTATTGAGGAAGTGGGGATTCAAGCTTGAGAATAGGGTATTTTACAAAAAAAAATCTTATTAGTCCGTAAATCATCGTCTATTATCAGTTTCTAAACCGCCTCAAGGGCTTCTGACATGGTTTAGTTTGGTTTGGTTTTCTAGGGTATGTGGGGTCGTTAGACCTTACTGCCCATACAGTAAGAAGAAGAAGAAGATCGTCTATTATAAAGTAAATTGTACCATTGTGTAACGTCATGCGTGTTTTCTACGCACTGTATCGTCTTAATTTTTTGTTTACGTGAAAAAAAAATAGTTTTTTCCTTTGACAATGGGGTATTTTATTTTATTTTCGTTAAAATAATGAAATAAAGTTTATCACGTGAAATTGATATACGAATTACTATTCTCTTAAATCGAAAACAACTGTAAATGAATAGCAAATGATAGCTGGTTATGTAAACCCTTACACAAGCACTTCAATCTCCCACAACATTGAGTCGAAGGAATTCTTGACGTGGTTTATTTTAAGAACCAAATCATTCAACATTTGGATTACGCAGCACGTTCCAGCATTTACACTATTAATATTAAACATGCAAAAACCTTCAGTATTGACCGACAGATTTATATTGTTCCCACTGTTTGTTTTTCTACCCTTTCGGTGTAAGCATTTCCGAGCATATCTTATGTAAGAGTATTGACAAAAACCACTTGAGCCCTGAACGCTTTTTCGTATGTTTGGTTCGTTCTAACTACGTTAAATATTGATTTTCGTTTGGAATATTACAAAGCTTGGTGATTTCATATTAATGGTTTTATGTTTAATGAATAGTTTTATTTTATGTTTGCATAGTCTAGTAGAAATGTGCTACAGTACATTTTGCGGTCACTAAAGGATATTTGATTGATTTAATTATCAATTAATGATCAAATATTTATGGTGTAGTAATATTAATAAAATACAAATGTAGGAATATGTTGTAGAGAAGTGATATGTGCATACAAATGTGATGCAATGTTCAAAGCAGAAATCGGATAACATTTGATTTGCGCCGACTAGCAAAATTGCAAAATGTGTTTCCTGTATTTTTTAGGATTAGGTAAAGAGTTTTGTTCGGTATTTCAATTGTATATCGCAACCGTCAAAAAAAAAAATTAAGTTTAACAAACATCAAATTCTATTACTTCCATAAATCCATTCATCTCCTTTTTTACCGTAACAAAAATTAAAAATTAAAGAAAAACCGACAATATTTCAACATTAAATCGAAATACCTAATAACGTATTCCGTCAATGTAACACAATACCCCGTAAGTACCGACGCGGATGATGTAATGAGCGTAAAATGAGTTACCCGTTTATGAGTATGAAGTATTCCGTGTAATGAAACATTTTTGTGTCTCTTTTATACGTAGCTGTAAAAAGACAATAGAAGAAACGACGCCATGTTTATAAGTGGCGGTATTTTAAAAGTAGAATTAAGATGACGTCATAAAATGTAATGGAATGGTTTGTTTTTTTTGTTTAAATGTCTTTTTGTTCTCTATTTGGAGGTTTTACTGCATTTGTTTTAATACGATTGTAACTTTCATAGACTACGACTTAGGCTGCCTGTTCACTATCGTGGGTCGAGGCAGCGGAGCGGAAAATCGGAGAAATTTTAACCAATGGAATTATACTAAATCTGCGCACCACGTGAGTCACTGAGATTAATACAATTCCATTGGTTAAAATTCCACGAACATGGTAGAATCCTGAAAAATATAACTGTCTGATACGTCACTGATAGATTATCAAAAAATATAGGACACGTATTTTTTCATTATTAGAAGTCATAGTCAAATCCCAAAAAATAAATCCCATACTTATTGTGACCAGCAGATCATATTAACATTATATGGAAAATGCATTTTTTTATTATTGCCTATGAAGACAGTTGTTCAATTTCTTAGGCAGACCTTGTATATATTTCAATAGTCACCACTTTTCCTACCATTTAGATATATTTTTTTAAAAAACCTTGCCCCACACTAAGAATTTCTCCTGTATCGTGGTTGCATTCACAAACATACAAACTCACATACCCAAAGAGCCAGACCCGGAACAACTATCTGTAGGCCATACAAATATTACATTTTGCTGTTTCATACATTTTCATTGGCTAAATATTGCATTTTGTATGAAACAGCTGATATTTTTTCAAGTTTTCAGGGTTGGTCTCAAAGTAAAAGTTGTTTATAATCATGTGTACATTCACTGCCGAAGAGGTTGTTGGTGTTTTACAAATAACCCTGTATATCATTAATGACAACCAATTTTCACTCATCGGTTCTTCATTTTAGTTAGTACCTACCTATTTATGCCTTTAAAGATCTTTGCTTATATTTATAAGCCTATTAAAACAGTATTTATTTAGCTCATTCTATAGAATTACAATTAAACTGCTCCAATAAGCAAAATAATTAAAATCGTTTGTAGTAAAGCAAAATAACTTATTCTAAAGAAATGTTAATAATTTTGCCTGCTTTTAATCTTCTAGTTGTTCATTGTTATTTTAATAGGCAACAAGTAATTTACTAGTTCTTTGATGTTCGTAATGAATACTACAACTGTATAGGAAAATGTTATTATTTTTATTCGAACAGAAATGTAGTACCATTTTTTTTAATAACAAAGTATATAAATGAGCTATCTTACTTCCTACTAATTTTCATTTATTTATTTAAAATTCATGTAAATTAGTGGTACATGGACCGAATGCAACGAGGTATTCTCTACAAGTCAACCTTTGGGTTAAAAAGACTACACTGTGGTAGGTGTTTAACAAAAAAATAGATTTAAACAGGAATATTGTTTTGCCAAAAATATACAAATACTATACACCGTGTTCTTCATGTTATCCATAAACTTTAGCAAAAGCTTTTATAGCTTTAAAAAATCAAATCAAACATATAAAGTAGTACTTAAAAATGCCTCTTTACAAAGATATTTGTAATTTCAATTAATTGAGCTATGCAGTATGAAAGGGTGTTAGTGCAATGAGGGCTACCGTTTTTGTACTCACCAGTTGGCGCCAATGTCGAGTAGGGTTGTTAAGCATAGCATTAAAGTTGTTATTACGTGCATGTGAACAAAGTCAGGCTGTTTTAAAAAATATTTACAAAAATCAAAACAAATAAGTAAATAAACTCGTGTCAATAGCCAACCAACAGTAAAATTTAATATTTCAGCTCACGCTACACTATTACCTTTAGCAGCGAAAAATCTATCAAACGCTATCTGAATTTCATTTGTTTTTCATTGCCAATTCGGATAAAGAGGCATGCATATCGATTGATTCTTGAAAATTAACAAAAAGAAAATGTATTTATGTGTTCATAATGAAAAATGCTTATTTCCATGTTCTGGTACACCTCTCCTAATTAACGAATATAATAAATAATTATAAGGAAATTATAACTGTGTCCCTCATTGGTTCTCAAAACCCAATAGGTCGAAGTTTATGTATATCGTCCGGAACACGCTGTAAATAGTACCTACTAATAAAATTGATGTAAATACTTAAATAATAAACTAATAAAAATGATGTTTTATTTAACATTATATCAATTATGATAAATATTTTAACTGTAATCTAAAATATGTGTGTTATTTATTATGAATTTTCGCTCTTCGTCGAATGCTGGTATTCAGCAATATTGGTTTGACTGCAAGCCGTCCCCTTACGACCCCCGTCCAATACTCTTGAGAAAAAGCCAGGCCAAAGATTTTTGGGTATAAAAAAACTGGAACCATTGAATTACTTGTTTTTGGGACAATATCGCGTTGGTTTCTACTCGAAAACATATCAGTTAATCAATATATATATACAATTCTTCCGTTGCTGAGTGACTGAGTGACTGACTGACAGACAATGCACAGCCGAAACTACTGGTCGTAGAAAGCTGAAATTTGGCATGTAGGTCCTTGGAAAGTGTAGGGAAGCACTAAGAGAAGATATCCCTTAAATTCTTATGGTAGCGGGATATGCGCGTCAAAGTCGCGGGCAAAAGACAGTTTAATCTTAAAATTGTAAATGTGTTATACAACCGCAAGACTGAAAGCCGTATGGTGTCGGCCGGTACCGTAAAAGAATAATACTATCCCATCACTTCCCGTGGGTGTCGTAAGAGGCGACTAAGGGACTCATCAGAGAATGGGCAGCAGCGTTCTCTGTAAAACTCAACACCATACACTGCGATCGCCAAACCGCGTGCCAAGCGTGGCTATTATAGCAACCCCCCCCCCCCTTTTTTGTGGAAGGCCTATGTCCAGCAGTGGACGTCTTCTGGCTGTTATGATGATAATGATGATGAAGACTGAAAGTGCTCTTGTTAAGTGAGTTTAAAATTATATTTTTTTTTGCCAGTAATACGTTCTTATCTTAAGAATAATATCTGAATTTCTCACGAGCGAAGTCGCTGGCAAAGCCAATTTCAAAAACAGTTTTCTTCGAATCAATTATCTAGTTCCAAAAGTTTCACAAACCAATACTACCTTCCATTCAATTATAATCACTTTATCAGTGGCCATGAGAAAACAAATCGATATAATTCGCACGAAGTTTCAGACAACTGTCTGTTCTGAGTGAATTATAAGAATCGAGTGCGGAAAATCGATTTTTAATGGTAGAGGCAGACGTTTACACTGAAACAATTTCTAGTTGGCTGATGGCTTTCTATTGTCTATGGGAAAATATGTTTTATTGCTTTTTGCGTTGGCGTTTTGAGTAAGGGGCCAATCTTTCGCCTTATAGTTTACTATAAAACTACAGGGATAATCTTTAAACAAACAGCCGAAAAAATATGATTGCAAAAGGAGGATTTATTTACAAGCCTCTAATTGTAACTAGCATTCCACTTATAAAATCTAAACCGTCCCACCCAGTCACAGTACACAGTGTTTTTTCAAATTACGTCAACAGTTTTAGTAATTGACAGTTTTGTCCTATCTTTTCGATTTTCCTGCGAGAAAATAAAGCGAGATAATTCACTGAACTTAAAAAAAAAACACATAAATAATAATAATAATAAACAAAATCAGCCGACTGATTCGTGCAGACACTGCAACAGTGCCTCTGAAACCATACAACACATAACAGGAGCATGTAAATCACTAGCACAAACCGATTATAAACACCGCCATGATCAAGTCGCTTCAATTATACACCAAAATTTAGCATATAAATATAAACTCGTTAGTGAAATTATACCGTACTATAAATATAAACCAGAAACAGTTTTAGAAAGTAAAGATTACAAAATTTATTGGGACCGAACAATAATAACAGACAAAACTATTCATTACAACAGACCTGATATTACATTTCACGACAAAATCAATAAAACTGTATATTTGATAGATATAGCAATACCCAACTCACACAATATTCAAACCACAATATCCGAAAAGCTCAGTAAGTACCAAGATCTCGCCATAGAAATTAAAACCCAATGGAAATCTCAAACCGTTCATATTGTCCCCATAGTTCTTTCGTCCACGGGCGTAATACCAAAATCTCTTACACAAAGCCTGAATACTTTACAGATGCCAAGTCATACTCCTTACATGCTCCAAAAAGCCACCATTCTTAACACCTGTCGCATCACTCGAAAGTTCCTGACTTCTTCAACACTTTCATCCACCTTCTCAATTTAAATTTCCCCTTACATACTTGGCTCTGGCCCGTGTGTAAGGTCATATCCTCTCTAAAAAGAGAAGCAAAATAAAGAACTCACTATAATAATAATAATATTTCACAACTATCACACAACGCCATCTAGTCCCAAGCTAAGCAGAGCTTGTGTTATGGGTACTAGACAACTGATAAACATACTTATATATTTCTAAATACATAAATATTATAGATAAATTACACCCAGACACAGAACAAATGATCGTGCTCATCACACAAACATTTGTCCTGGGTGGGAATCGAACCCACGACCTCCGGCATAGCAGTCAGGGTCACTAACCACTAGACCAACAAGCCAGTCTAAATAACATCAACATACCTAAAACTCACAGACGCAGTACCAAAAACAAAAAACCAGTTAAGTCAATGCATCGTCCATCATTCAGCCTACTTCATGAAATGTCAATCGTACGTGCGTGAGTGATAGATAGTTCAAAAAAAGAACGGGCCGAAAAAAAGAAAACGTTTTCTTGTTTTCTTTTTTCGAATGCAAACTCCCTGTTTATGTATCTTCGGGAATGTTCCAGCCAGCCAGCTAACAACCGTTCTCAGATTGAGGCGGATAAGTTATCACTCAAGTAACCCTATCTTGTCAAACGACAGCGTGTAATCTGGTTCAGGGCACGGGTTTTCGGAAGTGGTTACACGATAGTTGCTGGTTTTGTGACACTCTGCCCCAATATTACATGAAATTGATTTAGTTTTACAGTATTAAAGTTATAGTGTTAAAGTTGTGCTATGTATATGTATGAGTATCTGAAGCTCACAAAGAGAATTTAAATGGGTTTCTGAAGATATCAATACTTTTTAATAATTTATGATCTCTTCTTAAAAAATAATCAATACCTAATTTTAATAATTAAAAAATTAGGTATTGACTAATTTTTACTAATTAAATAAAATGTCTAGAAAGAAGATGGCAGGTATTTTATAATATTTAAACATTTTGTCTGTTAATGTGTATATTTGTTAATTATAACTGGTCGACTACAATTTATTCTCGATCGAACAGTTTTGGCAAATTTGACGTCGGCTATTTTTGTTGACGTAACAGTTGAGAGGTTCTTTAGTAATTTAGTTATTATAGTCTATTTAAAGTTTCATAATCCATTATACACGTTGTGTCTACATCTCTCATCCAACTATCCTGTCGCATGTGTGCCGGAAGTTTCTCACTCTCTTCAATGAGCAACTGTGACTGTTCCTAAGTTATCCTAGGCTGGTATATTTTTATTTTTCCTAAATTAATCTAATTGTTAAGGTCGGTTCTCCCCAGAGCATGTTGCTGATATTGCCGCTGAAAAGCTGCTTGTGTCACTTAAGGAAGTGTTGCTTTAAGTGCTATAGGTGCAGATGTGAGGTATCATGTGAGAAACTATTGACCACATACCAGTTACGCTAGCGTAAGGGTTTCTCACACGATCTATTAATTACTAGTGGACGTCACGCGGTTTCACCCGCGTAGTTCCCGTTCCCGTGGGAGTACGGGGAAAATATATAGCTTATGTTACTCCCTGATAATGTAGCTATCCAATGCTAAAAGAATTTTTCAAATCGGTTCAGTAGTTTCGGAGCATATTCAATTCAAACAAACAAACAAATCTTTCCTCTTTATAATATTATATAGTGTAGATGTAAATTAGTTAAAATATAGTAATTGATTTTCCCTTAGGTATATTGTGACTTTCTAAAACCACTCCTAATGCATTTCATAATTATGAATTTCTACGTCTATTTACTATATATTTCAATCTCTACTTTGTCTTATCATTGTGATAAGGCATTGGACTATTTCAAACTTTTAGAATTTACTTCATAAACAGCGGGAGAGTATTCAGTCTGTGCCGAATTCTACGGGGCCGTACGGGGAGGGGCTAGGCCATCCCCCCTTCGGGGGTATCGACCTTAACACTTAGTATTATTTAGGTAAAACGAAAATTTATCAGCCTTGGATAACTTAGGAACAGTCACAAAACCTTTAAACTAATTACTAAATTAACGATGGTGTATAAAATAATATTGAGAAGAAGATATAAATAACTTATTGCCTAAATAAAACCGAACTGGTTGAGTTTTTAAAACCCGAACGAATGAAAAACGAACGATCGAATTTTAAAACACAGTTTTAAAAATCATTAAGCATTAATCATTAAGCTGCCGCACAGTATTTGTGAAAACTGATATAATTATAATACCAGAATATTGCAGAATCACAAAATAAAACGTTCAAGTTTCCTTTTTCAAAATATTTAAACAGCCGGTAAAGTTTGCTTACACAAGGTAAACACGGGTATTTCCTGTACAGACGAGGATTCTAAATACGGGTCCCTAACATATCCCGAAGCAGGGAGTAAAAAAAATACGGTGAAACATTTTGCTGATTTACAAAACGTTCATAGTTACGGGCTTAGGTTTGTACATCGTTTTTACTCAACGGCTCCAGAAGGAGGGTAATGTTTTTCAATAATCTAAACTGATATCGCGCTAGTGATGATAACAGGTGGAGTAAGGTAGTGCGTTCAAGGACTTGAAGAGGAAGTGTTGGTCGCTCGGGACGAGATGGGCAGACGACATTGCTGCACAGGTGGGCAAAATCTGGATGGATCTGGCACAGTAAGTTCTAGAAAAGAGGGGCTTATGTCCAACAGTGGACGACATCAAGCTCTAGATGATATAATCCTTATAAACATTTTGGCTGAATTGTAGGAGGTAGTTTCTGGAGTGTAACATGTAATATACTATTTAGAGAAGAGTTGCACGGGTTCTGCGGGATAGGCCGCGGGAAAAGGCTGATTTGAAGTCATCATCTTCCTGCCCTTATCCCATGTTACTTGGGGTCGAAGCAAAACGTTTTTTTTTACTATTGATAGGGACGCGTTTGACCACTATCTCACCTGTTGGTAAGCGGTGATGTGGTCAAAGATGGAGCATGCCTGCCTAGAAGTAACCTATTCACTCTTGACTTAAAGACACCCAGGTTGTAGCTATCAGGAAACACAGACTCCGGCAGGGAATTCCACTCTTTAGCTGTACGCACTATGAATGTGTTCCCAAAACGTTTTGTGCATGTGGGTGGGATGCCCACCATGTACCGGTGGTGCATCGCCGTTCGTCTTGTGGTCCGATGATGGAAAGGGCTTGGCGGAGTTAAATTATGCAATTCCGTCGCACATTCCCCAAAATGCAACCGGTAGAAAACCGACAGGCTAGCAACTCGTCGTCGATGCTCAAGTTTTTTTCTTCCATTCTGCTCTATCAGTCGTCATTTCGGTCCTCACACAATCCATCCATCTTTTTTTTGGCCTTCCACCTCTCCATATAAATTGTATTGTCTATCGTCATCATCTCCAAACCGACTTCGCCCATTGCAGAGCTTATGCCTCTCTCATGCCGAACCTCACGGTTCTATGCCAGCTTCATCCAAGTTCTACCCGCGATGACAACAATATTGTCTGACCATCTCGTAATACTTGTCACAGAGTTAAGTGACATGACCATGACAATCGGAAATTAATTCGTCCTCTTTAATTTCAATTCAGCCAACTGTCATAAAATTCATCCGTAGCCAACCTAACAAACAATTTTCTCTAAGTTGATTCGTTCAAAAGACGATTTCCGAAAGTAAAATTAAGTGAAGCTATCAAAAGTTTAAGGTAAGATAATTGCGTTTGCCGTGGTAGGTCTCAAATAGGAAATGTTAAACGAACATTATAAGTTTGGAAAGAAAATTAGGGAACTTCATTCCATTTGGAAACATTACTTTATTTGAGTTAATGAAGTACCTACAAAAACGAGGAGAGTCCAAAATGGCGGGCGAGAGTTATTATTTAAAGTGGGAAAGTATTTCGGCAATGCGTATAGGTACTTTATGCGTGTCATGATATTAATAAAAAGGTGGGTGTCATAAAGCAATGGCTACCAGCTGCTGTAATTGTCATCATGAATCCGTTGTGAGAAAGGGATAGTGTTATTCGTATTGTATTGCTCCGTTTCTCTCTCACAACAGATCTAAGATTGTATTGACACGTTATAGTATACCACCTGTGTAGGTACTCTTGTTGTATTAGGTAAATTGTGAAACAGTTGTTATCTAAAGCTCAAAATTGTATGCATTATGTTTATAAACAAGTATGTTTATTTTGCTGTACGTTACAAAAACAAATAAATCTCTGTGCGTCCCAAAAACACAATACGCATCATCTTTTTGCAAACCCACAAAAGAAAGACTGACTCAAAAAATTGGGTCCGAAAAGTACGTCATTTAAATTTCAAAGCGACTGTCACACATTTTGGGCGGGGTTTGCATAATTTCTATCTAAAAAAAGAAGGGACTATGTTGTGTGAAAGCTCAGATATAGCCAAATATAGCCAAATGTACCCCAAAAGATGCCGATTGCTACCGATGGCAATATTTGCGAAGGCGAGAGAACGGTTTGCTTTCTTTTTACGGAACCCACTTACGGGAACTTTGTTCTTTTTATTGTGTATACAACGACCGTATGTTTTGTCGACTCCCTTTTTTATTTCGCCCACATGTATTTCTTGATAGCTCTTTGTTGAGAATTTTAAACTGAAAGTGCTATTCAATTTTATATTTGGTAATTTTGATGTTGTCTTCTATACTTGCTAATATCATAAAGCTGAAGAGTCTGTTTGTTTGGTTTAACACACCAATCTCAGGTGCTACCTGTTCGAATAGAAAATCGTATGGTGTTGGATAGCCCATTTATCGAGGAAGGCTTAAGGTTATAAGTATAACATAACGCTACAACCAATAGGAGTGGAGCATTCATGAAAAATGTGACATAGGCGAAATTGCGTGAGTCAGCTAGTTATTGAATACTTCTGTGATAATGAAAGGTAATGCAGTGTTCAGACCAAACAAACGACTGAACGATAGTTCGACTCGTTGGTGAATACCACCAGCTTGCTGGCTTTTTGCTGGATACAAATCATGCAAATGAGGGTAAAACACTAAACAACGAACAGGAATAAGAGTGTGAACCTCATTCGCCTACCAAGCGTTTGTTAGTTTGGTTTTTTCTTTTAAGGATGGGAAATTATCAAATGACTTCTTCCGCACTGTGCTGAGCAGGAGGGAGTATCAGACTCTTACTGACTAAAACTCATCCGTGTTCTTCCCAAACCCATCCGTTTTCCTCCTAATGCCCTTTGCGTTCCTGGGCTGCGGTGACGCTTCTCAACAAATTCGCAACTGTTTGCTTAGTCTGTATCTACCTAGCAGAATGCATAGTTAATTTTCATTTGTTTAAGGATTCGTTAGATCTAACATGCCTAAATTAATTTCGACCAAATACAAACATTGTTTTATCAACCCGCAATATTTAACAAAGATCCAAAAATATACACAGTTTAATTGCTCAAACCATCCACAATTCAATATCAAATACTTTGATTAAACTGCGCCAGCTACATAATGATAACGTTAACATAGTTTCATAGACCCCTATTTCTAGCCCCCGCTAAAGCTGCAACTGATGCTCAAAGTACACAACAATATGGCACCCCGTGACTGCGTACAACGGTTGCAACCCTATCGTCACCCAGTCTTGTTACCCCGTATTATAAGCAGCTGGCACAGTTTATTTGTTTTTACCAGAGCAATGGGAATGATCCTCACGATGCAGTTTTATTTTATTTATTTTTATGTTTGAAGTTATTTACTGTTAATAAACGGTTGCATTTGTTTATTTTCTGAGTGATGTTCTACCAGTTTTTCCTAGTCAGAACCTGAGTCAGTTTTTGTTGAGATACAGACTTCAAAATTATTCATTTGTTTAATATTTTACTAACAAGGATGTTTTTATAAACGGCGATAACATAGAGACGTTGCCTTAAAAAAAAAAAAAACAGGCCCAGTGCGAGTCGGACTCTCACACGATGGTTTGAAATAAAATGGGACTCCCATATAAGAAAATTGTTTTTTTTTATTGGCCAAAAAAACAAGCTGTTGTGTACATTTTGATTTTGTCGACTTATGCGCGCATAATATGTATGAGGGAGTCGATTTTTATTCACGATTTAAGTTTTGGTCACATGGTAAACTTTGTTCATAATGATGAGTACCATGTACCCCTTAACATGCATTGCGTTTAAGAGAAAATGCTAGCGGTGAGACTTTGTATGTAAAAAGTCATAATTCGAGGTTTGGCTCTCGACTGTTTTCTCCTCCAATATTGGACCGATTTAAGAGATATTTCTCTTATTCAGTTTGTGAAATATCTCTTATATCGGTCCAATATTGGAGGAGAAATTTTACCTCTAACCTGATGGCCAACGATCGAGTTCATGTTGTTAATCTATTTGACTCTTCTCTGTTTGCGAATTATCCATACTTCTTTAGGTACAGTCTTTGACCAACATTATCTTACCCACTTGACTATTATTCGCTTCTTCTTCTTATCGTGTGGGCAGTAAGGTCTAACGAACCCACACACCCTAGTGTCAGAGTTTCTAAACCACCTCAAGGGCCTCTGACATGATTTTAATAGTCAATTCGGTTAGATAATGTTGGTCACAGACCCTACTAAGGATGTCTGTTCATCTGTCTGTTCGTAAACTCTTCACGTCTTAAGTGACGAAACTTGGCACACGGGTAGACCATTTCCCGGGATTTTTTATTTGAGATGGGTTTGCTCTGGACTTTAGTCTAGGTCAGAGGCGACAGAAAGAAAGTCGACGATGGAGTGAGTTTACCCAGAAAAAGCCTGTTCATTCTAACTTTGAAGAGATTAGGGTTGAATGTGTTCGGAAACACAAACGCAAGTTGAGAGTTCCACTCCTGTTCTGTGCGCATTTTATAAAAGACGTTCGGATACGCTTAGTGCGAATTAGTGAAATAGTAACAGAATAGGGATGGTAATTTGGAGTGTGTCTAGATGTCCGATGGTAGAAGGGGGCCGGTGGCATGAAGTCGTGAAGTTCTTGGGTTAGAGGACCGATTAGGTTATTTAGAACCGGGAGTGCAAGTATATTTACTGGAGATTAATTTCCAATTTCAACGCGACCGAACCGATGGCAGAAGTTCGGGGCAGCCGTTATCGATGCGTAAACTGTCACCAATCCAAGGTAAGCGATCGCTCTACTTTCGTGATTACTTAGCTATTTGTATAAATGTAAATTCTACGGCTTCAGATTGAAACATTAGTATGGTACACGGTTTTAGGTTTCATCTATAATATCGCCGAAAGCGCCGTTTTAACGCTCCGTAGATGCAGATTTTGCGATACAATTTCTTTGGAAACACGCAGCCGCGACGTCACATAATTAGTACAGGTTATAATCGTAATAAAGGAACACACTGGTTCTGTAACTTCCTCATTAGATTAGTCACATTATTTTTGACAATATTTTATTTCCAAAGACAACTGACTGAACCTTTCGTCTTGGTTGTTACTGACCTGTGGCACTAGACAAAGCGTCATTTTATCAAAAAATGCGATTGTTGAAGTGCCAAAATATAAAGAATTGATCACGTGACATTTCGACAGCTGTTGTCAGTCCCATACATTTTTGACGTTTCGAGAATAGTCTTCGCTGTACTGCCGTTGACAGAACGTCACTTTGTGTAGAAGCTCTGCACTAATACAAATTCGCGCTTCAGTAATAAATATGAGTACAATACAACTTTTTTTTTCTTAATTGCCCTCGGCAATCATCGCATTTCCGAATATAAACGAATGCTAATTTTCATGTCAATCAATTATTAGATTCATCGTGTATAATAATTTGAATTCAGAACTGAGAACTTTATTGTTGTTTTGTTTTGATTTCTATCTGATCTTTACAGAGCTGTAAAACTTAGTTCTGAGGGACATTAATTGAATAGTTGTACTGTACATAATTTATTACACCTTCACCCGTTTATACATTCATGTTACGATCAAAAGTTTAGACGTAAACTCAACTATATATATGAAACTACGGCGTTTTTTAAAGCAAGCTAGTCTAGTCGATCTTTTTGTTTTGCAACTACAGCTCGACGCGCGCTCTATATACAGGCGCTGCCTAGTTCGGGGACCACGGTGTAATTTCATGTTAAGAGGCGACTCTAGTCGGTAAAACAGGTATTTGGAGAAACCATTTCCGATGCCGTCGCGCTGCGTCATACCAAGTAAAGTGCGAAAGCGACAACTGCAGTTGTCGCTTTCGCACTTTACTTCGCTCAGGCTGATTTTACCTGTAAAAACCTTGACCAAAAGACGTTTTGTATTCCGCTGATTTCTTCTTCTTAAAAACTTATCAAACTTGTCTGACAGTCGTCTGAACATGGCGATAAAAACGGGCTGCTTTTTCGGGTTTTTGGATTGTCATAATTCTTTAAGTAATTATGTTTTGGAAAAAAAGAAAATAATAAAGTATTAATTCGATCTTGATTTTTTGGTAAAAAAATCATTGCTCTAGCAGCATTATCCACGAAGAAAACAGCGGAATGCGTTTGTATGGAGAAAGTTCCAAGAGTTACCGACCCGAGTCCCCTCTTAATCGCAACGTTTTACAATTACCGACTTAGTATTAAGTATCAATAAGAATTTTCTGTAACAACGGCTCAAAACAACAAAAAAAAAATAAGGTTGCGTTTCAGTTTTCAAAAAACCTTTTTGCTTTTATCCTAGCGTTTGCGGTGTCTAATTTCTGATTCCGTATTGGCTCAGCATGGGCGGCTAGTTTGTGAATTGGGATTGGGCGGATAGATTTTTTTGCTGTCGGTAGGTTTTTTCACTTGACATGTTTATAAGTTTACTTCTGCTGGTAATAATAATAATATATTTATTTTCTCGCCACAATACACATTAGATACAGGTTTCTAAGGAACAATAGTACACAGTAAGTATATTGTGGAAGACTGGTGCCTAAACTAGGCTTGAGGCCTGTATTTCAGGACGGTGATACAACATTCTTCATTGTTTATTTATTTAGCAGACAGTGGTCGCGAATAATTTAATAATAACTTAAGATGTAATTTCTATATCTATATAGTGTTAGTATGGTTAGTATAGTGTGGGGATGAAGGAAAGTGTAGTGTAGGTTGAGTGTGTGTTTATGTAGTGAGTGAGGATGTAGAATTATCTGTTTCTTGGATAAATTAAATACTGATGAATATATTATACAGTTAAATTAATAATTAAATTATGTAAAACAAGAACAACACCGAGACAGCTAGAATTTTTTCAGTTTCATTAATAATTTGTTCCTATATGTATATAACGTTGGAAGGCCTCCCACAAGGTGGACCGATGACCTGGTGAAGGTCGCGGGTAGCCGATGGATGCGAGACGCACAGAACCGGTCGTTGTGGCGACGCTTGAGGGAGGCCTATGTCCAGCAGTGGACGTCTTTCGGCTGATATGATGATGATGATGATATGTATTATACTCTAGGTGCACGGTCCTCACATACATTAAATTATTGTTTGTGTACCAAAAATTGTAAATCATTTATTTGAAAAGAATAACTATGGAGTTTCTTATCCGTTCTTCTCCATAAGAATTTATCTTTCCAAATGGATAGTAGAGTCACTGCTGGCAGAAGCTACTAATATATAAAACTATTGATATTTTATATATCACTAGCTCCTGCCAGCGGCTTCGCCCACGTGATCCCTAGGGAGCATACTACTGGGATAAAAGTTAGCCTATGTGTTATTCCAGACTATAATCCTCTGCGCCAAATTTCATGAAGATCCTTTCATGTATTTTGATGTGAAAAAGTAACAAACATCCATCCATCCATCCTCACAAACTTTCGCATTTATAATATTAGTAGGATTTTAAAAACGTTTTGACTTTGACTTTGACATGAGATGTAATAAGAAATTAAGTGTATTATACCGCAAAGGGAATATAAAATTATCAGCTGATAAATGACAATCGAATTATCATCATCATCATCATATCAGCCGAATGACGTCCACTGCTGGACATAGGCCTCCCCCAAGCGTCGTCACAACGACCGGTCCAATCAAAAATGTGTCAATCGAATGTGTTCGTGTCAATCTAATTATGACATGTACTTATGGCCAACGAGCATCTAATTAAACTGGGGTTAATTATTATTTATCAATTAGGGCTTACTAACATAAAATATATATTCAGTCAAATGCAACAATTTACTCACTTAATAGAAACGATTTTCGTATTCTTTAGGTTTATTAACCCTACTTTTCAAATGTAAACGAGCATAGGTCCACAAAATACCAGGAAAGCATATCACAGCAGAAGTGTACTGTCACAGCATCTCCATTCGCAAACGAAATCCTCTTTACATTTTTAATTACGATTCCTTTTAACAAAAAAACGCTGCTCGGGGAAAATGCTCTCCGTTACCATTTTCTCAAAATGTACACGGTGACAGACAGACTGACAACTCTAATAGGCTTTCTTTTACCGAGGCGGCTTGAAAAACCTAATTGCGATGCGTTTCTCCTGAATTGTCTGTTCAAGAAAACAGTTAATTGCCCCGAAATGTGATGTTGTAATTTTGTTGGAATTGCTTTAGAAGAAAATGGTGTCTGCAATTTGTTTTAAGTTTAATTCTATTGTTATTCTGACGATTCTATAGGGATGTCTTTCAACAGTGACGTGTTTGCCTGAAACGATGATGACGATGATGTTTTCGTCCTGTAATACTGTTGAATTAAGTCTAACAGACAAAGTAAAATATCCAGATGGATTTTTTTGGACAAGTCCTCTATTCCAACTCTTGAAAACCAAAATCAACAGCCGCGATCACAATGAAAACGCCTAGTAAATGAAGCTCGACAAGTCCCAGAAAAACAATTCAACTGTGTCTGAAATTATGGATCGTGCAGCGAAATAAATAAGCAAAAAAACAGGAAGCGAATTTGCAAAAACATAATTTCCACTTAGACCCTTTTTTACTATTGATAGGCAAGCGTTTGGCCGCTATCTCACCTGATAGAAAGCGATGATGTGGTCGAAGATGGAGCACGCTTGTCTCGAAGTAACCTATTTACTCTTGACTTAAAGACTCCCAGGTTGTAGCTATCAGGAATCACAGACTCCGGCAGGGAATTCCACTCCTTAGCTGTACGCACTATGAATGTGTTCCCAAAACGTTTTGTACGTGCGTGTGGGTGGAATGTCCACCATGTACCGGTGGCGCATCGCCGTTCGTCTTGTGGTCCGATGATGGAACGGGATTGGCGGAATTAAATGATGAATTAATAAATTAATTATCCTTATCAAGCAGGAGACAGAATAGAGCTAGGTCCAAATGTATTAGCTACCCATCTTCTTATACTAACAACCGACTTTATGATACCCACGCGCGAATGTCAAACGAAACATCGTAAATTCGTTTAGAAATACTTGACATAGAATATTGAGCCAGTATTTTCTAAATACGTAGGCAAATGTTAAAAGTACACCCACCCAGGTATGTTAAGGTTTCTAGGTAATTATGGCGATTTCTATTGTACCAAGCAAAAATCTAGGTGCGCCTTCTGTATAAGTATGATTATTTCTTGTTCACTCTGTTAAAAAATGGACTTTGTTGATGTACCGTCACAGTAACCAGTATACCAATGTAGCCAAATCTTTTATTCAAGAATGAATAGGTTTCTCTTAGCAAGTGTGATCCATCGTTGACGAGATCACGGCTTACTATCAAGTAAAATTGTGTTCAACAAAAAAACAACAGATTTCTGAAAAAGCGTGCTATTTAGAGACCTTTTTTTTTCCTGTAATTTTTTCATAAACTTCTATCACATAAAATAATTTTAGATTTTTCTCTATGCAAACTTTGGAGATAAGGGTGGAGGGAATGGTAAAATTTTTGACATTTTTCGTCAAAAGCCAAATACCATGAGGCTTAAAAAAACAATGTTTGAAAATTTGCAAATAGCGCTCTTTCATATGATACCCCACATGCCCCTTACAAATTCAAAGGGGGCTACCCCTTTGAATTTGTAAGAACCGCTTTCATTCACTGTTGAAAAAAAAATATACGCATTTTTATTTCTTTCTTATTTACGAAATCATTATACAAACTTCATCTAAAACATTCCAAATTTCAAGTTGATAGCATTAGTAGTTCTTGAGATATCCAGCTGTAACAGACGGACAGACTTAGTCACACCATTTTGGTCCGGAACCCTACAAAAAAACAGAGAAATTCATTGCTGTCGAAAGAGATTATTACTTGGCAAGCAGACAATATATTTTGAGATCTAGACAAAGTGATATTCTAGCAGAAATGAAGATTGTTAAAAGTTCATAATTTATTTACCAATGGAATTGACACTCGCAAAAAAATGTGAAATGACCCTCACATTCCAGCATTTTAACAGTCATCGCTGAATCTTAATTTCTCTAAAGACCTATTTCACATTTTTTTTTTTTGGTTGGCTTACAGCTATTAATACAGGGGGCATTATGGGATGCTAGTGACATTAAACTTAGTTTATTAACAGTTTATAACCCTGATTACACATAGTGCAATGGCCAAATACCAAAATTAACTATTCATCCCACAATACATTCAAAATTAAACGAATTAGCCCTAATTTTAATACAAAGAGATAATACTAGGTATTTCAATAAATAAATTGGTTTAATACTCAACAAGTAACAAAACGGCAACAATGCTTGCATTGTTGACCTAATTTAACATTGTTGGTTTTACGATTAACTAATGCAACGTTGCCATTTATGTTACATAAATAATGATGCGTATTTAAACTGTCAACTGTTTAAAATGTCCTCGTAATGGTCTTTTTTTACACAATTTATAAACACAATAATACAATTGTGAATTTCATTTGCCCCGTTTGAGGTTAGTCTTTGGATGAGTGGTCACTGGCCAATCCTTACTTACTCGTATAATATTATAAATGCGAAAGTAACTCTGTCTGTCTGTCTGTCGCGCATTCACGCCAAAACTACTCAACCGATTTAAATGCAATTTGGTACACAGATATTTTATCCCGGGAGTATGTTCCCTAGGGACCGCGCGGGCGAAGCCGCTGGCAGAAGCATATATAGAACTATTTTGGTCTGAAATAAAAAAAAAGATGTGTGGTTGGGCCAAAATGCCGCGCCTACGATCCCAGACCACTTTTTTTGGGAAGACTGGTCATCCAGGTCTGGAAGTATAACTTGCACTCGATATAGTTGTAAGAAAGGTTTCATGATAGATGACTTTTAATCATATTCAAGTCTAGCACATCGCCCGCGACTTCGTTCGCGCGGGTTTAGTATTGCAATTTTCGTAGCGATCTCATTTTTTTCGAAATTGAAATTTCGCCCATGTTACAAGCAAAAATTAATCTATCCTCTTTATTTATTTATATATACTTCATTGTACACCAAAATCAAAATACAGTAGGTAATATTACTAGCTTTTGCCTGCGACTTCGTACGCGCATATCCCGTATTTTCCCATTCCCTTATGGAATTCGGGAATTATCTCTTAGTGCTCTTTTTCTATCCCCAAAGAACCCACATGCAAAATTATAGCTTGCTACGACCAGTAGTTTCGGCTGAGCGTTGTCTGTCAGCCACTCACTCGTTCACTCAGTAACGGAAGAATTTCATATATTAGGATTAGATTAGTATAGAAGAATTATTTTGGTCTAGAAAAGCATGTTGTTCCGATGGCCTATATGGCATACGATCTTAGACAGTCCTTGCGGGAAGGCTAGAGTCCCGAGGTTTCACAGGCGAGCCGACATAATTATATTATGTAGTTTAATGAATTTTTATTTATGTTTCAGATTGCCGCTTATAAAAATAGAACAAAACTTTGCTAAAGTGATAAGTTTGTTTGATTGCAATATAAGGTTTCATGACAGACAGCACTGAATCATATTTAGATTATTTATTCTTAGTGTTTTCCATATTTACTAACTCGTAGGTACTTCTGAAACAAAGATAAAGTAAAACAATTATCTGTGAGAAGCATGTTGAAAAATCAGCAACAAGCGCTTGAAAGCGATGCACCTCAAAGTCAAAGCTAACAATACCTCACCGCAATTTCTACCGGTATACATTTCTGAATCATCCAGCAAACAAATATCAGCCTCACAATACCGAGTCTGGCGTAAAGCCGATTGTTATCCAAAACTTTACGTACGACTAGAAACACTTAGAAATAAATTCAGAAACTGCTTCTCACGTATCACTATTTTGATGTTTTTGTTTTACCATTATGATCGTCATTTTTTTTTTCGTGTGTGTATATTCCGTTTTTTCCTGTCTCCGTAGGAATTTCGGGAAGTCCTCTCTTAGCGCTCACCTACGGAGAATAAAGAAGTTACATGCCAAATTTCAGCTTTCTACGATCAGTAGTTTTGCTAGTGCGTTGTCTGTCCGAGTCAGTGATTGAGTGACTGAGTGACTAGTCACTCAGTCAGTCAGTAACGGAAGAATTTTATATATATTGATTTGCAATGTTCATAAAATTTGGACCTTAGATTATGTTCTCCTTTCTTAAAGTGGAAGACAACATCGACAAGAATCACAGCACAGAAAAAATTAATGTGTCTCAACAGCGATAGTTTATTAGGTTAATTACGTTATGCTTACTAAAAACAAGTTATTTCAGGCTGAAAAAATTTGGATTCATCAACCGTTGAAAAAATACTTATTCCATCATCGACTTTGTCTCTGTCACCTCTGACCTAGACTAGAGTCAAGAGTAAACCCATCTCAAATAAAAAAATGCCAGCTAACGCATCTCACAATCGCAAGTCAGATTTACACCATACGGGTACAAATCGATTGTCGTCGACAATCGTTACGGTCAACATCGGGCAATAATTTAGTTTCTTATCGAACGCCCGATCCGCTGAGTCAAATCCGATCGTATTCGACTATCCTACACGAAGGATACGGCGCTATTTTCTAGATATAAGATTCGAAAAGGGATTGGCTAATGCAAATATTTGGTCGTGTGTTTAGATAAAAATGGTAGGAAGTTCTTTGGTATTGGGAAGGTATGATATGATATTTCTGAAAGATATTTTGGGTAAGGAGAGCTTCAGAGTACGATACGTACAATATGGCGATTTTATCTTCGATCACTTTGTTGTGTACGGCACCGTACAAAAAGGACTATGTTTTTTGTTTGTTGTTTCGAAAATTTTAAGCTGTGATTTTCTTGTTCACAGAGGTTTTCAATTAAAAAAGACAGTGGAGTTAAAATGAAAAAATCTGATATTCGATAAGCTTCCTTTTGACAAATAACACAAAAACCAGATTACAATCTTAGGCATAACAATAAAAAGAACAACCTGTGAACCTAATTTCACGTTAACTTTCCTGAAACATAAGCGCCTGCTAAAACGACGTAATTGTGGAATTACTGTGACCATTAGCAAAGTTATAACTGACCAACACTTAGAGTTCATGGCCACAAACGTTTATGAAACTTTTATGTAGGCGAAATGGCATCTCTCTTGAGATGAACGAGCATGAAACATTTAAACCGTCGAGGTTAACTCTTGACCCGTAAAGAAGTAGCCAATCTCAGATCTATACTAATATCAGAGATATAAAGCTGAAAAGTTTTATTTAGGGTTGCGAACAAAAAACGAAACCATTATAGGATCACTCGGGGCACGGAGTCTCTCTCGTAATAGACAGTACCCATCCACAGACGTGAAGCGTCGCTGAATCTCTAAAGTTGACTCGTGCGGCTATAATTATTTAGCCATGAAATTTAGTTCACAAATTACGAAGAAATCGCTAACTAGCATCGTAGAAATTACTCCCCTTAGTTTCCTTAAACAATTTGTATGTAATATACATCCGATACCCAGTAACATGCACTCTAAATCACGAGTCGGTGGACATGCTAAGTTCTTGGCAACTAAACTGTGTACAGTGTACCGGTAGTCCTAATTTTGGAGGTGGCATAATTTAGTTCCACTGTTATCGGGCCGTAAGTGTGTAGTCTTGTCCGTACTTAGGCTACTATTTCTGAATTATGCTATCGGACGCGATCTGGTTTTAGTCTAAACTAATATTTATCACTAGTTGACCCGCGCAACTTCGTCTGCTACGCTCCTATTAGCCTTAGCGTGAATATATATAGACTATATATTCTATAGCCTTCCTCGATAAATGGGCTACCTAACACTGAAAGAATTTTTCAAATCGGACCAGAAGTTCCTGAGATTAGCGCGTTCAAGCAAACAAACAAACAAACTCTTCAGCTTTATATATCAGTATAGATTAGTATAGATAAAGCAAAAAATTGTTTCATACTTTTGTACGAGGTAGAATCTGGATTTGTATTAGCTATTTTATCAATTTGTGACAAAGGCGGAACTAATTAATGTTAAAACCATATATTATAGATTGAACACCAGGATAAATAGATACAATCATTTGCCGGTCAGATTCATGAGAAGAGTTCTTAGGCTGATTTGAAAGAATTAAATTTGATGATATAAAACATATAACAAAAATAACTCCCGGAATGTAATCTTCAGATTACATTCCGGGAGTTATTTTTGTGATTTTGCTTTCAATCGCCAATATGGTATCATTTGCTTGGGGTAGGATTGTTTAGTAACAATAAAAGCATTTAATGATGATCAAAACTTATTTAGTTTGTTTCTACTGAAAGTTTGAAAGTAGAGTGGAGTAATTGGGGCTAATAGGAATATAAGTGCTGTGTGCGTCGAAGACATTTTAGGCGCCGTAAATATTTATGAAGTAGACTTTATTTATCAATAAAATATTCCCTTTGACGGTTTTGTTTGGCTAAGATAGTTTGATTGCGGCCTTGAGCTTATTTCACGTTACGATTTTGAAAGGAACTGTTTGTACATAGTATGGGAAAATCGATTTATTTTTAAATCATGTTAGTGATATTGGATGGTGATATTGGGTGGATGGTGATATTGGACTGGATATTACATGTAAATTAACAAAGTTTAAAAAAGACATAAAAGTCCTAGTATCGAATGCATAGTATTTTAATTGGTGTTTTTATTGCTTTTTGTTTTGTTTTTGATTATTATTTTGTGTTTTTTATGTATTTATCTTTCATTCATCCCATTTTGTTTTCCTTTTTATTTCTAGTTTCTTGTAACGTATTTTTGTTTATTTAAATGTATTCGTCCTTGTCATACTTAATGTGCTGTGGTCGCCTGTAATTGGGGGCGCATTCTTGTATTTGTCCCTGTCTGTATTATAGTGCATGTGATTGTGTAGCCTCTGTTGGCGATCCTAAATAAATAAATAAATAAAATATAGAGCAGTAGTTAGTTATGAATCCAGTCCCACTCAATAACATTTTGAAAATTTCACCACTACTAGACATCACAGAGGTCTTGAGCCCAAGGGGCTACCTACTTTTTTGCCAGAAAAATCATCAAATCATTTGGTGATTGCCATGTATCGAGGGCAGACTCTTGCTGACTAAAACCCATCCATGTTCCTCCAAATGCACTCTGCGTTCCAGGGCTGCGGTGACTCTTTCGAACAAAGTCCGCAACCCTGGCAGGTCTGATCCTGAATGCTCATTTCTATTCAAAGAGAAGAGATCTTAGTCCTATCAATGAGAACTTAATAGGCAGCTTATGCTGACACTTCATTTACGTAATGAATGCAAATAAAACCCCTTTTTTTTAAACTGCAAAACGATTTTTTTTCAACCCTTTCCTATTTTCACTGAGAACACGATTTCAGATTCTACAGTTTAATTAAAAAATACCAAAAATAACACACTCAACTAACACAGCATACACTCTACTTAATTTTACAAATTGAACCAACACTTCAGCGCTTTAATTCTACTTTACCAGAATACCGCATGGCCGTTCCAGCTAAACAGGCATTGTTAGGCCAGACCCGTATTTCAAATGCTAAGGCCTCGCAGCCAGCTAGACCAATAAAAATCTGTCCTAAAATGTCAGCACTATCTTCGTTTCGAGCTGGCGCTTGTAACTACTCGTACTTTTTTCTTCGGAATTGATTGCCAGTACTAAAATTGTGTGGATACTGAATAGACTTACTGCTGGTTTAAGAAAAGTTATGTGATAAACTGCATGATTTAGATCTTTAGATTTAAGAACTAAATTTTTATGATATTATTTTTGGAGGTTTCTGGTTACAAAAAAAAAAACACATAAATGTTTGTAGCAGCATCATGTTTGTCCGGTCGGAGGATCCTCCCTTTTCAATGGAGGTTTGCGGGACTTTACTCTCTGTACCGCATACGCCTATATGTTTATTTACTTGGGTAGATGGGAAAATAGGTAGAAATCAGAGTTTTCATTCATGGGGATCCATCAACTTGACCATTATGGGTCAGTTTAATCTGCCTAGCCTTTTCCCAACTAAATTGGCGTCGGCTTCCTGTTTAACTGGAAGCCAACATAATAAAAGGAACGACTGCCTATCTGAAAGCCACCACCCAGTTACTGGGTAGCACCATACCTCTTGCCAAGACTGATATCAGATTACGAAATGATATTTTTTTATTTTATTGTGTAATGGGTTTGCTTTTGACCACAATCACGCCTGATGGAAAGCGATGGATGAGGTCTATGATGGAGCGAGCGTGCCCAGAAGTTGCCTGTTCACTCTTGCTTTGAAGGCAGACGAGTTATATGTGGACGAGAATACAGACAATGGCAGAGAGTTCCACACTTTAGCTGTACGTATAATAAATGTGGAAGAGAAGCACTGGGTACCACTAGTCGGGATATCGACCAAGTAAGTCTAAACTGAAAGGCAAAGTACTAACGTAAACGCTTTATCCGCATAAATCTTATCGTAGCAATGTGGGTTTTATGTTCGGTTAAATATTTTTATTATATTTCAATACCTTTTTGTCTGGTCAAACTTCAGAGATCTTTGATCCAACTTACGCAAATTTTCTCTCACATATTATCTATACAATCTCCTTAAATGTTACGCATGAGACCCTTTTGAAGAGGCCTCTTAAGCTAAATAGAGATGACAAGTCTATCGGGCAAGTTAAGATAATTTATTAAGATAGCCTTTTGTGCGGTCTAGGTTTCGGAATAAGATTAGGATTACGTTCAAACTTGCTCAGAATGAAAAATACAGGCACTTAGGCACTTGTCTCACCACCGGCGAGGAAGCGAGTAGCTATCGACCATTTGCTTGCTGAGGAAAGGGACAAAAGATTTAGATCTCGTGTGAGTAAAAGAGACGCATATATTCATAGTCGATAGCGAGCGGCTCTTACCTCTAGTTGATCGCAGTGACAAGAGCTCTCGCTCAGCGACACTCGCTCGGCGATGCTCGCTTGGCGGTCAGAACAACCAAACTGCGGTAATTTCTACCTATAGTGCGGGCTGGAACGAGTATTGCGTGTAAAAGCCCGTCGCACTAAAGCACTCGCTGAAAGCCGAGCGTCAAAACTATCGAAATTTTTCACTCGCTACTAGCTGATCGTCAACTGTTTCGAGTTTAAAGCTTTACTCGCCACTCACTGATCACCGGCGGTGAGACAAGTGCCTAAAGCAACGAAAAAACAAAAATATGCCTATTTTTGTTTTTTTATTTCATCGCTTTAGGTGCCTGTGTGAGACAAATCTGGCATGAAAAAAGTCATACTCATAAGTCGACTTGATTTAAATAGACAGTTTTCTGAGCTGTGTATTATTTGCTGTGGTGACACTTGGGGGAGGCCTATATCCAGCAGTGGACATCTTTCGGCTGATATGATGTTCGTAAAAAAAAACGTGTCAAACTGGGTTATTTTTTTATTTCGAATTATTTGAAAAAAATTTGGGTAGCTCTAAGTTGCTTAAAATTTTGCAATTATTTAACAACCGTTGTGTCCAAGTCTTAACGTAAAATGTTTTATTTTTCCATTTTAAGTCCAGACAAGAAACTTAACAATGAAACCTTTTCGCTTAATTCTGAAGACTGCTCAACTTAATTGTTTTTCAAATTCAGGCTCTTTCGTAGGAAGACCTTTTTACCTTGATTTTTCTTTTGTTTTCACTATCAAGGTGGATTCAATTTCATTATCTTTTTACTAATAGCTATTGGACCCAACGTTTTCTATTAAATCGTTGAATCGAATTGATGCGGGTAACTTCTGATAGAATTACTTCGCATTAGTGCTTACAAGGCTAATTGGATTATTACCTCGTAGATATATTATCTAAAGAAAGAAGAAATCTGTGCTTTTTTTCGACGAAGATTTAACTTAAGTGGGATGTTTGTCAAGCCTCTTTTTATTTACTAGTCGACCCGCGCAACGTCGTCTGCTCCGCTTCTATTGGTCTTAGCGTTATGATATATAGCCTCTGGCCTTCCTCCATAAATAGACTATCAAACACTGAAATAATTTTTCAAATCGGACCAGTAGTTCCTGAGATTAGCGCGTTCAAGCAAACAAACAAACTCTTCAGCTTTATATGTATATTAGTATAGATTTATTTAACACTTTAAGCACACAAATGTACAGAAGCGGACTTAATTCCATAGGCATTCTCTACCAGTCAAATTTTGGGTGATTCAGAGACAAATAGTGGTAGGTGCTATATATTCTGAGAACCCCTCCTAAAATCCCCCCTCCACAAATTCCAATCTCAATTGTAATCCCTATTGATATCGTGGATAGATTTGTTAGTTGCTAAATTCGTGAAAAAACAGAACACCAATTTTTTTTTTACCGCTCGTTATTTCACGTGAAGTTACGCTTTGGTAAACTTTATACCAAGAAGTGACGTCACAAGCCCCGCTCTTGAACTTTAACGCTTTTTATCTTTGTTTTGTAAATTTTTATCGATTCTTTTATTCAGGAAATATCCATCACAATCCCTGTTATCAGCAACACAATTGAGGTACCTATCGCATAAAGCTTTTGTATGACGTAAAAATTAAAATCTGTATTTTTAGTGGTAGGCCAAACAGACGGTCGACCCAAACCCAAACATTATGCAAGCCACGTCATTCATATATGTCGCCGAGCTCGTTGACCTCTCCACCTAGATTTAGAACTAGAATAGCGTTAGAGCTTTAGAAGAAACGTAAATATTCAAAGACTGAAAATATTTTTCATTTCTTTTTCCACGAAGATTTTATAGCGGGAATTATATGCATTAGATACGTAATGGGTTTTACGTGAGGTTTGAAACTGCACGTTTTATGGGATTCTATATTTGTTTCCTTTATTGTTACTTTTATATGTAGTTCTTTTATTGGAAAGTCTTTTTATTGGAATCTGCTTGTATCGTAAAATGAGAAGTATTTAATAGATTATTAGCTTTTGCCCGCGACTTGGTACGCACTTATCGAGTTTTATCCAGTTCCCGTACGAAATTCTGAAAATCCTCTCCTAGTGCTTCCCTACACTACCCAAGGAACATACATGTGAAATTTCAGCGTTCTACGACCAGTAGTTTCGGCTGTGCGTTGTCTGTCAGTCACACAGTCAGTCATCTTCATCTTTAATGGAAGAATTTAAATATTAGGATTTTTAGGGTTCACAACTCAAAAAAAAAAAAACAAAACCGTTCGGCCATCTGTCTATCAGCCTGTTACATTTTTTTAGTATCACATTTGTTTTTTAGTCATTTAGAGAATTCACCGTGACGTGTTTCAATTTATAGAAGTAATTTATTTCAAATACTCGTAAAATTTAAATTTGGCCGCTTTTAAGTTTTCAGTTGTTATGCCTCATAATCTATAAACTAATATATAAAGCTGAAGAGTTTGTTTGTTTGCTTGAACGCGCTAATCTCAGGAACTGCTAATCCGATTTGTAAATTTTTTGCAGTGTTATATAGCCCATTTATCGAGGAAGGCTATAGGCTATGTATTATCACGCTAAGACAAATAGAAGCAGAGCAGACGAAGTTGCGCGGGTCAGCTAGTATTAAAGATATTTACCATCTTTCATAATTAAGAAAATTACAAGCGCAGCTAAAATGCACAAAACGATTAGGGAATACCTACTTTATTTGTGCGTACGGATAATTGATCTAATACCCATCTGTGTATCTCTGTCCATTCACAACAACATAACTTACACGTGTCAATTCACTATCACACAAATGTAGCAACTATGTCATCTTAAAATATGTTCACTTATATCCTCAATATCACACAAATGTAGCATCATGGTAGATGTTCACTTACATCCCTTTTCAATTACAAACACCCACACAAGTCGCGTACCAATAAATATTAACTTTACCTACACAATCGAATCTACAAGGGAAGGGAAAGCGTAATATAATAACAATGCGTTTGACATATCAAACATACAATGTTAACTTGAAGAGACATCGACATGTTTGCCCTGTTTAACTAAATCTCAGCACATTTAATTGATAGGAGGTAAATAAGGGTTTTGTTTAGTTCGAACTGTTTTGGGATCACTAAAATAGTTTACCTATTTCGGCTTTTGGAGATTTGATTGGTGTGATTATGTAGTCTCTACGAATAATTATACAACGTGTCACAGAATAAACGCAATACTTCTTAAGGGGTCATTGTACTCATCATTATGAACAACTTTTATAATTCATTTAAATTTGATAACATTGACTTTAGCGACACTATTTTGTATGCCTTTCGGCGGAGCATAGGATGGACGAAACATTTTTATAAAACATCTTTGTACCCTGTGTTCACAAAATTAATTAATTAATACGAATATGAACTTTTACTATGAGATCAATCCCGAAATCGAGAAACAAAATCAGCTGTTCAGTACATTTTGTCGAGTTATGCGCACATAAATGTATGGGGGAGTCGATTTCTTTTTTCGCGATTTCAGTGTTGGTCCGATAGGAAAAGTTGTGCACAATGATGAGTACAATGATCCCTTAAAAGGTATTACGTTTCTTCCGTTACAGGTTGTATGTATATAACAGTTGGCCCGCCCTGGTTTCGCCCGGGTGTATTGTTTTTTAATTTTCTTTCATGTAAACCTCGCCCTAATAATTACGAACACAACTATAAAATAATTATTCAATTTGGGTCACTCTTTACGAAATTGTGTGCGTAAATACATTTCGGCGATTCATTTTTATTTATATACCTCTAGATTATGAGCAACATCATTGGTAGTACCGTTCCACTCATTGCTGACTAAATTGAAGTACTCTCTTTTTTAGGAACCAAGGGAACCCTATTACTAAGCCTCTGCTGTCCGTCCGTCCGTCTGTCCGTCCGTCTGTCAGTCTGTCAGCGGGCTGTATATCAAGAACCGTAATAGGTAGACAGTTGAAATTTTCACAGTTCACATTGTGTATTTCTATTGCCGCTATAACAACTAATAATAATAATTAAGGCTTATGGTACGGAACCCTTCGTGTGCGAGTCCGACTCGTACTTGGCCGGTTTTTCTATCCTATTTTTTTTTTTTGTAAATCACTGTAGTAGTTGCAGTAAACGCTGTCTTTAACCATGATCCATGTAACCAGATGAACCTCGACTCTTATCATACAGGTTGTCCTAGTACGGGGCTCGAGATCACATTGATGAATTGTACAACTGAAGTTTTAGAAATAAATTGTATTGTATTCTATCATGAGGCTCGGATGATCACCCATCCTCGGACCAACCTCGGTAAGCGGTAGCCTTAACCTTAAAGATCGACATACCTACTCCTCATACGCATACAACTACTTATCTATACTAATATTATAAAGAGGAAAGATTTGTTTGTTTGTTTGTATGTTTGTTTGAATTGAATTGGCTCCGAAACTACTGGACCGATTTGAAAAATTCTTTCAGCATTGGATAGCTACATTATCAGGAAGTAACATATGCTATATATTATCCCCGTATTCCCACGGGAACGGGAACTACGCGGGTGAAACCGCGTGACGTCCACTAGTATATTATATTATATTACACCAATATCCAAAAAACATTTACAGTCAGACCTACTTATGCTACCTTTTACCAGAGCCCAAACATTTTCTCCCCATCTCCTTTAAACCAACAAATGATTTAATGGTGACGTGATTGACAAAGGATAATAAGAATTTTTCCATAATTCATGGTAATATGGTTCCAGAGAAAATATATTATTGATTTCATAGCCTTAGTTGAAATAATAATAAAGAACTAAAAACAAACCAAATATCAAGATTTGGGTCGCGAGGTTGTGGACATGTGGGATGTGAACTCAGCAATTATTGTGCCGACTGTCGTGTCAGCCAATAGGTTAATAGCCACGACCCTTTTTTTTTTTTTTTAACGGGGGAAATCCTCATGGATGTCCTCCGCCCTGGGGCGGGCGGAGGGGTCTGTCAGACTCTTACTGACTAAAACCACCCCGGTGTTCCATCTCTCACCTACGCCGGGGATCGCGAGAACTTGCGACTTCCGTGATCCCCGGCTGGTGCCGGCCCGCCTCTGCGGGCCACCTCGGGTCAGCGGGGGGAGTGAGGTGTTTGACTCCCCCCGAGACGTCAAAGAGGGGCGCACGGGAACACCACGCGCCGCCACCTCGGGTCCAGATGAATGGGGGGCGACGGACATCCCCAAGTCCGCCGCCCCTGGACCCAGTTAGGGGGGCCGGAAGAGGGCAGCGTATGCCCTCCTCCGACGCCCGGTGCGTCTGCTGCGGGCCGGGAGGGAGGTCGAGATCTCCCTCTCCCTTTCCGCAGCCTCCTTCTGCGCGATAATAGCCACGACCCTCGACCAACACCTTAGGAGGCTCTCGTTAGGCAGTTGGATCAAGGGCTTGATTCAGAGAGCAGTACTTCTGGACACAGTTTGCATTGTTAGTCAACAACAGCCTACTTCCATCAAAGTATCAAGCTAGCAAGGTTATGGCAATTTTCCTTTTGACCATTCATTGAAGTGGTCATTGGGGAGCCATGTTCAACGTTATACGAGCTGGTAAAATTATAATGAATTTGGAGTTCCATATTCGTATATGGTTCCAGAAAAAAGTTCATGTCATGTTTAAAAAAATCAGCCTTCACAGGGTTTAAAGTCGTATCAATTGTCACGAAATAATCTTTTTAACCCTAGGTTAAGAAAATAAGAGTCAAACTTTTTGCAGAAAAGTTACATAAAACATAAATATTAGCACAACGGGCAGGCTTGCCCTTTTCCACAAGTTGTTCCCTTCAAAGTTTTCGGGAAGATATATGGTCTGGTCCTATTTGTTTTGTCGACCTTCCTTTTTATATAAATAAAAACTTCCCAGGGTGTTATAACTCTGTCATATATACGTATTATACTCGCTTGACCGTGCAACTTCGTCTGCGTCACATTTTTCATGAATGCTCCGCTCCTATTGGTCGTAGCTTGATGTTACAGCATATCTAGGCTATCCAACACTAAAAGATTTTTTCAATTCAAACCAATAGTTCCTGAGATTAGTGCGTTCAACCAAACAAACAAATTCTTCAGCTTAATAATATTAGTATAGATAGAGTATAGATTCAGCCACCCTGAAATGACGATACGAAAGAAGGTATGAATGACGTAATCAGTTATTCATAGGGTACGAACATGAGTTTTAAAATGAACGCTTTCTGCACGCCAGAATTACCCCCTAGATGGCTGTTGAGCTAATTAAAATAACCTTTGTCGAGTGAATTTTTCAGCGATAAAAATTACTTCGTAGGATCAGTGCGTAAATCACGGAGCAATAATTGTAGAACTTTTGTTTTTATCTCTCTATTTTTACGGTAAAAATATTATGAATGGTACGCAATTGAAAAAGGAAAAATCTTTTCTGTGATACCATCTGAAACATATCTTTGTAATCTGTTCCTTTTAGATGATGAAATCTGAAAGCTGTTATTATTTATATTTTCGTTATACATCTGAAGTATTAAAAGTAACACTGGCATGTTATATAGAGTTTCTAGACATGAAAGTAACGATTCTAAAACAACAATTTCCTAAAGTTTTGAACGTGTTTTGTTAAGAATTATTTGACAAATTTTCAAGTGTCTAATAACTGATACAAAGCAATTAGTGACCACTTATTTTTGGATCCGTTTTCATATTACCAACAGTTATTAAGTAGCCATCCATTTTACCAAATATCGAGTATAAATTATAACCAGTCGTTAAAATTGACAAGCATTGTGAAACCTGTATCTATAAAAATGCAACAAAGTCTCATGGATTGACAACTTGTAACACCGTGATAAGGGTTACCGCACTCTACGGCGGGAAAGGGTTACCATAGTAGTTTTTACGACGCGCGACCTCAAGTGAACTACATAAAATTGTCGTAAAAATAATCTAAATAATTATGAATCCAGTTAATATGAGTCATAACAGCTTTCGTCACTTTACCAAGAATAATTATTATGAAAATAGCCTGACAATAATAATTCTATTAACCCACTTAGGCACTGACGTCACGAAAGTAGTAAACACTATTATGAAGTTGTTTACGGTATTTGTGTTTTGTTTAACGGTACGGCTGTGTTATTCAGAGCTAAGAATTGTAATTTATATTACTGAGCTTATGAATATTTTGCTGGGTTGCGCATGGTATGGCGAGCAATCGGAAACATTGTTTTCTTTTATAGGATTTGTGAAGGAGAACGAATATGTGACGTTAGGTCTTTTGTAACTTTAACTCACTTATTAGGACCTGTGTTGTATAAAAAAACAGTCATGTTATTAATATGAAAAACATAGTTGGCGAGTTTGGAGACTGGCCTGGGTGCCTAATGACGTATACGCCTAATGCAAGTGCTGTTTCGAGATAGCTAAATAACACAAAACACTACAAAGTATAAAATAACCTTAATTTCGGAAGTCAGTGTTTTTGGTTTTGTTTCTTTGTTTTTTAACACCGACTTCCGAAATTATGGTTATTTTATACTTTGTAGTATTTTGTTTGGAAGTCGGTTATATTTTTTTGTAAAAAAAATATTATTTTTCACTTTTAAGTGGTGATAATTGGACGACGTTTTCGTCTACGCAGAAATTGAAATAAGCAAAAATGCTCATAAAATAAAAACTACTGAACCAAACTGAATTAAATTTATACGGGACCAAATGATAAGTATACCGCATTGAACTAAAAAAGAATCACAGAAACCGGATCAGAAACTTCGGAGTAACCTCCTCCTTTTTTGGAAGTCGGTTAAAAACAAAATAGACGTGTTTATATTCTGAAAATAATGAGAAGTAGGCAGCTCCTTTCCTAGCCTAGCACAGCAAAGGAGTGGAACTCTCCGCCTGCGTCTGTGTTTCCGTACTCTTATAACCGTAATCTCTTCAAAATTAGAGTGAACAGGCTCCTTCTGGGTAAGCTCGCTCTATCGTAGACCTTGTCTCTGTCATTTCTGACCTAGACTAGAGTCAAGAGCAAACCCATCACAAATAAAAAGCCTTTTCCCAACTATCTTGGGGTCGGCTTCCAGTCAAACCAGATTCAGCTGGATACCAGTGAATACGTGGAGCGGCTGCCTACTAGACCTCCACAACCCATTAACTAGGTAACACGGTACTCCTTGCAAAGACTGGTGTCAGATTTACTGGCTTCTGACTATCCGTAACGAATGCCAAACGTCTACAAATGACAGCCGGGATCAAAGGCTTTACGTGCTTTCCGAGGAACGGAGGACACTCGGTATGTTAAGATGGTCACCCATCCACAGATCAACCTTGGCAACCGTTGCTTAACCTTGAAGATCGATCCGTGCGGCTGTTATTCTTTAGCCTCGAGCTCCTTATCTCCGTGTATTTTATATGTTAGCTAGCGACACGCCCCGGCTTCGCACGGGTGCAAATGTTTATTTAGCCCAAACTAACAAAGTGAACATCTAATTACCAATAATATTGTGGTTCAGGCTGAAATAAAAAGTTGAATAGACAGCCATCGACAACGTCTGCTTTCAGGTGTCTACCAGTTCCGGAAATCTCTACCACCGTTATAATTATTTGGTTGCGCGACTTACTTTAATTTTGAGATATCTTCTAAGATATTCATCCAAATTAAATGGTATGAACGGCACTTTTGCTCTAAATTAAATACTCAAGATGACTAAAATATTTATTAAGATAAGGATTTGTACTATATTGGTGAAAACACCTCTGCAAATGAAGCAGTATTTTATGCTATCCCCGACTTATTCGTAGGTATTGATGTGTTATCTAAAACTGTAGAACATTGTTTTGTTCTATCATCAATAGTTTTCGCAGCGCACGCGATGTAAAGAATTTTTCAGATCATTTTTTTCCAACTTCTCCAGTAATAATCTTCATATATCAGCCAATTTACACAAAACCTTGACAAATTATGTACTAAAACCTTCCTCAAGAAAAACTTTAACTATAAAAAACCCGCATCAAAATCCATTGCGTAGTTTTAAAGATCTTAGCATACATAGGGACAGACAGACAGCGGGAAGCGACTTTTTTAACAGGGTACTGCAGACTTCATAGTCTAATCCAATAAGGACAGAAAAACTTTGGAAACACGTTTAAATGATGTTTACCAGAACTATTATGAATTGTTCGGTTCACCTTGATTTAGAGTGTGTGCCAGAAGCCTGAATTCATGTCACACGTACGATATAGGCTAGGTCGATTTAATTTTCTCTCAAAAATAAGCGCTTTCCTCGCCCGTTGCAGAACAATTTTCAATTTGAAAAATTGAAAATTCCTCTTTGCTTCCCTCGAATTGATTTGAAGCATTTACCTTTAAGCTCTCGTTGCTATGAAAAATACAGTCTATTATGACAATATAGGCTTGCTCTGTGTTACATAGGACTTGTACATAACTGACGAAATGTGGATGAAGTACATAGTTATACGAACATCCCTGCTCAGCCCTTTGGGAAATACAGGCGTGAATGTTTTTATAGGAAACAACCAAAATTTGGTTCAACTCGCTGCCACTGCCTTCTTGTAAGTAGCAATAACGTAGTTGACACACGACAGTTTTTCAAAAAAATATTTTTTACAAAAAACATGGTTGAAAGGCTGCAACCTACTCAAAACCAAGTCTTACAGTAAAGGTTTTAAGCAAAGAACCTACAACATTATAAAAACAGAATTTAGCTAATTACGAATCCTATGCGAAAAACGAAGGTAGATCCTAACCAAACAAAAAGATATGCCAAGGACGGCTACAGTGGTATTAGCTAGGACCTTCAAAAGTCTGGCATGACATGCCTCTGGCAAAGATTACAATCAGTGAGAATAACCACCCAAAGAAAATACTGACTGAAATAATAATATTTTTGGTCTTACCTTAAGGAAATGCTATGTTATCACTTTTGATGATTATTTTGTACTACTACACTAAACTACTAAGTAATCAACACCCTGATCCTCCTGTTAGCAGGATTATAAGAATCGATATTCATACGTAAGAAAACTAAGAAAACTCTACAATAATAAAAACCACTCAAGTGCTAGAGTCACTTGCGCACACAGGTTTCGTACCATCAAAACTTATATGAGCCAATCTTTCCAGTTCTACTTTACCATAACAGAAGTTGAATGCTGTTTAACGATTTTTAATGGATTGGAATCAAATGACTCCTACCGCTCTGGGCGAAGCAAAGGGAGTGTTAGACTCTTACTGACTAAAACCCATCCGTGTTCCTCCTAAGACCCTTTGCATTCCAGGGCCGCGATGACTCTTTCGAACAAAAATCCGCAACCCTGGAGAATGCTAATATGTATTTTGTGAAATATTCAACTTTCTTCGGGGTAATTAGTTTTCAACTAATTGTTTTTTTTTTCATAACATTTACTAATTATACACCTAGTACGTTTTATGACACAGTTACAAGAAAACCACAATTTGTGTTACACACTGTATGCATAGATATATGAGTAGGGGCATATCGAACAACATCCTTTTGCAAAGGATTACCATCATGTCATCTTTGCAGAGAAAACAACGTTGTGATCCGGAAAGGTAGAAGTATTTGCCTATGAATTGGATTCAAGACGTTATCCAATTTTAACCGACCTCAGAAAAGGAGATGGTTATGTATCTTGACGAGTTTGAAGGTTTAAGCTTTAGTTATCTTTTGAGAAATATAAGAGCACTGCTTCTGCCACTGGCTACGTCCACGTGATCCTTAGAGAACATAACCTCGGGATGAAAAGTAGCCTATGTGCTATTCCAAACTATAATCTAGCTCTGTGCCAAATTTCATGAAGATTCTTTCAGGGGTTCTGACGTGAATGAGTAACAAACATACATCCATCCATCCATCCTCACAAACTTTCACATTTATAATATTATAATAGGATTAGGGTGGTCCCAATGTATGTCTTGATTTAAATGACTGTATTAGTTGACAATAGTATCATTTCAGAGTCAATGGTTATAATTATGGTATATACTGTCTTAGAAGTGATATGAAAAGTGTACTAATATATTTAAACGAAATATTGTTGACATGTATTAGTACACATTTTCAGGCTGGCTAGAAAGATTCGAATCCTTCCTAATTCCTTCTATCAACAAAAATCGCTAACAGCTTACACAAAAAGAAAAATGTACTAACGCCGAAAACACAATCAAATAGAACTGTAATAAAAAAAAATACAAATAAAAAATTCTATTTCCTAAATGGTTTTATCGCTTTCATTTGTTTGCCAAAAAATGCTGGTGTATTTACCAAAGCTATTAAACAAACCGGCCTTCTATTTGAACCGGGCATATTTTCACGAAAAATATATAATATAACATAGTAATATTATTTTTTATTGAAGCACCATTTAATAATAGATAATAGATATAACCATTTTCGAGATAATAAGTTAAGGGAAAAGGCTTTCCCTTACAACTGTTATCAATGACCGGCCCTTTAAAGCAGCTAATAACTGTACTTCCACAAAGCTTTCTTATCTCAACGGTCCATTAGTTACCGGCGCTTAACGTTTAACGTTCGCGTCTGAAATAAAACCTAGTACCAAAAGTGGTAGAATTTAAACCTATTTTATTGCTGAGTAAAAGTATTTTACCTGTAAAACGTATCAATTATAAGAACACGAGAATTAAACACAAACACGGTCACAGTTTAGTCACTACACTAAGTGGGTTCGAGTCACTCGGTCCCGACAGTACGGTTAGGTTCGAGTCGTAGCAGCGTAGCGGCGTAGCGGCGTAGCGCTACACGTCCGACGCTCTACGACGTCGCGGCGGCACTGGCTACGCGGGGCTACGCGGGCGCGCTACAATCCTCGAGTTACAGTTGGGATTATTGCTCATAGCACAGATTCTACAATCAATAGCTTTAGATAAAATAGTGTATTAATTTTAACAAAATTCTCTTTTCAATTGTATTAGGCTTAAGTAATCTTAACGTTCAGTTGTATTGCTTTTATGGAGTAAAATTTGAATGAACGCTTGATTTTATTCGAATAAATGTTTTTTTTTGCTTGTAATTGAATGGGTGTTAATTGGCTATTGAAGCTTTTGAGGCTTTATTAATATTTTTTTATGAATAGTAAAATAAAATCGGTACTCGTTGCGCTAATTATTTTCACTCAATGTTTTGAGTTAAATTATGAACCAAGTAGGTAAGTAGAACGATTAGAAAATATTCATAAATATATTTTCGATTCTATTCGATAGTAATTTAAGTGAGGATTAAGTCATGACTTGATTCTCATGAGCTACACAAAAATTGACTGTAACAGGCAGTAAAATAGTCCTCTGTAGCATTATTCTAGAAAGTCAGAGAACTAAGGTTATTGTCAGGGTGGTAATCGCTAAGAAATAGAACTCCACCAGTCTATTATTAGTCATAGTTTAGAGCAGAAGTTTTTTCCGGTTCACAGTCCCTTGAACCACATGTGGTCTTCACTGATTGTTTAACTATTGTGTCTACTATGTGGACAGTAAACCGGTTAAGCAGGATGACTTTTTAACTAATGAATAAATCATTTTGGCCTCACGGGACAGAGGTCGAGATAAAAAGTTATGAAACATACCTAAGTCTAACCTATTTATACTAAACTCCCTAATAATTTGGTTTCTCTCAGATTCGTTACTGACGCACTCCATCAAAAGATGTTGTACATCTTTTTTACCGCAAACCTCGGAATTTGGGTGAACTTATTTTTTGCATAAGATACGCAAAAGCTCTTAATGGCATGTGTCCAGAACGAACCCGATGAGCAGTTACAACAGTACCTCGGCTAATGGTATTGCTATCAAACCATGGAATACGAGGAGGCTCGTTTTGTATGATCTTGTACCATACACCTTTTAATTTAGATTGCTAATAAAAGTGATCTTTCCATTTATCAAAACAATAATTTTTAAATTTACACAATATTTCCGAAAAAAAACGGAAGAATATAAATTTCAACACCCTTGAAAGGAGTTATGAGTTAAAAACAAATTTGATTTTATAAATTACTAGTGGACGTCACGCGGTTTCACCCGCTTAGTTCCCGTTCTCGTGGGAGCACGGGGATAAAATATAGCCTATGTTACTCCCTGATAATGTAGCTATCCATTGCTGAAAGAATTTTTCAAATCGGTCCAGTAGTTTCGGAGCCTATTCATTTCAAACAAACAAACAAATCTTTCCTCTTTATAATATTAGTGTAGACGTAATGAAAAAAAAAAAAATTTATGAAAATTAGAAATTATTGAACTTGAGATTAATTTTTGATATAATATTTTTAAGTTACAACACAGATCTATCGGTAATATTCACTGAGTAAGGAGTGATCATAGGCAGCATAATTATGTAAAGACGCGAAATACCGTATACTATGTCAATATTTTAACACATCCTGTAGAGACAGGACGAACATGGCCACCACGCTTGCTCATTCTTATTCTCTGTGGTACACCGATAAACATAAAAATACAAAACAACACGACAGTTTATGTACAAAGGCGAGCTTAACCCAGAATTGGATTCTCTGACGGCAAACTTCTGTGCGGTAAATGAGTGAGTATGCTAGGTGCACAACAAAAACTTAATTACTTATATATTTAAGTCATACTTCTTATATATTTCAGATCATAAGTTGCATAGGTCTCATGACTTTTAGGGTTCCATACTATAAGGTAAATTAACGGTACCCTATAACAAATCTCCGCATTCTGTCTCTCTGTCGGCAGGCTGCTCATGAACCGAAATGGGCAATCAGTTTGAATATGTTGGTATTTCCAATGCTACTATTGATAAAGCTGCTACAATTAAAAACTTAAGTTCTCCCTTAACTAAACTGTCTTTTTTTTCAGTATTATGTTACAAAACAGTTTTTTAATAATTTACCTGTTAATTAATATAATATTTTTGTATATAATATTGTGTTCTATGCACACATAACATAAAAATAACCTTAAAAAATCTGTTCTGGTGTAAAGCAATTTTTACGGAGTTACGGTTCAACGTTCACCTCGGCATTTCCGGTAAAATTATTTTTTTGAAAACGGTTTTTTTTTTCACCTCCAATTTGCGGGTTGACCCAACCAAAAAGATTTATTTTTTCCTGTTGATGTATGGGTCAACTATTTTATGGGTTAGGTAAAACATTGAACTCTTTGTTGATTTACATGTGTGGACTCTTTGTGTCATGTAATGTTTAAACAAGTTTCATATTTATAGTTTTAAAACCTATTCCACTTATATCGATCATACTCTGGAAGTCAAGAGAATCTGCTGGATGCGGAAAGCACGGGACCGGGCGATGGGAGACCCTTGGGGTAGGCCTGTCCAGCATTAGACAGCTTACGGCTGCAATGAAGATGATGATAATAGATGCAGCAACAAATTTAGCACTTAGAACCTTGTTAAATTAAACGCGGCAAAATGTTGATACAAAAACTTTTATGCATTAAAACAAGTAAAAAATGTTACTAATATAAAAACTGCTGTAATGTCATACCACGCGTACGTCGAGTCGTTGTTGCGTTATGGTCTAATAATGTGGGGTAACAGCACTGACTTCCAAAGAGCATTCATCGCTCAAAAAAAGTGCATGAGAGCAATTTGTGGACTTAAGCCCGACGACTCATGTCGACCAATATTTAATAAACTTGGTTTGTTACCGTTACCGTCGCTTTACATTTACGAAATATGTGTATTTGTTATAAAAAATAAGCAACTATTTAAGACTGCAAATGATGTCAATCCTCGGAACCGACGAGATCCATATAGACTGGTGTTAAATGATTTGCCTAGACTGTCTAAATACAATAGGAACTGCTTGGCAATGTGTGTACAATATAATAAAATACCAAGGCATTTCAAGGCTTTAACTACAAAATTATTTAAAATTAAATTCCATAAGTGGTTACTCGAGTGTAGTTTTTATAGTTTAAAAGAATTTATAGATAAAAAATGTTGATATTTTATGAATGATTGTTGTTGTTTAACTTGTCTTCAAAATTTTGCATGCTATGTTTTATCCTAGCTAAACATGCTTGTGCCTCAATTTGTATTTAACATCCTTGTATACCATGTTTTACGCAAATAAATATTCTATTCTATTCTATTCCCATCAACAAATAAATTTAAAGTAAATAATACAAAAGTGGTCAATGTTTTGGTCCAAAGAGATGTGATGTGAACTTCACGTGTCGACAAAATTTCTCGGCATGCACATAGATGACAATTTGAAATGGCAAAGCCACATAGAGTTTGTTTGCAAAAAAGTGTCACAGTCATCTTTAGTTTATACATGCTAACGAAAAAGGTTAATCTTAATACAATACTCGTAGTTTATCATAGTGATGTTGCTTCTAGACTTAAATATGCAATTATATTCTGGGGAAATACTACCAACTGGGATAGTCTTCAAATGCCAAAAAGGTGCGTGCGAGCTGAACAAGAACTGACAGCTGCAAGGAATATTTTAAAAAGTTAAAAATACTTACGTGCCGTCTTTATATTATATTTTTGAAATGGCTTTGTTTATTATATCATCATCCATCACTAGTTACATTGGAGCTTCAATCGCGAAATAGAAGTCACCTGTATGATAATCTCACCAGGTAGTATAGAACTACCCTCTATGGGAAAAGTGTGTTTTCTATGGCCACAAAGATCTGTAATAAGATTCTTAATGACATAAAAGAATGTAGCAACATTAATGTTTTTAAAAATAAATTGTTCAATTTCTTAGCGAAAAATGTTACTAATTTGTTGCTGAATTTTTATCGACTTTTTTAAATGTTTCATGTCCGGTTGACGATAATTTATGGTTGTTGATTGTTTTACTTCTGTCATGCATTTCTAATTGTAACATGTATTAAAATAGAATTTATATCAAATAATCAGAATTTTACAATCAATAATTGTATTAATTTATAATTTGTATGCCCAAGTGGCTGATCATGGAATGAACATTATTAAGTATAAAATATTTTATAAACACCTGTATGTAACCCATGTGTCACAAATAAACGATTTGATTGATTGATTGATTGTGATCGAGCCTATAAGTACCCAATTAAACCGCTGTTAGAGCCTCGCCACACTTCGAGTTGTACCCAAAACAACTATCTATAATATTATAATGATACCAGAATAAACTTCTAGATGGAAGTTGTACAGTGAAATCAGCTCCCAAAAACAATTAGAGCTTTGCTGCTAAATGCGAAGCGACTGCATCAAACTTTAAACCGGTCCCAAGTTTCAGTACCCACGAACGATTCAAAATAGGTTTCGGTGGCTATTTAAGTGAAATCCGTTTCTCGAAAGTTTTGCAACGCTTAAGAATTATACTCATTGTTAATGATAAAATTTTAAACGTAAATTTTAACGAGTTGTTGTTGGATAATAAGTTGTATTTCTTACTTAAGTGCACATTATTTACTAAGAGAATATTTGGTATGTAAAGTATAAATAAAAACCGGCCAAGTGCAAGTACATCTTCGACCGCATCATCGCTTACCATCAGGTGAGATAGTGGTTAAACGTATGCCTATCAATCATTGATATATAAAAAAAGATAAACACTCAGCATCTCAAAAACGTCCGCAAAAAACAAGCGCAATATGTATAATTGTGCGCAAGTTTCAAACAGTCTCGCATCGCTCGCCATACTGCACTGCTTTGTAAAAACAACTTTAAGCGATCCGTGTAAGGTTGAATTTGCAAAAAAAAAATGTTTATAGTATAACTACACACAACTCATACATGACATTTGATACATGTCAGTTTTTGACGACAGTTTCGAGTATTGCATTTGTTCGAGACTATGCATCTTGGGTTTTTTATATATCAATGCTATCAATAGTCAAAAAAAAGTGCAAGTCGGACTCTCACACGAAAGGTTCCATACCACAAACTAAAAAAAAGCTCGTTTCATAACTGGGAGCCCCCTATAATTTTTAATTTAATCTTATTTTTATTATTTGTTGATAAAACGACAGTAGAAATACACACTCTGAAAATTTCAGTTATAGGGTTCCGTTAGTTACTCTTCGGGTTCGGAACCCTAAAAACACTTACATGAGATGAAAGAAATAATCTGATCAACATCTGAGGTTTGATCTGGCATTGAATAACTGATTTTTGCCGCAATTAGAAACACTATTTTATTAATCTCCCTCAGTTAGTAAACTGATCTATATTCATATTGTACTTTCCTAAAAGTATCAAAGGTCTTTCCAGAACTATCAATTAATGAAACAATCAACTTCTTAGACTACAGTACAAGACTAGCTAAATATTTGCTCATTTCTAGGAACCTAAATACTAGTGGGAGATCTCATACACGTGTGACATGGACCTTATCACTTAAATCACCTCTAACACCCACCAGACAAAGTGGGTGTTAGAGGGTGTTACCAATTCGTACAAAATAACATATCACATGAAACCAGAACTCCTAGAAAGACACCGAAATGAGTTGACAATCTTCTTTTATGCATAATAAATGGTACTTACATATTTATTTCACAAGTAACCTTTAGAAAGTTGTGGCTTCAAAAAACATTATGGTTCAACGAAGAAAATCAGAGTGGAAATTAGAGGTGAACTGTCTACGTCTTCCTTCAGACATTTTGACGTGGGTGTATTATTTGTCCACCTACTCGGTAAAAACTTATCATTGCTGAGCAGTATTTGTTTAAAAATAAACGATGATACTTAGCGTGACACAAGGGCTGGCTTTTACCTCTGACCGAGGATAAGCATTGCCATACAACGTGGCAATGCCGCCAGTCTTTTGGGCTCACTTCCAGTCGACAGCGATGCGGACGAATTTTTTGACGCCATATTTTAGATAGTAGTTTTCATAGAAGTGTATATAGTTTGATAAGTATTTAAAATATATGATAGTTGAAGTAAATAAATTGATTTGAGTATACTAGATGTAGGTACTTATCTTATACAGAGTTATTTGTAAAACACTAACAACCTCTTAGGCAGTGACCAATTCTCAAAACTCGAACAAAATAGCTGTTACATACAAAATACAATATTTAGCCAATGAAAATGTATGAAACAATGGATATTTTTATCGAGTTTTCAGAATTAGTCTCAAAGTAAAAGTTGTTTATAATCATGTGTACTTTCACTGCCTAAGAGGTTGTTGGTGTTTTACAAATAACCCTGTATACTAGAGAAAACCATTGTACTATAGAAAAAAAAAACTATTTTGTTGTAAATTATTTAGAGGTGAAAAATTAATTTAATTTTATCAAAGGGCCACAACCACTATTAAATAATGTTGACAGTATAAACATACTAAAATTATATTGGGAGTAACGGAAAAGCGGCGAGATGGGCAGAGGACATTGTTGCCATTGCGGGTAGAATCTGGATAAGGCACAGGAACGTGGGAATTGATACAAGAAAAGAAAGGCCGATACTGAGTAGTAGGAGAAGTCAGGCTTTGAACGATGATGATGATGAGCGGAAAGGTGTAGTCATATTCTAAAAACTACCACTGCCCATGTAGATGACCAATTTTCTTTAAGAAAAGTCATAGTAAATTCCCAAAAGCAAATGCGTAGTTTACTACATACTGGGTGTCCCAGAAGTGCGTTGTCATATTTAAGGATGATGTTCTGTATCTGCTATACAATTTAAAAAAAAGACTTTTTCAAAAAATCCGACCGCAAAAAGCGACTAAAAAGTTAAGAAAAAATCACTTTTCAAGCGGTCGGATGCAGTTAGCAGTGTTTATTTTAGTTCGCTGCCACCGACTACAACACTGCTTGAAAAATGATTGTTTTGGAAATTTTATGACGATTTTCGAGGCCGGACTTTTTGAAAAAAAACGGTCAAGAGCGAGTCGGACTCGGTTCCGAACGAATTTAATTTTTTATTATTTTAAGACTACACACTTCTTATAGTTATTCCTGTTATCTATAGGTAAAGATCTATTATCTTCATTTTTTTCAAAATTTTAGGCTCAGTAGTTTTAGAGATAAGGGGGGGAATGGTCCTTTTTTGTCTAATTTCTTGAATAACTAAAAAAACATTTATTTTAAAATTATGAAAAAAATATAATTAAAACTCTCACAGTAAGCCCTGTCATTTGATATGTCACACAATACAGTTTTTTGTTTCTAGTTTGACCCCTAAAAGTGAACCCCATACTAAAAAAAATATTTATTTATGAGTCCATATGTGAACCAAATTTCAACAGAATAGGTTCAGTAGATCCGGGGAAAACTGGCTGTGACAGACGGACATCCAGACAGACACCCGAGTGGTCCTATAAGGGTTCCGTTTTTTGTTCGGAACCCTACAAATGACCACGCACTTTTGTAGCATCCTGTATATTCCACCCGCAAAATTGACGTAGCTTCCTCTTTCCACTTTATTGATTGTATATATACAAACAAAACAAATTTATCTATATACATAGGTAGCATGGTAATATTATTATACGTTAATCCATCTTCTTTTCCTTATACGGAATATATCAATGTCTTATCCGAGCGTATCGTTAAATTCGGTAGAGCGAAAAAGGTTAGCCAGCACTTGTTTGAGATTGGCTAATGGCTCGTCCCTATCTAGACACTGACTTTGTATCTGGCTAGGCTGAAAGGCTTAAGGTTCTGCTCGAAACTTTTGTGAGCTACTGTAATTCCTAATATATAAAAAAAAATCCGTTCCTGATGAGTGACTACAGACAACGCAAAGCTGAAACTAGGTTCTTTAGGAAGTGGAAGCCCTAAGAGAGGATTTCTCGAAATTTGTACGGGAACGGGAAACAACGCAAAGCTGAAACTAGGTTCTTTAGGAAGTGGAAGCCCTAAGAGAGGATTTCTCGAAATTTTTACGGGAACGGGAAACAACGCAAAGCTGAAACTAGGTTCTTTAGGAAGTGGAAGCACTAAGAGAGGAATTCTCGAAATTTGTACGGGAACGGGAAAAAACAGGATTTGCGCGGGCAAAGGCTAGTTATTATGTCGTCATCATATGCCTAGCCTTTTCCCAGCTATATTGGGGTCGATTTCCAGTAAAACCGGATTTAGTTGAATGCCAGTATTTTACGTGAAGCTAGTTATTATGTAATCAGAATATTAAAATACAAAATAGTAAACGGAGAATAATTGGGAAAGACACAAAAGATGTGTTGAAGAGTGAACAGTTTTATGGGAACAGCTAAAAGAGGTTTTACCCAAAAGGCACGTCGAATTATTGTAATTACTAGCTTCTGCCAGCGGCTTCGCCCGCGTGGTCCCTATAGAAACATACTCCCGAGATTAAAAGTAGACAGACGGATCGACAGATAGATTGACAGAGTTACTTTCGCATTTATAATATTAGTAAGGATTGATTGACTCAATTCAATACCTCACCTGATGGTAAGCGATGATGTGGTCGACAATTGCGCACGGTTGCCTAGAAGTAATTTATTCACTCTTGACTTAAAGACCCCGGAAAATTATAGACTATAGAATTGCGAGACATACAACGACATGTTACATAAATATCAGTGTGAAATTCATATGAAGGAGGTTTGTACTGTTATGTTTTATAATAACACAAAATAACAACTATAATTCCTACAAGTTATCCCCATGTATTACGCGAGCACAGTGTCATTAATCGGCCATAAATCCATCACTCAGAATACAAAAAAAAACCGGATAATACTAAGAAATTAATTTGAAAAAAATACAGTAACATTTTACACGAGCTGTGAATTGGACTCAGGACCATCCTCAGCAATTTCATTCACTACCTCTAAAAGAGCATAGGTTCCATTTATAAATTTAATAATATTAGTGAATACGCTGAAAATCTCTTTATTCGAAATGCTTCTAAAAGGTGTATGTAGCAAAACGCTTTATGAATTGCCAAGAATTTATGTCATAAAACGATGCATTCATTGCATTATTTCTGTGAAATTATTCCGTACGAAACATTTACTCTGAGAATTCATATAATGCATGACTCACTAAACGTATGTACATCTATGGCATAAAGCGTCTGTTTAATTTGGTTTGGTTGAAGAGTAAAGAATATTTTTTGTCATAAAAATATGATATTTTCATAATATTTTGTTGTGCAGGAGATTAGGTACCTGTATTTAATTGTTATCTAAACTAACACTTACCTTAAACTTGAAAGTACGGAATTGTTTGATAATTGGAAAAGTTAATATGTGAAAGACAACTACCATCCTGCTTTTTACTCAGAAAATGCTCGGTTACTGTAAGACAAGAGCTATCTGACCAAATCCACGGTAAAAGCTTATGTAGCCGTTTAAAAAACAACATTTTTATTCATTTAGTATCATTTGCAATGATTTTTTATTACTCGCAACCTATCAGTTTCTGAAAAAAAAAAAACTGTGACTAGAAATGATCTAATTCGACACTGATTGGGAAATCATCAAATGACAGTGTCAGACTCTTACTTACTAAAACCCATTTGTGTTCTACCTAATGCCTTTTACACTCTAGGGCCGCGGTGACTTTTTCGAACAAATTCCGCAACCCTGGCAGGCATTTAATTCGCCACTGCGTCCGTCATACTTACTTCTAAAGATTAAACCCAAGAAAGAGTTCCGTCCATCCCACAATTAAAAACTCACTATAATCTGGCTCAAATATTCTTAAAACCTACTTTTTAAGGCCAGACTCGTTCGAACAAACTTTACTTGTAAAAAGGAAAAAAATCCACGATATTTTTATCTTCAACATCGTTTGAGAAACTTGAGAATGTAGAAAGCGGAGTCAGTCGTTGACAATAATACTTTTAAAGGCAAGCGCTCTAAAAAGAAAAAAGGAAACCTATTACAGAAGAAAACATGCTCTTGAAATTCCCAAACAAAAATGGAAAGTTTAATAAATGTTAGCGCTTTGGTAATCATTATTGCTGGATCCAAGATGGCGGATTCAGGAAGAATGAAATTTCTGATGGTGCGTCCGAAAGTGTTGGGTATGGCAATAGAAATGTTAAGATGCGACTTTAGACAGGATTCCACGAGGAAACGTTTAATTTAAACTGTGTGCTTTTAAAAGTTTTTATCTGGGAATATTACAATTTGTTTTAGAGTGGGCTGTGAAAATGTTTTCCATGAAAAAAGCCAGTGCTATATAACTTGTAATTTAGTTATTGGCAACATAATTCAACGTAGATAGTAATAATGTAAGATGTTGATTCTATACCTTTTTATGCAATTGCGTTATAAAAGATTATAGATTGATTTGAATCTTGTCAACCATTTTTACGTCATCTTTACTCATAAAATCGTTTGTCCTAACTATTAATGCTGAGTCAAAAATACACTAAGACGGTAAATTCCAAAATATATTGCTTTAATTTATAACGTTAAAAAGGATTTTTAGAAATTTCATATTTATGGGGGCAATGGGAGGGTAATCTTTGCATGAAACTCTACCGTTACTGAATGATTGACTGACAATGACTGACTGACTGGTTGTCTTGAAAATATCGCTTTTAGCGATAAGGCCGCCCATTGTGTCACCCTATCTTATATTCTCCTTATGAATCTTTTCTGTAGCTTATATGGTGTACAGGTGTGTGACAATCCACAGCCTAAACTTGCACAGGTTCTGCTTCTGGCTTTCCTGACTCTGGCTTTAATTAACTTTGCTTTAATCTGCAAAGTATAAAGTTACCTTACAATTTTCATAACACACATTGCACTATCACTATTATAATATGAAGGATCTAAAAACCGGCCAAGAGCGAGTCGGCCTCGTACACGAAGGGTTCTGTACCATAAACCCTAATTTTTATTATTTATTCTTATAGCGGCAATAGAAATACACAATCTGTGAAAATTTCAACTGTCTACCTACTACGGTTCTTGAAATGCAGCCCGCTGACAGACAGACGGACAGACGGATGGATGGACAGCGGAGATTTATTAACACTTTTAGTGCCAAGTGCAAAAGTGTTTTTACATTTTTAGTGCCAAGCACTCAACACATGGGCCGAACAACAATTCGTTCGTGTGCCCACAACCCGCGCATGAACACAAGTCACATATAGCTACTTAAAACGACGACGCAGATGCGGATTGTGGGCACACGAACGATTCACTGCTCGACCCATACGCTGAGCACTTGGCACTAAAAGTGTTAATAGGGTTCCGTTGGTTACGCTTCGGGAACCCTAGAAATACACAAAAAAAATATCCACCAACTAGATCGTATCGAAAATCAATAAATCAATGTCATTCAATTACAAATTCAAGTAGCATGTTGACAGAAACCAGTTCCACTAGTGTATTGATGCGACGACAGACGGCAGGCCAGTTCAAACACACCCGAACGGAGTGCATGGGTAAATAATTAATGATAATGATTGCTTCGCCTAATGTGATGCGTGTCGGCTGTTACTTAGCCGTGGACATGTCAATACGTTAGTCAAGATAGGTGTTTGACTATTCAGATTGATTGATAGATTTGAATGTCGGAGGCTACAAAGCCCAAACCATTTTGGAGATATATATTATACAGCCCTTTAAAAAAAAACATTTTGAATGTAAAATTATTAGAAAAGATTCAGGTTTCATATAAAACCAAGCAGACACAAACGTTTTCTATCTCAAATGGTAAAAAATAATCATTTTCTAAAAAAAGTATCATTGATGTATCTGGTGGGTAACATGTTTTTTGTAGTTCTAGACTTATCTTTATCTAATAACTAATATATAAAGATGAAGAGTTTGTTTGCTTGAACGCGCTAATCTCAGGAACAACTGGTCCGATTTGAAAAATTCTTTCAGTGTTAGATAGCACATTTATCGAGGAAGGCTGTAGGCTATATATCATCACGCTAAGACCAATAGGAGCGGAGCAGTAATGGAAATTGTGACGCAGGCGTAGTAGCGCGGGTCAGCTAGTACTAATATATTAAGCTGAAGAGTTTGTTTGTTTGTTTGCTTGAACGCACTTATCTCAGGAACTACTGGTCCAATTTGAAAAATTATTTCAGTGTTGGAAAGCCCATTTATCGAGGAAGGCTATAGGCTATATTGTCATTACGCTAAGACGAATAGGAGCGGAGCAGACGAAGCTTCGCGGGGCAACTATAAAAAATCATGTTTTGGAAAGCTGATACATTTTCCGTGCCAATTCCAGTCAGTGCTTCTATTTAATATTTAAATTAATTATAATACGCGATTTTAGGTGTATCTATTATTACTCTTCCAACTTTACAATCTGAGATACAAAGCTCTGGCGTCTCATCTTCTGTTTATTGGTATTTAACCAAATCAGAAGGTTTAGAAGTTCTTATTTAATAAATTACAATTGGCCGGCTTCAGCTTCCCCCGGATATATTTATTTTCCAAAATTTTCTTTTAATCAAACCACACCCTGATAATTCCGAAAAAAACAAAAAAACAATTTGGGTCAGCCGTTACGAAGTTATACGCGTTCATAGTTACATTTTGGTGGTTCGTTTTTATTTAAATACTAGTGGACGTCACGCGTTTTCACCAGCGTAGTTCCCGTTTCCGTGGGAGTACGGGGATAATATATAGCCTATGTTACTCCCTGATAATGTAGCTATCTAATGCTAATAGAATTTTTCAAATCGGTTCAGTAGTTTCGGAGCCTATTCAATTCAAACAAACAAACAAACAAATCTTTCTTCTTTATAATATTAGTGTAGATATATCCATACTTATACTTAATATATAAAGCTGAAGAGTTTGTTTGTTTGCTTGAACGCGCTAATCTCAGGAACTACTTCCAATTTGAAAAATTCTTTATATCATCACGTTAAGACCAATAGGAGTGGAGCAGACGAAGTTTCGCGGGTCAACTAGTAGATAGATAAGCCTCTATATTTTTGCTGGTGACATAAGGTGGATATTGCCTATTTCAAAACAACCTGAGCTTAATCAGCCATGATTTTTTTTAGTTCATAATATCTAAACATTGGACAAGACGAACGTCAACGTACTCGACTAGACAAATAATATGCACCATGAAGTTTACTTACAAAACAGTAGACCCAACAAAATCTATTTTTACTTCAATAATACGCCTTCAATAAATTGTTCTTCGTGGTCCATGAAATCACTTCCGACAAACACGAGGGAACAGGAGAGCCTTATACAAACATTCATATGTTAGACAAAGACAGGATTAGGCCGTGTTGTGGCGAATTGCCTTCTCTCCCCGGAGACAGAATTTAATATCATAAACATTATTCCAAAATAACAGAAAGTCTTGCCTCAACAAATAATATATTTGCGCTTTAATAACTTTTACAAGGGAATACTGTATTGAATAAAAACAATATGTCTTCAGCCTCGCTTGCTATGCTTACATTTGCGTTTTGAAAACGTTGGGATCGTGTTTTCATAGCGAACTTGTAACTTTAGAATAATATCGAGCAACTTTTTCTATAGTACCCATATTTATGGGAGAAGAGAAAATGGTTTAACGTTTTCGTGTTAGCGCTATGTGCCTATAGTAAAATCAGTTTTTTTTATAGGCATAATGGTTTTTTTGTAATATCTAAATGTTAGTGTGTTTCAGAATCTGTTCTTCAAGCCTTTTATTTTGTTAATCCACGTGACAATAACTAAGTCGCTTAAATAACGGTGGTAGCCGTCACCGTGTTTTTTTTTCGAAATTCATGTAGTCTATGTCACTTTGGCACTTAAAGCCTTTCGTCTGAAATAAATGATAACTCGAAAGCACCGATTTCACCTCCCGGCACCGCGCAGTCCCCGCATGCTTCCACGCAGAAAGTTCGAAATATCGAACCTAGCGCCACAACATTAAATTAATTCAAACCGCAAACTGATTCAATGTTGCTCGCACGCAAACTTCATAAACTTCTTCTGTCAAAATATTAATACAAATCAGTACTCTTTTAAACACTTATTTTAGACGTAGATAAAATACAATGAAAAAATATTGAACCCAGAAAATAATTATTTCTTTTAATATTTATTTTTAACAGTCGTTGGTAAATTATATCATGTTTTTTATGGCTCCAAGTTATTGTGATAACTACTAATTCAATTGAATATTTATTTATTTAAGAAAATGGCCTTAATTGTGTGATACAGATAGCACTAGAGACTTTTAAGCATACGGAAGGTATGGAGTAGACCAGTTGTATAAAAAATATTTAATCATAATTGAAATATGTACCTATGTTATAAAAACGATCGAAATGATAAGTAGTCAGTTAGTTTTTATTTTCGCGTGGCTTGACTCAGTAGCCTTTCCACTGAGACCGTGAATTTTCTGAAGACGGTTTTGCATTAGTGAAAAAAAAATGAACGTCCTATAAACATATATTTTTAACTCTTTATCACATGAGTTTATATAGTTCAATACCTAGTTAACCAATATTAGAACTTAAATGTGATGCAATGACCATTTCTGTAAAGTTCCATCGGAGGTATGAGCGCCGCTGCTATTTTATGCGGCATTCCAAATCCGGGGCTGTAGGAGATCCCCGGTCCCATCCTCAGGCCCATTTTGCTAAGTAATAGTTTCATCCTGGTTGTTGTTTCATCCACGGAATATCTTCAAGACTTATAACAAATTATGGGAAAACACTTAGAATTTAGAAAATCTTTGTATTTTTCTTCGTAAACTATACCTACCAAGACTTATGACAGGTTGGAAAGGGGGGAAAATGTTAACCTTATTCTGATCCTTGTAATGTTAATAGTCGTAGAAACGAAAAAAAACAAATAATGTATGGTAGAACTGGCAAATAACAACCGTACCACAGACTAAAACAAACGTCAAATTGGCTGAAGACGTAACAGAAACACGAATCAGTGCCATAAATAAATAAGTGATTTTGCATTACATTATAAAATCGAATCAAATTAAGTATTTAGTTTAGTGTTTAGTTTTTTTTTAAGCTGTGTTTTTATTTATGTATTAATTTTAAAGTCGAAAAAGGAAATTGAAACATTGTTACTGTTATTTCATTTAAATAAAATTATTGATAAATCAAAATTTACAAATCAAACACTGTGCGAAATTACATTACTTTTACTCAATAAAATCCAAACTTTATTGAAAATCAAATGTCACTGGAAGCCGTTTAAGATAAATAGGCTCGCTCGTGCCGCAGAGTGTGCGCATCTCTTTGTAAAACTAAGTTGTGTGAATCATTGTTGGTTGTGAGAGATAGTAAAAAGAGTTTACAGGATGTCTGATCGTTATGATTTGAGATCCCCAAGCCCACCCATGTATATTTTTTTCGCCGACGTTATAGATGAAGTAAGGCTGGAATAATGAGGGAAAATAATAATTATTGCCTATACATATTATAAAAAAATGTATAAAAATATAATACTAACACTGAAAATAGAGACAAAATTGCTCGAAAAACAAACGAGATATAATTATTTTAAACAAATATATCTGTCCCTCTCGTGAAAACGCTTTTGTCTTTGGCAACTTTATAGGCGTCATGGATTTTGACGTCAAAGTTCATTTTTGACTTCTCTTTCTAATAGTAATTTTTAAACCTTTATAACTTCATCGATGATGAAGGTATTTAAAAAATAAGTTCATGATTATTTTACTAGAGCTAATAAGTATTTCATTTTGCAAATAAAATAATCACATGCATAATCCCTACTATGATAAAGTAAAATTGGGCTAACAACTAATTGCAACACAATATTGAGTTAGATTTATTACAGTAGTAGGAATACATATTTTTTTATTTATTTCTGGAACTTCTAAAACCCACGCAGACAAGTCTGGGTAAAAAGCTAATATTTACTTAACTCATTTTTTTTCACAATTCAAACGCAACTCCATTATCATCCCTAGGCTTGTTGCCTAACACATAACACATGTTAACACACATGTTGACATAATACACATTCTTGACACATTGATGTTTGACGTATTTCAATCCTAAAATGAAAACATTAATTTTATCATGTTAAAATGTGAGATTAACGCTGTATAAACAGACACTTGAATATAAAATAAAATGTTTATCCAATATTGTTTTGTGAGGTGAAAACATTGGAGGATCCAGTATGTACATACAAGTAAAGGTGATGACTTGGAGACATTATTTTCTTCAAGCCGTTGCTATTAATTTCCTGGAAAACCAGTCCATTGTCGTCTTCAGTTAGTTACTCCAACGACGTTGTATTTTATGTAGTTTTACTCTTTTATTTCATACCAATTTTATACATAATTCAAAAATTAGCGCGGATTGAAAAATATTGCGTTTTATATTGTTCAAGGTCATAAGAATACACATTCACATGGTGCAGACATCGTTTTTCACTAAATTTATCTTTAAACGGCTTAACTATTAGCATTTACTGTTTTAAAAATTTATTAAATTACGAAAATCGGGCAGCTCCGATTTGCAAAAAAGTTACACAGGTCCTACCTGCATGAGGTCCACGGAGCATCTGAAGCACTGCAGAAATGAGAGAGACGCAAATACTTTTGTAAGGCAAAAGATAAGATGAGGATAGTAAGAGTGTAGCTCGGAATAAAAAACGTAAATGCCGAAATAAATTTTCGGATTTGATAACATAAAAGTATTATTAAATCGAAATCTGTTCAGTTGTAACCTCGATAAGGTTATTTTATATGCTTTAAAGTTATTTTCATAGGATCAGTCTAAAGCGTTGCGCCTTGTAGTTAAAAAAAAACCGGTCAATTGCGAGTCGGACTCGCAAACCAAGGGTTCCGTACCATAAACCCTAAATTTTATTATTTGTTGTTGTAGTGGCAGTAGAAATACACAATCTGTGAAAATTTCATCTGTCTACCTATTACGGTTCTTGAGATACAGCCCACTGACAGACAGACGGACGGACGGACGGACAGCTGAGGCTTCTTAATAGGTTGGTCCGTGGTAACCCTTCAGGTACGGAACCCTTAAAACGTAAAAACATATTTCGAAGCTTGTGATTTTTTTCTATCGAGAAAATTTTTTCGTGTCGTGTATTCCTTCAGTTGAATACTAGATCATATAGTCAAAAAGCATAAACTGTAATCTCCCATACCTGTTCCATGTACCTACCTAACAAGATACGCTAAAACGAAAAACGGTATTATGTTAAACTAGTTGACCCGCGCAACTTCGTCTGCTCCACTCCTATTAGTCTTAGCCTATAGTCTTCCTCGATAAATAGGCTATCTAACACTGAAACAATTTTTCAAATCGGACCAGTAGTTCCTGAGATTAGCGCGTTCAAGCAAACAAACAAACTCTTCAGCTTCATATCTAATATATATAAAAATCTCGTGTCACGATGCTTGTAGCCGAACTCTTCCGAAACGGCTCGACCGGTTTTCATGAAATTTTGTGTGTATATTCGGTAGGTATGAGAATAGGTGGTAGGGTATTTTTTTTTTGTATGGCAAAACAACGTTTGCCGGGTCAGCTAATATTAGTATAGATTTAAAAAAATGACATATCACAAGATGTTCTTAAAGGGATACATTTATATCCCTTTAAGAACATCTTGTGATATGTCATTTTTTTAAATCTATTCAGCCGTTTAGACTACAGGCCATTCCAAACAAATAATCATAAGATGTAATCCCCTATAACAATACTATGGCTGAAATGTAGCTTCCCTACACTCCGTAAGGGGAGCACTAAGTGAGGATTCCCCAAAATTCTAGCAAAAAGGAAAAAAAACGGGATATGCGCGTACGATGTTGCAGGCCAAACCTAGTTAAAAATAAATAAACACGATTTTTCTTTCGTTTTCACGTATATTGTGTATTGTTTTATTATAATTATGTACTTAGGTAAATTTATTTGTGAATATTTGTTTGTATGTTTATTGTATTTTGATTTATGTTTATTTATAGGTAATAATATGTTCAAGTTAAGTTAGTTTAGTCTATTTTGAATCAGAATCAGAATGTTTATTTGCTCAAAATGTAGGTACAATATAAGATAACTTACACAAACACATAGATCAGCTACATTTTACCTTACGGCATGCAAATCGTTAGGTAGAATAATTAAATAAATAGAAAATGTCAACAATGCAAATAGAATTAATTATAATAATAAAAAAACAAACAAAACAAACAAAAAGTCAAAAAAAAAAAATATTACAGTCATTAACAAATTCATTTAATGTCAAGTGTCTAAATTAAAAATTCGCAATAATATGTCCTAAGTAATTATAAAAGTCAATTTTATAAAGTTGCATCATTTAAAAAGTCTTTCATCTGTAATAATTTGTAATAACATTTTCTTAAAAGTAGTGCAGTTACCTTAAATCTAAAAATGTGAACAGAATATTCCTTAAAACTATGAGGTATTTTATTATAAATAACAGGTCCCATTGTCATGATACTTTTTCTTAGCAGTGCTGTTTTGTAATGACCTGAGTCCAACAAGTTTTTGTATTGGGATCTCATAGGGCCTGGACGTGCTCTTCTATTAACGACTGACGGGAATAAGTTTAAATTTGTTTTCACAAAAATTGCCACCTCCAATATGTACAAACATGGAAAAGTGAGTACTTTCAGAGACCGAAACACAGGTTCACAGCTGTCTATGCATTTAAGACTTGACATAGATCATATACACCGTTTTTGAGCTTTGAAAATCCTCTCCCTCGCACTGCAGTTACCCCAAAATACAACACCAAACCTCAATACTGACGCAACTAACCCATGATAAGCTACCAAAAGTGTTTCAATGCTAACTTTATGTGATAGGTTGTAAAGTACGTAGGCTAATTTACTTAATTTCTTACAAACGTCATCAGCATGCGGCTTCCATGTCAAATTGCTGTCAATCAATATTCCAAGAAATTTCGTTACACAAGTTGTTTCCACGTTTCGATCATTATAATTAACATTTATTTTATCAGCGCGTATCCTTTGGTAGCAATGCATCACTTTTGTTTTTTCTAGATTTATTACTCGATTGTTTGTGTTAAGCCAATGTATAACATTTTCTTATGTATTATTAATTTCGCTTTCGTATGATTCAATATTAGTACACTTGACGATCACTGTAGTATCATCTGCAAATAATACCATGGGTTGTTGTGTTTGACGTGGTAAGTCATTTATATATAGGAGAAATGAGTTGAGTTTCCTTCTTTGTCTCTTTTTACACTATGTCTACGTTTTTATCCCACTATCCTGTCGCAGGTCTGCTGGAAGAAATTTCTTATGAAATAAGCAGTACCTTTGTGCTCTTCTCGCTGTATATTTTTTTCTTTTTTTAAGTATAATGTGAATACATAAATAAATAAATAAATATTTTCACGTACAAAAAAATCAAGAGCTAAGTAATCATAGTCATTCCTTTGGATACTTAATAATGAGATAAGTTATGCCAAATTTTCAAACCTTCATTACCCTTCTTTTGGGCCTTCGGTAAAAACAAGATACCAAACCATTTCATTCGATGCATAACTTATGATTTGATTTGAGAAAGTGATAACTTGAACGCCTTTTCAATCATGTCCATTATTAATTTAAGCTTCAGTCGACTTTCATTTATTTTTTCATGCATATTAAATTATGATTAGTCACCATTAATAAATCAAAATCAATCTGATAGGCACACACCAGGAAATCATTTTACAAAACGTTTTCCGTGTTTAGATTTGTATCTGATGAAATGGTGTTTACGGAATTAGAACTAATATTTATTTCAAACCGAAACATAGAGACACTACTTGACAACAAAAATAGATGGGTATGAAAGTACCTACACAGCAACGATAATGATTGCAATAAAACGATTTATATTTGTTGCCTGTCGTTCTGTTTGCTTGTACCTGCTAATCTTCAAAACGGGTGGACCAATTAAGACGAGATTTTCACTTAAAGTTTCTTTTATTCTAGAAAAAGATTAGGGGCCCAAAAAAAAGGAAACGAAAATCCCATGAAATTGTCACACAGCCAAAATCACGGGCAACAGCTCGTTAAAAATATGATTCCTTCGGAACCATTTGCGCCTGAGTCCGACTCGTACTTGGCATAACACATGGCTTTCTGTAAGGACGCCACCGCAAGTTCACTCAATAGTCGTGACTGATGGTTGTATGATGGATATCTAGATTTTCGTCAGTCAATTTCATTCAATAGTCACTGCATTAAACAATTGGTTTTCAGTCAGTCAAAGCTTTAACTTTGGTTAAACTGGCAGCAAAACCTACAGTGTAATGGGCGCCTATGGGTGCTTTTCTAAACATTTCTATTGGTCCTAAACATACACATCCGTCGCTACGCATCCTCGCACATCTCTGGTGGGCGCGAAGCGAGGCAGCGGAGCGGAGAAACGGAGAAATATTAACCAATGGAATTGTATAAAATCTCAGTGACTCACGTGATGTGGAGATTAAATGCAATTTCATTGGTTAAAATTTCTGCTCCGCTACCTCTCTCCGCGTCAATGGACAGGCAGCCTTAGGGTGCCTGTCCATTTGCGACTGACATGATTGGTTAATATTCCCCCGTTTCTCCGCTCCGCTGCCTCGCTCTACTGTAATGGACAGGAACCTTTCTGGTGGTTACACAACTAATCCAAAAATAAAAAAAATCGAACCACACAAACTAGAACTTCAACAAATAGAACCGTCGCTGTCGCCCGTATCTTTAACGGCGACTACCGGCGGAATCCAGCTATTAATGAAGATTTAACGAGACCACAGACCGCCACCAATTAAGTTCCGCCTTTGATCTTCTGCATAATTGAATCGGTTCGACGTACAACTAGAGTTGTACGCTTTAGCTACCGACACCCCGACGAGCGATATTTTTTGAGCTTAGTATTTGCGTAGTGATACAGGCAATAATGGAGATATGTCTATGTTAGGGGGTAGTAAGCGGCTGGAGAAAGTAGTGACATTCATACCGCCTCATACAAACTAAAGATTTGACACAAAAATCCTACATAGCGATATCAAAGTTTCGGTGCGATTTAAGTATAATTATACAACCAGGCAGTTGCCCACCAGACACATTACCTGTCTGATCGGAGGATCCTCTCTTTTCAGTCGAGGTTTGTAGGACTTCATACCCTGTTCTGCAAAAATCCATTTGCTAATGGATTTTTGCAGAACAAGGGCTATCTTACAATTTTGGTAAATAGTAAGAAAAATCTATGCAAAAACGGACTTATAAATGACATAAAAACTCAATCAACGTATATAAAGTCCAATAAAATTGCACTTATTGCAAATCAAAACAAAGCTAACCAAATTAAAATCATGTCTTTAAAACCGGCCAAGTGCGAGTCGGACTCGCACACAAAGGGTTCCGTACCATAAACGAAACACTTATAGGATCACTCGGGTGTCTGTCTGTCTGTCTGTCCGTCTGTCACAGCCAGTTTTCACCGGATCTACTGGACCGAATCTGTTGAAATTTGATACACATATGGAATTCTGTGACCCAAACACGGACGCGTTACGTAAACAAATACAATTTTAGTACGGGGAAAACTTTAAGGGGTCAAACTAGAATTAAAAAAAAAAGTTATTCACACTGTATTGTGTGACATACCAAATGAAAGGGCTTACTGTGAGGGTTTTTTTTTTCCAAATGTTAAAATAAACAGTTTTGAAGTTATTCAAATGACCTTCCGCCCCCTTATCTCTGAAACTACTGAGAAAATTTTGAAAAAAATGCAGATAGTAGTATTTCTATGCCTAAAAATTACAGGAAAACCTATAAAAAGTCTGTAGTGTTAAAATGAAATTTTAAATAAATTAGATCCGGAACCCTTTTCATGCGAGTCCGACTCGAACTTGGCCAGTATTTTTGCTATAGCATCAATAGAAATACATAACCTGTAAAAATTTTAACTGTCTACCTATTACGGTTCTTGAGATACAGCCCGCTGACAGAGAGACGGACGGACGGACAGCAGAGTCTTAGTAATAGGGTTCCGTTTGTTACCCCTTGAGTACGGAACCCTTAAAAATGAAATTGTGACCCTTGCATACACCACTTAAGTTACTACTAAACAGATACACTCGCAGCCCCTGTAATAGTAACTAATTACACGATACGAGTAAGTACCTAAGTAAGTAAGTGCGGCTTATGTACTTAACTTCGCTTTCATTTCGCTTCACAGGAACTATAGGGGTGCTAAGTAGGTTCTTGGCAACGCTTGAAACTAGATTGCATGAACTGGTTTCAAGGATTATTCTGTCACTTTATTGTTTGCAGTTATAGAATAAGAGTTCTCAATTATTTGTCTTATTTTGTCGACAGCGGATGCCGTGTTTATTATTGAAATATTCTGCGGTTTCAATAATCTATCGTTATTGAAATGACTGCCTCTCAGTCCTTTATTTCGACAAGTCTACATTGGAATCCTTTTTTTGGAAAATAGAGATAATTTTATTTTATTTCAGTTGATGGTCGCATAAATTCTGGGTATAGGCTTATCCTAAACTACGTCACATTGTCCTATGCTTCTAGCATCCAGCAAACTACCGCAGCACGCGCCAGGTCATCACTACGTTCCAGTACCATATGTCATCACCAGCTTCTGCCAGCGTCTTCGCCCGCGTGATCCCTAGGGAACATACCCCCGGGATAAAAAGTAGCCTATGTGCTATTCCAGACTATAATCTATCTCTGTGCCAATTTTCATGAAGAAAAGATCCTTTCAGGCGTTCTGACGTGAAAGAGTAACAAACATCAATCCATCCAACCATCCATCCATCCTCATAAACTTTCGCAATGACCTAACCTAATATTATAAAGAGGAAAGATTTGTTTGTTTGTTTGAAATAAATAGGCTCCAAAACTACTGGATCGATTTGAAAAAAACTTTCATCATTAGAATCCTACACTATCCCTGATGAACATAGGCTATAGAATATTTTCAAAAAAGTTAGGGATCCGTATGAAACCTTCGAAAATTTAACCCAAGGTGTTAAAAAAATGCCAAAAAAGATGCTTACATCGCGTACGTTGCGGAAACTTTTGACAATAGAGCAAAGTGATGTACTACAATCTCATAGAGGACATCAATATCTACATAAAAGTCATTATGGTTAAGTCACAATGACCGCTTTTTGTTCAAATTATTCAATCAAAACCCGGGTGAAATGGAATAGTAGTGATTTTATTATCATGATGTTAATCCTTATCTATTTAAATTATTTCATAATTAAGGTTAGTTACGTAGATGTAAATTACACATTAAATTATTCAAATTGGACCTTTCGTTTAAAAGTAACGACGAGTATAAAAATACTCTAAGTTAGAAAATGTTGCAGTTTGAGCGAACTGCCCTACACATTACCCGAGGGAGATGAAGTTCGTGGAGTACCAAATAAACCCGCGCGAACGAAGTCATAGGCGAAGTGCCAGTAATATTATAAATAGGAAGTAGGATAGTAGGAGCAGGATTGGAAACAGGCTATTCAATGACTTTCGTTATGAGATACTGTGGTATAGCAAACGAAAGTACACCTTCTCAAGCGCTGCAATTTACACATAAGCTTAATGAAGTACACACCTATGTCTTTCTCATGAATCACTCTAGCCATTGATGAAAATCATGTTCTTATTCGCGGTGCTATTTTGATTTATCATATGTATGTCGTGATGATGAATGTGTGTCATTTACACAAATGAAGACAAAATCTTACCATCATTTTGTAATAACGCAGACAACAAAAAATCTATCCAAGACATCCTCACAAATTACAAACTTTATCCCAAAACATTTTTCTTAACAAAATTACGATTTAAAAGCAGAGACTCGAAACAATATTCGAAGCTTTAATAAGCGGCGAAGAAACAGCTGTTAATTTTAATAATTCCCCTTATCTCCGCCCTGGTGCCGCTCCTTCGGATAATCTGGCGGTAGTCCCTTCTATAATTAACGACAAATAAGAAGCCTACTGAATAGTTTAGATGGTTGTATGGAGATTAGAATACGTGAAATGGTTTAAGATTGGCATGCATCGTTGACTACATTATCGTTTACCTTAAGTTGAGATAGAGGTCAAACACGAGCCTATCAAAACGAGTGAAAAAAAAAACTGGCCAAGTGCGAGTTAGACTTCATTTCCGAACGAATTTCATTTTTTTTAACGTGCTATTTTAACTCTATCGACTTATCATATTTTTTTATTTTATCAGTTTTTCTGTTATCTATAGGTAAACATCTACTATCTCCATTTTTTTTCAAAATTTTAGGCTCAATAGTTTCGGAGATAAGGGTGGGAATGGTCATTTTTCAACTAATTTTTTGAATAACTTCAAAAAAAAATATTTAAAAGTTATGAAAAGAATATATTTCAAACCCTTACAGTAAGCCCTTTTATTTGATATGTCACACAATATTGTCCAAAAAACTTTAATTTGAAATTTTCTAGTTTGACTCCCAAAAGTGACCCCATACTAAAAATTTAATGATTTACGTACCGCGTCTGTATTTGGGTCACAGAAGTTCATATGTGTACCAAATTTCAACAGAATCGGTTTAGTGGATCTGGAGAAAACTGGCTGTCACAGACGGACAGACAGACAGACAGACACCCGAGTGATCCTATAAGAGTTCCGTTTTTTGTTCGGAACCCTAAAAACATTCTATAAATAAGGTTGTAGGTTCTAAGAGTTGTATCATTATTCTACAAGCGGTTACCCCGTTTATTGATTGCAATTGAGAACCTTGTTCTGCATAATTTCCACTCTGCATGATCTAATTAAATTTTATCGAAACATTTACCATGTTTTATGGCCTACATAATAACTTACTTATACTTATGTATTTAATTTTCCTCGCATTTTTAACTCATTCCAACATTTTTTTTACGTTTACCAGTTATGAGGCTTTCATTATTTTAATACATACTAACTTTTTGCGATATGAACCACGCTGTAGACTCAGTTACTTAATCAAGGGATTTTATTAATCCCTAAGCAAATGTAATGGAGAGGGCGTGTGGGTATTAAGTGCAAGAAGGCCTGAAATGAAAAAGGAGAACCTTATAATATCTGAGTAGGTGAAGTTTCACTAGGAACGACAACAAAAATAGACTTCTTGGATCGACTTTTATTGGGATTGTAGCCAAAAGTTTATGTTAGTAAGCAGAGACCTACTATTCAACTTTTTATCTTTTTTTTTCTTTTCTACTTTTTTGAGATTATTTTCTTGCTCTATCGCGCTAGGCTCGAATGAATTACTTGTAATAGGTTATAAATGGCTAATTTCGATGGTTTAGCGATAGTGATGTTGAACCTTGAGGACTTTTCTGTAAATATATAAAGCTCTTGGTTTTACTCATCGCAAAAGTTCCGCAATAGTCTTTTAAAAGCAGTCGACGGATCAAATTAATAAATGGAAATAACAACAAAAAAAGATGGCACGCTGAAGCTACAATAAAACATTGCTAAACACTTCAGACGCAGGAAATAATAAGCCGATAAAAGCAGATCATCATCATCATCTTCCTGCCCTCATCCCATGTTACTTGGGGTCGGCGCAACACGTTTTTTTCTTCCATTCTGTTCTATCAGTCGTCACTCTATCACTAAGTCCCTTTTCTTTCATATCGCTCCTCACACAATCCATCCATCTTTTTTTTGGCCTTCCTCTCCCTCTCCATCCATCCACATTCATGTTCATAACTCGTCTAGTTACATGCGTTTCATCCCTCCTCTTCACATGACCATACCAAGACAAGCGATTCCCTTTTAACTTTTCCGTCACTGGCGCCACTTTTAAACTACCTCTAATGTACTCATTTCTCAATTTATCCATTCTCGTTACTCCACACATCCATCTCAACATTCTCATCTCCGCTACATGCAATCTATTTTCATCCGTCTTTTTGGCAGCCCAACATTCTGATCCATACATTACGACAAAATAAAAGCAGATAGGAAACAGTAAATCTATTTATTTATAAAAAGCATCTCAAGACAGGACAAGAAACCAATTTATTAAGGTAGCATAATGCGGCCACAAACCACATTTTTCCACCCTTATTGAACGAGAATTAATTAAAATTTCATTATTCAAGAAAAGATTATAACTTCCTTTTAGTCATTTGCATATTTGACTGAAATATTTAAAGAAATCCTCTTTAAGAGCCGTCTTATTAAATTTGTTATAAACGTTTCGTTTCGAGTTCGCTTTCCTCTTGAACTTGTATTTCTTTTCCGTTTCTCGCAACTCCGTACCGAATTCAACCCAACTTTTTTTCGGGTACAAATGAATTTTAAGTAGTATAAGTAACTGCTTAATTTCATGAATTATTTTTATATCCATCAGTCCGTTTTTTTCGAATACTTTTTCAGTTTTTCTTTTAGTTATTTTTAGCACTTTTGTTCGTATTGAGCAGGGTTCTTGTTTAGTTTCTAAAAGCCCTTTTTCTCCTTCAGTGACTAATTTCAGGTTGTGTGGATTGGTTACCGTTTAAGACTTCTGCTATTTTTATGTTAAAATTGGAAGTTTCAATAGAAGTTCTAACTTTACAACAGGATTCTTCAATTCGAGATATTTTTCCTGTATTATTCGTGTCTTAAACAATTTTAACTTGAAAAATGTGGATGTCATAGTAATATCTCTGCCTAATTTGAGGGAACTCAGATGTAATGTTTGTGTTATATTTATCATTTCAAAATGTTACATTTTTCTAAGCGTAAAACAAGCAAACAATCAGCGAACATTTTCATTTTGCTTACAGCTAAGGAATGAAATTTCCTGCCAAAGGCTGTGTTTCCTGATAACTATAACCTCTCAATAGTGAACATCTTACTACAAGCCAAGCTTGGTCTATCATTTACTACAGCATTGCTTACCATCAGGTGAGGTTACGGTCAAACGTGAACCTATCAGCTATCCTTACTAATATTATAAATGCGAAAGTAACTCTGTCTGCCTGTCTGTCGCGCTTTCACGCCATACCTACTGAACCAATTTAAATGAAATTTGGTACACAGATAGTCTAGAGCCTGAAAAAGGACAAAGGCTACTTTTTAATGCGAAAAAAGGGTTGTAAGGGGATGAAAGGGGGGATGAAAAGTTGTATGGAAGTATCGTTATTTTTAAAGGCAGAAGCTTCAAACTTATTTTTTAAGCTGCCGATTCGATATAAAAAATATGACATTCAAAGTTTGTAAAAGTTTTACCCTCAAGGGTGTAAAATAACAATAGGGAATAGGGGACGAAAGTTTGTATGGAAATATGTAAGGTTTATGTGAATGCAAATAGCTCATTAAAGTATACGTGTGAGTCTTATTAGTAAAATAATTAGCCTAAATAATTAAAAACTCCACCCAAAGACACATTCACATTCTACGCGGACGAAGTCGCGGGCACAGCTAGTACTTAATCTACACTAATATTATAAAGAGGAAAGATTTGTTTGTTTGCTTGAATTGAATAGGCTCCGAAACTACTGGACCGATTTGAAAAATTCTTTTAGCATTGGATAGCTACATTATCAGGAAGTAATATAGGCTATATATTATCCCCATACTCCCACGGGAACGGGAACTACGCGGGTGAAACCGCGTGACGTCCACTAGTCAATAATAAAGAAACAACCAATCTCGTCAAAGTATCAATTGATCAATCAAAACATCATCCGAGTACAAAATCAATCATCACTTCCTCCATCTTCACTTTTATATCGAATACAAAGCACATCCAATGTTCTATCAATTTATTCTCTCAGAAACTTCCCGAAGTGTATCAATCATAGGCTGAGGTGCATGATTGAAGGGAAAATCGTCGACAGATAGGTACCTAAACGTGTTCCGTAGAAGTTTTTAAAAGACTTGTCAACGAAGAGAATGATTAATGCCTCGATTGTGGGACAAAGTGAAAATGTCACTTGTATTGGAAGAGTTATGGGGAGATTGTTTACTGAATGAATGAGTGAATGAAGGAATCTGTCAGAGTAAGAGCTACTTTGTTGAATGGTTTTTTCATATGAGCGAAATGACAGTATCAATATTCATGCTTTTGAAAAAAAAAAGTAGGTATTTGTCTGTTTATGTTTTGGTATCAATCACGCTTCTGCGACTGAACAGATACTTGAAACATGGGTGCACCATTGCCTGCATAAGGACATTCAATAGTTTTATCCCAGTGAAATATTCTTGTGGGGTAATTATTTATTGAAAGTCGCCCACCCTTCATTGGTTTTCGAATACATAGTAAGATTTGTGAGAATTACAAAATATCCAGTATTTTGTGCCCGATGTTTGGAATTACTTACCTACTATTGACGAAACTGACCTCCGCATGCTGACGTTTAGCATAGTGTATGTGAATCTGCCTAGCCTCTTCCCATGCTTGTTGGGTGTGGCTTGCAGTCTGTCCGGATGCAGACGAATACCAGTATTTTACAAGGGCGTCTGTCTATCTAATTTCCACATCCTAGTTTCTGGGTTACCCATCCACGAATCGACCGCGATAAGCTTTGCTTAACCTTGAATATCGACCCCGTGGGCTGTACTTATCAAACCACGAGCCCTTATTATCAAATATAAAACAAATACCTACTCGGCGTCTCATAAAAACAAACTCTTATTTTCCTAAATCGGCAATTTAGTACAAATAAGGGTAGATAACAGCAATTTTCAAGCAAAAACTGAGGCCCGCTGTTATAGCAAACTTGACTCGAAAACGATGAATAAAAGGAAGATAAAATAAAAAATATATTAAGGTCCATAAAGCCGAGAGCAGACTATGAATGTTTTATTGGTTGAGAACTCGCAAATCTATTTTTGAGTGCATGCAACTTATATTTTCGTTTGTATAAATGTTTTTCATCCCTACGGATTATTTAATATTTGCCGTTTTAGTGCATGCTTTTGTTAGCACTATTTTTAAGCTGCTTATGTTGTGTTTCATGATTTTAATATTCAATGCGGCTTTGGTTTCAAGAATTAGAAGGTCATTCAACATTGCATTATGTGGGTGTTGCCAAAAGTTTTGAGGGATTTTAATGAGCGCTGGTGAAAACGATGATGTTTTTACTGTACTAGTAATAACTAAAACACAATTGGTGGTGTGCATTTTTATAAGGATGGGAAACCATCAAATGACTCCTTCCGCACTGGTCGGAGTAGAAAGGAGTGTGAGACTCGTACTGACTTAAGGCTTGTATACATGCCAATGACCTTGTGCATATAAACGGAGCTAACTACTCCTCTACGCGCCACTCCGCTACCCGCATTTTTAGTTTATTATAAAAAAATAAAACATATTTAAAAAAAAGTAACAAAACCAAATAATTTTCGTTTGTGTTGCAAAGCAGTAGATTTTTGGAAGAGTAAAATGGTTTTATCTCAACGATTTGGAGGTGATATCGTGTTTTTTTTTCCTATTATGTGATACCGATACATAAATTTTGTTTAAACCAAATTACGTATAATATCATGTAGATTACTGTCTATTTTTTTTTCAGATGTAATTTCTCAGTAAATGTCGACGAAAAGTTGCTTCATCTGCACGCTGTTTTTAAGCATTTCTCGAGAGAGCAGCCTTAAACTCATTTGATAGATTATTTTAAAATTAAGTACCGTTTTAGTGATTATTTTGCTCCATTTAAGTCTGAAAATTATATTCTTAATTTATACTTGTAATCTATGTACTAACAGAAACTTTAAGTAACCGTTTAAATACAAATATGATTCTTTGTTATAGTAATTTTTAAGAAAAATAATGAATATGTTGTATTTATTTATTCTATAGTAACCTAATTGGGTACAATTCTTTTAAATTGTATAATTTTATTTATCTTGTTACACTGTTTTTAAAAATAGAGTATTTGGATGTTTATTTGACATCATTGTTGAGTCATGTCGTCACGAGACCACCCCACCTTGTTTACAAGAACCGATGTTATAAAAGAGAGAACGGACGGTGGGAGGTCAGTTGCTATTTGGCTTTCGAGCTGTGCGGACCTCGACTAAAGACAAGTTGTGGTGGATAAAGTGATCAAATAGTGAGCTGAAAGGAGTCTTTGTTGGAAAACAAATAAAGTTAAGTAAACACCTTATTAATTACTAACTGTATTTATTGTAATATTATTACTTTGAATTTAAGTAAACTATTTTCATAATTATGTTGGTATTATTTAGACCATTGTCCTTTTGTTCCTATGGACCAATATAGCTTAAAATTTACCCTCATTATGCTTTTATTTTTTTAATGGCTACCCTTCTCGGGGAAATAACTACCTACCTACCTTAGTTTTTAATGTCAAATGAATTAAATTACATAATTGCAAATATATAATAATCCTAGACTAGTATTATATTGATATAAATACTTATATCACATAATCCATAAATATAACTATAGTAAAATATAACCCAGAATATTAGTTTAAAAAAAAATATAATAACGAAATTATTACAAGATTTATATTAAGAGACACTTACACCTACTAAAATATCTAAAGTTATTATCAGAAGTGGGATTTGAACTGACATACCACGTACTAATTATTCCTTTCGTTTTGTTTTTTTTTTAGAGTGAGCGTGGCTTGCAATGGATCCATCAATCGTAGAGGGTTTGCTGAAGGCCATACGCGACGCAGTGTCAGTGAAACAACGAGGGGAAGATGTCGTGCTGCCACCATTTGATCCCGCAAAGAACGATAACGGTGCGGATAACTGGTGTACTACTATCGAGTCAATTGCAAAAGACCTCGAATGGAGCAGCATTACTACAGTGGCTAAAGCAGGTAAGGCCTTAAAAGGCTCTGCTTTGTTATGGTATGAAACCTGGGATCCTGAGGAGGGAAGATCGTGGGAAAATTTCAAAACTACCATTAAAGACTTATATCCGGAAAAACGAAATTTGACTGAAAAACTAACCAAGGCCGTACTACTTAATTCGGAATCATTTGATTCATATTGTGAATATGCCAGAGAAAAACTTAGGTTATTAAAAAATAGTAAGGTTTCTTTTACTGAACAGCAGTTAGTAGAGCTTATTTGTGGGGGGATCCATGACGTCAATGTTAAAATGGCATCTCACAACAGTCGTGTTAAAACTACTGCTGAACTGATCTCTCTCTTCACAACATATGTCAAAATTTCTAGAAAGCGTCCATTAGATACCGACAGTAAATCAACTGACAAGCGTGACGGTGAATTGCCTAGCAAACAATTAAAATCCAACGAACCTCCGGAAAAACGCTGTCATTATTGTAAACAATCGGGTCACGTTAAAACTAATTGTTATAAATTAAAAAATCAAGAAGCCCGTTTTAATTCCAAGACTGCGGTTTCAACTGATGGTCCTGGAACCTCTATAAACCCAATTCAATGTACGTACTGTAAAAAAATTGGCCATGCTGAGTCGGTTTGCTTCTTTAAAAAACGGGCTGACAGTAAATCTACTACAAAAGATAAAGATCTTAACATTAATTGTCTCGCAAAAGTAAATCTTAAGTTAACCGAAGTCAATATTAAGGGCAAGATAATTAAGGCACTTATAGATACCGGAGCAAGCTGTAGTGTTATAAAAGATTCCATTGCTAGACAATTAGGTTGTAACTTTGTACCGTATTCTTCTGTGCTTGAAGGTATAGGTAATGGTAAATTATATATATTTGCTCAGGTAACAGCTCCTGTAAAATTTGATGATATTTGTCTCGAAATTGAATTTCATGTAGCAAGAGATGGAGACTTTTATTATGATTGTTTAATTGGTAGAAATGCTATCCAATATCCGGATATTGCCGTTGTTCTAGACTCCTCTGGTTGTAGACTGACCCGTACTTGCTTACCCCTATCTAAATGTGTCATTAATCATGTTTCAAATAGTCTTGATGATGAAATGGTGCAGTTGAATGAATCAATAAGTCATTTGGATTACAATTTACAAATGAAAATAAAAAACATATTTGAAAAGTTTCCGTCAGTATTACCATTACAAAACCATATTGGTACAGTGAGGACTGGTGAAATGCATTTACGATTAAAGAAAGACGAAATAATATATTACCGACCATATAGGTTGGCCCCCGTAGAGAGAGAGAAGGTAAAAGAAATGATTGATGACTTGTTGAAAAAAAATATTATTAGGGAAAGTGATTCACCTTATGCTAGTCCCGTGTTACTCGTTAAAAAGAAAGACGGAAGTGACAGGATGTGCATAGACTTTAGAGCTTTAAACAAAATTATAGAAAAAGAAAGATACCCTCTCCCTCTCATCGAGGACCAGATAGATAAATTAGGAAACGCAAAATACTACATATCTATAGATATGAAAAATGGCTTCCACCAAATACCAGTGGCTCAAAATTCGATTAAATATACCGCTTTTATCACACCGGACGGCCACTATGAATTTCTAAAAATGCCCTTCGGAATTTGTAATGGTCCATCCGTCTTTCAAAGAGCCATAAGTAAAGCTGTACAAGATTTAAAATTTCTCTTAGTCTATATTGATGATTTATTGATTCCATTCAAAACTGAAGAGGTAGGGTTACAATATTTGGAACAAACTCTCCAGGCCCTTAGTTCCGCGGGATTCACAATAAATTTAAAAAAATGTAAATTCTTTGTTAAAGAAATAGAGTATTTAGGTAGGCAAATATCGGAAGAAGGGGTTCGGCCTAGCAACAATAAAGTGTCGGCTCTCACTAACTCGCCCATTCCTACTACCGTTAGAGAAGTTCGTCAGTTCATGGGTCTGGCAAGCTACTTTAGGAGGTTTATCCCAGAGTTCGCTTCACGTACCTCAGCTATAACAAAATTAACTAAGAATAATCAAAAATGGGAGTGGGGCCAAGAACAGGATGAGGCTAGGAATTACGTAATAAAGCATTTAATAACTAAACCTCTGTTAACTATATTCGATCCGAATTTAATAACTGAATTGCACACTGATGCGAGTTCTTTGGGATACGGTGCCATCTTGATGCAAAAAGTGGACGGTCAAAGTAAGGTTGTAGCATATTTTAGCAAACGCACCTCCTCTACAGAATCAAGATATTGTTCCTATGATTTGGAAACTTTAGCGATTTATAACGCTCTTCAGCATTTTAGTGTATTTATTGGGTATCCATTTCACCATTGTAACGGATTGCAATGCCATTAAGCCAACTATGAACAAAAGGGATTTGTCACCTCGTGTCGCTAGATGGTGGACTTTTATGCAGGATTTTCAATTTGAAATAGTTTATAAAAAAGGAAAGTTTGTGGGTCATGTAGATTACCTCAGCCGCAATCCTAACAAACTTATGGTAATAGCTCCTTTAGTAGTTAACATTATTAATGATGAAAATAATCCACCATCCTGGTTAGGGGTTGCGCAACGAAATGATAACGAAACTCAATCTCTAATACATAAGGTACAGATTGGTGAAGTGGATTCCAATCAATACAATATAATCAACAATTTGTTGCATTATAAAACTTGTCCCGATGCTACGCCAAAATTATATATCCCCAGAGGTTACAGACTAAGTTTATTGCGTCTTTATCACGATGATAACTGTCATGTGGGATATGAAAAGACTCTAAATAAAATACGAGAAAATTTTTGGTTCCCTAGTATGGCAGCATTCACAAAGAAATACATTACACATTGTTTAATATGTACATCACGAAAAAGTCACTCCGGACCAAAACAAGGCCTATTACACCCAATCCAAAAATCAATTCCTTTCCACACATTGCATCTGGATTGTACCGGACCTTTTAGACAGTCAATTGAAGGGTTTAAATACATTTTGTTAATTATAGATGGTTTTACTAAATTTTGTATTCTAAGACCACTTAAGAGTTTAAATGGCCAGGAATTAGTCTTTATTTTAAGAGAAAATCTTACGCTTTTTGGCACCCCGAGTCTTGTAATCACAGATAGAGGTACGAATTTTACCTCTAATCAAGTACAGTCTTTTTTTCAAGAAATGCGAGTCGAACATCATATGATAGCCACCGGTACCCCACGTAGTAATGGGCAAGTAGAGAGATATGTAGCCACGGTAACAAATATGTTGTCTACAACCGTTAGTGATTTGCCAGAATGGCCAAACGTACTTTGGAAGGTACAACAGTCCCTTAACACAACTTTTCAAAAAAGCACTGGGTTTTCCCCAATTAGATTGTTAATAGGCAGAGAAGGGAATCTCCCTTCTATACAGGCACAACTAGCTGATGTTGTAGATGCGTCAACACAACCAATTATTAATATGCAAGCTGATCGTGAATTAGCTCAACAACGTCTCGCGGCCGTTGCAAATAAATATAAAGAGCGTTTTGATACTACCCGACGAACCAACAAAACTTATAATCTTGGAGACATGGTTTACATTAGTCAAGAACATAGACGCCATGAAAAGTTAGGTCCTAAATTCAAAGGCCCATACGAAATAATTGAAATACTACCAAATGATAGATTCTCTTTAAGAGGTCACGGTAACCTAAGAAATATTACTGTCGCTAAGGAAAAAATACGGTTTTGGCCTGGTGAATGGATTGAGCAAAATGCCTCTTTTGAAGAATCTTTGTAAATAAAATATGTCTATTTATCAGTGGTAGACCGTGATAGATTAGGTTCTTACCTTAGTTAGTTCATAATTATTATTACTGTACCTATTAATATTTTCTTTTTGTCATGGACTATGTTACATTTAGGTAAATCTTAATTACTTTATTTCTTAATATTTTCTGTATGTGATTTTCAAAGCAAATATTTTTGATTGTTGTTTATACAAAATGTTTAAATCAAAGAATATTATTTGTCATATAAGTAATCGTTTATATATATAAATGTTTATCTTAATGTGTTTATTGCATTACAATCTGGCAAAATAGATGATTGGTAAATACAAAAGTGTTGATTGAATCATTTGTTTCTTTATTTATTCTTTCTTTTTTTTACCAACCTGTTAAGTTAAAAATAAACCAATTTGAAAAATGGTTAGTTACAATTAAAGTTCGCTTCTATTGTGAAATAAATCTTTGATTTTGCTGCTGGTCGGTCACTGGCCTAGTGTTAGTTTGGATCTCATGTACAGCAGCTGGGAGCCCTAACATGTCCGAGGTCAGGGGCTTTTGATAATTTACTGCTGGTTGGTCACTGACCTATTGTTAGTCTGGATCTCATGTACAGCAGGTGGGAGCCCTAACATGTCTAAGGTCAGGAGGCTTTTGATAATTTACTGCTGGTTGGTCAATGACCTATTGTTAGTCTGGATCTCATGTACAGCAGGTGGGAGCCCTAACATGTTAAAGGTCAAGGGCTATTGTTACAATAGAAATGTTCCGCTTGTTTCTCTTGATACTTGTACTTCGAGAGCGAAGCACAGTTCAGTATGGCCGTGATAGATTATTTTAAAATTAAGTACCGTTTTAGTGATTATTTTGCTCCATTTAAGTCTGAAAATTATATTCTTAATTTATACTTGTAATCTATGTACTAACAGAAACTTTAAGTAACCGTTTAAATACAAATATGATTCTTTGTTATAGTAATTTTTAAGAAAAATAATGAATATGTTGTATTTATTTATTCTATAGTAACCTAATTGGGTACAATTCTTTTAAATTGTATAATTTTATTTATCTTGTTACACTGTTTTTAAAAATAGAGTATTTGGATGTTTATTTGACATCATTGTTGAGTCATGTCGTCACGAGACCACCCCACCTTGTTTACAAGAACCGATGTTATAAAAGAGAGAACGGACGGTGGGAGGTCAGTTGCTATTTGGCTTTCGAGCTGTGCGGACCTCGACTAAAGACAAGTTGTGGTGGATAAAGTGATCAAATAGTGAGCTGAAAGGAGTCTTTGTTGGAAAACAAATAAAGTTAAGTAAACACCTTATTAATTACTAACTGTATTTATTGTAATATTATTACTTTGAATTTGAGTAAACTATTTTCATAATTATGTTGGTATTATTTAGACCATTGTCCTTTTGTTCCTATGGACCAATATAGCTTAAAATTTACCCTCATTATGCTTTTATTTTTTTAATGGCTACCCTTCTCGGGGAAATAACTACCTACCTACCTTAGTTTTTAATGTCAAATGAATTAAATTACATAATTGCAAATATATAATAATCCTAGACTAGTATTATATTGATATAAATACTTATATCACATAATCCATAAATATAACTATAGTAAAATATAACCCAGAATATTAGTTTAAAAAAAAATATAATAACGAAATTATTACAAGATTTATATTAAGAGACACTTACACCTACTAAAATATCTAAAGTTATTACATTCGTGTTCCTCTTAATGCCCTTTACGTTCCAGGGCCACGGTGACTCTTTCGAATAAATTCCGCAACCTTGGCAGGCACTGGCCTTAGCGGGCTCCGTCTACTATGCTGACATCCTTTTGAGAAGCGCGTGGAACATAACGCGCTTTAGACTGGGGTCTGGTTCATATTCTTATCAGTACGTGAGCCACGCAACGCTCGCTTTCCGCAGGCCCGCGCCAACGGTGGCCGGGAATCACCCTGCGACTCCCGACGCCCGGGTTCTTCTGTTGCAGCGGCTGGGGCGTGAGATTTGTATTGGTGGTACGCTACCATTGTTACTGAAAACACAGTCATTTCAGCCCCTTCTAAGACGTGTAAATGCTATTATGAATCCGTTGAGATAAAGTGATAGAACTAACCGTTTTGAAAGCTCTGTCTCTCTCTCATAACGAAATCGTTATGGCGTTTGCACGTCAGAGAAGAGAGGGTGGCTGTGCTTGCCGCGCTTGACTCGGTGGAACACAGAGCTAAGAGGCTCATCGGTGACGTAAAACTGATGGATGCCAAGCTACATAGTTTGGCTCATTGCCGTAAGGTTGCCTGCTTGTCGGTCTTCTACAGATTGTACTTCGGTGAGTGTGCCCAAGAACTCCACGACCTCATCCCACCGACCCCCTTCTACCGTCGGACATCCAGACGCACTGCATCTTACTATCCCTACCTTGTTGCTATTCCACCAATTCGCACTAAGCGTTTCCAAACGTCTTTTATAATGCGCACAGCAAAGGAGTGGAGTTGTCTATGTCATCTCTGACCTAGACTAGAGTCAAGAGCAAACCCATAACAAATAAAAAAAAAGTCAAAGTTACATGGTTTTCAATCATGAGGGTAGAATATTATAACTTCAAAGTTAATTTGTTTAATAAATTATGACTATTTTTGACGACACAGTTGGCGCAGTGGTTGAGCAGTTGACTGCTGCGCTGCATGTCGTGAGTACGATTCCCAGAACAAATATTTTTAGGGCCTACAGATAATTGTTTCGGGTCTGGCTGTTTGGGTATGTGACTTTGTATGTTTGTAAACGCACCCACGACACTGGAGAAATTCATTATGTGGGACAACGTCAGATACGTTGTAAAAAGAAAAAAAAAAGGAAATTCATATTAAAATAAGTGGATTGGGTGATGATCATTGGTGATGTGGAAAATGTTCCTCATACCAAGTTTACTCGAATGAGACAATCAATGCAATAACTTACAGTTAACTGTAACTTTTGATTATCCACAGACATCGGTTGTCATCATTAACATAATAATAAATGTTGTTAATGTTACAATCAAAACAGCTGAACCACCCAGCCGCATTAAAACTAGTTCTCCGAAGGTAACATGTTCGTACCCAATAATTTCGCCTACATCCTAACGGAAACATGTTATGCCCCCAAGCATATTTTACATGCGCAATTACTACATTCAAAATTTATCGCGCAATAACGATATAATGACGGAAACGGTATACTACGTACAAGACGTGTATATTAAAATTAACGTCCGGGACACGATGAAGGGATGCCCCGGGATAAATTAACCTTTGCATATTGTTGATATGTGGGGCTGTCTGTATGTTAGAAAACAGTTTTGGATAATATAAACAATTGAAGGTAATAAAGAGACCGAGATCTTGGGGGTTAAAATGACCACTTTAGGAGAATCATAATATTAATCACACAAAAATCTGTTTTCTTCTTTATCACTAACGCATTAGGTTCAAGGTTGATTGGGAAAATTTGACAGTGACAGGTAGCGTGATTTGCTTTCTGATTCTGCTAAAGTGGGTTTTTTAGGCCATCAGGGCAAGGCAATGATGAGAAAGCTCAATTCACGACGAATTCTAGGTATGGTTCGCTGCAAAAGGTGCAAGGATTATGTGTTTGGAAATTCGTATTTACGACAGTGGGGATAAGGTAAGTTTTTGAGTACAGAAAGGGTGACTGACTTGGATGTAAAAGGTCCAGAACAAATGAAAAAAAAAGAAGAATTAACAAGAGTAAGTAACAAAGTAAAAAATGAGGCATAATAGTAAAAATCTTCAAGAAATAGTGAAAATCTTCCTGCCATGTTCACTACCCTGAACAGTAAACGTCGAGCAAGTTTTGTTTTATAATAAAAAATCAGGGCTTTTCAAGTAAATCAACATTCTGAAATACATAGATTTTTTTTTTTTCTATTTAGGGTTCCGTACCCGAAAGGTCACCAACATAACCCTATTACTAATCCTTTGCTGCCCGTCCAACCATCTGTCTGTCAGCGTGCTGTATCCCAAGAATCGTAATAGGTAGACAGTTGAAATTTTCACAGAGTTTGTATTTCTACTGCCACTATAACAACAATTAAATGAAATTAAAGAGAGCTCACATACAAGAAAAGTATTATTTTCCGTTTACGGTACCACGGAACCCTTGACCCGTGTGAGAGTTCCATTCGGACTTCGCCGATTTGTTTATTTGAGATGGGTTTGCTTTTGACTCTAGTCTAGGTCAGAGGTGACAGAGACAAAGTCGACGGTGGAGCGAGCTTACCCAGAATAGAATTCAAGAAAACTATTTTATTGAATGCTACATTAAGGTTAACTTAGTTGAGAGTTTTATTTTATTTCTAGTGTACCTATACATGGTGCCATTTTAGTCGTCTTACAACGGCAGCCTACATCTACTCAATGATTATTTTACATTCATTAAAAAAAAAAAAAAAAAAATTATATAAAAAAAATATTATTTATTTTCATGTTTGAAACATCCAGAAACGAGCACAGTCCGAGCCCTGTGTTCCAAGGACGGCGCAGAATAGAACGACGACATCGTTTTGATTCGTAAAAATTATTAACAGGGTGTTTCACAATTCTAATGCATTATTTATTGTTATTGTACTATTATCTAATTTATTTGTCAAAAAAATAATCACGGCTAGAGGTAGTTTATGTCGGGTACTTTAAGTGGGCTGCCATTGTAAGACCACTAAATTGGCACCGTTTATTAAAACAGTTGTAAATATCTATGTAAATAAAGTATTAAATGCCACATTAGAACATTTTAAATCAATCGTATCATAATACGTATTTCTACGAAGTTTTTATTATTTTAAAATTTGATTAAATATAAAACTTTCCGTTTAAAATCACAGGCCATGATCAAAATATATATTCCCACCATAACAGTACCTTTTTCCAAGCATATTCAAATCTGGGTCGGCTCAACCCAAAATAAAATTGCTCACCCAGCCATATCCTGGGCCTCAAGCTAGTAGAGATAACCCCGTTTTGTTCATATAATTATGTTGTATTCATGTCGCGTTACGAGGGATCCGAAATTGAGATAGATGCCTGACGTAGGTGTGAAATTAACGTCCAAATTATTTTTTGGTAATTTATCAAAGTCCACGATTAGGTCGTCTAATTGTGTGTAATGAGGGTTCACGTAATTACGTGCTGGTATCCCTTGATTTCTATTGGAGGGATTCTCCGTAGCGTGTTTTACAACTATGCCACGTGCATTTGTAGGGTCATGGCACCCGAACCTTTTTGATGATTGTGCAGACCATTCTGATGAATGAAAAATAACTGGAAAAGGACCTTACATGAAGTCACGTCTTTTTGGTATGGTAGGCAGAATTCACAAAACGTCATCAGATCATACCGTTTTATTTAGGATAAGCTATCATTAAATGACTCGCTCTAGCCAGAGCGGAAGGAAGTATCAGACTCTTACTGACTAAAACCCATCCGTGTTTCTCCTAATGCTCCACGTCGTTTGTGAGCACCGACGTTCCTGAAGGGCATCATCAATAAGGTTAATGAGGAAGCGCAACCTACTTATTAGACTATAACAAGCAAGGAAAGTCAAATTAGTTCTTAAACCGTTATGTTTTTACTAAGTCCTGCTTGCGGCTTTCCCCGCTTAAAAATACCGTGACAGGCAAAAATATAAAAATTCTGTTTTTATAATAAAAACTTGCGTATTTTAAATTTTGTAAAAAGCTTGTATTTGTATATTACATACAGGCTCATCAATTTTATTTATTTGTGTTGTAATTAATTAATACCTACCTAATATAAAAAATATCATCGCAAATATGTCCTTTTCCGCTTTTAACTTTTACACAACATAATATTCTTACAAACTACCTTTAATACAATTTGTAAAGGTATAATGTTTACTCTCTCCTTAAGAGGAAATGCTGGCGGCGAGACTTTTTATGTAAAAAGTCATAATTCAAGGTTTGGCTCTTGACTGTTTTCTCCTCCAATATTGGAATGACATAAGTGATATTTCACAAACTGAGTAAAAAGGATATATACTGTGTCTCTATGTTTTCGTTTTTTGATTAATAGTTGCCAAATTTGTACACTAGGGCTTTGTTGGCAGCGATTTATCGGACTTTGTCTCTGTCATCTCTGACCTTGACCAGAGTCATGAGCAAACCCAACACAAATAAAAAAAAATAATTGTGAGAGTTCTAGTGCTTATACGGTTACTAAATCAACAAAAAGGAAAACATAGAGACACAGTAAGATATATCCTTCATATTCAGTTTGTGAAATATCTCTTAAATCGGTCCAATATTGGAGGAGAAAATAGTCGAGAGCCAAACCTCGAATTATGACTTTTTACATACAAAGTCTCGCCGCCAGCATTTCCTCTTAAGATGAATCAAGTTACTCCATATTAAATTATATCAGAACCGGTACCTGTCGTTCGACATGTGTCTATAATTAACACCTGTCAGATGACAATAGAGAATTGACAGGTCGCAACTAGGTACATACCTACATTGTCTGTCTCTGAAGCAATCCGTCCCCTCTGAGACGCGGTGGGATGATTATGTCAATTCGCGTCGGCTGTTGAGGACCTAAATGTTAATTTCTATAGCCAATGTATGTACATAAGAATTCTTGAATGGGGAACATATGGATTTCTGTTTTCATTATTAAATCATAAAATTGTATTTTCTATATACTTCTGTGGGTCTAAAAAGAGCACTTTAGTAGAATCAGCCAGCAATTCAAACTACCCGAAACTGTCAAATTTTCCCAATCAACCTTGAATCTAATGCTTTAGCTATAAAGATGAAAATGAAATTGATGATATGATTCATATTAATAATAATAATAAAATTTATTTGACAAAAAAGTACACAAATTACAGGTGACACTTATTTAGGGCGCAATATGACTAGATACAAAAAAACATGGTCAATGACCCCCATGCTAGGAAAACCTGTGTTATGGGAGTCATCTATCCATCCATTACATGAAGAATAATGTTGAACTAGTAGGTTAGTTCAATTTGGAGATTGGGAAGGGGAGAATAAGAAACGAAAAAGGAAAAATTTAATTGGAATGAAGGAATAAGGGAATCTTTTGTGTGTCGGGTGTGATGTGTATAATGTGTGTGTGTGTGATATTGTGATCCTAATATGATTCTGCTAAAGTGGCTATTTTAGACCTGTTGATATCATCATCGTCATTCTTCTTCTCATTCCATACTCTTCAGCTGTCACCGGAAGACGCAGCATTGGAAAGCCTCCCACAAGGTGGACAAATGACCTGCTAAGGGTCGCGGGTAGCTGATGAATGTGAAACGCACAGGATCGGTTATTGTGGCGACCCTTGGGAGAGGCCTATGTCCAGCAGTGGACATTTTTCGGACGTTTTTTGATATGATGATGATGATGAGCTGCTGCTGTCACCTTTGTCAATCCTTATTGTTGAAATTTTTAAGCTCTTTCGTCATCCACAAAAGTGAACGCAAATTTTAATTAACTGATATCCACATACATAACACGACTAAAACAAAACTTTTAATTTGAAACAACAATGTTCAAATACGGAGTTTTTTAAACTGTTTTACTTTAAGTTTAGGTTTTTTTGCTCTTTTAGGTTCACACCTATGTCCGCAGAAGTAGTAAACTCCAATACTTTAGCTAATTTATTTAATTCGGCTAGAAGATGCATAAAACCATCAACTACATTATCATGACTGAGAGACTGACAGACGACGCATAGCTGAAACCACTGGTCGTAGAAATCTGAAATTTTACTCCGTAGGGAAGCACTAAGAGAGGTTTTCCTGGAATTCTTACAGAACGGGAAAAAATGGAATTTGCGCGAACGAAGTCGCTGGCAAAAGCAAGTTGACATCTATAATTCCCTACATCAGAGTATACACGTGTACATATTCCAAGTAATTAGAGATCAGTCGGCTAACGACGTCGCAGCTTATTTGATTGCGTCGCTAAATATTATCTTGTGGCATTTCTGTTCCGACTCCCCTTTGAGAGTTGGTTTCGCAACCTTATCTAGAGTGGGTTAATTGCTGTGTGTTTCTGTGTGCTTTGGTATTTCATCTGTAGGTATTTATGTTATTAATGAAGTGAGTCGGTGCAACTTATTTGTTTATTGAAATGGTAGGTTTTTAGGTTTCCGAAAAAAAAGACGGGACCCTTATAGGATCAGTCGGGTGTCTGTCTGTCTGTCCGTCTGTCACAGCCAGTTTTCTCCGGATCCACTGAACCGATTCTGTTGAAATTTGGTACATTTATGAAATTCTATGACCCGAACACGGACGCATGACGTAAATCATTAAATTTTTAGTATGGGGGTCACTTTTGGGGGTCAAACTAGAAAATTTGAAAAAAAAAATTTCGAAAAATATCGCGTGACATATCAAATGAAAGGACTTACTGTGAGGGTTTTAATTATATTTTTTTCATAATTTTAAAATAAATAGTTTTGAAGTTATTCAAAAAATTAGACGAAAAATGACCATTCCCCCCCTTATCTCCGAAACTACTAAGCCTGAAATTTTGAAAGAGATAATAGATCTTTACCTTAAAATTACAGGAAAACCTATTAGAAATCTGTAGTGTTAATATAACATGTTAAAAAAATGAACTTCGTTTGGAACCCTTTGCACGCGAGTCCGACTCGCACTTGACCAGTTTTCAATGTTATTTTTAAATGAATAATTTACTTATTCCCCCTACACTTCGTAATGGAAAAAGCAAGCCGAAAAATCAATTAAAATAAATAAATTTTATTAATTATTTGTTATCCGGGAAATAACAAGTATAAACCTGCAAAAAAACCATCACGTTAATAAGAAGTAGCTATTGTCTGAGACTTCGTTCGCGTAGATTTCATATTTCCCTTCCCATAATGTTTTATTTAAGAGTACTAGACCATTAAGGGATGACTAACTTAAGGTCCGATATCCCCTAGTTGGGCAGATGGCGTCCATCGCGAACGGTCTTGAGCTTCACCTCGCTTCACGTCATTCCGATGTTCGTCGCTTCTGGCAACACGGTGCGTCGCCAGGTATGACGGGAACGGCAATGCTTCCTTTTCCCTTGAGAATTCCAGTCCATAGCCTGTTCGGGAATGTGATTGGGATCCCTCCAGAATGCGTGATCAATCCACCTCCACCTAAGGCTCTTGATCTGGCGGTCGATCGGGCTCTCGTGGCATTTCTCTAACAGCTCTACGTTAGAGATTGTCTCGGGCCAGTGAATTCCGAGCATATTAAGGGATGGCCTTTTTTTAATTCTGTCCAAGTTGAGCTATGGTTGAGTGCTTGAACTTGTCCTTACAGGCTGTCTCAGAATGGGGCGATGCCAATCTGGTCAAATTCAATGCTGCTAAGACCCAAGCGTGTCTCTTTTCCGCAAAAAGCCAATTTAGCTCAGCTCCAACTTACCGAGGTGTTACCGTCCCAACAACCGACCTCAATTTTAACCCTTTCATAGAGGCAAAGGCTCAATGATAGGCTCGTCATGTCGAAGCTCCAAAGTCTTGAACATCGACGCCGAGTTGCTGGCTTGACGGCCTTCTGTCGGTTGCATTTTGGGGAGTGTGCGACGGAATTGCATAATTTAATTCCGCCAAGCCAGTACCACACCATCACCGGACCACAAGACGTACGGCGATGCGCCACCGGTACATGGTAGACAATCCACCCACAGGCACAAAATGTTTTGGGAACACATTCATTGAGCGTACAGCTAAGGAGTGGAATTCCCTGCCTAAGTCTGTGTTTCCTGATAGCTACAACCTGGAAGTCTTTCAGTTAAGAGTCAATAGGTTACTTTGAGGCAAGCGTGCTCCATCTTCGACCGCATTATCGCTTACTATCAGGTGTGATGGTGGTCAAACGTATGCCTATAAATAGGTACTAAAAAAAAGATTTGAGTTCATCAACCGAAGTTAACTGGCTATGAATCACTGTCTTTTATCAAAACGAATACTTCCATAAATCCAAAGCAAAATAAACTACGCCTCCACGAAAGTCGAGTCGTATAAACCCAATAAAAAGCAAACGATCATAAAGAAAATAGTTCTCTTTTATAATAGAGCACACTTCAAGCAGTACAAATAATATAGGTCCAATGACAAAGGTCTGTGTTCTCACTGTAGGTACTTTGACGAAGTTATATTGAAGACACGTGTAGCCAATAACGTCTGTTATTGCATTCGCTTGCTATATTTTTTAGAGTTCCGTAAGCGCGAACAACAAACGGTTAATATAAATATCGCAATGGGTGCTGACCATGCTTAGATAGCATCTGCACTCAGATATGGTCTTATGTAACTCAGCAGACGTGCAAAGAGTTTTTACAGGACAAAAAAAATCCATCCAGGCAATGTGTGGAGCCCACTTTTCAGATAACTGTAAGCCATTATTTTAATAACTTAAAATACTACCTTTAGCATGTCTTTATATTTTTGAAATTATGCATTTTTGTAAAAAAAAATATCATTTATTTGAGAGAAGCAGTTACAAAATAAATAGCAGAACGCGACACAAAGACAAATTGAAATTACCCCAAATAAAATTAATGCTATTTAAATGAAATACGTACTGCATGGCAATTATTATACAACCATTTACCAAATAATACTCAAGATTTACCATTGCCGTTGTTCAAAAGGGTATTGTACAGAATGTTACTAGAAAAAAATGACTACAGTGTTCAAGAACATTTAGAGGATAACTCGTTAATAATATACTGCAATTTTTATTCATAATTAATCATTATAATTTCAATAAAATACAATTTCAATCCTTATTTATTAAAAATTATAATTTCATATTTTATTCTCTAATCCATATTTATTAATAGGTTAGTAATATCAGCTTTCTTTCTTTTTTATATAGAAATATTTGTACGCCATATAATGGCAGGATATGCTGGAACCATTATCATAACATCTATTGTATCCTAACAAAATATAGACAATTATGATTTGATTTGAACGAAAAACGGACCTCTAAAGCTGACGACCAGAGATGTGCGAGGATACGTAGCGAAGGATGTGTTTGGTAAGAACCAATCTCTTCATTTAACTAGCCTCGCTCAGCGCAAGTGATTCTTCTATGGGTTCACTGGTGTATCTGTCTTTGCATTTGCTCCAAATCTACTGGGCTAATTGAGTTACAATTTTGCACACCTATCTTTTTTTTTAGTCTTCCGAAAAAAAAATGAACCCTTATAGGATCACTCGGGTGTCTGTCTGTCTCTCTGTCCGTCTGTCACAGACAGATTTTCTCCGAATCCATTGGACCGATTATGTTGAAATTTGGTACACATTTGGACTTCTATGACCCAAACACAGATGCGTTAAGTAAATAGTAAAATTTTTAGTATGGGGGTCAAACTTTTGGGGGTCAAACTAGAAAATTAAAAAAAAAGAGATTTTTGAACAATATCGTGTGACATATCAAATGAAAGGGCTTACTGTAAGAATTTTAATTATATTTTTTTCATGATTTTAAAATAATGGTTTTGAAGTTATTCAAGAAAAATGACCATACCCAACCCTTATCTCCGAAACTACTGAGCCTAAAATTTTGAAAAAAATGGAGATAGTAGATCTTTACCTAAAGATTACAAGAAAACCTATTAGAAGTCTGTAATGTCAAAATAACATGTTAAAAAAATTAAATTCGTTCGGAACCCTTTGCACGCGATTCCGACTCGCACTTGGCCAGTTTTTTTACTATTGGCAGGCACGCGTTTGACCACTATCTCACCTGTTGGTATGCGATGATGTGATCTCATACTATATTTACCCCAAACACGAACGGATAATGTAAATAAATGAATTTGGAATATGGATGCCACTTTTAGGGTGATAAAAATTATTGAAACTGCACCGTGTAAGACGTCAATTAAATGGAGCTTGTGAAGATCAAACTTTTTGTTTAAAATATATGATTTTAAGCCTACAATTTTGAAAAAAATAATCCTAAATCTAGTTCTTCCCTCGTAGATTACAGAAAAGCTTATAAGAATTCTATGCTTTGAAAGTACAATATGAAATAGTATAAATTGTTCGGAACCCTGTGAGGATCCAACTCGCACTTAGCTGGTTTTATTTCTTGCCTCTAGTTTCTTTTATAACAAATTATATTTCTCAATTTCATTGGGAACTCGAATCCGATTCTTTGAATAGTGTCTACAATAATAATGAAGTTTGTGTAAATTGGGCAGTTAAATTATCTTGTGACGGAAAAGATTTGGTTTCAAAACCGTTGTTAAGAATCAAACCTTATTGAGTAGTTTAGATTATCCAGTATGTCATGCTTCTATCTGCACGTGCTCCATCGTCAAGAATGAGCCAAAAAATAAAAACCTACCAATCTGCTGGTTAGCTAAGCTCAAATGCTTAGCTACATCATTGCAGCCGGAAGACGTCCACTACTGGACTTAGGCCTCCCCCAAGATGGGGGGGGGGGTTGCCATAATCGCCACGCTTGGCAGGCGGGTTGGCGATCGCATCGTGTATGGTGTTGAGTTTTGCAGAGAACGCTGCTGCCCATTCTCTGGCGAGTCCCTTAGTCGCCTCTTATGACACCCACGGGAAGTGATGGGATGGTATTATTCTTTTACAGTACCTTACGGCACCGGCCGACACCATATGGAGCTTAGCTACAGTATGATTTATTAAGACTAAGTTGATCAAAGAGACCAAGAAAAGTCACGAAAGTCTCATATACTCCACATTAACTGTCAAGAAATTATTTAACCAATAAAATAACTCTTAACATCGTGCTAACAAGCAGTCACCGCAAAAGAAAAGCATTACCAAAATGCGTCGTTTTCAAGAAAAGTATAATATGGTACTTTAACACCCATAATTGGCTATAATACTCGTGGTAAACGTAAAGAAAAGAGAACATGGCAGATACATGGTTATGAATATGGCGGATAGAATAAAGGTGACTGGAAAATGGTGTAAAAGACAAAAGACGACTGAATAAGAAACAATCTTGGAGTTTTCTCGTGTTTAATTTGTTCTATTTCTTTTTGTTGTATCTTCGGACGCGCATAATTATGCGACGGGAAAAACGGTATAATTATACCGCTTTTCCCGTTTCCGTAAAAACTTCGGGAAATGCTCTTCTACACTCCTCAAGGGACCTACATGCCAAATTTCCGCTTTCTACGACCGGTAGTTTCGGCTGTGCGTTGTCTGTCAGTCACTCACTTAGTAACGGAAGAATTTTATATTAGTACTAGCTTTTGCTCGCGACTTCGTACGCGCCTATCCCATTTTTTCCCGTTCCCGTGGGAATTTCGGGAATTCCTCTCTTAATGCTCCCCTACACTCCCAAAGAACCTACATTTCAGCTTCCTACGACCAGGAGTTTCGGCTGTGCGTTGTCTGTCAGTCACTCAATCAGAAGAATTTTATATAATATAAGGATTTGAGGGAGTCATAGGAGAAGCTCGTGGCTAATAGTATCTGCTGCAGCGGTTGATCTCCGATATTAAGCGATGCTTGTCGAGGTCGACTCCTTAATGGGTGACCATCTATTACATACCGAGACTCCTCTGTTTAGCCCTACTGGTATTTGTAGATATTTGACAATCACTACTGATAGTCAGAAGCTAGAAAATCACCACCAGATCAGTCCACTAGTCCACCAGTCTTCCCAAGAGGTACTGTATTATCCAGTTACTGAGCTATGGAGGATATGGAGATAGTCACCGCATATCAAATACTGGTATTCAGCTGCACCTAGTTAGAAGAAATCCTGGAAGCTGTCTCAAATACTAATAAAGTTGGGAAACGACGGCAGGATTTTTCAACATGGCTAGATAGACTATTAAGCTCACTTTCAGATATAATGTATGACTAAGTGAATTCTTTATATCATCTTGTTGCTGAAAAGAACGTAGTTCACTTCTTTCATTTGTTTTTTTTTTTTTTAAACGTTGCCCTCACTAGGAATTTCTCCTGTATCGTGGGTGCGTTCACAAACATACAAACTCACATACACAAACAGCCAGACCCGGAACAACTATTTGTAGGCCATACAAATATTTGTTCCAAAACAGTAGCCAATCGCTCAATCACTGCGCAAACCGTGTCGTCTTCGACTTCTGAATTTAATAACAAAATTATGACAGAACTTGACAGTAAAAATCCTGTTGAGTAGTTTTTGAAAGATACAATACCCGGCAGTTTATTTTTATTTCAAAACCTTGGTTTCAAAGGTAAACAAAACCCGGACTAGTTTATAAATGAAAAGGGCAGAATACCCATAACACAGGCCCGGTAAGCAGTTTTTGATGCGTTTCCGACCTCACGTATCTTTGAACAGCCCAATGTGATCCCCATTGAAGCACCTGATACATTTTATGTTCTTCGTAAAAAATGATAGCATCAATCACGGTAGTCATAAGATTATATTTGTCCTTTTCTTCCCCGTTGTATTTTATAAGCTATGTTTTTGCTTTCTCTCTCTCGCTTGCACTGTATTTTCAAGTCTTGAAATATTTAAGTGGTGGTTATGTTGACGGATGGCTGAAGGATGTTTTGTTAGTAAACAAGAGCTAAGAGGCACACAAGACTGACATGGCAAATATGTATACGCTAGACATACCTTAGGATTCCATTTAGTTAGGTGGTGACGTCTATAGTAATGTTATAAAGAGGTGTAGTTTGCAAGCTTGTGAGGTTGTAGGGAGTAATCTTTGGATCTACAGAACCGATTTTGAAAATTTTTTTGTCAATAGAATGCCACGATTTTTCGAGTGTCATAGGTGTATTATCCCGGAAAATACTGCCAAACGAAGTGGTCACGGGTCAGTTGGTTATGCATGTAGAACTGATACGGTATTTGCAAGCATGTAAACTTGGAATCAATATTTTTAAGGTACCGTTACGGTACGTTACCGGCATTATGTAATTTTTTTATAACCGACTGCCCTAGAAGGAGGGTTATGTTTTTTGGGAGTATGTTTGTATGCATGCAAGTCTATTTCTTTAAGTTAAGCCCTGTAGCTTTAACGGCTGTCTCGATTTTAAGAAATAAGATATCATTAGATTGTCTTAATTACCAGAATTACATAGACTTTAAAAAACTGGCCAGGTGCAAGTCGGACTCGCGTACAAAGGGTTCCGAACTAATTTCTTTTTGTAACATGTTATTTAAACACTAGAGACTTCTTACAGGTGTTCCTGTAATCTGTAGGTTAAGAACTATTAAGAATCAGCAATTTTTTTCAAAATTTTAGGCTCAGTAGTTTCGGAGATAAAGGGGGTTTCGTAAATTTTGGTCTAATTACTTGAATAACTTCTAAACTATTTATTTTAAAATTATGAAAAAATATAATTTAAACCCTCACAATAAGTCCTTTTATTTGATATGTCACATGATACAGTTCAAAAGTGACCCCCCCCCCCATACTCAAAATTTATGTAACGTGTCTGTGTTTGAGTCACAAAAATCCATATGTGTACCAAATTTCAACAAAATCGGTCTAGTAGATGAGGAGAAAACTGGCTGTGATGGACGGACAGACAGACACCCGAGTGATCCTATAAGGGTTCCGTTTCTTACGGATGTTAGGAACCCTAAAAATAAACAAGATGGCAGCTAAAAAGTACCTGACAAATAACTTAATGCAAAACAGAAATTTTGGAGTAAATAAAATCAATTCATCATACCACGAAAAGGACATCACTACAGTTTTTGCAAATGAAAAGAATAAAAATACGCAAACAAACTACAACCGTTCCAAAACCAAATTACCAGAAAAGTAAACAATAAAATTATGAACATCAGTGACGTAATTATTGCAAGTAAACATTTACATTACCCCATTAATATAACATACAAACAAGTAACTTGGTACAAAGCAACATATGTATGAAGTTGTAAATTAAACTCCAGAACTGCAACGCAGTTTGTTCGCAAGCCGAGGAACTGTTAATCTCGGTTTAAGCCTCACTAACTACTGTTGTTAAGTATGTGACTTCAATATACAATGTTGCCTGAGATACGTGCCTTTAAATAAATACTGCTTTAAGTAGGTTGTTTGTGTTTGTAGTACTTTCTAGGCCACAAAAAAGGGCTGTTTCTAGAAATAGCGTGGTAACACTGTACGCAAAAGCGGTCTATGTTTTATGACTTGAATAAAACCTCATACGTCAATTTGACTAAAAAATATTGACGTCTAAAAGAGTTATTTGTCCTATTTGCAAAAATAAACATCGTTCAGGTTGATGTTACTGATAGAAAATGGTATACTTTCCGTACAATAAAGAAATGCTGTCTATATCAAAGATAACATTCTCATAATGCATAAAATTTCGTCACAGAAATTCTGAAATTACATAAGAACGCTACTTGCCTGTTAATGTAGCGTAAGTCTGATTTAAAACTTTTTAAAATAAATATCATCTAGATCAAAAATGTTTCAGTATCAATAATGTATAGTGGTACTGGGTGTAAACTGTCGCATACGTGCATTGAAAAAGGAAGATACTCCGACCAGATGTGTGTTGTCTCTGGTAGGCAACTATCCGATAGATGTTGTAGAACTGTTGTAAATGTTATAAACGCGCGGAATTCTTTCTTTTCAAGATGTGACGTCAGCTCTATTTTGTAGTTCTATGTAGCGGTATAGATGCCACTACAATTTTACTCATCAGAAGCCGAAGACGAGTTGTAAAGGCACTAGTATCTTGAAACTCAAAAAATACCGTAAGAGTCCTCGACCTAACAAATTGCTGTCTTTTAAAGAGTCACGCGACAGGACATCGCAATGTCTGGCTAGCATAGTGTTTATGTCTACCTAACACTGGACTAACATAGTACCGTGAACAGCTTTATTACTCCGAGTAAAACAGTACATAGAGTAGGTAATAAGAATTTAAAAGGGGTCGTTTGATTTGCATTAGAAGGTTACAACTGTGGTGGAAATATGTCTAAAACAAGATATAACAAAACTGCTACATAGTGGTTCTAATGCGTATTGCATGTTTGGACTACAAGCCAGGAGTTAACGTGGTTTCTCATTGGCAAAAATTACGATCTTTCTTATAAACGTCCCTTTTTTAAATTTTTTAGGGCATCCATATTTATTTAGAACAAGACAACTTTTGTTCCGCAGTAGGTGTTAGGAGCACTTAGTACTATGTTAGTTATTTTTATAAATATGACATAGTCTCTTTAATGGATTAAATTAACAGTTTAAAAAATGGTTGTATTAATTTAAAATTAAAAAAAAAATGTTGAGAATACAATCATTGCAAGCGTTGTGCTTGACCTTTTTTTGTGGAGAAATTAAAAAAATTATAAATTACTTGCTTCTAGAGCTTTGACTAGGCTATACGTTGACTGTCAGTGAATTAAATGAAAATTGTATTTTTCATCCATTCATTTAAGCGCATAAATATCTCCACCACACATATTGTATTCTCAACTTTATAAAAATCTACTACACTATCCAACAACAACACGATTTAATTGTCCATTAATTAAATTCATTTACAGTCAGTTGTTAATAATTTCCTTAACTAAGGCGTTAGGTTTTTGTTCAGAACTGAGCAGTTCCCAACTGTTCAACATTTATGTTCAACTGTCAAACTCCTTACCAGCGATACGAATTCAGGTGGTTTACTCCTTTTTGGGCCACTTTATATTTGCTGTACTGTTTCTGGTATATTTATTTTGACTTGGCTAAAATTATCGTGCCTATGTATAGCTTTCAATTAGCAACGAGTATTAGGAGCAATTTATGAATAATTTCAGTCTGATAAATACATTGAAGTTGGTATAGAACAGACACATTTTACACTGTTAGAGGAAATAGTATTAAAATAAAATATTCTTATTAGCGAAAGCGTAACTAAGCTTTTTTGCGTTGCAGCTTGAAAGTTACAATGCAAAAACAACTACCATGTCTATTATTTCTGATTGTACAAACACTTAGACTATCAGTGATTAAATGAGTTATGGTTTAAAACAACAGCAAAAAACACTTTTAAAATTCATAGTAATTATTTAAAATAACCTCCAAAAAATTTGAGTACTCGTACAAAAACAACAAAATAATGCACTGTTCACAAAATGTCTTTCCCTAGTGTGTACCTACTCAAAAGTTAAAACTTATTGTTTTCTAAGTAGAAGCATTAAGTTTTCAAGAACACGTGCAGTGTACACGTTCCTTATGTTGTACTACGTTTTTTTATTCGAAAACTTTAGCTTCTTACCTTCGGGGATATAAAGAGAAAAGCGACTGACAGACTGAAAGAATAATAGCTCCGTAAGGCACTGTTTTTTTTCTTTTTGAACTAAGAATCCCAAAGGGTCTTAACACTTTCGTATACCTACGTTTTCTAACCTTTTTAGAGCGTGTTGAATTCTTTGCGATATAACATTAATCATCGTGCTTCTTATAGGAGAGCCAAATTGTATTACAAGATTTTGCTCATATATTTTTTGCGTCATAAGCTAAATTATTTTTGTGAACTGACAAGTTTTCATGAAAAATCAGTACATCAAAATAATATAAATTACACGTTTCAATTTATATTTATCGAATAAGGCACGGTTGACGCAGTCGTTGAGCGACTGACTACGCGTGTGTCGCGGGTTCGATTCCCGTACGTAACAAATATTTGTATGGCCTACAGGTAGTTTTTCCTGGTCTGGCTGTTTGTGTATGTGAGTTTATATGTTTGTAAACGCGCCCATGGTACAGGAGAAATTCCTAGTGTGGGGCAACGTAAGGAAAAAATAATACATTAATTAAGTAAACCTGTAATAAGAAAATTTTTCTTATGTGCGACATGTAACTATGTTTTTCGCCATGAAAGCTGCTTTATTGGGATCAAGTTCTGTAACAAGTATTCTAAAGCGAGGATAATAATTAATTTCTATGTTTTACTTTAAAATTATATTCAGAACGCATCCGTTAGTCTGTTGAATTTTATCATGACCTGTTCTAAATTCGAATGAATTTTCAAATCCAGCCAAAATTATATTCTGCCAGTTTCATGGTAAGAGGTTATTTAAAGGAGGCTATATTAACAGTATTTTTAACATATATTGTACCAATGCAGGGCAAAGGCCCACTTTCGCCGTCTGCTGCGGCCTCTTGATGCTGCTTCAGGTTACCAATCCTGTGTTTTATGGCCCCACAGCTTGTCATGCAGCAGACATGTCCTGCCCAGTCCCGCTTCAGTTAGGCAGCCTATTGAGTCACTTTAGCGATTTACGTTTTGGAGCATGTAGTGATAATTTAACATCCTACCAGTAACTGCGACGCATGTAACTTTTTTTTATTTGAGATGGGTTTGCTCTTGACTCCAGTCTAGCTCAGAGATGACAGATACAAAGTCTACGATGGAGTGGAGCGAGCTTACCCAGAAGCAGCCTGTTCACTCTGACATTAAAGAGATGAGAGTTGTAAGCTTTCGGAAACACAGACGCAGGCAGAGAGTTCCACTCTTTTGTTGTGCTATTAAAAGAGTTATGAATATAAATGTGGAGGAAAGGAGAGGGACAGGGAAGCCAAAGAAGAGATGGATGGATTGTGTGAAAGAAAACGAAGTTAGTGATAGCGTGACGGCTGACAAGACAGAATGGAAGAAAAAAACCGTGTTGCGCCGACTCAAGTAACATGGGTTAAGGACAGGTAGATGATGAGTAACTAAAACGAATATTTCCGCAGCAAAATGAGAGAAAATGAAATCAATTCGCAATGAATAATTTATCTAAGACACAATCGGAGCACACCATTCTAACAGGAACTAACTATAAGCTGCCACCACAACCAGATTATTCTATCCCAAGGTTTATCTATAGGTTGTGATGAGAAAATCGTGTTCTGGTTTACAGATTAGGAACAACTGAGTTATCAGTAGCATTGGAACGGTGCCATTGTGCGGTCTATTGAATATTCTAATACATTTAGTAATGAATGGAGTGCTACATGTGATTGGTATTAGATTTTAATGTCGATATTATATATTGGTGTGAGTGAGGTAAGAGAAAGATAGGTAAGTAGGCAATGTTAAAGTTTTGGTTCTTGATGATTTTAGAAGACACGACAGTTATCAAAAGCGCGTCAACTGGTGTGTTTGGTTGAGTGAGTTCATCAATAGCCGAATTCATCACGATTCGCTTTTTATTCATGCGTTGATATTTTTTTTTCCTAATACTGGGGATTAGTACTCCTTAATCCATTTAGTTTGATGTTGTCCGAGTTATGGATTCTAATTTAAGTTCGGAGTAGCTAATGATAATCACAACGAGGCAGCGTTGAATTTGACTTAACTTGTGACTCTTTCAGAATTTAAAAAGAACATCTTTAAAAGTTAGGTATTTTTATTTTTGAGCGTTTTTTTAAGTAGATATAGCACGTTAATATGATTAAAAAAATATATTAAGATTTCGTACGTATCTCAAAGAAAAATAAATAATTGCTTCAAACAGAAATACGTAGGTAAACCTTCAGACCCCGACATCGTTCACCTCAATAGTAAACTTCCCGTTTTTATGTGTGCACAGACAGAAAAATCCCGTTGTGCTCATAAAATAAAGTGAAATATAAAATGCACAGTTTTAGGACCAGCACTTAAAGCCGGCCATGATTTACTTTTATAACCAAGAAAAGACGAATTTAAAATACTCCTTCATTGGTTTGCCTTACGAAGTTGTTTTAGAACATAGGTCCCGTTGCAGAGTCTGGATTAAATTCTTTACGTTGCACAGTGTTCGATTTAGCCTATTTAGCGAGACAAAAGGAGCTCGTGGCCAAATAATAACAGCCGCGTGGGTCGATCTTCAAGGTTAAGCAACACTAGCTGAGGTTGGTCTGTGGATGGGTGACCATGTTATCACTCCGAGACTCCTCCTTGCCTCCAAAAGCATGTTAAGCCGTTGATCCGCAGTCAGAAAATCTGACAGTAGTCGTCGGTGGACTCATTGTTTTCTTATGGGATGGCATGCTATGGTAACATATTTAAGGCATATTTGGATAAAAATATACAAATCAGATTCATGCAACTACTAGAAAATAACAACAAAAAAAACGTTGTAAAAGTAGTGATTACGAAGAGTTATTTTTGGAATACAAAATACTGCCGGGTCATGAGAGGGTAGTAGTAGCAGTAGCTTTAAAACAGTATGGTAGTGATATATTTAAAAACAATGTTATACAGACAGAATCTCAAAAGAATAATAATATGAAAAGGTTTGTTGTACCCAAGTAGGTACAACAAACCTTTTCATAATTAATATGTGCAATAATTATTATGTTCGAAGATGTCGAAACTACTTGGTTCCAATTATTTTTAACCGACTTCGAAAAAAAGGAGGAGGTTCTCAATTCGACCGCGTATATAGGTATATACATGTTTTTTTATGTGTGTTCGCGGATAACATCGTCGTTCATGAACCGATTTCGATGAATCTTTTTTATATGAAAGGGTATGCTGCCGAGGTGGTTCCATTGCCACCACGTCAGGATCTGATGATGGTAACCCTGTGAAATCGAGGGCAACTCTCGATAATTGTAGGCACGCATCTGGTAAAACTTGATATTCGTGTGTATATCGGATGATACTACAAAATAATGAAGGTTTGGATCAGACCTGATGATGGAGACGACAGACAGTCAAGGGAACTCCACATCGGTATGTAGGAACTACCAAGTGTTTTTGGTTGTTTCGTTTTTTGACACCGACTTCCGAAATTAAAGTTATTTTATACTTTTTAGTGTTTTGTTTTTGGAAATCGGTTATATTTTTTATAAAAAAAAGTTTTTAATAATTTTCGGGTCGATATAAATAACTGTGTCACAAAACGTCTTATAAAAATAAAATACATCAGTACCTATCCAATGTATATTGTCAGAGCCTTACTGTGGAGAAAATATAAACTTGTACTTCTGTGTTTATCGGTTGCATGTGCCAGATAAAAGGAGTTGCATCGGCAGATGTAATGATATAATTGTAAAATTAATTTTCGAGACTAAACACTTTTTCAGTTTTTTTTCCGTGCCAAGAAGTACCGTGTTACCCAGTTAATGGGATGTGGAGATCTGGTATGCAGCCACTCTACGTAAAAATACTGGTATTCAGCTAAATCCGGTTTGACTGGAAGCCGACCCCAGTACAGTTATAAAAAAAGCTTGGCAGATGATGACAAAAAGATCATTTTTCAAAAGTGTAACCAATCGTGAATCTAATATGTTATTTATGTCAGTGAACATTCGGTAATTCCGTTACGATACCAAAAATTATATCTTGAACATGTTGTTGCATGTTATTACAAGTTAAATTTAACACCCGCTTTGACATATTTATCAATCCGTGAGCTTACGAGTCTCGAAATAGGCTGAATCAAACATTGTGGGTCGTTAACCTCTTTTAGGTAACGAAATTACCTATGTTACTTTGACGGTACTTAAAAAACTTCTTCTTGTTGTTGTTAAAACAGTTTCATCACCTTCTTCTTGTTTGCTCCGCGCACTATAAAATCTGGTTTATTTTCAATCGAGTTAATTTACTATATACTTTACTGTATACTTTTATTGGAGAAACATTTACACAAAAAAAAAGAGTAAATGTATTGTCATAGTGTTCCTATCACAGAATGACACTCAGTTTCTAATAAAAAATCTGAGTGGCTTTTTAATTAGTTTAGTTTAATTTTTATTAAATGCGTTATAACTATAGTTTAGGACCTATTATTATCTACTACTAGAAACCATTCGATCGAAACTCGCCTAAGTGGCAAGACATCGCAAACAAAAACATCGTAACAAATTGAACGAAAAAACGAAAAAACAAAGTTAAAGTATCTTAGAACCTTAGTTGCTTACATCCTTATCAGCCAAATCACAGACATTTGATCTTTAAACGTCAAAAACAATGTTTTAAACGTTGATCAAGAATGATTAACATGCAAACTTGATAAAACAGGAAAAACTAAATTAAGCGGTTCCGTTTAGGACCCACAATACAGTAAAGTATATAATATACATACATACTTCAAACTATTAATATAAGTTTATTCGTCGATGCTTTAAAATATAAAACAGATTTTACCTCAATGAAATGACCAGTCCATTAAATCTATTTTCAGATTTATGGAAATGGCACATTAATGAAAACATAAAAAACCAACTAAAAGTTAGATTGAACCCGAGTCTTTAAAATTTAGATTGAAAGAGATTTTAAAAAACCTTGAAAAGTCATGTCACTCTTTCTGAAATCGCAATATTAGAAATCGAACTGATGAGCGACCCACCATAACAGTTGCGAAATTCCGTTGGATGCGACACGCTCAGGACCGGTTTATGTGGCAACACTAGGGCATCAGAAGACGAGTTTCGGCTGAAATAATGATGATGATGGTGATGATGAATGAGATGAGCACAGTTTTTTTTGTCAACATCTTTAAAACAAACATAAAGCTCAAAGAGTTTTCGTCAACAAAACAACACAAAATTAGTACATCTACCAAGATACTAGTACTCTACAGCTCTCAACAACCCAGTCGTACTTTTTCATTTACTTGACAAACTTTCGTTCTCCACTTTGTTAAAGTAGTAACTGTTTGTTCCAATTCCAGTACAAATCTGAGACAAACGCAAATAAAACAATTAGTGCAAACGGCGTTTAAAGTAGATTCAAAGAGGAGCGAGAGGAATCAGGGAAGGCAATTTTATTTGAAACTAGCTTTTGCACGCGATTTCGTACGCGCATTTCCCGTTCCCGTAGGAATTTCCCCAAGGAACCTACATGCCAAATTTCAGCTTTCTACGACCAGTAGTTTCAGCTGTGTGTTGTCTGTCAGTAACTCAATCAGTCAGTAACGGAAGAATTTTATATATATATTGATGATGGTGAGCTATCTAGGCTTTAAAATAGAACTCCCGTTTTTAACTATAAGGTGTTTTTATATGTCAATGACTATAAGTCAAATATTTTATGAGGTTCTTCTGGGCAGGTGTCAAAATATTTCCTTTGTTTCTACAAATTGTAAAGTAATCGGTAAAAATGGCAAAGATTTTTCCACTCCACGAAGGAACAGTGTTGTGTCATTGGGTATGGCTACATTTTTATCGTGTGATTGGAAAATATTGATGCATGATATTTTTGGTATGTCTTCGACAAACATGGGACCCTATGGTCTTTGACCTTTGGTAGGTGTACGAGGGGCTGAAGCCAACTCGCAGAGGCCCGGTTAGACATTTCTAATGGATCGGGGCACCAACCAACGATAATCCTGTCCGGCTGACCCGCGCAACTTCGTCTGCGTCACAATTTTCCTTACTGCTCCGCTCCTTTTGGTCTTAGCGTGATGATATATAGCCTATAGCCTTCCTCGATAAATGGGCTATCCAACACTGAAAGAATTTTTCAAATCGGACCAGTAGTTCCTGAGATTAGCGCGTTCAAGCAAACAAACAAACAAACTCTTCAGCTTTATATATTAGTATAGAAGTATAGATGTATTTCTTTATGGACCAAATGGCAAGTATGCCGCATCAACCTAAAAAGAATCACACAAATCGGATAAGAATCCTCGGAGTAATCGGTGTACATACTTAAAACAAAAAAAAAAATACTCGCCGAATTGAGAACCTCCTCCATTTTTGGAAGTCGGTTAAAACTGGCCGAGTCTGACTCGTACCTATTCTCATATGAAGGGTTCCGTACCACAAACTGAAAAAAAAAAAAAACATTTGCTGTATGGATGTATTCCTTTAATTTTTAATTTAATTTTTATTAATTGTTATTGCGGCAATAGAAATACACATAACATACACGGAAAAATTTCAACTGCCAATTACGGTTGTTGAGATACAGTCCGGGGACGGACGGATGGAGGTATAACCGACGGATGGATCCATCCGGATTGTCAACTGGAGGTACGGATAGACAGATGGACGGACGGTTCCGTTGGTTATCCTTTGGATACGGAACTAAAAAATAGTAGTAATTGCTTAGTATTTTTTTTCGAATATCTCTTGCAAATGTCCATCGAGCAGTGAACTTACTACGAGTAGATCTTCATCAAGAATGTCAGATGTCAACGTCGACGTAACATTATACAGCGCAAGGTTGATTTCCCTAAGGTTTTCAAAAGGTCACATTTGATATTATGTTCCACGGAAAGCATCTGTAATACTTTTACTATTACAACACTTTTATCTGCAGCAAAAAACGCTGTTTATATTTAAAAAAAAAGTATTGACGTTCCATGCGACTTCACCGTAATAATTATTCATAATGCGAATATGCCATTCTGTTACAAAGTTCCGTCACTAGTGAAGCGAAAAAAATACATTAAAAAGTTACTCCTTAAAACTCATTTGCTTTGTCCACTCTGACCTAGATAGTAAGTTTGCTAATTAGTACTGCTAGCCAACATGTATGGAACTTCTCCCTCTCCAATGTTAACAAGTTGCCCCTTTTTACTTATGTAAAGTTAAAATTACTGTACAGTGCTTTTTTATGCGCTGACTTGAAAGTGGGCTTGAAATATGAACTTTAGGAGAAGATTTTTGTAAGTTTGATGTTGGAAAAAGGTGATAAATTGTAAAAGAATGTGATAAAGAAAAAAATTAATATTCATACCTCCTGCACAAAAACGTCAAATTATATGTCATGCAAACTCAACCATTATTGCCCTGCGGGCTATAATGAAATTAAGTACATTATTATTATTCCTGAAGGCTGTGGCGGCTGATACTTCCTCCACCATAGTAAGGCAATTGGTGAGAAGACTTATTCCCTAGTATTTTGGTATTTAGTAGATGGGTGGTCCTCTCATTAATTCGTCTTTAGTTAAGTTACTAACAATAGTGTATAAGTGCAAACCTGTTACTAACAATTTATGGATCTCTTAGTTGTCCGAAATAAAATGTTTTTATTTTTTTATTTATTTTATTTATTGACCAGAAGTCAATAATGTGATTTAAATTTTGAACTCAACTTGGAAACCGACGAGAACCGCTCGCGGTCACCTCTATTCCTGACTTGCGAACAATGTGAGTTAACTTTCGAATCCTACATTATATTCGGGATTTAATATGACGCTCGTGACATAAGACACTGCTTTATGCCCTCGTTGCATAATTTTTCCTATTGATCACTAGTTAGCAAAAAATTGTAATGTTTTTGCTTTCTCGCCGTAGACGGGAGAAAATACCTTTTATTTTAATGATGAGAATTCATCAAATGATTCCTCACGGCGGAGCAGGAGGTAGTGTCAGACTTTTACTTACTAAAACCGTGTTCTTCCTACTGCCTTTTGTGTTCCAAGGCCGCGGTGACTCTTTCGAACAAATTCCGCAGGGGAGAAAATACATGCATTTTTTTTTTTGTTACTTTGGATTTCTTTTTACGGACGGAACCTATCTGTCCGTCCGTCTGTCTGTCAGCGATCTGTGTCTCAAGAACCGTAATAGGTAGACAGTTGAAATTTTCATAAATTGTGTAGTTCTATTGCCGCTATAGCAACAAATAATAAAAATTAAGGTTTATGGTACGGAACCCTTCGTGTTTGAGTCTGACTCGCACTTGGCCGATTTTTCCAATTTAATTTGAATTGGATCATTGGTTGTCATAGCGGCAATAGAAATACATACTCTGTGAAAAATTCAACTATCTGCCTATAACGGTTCTTGAGATACAGCCCGCTGTCAGACAGACAGATGGACGGACAGCGAAGGCTTAATAATGAGGTTTTATTGGTTACCCTTCGGTTACGGAACCCAAAAAAAGCATTTCAAAGACACAATAAGATTTACATATACTACATTGAAAGAAATGGCATAGAATCTTGTCAAAATCAACCATTATGAAATCAATGATAGACCATTCTGACACTATTGTAATAGCAGACTTGGGGCCCTGGTGTTTCACACAATTATTTAGAAACGAATAAACAAAAACAGTTTGTGTAACAAACCAATCATGTCCACTGGTACACCGGGTAGCATTTTCAATTTAAACTGTTTCCCTGCACTTCGTACCGATTCTTACCTCACCGCCCATCCCTTTCCACCTGTATGCATAAGAGAGGGAGGGGTGTATGCTTTTGGGTTGAAATTCAAGTAAATTTACTCGGCACAGTACCACAGCTGGGCTGGGTGTTAGTGCAAAAGCAAAAGTTTAGGTTAAAAGCCGAGTGCGGGCGACAGTCTCGTAATTAGACAGTGTACCTAGGAAAGAGGGTTGAGAATTAAATCCTTTGTTCAACTGTACATCAGGACACTCTGTTTCGTTAATGCCCAGTTCAGGAAGGTTCAATTGAATGTATGCTGACTGAAACAATGTATTCTTTTTCTGTTCATGCTACTTTGTGATGGCATTTTACAGAGCTTTGTTGGAATTTCGATTTGGAAATTGAAAAATGTTTGAGTATATTTTAAGTACGTGGTAAATGCAATACGACACAACTTCGATGTTACATTGGCAAAGTTCGTCAAATCAGATAACTTTCAAAAAACTTTTCTACTTTTGTTCTGTCAGTTTTAGGTGGGAATGACACTGTTGAGAACACAAAAAAAGCCAGACCAACGACCAGTTGACTTTGAAGATTAAACCAAGCACTAGCGTGAGACCTAGTGCCTAGTGGGTCTGTAGGGAATATGCATGCGATTTTTTTTTTTGCAAAATGAAATACTTATTAACTCTAGTAAACAATCATGAAATTATTTTTTAAAATCTTCATCAGCGATGAAGTTACAAAGCTTTAAAGATTACAATTAGAAAGAGAAGTCCGATATGAACTTCGACGTCAAAGTCCATGACGCCTATACAGCTGCGTTTTCGCGAGAGGGACAGATATATTTGTTTAAAATTATTATATCTCGTTTGTTTTTCGAGCAATTTTGATTCCATTTTCACTGTTTCAGTATTATATTTTCAGATAAACTCTAAAGATAATAAAAAAAAAATCCATGCATTTTCCCTAATGTCACAAGTCAGTGGAAAATAAAGGTTGTTTCATAAATATCAGTGTCGTGACCGGGACTGCGTAACTTACGTCTTAGCAGCATTCAAGAGTATAAGCAAATTTTGGTTTGCTTTCAGTGACAATTTCAAGACAAATTAAAAAAAAAACCTATCAGATAAAACTACTGGAAGGAACTCAGAATAAAAATAATCTATAAATGTCAACATCTACCATGAAGCTGAACTTTAAACTAAGAACGTTATTTATTTTTACGCGAAAAATCCAGTCAACATTCAAGCAGTATTAGTGGCAAGGATCTCGCCGAACAAATGGCCAGTGCTTTTGTAACATTCTTTTACAAGACCGAACTTCGTTGTTTCGGCAAAGATAATGGTAGTACTGGTTATAAATCTTATGTAATAGCTTAAAAATAAACAGTCTAGAAACAAATGCCTGAGCTCCTACCTCGAGACGGACGTTCGAAACTTAAAATTGAATTTTTTGTTCCATTGCCTTTTTTAATGACACGTCTTCAGTCAATGTTAACGGAATCCCGCAATGGATGGTGTTTCGAGTTCAGTTTTGTGGTTTTCTGTTTCGGTAGTGGATTACTTTGTTCGCATACCGATTGTGGTCTTAATGCTTAGTTTTGAAAGCTTATAATCCCCGTGGCGTGGTAATAAAGCCATTTTGAATAAATCCGTGTTTCATGTAACCTGGTAATGTTCTAGTATTTCCGACTGAACCGCATTGTATAATAATGTAATACTTGGTTATGACGGTTTGTGAATAAAATTATATTGTTGAATAACAAAATAGGAAAATGTTTAGAAATTCAGTAGGAATGGAAAGTGTTTAATTATATATTTAAGTGTTGTCTAGAATACATCAGGAGAATAGGTATTCTCCAAATAACACCATAAATGCAAGATATTCCTTCCAAATTGATTTCTGGTATCTTGATCTAGTCTCTCATAAGGAAATATTTCTGCCACTACCAAACTAGCTATTGCCCGCAACTTTTACGTGCATATTCCGGCTGTTCTTGTAAGAATTTCCGGAAATCTTCTCTTAATGCTCCCCGACACTCCCCAAGGGCAACACCACACCTTCATGCCAAATTTCAGCATTCTAAGATTTGTAGTTTCGGCCGTGCGTTTTCTGTCAGTCACTCACTCAGTAGCGGAAGAATTTTATATATTACGATGTTTGATATTGTTGATAATTATAGATACACCTCTTGTGATGAAAAGTTTCTTCTGCTCTATATCAACAAAAATGTCATGTTCCAAAACATAGTAGGGCTTAATAAGTTGTGGTGTTGTTAGGTGTAGGGTACCACCACACCTAACAACATCACTGGAAAGTCACAGGAAAGCAAAATACACAATTTCGTTTAACTGGATGACATATTTTTATCAGCTATTTTGATTTGAAAACCAAACTACTGAACCGATTTGAATATTTTTTTTGAACCTATTTGAAAAAAAAAACAGATCGGTTCATACATTGCGAAGGTACAAACATAAAAAAATACAACCGAATTGAGAAACTCCTCCTTTTTTTGAAGTCCGTTAAAACTGGGAACAAACCTCTTTTATCGACTAGTAATGTACACAACAGTCTGAAAAGACAGACCACACAAAAAACGTCAGCTATATTCATAAAAAAGAAAAACTGTGCAAACCGACCGCCATTGCCACCACGCTTTGCATCCGCGCGACTTCCTGAATTGTCACCGTTCCGTTTAAAAAACAAAAGCTTGCTATGAACACACTACCTGTCCTGACATGCCCATTATAAACGGTGAATAGACAGCTTTCATATGTTTGCAAACCGATTATTTAGCAAGCAAGCGTGTTTTTCGTTTCAGATTCCTAGGTTCTAGTGATCAAAATTATGATTAGGTTGTATTTGGCTCCGGATAAAGTCACATTCACTATCTGCCTAGCCTTTTCCCAACTATATTGGAGTCGGCTCCCAGTAAAACCAGATTCAGCTCAGTGGCGTGCCTAGGGTTTCAAAATAAGGCAAGCCCAATAAAATTTTAACCGATTTCAAAAAAAGAAAGTTCAGTTTTCGACTGAGTATATAGGTACCTACGTATGTATCATCGCAATTTTCTCATAAACTACTGGTTAGGTACAATAAATTAAAAGTGAATTCATCCATCTTCTTCTTTCCTCTTCTTCAATTTCACTCTTGCTTGTCGTGCGGTGAATGAGTTAACCAAAGCACACTGAAGGCATGCTAGTGCTAGATTGAATATAATAAACATATCAGCAATTGCATACCTCCGGTGGCTTTGAAAAAAGCCGTTTGGTTTGCTTCATTGCTTGAGGGAACAAAGTTATGGTAAGTAGGTGCTTGCTTCGTAACAGGACTAACAGGTTACAGACAAAAAAAAAAAACAAAGTTACAAAACGAAAGTTAAAAAATAGCTAGATAGAATGTAATAAGGAATTTAAATAAATTATTTATATTCTAATTGGAATCGTCTATCTTTCTTAAGAAATGATTTAATTACATCAGAGTAAAATGTTGGTGATCGTTTTAATTCTACCAACAACTGTTTTTCAATAGCTATCATTGATAATTCGGAAAGACGCTCTTGACCTTGTGTATTTCTCAGATAGGTATGGATACGTTTAAGAGACGAAAAAGCACGTTCCGCGGAAGAACTTGTAGCTGGAATAGTTACAACAAGATACGCTAATTTTAACAGCTCGGGAAAGGCATCTTCAAGGTTATTCTCATTAATGAAATCAATTAATTCGAAAACATTACGGTCTTTCAGATCAGGACTAGAATACAAGCAAATCAATTGGCTTTTTAATGTTTGTTTGTCGAAATAGTTTGCATAAATGTCAAATAATGAATCTAATTCCTCTGTAGGAAAATGTGAGTGATAATTGTCAAATTTTTTGTTGTTGAGCAGTTGGAAAAACTTTAATTTATAAATTTCAGAATATCGGTCAGTAATTTCGGTATTAATGTTATCGATTACTTCTACAAAAAGTCGTCTGTATTCCGTTTTTGCACAGCGTACGTTGCGTCTCAAACGAGGAGCCGAGTTATTTTGCAACGTATTCTCATAAATTTGATCAAATTCGGATTGAAATTCAGCACGTAACCATGCCTGAAATTCTTTTATTTTATTAATACAATAACCGACATCAACTTGTGATTTTTGTAGAATATTGTACAAGCAGTCAGTTTTTTCAAATATCCGATGAAAAATAAAAAGAAAAAAATTGAAATTAAAAGATCTCAAATTGTTTTCAAAATTCTCCGCAGCTAAAATCGTATCCCCGTCCCAGTTCTGTGGATTGTCGCACAGATCAGAAAACAACTCAATAAGTTTACTTTTTTGTTCATAAACCGTGTTTACAACTCGCGACATGTATGTCCAACGAGTTGCGGGAGCATTAGGCAATTTTTTTGCTGCAATGAGTATCGTAAAAAGCAGCTCGTTTTGTACTATTACTAAAAAAATTACACAAAGCCTGAAGGGCTGAAAAAAATAAACTAACCTCCTGAATTCTATTGCATGATTTAGACAACACTAAGGCCAAAATATGTGCATTACATCAAATGTAAATTGCTTGTGGACAAACATCTTTAACTTTTTGTTGAACTCCATTTCTTACACCGGACATTACACTAGCACCGTCATAGCTTTGCGCTACTAATTTTGCGATGCAATCATGTCTATTCAATATTTCTAAAATAATATTGGAGAGTGAGTCTGCTGTGCGACTTTCCGACACATTAAGAAAGCCCAAAAAACGGTCATGAATTTCATTTTTATAATAATATCTGAGAATCAAGCACAGTTGTTCTCTATGACTAACATCGGGGGTTTCGTCAATAATAATTGAAACAAATTTTGTTTGCCTAACTTCGTAATCGATGCAAGTTTGCATCACATCGGCTACGGAATGAATAATATCGTTTTGAATTTTGTTAGATAAATAACTCGGCCCCGGTTTGTCACTTTCCTGATGCTGCATATGCTTTTCTAAAACGACATCGTATTTTGAAATTAACGAGACCAGTTCTAAAAAATTGCCTTTATTTAATGAAGTTTTGGACTCATCATGTCCTCTTAAAGGAAGTTCCTGTTGTGCTAAATGACAAACAATATCGACTAATCTTTGAAATACACTACGGTTGTTATCAACGCGCGTGTTATATTTTGAAATTTCCTCAGATAACTGGCGTGATATAGATGTCTCAATTCGTTGTTTACCAAAATTACCGAAAGAAACCATTGCACACATTTATGGGAATTTGCGTGCCTTTTAATGGCGCCAGATATGTTATTTAAATCATTATAACCAGATGTATTCCAAACGGAATCTTCATTCGAAAAAAATATGCAGCACCAACAATACAGCTTATTCGTGTGCGAACAGCCAACAATCCAACTAGTTTTATACACTGATCTATTAAATTTTCGTTTATGCGATTTACTAGTCTGAGAAATACACAGATTAGGGGTCGGTTTTAATGAAGAAATTAACTGTTTTTTCTGAGCAAAGCTTAAAGATTTTACCTTATCTTCGCCAATCAAAACTTGAACACATTTTAAATCCTCACAAGGTACAATTACCTCCATTGTTGTAGGTAAGTCACTAAAACAATTGTATCACTAAGAAAGTCTAAGAAAACACACAAATAACTTTAACAACATAACTTTTCCACTCAAGCGAATGAAACTGAAGTTAGTTGCACTCGGGTGTCGGAAACTACTTACCAGAGTTGCAGTGTTGTCATTTAGGCAAAAAAAGTCCCCAGGTATATGAAAAATCCAGCTAGATGTCGCAATTTTTTTATTTTTAAGATATTGCTTGAATATTTAATTTCGTTATTTTAAAAAGTCGCTAGTTTTTATTGTTGTTAAATCTTAAAAAAAGTCTCCAAACTCGTTAAAAATCTCCAAGATCTCACAACGTCGCTAAAACGGCAACACTGCAGAGTTGGCAAGGTGACAAGGTCACGCATACGCGGGCAACTTCATACGCATGCAGGGCTTAATTCTTTCATACTGATCGATTTGTAGACGCAAAAGTTTCTGACTCGTTATATGGCACATCGCTATAAGTGCGAAAGTGACAGAGTTAGTATTTGAAAGCCCGGTAAAAGCCGGTACGTGTAAGCGAGATAGCTATATGTAGATTCTGCAAATGCGAAACTCTGCGCGCGAACAATCGCGATGTGTAGTGTGGCATAGGTAGATACTTTGTGTTATTTTGATAAGAATTAAGCGCGCGAACTTTTAAATAGTTTGGGTTTGATATTGATTCTCTATCGAGCATTTTAGTAAGGCATGCCGGGCTTTTGGGCTTGCATGAAGGCTCCGCCACTGATTCAGCTGAACAACATGTTGCTACGCATCCTCGGACATCTCTCTGGAAAGGCAGCCAAATTATTTTTAATTTACCATAGCCACATCCAGTCCTACAGCGTTTGAGCCTGTATATATGCAGAGAATAACCAACAATACCACTAACGGTCATTGAGATCTTCAACTTGCGCCATCATTATGCCATCTCATCAAAACTGAAAAGGTTTGAATCAAATTGTATATCTATCCATTTATCTTTTATCAGTCATGTTGTCTCTGCACTATCCTACGCCTTGTTACATGGTTTCACTAGTACCTAAAATTTTAATAAACAAAACCAAGTAAAACAAATCACCCAAATGAACTCAAAATCGATGTGACAATGAAATTTTTGTTCAAAAAGTGAGCTTCCCGAAAATAGTTGAACTCTTTATGCCATGTCTCATCCGAACACCAACTTTTCCTTTAGAAACCACGAGCTGCATGAGAAACTTAGGGGCACCATCTGCCAGGCTTCTTCGCAAGTAATTATACGTATTTTGAGCTTCCATGTTATTCTGGAGATTTGAGAATTAATAGTAGATAATATTGAATCCATCAGTTTTCATATGATACTTGTTTCAGCCCGCGGCTTCGCTTGCGTTAATATAGATTTTGGGGGTTCAGCGATTTAGGCTCGAAAGCGTAACAAGCGTAACAAACACAATTTTATACATGTGTTATTAGTTTCAGCCGAAAGACGTCCACTGCAGGCTGGATATAGGCCTCCCCCAAATGTAGCCACAACAACCGGTCCTGCGCTTCTCGCATCCAGTGGATTTCCACAGCTTTCTCTAGGTCATCGGTCAACCTAGTAGGAGGCCTTTCCACGCATGATAAAGACGATGATAAATTATTTAGTATTACAATGTTCCAACTCATTGCAGTCTGTAACAAAACCATGGTTATAACAGTGCCGCAATAAATAAATTCACCCTTTTTTACATCACCTTTTTTCCATTCAATTACCCCTAACCCGTTACCAGCACATGTTATACATTCCGAAAATGACATTGAACAAAACACCGCTGATAGAGGTCACAATTTATAGGGCCCATTATCGGAACAATTCTTGCATTTGCCACGATTCAGCCAACCAGTCCCCGGAGGCTTTCGGGACAATTGCCGATCTGTGACGAAGATAGCCGAAACACAAATGGACCATATCACATGGTATTTCCTTTGTTCTTTTAAGGTACGGAAAATGTTTACTCGGCGAAACTGGATAATAAAGACAGAAATGCTGATGCAACAATTATTGGGAAGAAATAAGATCTGTTATGATTAAATGGACGGTAAATCTAGTAGGATATTGAGCGATATAGTTTTCTGACGTAATGTGATTCAGTTGCTTTTATTGTTCTACGTACGTATATAACCTGAAGGTCACGTAAAAATTATGTAATTTGACTTTGTAGATTCACCTTCGATTTAATGTAAAAGAAAAATTGTGTGAAGAAATATGGATTAAGAGGAAATGCTGGCCGAGGGACTTTTATGTAAAAAGTCATAATCCGAGGTATGGCTCTCGACTGTTTTCTCCTCCGATATTGAACCGATTTAAGAGATATTTCCGATATTTCACAAACTGAATAAGAAGGATATATACTGTGTCCCTGTTTTCTTTTTTGATGATTTATTAACCGTATAAGTACTAGAACCCTCACAAAATGCTCAAAATTGACCGATAAATTGCTGTGTCAACAGAGCCCTAGTATACAAATTTGGCAACTATTATTCAAAAAAGGAAAACATAGGGACACAGTACATATCCTTCTTATTTAGTTTGTGAAATATCGAAAATATCTCTTAAATCGGTTCAATATTGGAGGAGAAAACAGTCGAGAGCCAAACCTCGAATTATGACTTTTTACATACAAAGTCTCTCCGGCAGCATTTCCTCTTAAGAGGTCTAAAAATGTCAGCATGTAGCGAGCGAATAAGGACCGTAGTCAATAGTCCGTAGTTGTATTTCTAACAACGTGTTGTTCTTTGCTAAAGAAAAAATTTTATCATAATATTCAGTAAAACTATTGGTAGATATTTTTTCCCGAAAACTATACTTACTGTTAAAAAAAATCAATGGCCATGCGTTTGTCTCGCAAAAACTCTAAAATGGTTGTCGAAAAAATATTCAAATCGGGCATAACTTTTTTGTTTTTTTTTTACCAATTTATTTATTTCTTAAATACCTCGATTCAGGCAAAAAAAGTTCACCGGATTATCTAATATGTACTCAAAATGAATACTAGTAATGAGACCAAAACAGCTTCTCATAATACTTTGTGTTGTTATTTCTACAGCTGATCTTACAAACCTTATCAACATCTGCTAAAAGCTTCCCAACATGGATATACATCCCAACAGTTTATAATATATTCCCCTTTCTTTGCCATTTCTGGTTTCCGCAATACATTACACCTTCAGCGGCCGTATCACCAACTTCACCCATATTTTATAAGTTTTCGAGTTTCTTCCAATATAACTTAGTAAGGGGAAGTATATTTTTCGAGTCCGTTTGCTTTTCTTTTCTTTTTATGTAATTTTTTTTCTTATAGTTGTACTTTCGTTTTGGTTTCTGGTGGGATTTGTCGGGGAGTTATATTTTAATGTGCTCTTTTGAAGCGTAGCCAGTTGAGAATTCAACTCTAAATGGTTATTGATACGTAATAACAGGATGATGACGTTATTGAAGAATAGTCGAAAGAAGCATTTATGAAAGACTAGTTGTTGCCCGCGACTTTGTTCGCGTGGAAATTTTTAATGTGTAATGTGTAAGAACGGACTGCCTGATCAAAATGTGATCAATGTGGTGATGACCATAAAAGGTGTTCTTTAAACACCTTTTAAACGGCGTTAAGGCCACCCACTCGTTCTTTGGCGACACGTCGTCGTCGTCGTTTTGCACTGCTGCAAAAGGACTCCCCGGCCGCTGTTTTTGATAATATTGCATGTTGGGTTATCTTTGCTTGCAAGATTAAGCGGCTACTTAAAAACGGAATGTGCGGTCCGACCACCGCTAAGCAAAGTTGCAGCAATGCCCGAGGAAGCCACAACCAGAGCTATATTGCAGCCCTTGCGGAGTTGGACCAGCAGAAGATTCAGCATAAACTTACCCGTACCTCCCGGTACGTCAAGAAGGAACAATCCCCCCTTTCCACTATTTACTCGGCGCAGAATCGTTTCGTAGACTTGACGCAGCTCGAGAAGTAATCGTGGTGCCATTTCGTTGACATACACTTCTAAAACCATGGTATAGTAGTTTAACTCCATTCCAGATATGGATATCATTTTATTCTTAATCCATCGAGCCTCATGCACAATTGTCGCTTATGCAATATTATCTTCGATAAAGAGTTTTTTATAAGTACGCGGTTCCTGTTGGATACAATAGTTATGTATAGGAACCATGCATTTTCTAGGATATAAAAGTAGCCTATGTCATTCTCAGACCCCAAAACTACCACTATGCAAAAACCACGCCAATACCTTGCCCCTTAAAAACAAAAACAAATTATCCAACGGGAACCGTGCATTCTTCCGGGATAAAAAGTAGCTCACGTCGTTCCCTCCTCAAAATTACCACTATGCAAAGAATCATGTTAATCCCTTGCTCTCTGAAAAACAATAATAAATGTATCCCACGGAAACTGTAAATATTTTCGGGATAAAAAGTAGCCTATGTCCTTTCTCAGACTCTAGAATATCTGTATACCAATTTTCATTTAAATCGGTTCAGTAGTTTTGGCGTGAAAGCGCGACAGACAGACAGACAGAGTTACTTTCGCATTATTTCGCAATAATATTGCGAAATAATGCGAAAGTAACTCTGTCTGTAAGGACTAGCGGCTAACTGCGACTTCACCCGCGTATAAGTCGAAATTATGAAAAGGGAATCTATTCCCGCGAGAAAGAGCCAGATCCAGTACGTTTTCAACGCGTGTGCCAAGTTTCGTCCCAATTCATTCAGCCGTTAAGATGGGAGGAAGTACTCTTACTCTTATCAAAATGCATATCATATTTTCAAGAAAGTGATCACGGACGGAGTTAATACCTACATCGAAACATAAAATTATCTGTGAGGGTCAGTCTGAATACTTGGCAAAGACAGACATCTCCGTTGGTTAAGCTTTGGGAACGGACGCCTGAAACATTTACAAAATATCAACCAAAAATGTCATATTATGCACCTAGACAGCTTTTGACGTTATACAAGTACAAAATAAGCTAAATCAATGCAGCTACATAAAACGGGGAGAATCGGACTGTTCGTATAAGTAATTACGTAAGTGCAAATAGTACCACTCTCCTTTCCTTGTGGTTCTAGTGTAACATAACCCTCACACGTGTGTCCTTTCCACGTGTAGGTCATATTAAGCTAAGGGCCTTGACATCTCGTAGGTATGTAGTTACGAGATGCTGCTGTCACTGTTCATTGCTTATCGGATATCCTGTGCATATTTGTATTCTGAAGCTATTGTGATTCTAATGTACACGTGTCTTTTCCTATTTTCATCATATGCCTTGCCTTTTCGCATCTATATTGGGGACGGCTTCCAGTCAAGCCGTATTTGGCTGAATACCAGAACCTATTATTATTAGTTGAGAACTAACAATAATACAATAACTATACTATATTCCTTGTTTAAAAAGTTAGTGTTTTAGTCAAAACGCGGTTTCTGAATGTATATTTGAAGTTGAGCATTTGTGTAACTCTACGTTAATCTGAAATACTGATAAGGTTTAATATGCTTGACATTTAAGTAAGGCTTAACTCATTTTGAAGGATTTAGGAATTGGAGAAATCAACAATTCAGTAACATGGTCTGTTTAAAACTATACATATAGTAAGGATTTTTAATAATTAATTTACCCAGCATATTTATCAACAGAAAAACATGAAAGTGAGTTTGTTTATTTGTTACTCACTACACTCATTTGTTACTTACTCCTAAATAGTAAAACCGATCTTGACGAATTTAGCATAGAGATAGGTGGTGATAAGCTATATTAACGCGAACAAAGCCGCGGCTACAGCTAGTAGATATTATTTGGACTACCTACACAAACTTCTTACAGAATACCCAAAAATACATCAGTTTTCGTCTAACAAGTCAATCACAGTAGAACCTATTCGACGCGACCGTTATATTCTCGGATCTCTTCTTGTAACACTAGTTTTACAGACACATACATGTTGAAGAACTTCTTAAAAAACTTACCTCATTTATATCCCTAAAATATCTTACAATATTCATACTAACAACAATAATCCATTTACACCACATTCTCAAAATAGAATACTTCAGTTTTCATCTAGCGAGTTGCACAGCAGAAATTATTCGACGTGATCATAATATTTGAGGACATATTCTTGTAATACTAGTTTCAGAAACACAGTCATGTTAGGACATACTCAAAAAAATTACCTCATTTTGTATCTGTCACCGGATAATTGCAGATGCCGTAAGATTGTAAAATATTGCGTGAAACAGCAAGCTCATTTTTCTCCATAAGGAAATAATGTTTTTTTAAGAATATAATTTATTTAAAACTGTTGAATATGGATAGCAGTAACGACACGGTTGGCGCAGTGGTTGAGCGATTGACTGCTGCGCTGCGTATCGCGGGTTCGATTCCCTCACGGATCAAATATTTGTATGGCCTACAGGTAGTTTTTCCGAGTCTGGCTGTTTATGTATGTGAAATTGTATGTTTGCAAACGCACCCACGATACAGTAGAAATTCTTAGTGTGGGGCAACGTTTTAAAAAAATAAAAAAATAATGGTATTCAATTTGATTTGTTCATAATATATCGCGAAATTATAATCCTAATCTACTTCCTATCCTTACTAACATATAATATTATAACTGCGTAAGTTTATGAGGATGGATGGATGAATGGATCTTCGTTACTCTTTCACGTCAGAACGCCTTTAAGGATGTTCATGGAAAGTGACACAGAGGTAGATAATAGTCTGGAATAACACATATGCTACTTTTTATCGCGTGAGTATGTTTCCTAGGGATCACGCGGACGAAGCCGCTGGTAGAAGCTAGTCTACACTAATATTATAAAGAGGAAAGATTTGTTTGTTTGAATTGAATAGGCTACGAAACTACTGGACCGATTTGAAAAATTCTTTTAGCATTGGATAGCTACATTATCAGGGAGTAACATAGGCTATATATTATCCCCGTATTCCCACGGGAACGGGAACTACGCGGGTGAAACCGCGTGACGTCCACTAGTCTAATATAGATTGATTACAATCTTACGGAGTTTTAAATTTTCTGGTGACATCCCAAAAATAACCTTCAACATTCACACCAACAACAACAATCCATTACACCAATCCCAAAACAGAATTTCCAAAAATACTCCAGTTTTCATCTACAAAGTCAATCACAGCAGAAATTATTCGACGCGACCATTATATTCGAGGATCTATTCTTGTAATATCAGAATGGCGAGCACGTAGTGTCACGGAGCAGCGACGAGGACTCGGGTCAATTTCCTTTAAAGGTACGTTCACATGAATGATGCAGAAGGAGTAGTTTTTTCTGGAGTTTTAAGAACGCTGCGATTATTATTTTTTAAATTTTAAGTCTGAAGTTCAAGAAGCTTTGGTTCTTTTAAGTGTTTTTGTGTAATCAATCGGACCTAGCCTTCACCCAATGGGGCCGACAACTGTCAAACTGTCAAAGTGGCGCTAGTAGCGCATATACCAATAACAAAGCAGTTTTTGATGAAAAGATGGTTAAATACTAAGGTATCTACTAAAAATGATTATTTTCAGTTTGATTAGATCGTCAAAAACTATTTCCTCTTATTTATACGAACCCGAAATACCCGAATACGAAAGGTAGGTTTCTACCTGCATCACATAACCTATAATGTAAGGTAAAGTAAATTCGATTTTATAAACCTTAAAAGAAAATAGAATGCCTTTAATACACAAAAAAAAATTAACTAATGAATCTCAAAGACTACAATCACAGACTACAAGCCCTTTCATTTGATATGTCACACGATACAGTTTGAAAAACTTTTATTTTTATTTTTTTAGTTTGAACCCCAAAAGTGACCACCATACTCAACATTTATTTATTTACGTAACTCGTCCGTGTTTTTGTCACAGACGTTCATATGTATACTAAATTTCAACAGAATCGGTCCAGTAGATCTGGAGAAAACTAGCTGTGACAGACGGACAGACACAGACAGACAGACCTGATAAGGTCAGATCCTATGAGAGTTCCGTTTTTTGTTTGAAACCCTAAAAAACTGACAAAGTTGTTCAAATGACATCCTAGACCAATGGCTAAACAACATGCAACAGCGACGAATGGTCACCCATTCACGGAGTGACCTCGGCAAGCGTTGCTTGACCTTGAACATTGACCCGTGCAGGTATTATTAACAGACACGAGCTCCACAAGTGTTTTATTTGTACATAACGTAAAAAACAATAAATAAGTAGAACAAATACTTTTTCAAAGTTTGAAGTACGAAATCTGGGAACTGTTCTGAAGTGAGAACTTTGCTTTGCCGATCATGCATTTTCCCCTGAATCATCATCATTTTAGCCGAAACTTCTCCTCTCTTCTGCTACACATGTACTTTTCTCAACGACGGGTCCTCCACTTCTTGAATCCCGTAGATTCCTACAACCTGTCCCATGTCATTGGTTGATCACCTAGACAGAAAGAATATTTAGTATAAAACCAGCCAAGTGCAAGTCAGACTCGCACATGATGGATTCCGTATCATATACCTTAATTTTTAGTATTTGCAGTTATAGCGGCAATAGAAAAACATAATATGTAAAAAATCAGTTATCTGGATGGACGGAAGGACGGACGGACGGACGGACAGCGGGGTCTTAGTAATAGGGTTCCATTGGTTACCCTTTGGATACGGAACTCTAATAAGGTCCCATTAAAATAGATGGACATCATTCAGACCACTAAAATAAGGACAATGGTTAAAAATGATAATAAGAAAAACGCGCTGGATACTTATAAGAAAAAAATATATACCTAGCGAAAATACATTGAAAATGTTTGCAACGTATTATTTTAGGTTATATTAAAATCACTTTAATCAGTGTTTTTTTTTTTGCTTGGAAATCTTTGGTTAGACGTACTGAACGCTGGTCCATTTATTTAAGTTAAACAAAGTTTATAAAGTTTTAACTTTATTTTACATAAAAAAATTGTAACACAACTCTTTTAACAGGGGCGTTTTATCGCTGACAGCGTCATCTACCAGACTACTTTTGGTGGGACTGAAAGAACTAACTTACATTAGAAATTAGGGAACTTAGAGCTAAAATCTTCCGAAAAAATACGCTTAAAATTAAGGACTTCTTCATCATCATCAGCCCAGCTGTTCATTGTTGAATTTATAGGCTTCTCTAAACGCATAACCTCTAACTCGAAAAAAAGAAAACACGTAGTTCATACTCGACCTTTGGCCTTTCTCATTCAGTTTCTTCTAGCCACCATGCGAAAAAAGTCGCTCCACACACACATAAAACACCACTAAAGGTTTCGTTTTCACTACCGGTATGCAAACTCAACATTTTCAGTTTGAAAGTAAAATCCTCACCTCCAAACACTGCATTACCGTCTGAGTACAAAACTACAGTTCTCCACTCCACCTTTCGTTCCTCTTGCTCCTCCACTCGACAGTTCACAAATGTGACTTCAGCTTTAGTAACGGAGAGTTGAGACAGGCAAGCGATTACTATGAAGAGAATGTGTGTCAACAGTCGGAAAAGCTTTAACAAAGACGTGAGCCAAAGGACTCATCAGCAAACCAATTTAGTTTCAGCCTTTTGATTTGAGCAACATCAAAGTTTCTTGAGGTTTCCGAGTTTTGGGTTTTGGGTTTTCCGGGATGAAATGGATAAATGTTGTGTGTGACGGGCTTAAGAATTGTTCGTGTTAATTTTGTTGTTGTTTAGCTTCTGTATGTTATTTTGACAGTAGTCAGTTAACGTTACTGATTAACTTTTTGTTTTTGCTGCTGTGATTATTTTTCTGGAGTGCAAATATCTATTACTTTGTATTCAATATGTTGATTAATTTTTTAACTCTTATTTATTTTTATCCCGGGGTTAATTCGTATGGAATATTTGATATTGAACCTCGTGTTAGCAAGTAACTCCGGTTTGCGCAAGCCTATTCATAAAAAACACGTCTTTAATTTAAATACTAATTACCAGATTATTATAATTCAAATGTTCCAGAGATGACGTAATTATCAATCGCTTTTAATTCTCCAATCAAAAGGTTTGATTGGTGGAGCATGCCTATGGCATTATATCCGCCTCTGAACATTTGTGTGCTAAAAGTGTTAAATAAAAATAAAAATGTCGATTTTAGATTACACTTAACAAATTTTTAGAGTTAGCCAATATCGCTGAAAAAATCTGCTTTTTAGTACATTTTGTCGAGTTATGCGCATATAAATGTATGGGGCAGTCGAATGTTTTTTCGCGATTTCAGAGTTGATCTCATAGAAAAGATTATTTATAATGATGAGTACAAGCTTAACAGGTATTGCATTTATTCTGTTACACGTTGTATTGGTATTCCAATTTATATTGCCAGTACGCAAAAATAAAATCTTCAATATTATTTTAAAGACAATACTAAAATTGTAAGTCTAACGATGGTCTAACGACAATATTTCACAAAACGTAGATATTCTAATTTGTTTTCAAAATCAAATTACAGCCAGCACAAATAAAAAGTACGTTTCAGAGTTATTAATAAAAATAAAACTCAAGCAATTAAGAAATAAAAAGCAATATGAGAAACTCGTAATAATGAAAATATCGAGATTTAATAAAACGTTTTCTTTTGTTGTTCTCAACGAATTAAAAATGGTGTCATGTAGGAGGGAGAAAATCATAAAAAACTTTGGTCTAATCGCGGAAATTATAAATTAGACCGGCGAATGGGGGCAGTGAGCGCATGGCACATTCTGAATAAACCAAGAGATCTTTGCAATTTGCGGACAAAAAGCGCTTTACGCCACTGGAATATAAAGCAGGCCGTTTTTAATTATTTTCCTGGCCATTTTTATATAACGTTATTATTAATGTGTTGTCTGGCTATAGAAAAAAACAAGGCAACGTTTATTTTCGTACATAATATTTTTTATTAATTTCTTGGCTCTACGATTGATGATGATTGACGACGTGTGGCTTGGTGGGTCTTTATTATGATTTAGTCAATTTCATCATGTTTTGAGACGAATCACTATTTCAAAACTGATTTTCAACGTGAACGGACGTGAACAGACTGTAGTCCTTCAGGAACTCGAAAAAAATATCGGTGCGTACATTTATTTACACAAACTCGTTCACGTCCGTGACGCGTAATACGTTGTGATGGACCACGTTCCGGCCGCGTTCTGTGCACGGCCGGGATATGTATGGATCAATCTTTATTAGTTATTGCAACTTAGCATCGCCATACACTCTAAGGCGCTGTCCTAATTGGCTAACGGTCGACGAGATTAAACACACACATTTCTTTAGAGTGTCCTAATTTAAGCTTGCCAATCATCGCGCGAGTACAGGAATCATTTTCATTGCGCGATGAAATGGCATCGTTAACTCGTACAATCGTTAGCCAATTAAAACAACGCTTAAGAAGCAACTAAGAATATCCGCATCTGAAAAAGTGAAACTATATTACACTGTAATTATTTATTTATGTAATTTATATTTTGTTTAGTGTACAATACAGAATTAAGAAATTATGTACTCATATAATTAGACTGATTAGTAGTTGTTGTTTTACAACAATTACTTTGATTCAACAGAACTTTGTAGGCCTCAAACAAGTCCCTCATCAACAGAACACTAGTTAACAAACTCAAATAAAGCCGAACTATGGCGTTTTATGGAAACATTTTCAGCTATTATGACGTTCCAAACAGCGGTAAATTGGCCATTTCAAAATTCCAAATAAGCGCCCATAATTATAGTTTAAACTTCTTACCCTCTATAATTTCTCGTTAGCCCCGAACTGTTTATTTTCTGATTTTGTGAATTACTGCAAAGTCTAGTTTTGTACGAAAATCTTAGACTGTAAAAATAACTTCATGGTTGTGATTTGCAGAGTAATTATGTTCGTATTGCACTTATCTTTTCAGATTGTGTATACCTGTTTTTATAACCTGTTTCTGTATTTAGGCTATTGATACAAAAAAATCTGGGCATCATTTTTAGCGCTTTCTTAATAATTTCATTAAAATATTAAAAAATATATATTAAAAAATAATAAAATAAATAAATAATATTTTAAATATTTTTTTTATTTTAGATACAGACTTAGGTAAATAAACTACCGTATGCATAAATCTTGAAATGCCTTACATGTAACTTCTAGGCAAGTATGCTCCGTCTTCGAATCACTTTCCATCAGGTGAGATTGTGGTCAAACGTGAGCCCTGCGATCAAAAATTAAGAGTCGCCAAGATTATTCCAACTATTTGGAAAAAAAAACCATGTGTTCTTATCAGATAGAAGATAGAAAACCAACTTTACAGACACACTGAAGGCATTGTGTGCCAGTAAACAGGCAAGACGGTTTTGACGAAGCTATCAATCAAAGCTGCAATCTTTTGAAGGAAGATTGTTAACCGTTTCGCTAGAACTTTTCGATAGAGCTGTTAACGTGCTTATTACTTATGTAAACCAATACTTCAAGCTTAGATTAATTCTCATGTTACTTGTGGGCGGCACACCACATTCTGTTTTTCCATCCTGCCTACCATCCTTTATTTATTTATAGATACTTTATTGTACACCAAATTAAAAATACACAAAGGAAACCTTAAACTAAAAAAACATACAATTATATAATTAACGCCTTATCGTATTCTGCGATCTCTTGCAGGCAACCTTTCTGCTGTCACTGACGCCCTTTTTAACCGATTACAAAAAAGGAGATAGTTCTAATTCGGTTGAATTTTTTGTTTCTGTTTGTTTTTTTTTTATTTTTTTTTATTTTTGATGGGTTTGCTCTTGACTCCAGTCTAGGTCAAAGATGACCGAGAAAAAGTCTACGATGGAGCGAGCTTACCCAGAAGGAGCCTGTTCACTCTAAATTTGAAGAGATTAGGGTTGTAAGCGTTTGGAAACACGGACGCAGGCAGAGAGTTCCACTCCTTTGCTGTGCGCATTATAAAAGACGTTTGGAAACGCTTAGTGCGAGTTGGTGGAATAGCAACAAGGTAGGGATGGTAAGATGCAGTGCGTCTGGATGTCCGATGGTAGAAGGGGGCCGGTGGGATGAGGTCGTGGAGTTCTTGGGCACACTCACCGAAGTACAATCTGTAGAAGACCGACAAGCAGGCAACCTTACGGCGATGAGCCAAGCTATGCAGCTTGGCATCCACCAGTTTTACGTCACCGATGAGCCTCTTAGCTCTGCGTTCCACCGAGTCAAGCGCGGCAAGCTGATACTTAGCTGAGCCATCCCAAAGGTGGCTACAATACTCCATGCAGGATCGGACTTGCGCTTTATATAGGGTTAAAAGCTGTCCAGGCCTGAAGTATCGCTTCACCCTATTTAGGATGCCCAGCTGCAGTGCAGTGACACATATGAACAGACTTTAAACCGTGTTTCAGAACTCGAACAAGAACTATGTGATGCCCGTAAGGCCCTTTGTATTGCAGAGTCTGTTAAGGTTAGTGAAAAATTATCTTACACCAATAACTTATTTGATGAGTTGGTAGGTGTTCAGTCAAAATCAGTGTGTGAGCCAGCCATAACTATAGATTTGACAGGTGATGACACGATACCATTATGTCCTATTGTAATGAGCCACAACAAATTAAAGAAATATGTTAAATTTAAGAAAATAATCAAACGATCTCGGAGAGAAATAAAAAAACACAATCTCCTAAAATTTAACATTTCACTTAGAAAGGACCGAGTCTGCCTTACAAATAGATTTAAACTTTGTACTGAAGAGCTGGACCAATGTAGGGAACAATATGATAAAGACATTCAGTGCCTCCAAAATGATTTAATATACAAGGAGTATTTGCTGAAAAATATTTATGAAAAATATGAGACCTCACAACAACAACTGAGTGAGCGCTTGTTTGAGGCTGGGGAACTATTGGATTTGGTGAAGTACAATGCTGAAAGATACGAGTCTCTGACTAATAATCTTTCATGCAGCTGTGTAAACCGACCATCATCTCCCCAGCCCCAACTAGACATGCCTCCACCGGTGTTGGCTCTTCCAGCTCTTCCATTAGAAACTTGTGTCAAAATACCAGCAAATAAATCCATATTTTTTTGTGATGAATTAGGGTCTGGCTTTGGAAAAATACTACATAACTACTTAAGCCATAGTTTTACCAACCATAGTTATCATAATATAAGTTTTAAACAAATGGTTAAAAGAATTATAGATACAAATCTTGATGATTATTCATCAATGGTTCTTCTATTAGGGAATAGTACTGGTATTACTAGAAAGGACATAGTGGATAGTGTTGACTCCTTATTAAAGTTAAACATAGGAAAGCTGATGTTATGTGCTTTTCCTTATTCCGATAGTTTATCTGTTGATCAAAACAAGCATATTTTAAAGCTGAATAATACTATTCACTTGCTGACATGTTGTCATAGTGACAAATTATTGTATTTTGACACTAATAAGTTTGTTAGTGGTTTTAAATTAACTCAGGGAGCTTTATCTCTGTCCGGTAAATGTAGACATATGATTGCTATGTTGATAGCATATAATATTAACGAGGTTATAGCTAATATAACACAGATTAGGTTAAGTGACGAGCCTGTGTTGTCTAGTTGCTCTAACAGCGTAGGGACTTATTTTTATGATTCTTTGTGTTGTACGAAGGAGGACCCACTTATAATATCAACTTTCATGGAGGCCTCTACCCATCAGATAGAGTATTCTCTTCCTGATGGAACCCATAAAGACATTTTAGACTCCTCAATTGTAGCTGTGGAGATCGCTCCGGATAATTCTTTAAACTGAACTGCAAGACAACAGAAGCTACCTCTTCAAATAACCAATTATTATATGTGGATAGGAACAAGGTATCTTCTGGCAGTAATAATATAGTTCATGGTAAAAATCCTAAGGGAGGGCAACACACGTTAAAATTGTTTAATCAGAATATTCAAGGTTGCCTTTCCAAATTACTTGAAATAGAAATGTTTTTAGAAAAGACCAAATTTGATGTAGTTTGCTTAACTGAACATTGGTTAAAAGATCACCAAGTAGGATCCATTAATTTTGAAAATTATTATGTAGCTAGCCTTTTCAGCCGACAATGTATGATACATGGAGGATCACTAATTTTAATTAAAAGTTACATTAGATCTAAAGAAAGAAAAGACATTGTTAAGCTGTCGGTTGAACACACCATTGAATTGTCCTGTGTTGAGTTGGATAAGCATGTTGTTGTTTGTGTCTATAGACCTCCAAGTTACCAGAATCTATCTGTGTTTGATTCTGTAATGGAAGATGTGTTGAAAAAAGTTTGTACTAGCAATAAATCAATAATTATATGTGGCGACTTTAATATTAACTTATTAGAAACTAACTCGAATAGTGTCAGATTATTGAGTCTATTTAAATCATTTAATTTATCAAATGTATTTATTGAACCAACCCGAGTCACAGCTTCGTCTGCGACTTGCATAGACAACATATTTTGCAATTGTGATTATTTACATAAAGAGATGGTGAATAAGTTACCCTCTGATCACAGTGGACAAACAATAACTTTTTGCACCTACATACCTTTGCAAAAAATTCAAATTAAATTTAGACCAATAACAGATACAAATTTAGAAAAACTTAATAGTACTTTGGCCAGTAAATTATGTATTCAAAGTTTTAATAACATACAAGACCCAAATGTGTTTTATACTGTATTTTTTTCATTACTCAACACTCAATTTAATTATAATTTTCCAATAAAGTCTAAAAGTATTTACACTAAGTTTATATTTAGTGATTGGGCGACTCCGGGCATTCGAAAAAGTAGAGAAAAGCTATACGAACTATATGGCCTAAAGCAACATGTGAATAACATAAGCTTTCATAAGTATGTTGCGAATTATTCAAAAACATTTAAAAGTGTATGCAAAATAGCTAAAGCTCTGTTTATTAGCAACAAAATAAAATCAGCAGATGACAAAATAAAAACCACCTGGAAAATAATAAATAATGAAACAGGTAGGAAGAAAAAGCGTGAAACTAAATTTAATTTAAATACCGTACATGGTCCCATAAACTTAGATGCAGAGGTAGCTCAGGAATTTGAAAACTTCTTTGCTGATATTCCTCGTAAAACTACACAAGCTCTTAACTCGTCACCCGCGCTCTCTGCTGCCTTTTTAAGGAAGAATGTCAAGGTATGCCCATCAGAGTTCAAGTTTCAACATACGAACCCCCTAGCCATTACTAAGGCTTTTAAAGATCTTAAAATTAAATCAACAGAAGATCTTTGGGGAATGTCTGTAAAAGTCGGTAGATCTATTATTGAAACTATTGCTCCCTACTTAGCTCACATATTTAACTCTAGTGTAGACCAGGGAGTATTTCCTGATCTCATGAAGCACAGTAAAGTCGTTCCACTGTTTAAATCCGGTGATAGTCAAGATCCCAACAATTACAGGCCGGTGTCAATCCTGCCGGTTCTCAGTAAGGTGTTTGAAAAGTTAATGCTTAACCAGATGTTACTACATTTTAATAAAAATTCCATCTTTCATGAACAACAATACGGTTTCACCAAAGGGCGTTGTACAACTGACGCCGGTGTCACCCTAATAAAGAACATCTTTAACGCTTCGGAGGATTCACAAGACGCCATTGGAATCTTTTGTGACCTCTCGAAAGCGTTCGATTGCGTTAACCATGAGACACTTTTGTTGAAACTCGAGCATTATGGAATTAGGAATACATCCCTAGACTTGATTAGGTCATACTTGAAAGACAGACAGGTTAAAGTACAGGTAAACGGTGTAAACTCACAAGGGTCTGAAATGACGATGGGCGTTCCGCAAGGTTCAATATTGGGTCCATTCCTCTTTTTAGTTTACATAAACGATTTGCCCCAATTGTTTCAAAATGAACCAAAGATGGTGTTATTTGCTGATGACACATCATTGATATTTAAGATAGACCGACGATCACAAAACCTTGATGATGTCAATTACTCTATTCACCAGGTTCAAGATTGGTTTACGGCAAACAACTTAGTACTAAATGAAAAAAAAACTAAATGTATTAAATTCACTTTACCTAATGTTAAAAGTAACGAATGTGACATCATATTGAATGGACAAAAACTGGAATTTATTGATCAGACGGTTTTCCTGGGAATCACTTTAGACGAGAAATTGCAATGGGGACCTCACATAACATCTCTTGCGGCGCGGCTAAGCTCAGCCGCTTATGCTGTTAGGAAAATAAGGCAGCTAACAGATATAGAAACCGCGCGTTTGGTCTATTTTAGTTACTTTCACAGCATTATGTCGTATGGTATTTTGCTGTGGGGTCGGGCTGCTGATATTGAATCCATATTTATTCTACAAAAGCGTGCTGTCAGAGCCATTTATAATCTTCGTCGCCGCGATTCTCTTAGGGAACTCTTTAAAAATATTAATATTATGACAGTCCCTTGTCAATTCATTTATGAAAATATAATGCATGTAAGGAAAAATCGACATCTCTTTAGCAAAATTAGTGATAGACATAATTTTAATACTAGAAATAGAAATAAACTAGATCAACCATTTTTTAGATTATCCAAAGTACGAACATCTTTCATGGGGTACTGTATTAAATGTTACAACAAAATTCCTTCTAACATATTAGAATTAAATGAAAGAAAATTTAAAACGTGTGTAAAAAAGGCACTTTGTGAACAAGCATATTACAAATTAGATGATTATATTCAAGATAAGAATGCTTGGAAACATGCTAGTCCTGCTCCATAGGACAATCTAGGGTGTAGTTGACATAGTGAAACTTTCTGATATGTTTGTGTTTATTATATTAATATTTATTATGTATACAGGTTTATTTACTGATTTTTATATTTAATTTAACTCACACACTGATCATTTAAATCAATAGTTGCAAAATTTGTACGTATGTGAGTACTATGTCCCCTTACTAGCAAACTTATTAATTTTACCTCTGCTGGCATTTCTTTATTGTAATTATTAGTAGTATATAAGTGCTATTTTGGGAGCATCGTCCTAACATATAATCAATTGATTAATGTATGCAAATATTGTAAAGCTTATTTTTGAAAAGAGTAACTATGGAGTTTCTTGTCCGTTCTTCTCCATAAGAATCTACCTTTTGCGAACGGACGACTAGAGTCACTATATTTTATTTTCTTTTGACGTTCAAAAGTGCCTTTATTGGTCCAGTTGAAATAAATCATTTGACTTTGACTTTGACTTTGACTTTGAGCTTTTTGGCCGCCGTTTGGGCTTTGTACTCGATGGTGACGCCGAAGTTGAGACTGGATGTCAACTCCATGCCTAGGAGCTCGAGCCGATCAGTCACAGGAACAGATGCACCCCGAAAAGTAGGAGTTTGGTCAAAACTACTCCTTTTCCTTTTTTTTTCCTAAACATTGTATGTGCCTATAAAATTTGAGGGTTTCCCTCGATTTTCATGGGATCCCATCATCAGATTCTGACTTGTTACCTCATTACTCCGAAAATTCTTTTTTAACTTGTCTATAGTATTATCATTCCTTTCACAATTAATTTATATTTTCTTTGGCTTCCTCTATATCCATCCATTTTAAAATTCATAACTCTTTTGTCACATGTCTTTCATAGATCCTCATCAAAACCTGAGATAGGAACTTTTCTGTTTTTTTTTTTATGTTGTAAGCATTTTAAAGTTACTATTGTTATTTAAAAAAAAATGTTGTATTTGGTCCTGTTCGATTCCCATTTTTTTTTCTATGTTCCATATTCTTTTTTCAATTATTTAAATAAAAATAGTTTTTTTTTAATCATTCTAAGAAAAAAATGTCCAGAATTAAACTGAACTACAGAATAAAGATTCTGATTTCAACAAAAATAATCTCCTCAAGTGCTGGACACCAAAAACCTAGAATAATAAAATCTCAACGTTGCAATCTCCGCTCTGCACCGTGACAGGTGCTTGTCCCATAATGTATGTAGATTATTTCTTCAGGTCCTCGCTTACGACTGCATTGCGAGATATAGTAAATTTATGCTTTTCTCTCTTTTCCTTCAATAATGTTCTTTAGTAGAGTGCTTGTCAGTGTGTGTCTTGATTTTCTTGTCTCACTCGCTTATTATTGTGTCGTGAGGAGATTAGTTGTACATTTTGCTGCGCGATTTCGTCGCGCGGGTTTAGTAGGTACTCTACGAACTTCATTTCCTTGTCCTCTCTCTATAAAGGCTAATGTGTAAATTACTTATTAATAGACTAAACGTAGGGCAGTTCGCTCAATCCGCGACATTTTTTTTACTTAGTGTATTTTTATACCCGTCGTAACTTTTAAACAAAAGGTCCGATTTGCATAATTTAAAGTGTAATTAGCGTATACATAACCAACCTAAATTACCAAACCATTTAAATGGATAAGGATTAACTTCATGATTCCAAAATTACCAATATTCCATTCTACCCGGGTTTTGATCGAATAATTTGAACAAAAAGCGGTTATTGTGACTTAACCATAATAGTTAGATATATACGCATGCAGATTTTTTTGTGGATATTGATGTTCTCTATAAAACTGTAGTACATCACATTGCTCTATTGTCAATAGTTTCCGCAGCATACGCGATGTAAGGTTTTTTTGGTATTTTTTTCTCACCTTGGGTTACATTATCAAAGTTTTCATACGGATTCCTAACTTTTTTGAAAATACTCTATAGCTTATGTTCATCAGGGATAATGTAGGATTCAAGTGGTGACGAAATTTTGCAAATCGTTTAAGTATTTTCGGAGCTTATTCAATTCAAACAAACAAAAAAAAACAAATCTTTCCTCTTTATAATACTAGTGTAGACGATTATTAGCACTAGGCCCGCGACTCTACCCACGCTGCAATTTTCTTAAGGATCTCTATTTTACTCGAGTTATAAATATAGCCTATGTTACTCAAAGATAATGAAGCATTCTAATGGTGAAAGAATTTTTGAAACCAGTCCAGTAGTTTTTGAGTTCATTCGTTACAAACATACAAAACTAAAAATCTTTGCTCTTTATAATACTCGTAGTAGTGTTAGAGATTAAATACTTTTAAACGTTTTTATTTAGTACAAGCTAAGGTGAGAAATTCTCTGCCGGTTAACTGATATCTATAATGGGGTGGTCTCTAATTCAAGAATTAATAATAACAGTACGTCTACCATGAGTTTTATCAATCTATACTCGCAAGCGAATGCAGTTAAAAAATGTACGAACACTTTTTAATTTAATTTAATTTAATTTAATTTAATCCTTTATTTCAGGCATCTATGGCCCATAAATAAAATACATAAACATAAAAACAATAACAGCTATAAATAAATTAATACATATTACAATACTGATTAACACTATAAACTACTGCACATAAGTTTATAATTTAATGGCTTCTGCCAGCGGCTTTGCCCGGGGTCCCTAGGGAACATACTCCTGGGATAAAAAGTAGCCTATGTCCTTTTTCAGGCTCCAGACTATCTGTGTACCAAATTTCATTATATATAATAATAATAAACATTTAATCTCAGAATCTCTTCCATAATTTGTTAGTAACAATGTAAACTTATAAACTAGTGTTAGTAATATTTAATACCTACTTATTGCAACATGAATGAGGCACGCCGATCCTGGGGAATGTCTACTTGACTGCGTGCAGTCGTATCCACCGCCCCAAGATCGGAGAGTCCCACCTTTCAATTAACGTTCTAAGGATGATGTTGGGGCTGGCGCGAACACGGCGCAACAGAGATGCGCACCTCTTGCGCATAATGGCCGAAAAACTATCGACGTTCGCGTCGGCGAACATGCCGGACGCGCTACAAAAACGCGGCAGCCCCATCAACACCCGGAACGTGTTGTTATATTGTGTGCGCAGGCCACTATATGCCCTCTGTGTAAAGTTCACCCACAGGCTGCACGTGTAAAAGGATTGGCAGTAGGCTTTGAAAAGAGTCACCTTAACCTGAGCCGTACAACGTGCAAACCTGTGGGCCAACATCCCACACCGAACAGCCAGCGACCTGCGCTCCCGCTCGACATCCACGTTGTCTTTCAAGTCGTCTGAAACCCAATGACCCAAATATTTAAAATGTGCAACTCTTTTTAGAGATCTGCCACAAAGCAAAACTGGTGGAATTGTGTTATAGCATTTACTGCCTGCTTTAAATACCATGAATTCGCTCTTTAGTGCATTATATTTGAGCCCATGGGTCTCAGCGTACGATTCACACACATTAATCAGTTTCCTTAATGCCTTGATCGATGGGCTCAGCAGAACCATATATACATTTAAATATGTTCAGTAGTTTTGGCGTGAAGGCGCGACAGACAGACAGACAGACGGACAGGCAGACAGACTTACTTTTGCATTTATAATATTAATAAGTAAGGATTTATTTAGTTGTTAACTAAAGTTTTACTTGCAACTTACTTGCTTGTTAATTAACAATTATAATTAGAAACTAGTTTTTGTTTTAAAGATTTCATACATTCTTTTAACTACAGTCGCTAGCAAGTATAGATTAATAGAACTCATGGTAGACGTACTGGTTACTTCTACCCAAAAATGGGGCTCGTCGACCACATCATCGCTTATGATGAGCTAGTAGAAAATCGCGAACTTATACTCTTTATTATTATTAAAATATAATTCGCATATCTACCAACAGATGGCAGGACCACATTATTTTTTCTACAATGATTATAATTTAATTTGCATAACTAATTAGGGCCTTTTTGCTAGCAATGATTTATTCCATGCTGATAGCAACTAGTGAGGCCACAACGCATTTTTACGCTCCAACAAAAAAATTGTAGTCATGGTCACGTACGAGCATGTCGGACATTATATTTTATTTTATGTTATTAACTTTGATACTGATTACTACGATTTCTTCGGTCTTATAACTTTGTTACTTTTATTAGAAGATACTGCACAAAATATCAGATGGCCAAACAACACGTGCACCCCCGTAATTTTCAATCTCAACATCAAATACAGCGCTTTCTGAACACAATTGCATTTTCCAACTACTTCACACAGTGTCCTCACGTACCAATTTTATAACGACAAAACAATAAGTTTTTAATTTCCGAACACCGTGTTGTCACGTTTTCGCAACTTGTGCCATCATGTGTAGAGAAAGAGGAAAATCACTTTGCAATGAAGTTGGATGCGCGCAGATAGCACCAGTGAACTGTAAAATTAGTTCTGAGTTTTCTTAAGACGCGTTTTCATATGGTGTGCTGCGGCCGATCCTACAAAATGAAAATAATGGAATCCTAGGTGGTCGAAATGCTCGTATTACCGCACAATTAACCGAAAGACTGCTGGTCATGTGCGTCTCGCATATAGCGTAAAAAACGCACCGGACCCAAAGGGTCATGGAAAATATTATTTATTATTATTATAATAAATAATATTCCTATCACTTCCCGTAGGTGTCGTAAGAGGCGACTAAGGGACTCGCCAGAGAATGGGCAGCAGCGTTCTCTGTAAAACTTAACACCATACACTGCGATCGCCAACCCGCCTGCCAAGCGTGGCAATTATGGCAAACCCCCCATTTGGGGGAGGCCTATGTCCAGCAATGGACGTCTTTCGGCTGTTATAATGATGATTATAATATTTATTTATGTAAACACAATAAACTTAAAAAAGATACTTATTATTCAAATGGGTACTTAGATTTTTATGAAAACATACGTTGAAAACCGTCAACCACAACCACGAGCTTAGCTAAGCTAGAAATAGGTTACTTCAAATCTAAAGAAGCATAGAAGAGCTGCTGTCAGACATTTAATCAGAATGAACGTGCGATCAGTGCGCTTAGTGTAAATGCTTCTTTACGAGAACACTATGAGTTGTAAACTCCGTTGGCTTTTTGAATTTCCAATAATTTTAAATTAGGTCCGGAACTTTAAGTCTAGTAACCTGTGAAGAAGTAAATGAACTTTTAAAGTACCCTTTAAAAGTCCAACGGAACCCTATTACTAAGCCTCCGCTGTCCACCCAGCAGTCGGTCTGTCAGCGGGCTATATCTCAAGAACCTTAATAGGTAGAAAGTTGTTTTTTTTTAAAGTGGGTACCGTTGTTGCCGCTATAACAAAAAAATAATAAAAAATTACATTATAAATAAAAGGGGGCTCCCCTAAAATAAATATATTTTTGTCGGCTTACGGTACGGAACCCTTCGTATGACCGTCTTGGCCGGTTTTAAGTATGTGTCCCTTTAAACTTAAATTCGTCACCTGAACATAAATATTTTGAATTTTATTATTAGAAGCATAGGTTTTCAATTTCGTTATCTTGTTCCATTAAGACAACATTAGTTTTGTCTTCTTCGCAAAGCACTAAGTTAAGGACACCTACTAACCCAATTCACTTACTCAAAATACGCATTGCGGATCTCCAAATAAGTTTTGGTAAGTAACGAGAGATCTTATTAGTAGACAATGTTTCTGTTTTGATTTTGGAAAAACCGGAGTGTGCACAAAACAATTTGTTTTGATCATAATAATTACAAATATTACGCATTTATTAAAAAAATTGCTAATATTATAATAGCCTAGCGTAATATTGTATAGTCTATTTTAAGATTCCTTCTCTGTATCTTTATACACAGGGCTACTTCGTCGACCCGCGCAACTTCGTCTGCTCCGCTCCTGTTGGTCTTGCGTATATAGCCTAAAGCCTTCCTCGATAAATGGGCTATCTAACCCTGAAATAATTTTTAAAAGCGGACCAGTAGTTTCTAAAATTAGCACGTTCAAGCAAGCAAGCAAACAAACTCTTCAGCTTTTTATATTTTAGTATATAGTTATAGCCTTCCTCGATAAATGGGCTATCCAACACTAAAATATTTTTAATTCGAACGACTACTCGTTCGAATTAAAAATATTTTTCCTGAGGTAGTGCGTTCAACCAAATAAACAAACAAACTCTTCAGCTTTATAACATTAAAATAGATTCTTCCCTTACTAGTGACTGACTGTCTGAGTGACTGACAGACAATGCAATGCTCGTCGTAGAAAGCTGAAATTTGGCATGTAGGTTCCTTGGGGAATATAGGGGAGCAGTAAGAGAGGATTTCTTGATATTCTTACAGGAACGGGAAATAACGGGATATGCGGTTCTTATGAAATACTTTTGTGCTCTTCTCTCTGTTTTTTCTTCTGTTAAGTGTTCTGTGTGTACATAAGAAAATGTTATGAAATAGGGAATATGCACGCGATTTTTTTATTTGCAAAATGAAATACTTATTAACCCTAATAAACAATTATGAAATTATTTTTTAAATACCTTCATCAGCGATGAAGTTATAAAGCTTCAAAGTTTACTATTAGAAAGAGAAGTCCGATATGAATTGTGACGTCAAAGTTCTTGGCGCCTAAACAGCTGCCATAGAAAACAGCGTTTTCGCGAGAGGGACAGATACATTTGTTTAAAATAATTATATCTCGTTTGTTTTTTGAGCAATTTTGATTCTATTTTCACTGTTAGTATTTTATTTGTGTATATTTTTAGATAAACTGTGTAGATAATAAATATTTTTATCGTGCATATTCCCTATTTAGATCAAACAGCTAATAAACATGACATAAAAAAAAATGCAAACACAAACCGATCCCCACGAAATCGAAAAGACCATCTCGTTTGCACAAACGATATTTTTTAAAAGAAAAATTATGTGAAGGTCTGAAGTGACACGGAGGCTGCGACTATTACTCAAGGTGTCATCTCGTTTCGGGCTAGGAAATGGGAGTGACGCTTGTTTTCCTCCTCCTTGAGGGGGTTGGTGAAAGTCAAGAGCGGTTGGCGGGCGATTTTATTTAATCATCATCATCGTCTTAAGAGCCAAAAGACGGTGCACTTGCTGGACATAGATTTTTCCTAAGTATCGTCACATAAACCAGTCTTGTATGTCTTCCATCCAGCATATTCTTCACTTATTCAAAGGACTGAGTCATTTTAAAGTATCGGGCTGAACACTTCCTCAAAGTAAGCGTCCGCACCGGCGCCTCATAAAGGGCCATTGACCGCATGAATCTCACGTAAATCCTCCGGCAGCAGGCGTTTGGACCCCCTAGATTGGGCAAAAGCCGCTTAAAGGCAGCCCCGGCCCACCCGAATCTGGGAACCAAAGGTTGTATCGTTGGAACTAATCGTCGGTGTAGGAGATAAGTCCCATCTTTGAGGAGTGGCTAGAGGGGCGTTCTCAATTTTTGCTTGACGCAGGTACTCACCGAACACGGTTGTTTCGAGAGATACCCGTTTCGGATTCGGCTGGAGGACACGCCCGGGTGTCAACATTGCGAGGATCGCCCGGAGCACACAGTGGAGCGTACCATGGAGGTCTGCCCTACTTGGGTGAAACATCGCCGTGTCCTCGTCGAGGCGATCGGCGGCGGCGATCCGGCACTGGTTCAATCCATGGTCTAGAGCGAGGAGGCATGGTAAGCGGTTACCTCCTTCTGCAAAGCAGTAATGCTAGCCATCTAGGCCGAAAGTGTGAGAGTCACCTTGGGCGTCGGGAGTCGTGGGGCGATTCCCGGCCACCGTAGGCGCAGGCGTGCGGACGGCGAGCATTGGGTGGCTCGCCGTCCGATTAGAACCAGGCCGGCGACGGCGCGTTGTGTTCCACGCGCGCCTCAAAGAGATTTCAGCATATAAGACGGGGTCCGCTAGGGCCAGTGTCTTTCAGAGTTGTGGAATTTGTTCGAAAGAATCACCGCGGCCCTGGAACGCACAGGGCATTAAGAGGATTATGGATGGGTTTTAGTCAAGTCAGTATGAGTCTGACACTTCTGCTCCGCCCAGAGCGGGAAGTCATTCGATGATTTCCTATACTTAAATAAAAGTCTGGGGGATGAGGTCTCACTAGCCTTTGGCGTGAACGGCGTGTACAAAAATGTCAGGAAAAAATATTTTGTTTACACTTTTGATATTATGATTTTTTTTTGCTTTCTCAGTATTGAAAGCGTTTCAAAACACCATGTTCGAGCTCTAATACGATGAAGCTGGCATAATAAGAAATTAATAATACCCTTAAAGCCTTCATATTATTATGGTTTATGGTATGGTTTTATCGCTGCTGAGTAATTGGTCCAGTCTCCATACAAATTTGCCCGTGGTCCTTTAAATGACTTAATTTCATATTAATTGGTATTTAAGAAACGTCAGAATCTAAGTCAAGGTGATAGATAAAATTATGGTCGCATTATTTACGTTGTCAAACAGATGAATTTTTGTAAAATAAATTGTGAACAAAAGTGGATATGTGATTTATTTCAAAATCTTCCAGACTGTAAGTGTGTTAAGGATTAAAATAGAGAATATCTGAAAAACATTGAAGATTCGAATAAATTCAAAATAATAACACACTCACTCAACTCATTTCAACTTTTCAAGCTGAAATGAATTTAAAGAAAAGCGATCTTCATAACTGACTGCCCGCTATTAACTTGGACCAAATGTCTACCGACAAAACGAAGGTATCTCGAGTTGTTACTTCGATGTTACAAATTAACTGACGGAAATTTTATGGCTAGAACACTTTTACGATTACATTTGGACGCTTTACCTTAGTATTTTTTTCATTTAAATTGAGGAAAACGGCGGGTGGCATCGTAGTATTTTCTTTTATCACCTTTAGTCACCCGGAAACGAGAAAAGGATCGGTACTTATAACCGCTTCATTGGTGTATTCTCAACCGACTACTTCAGAAGGCAGGTTATATTTTTTAATGTTGGCGATGTTACTGTTGGTTTTTCTTCCTACTAATTGGGTATTTTAAATGCATTTGTTGAGTGCTGTAGAATACTCCAATAAAAGTTTATAATTAAAGTTAAAGAGCAAAAAGAGAGTTATGTTCGGAGTTTTTTGGCGTGATCGAATCACAAATGAAGATATCCGAAGAAGTACCAAGGTTCCGACAAAGCCAAAAGAATTGTCAAACTTAAGTGGGGCAGAACACATTCTTCGTAGAACAGATAGTCTTTGGGGTCAAAAGAATCCGGTCTGACTACCGCCTACCAAAAAACCAGCTCGTAGCCAGCAGACCGTAGCGTCGGAAGACCTCCCACAAGGTGGTGGTCTCACACAGAACCGATCTATGTGGCAACACTTACTTCTGCTACTTGCTGTGATATCAGATGTAAGGTACCTGTGAGCACCCGGTCGCAACAGCCGTCGCGACGCAATAATAATTGAATAATTTATTGTAAAAAAATCGGCGGCCGCCATGTTTTTTGGTCGATCGGGGGGCATAGGACATTAAAAACTGCGTTTTTTCAAAAAAAGACTTTTAAACCGCGTGATGTGGTATGGCACGTGGGATGCCATGATGCGTCAATTTCAGTTGACGCCCAATGGCACACACGTGTGCCAATGAAAAATGACTATATTACATGCATAATTATTTAACTGTGAACAGTTGAGGACCTGGGCCCCAAGTCTGCTATTTTTTATAAATTCGTCATTCCAACACGATTCCATTGTCATTTTGCTAAAAGTTCGTTATCTGCTAAATTCATAATGGTCGATCACTGGTCGGTCAATGGTCTCGTTATAGAATCGTGTAGAATGACATAGTCGTATTGCCAATATTATAAAACCCGTAAGTAGAAATTATTTTTGAACATTAGGTTATGTCATTTGTCATTTTGTACGAGATTACCTTTCTATGCCATTTCTTTCAACGGAGTGTCAGTGGTTGACCATTGGAAAGTCATAATGACGCTTTTATATTAGTAGATTACCAAACTTGTCAAAATCAACCATTATGAAATCAATGATAGACCATTGTGACACTATTGTAATAGCAGACTTGAAGCCCTGGTGAGAGTGGTGACCTGTATTACAGGTGTTACTACCTAGCACTGGCACCAGCGATCCACCGCCAAAATCATTAGCTATTTCTTGTGTGTACAATATTGTTCGTTTTTATTGGCTTGTGGTGAGTAATAGACAGCTTTTATTATTATTATTACTTAAGTGAGGCCTATGTCCAGCAGTGGACGACGTGGACGTCCTGAAATGCTGATGATGATAATGTCATTTTTATGTTTTGATTGCAATAGTTTCTTAAGTTAAATTCTTTTCACACTTTGGTCATCATGCCTTTAAGAATATCTTGTTAATAGGTATATATCTTGATGATAGGTACAAAAAAACATTTTGTTTTTGTTAAGTGGCTTACTACGCAATTTGTACATTACAGTCACTTTCAACATTGTTGTCGTTGCATCACTTTACAATACTGCAAGTTATAATACATTTGCCAGGGTTGCGGAATTTGTTCGAAAGAGTCACTGCGGCTCTGGAACGCAAAGGGCATCAGGAGGAACACGGATGGCTTTTAGTCAGTAAAAGTCTGACACTGCCTTCTGCTCCACCCAGAGTGGAAAGAGTCGTTTGACGATTTCCCATCCTTAAAAACAAAAAAAAAATTATAATACATAGTGTATCCATTATAAGTTCAGAGATTCCAGGAAACGACTACTCGTAGTACCTCAAAACGGTTAGTAATATCTCTAGTCTTGGCCTAATTGATCTGAAATTCAAGACGCCTATTTTCTAAGGAGAGTGGAGCAATCTTCCTTTAAATATAAAATTACCACGTCAGTAAATCCAGTGTCTAAATCCAAACTTAGTAAATGCTAAAGTAAGTTTTCTTGTTGGTTAACTTTTCACGTTTAAAAAAATAGTCTTCTATCTAATTTATGTGATGGTTTGGTATCGTACAAATAATTGGAAATAGTTTTGACGATCTAATCAAACTGAAAGTAATCATTTACCTAAGTATTTACTCATCTTTTCATCAAAAACTGCTTTGTTATTGGTCTGATCGCAACTGTCGATCTTTATACTTAATATTAGTTCAGACAAAATAAAATGGCGAGCATGAAAAAGTACCCAGTCTAACAGTCCTCATCAATCAATACTTAAATTGTATTACAAATTAGTGAGCCCCAGTTCAGTATCCTGAACAAGAGAACTGGCTACTTTATACTTTTCGCTGACAGATCTCATTTGCAATTCAATGGGATAAAGGCTGTTTCTCGTATTTATTGGATCCGTAGATATTAGATATTTTGTTCTATTGACCCAGTATTTCTGAGCAGAAGTGTGCACGATCAGGAAAATGGGCATTTGTGAGAGATATATAACCAGAGTTCACTGTAAGATCAACCCTTACATAGTTTCAAAAATTTCTAGGGCTTTTTTTTCCTACACTTTGGAATAAAATAGAAACTAGGAGATTATGTCTATTTCCTGTTGAGACTGGTTCAGTTTTGTGTGGATCCCTTCTTCTTATGTCGAATTTTGCTAACATAATACACTGAACAACTGATTTTTATTTATTCATAATTTCGTGTTGGTACCTAAGTGAATTTTATTTATACAACGTGTAATAGAATAATCGCAATACCTCTCAAGAGGTCATTGTACTCATCATTATGATCAACTTTCAATATGGGACCAAGCCCGAAATCGCGAAAAAAAATCAGGTGTTCAGTACATTTTGTCGAGTTATACGCACATAAATATATGGGGGAGCCGATTTTTTTCGCGATTTCAGTGATAGTCCCATAGTGAAAGTTGATCATAATGATGAGTACAATGACCCCTTAAGAGGTATTGCGTTTATTCTGTTACACGTTGTATTTATGAATACTTTCACCCCCTGAAATTTACTATGAATTAAAAGACTTGCTGTAACTAGTTTATGCCTGAGTGTTTCTATATTTCGGCACAGTATTCATATTCATAGTTCGAAGGAACTATGAATATGAAGGAAAAAAGGCTCTAAGCAAAGTGATATGCTATTAGCGAAAACGAAATTACCGAAAACCATAATGTTTTCCATTTGACAGCCATTTTAATAATAATAATAAACATTTATTTCAAAATCTCTTCCATAATTTGTTAGTAACAATGTAAACTTATGAACTAGTGTTTTTGGTGGTACAATTCAATTTCATAATCTTTCGAACTTTTTGGGAACTATTATCGCATACATGTGCACTTCGAATGTCTTTATCTCCCTAGCTATCTTACTTGCATTTGCGTTTGCCTATTTTTTTTCTATTTAACAAAAATTCAAAAAGTTTTTTGATCCGTAGTTACCAATTGGTAAAAAATATGGTCACCTAAATTTCATTATTAACTTTGCCAATGGTCAAAAATAAAAAAAACAATTATTTTATAACTAAAAATTGGTCCAAAAACGCATTTTAAACATGCCCGCTATTTTTAAACAATGAGTAACTACGGATCAAAAAATTTATAGGTACTTACCGTTATGTTAAATTATTATTTGGTCATAACAATAAAATCGTCGATCATTCTCTCATACAAGAAGAAAGGGAACCTTAAAGGTCCAAAACAGTAATAAATCACACTTAATTCACCCAGAACCGACATTACCACAAAAAGAAACTCCAATTGAGTAATAATCCCATTGCATCAGTCGCATGCAGGACGGCTCAGTCCATTTTATCAAACCACAATCTAAATGGACGTATTCGGGCACACCCGTATATTATTCAAGTGACGTTTTTGCGAAATAACGTGATGAAAGCTTTAAATCCTCTTCCATTAAGCACTTATTGTGTGGGTGATCCCGCCGCTCTTTACGAAATCATTTTTTCATGATTAAACAGTCCCCTTTTCAAGTGAATTGTATGGGTAGGCCGATTAAAAATTCGATGTTCGGCAATTTGTAAATCCTTTTCGATTGCTCATTTTGGCGGTATGTTGCTGGATTATGGTTGCTCGCAGATTTATCTTATGAAGTCTGTGCGTACGTTGTCGCTCGATTGTTATAAGTGATTGGGGATACTACTGCCCAAATCTACCGTTTTTCACTCCAGTGGATTGGTGTGGAAATTGACATAACAATTTGTATAAAATCGAAAATATAAATCCTCGTCTGAAACTGTTTCTAGTCAAGTTAACTGGGCGCCAATGTTAATTATATATTTAGACAAATGGACACACTTGCCTCTGTGCTAAACAAAAGTTTAAAGGAAAATTGCGTGTTCCAACATAACTGTTCCAGTCTACCAATTTCAGCATGGAACTTTAATATACAGCTCATATTGGGAGATCTACACGTAATTCGTAATTAATACACCTTTGGGGTCATTCAAGGATTAGGTACGTAAGCACCAATGGGGTTGAGGGGTCTTTACTATGCTTATTTTTGATGACATGGGGGACGAGGAGATTTAAATGGTGATTACGTCAGCAATATTTACTTACTTTTTTTGTTTGAAAATCGACCGAGTAAAAACTATACCAGTGCTTACGTAAGCGTAGGAGGGAGAGGTAAGAGCTTTCATTACTAACGCAGACACGGGAAGGGGGGAGGGGTTTCAAAATGACTAAAATTCTGCTTACATAAAACTTGAACGGCCCCTTACAACGATATTTCGGTAAAGAGAACTAGTTGAACCAGTAGGCTCGTTTTGCAGTTATTCCAAGTACTATTCAAAGTACGAATGCGACGTATGATCGGTGTTTTAAGTACCTAGTTTTGTAATACTGTGGCACGGAGTAGGTAGCAAAATGAAGTGCTATAATAATTGTGTTATTAAATTTGTAAGAGCTTTGTGTTTAAAGTTCTACTTGCAACAAGCGATAGCTAAATTTACCTATGCTTATAAGGTGGTTTGTCGTATTACAATCAATGAATCATAGACTGATAACTTTCATTTTTATCATCAGTAAGCAGGTCGATAGTTCAAAAGATTCTTTTAAAACTACATCATCTAGGAAATTACAGTTAATCCCATTACTTAATACATATTTAAGAGGGTTGTTATAAAAAAAAAAGATGTTAAAAAAATTGGCTCAAAATACGACAAAAAAAATCCAAAAAAGTAAAGCAAGCATTCAAGTATTCAGATGCATTTAATTACAGATTCGATGCATGATTTTAAGCACGCATAGCGCAACACATAGACTATAATTTATAAACGTGGGAGGAAATTAATAATTCCACAATGAGAAAGCCGCGTGTGGCAGCTGGTAACTTATACCACCACCCTTAAATATGACGACACACTTCTAAATGGTATATCCTGTACAAGAATTTTAGTTTATATAGGTGTTATGGTTTATATATGTCTATATGTCGTATCATATAGGGTTACAGGGTCCCTACAAAACTTTAGAGATATCGGCCTTTTAATCACAAGCGCCACCCAGTCCCGGGTCACCCAGCTGACCCCGGGACATTTGAGCGACCTTGCGAAAAATGGGCGGGACTGCCAAGTCGTTATTATTTATTTTTGGCTAGAGAGAGAGACGACCTAGATGCCCACTTAGCACTCCATCAGAAGTCCAATCTGTGTATAATGCATTTATTTCCGAGTACCAAACCGATTCGTTTTTAATATTGATGGTGGGAAGGAAGCGACCCGCGGTTTTACGGAGTCGTTTAATCGAATTTTTTTTTTTCTGTGAATTTTTGTATGCAAATATTATTTAAAATGTTGTTCTTATGTGTTATAATAAAAATACATTATGGTAAGTTATTGACTGATAAGTTTATGATAAAGTCAAAAATTAATCATATACGTAAAGTATCTAGAATCTAATAGCAAAAGTGTGTTGGTTTGTTTATAACGCTTTTTCGCCTAAATCCATAAATTTTGGTACAGATCTAGACCCCTGGAGACGATTATGTGGAACTTTAACGTGAGCAAAGCCGCGGGAAAAGCTTGTAATAAGCGAGAATGGATGAATGTTCCTCTTTCACTCAAAAATTACTGAAGGAATTTTGATGAAACAGCAGTGTATCAGAATATCACATAGGCTATCAATATATATAAAATTCTTCCGTTACTGACTGACTGAGTAATTGAGTGACTGAGTGACTGACAGACAACGCACCGCTGAAACTACTGGTCGTAAAAAACTGAAACATGGCATGTAACTTCCCTATACTCCGAAGGGTAGCACTAAGATATTTCCATAAATTCCTACGGGAACGGGAAAAAGCGGGATATGCGCGTTTCCATTCCACAAGGATAAAGCCGCGTGTAGCAGCTATGCATAGTTACTACTTAGACATAGAAACAAGAATTTATATTTCTTTAAAGCTAAACAAAGCAGTGCCTATTCTCGTAACAGCTGAATGGAGAGTCACCACGCGCAGTACATTGTTTCAAACAATAATAATTCTTACGTGTAAATTACAAGCTGGCTTATCTTAACAATAAGTAAAGGGTCTGTTTGTCTTTTCAACCCTCTTGATAAAACTCTTGCTGAAATAATTATGGTCACAACATAGCAGAGATTCTGGGAAGGTACTTCCTTATCATTATATTTATTTGCTCACTTTTAATCGTATTTCGGGCCCACGACTCATGGTAGCATTAAGGAGTGTGAGGTTTTAGTCGCTAAGAGTCGATATAACGCTCCTTTCTCTCCAGAATTCTGTCTAATGCCTAATGCTTCTTCACAATCCCTAATGCTACCATGAGTCGTGGGCCCGAAATACGATTGAAAGTGAGCAAATACGCTAAAGGTTTTCTTCACAAAAAAAAAACTGGCCACAACACATGATAGCTAATGGAAACGCGCACATCCCGCTTTTTCCCGATCCCGTTTTTTCGGGAAATCTCTTAGTGCTCCCTTCGGAGTATAGGGAAGCTACATGCTAAGTTTCAGTTTTATACGACCAGTAGTATCAGCGGTGCGTTGTCTGTCAGTCACTCAATTACTCAGTCAGTCAGTAACGGAAGAATTTTATATATATTGATAGCCTGTGAAATTCTGATACACTGCTGTTTCATCAAAATTCCTTCAGTAATTTTTGAGTGAAAGAGGAACATTCATCCATTCTCGCTTATTACAAGCTTTTCCCGCGGCTTTGCTCACGTTAAAGTTCCACATAATCGTCTCCAGGGTTCCACCTAGGTCTGTACCACAATTTATAGATTTAGGCGAAAAAGCGTTATAAACAAACCAACACACTTTTGCTATTAGATTCTAGATACTTTACGTATGTGATTAATTTTTGACTTTATCATAAACTTGTCAGTCAATAACTTACCATAATATATTTTTATTATAAAACATTAAAAAACAACATTTTAAACCATATTTGCATACAAAAATTCACAGAAGGCAAAAAAATGTCGATTAAACGACTCCGTAAAACCGCGGGTCGCTTCCTTCCCACCATCAATATTAAAAACGAATCTGTTTGGTACTCGGAAATAAGTGCATTATACACAGATTGGACTTCTGATGGAGTGCTAAGTGGGAATCTAGGTCTTCTCTCTCTCTAGCCAAAAATAAATAATAACGACTTGGCATTTTTCGCGCCCATTTTTCGAGATGTCGCTCAAATGTCCCGGGATCAACTGGGTGACCCGGGACTGGGTGGTGCGTGTGATTAAAACGGCGATATACCTATCTAAGGGAAACCCTATATGAAACGATATATAGACATATATAAATCACAACACCTATATAAACTAAAATTCCTATACAGGATATACTATGGACTTTACACAGCAGATTTAAAGGTTTCCACGAATGGTCGAAGGTTGTAAGTGTTTCTCCGACTGCTTTTGACTTACTCATTTAAAAGTATATACCTACGCATACGTGTGCGATGCGCGCTCGAAAACGGACGCGTTTGTGCTATATAGCACGAATATTGTATTCGCGTTTTGCGCAGCGGTAACCGCTGTCCGATTTTGTTCGCAATGGCTACAAAGCAGCTCATTGTCAACGCACTTTTGGCATTCGCCAAGCATGCCATCGACTACATGGACGAGGTCAGCATCTTGCAGATCTGAAAGTCCTCCTACAAAGAGGAAGAGGTACACAGTGCCAAGTTGCTGCTATTTCAATCACTCGACCAAGTTGGTCAGATGCCGGAGGGATGGTGGCTGAAGGACATCACGTCTCTGAAGGTGAGTCTCAAAGAAGAGGAAGCCTACTTGTCGCAACCAGTGTGGCACAGCGCCGGTTGGAACTTATATGCTGCTACGTCCTGCAGTACTGACGACGCAGCTGTACGTGTCCCGTATACACCACACTACGAAGACTGAAGACATCGTAGAGTACATACGGGTGAAGACCAACTGGACCTTGAGAGTTTCAAGGCACGTATTTTCATTCGTAATTTGTCAAAATGTATGAAAGGTTTTTTGACAGATTGCGACTGAGATTCGAATGTAAACGTTGTTTAAAAATCAGAATAATTTGAAATCTGGCCCATAATAAGGGTTCACTTGTTTTAAAAATTGTCATATTAACATATTGATATATGAAAAACCCAAGATACACACTCAACATCTCAAAAACGTCCACAAAAAACAGGCGCAATATGTATAATTGTGCGCTAGTTTCAAACAGTCTCGCATCGCTCGCAATACTGCACTGCTTTGTAAAAACAACTTTAAGCGATCCGTGTAAGGTTGAATTTGCAAAATAATATTGCGCATCACTCGCCATACTACACTGCTTTGTAAAAACAACTTTGAGCGATCCGTGTAAGGTTGAATTTGCAAAAAAAAATGTTTATAGTATAACTACACACAACTCACACATGACACTTGATACATGTCAGTTTTTGACGACAGTTTCGAGTATTGCATTTGTTCGAGACTGTGCATCTTGGGTTTTTATATATCAATGTATTAATACAAAACGATTGTTAGCAATATATTATAAACTAAATGATCTGTTAAAAAGTATTTTATTAAAAAAAAAACTTGCCTTATCATTCGTAGTCCTCCCATACACGACAAGTGCAGTAATGAAAACATGACTGAAACAGCATGTTTTAAAATAATCAGTAATCATTTTGATAAATTATATTTATTTTAACACTTTTACTATAACTTTTTTGGTCATTTTAAACTAGATGAGGACGGTATTTCCTGGCTGACTATCTTGGGAAGAAACACCTAAATAAACTCAGAGCTCATAAATATCAACCAATAACCATTCTTAAAAAAAACTAACTTTTGCAAGCAGTTTTACCTGTGTGAAGGTATGTCATAAATTATCCCACGGGAACGTTCTTGCAACCGGGATAAAATAATACTATGGGCTAATTTAAATCATTGTCTATCCGTGTTTAAAATTTCATTTTAATAAAGTGTTAACGAGTGATTTATTTTTAAACACCACTAAAAAAAAAATCGCAAGAATAGTATATCAATAATAACTCACAATAGTTTCATGTTGTACTTTAAAATATGAATATTTTTAATTTTTAGTCCGCCCTGCCGCACGTTGGCGTGGGGAGTCCGAAACTGATTTATTACGAAATAAAAACAAATATTTTGGTTCAAACTATTTCCGATAAAAACAATGATGATGATGACGTAGGTGGCAGTTGTTTTAATTTTGTATGTTTTGTACTAACATTAGGTTAAGACTTTTACTAACAAGCTATGGATTTTATCTGAAATAAATCTTTATTATTATATTTTTGTCAATCGAGACCTTGGGTACTTAGGGTTATCAGGTATTTAATAATTACGCTGATTAACGTTAAAATAAACCAGTCAAGTGCGAATCGGAATTTCACATGAAGGGTTTCGTACCGTAAACAAAAAAAAAACATATATCTTGTACGATTTCTTGTATCCCTTTATTATTTTTTATTTAAAATAATGATGTAGTATAAAACCCCGAAAGTTTCACAAACAAGATTCCAAACTCAATTAAAGAGTTAAATTAAAATGAATGAAAACATCTATTGATAAAGGATTTGCGAACACCTTGAATAGCTTTGCAAATTCGCAAACACAGATCGACAGATATTTTTTTTTTCTCATTGATATATCGTGAAAAGTTCCAAATCAACCAGGTGTCAGTTAACGGCATTTTAGATATACCACGGAAGAATTATTGTATTGACATAAAGTGAATTTGTGGATATAGAAAGTGCAATGTTTGCCTTTTTTTTTCAAGTTTACTATAGGTATTAGTATACACTTAGCATAAGATTGATTTGAGTACTGAAACTATTATTAACACGAAATGTTAACAATTTTTAATTTGTTGACCTTACGCAATTTGGTTTGGAGCCGCTGGGAACAAAATTATGTGGCGCCTAAGAATAAGACCACAGCAATGTGGCAACGCTGCGATACCCTTTTACATATCGCAGAACAATTTCGATGAAAAAAGCATTGTCAAATCTTTGCGTCTCGGCTTGTTTAGCACCCTTAACAGACCGTACTTATTTCATTAATCCAACAGTCCGCGGTCACTAACTAGCCGAAGGTAGAGGAAACTTCCAGAAGTTTGTTTTTTGTTAGTTAATTAGGACTAAAGACAACCAACGGGTGGTCCTTGTTAGTCGAACTTAGTCTTTAAGTACCTAGTTGTGTTTGGACGTTGCGAGAATGTTGATGGCCGCGAATGTTCATGGATGTTTGTTCTTTGATAAACACTAGTTTTTAGGGTCTCGAACGTCCGTATGGAAAATGTAACCAGCAGTGAGCTATCAATCCAAGTTATCAATATGGAATGACAGCTAACTTTGTGATCACTTCACCCAAGCCTTCACTTCGACATGTTTACGGAATCGACCGGTTGTAGGGTGCCTGTCCATTTCAGCGGAGCGAGGCAGCGGAGCAGAGAAACAAAGATTTTTCAACCAATGGAATTGCATAAAATCTCCGCACCACGTGAGTTACTAACATTGTGTGCCTTGCTCCGGTGAAATGCACAGGCAACCTTACAGGGTCACTCGTGTGCCTGTCTGTCCGTCGGTCGCCGTCAATTTGCCTCCAAAGTCTGCTATTTAAATTTTAACTGAATCGGTTGAATATTGCTATACATTATGAACTTCTGTGACCAAACATAGGCGCTTAACATAAATAAATGAGAGTATGGGGTCACTTATGGTGGACAAAGTAGAAAGACAGCTTGACACTGAATCCTAAAATTGTGTGTTGGTTTGAATGGTTGTAACAAGTCAAAAGCAGCAATAGCACAATCATTGCTAAAATATTTCATTGATTTTACATTCATTGTGCGTACAGCTAACGAGTGGAATTACCTGTCAGAGTCTGTGTTTCCTGGTAGCTAGAACCTCGGAGTCTTTAAGAGGGGACTCTAGTCCCGAGGAATTTGAAAAATAGTTATTTGAAGAAACTATTGCCGATGCCGTCGCGCTGCGCCCTATCAAGTAAAGTGCGAAAGCGACAACTGCAGCAGAGGCTGATTATACCTATAAAACTTTGTCCAAAAGACGTTTTGTATTCCGCTGTTTTCTTCTTCAAAACTGGACTGACTGTAAAAATTATATATCAAAATTTAGAGGAAGACTATATTTATGCTTCTATTAGTTTCTATTTTGTTAAAAACTTATCAGATTTGTCTGATAGTCGTCTGAACATGGCGGTAAAAACGGGCTATTTTTTCGGGTTTTTAGGATGTCATCATTCTTTAAGTAATTATGTTTTGGAAAAAAGAAAATGATAGCGGCACGTATTGCTTTGATCTATATTTTTTGGAAAAAAAAAACATTTCTCTATCAGAATCCACGAAGAAAACAGCGGAATGCGTTTGTATGGAGAAAGGCCCGAGAGTTACCGACTAGAGTAATAGCTTAGTGAATAGGTTTCTTTTAGGCAAACGTGCTACATCTTCTACCATATCATCGCTTACCATCAGGTGAGATTGTGGTGCCCATCAATAGAAAAAAAGTAACACCATAACAAAACGTGGCTCAGATCTGTTATTCCGAAAAATTAACGCAATTTCGGAAAGGATACGCCAAGCAACGGAGCGAAGTCGCGCAAAAAGCAACTAACTTAATATCATTATCCTCGCCATCTTGTCCCCACCTAATTCTACATACATAACACATTGACCCTTCAAACAAACCGACTCAACGGATTACCACACAACACACAGGCTGTATAACCTTGTAATACATCCCAGATCTGTCAATTAATTATTCAGTGTTCGACAATTCCTCATCAGCTAAGCAGTAGGTCACGGCTCTCGCGTTCATGATAGTCAATAGTGGTTTTGTGGTGACTGACCCTTATATATAAGCGTATTAGGGAGCTTTGTATGAGAGGTTAATCGTATTGGCGTTATAGAGATAGGCACTGATAAACCGCCGACATAGATAAACGAGTATTCTAAGTCCGTCTAAAGCAACTCAAACTCCACTCGACTCAATTGCCATGACAACGGAAAAAAAGAACTCTATTTATGTCAACTAGCTGCCACCAACTAAACCCCTCCCCCCCCCTGCATGTTATTTATTAATATAGGCTACTAGCACTACACCTGCGACTTCTTTAACGCGGTTTTATTATTGCAATTTTCGTAGGGAATTTCGTAGGGTTTCTTTTCGTTTTTTTTTAATTTATTTATGATGAATTTTCTGATATTTGATCCATATTATTGTGAAGTTTTATCCAAGTCCATTCTGTAGTTTTTGCATGTTAGAGTTACGTTAATAATATTAGTTGGATGTAGGATAGGGTTGCGGAATTTGTTCGAAGGAATCAGTAAGAGTCTGACACTCCCTTCTTCTCCGCCCAGAACGGGAGGAAGTCATTTGGAGATTTCCCATCTTCAAACAAAAAAATGTCCAACGTCTTTTTCGAGACAAAGGGTGTCACACCACTATCTTCTACAGACTGCTATTAAGAAACTCATACTGAAAAAGCCCTAATAATTGAACTCAAGTCTTTACACCTGACAGTCATACTTGTAACCTTGATTCCAACGAAGTTTTTAGTATGTTTTTACTGTCCAAAGAACAAGGCAAAAAATAAACAATATGTATACCTACGACCTAGTATTCTACTTATTTTGCAACTGAGATGTGAAAGCGAATTGCTTCTCTATCGAAATCTGTCAGGAAGCCTCAATTTCCCTACATTTTTGAAAGATTGCGATTGAAATGCGATTGTAAATGCTATTTAAAAATTAGCAATTGCAAAAGCAAATTAGCCTACTGAAATACAATCATAAACAAAACAAATACAACTAAATCCAATTCAGTTGCCGAACACGTCTACAAGTTGGTCGCAAAATAAGCAATTAAAGAAATAAAGCTCGTTACTCGACTAATATAGTTTTATGGAGCCATTAATAGCTAAAGCACTCACGTGTGGACCCTTGTTTTCATGTCAACTATTAGCATTTAGTGATGGGCGTTATATCGATTTTTGCGGCGAGTGACGCAAAGGAGTTTCGAATTTTTTAAATCATTTAACGATGAGTGAGACTGATTAAACCATTAGTAATAAACACGTCATATTTGAGACTAGTTTTTTTTTCGTGAATTTATTCTCTTTACCATGCCTTTTTTGGAAGAAATAGTATTTAGTAAAAACTTGTCCAGCATTTAATCAGTGACAAATATCGGAATCAGGTCAGATCATCTAAAGATTATTTCCTATGAACTACGAACACACACTACGAAAGTAACAGTTTTTTTTTCAAAACTTACAGATTTTTTTCTTTTTTAGGTGTCTGTACCCCTATTACTAAGCCTCCAGTGTCCATCCGTCTGTCAGCGGGCTGTATCTCAAGAACTGTAATAAGTAGTCAGTTGAACTTTTCACAGTGTGTAATTCTATTGCTGCTAAATCAACAAAATAATGAGAATTAATTTAAATTGAAAAAAAAAAAAAACAAAAAATAACACGTTTCTTTTAGGGGAGCCTCCCTTGAAAGAAACCCTTTGTTTGAGGGACCGGACTACTTTGTATTATTTATAATTTACAACTAGCAATAACATTAAGTTTGCGAACTTAAAGCCAGATATCTTGAGATATCATGTATGAAAATGAAATATAAATTTTAAATAAAATACCTTCCCAGCTGAAAAACAGCAGCCGCTTCACTACAAAACTCACACATTACCACAACTATCGATAGATCGACACATCACTACCGCATGTGTTCGCCGGCACATATTGCGTCAGGGTTGCCACGTAGGAAAATGCGCCGGCGACACCGAAATTGCAATATGGCTCGCACCGTAAGCATGTGATTACACAAGCTTGTAACAAAGAGGTAATGTTTTACTGGAAATGTTCCATATTTGTGTCGTGCCACCCCTCGGGGATATTTAGAAAGAAAATGTATGTACATATTACGATTACGTATAAAGGTGCGTATATGTATGTAGGTTTTTCCTTCTTCCAGTTGATGTGCATGACATGAATGTAATTTCGAGGTGAATCGTTATCGTCGATGTTTACATGATGTTGAGTATTCTTGTTTTTGAATATATCGTTTGAATGACGTTGTATATTTTAACTTCTTGTTCATGTGGTCTGTTTTAACGTCTAAAAATAAACCGTGACTTATGGAAACAAAACGTTTTATTAAAGTTTTGGAAAAAGATCGCCTGCGTTATTGTACTAACAACTTGGTGGACACGAGTAGTTCTCTAGAATACTGGCAGTGTATTTTTAGTTCTTTAACTATTGTTTTCAAATTGTTTTTTAAACTGTGAACTAGTTCGTTTTGTTACTATGTAGATATTAATTCTAATACAAGAAATACATACAAATAGAAAATTCAAAACCAGTTTTCGAGATAAGAACTCACCGTGTTGGCCTAGCTTAGAAGTGTATTAGCTAACGATCATCAATCAATCTAAGGTTCATTATTGATTGCCAAAACTTGGGTATTTCTATCAAAGGCAAGTTCTATAAATAGAATTTCGGCACTGATTTATATATCTAATAGCTTTTGCCCGCAACTTCGTACGCGCATATCTCCTTTTTTCATGTTCCCGTAAGAATTTCGAGAATTCCTCTCTTAGTGCTCCCCTACACTCCCCAGGAACCACCTACATGCCAAATCTCAGCTTTCTACGACGAGTAAATGATATTTATTTTGCAAATAGGTTACAAGTAATTCTTTTACACGTAAATTTTTTTTTTTGACATATTTATCTAGATGAGGCCGGATGAGTAGTTTCGGCTGTGCGTTGTCTGTCAGTCAGTCACTCACTCAGTAACGGAAGAATTTTATATGTAACTAGCTTTTGTCCGCGACTTCTTACGCGCTCATCCCATTTTTAGCCCGTTCCCGTAGAAATTTCTAGAAATCCTCTCCTAGTGCCCCCTTACACTTCTCAAGGAACCTATATGCCCAATTTCGGCTTTATACGATCAGTAGTTTCAGTTGTGTGTCAGTTATTCAATCAGTAACAGAAAAATTTTATATATGTCGATTGATTAATGATGTGTTTGCAAATATTATTATGTAGTACAGAGTCTGCCAATACATGTGTTGTATTATTTTAATGTAGCATTATATCAAATTATGTGTTTTTTGTTATTATTTTATTGTATATAAGGAATGTGTGGAGTGTGCTTATATGATTTTTTGTTGGTCGAAATAAACGTTAATTTAATTTATAATACTAGATTTATTATTTTTTCATACTGAAACAACTTACAATGGTAGTACTTTTGTCAATATTGGCCTTTTTTACTAACCCGTTTTATCCTGCAGCTTGGCAAAGGTCTCCCCCAAGACCTCTCGGGATTTTTTTGCCCCGTACCAAGAAGTGGCGCGGGCACTGACGGTAGCCGTCTAGCTAGTCTATTCTGTAAATTACTATTTCAATATCGAGCTTCACCTGAGTGACAAAACTCACAAAGTGAGCTTTGTTGCACACAACATAAAGGTCTTAATTTTCACCTCGGATTCCGCTGTCGAGATACGAAAATGTTGTTACAGAATAGCACTACAGGTCGTCATGTCACCTCATTCAGTGCCGGCCTCGGCGGCGCCGTCAGTCGTTGGGCATCCATGTATAAATTCTTTTGCCCAACGGTCAAAGTGCATGCGACTAACGTGACCCACCTAATCACATTCGAGCTTGGCTGCCGTCTAAAAAAATAAAACAAACAGCCAATTATCGGTAATAATCGGAGCCTTTTACAGGTTGTAGTCGAAACTAGAACAAATGGCAAGACCAATCTAGACAAATTGGAACTAATAGGCTTGGTCTGATTGCCTAAATGTTGTTTTATTATCTAAAGTCTAGATTCTAGACTAACTGACATACGTAACTTCGTCTGCGTCACATATTGCAACATTTTTCATTGAAGCTCCGCTCCTGTTAGTCGTAGCGTGATGTTATACAGCCTATAGCCTTCCTCAATAAATGGGCTATCGAGCACTACCTCATTTTTTAATTCGAGCTAGTAGTTGCTGAGATTAGCGCTTTCATCCAAACCAACAAACTCTTCAGCTTTATAATATTAGTTTAGATTTATTATATTATGTATTTATTTATTAGACTAAATAGACAAAACAATACAAGAAACGTCTAGATTCAAGTTCAGATACGTCTCATCATCATCATCATCATATCAGCCGAAAGACGTCCATTGCTGGACATAGGCCTCCCCCAAGCGTCGCCACAACGACCGGTCCTGTGCGTCTCGCATCCATCGGCTACCCGCGACCTTCACCAAGTCATCGGTCCACCTTGTGGGAGGCCTTCCAACGTTACGTCTTCCGGTACACGGTCGCCACTCCAGAACTTTTCGGCCCCATCGACCATCTGTTCTGCGAGCAATGGTCCCTGCCCACTGCCACTTTAGTTTGGCGATCCTTCGGGCTATGTCGGAAACCTTGGTTCTCTTGCGGATATCATCATTCCTGATTCGATCACGCAAGGAAACTCCAAGCATTACCCTCTCCATTGCCCTTTGAGTGACTTTGAGCCTTCTGATGAGGCCCATTGTAAGCGACCACGTATCAGTTCCGTATGTCAGCACTGGCAACACACACTGATCATAGACTTTCGTCTTGAGACACTGTGGTATGTGGGACGAGAAGATATCGCGCAACTTCCCGAACGCTGCCGCAGCCGAGTCGGATTCGACGGTTGACCTCTTTCTCGAAGTTGGCCCTACCTAGCTGGACCGTTTGTCCTAGGTAGACGTACTTGTCTACAACTTCGAGTGTAGAGTTTCCGATCTTGATGGGAGTGGGTGCTACATGGGTATTGACCATGATCTTGGTTTTGTCCATATTCATTTTGAGATTTCCGAAAGGGTGGGCCTTTCGGAAACTCTACTGAGGTCATCGAGCATTCTACTGAGGTCCTCCGTAGTCTCAGCCATGACGACTATATCGTCGGCAAATCAAAGGTGACTGATGTACTCGCCATTGACATTAATGCCTAGCCTTCTCCAGTCCAAAACCTTGAAGACATCCTCCATTGCGGGTGTAAACATACGATGAGATACGTTTAGCCTTGAACTAATATAGAACAAAAGAGATGACTGTGTTTATTACGTAGTTTAGTTTTAGTGCCATCTTCGTTTTAGGTTTTGGTTTGCGGTCACTTTTTTGGTTATTTTGAAATAGGTAACAAGGATGACCAACTGTTGAATAAATTGTGAATACAAAAAACACATTCCGTTCCGTAAATCTGCGTTCACAATAAGTGTCACCCTTGGCTCCGGCTTTGAGAACCTAATTCTATGAATAAACACTTGTGTTTTTCTGATATTTGAGCTATTTTATTTACTGAAGCATTTTATCGAAATATGTTTTTGAGCCTGAGCCCTTAGTCCATTAATATATTGCCAGTGCTGCTAATCTCCCCCCCCCCCCCGATCTAAGTTTGAGAAGCATGGTTGTCAGAACAAATTAAAAATATCGGTAGGTATATGCTTGTAGGCCTCCCAAAAGCTGGAAACAAGAAGACCAATTGATGTGAAGCACGTTGCTCACAGAGGCATGTGTCTAGCAGACGACGTCGTTTGACTGAAATGATTTTATCAAATGTTTATTTATTTATTAATGTACACATAATATATTTAAAAAAATATGAAATATGTTAGTAAGTGAATCTCCCGAAATTTCTGTTAAGAAAGATCAAAAAATAAATTGTAAGCCTTTAAATATTTATAAGCTTTCAACCAAATAAGATAAGGGGATGAATAAGAACGCTTTCGCCCCTGATTGGGCAAAAGAAATATAGCATCAGTTGACTGAGTACAGAGACACAGTATATTGTGTACGACACAGAATGAGATATAAGGGCTATAAAACCCATATTCTGGAAACAGTCCCTAAATATTTATAGACTTTTTGTTAGGCCGGAGAAAAAGGTTTATGCAAAACTGAAGTGACAATACTTTAGTGAAAGATATTACGTGCTTGAATTTCTTTCTTTGGAAGTTCAATTGAATAGTTTTGTGAGCATTTTGTAGTTGATTTAGAACTATCTAGCGTCCAAAGTACTGGGAATTATCTTATTCTTTCTGATCTTTTTTTTCCCAAATTTTCTTTTTCATCGCATTTGTCACACTTCCAGACTTGTATGTGCTTCAGGACCCTCGTTTGGTAACCGTGTGAGACGTGTTAATATAAAAAAAAAATGAATTTTGTGGCGTAATCAAAATCCTTCAACTACCAGAACCAGAACGAGGCAATAAACTGATGAATTAATATTTTTTTAGTTTTAATTAACAAGAACTAGGTATGGTAGACACAACATTAATGTACAATAACGGTCATTGACCCACATATATTTACTGACTTTTTTAATGGCAAAAATTGCGAGTCAACCAAGTGCGAGTCGGACTCGCGTGCAAACACACACACAAAAACACACAAATAACACACACACACATAACACACACAACAACAAAAAAACACACAAACAAACAAAAATAAAAATACACACACACACACACACAACACACATAAATAAAAATGATTATTGATTTATTATTGAAAGGGTCCTAAACGAAATTCATTTTTTTTTTAACATGTTATTTTAAAACTATAGACTTCATATAGGGTTTTCTGTAATTTGATTCTATTAACTACTTCAATTTTGTTTTCAAAATTTTAGGCTCAGTAGTTTCGGAGGTGAGGGCAAATGGTCATTTTTCGTCTAATTTCTTGAATAACTTCAAAACGATATATTTTAAAATTATGAAAAAAAAATATTTAAAACCCTCATAGTAAGCCCATTTATTTGATATGTCACGCGATATTCAAAAATCTTTTTTTTTAAGTTTTCTAGTTTGACCCCCAAGATTTTATAATTTACATAACGCGTCCGTGTTTGGATCACAGAAGTCCATATGTGCACCAAATTTCAACAGAATCGGTTATTTGGATTCGAAGAAAACTGGCTGTGACAGACGGACAAACTGACAGACACACAGACACCCGAGTGATCCTATAAGGGTTCCGTTTTTTGTTCAGAACCCTAAAAACAGAAATAAAACTGTCCTGAATCGACATCTATCGTGATCCTTTACGTGATTTAGTAATTAAAAACGGTTTATAATTTATTGTTTGGGGATCTAAGAAGGGATATTAGGGAAAGTTCAATATACTTTATTTCAAGTTTATCTGGCGCCTACCATAGTTGTAGGTACTTTTAAATAGCAAGAAACATTATGGAAACATTTTCATATAATTTTTACCACAATATGTTAAATTTTCAGCAATGCTTGGCACAGGTAAACGCTTTACAGCGCACGGTTACCGTTTCCAGTAATAAACACACAAGCCAAGGGTTTTAACTTATGAGTTTCATATGTAAATTTATCGCAGTCGACGTTGGGCTAATTTGTGCCATAAATTTTGGTATACTTACTTACTTGTCTCTATGGATATGAAAGCTATGTTTAAAGGAGAAATATGTTACACTACTAAAGGAAATTAAGTTTAATACTTTCATTGCCACCTCTATTTTCATGAAGTCTTTGCCGGGTGCCGCATACAACGCGTGAAGAGCCACCAAAGCGTCAGCGGCGACCAACACCGAAATTTCAAAACGCCTCCGCGGCGTCAGGGGCACCCTGTGTAAGGATTGACCCGAGCGCCACGTAGGCGTCGTCGATTTCAGTGTTGGCGACGACTACGTGGTGTCAAATAAATTGCATTTTCACAGATGAAAAAAAGAGGACCTTCGTAAGTCGACCTGTATAATTTTAAACGTGTTAATTGAGCAACGATATTTAATTTAAATGTAAATCATTATTTCCTTTTGTCATGAGTAATAATTTCGTCTGCCATTTCATACTGTTGAAAATACTAATGAGCTAGCGTAAGTAATTGAAACGGATGCAAATTAATGATGTATTCAATATTTTGTTTATTTTTGGCATGATTTTTTATGAATACGTACATCAAAGGCATTGTATTTATTAAATTGACCGAATTTCAAGTTACCTATCATTATAACAAACGTGTGATTTTCATACGGATGTTTGGAACTGTAAAAACAATTATCGGATTGTCGCAATGTCCCGTCGGACCTGGCTGCTGTGGGAGTCTTAACATAGGTAAGGGGTTCCTAAGTTAGCTCTGTTGCGTCTTATTACTCCTAAGAAAGGGATAACAAAACATCACCCTAGCTTAGGACGGGGGACTACATTTAAGTCCTAGAATTAGTAATTATTTCAATATAGATAATCTTCTTAGCTGAGTGTAAGTTGTTTTCCTAGAACCCTAGGGTATAGTTTAAACATGTAGCAAAGGTATAATATTTCATTAATACCTATTGACTCAAGTGTTATACATTCTTCATACACGCTTATAAACTCGACAGTTTGAGAGTATAGAGGGATGCGGGACAGGGTGTAAAGACCCGCAAACCTCCATTACAAAGGGAGGATCCTCCGATCAGACGGTTTTTGTGCCTGGTGGGCAACAACTGATACCGCGGAAAACTCTGATACCGCGATGCAGGATTTCGTTCAGTAGTTCGCTGCTGGCGGGATAAATGGCATTTCCTTTCTTTTTGTTGCGGTACACATTTCGCTTATGTAGTTAGTTTTTTTGTTGTGGCGGTATTGATGCCACTACAGGAGCTGGATACAAGATGCACAGGACCGGTCAAAGTGGTGACACTTGGGGGACGCCTACGTCCAGCCGTGGACGACTTTCAACGAAAATGAAATGATGAAAAATGAAATAGATAGAAATTAAGCTATGTCGATTGTACACTGAAATGTCAACTCATCTCCGCTAAGAATAGAGCAGGTTTCACAATAGCACCAACTCCCACTTGACTTCAAACAATTTCGCAACGATAATAATCAAAATTCATTACATAACAATTATTTTCAGATTCCGTTAGTAATAAGACACTGTGCAGTGGAGGTTCGAAACTAATCCATTAGTAGTTATCTTCAACTAAAGGCATTAGTAGGATTACAAGTAATACCATTAAAAGCCCATCTATCCGTGAAATGTTAACGTTCAAGTATCGCGCTAGTTTGGCGTGTGCTTGCATCACATAGTATAACTTGGGCTTCCGAGCCACTAGCCGTTGCATTGTAAACCTGTTCAGAAGTTCTTGTTGTAGTATTCAGTAAGCTAAATACTTCTAATACTGTTAGTTATTATCGTGATATTAACCGACTTCCAAAAAAGGCGGAGGTTCTCAATTCGGTGGGTTTTTTTAATGTATGTGCACCGATTACTCCGAGGTTTCTGACCCGATTTCAGTGATTCTTTTTTAGTTCTATCCGGTACACTCGCCATTTGGTCCCGTTTGGTTCGGTAGTTTTATTTTGTGAGCAATTTTTGTTCTATTGCTCGCAGAACAGGCCGTCCAGTGGAGTCAAAACGATCTGGAGTGGCGATCTGGTGCTGAGATAAATAGCGCTGGAAGGCCTCCCACAAGGTGAACCCATGACCTAGTGTAGACTGTAAGACTCCTGGGTGCAAGATGCAAAGGGCTGATAAATGTTGCAACACCTGGGTGAGGGTCTATGTATAGCAGTGGATGTCTTATAGCTGGAATGATGATAATGAACCTTGATAAGGACATAGGATACGAATTATCGTAATAGAATAATTAATAAAGGATTAAATTAAATTAAATTAAATTAATTATGTTCGGCAAGCAGAGTGCCAATTCTACTAATTTTCAAGGAGCGTTCGTATTCGCATCAAAAATGTATGAAAAAACAGATTTTTGACAGATAGTAACTGATCTCAATCGAAAAGCCCAAAATGTATAAATTGAAAAACGCTACCGAAATATCATGAATATCATGTGGTCAATCCTAAACATATTAGACATTTGACAGACATTATCATCATCTCAGCCAATTTCCGTCCACTGCTGAACGTAAGCCTCCCCCAAAGAGCGCCAACTATCCCGGTTTTGAGCAGTCCGCATCCAAAATCAAAATCAAAAGGCATTTATTCAAACTAGGCTGAAAATCAGCACTTTTTGAACGTCAAAATTTACATGAAGACAGTCCCCCAAATCGCCCAGCCCGTCACCACTTCCTAGTGTTTTAGCTGGGAAGAAGAAGTGGCCAACAAACTCCCCAGCAACACAACTGTCTGTTAAGTTTAAAGAACTTGAACATTATTCAACATTTTACGATAGATGTCCATCATTAAATTAAATAAATGGATGGCACATGTCCGCTAGCATACCATTTAATCCCAAAAATTACATATGAAACAATGATAAAACTAATTACATATAAAGGTAATTAAATAAGTAAACTCAAGCATACAATACTAATCAAAATGAGCCTCCAGGAATAAATGGCGTGCCCGCTTACATGTTCAACAATGCAATTTAGCCATAATCTGTGACCCAGTCACAAGTGATAAACTAGGACCATCGCAGTTAAATTATAACACTAAAATTTTAACAATAATAAACCACGGACAGCAAGACGACCAGTCACCACAAGCAGCACCCGTTCACGAGCATAACGCAATCCATCCGCAACCAACCACCTTCTTTAAATCATCGATCCGTCGTGCTGCAGGGCGTCCTACACTACGTTTGCCCATACGCGGTCTCCACTCTAATACATGTCTGCTCCATCGACCGTCTGTCCGTCTGCAGACATGGCTAGCCCACTTCCACTTCAGCATGCTGACTTTACACACTGATTTTTAGGGTTCCGTACCCGAAAGGTAAGCAACGGAACACTTTTACTAAGCCTCCGCTGTCCGTCCGTCCGTCCATCCATCTGTCCTTCCTTCTGTCTGTCGAGCTGTGACTCAAGAATCGTAATAGTTAGATAGTTGAAATTTATTTCTATTGCCGCTACAACAACAATAAATAATACAAATTAAATGAAATAAAAAATTAAAGAGGGCTCCTATACAAGAAACGTGTTTTTTTTTTTTCATTTATGGTACGGAACCCTTCGTGTGCGAGTCCGATTTGCACCGGTTTTTAAATAATATCTTTATTAGGAAAATGTTGGAAAGCGCATGTCGTACATGTTGGGTCTAAACTAAACGAACCGACCCGACTGAAAAGCCCTCAGTGGGTAAAAAGGGTAAAACAATATCGTTTAAAACAGATTACTCTATTCCTTTTTTGTCTGGACGGATTTATGTCTAGGATAAAATAGGCTTATCCATAAGAATACTAAATACCAGCGTGGAACCCAATACAGAAATACGCTTGTACGATATGACTATATACAGAAAGCACAGTTAATAGAAATCTCTATTCCTAGACAGCACGTTTCGCCGAAAACTTTGTTGTTAGAAAACATTGTTTGTAGACATCTCGGTACATAGGAAGCACTGTTGACAGAAATCTCTGTTCATAGATAGCACTTCTTGCCGTAAACTTCACCATAGTTCTGGGTGGTTAAAAAAAAAATAACCACGAAGGCTAAGGCGGGAGCTCCGCTCCGCTTCGCTCCCGCCTTAGCCTTCTAACCTAACCTATCCGAGTCGGGGTAGTCTGAGTCGGGGTGATGTCCATGTTGTTGAACTATGGTCAAAACCATCAATTCGAAAACAAATTTTTAACCAAGGGTTCACAGAAAGCGCCTCTGGAGAAAAAACTATCAATATTTATTATATTACTAAATTTCGCTTTTCTGCCTCTCTTCTTCTCATTCTCATCCATAAAAAAACACGTTTATTTCATACAAGAATGCCATTTTAATCAAAAATTTGTTTTTTTGACATATTTATAAAGCATGTAACATTGTGCTGCCACACAAAACATACATTAAGATAATTCAATGATCCGGGGCCACCAAGATACAGGCTGTGCCTAGTTTGGGGCCCATGGCCACTTCTGCTGTATTTGCGTTTAACTTTATTTCTATTCCTCATTATAATTGTTCATGTGTAATAACTTGTGAGTGCCAATAAATAAAATTATTATTAAAATTATTAAACTTTAGCTATCAGTTTTAGGTTTGTTTTTGACATGATTGTACCCTGGTGGTTGAGAGTGTCATGCTCACTCAAAAGTTTAGCTAATGGTGGTATATGCGTTGGATCATTTGGCTCTCTTCAAAATGGTTGAACGGAATGGTGCTAGTGCATGCGTCATGTTCGTGAACGGGCGCCAATACATCTCAGCTGCCATGATACATTTTAATTATTTCTTTAAATTGTTCCTTTTTTTTCGGACGCTATTATCCTGTTCGTCTTTTACGTCGTTCTCACATGTATGTAACTAGCCGTTGCCCGCGACTTCGTTCGCGTGGAAATTTTTAATGTGTTATGTGTAAGAACGGACCGCCTGATCAAAATGTGATCAATGCGGTGATGACTATAAAATGTATTCCTTTGGGCGCTGTAATATGGGCGGTAGAATTACTAAACAAAATTAAACGGCGTTAAGGCCACCACTCGTTCTTCGGCCACACGTCGTTGTCGTCGTTTTGCACTGCTACAAAAGGACTCCCCGGCCGCTGTTTTTGATAATATTCCATGTTAAATCTTTGCGGCAACTTAAAAGCGGAATGTGCAGTCCGACCACCGCTAAGCAAAGTTGCAGCAATGTCCGAGGAAGCCACCGCCAGAGCTATATTGCAGCTCTTGCGGAGTTGGACCAGCAGAAGATTCAGCACAAACTTATCCGCGTCCTACTTAAAGCGTCTCTGTATTTATCCTTAAGCTTGAGTGGGACGTCGTTATGCGTCGTTGCGTTTGCTTTTGGCGTTTTGTGTTTTGCGCGAAGGCTAAAAAGGTCACTTTAGGTGAATCATATTAGAATCATAATATTAATCACGCAACAATCTGTCAAATTTCATTTTCATCTTTATCGCTAACGTATTAGGTTCAAGGTTGATTGGGAAAATTTGACAGTGATTTGCTTTCTGATTCTGCTAAAGTGGCCTTTTTACGAGTAGACCCGCAGATTTAAGCTTTCCAGTCTTCTTGAATAGAAACGTTTATCCGCCAGTAAACTTCGATAAGCTAATAGAAGCAGCCAGCCCGTAAAACCAAACAACTATTTTCCAGAACGCTACAAAATAACCTAGCCTACAAAACACACAAAGTCTGGAGCCCAAAGCTAGTATTTAAAGGTTCTAGTAAAATAATTTTATAGCTCAACTAGCCATAGGGCCCTTGTTTTATCGAAAACACTAAATGTTATCGCATTTTGTACCGTGAAAGCTGATATAAAGCCAGATTGGAAAGCATCAAATTCCTCCATCTTGAATGATTTACGAGCGACCTCTATTCAAAAATGATTGGAAGTTAAAAGGGACTGATTGAAATCAATGTTTTGATTGGTTACACAAATTAAGATGTGATAGATATTGGAACCTAATTGAGTTTTTCCTGAACAGTAAGTATATTGTAATGAATGAACGAATGTATTTGGTTTTTAAGAAAAAAATCGGCCAAGTACGAGTCGGAGTCGGAGTCGGGTCGAATAGTTTGAACGAATAATATTTAGTTAAAATGTTACTTTTGCATATAGACTTCTTATAGGCTTTCATTCAATATATAGGTAAAGACCTATTATTCGTGGCAGTATTTAGTTTCGAAGATAAGGGGGGGGGGGAATGGTCAGTTTTCATTTGTCTTCTTTAATAACTTCAGTATGGAATGTTTTAAAATTATAAAAAAAATATATTCGAAACTCTTACTATGACCCCTTTTATTTGATATAGCTCACGGTGCAGCTGGAAAACTTTTTTTATTATTTTCTTATTTACCCCCTAAAAAGTGACTAGTATATTTTCATTGCGCGTCAACATTTGGGTCACAAAAGATTATGTGTGTACTAAATTTGAACTAAATCGGTCCAGTAGATTCAGAGAAAATCGGCTGTGACAGAAGGACAGACAGACAAGCAAACCCTAAAACTATGGTGAATTAGCTACCAAGGCTGTACTAGATCAAACTCATGAAGTAAGATATTTTCTTGTGTTTTTTTTTCAAGAATATTACAGTGTAAGTAATATTCCTTTTTCTACAAGCTGTTAATAGCAAACTTGCTGCGTTCGTATGTGTGTCCGGTTAGAAATCGATCTATAAATACTAACTAATGCTAACGGAATACAACCATTTTTTAGGGTTCCGTACACAAAGGATAACCAACGGAACCCTATTACCTAATAAGCCTCGCCTGTCCGTCCCTCCGTCCGTTTGTCTGTCAGCGGGCTGTATCTCATGAATCGTAATAGGTAGACAGTTGGAAATTTCACAGAGCGTGTATTTCTGTTACCGCTATATCAACAAATAATAAAAAGCTGCCAAGTGCGAGTCGGACTCGCCCATGAAGGGTTCCGTAGCAGCAAGTAACATAATATAAAAGTTCTTGTAGTTCGTTGTAACTTTATAATTATTATTTACTTGGGCACCTATGTTTATTATTAGAAAATAATGGTTCACGGTTTATGCATAAGGTTTATGCTTATGATTTTTATTTATTTATTTTTTGTCGGGGACCACTCGCAGTTCACCTCGCTAAGGGTGGTTACTGTTCAACCGGGCTAGCCTGTGGTGGCCTCAGATGTGACTCTAAAGCCCCCAGCCAAGGCACCAAAGATACTTAAAACTACAACTCCGCTCGCTGAGGGCACCCCCTGTGGGGTACGGACCTCGGCTCAGCAGCGTCGTTTTGGGGAGGACAGCAAGGGATAGGCTGGGTCATGACATTATTTATAGGGTTTAAAGCTAATGGCTCAGCGGGGCGAGCTGGCTCGTTAGGCAAAGGACGGGGAGCAATAACATTACTATTACTACTGGGACGTCGCGCAGGGCCTCGGCGGTGAGGCCGGAAGGCGGCGGGTCGCGGTTTGTGTGCTTGTTTCAAGGTGCTGCTGCTGATGCGGTGTTTCCCTACAGCTCTCTTGGACAAGGGTAATGGGATCGTCGGGTTCGAGTAGGGTGTGCCGCGGACGGCAGATCCTACTGATCTGGGAGGGAGCGTATCGGGTAGCCGATGCGATTAGTGAGTTCTGGTGCACTTCAGCAGATTCGATGAAACGCTTTGTAAGGCATTTCATGAACTGCTTGATGGTCGGGACTTTGAGGTCGACATGGAGTCGCTCATTCCTAACGAACCACGGGGCCCCCGTGGTCTTTCGGAGAAAACGGTTTTGGATTGCCTGCAACCTATGGATCCGGTATGACTTTGCGTGGGCGAATGTAGCACACGCATACGTCATGATCGGGCGAATGCACGTGGTGTAAATGCGCAGTTTGCATTTCAGGGACAGTTTGCTGTGCTGGTTCAGCATAGGGTGGAGCCTACCGAGAGCGAAGGCGGCATGCGAGCGCACCGCCTTAATGTGCTTATAGAAGTTGAGGCTACGGTCGAGGATCACACCTAGGTATTTGGCTCGCTCCTCCCAAGGGATCGGCTTACCAAACATGGTGATCGGTGGGAGGATCGGGGGAGTCTAGCCCACGGCCTGCGGAACAGGACCACCTGACTTTTCCCGGGAATGTTTATGAAATTAAATGTTTTTTTTTTATATTTGAGTTGATTGAATGAAAGGTAAATTGCTGTTTACGATTTATGACGTGTTAAAAAACAACTGCTTGGTGGAAGTTTACACGGTAATGTACGTCATACATTTTTTTTAGTTTTATCATTCTCTTATTTTAGAAGTTACAGGGGGGGACACATTTTATCACTTTGGAAGTGTCTCTCGCGCAAACTATTCAGTTTAGACAAAAATGATATTAGAAACCTCAATATCATTTTTGAAGATCTATCCATAAATACCCCATACGTATGGGTTTGATGAAAAAAAAAAAATTGAGGGTCAGTTCTAAGTATGGGGAACCCCTAAAATTTTATTTCCTATTTTTGTGTGAAAATCTTAATGAGGTTCACAGAATACATCTACTTACTATGTTTCAACAGTACAGTTCTTATAGTTTCGCAAAAAAGTGGCTGTGACATACGGACGGACAGACAGACAGACATGACGAATCCATAAGGGTTCCGTTTTTTGCCATGTGGCTACGGAACCCTAAAAATGAAACAAAAATAAAGGGGGGCCCCTTTATTTTTGTTTCATTTTCCGTTCCGTAAAAGATTTTTTTCGGCCCATGGTGCGGAACCCTTCGTGTGTAAGTTCGACTCGCACTTGGCTGTTTTTTCGGTTTTTGGTACGGAACCTTTCTTGTGAGAGTCTGAGTCGCACTTGGCTGGTTTTTAAGCACTGTTTATCGACCGATTAAGCTAAAACCTGGTAATAGTTATAGTAATATTTATTCACAGAAAAATTTGTTTCATTCTTTCACAAATATATTGCTTAATCTACAGCTAGTGTACACAACAGTATTTGCATTTGGGGCCGAACTAGGCATAACCTATATTTCAGCCCTCAACGCCGATCCCCTTGAGTTACAAATAAGTACTTAAATTAGGTATTTTAAATCATTCCACGCTAAAATGTACGTGCTTATTACAAGATAGAGAAAAATAAAAAAGAATTCAGAAAAATGTTACAAGTTAGATGACAAACAAAACATGGTTGGGTGTGTGAGTAGTCCTCTCTTTGTGTGAGGTGGAGGTGTGCATGAGTGAGTGTGAGAGGGTGTGTGGGATTGCGAAAAAATTGGGACTTGTGAAGTTTTATTATGAATAAATAAATAATGGAATAGACAAATAAATATATAAATGAGTACTTATTTATTTATGAACGTACCTGAAGCAATTTTTCTGTCTTCTCTGTACGTGAGTTTTTGAAGGCTTACTATAATTTTGCAGAATTTTTGAGTCAACGGGTATACGTTGAGAATATTATTTAGCTTGTTGTAGATGTAGGAGCTAATAAACTGAGCAAATTGATTGCTGAATTTGGTTTTGAATTGGCACACTTATATAACTCTGGAGACAATTCAATAATATGGCACTAAGGAAGGAAGGATGGAATGGCGACCGCGTACGGGAAGACGCGACGTTGGAAGGCCTCCCACAAAGTGGACCAATGACCTGGTGAAAGTCGCGGTTAGCCGATGGATGCGAGACGTGCAGGACTGGTCGTTGTGGCGACGCTTGGGGGAGGCCTATGTCTAGCAGTGGACGTCTTTCGGCTGATATGATGATGATGATGAAGGAAGGAAGGAAGACTAAAGCTACGTTTCCACCAGAGATGTGCGAGGATACATAGCGAGGGATGTTTTTGTCAAGAACTAATAAACACTAAAATAAAATCGCGCTAATTCGCACTACTCCCAGCACCGGCTGCGTTTTGAGGCAGAAAAACCCTTTTCTTTGGTCTGGTATGATTGACACATCTTGCTTTACCGAATAATTTTGCACCGAATTTTTTTAAATTTATAAAAGAAGCCACTTATAACGCGACACGACCATTATGCGCGGCTTGCTCGAAGGCAGGGTCGCCATGTAGGGATAGGTGTAATTAAACACACAAATTGACGTATAATACTGGTCTTTATTAGCGAAGCATTCAAAATATAGACTTAGGCCACTTACACATTGTGAGAGATAGGGAAACCTCACGCCCCAGCCGTCGCCACAGAAGAAGACGCCCCGGGCGTCGGGAATCGCAGGGCGATTCCCAGCTACCGTAGGCGCGGGCTTGTGGACGGCGAGCATTGGATGGCTCGCTGTCCGATCAGAACCAGGCACGGGTCGACGGCGCGTTGTGTTCCACGCGCACCTCAATGAGATGTCAGCATAGTAGACGGAGCCCGCTAGGGCCAGTGCCTTCCGGGGTTGCGGAATTTGTTTGAAAGGTTCACCGCGGCCCTGGAACGCAAAGGGCATTAAGAGAAACACGGATGGGTTTTAGTCAGTAAGAGTCTGCCACTCCCTTCTGCTTCATCCAGAGCGGGAGGAGTCATTTGATGATTTCCCATCGATAAAAAAGGCTACTTACACATACAAACATAGACATAGTTCTAAGACATCCACACTACAATCTATTGCGCTGAGCGAGGCTAGATAAATGAAGCGATTCTATTGGTTCCCACATCCTCGCAAGCATCCTCGCTCATTTCTGCAGTTTTATTCTTCCTTCATAATAGCGAAGTATTTATGTTAAATAAGATTACAACATTTTTGTACCATTCAATAGAATTTAATAAGAACGAGTTCGTTTTAGAGGGCTTTCCCAAAAATACAGATTAATAATCTTACTAGACGTTAGAGAACCATTAAAGGCTGTAAACAAAATTTAATATCTCATAAAACTTGAGGTTTCTGAGAATAAACTATCTCTGAAGACTTCTTTATATAAAATAAGATTCTCATTTTGGAGAGATGTATAAAGGAGCTTCTGATGTTCAGATACGTTTATTTATAATTAGGTATACCTTATAATATTAAGAAAGTACGCACCAAATTATCTATCGACTAGTTTTTGGAAGTTTACATAACTATTTTTGGTGTTTTTCTCCGTAATGGAAAGGGCACCTTGCACGTGGGTGTCATGAAACACGACTACAAAATAAACTTAAAGGTTATCCTTTGACGCCGTCCTTTTACCGGCCAAGCTAAATAATATTTAAAGGTGATCACCGCTTTTCCAGCCAATTGTGGAAGCAACGGTTGCCAGCCCTTTGATTATTCACTGAGCTTACAGTGAATAATCAGTAACGGTAAGTAGACACTACACTTAGGTATAGTGTCTACCTACCTAGGAGAATTCCAGTCCCTCAAGTAAAGGTCTACATCAAAGCTGATTAGGACCGATGAAGTGATTAAGAATTTGAAGAAGAAAAATAAGGCTGTAAGGGCTCAAGCAGAATAGCAGAATGACGAAATAGGAAAAAAAAGAAATAAAAATCATTTGAGGAGCTAGCGTGGTGACAACTGCATGCGTAAAATATCATAAATATAACGTGAACGTTGTGGTGGGAGCGACGATCACAGCGCATGGAATAGTAGATTATGCACCGCGGGGATAAAGCAGTGTCTTATGTCACGGGCGTCATATTGAATTCCGAGCCTAATGAATAATTTTATAGTTAACTCCCAACTTTTACACCTGAATGCAGCGAGGGATTCAATCTAGCCCAAGGCAAAGACACCTTTATCCCAGAGGAGCATACTCTAATTTTCACACTACTGTAATAAAATTGTTCGCAAATAGTGACGAGAGGTTCCGAGTGGTTCCCGTCGGTCTCCAAGTTAAGTTCTAAATTCGAATCACATTATTGACCTCCAGGCAATAACATTTTACTAAATTTCATTATAACCCACCGGGAAATAATGACTTATTTTTGGTAGAGTTTAAATGACATTTATTCCGGCGATTTCGTGCAGGTGGTGCATCAAATACACGTTTTAAAATTTGAGAATGACTCCCAGTACTAAACTTCTTCTCTCTTCATTTCTAAAATCATTGTAAACATTTGTATATTAATGTGATTCATCATCATCATCATCGTATCAGCTGAAAGACGTCCACTGCTGGACATAGGCCTCCCCCAAGCGTCGCCACAACGACCGGTCCTAATTAATGTGATTGTGTAATAAAAAAATTATTATGGTGTGGGGATACTCATGAGAAATACTCACCTTTCATAGCCCGCACTGGTGAAATCCTACTGACTAAAACCAAACATTCCTCCCACATACCACGATAAAGAAAAGCGTATTTTATATTTATCTATGTTGAGCAGTCGCCTACACAAAATAGTGCAACGGCTACAAAAATGTTCTCAATTTTTCACCTAGATTATTTCCTACCTTCCTACGATTTTAAAAGAAGCCCGGCGCAGGATGCAAACAAATCCAACTTTGTTAAAATTCAGTTCGTGGTTTCGGTCGGCCATATTTTTTCCCGGGTGTATTGCAATCTTTAGTGCTGTTCTTCTTGTTTATAAGCTGCCAATACACAGCGGTTTATTCCAGTGTTTAGTTTACAGTATGTCTGTGGACGTTTAAATGTACGTGCATCATAATCATACTAGTTTTTCCATTTAGGTTTAAATGCTTACATATGTGTTTCAATACCAACCAAAAAGGTATTGAAACAAACGTGTACTAGTTGTTTATAGACTTTTAATTCATAGAACCATAGTTACATCTTGTTAGAAGTTATAATCTATACTTATATTATAAAGAGGTAAAGTTTGTGAGTTTGTGAGGTTGTAGGGGATAATCTCTGGATCTACTACACCGATTTTGAAAATTCTTTTACCAATAGGGACCGTGCACGGCGTTGACTATGCCATCTAGTGTCGCATATTCGAAGTTTTAAGGGTCAGAATACTTGATATTGACGCTTCTGTGCTGCCACCTGTGGTTCCTACATGCTCAGTTTAGGGGAACGTGCGCAAAGAAGACTGTGCCATCTAGCGTAGATATTTTGAACTTTATACTTGAAACATACTTGACAGTGACGTTTCTGTGCTGCCACCTATAGTTTCTGCACGCTCCCTATAGAAAGTCACGTTATTTGTGAGTGTCATAGGCTATTAACCCGAAAAATACCGCCCAACGAAGTGGGCAGGTATCATCTAGTAATTACATAAACTGAGTGTACAAGTTGTTGGTTTACGGTCGGGAGAAGCAATCGTGGGGAAATTTCCGTATTTTTAAGAACGGCCTTATTATAATCACAATTAAAAGACAAAAAGTATATTAAATATGCACGGTATACAGAAATTAAAATATAAAAAAAATACTAATAATATAAAAAAGTGCGTCTCCTCAGGGCTGCATAAGCGCTACATCTTACGTGTTTGTAATATTCTACTAACCTTTATATCGCACTAGTTCAAGTTTAGTATATAATTGAAAACCGAATTATATACAGGGTTTTTGCAATTATAATGAGCTCATTCTCATATTTAAACCAGGTATAGAACTTGGTCACACTTTCTTTTTATGAACGATTGTCCTTTCAAACTTTAATCTAAGGGTAAAAATAAAACTAGTTATTTCCTGAACAAACACTACATTTACGTCCCATTATTCCACGCTGACAGAAAATGCAAGTTTAAACACACATGGAGCAAAGAATACTATTTTACGCTTCCCCGTATTTCGCGGAATAACGCCACCATTTCCCGGGAACATACATAGTGGAACAAATGCAGTACACAATTGCCAAGTAATTTATATGTGGCACGGCGAGAATTCCTTCAATTAAAAGAAACTGGTGCAGGTTCGGTTCGATTCTGTCTTCGATGATTAAGTTCGCAACTTGGGTGGCTTCACATTCACTTGGGTTTTGTAACATTGAATGCGAAGTGTTGTCACCTTACTTTGGAAATAAAAGAGCCCTGTGATGTGACTTTAAAGGCACGTAGAAGGTAAAACGTCAGAACGGAATATAGAACATATATTATACATTTATATTACCAGGATAAAACCTTATGTCCAAATCCTAGTCATGCTCTTACAGAGTATGCTAAGTTTTTGTATGCCAAAAGCTTCACAATTTTCCCCCAAGCGGACGTACTCCCAGGATCCTCTATTTTTTTCATGGGCCATCTTATCTCTACACAAAATAAATATAAAAATTGTCAAACTAGGCGTGAGAATCGTCAGAATGATACCTAGTCTCTGTCGACAGCCGAGCTCAAATACCTTTTTTGTTTCTGCTATCATAAAGTAACATAAGGCTAAGTAACGATAATCATCAATCGGACCAATCAGCCTTATGGTTACCTAGCTACATCCATGATTGCTTGTCACTACCATTGTACTTTACAGCCTACTGCATGACAAACCTGTGTCGCAGACCAGGAAGGGGGATAAGAAGAGCTGCTGTGAACCTGCTGACAGGGGTTCGAAACAGCTAGGGTTACAGCCACGTGTGATAAGGATGGCTTCGTGAAGGTGGAGAGGAAGAAGCCTCCAAATCGGAACCAGTGCGAGACCGCGCTGGCAGGACCCAATATGGTGCGTCCAGCAATACTTTCGACGCAGTTTTATGTGTCCCGGCTACATCATACCACAAGGTTGAGGAGATCGTGGAGTATATTCGAGCGAAGACCAGCTGGACCTTAAGGGTCGAGAAGTTGGAGTCGCGCCACAACACGAATTTCAAGTCGTTCGTGGTGCCAGTACCGACTCATCAAATTGAGACCTTCCTTAAGGAAGAGTTTTGGCCGAAGGGTGTCGTTGTTCGGCGATTCCGCGGAAGATTACGCGACACCACGCAGCGCAACACGACGCCGTCACTTCGTGTACAATAGCTAATTTATATTTTAAGGTGTTTATAAATATGTATGATAGTCTGTAAGGTTTATTTGTTATGGGTCTTTGTTACCTGAATTAAGTGATATATTATTATTATAAAGTCAGTCACATTCACTAACAAACCTTTTGTTGTAACTCGAAACTATTCATCAGACTTTGAAACAAAACAATAGGAGTCTATTCCCAGCTTTAAATAAATTCTGTTTTCACATTAATATTCATTGATTTGGATCTTTCCAACGTTTTTCCCACAAAAAAGATAAGCACAAAAGGTCAGGAAGGTCAGGGTTCGAACAACACTAGAAAACACACGCACGCAAACCTGCATGCGTGTTTTCTTGTAATGCGTGAATAGTAGCGTACGCGTCGCTTACTATTCACGCAGTACATTCTGATAAGTTATGAATGCAGATATGTATGAAAAAGGGCATACTCATCACAGTTTAAACCAAAGTAAAATAAAATGGATTATTCATGCATCGCTGAGTGTCATTGACATTCTTTTTACATTTATTTCTTTGTTGTTCGAAAAGCGAAACTAGTTTTTAATGTCTTCTTCTCTATTTTCTTTTTGAAATTAATTAGCATAAACATACGTCGAGAATATTCGTGCGACCTCCCGTTTTCGCTCCTCGTTTAGAGTCGACCTCCTGCACATTTTTCTTGTGGAAACGGACAGGTAGTGAGAGATGTTTACCTCATGAAAACCACCAGTGATCACCATCAGCACATGGAAGGCATCCGGTGACCTCTCGGCCTTCTGTACCTATTTTTCTGTGTCCTACCTTCGTCGAGGCTTTTCGTTTATTATTTCACCGTTGCCTCTCCGTTTTGGTCGGTACACGTTAAACTACGTACAAACTCGGTGTTGTTTTGCATAATTAGATAAACCGTTGGTTAGCGATGAACTCCGGGGCATCAATGTACACGAATAATTTTGGGTGAGGGGTAAGAGTGACCCTGATTAACATTAGCCTTAAATGGAGAATTTTAATGAGTTGGTTATTGTTTAAAGGCCAATTTAATCGCGTCAATAATTAATTAATTAAATAGACGCATTTTCAGATCAAATTGCTTAATTGTTACAGTGATGGCATTTCTATTGTGTGGTGCTGAATTATTCCTATTCTTATTTATTATTAGCGAGTCTAAAACTTACCCTGTTAATGAATGATGCCCACGGAGATGATGACAGATCTGGGCACTGCAGATAGTTCTCTCATGCTATGTACCAGTTTGGATAATGTCATAACTTTTTCTTCACCTTATCAACTTGACTGACGAAAATTTAAACTTTTTAAAATAACGACAAAGTGAGAGTCGGACTCGCCCACCGAGGGTTTCGTACAAATTTGTAGGTACCTACATATCGTCAGTGAAGTTCTAACAGTGCATAAGTCATTTTTGGCGGGTTTTTAAATTTGAATGCCATTCGATGAAGATAGTTCACATGCTTTCATTCTACCAACCAGAATGGAGATAGCTGACCCGACTGATTTTAAATCCTTTTTCCAAATATGTACACATCTAGGGATGCTAACGAATATTTTATAGTTTTGTTACTCTCCTGTAAAGTAGACCAAAAAGGTCCCTGTCGGTATTAATTGCCAAATTTCAAAGTTCTAGATCAACGGGAAATACCCTATACATTTTGATGCCTTTGAGAGTGTCGAAATATACGTTTTTTGCGGCATAAAGAGCCGTATCTTTTTTTTAGCGTTAACTTAGAACTTTGAATTTTTCACAGCTTCAAAAGACCGTAGACGTATATGGTTTAATTACAACTAAATAACCCCACGCGTTCCCGAGATAAAGGGTCTTGACAGACAGACGAAAGGACAACAAAGTGATCTTATAAGGGCTCCGTTTTTTCCTTTTGAGGTACGGAACTCTAAAAACACTGCTTTTACTTCACAAGACGCTCCACTACTATTTTAAGCCCTGCCAAACTTTACGCTCGAACCAAAGTGCAGCGAAAACTATGTAACACTATGCACATCCTTACTTTTTCATCAACAGCTCAGCACACAAATTACGTTCACTGGCGAACGCAAGTTTTTACTTCAACGTTTATCGCGCTAGATGAAACGTATAAACATAATGCAACGCAGGTGTGGACTCAACATGTGTGTCGTGATGTATGGCAAAGTTGGGGCTGCGTTCCTTGAAATTCCATCGTGGTGTTACAGTGTAGAGATTGTGTAAAGAAGGACCAGTTCTTGTAATTTTATTAAAAACTAAGTGGAAGGGAGCGGGAGGGAGTGTCAGACACATACTAACTAAAACCCAACCGTGTTTTTTCAAATGTCCTTTCTGTTCCAGGGCCGCGGTAATTCTTTTGAGCAATTCTGCAAACATTGAAGCTTTTTTTTTAGGGATGGGAAATCATCAGATGACTTCTCCCGCTCTGGGTGGAGCAGACGGGACTGTCAGACTCTTATGTCTAAAATGGTCCTCCTAATGCCCTTTGCGTTCCAGGGCCGTAGTGACTCTTTTGAACAAATTTTACAACCCTGGCAGGATTCCGCAACCCCGGCAGAGCTCCGTAAACCTTGCAGAATTCCGCAACCCTGGCAGGATTCCGCAACCCTGACGGTGTACACTTAACTTAACTTACATGAGTTAGATGGGCAGTAGCTTCATGTAAAATACTGATACTCTCCTGCACCCGGCTAGACTTCAGTCTTCAGTCGACCCTAACGTAGTTCGGAAAAGCCTAGGCAAATTTATTGCATTTTAATAATATTTAGCATCCTTCCACTTTAAGTTCTAACATGAACACCTCACATGTGAAACTTCTGTAATTTTCTTTGATGTTATAATGAAGCTGCGTTGAAAAGCATCATACTCTTTTATTATGAGTCAGTTTTCGCTAGGAATTCGGAATTTCAGTGCATTTTACCGTAATTTATCTTAGAGGAAAATAAACTCACCTGAAACTATTTAGCGAAATGGACACAACTTAAACGTGTCCTGTTTGAATACAAACGAAATGTTAGTGTATGTTGCAAGTCACTGTTTTTTCATGAAAATTATTAAATGAAAAAAATTTGTGTCAGCAAAAGGGGGAACATTTCAGGAGTTCTATATTGTTAAGCATTGTTTCTATGGGATGGGTGGTTATCATATTGTGCATTGTTTTTATTGGGTTCGCAAATTTCCTTACGCGGAAGTGGGTTCGTCTGTCTTTCGCGCAAATGTACCAGATCCTTCCATTTTTTCATGTAAATAACTCGTAGTTTCTGACAGGCCAACATTACATGTAATTACTACAATATGAAAGCAATGTAAAGGCCTGAATTACTTATAAACGAAAAACTGCCGCACATCTTGTCGGTCCTATCGATTGGAAATTAAAAAAAGTGCCCAAGAACCCGAAAAAATAGAGGATCTTCCAGTACTTTCCGCAATACTCAAGCAAAGATACTCTCCTTTCCCCAACCACGACTTTGACTGCTCTCGACGCTCCAACATTACTCTCTGTCTTTTACGCGTTTCCTGCACTTTGTCATTCCATATATTAACACGTACACAGACTCATTTGTTAACGTACATATCAAAGCGTGAAATAAAGTAATGAAGGAAATGTTTTGACTTTATTAGGCTCGTTTTCTGCGGAACGGAATCTGTGTCTTGAAACAGTGATATTTTTTTTTTGAAGTTCGAGTTCTGTACATGGCAAGGTTATATTGATGCTATATTACTTTAATTTATCATTTATCAATATTTATAAAATTCTTCCATTACTGACTGAATGAGTAACGGACAGACAACGCACAGCCGAAGCTACTGATCGTAGAGAGCTGAAATTTGGCATGTAATTTCCTTGAGGAGTGCAGGGGAGCACTTATGTCCCGCGCTGTGCGTTGTCTTTCAGTCGCTTATCAGTAACGGCAGAATTTTATATGGTGTATAAATAAATTATAAAATTAAATAAAACCGCCATAATAATTTAAAAAGAAAATGACAAAAAAGTTACGGTGTGTTTTGTTTATGACCCTTAATGTACTTTTAAGTACATTCGTTTTAGCGCATTTTTAAGTATAAATCTAATCATTATTCAACTTAATGCTATTTCATTCAAAATGTAATGAAATGTATCAAAAACCGGCAATGAACTTTGGGAACTGGTTGACCACTGAAGGAACTAAACTGAGGGAAAATCACTTACAGAAAACAACCCTCAAAAGACCAAAACAAATCACCCTAATTTAACAATTTGTTCTCCTTCATAATATTAACTGAACATCCGGCAAAAATAAAAGACGCAAATGTTAAATATTAATAACGTCGAATGTATGGCCTTTCATATTTCACACGGATATAGAATACTGGACTGAGTATTACCGTCACAAGATTTTCTTAGTTATAGAAAGAAACAAAGCTACTACGCGACCGATACCAGTCACTTTACAGCAAGTCGTCGTAAGGTCGTGGGCACGAAGTCAGCGGGCAAAGAAGGGCAGCGGTGGAGGCGCGGGCATCGGTGGAGGCGCGGGCATCGGTGGAGGCGCGGGCATCGGTGGAAGCGCGGGCAGCGGTGGAGGCGCGGGCAGATCGTGCGGCGCTAGAGCGGCGTATTGTTGTATTATGAGAAATAAACATTAAGTTCAAAAACTAAAACCCGACTGCTAAAAAATCGCGCACTAAAAAGTGTTAAACAAGAAAATAGCGAAAACATTTTTTTGATTCAAATTCTGAAACGTATTTTGAAACTTCGGTGGTTAAATAGTTAAAAATAATACACAACACTACGTCACCGCAGACGCGCGGGCGCCGCTGCCTTCGTGGCCAATTCCATATAAATCTGTGCATTTGAACACGCAGCTATGATCCACTCCAACACACTATTGAAAATCAATCTTAAGGAGTGGAATTCCCCGCCGGAGTCTGTACTGATAGTTACAAACTTGGGATATCTAAGGCAAGAATTAGTAGATTACTTCTAGGCAAACGTATCGTACTCCATGGTTGATCACCTTATCGCTTACCATCTGTTGAGATTGTGGTCAAACACGAGTCTATCAACAAACTTGATAACTTGACAACAACACACAATAAACTTGACAAGTGCAAATCGGACTCTTATACGAGGGGCTGCCTACGGAAAAATGAAAAAAAAAAGTATCTTGTATGGGAGCCATTTATTTTTATTATATATAGAGAGCAACAAAGCTATAGAGGCAAGAGAAATTAAATACACTTTCTGTAAAAAATACAACCTATTACGGTTCTTGAGATACAGCCCGCGGAGAGACAGACGGACAGCGGAAGCTTAGTAATAGGGTTCCGTTCGTTACCCTTCGGTAACCTTAACACTGGCTCACTTTTCTGACCGCATTCGTCCAGTTCTATAAGTCTATGGTGACTATTTCATCATGTATCGACACTCTATCCGTCATCTCTGACAAGTGCCCCGAGGCTAATAAGATCAAAGGTTTATTGCGGAACTAATATACGAGTCGCTGATTACTGTGGCTTTTCGGAAAATGCCAAACGAGTTCTATTTTCATCGAAAACTTTTTGCGGGAAGAAGCCATAGTTTCATGATTGTTGTTTAAATTAGAACCGATTTAGCCAGTTATTTATAGTTTTTTTTTCTATTGAATTAAAATACAAACGGACACTGGTTTTACTTTTAAATGGTTTACAGTAGGGTTTGCAAAATAGATAATAATAAGATAGAGAATAATAATGAGTAAACTATGTTCTGTGTCTGCTACACGGTCATATTAAAAGCTAGTTTTCAGAACGATCATCCAACAAGATTCAGTTCTAAAACAACCGATTCATAAATAAACATAATTATGATAAAATTAAACCTCATACATACTATAATAACTGTAATAATAATTATATACATTAACTTATCTCTTCTTCTTCTCTTCTTCTTACGTCTGATTCTGATTCTTATAATACGTAAATAAATGATTGAACTGACTTATTTCGTTTATTTTTTTGTTTTTAACATATAAATTATATTTTTAAATATTTCAATAAAAACATTAAAAAAAACATTTAAAAATATAAAAATAGTAGCCCACCGGTATCGGGAACAGGGTCCAAGCTACCGGCGGTCAGGGCTCCAGAGAGAGGAACCTCCTAACAATACGAGCCGTGTCCAGAAGTACCGCTTTCTGAATCAAGCCCTTGATCCAGCTGCCTAACGAGAGCCTCCTGAGGTGTTGGTCGAGGCTCGTAGCTATTAAGCCATTGGCTGATATGACTATCGGTACAATGATTGCGGAATCCACATCCCACATGTCGACAACCTCGCGAGCCATGACTTATTTATTATTAAGAGGCTCATTCTATTGATATTAAATAAGCCACAGTTACTCTCGTTGTCTGAATGGGTAACAACACACTATTTATGTACTTGCAAGTTGTAATTAAAAAGGTTTTCTTGAAAACTCTACGTAATAACAATTATTACTTGTATACTAGTTGTACAACACTTATCGATATAAATTGAGTTGCTAATATTATATCTGAAGCAAGAGAGAGAGATGAAGTTTGTTAGCATTACCCCCGTTTTCATATGAAAGAGTTTTAAGTTGAGTATTTTTAAATTGGTCTCCTTGAGCCTAAAATCCTGTCAAATCGTAAATGACACGTGTCAACTTGACTCCAAATACTCAATTCAAATACCGGCCCGTTTTACTTCCCACTGCTAAGACACAGAACTTACTCTATTTAAGAGAACGGGGATCAAAATCTACCAAGTGGACCAAGTATACAGGTGGATTTCCCAAATCAATCATGTCGTCAAAGTTTCGGTTCTAGAACTTAAGAATAAAGTCATTATCATATCAGCCGAAAGACGTCCACTGCTGGACATAAGCCTCCCCCAAGTATCGCCACAACAACCGGTCTTGTGCGTCAATCGGCTACCCGCGACCCTCACCAGGCCTTCGGTCCTAAATAAAGAAAAAAGTGCCTGACTATGATCGAACATACGAACTACTAAAAGACGACTTAGCTGTGATTCCGATAAATTAGATAAATATGAATCAGCATGGGTATCACTAGCAATTCCCACACGAAAAAACTGGCCAAGTGCGAGTCGGACTCGCGTGCAAAGGGTTCCGAACAAATTTCATTTTTTTAACGTGTTATTTTAACACTATAGACTTCTTATAGGTTTTCCTATAATCTATAGATGAAGATCTATTATCTCCATTTTTTCAAAATTTTAGGCTTAGTGGTTTCGGAGATAAGGGGGGGAATGGTCATTTTTCGTCTAATTTATTGAATAACTTCAAAACCATTTATTTTAATATTATGAAAAAAAAATATATATATTTAAAACCCTTACAGTAAGTTCTTTTATTCGATATGTCTCATGACATTGTTCAAAAAACATTTTTTTTTAAATTTTCTAGTTTGACTCCCAAAAGTGACCCCCATACCAAAAATTTAACAATTCACGTAACGCGTCCGTATTTGGGTCACAGAAGTCCATATTATATGTACCAAATTTCATCAGAATCAGTCCAGTGGATCCGGAGAAAACTGGCTGTGACAGACGGACAGACAGACACCCGTGTGATCCTATAAGGGTTCCGTTTTTTGTTTGGAACCCTAGAAATCAAGATAACATTGATACTATAATTAAGTTGTAAAAGAAGGTTTTGACTTACATGGTCGATGGCGACACAAAAAGGTGAATTTCACTTTATATTTGTGATAAAAGTATCTAGACATGTCAGTGACACCGGAAACCTGTTTCCTTGATGCAATTTCCTGTAAGCAAGAAACAAAACTTATTTTCCTTTATTTTATTTGTGTTTGTATATTCATATGGATATAGTCAGGATTTATTGCTTATTTAATATTACTTTTTATTTTAAATTGGAATGAAATGTATAATTTTCCTTTAAACATTTCTATCTAACTTTAAATACAGGGTGTATCTTTGATGTGTTTTCAAAAATCCAAAGATGCAGTTTTAGTTTTAATCAAAATTTAGCCCGACTCTCCTTTTCACAATTTCTCATGCTTGTCGATTTGCCAACCATGTCCACTTAAAAATACATCCTGTGTACCGGCTTTTGTCTTCTTGATGTACACCGTTTTTGTAAACATCGAACAACCTGTCTGCACCAGCGATCTTTCCGTTTTTAACTTGCACTTCCTTCGCCTTCGGGTGTTCAAAAAAGTTCTAGCAGTTTCAGTCTCTGAGCTAGAGTAAAAAATAAAAATCTAGCTTTTTCCAACAGCGTCCTTCGTTTGATCTTAGATACTTCCAGAATAAAAAGTATTAAGCCTTCATCTAGGTTTTAAGTAACTAGCTGATCCGCGCAACTTCGTCTGTGTCACATTTTTCACTAATGCTTCGCTCCTGTTGGTCGTACCGTGATTTTATATAGCGTTCCTCGAAAAATAGGCTATCCAACGTTAAAAGAATTTTTCAATTGGAACCAGTAGTTCGTGAGATTAACGCATTCAGCCAAACAAACAAACTCTTCAGCTTTGTAATGTTAGTATAGAGAGCAATGGGTATTTTTTTCTCTGAAAGCGATCTTTTATAGACAACTTTTGGATCTGATTATAATCTTAATGAAAAATGGGATCCTATCTAATGGTTCACTGTCACTGCCACTTTCTCAATCTATTATTGCCTGGCAACTCTCAAGCTGCATGTACATCACAACTTACGGTCTTCTTCAGCTTTATAATATGATAATTATAATATACTATGGATAGCCATGTTTATTGGGTTCATGTGTGTATTTGTCCAGATCCGTTCAGCTTATGAGATGTTATGACTGTACAACTGTACATTCATAAAGGTAAGAAACTCCATAGTCCAGCAGTGGACGTCTTTTGGCTGAATTGTTGGTCATCCTCATCATCATAATATCAGCCGAAAGACGTCCACTGCTGGACAAAGGCCTCCCCCAAGCGTCGCCACAACGACCGGTCCTGTGCGTCTCGCATCAATCGGCTACCCGCGACCTTCATTGTTTGAATTGTTGGTGATGAAGAGTATTTATCGCCTTGGTATACAAAAAAATAAAACTTTCCACGAGGACAGAGCCGCGGAAAAAAAACTATTTTCTAATATTGGATCGAAGTAGAAAACAGTCTTCGCCGGTCTGTCGATACAGTCTATTTTTTCTTTAATGCGATCTTAACTGTTTACCGATACCGTTTAGTTTCTGGGTAGAATTTTAATTCCAGAGAAAAAAGATAACCGCTCTCGTCTTGAGAGTTTTCAAAGGACAGAACCAAACTGGGGCTGCTGTATTTATTTAGAAGATAGTGTTCAAACGCGAGTCAACTAATAAATAAATAAATTCATTACTTTTTGGTCGTTGTCCAGAAGAAAGCATTTTCAAACGTTTAAAGCTATGGGTTAGAATGTTCCTTCTCAAATTCAAAATTCTTTGGGATTTTTATGTAGAAAGTGAGTTACCTACGCAAAGTATGTGCAAGTCGCTACGTATTCATCATTATCATTATATCAGCTGAAAGACCCACTGCTGAACATAGGCCTCCCCCAAAGGGGGATTATGGTAACGTAAGCGTGGCGATCGCAGTGTATGGTGTTTCGTTTTACAGAGAACGCTGCTGCCCATTCCCAGGTAAGTCCCTTAGTCGCCTCTTACAACACCTATGAGAAGTGATGGGATGATATTATTCTTTTACGGCACCATACGGCACCGGCCGACACCATACGGCACCGGCCGGCACCATACGGCGCTACGTATTGATCGGACAAAACATGGCCATTAGCTAATTGTCGCTTATCATGCAGTTTATTCTATCAAAGAAATCACAATCATCAGTAAATTGACCACTTGACAAAGATTAGAATATAGTGTCACTGCCTATCATTTCAACCCATATGATCAGCGAGCCATTATATCTGATGGATCAGGCTTTATCATACATCAGAAGAATAGGCACTGTTAAAGCTTCTCCCAAAAGTTTTCAAATGAAATTCTCGTTGTATGATCGAATGGTCATACAAACATATTTTAATTTCAGTCATCATATCAGCCGAAAGATGTCTACTGCTGGACACAGGCCTCCCCCAAAGGGCTTGCCATAATCGCCACGCTTGGCAGGCGGGTTGGCGATCGCAGTGTATGGTGTTGCGTTTTACAGGGAACGCTGCTGCCCATTCTCTGGTAAGTCCCTTAGTCGGCTCGTACGACACCCACGGGAAGTGATGGGATAGTATTATTCTTTTACGGCACCAAATGGTACCGGCCGACACCATTTGGCGAAGTCGGCGAGTCATCTTATCATATTTTAATTTCAGGCACACGTAGGCAATTTCAGGTAACATTTCCACATACACGAACCATTTTTACCCCAGTCCAAAACTCAATAGCCCACAATACAGTATCGTCTTACAATTTGTTTCTAGAACATTCTGTTTATAAAACGAACCGCGTCCTGTTAACCGTTGGAGGTAGATTATAGACAACGTGAGAGGAATCCAAGTTGAAGAAAATTCGCTTAGCAATTAACAAGCAATGTTTACTTTAGAAGCCAAATGTTAATGTAATTAAAGGACTTAGGAGTTATGATGGGACCGTATTGGGTAGAGATGGAGGGTTTCTGTCTTGTGTTGGTTTGGTAAATTCAAGAAGATTTAATTTGCGGATAGTGAACTTTGATTCATGACGGTTGCCTTTTTCAAAGGTTTGGGTCTAGGTTTTAAGGCTATCAGGTTTAAACTCTACATTTTTGCACTAACATATTCAAATGCATTGCTGCTTTGACGGTTAGTGTTATTGCCATTCAAAAGCGGTCACATCAATCTTCGGAGGATTCTCACAAGCTGATTTTTAACCGGCTTCCAAAAAAGGAGAAGGTTCTCAATTCGGTGGGTATTTTATATGTATGTACACCGATTACTCCGAGATTTCATATCCGATTTCTGTGATTCTTTTTTAGTTCGTTGCATTATACTTGCCATTTGGTCCCATAAAAATTTGATTCGGTTTGGTTAAGTAGTTTTAATTTTATGAGTATTTTTGCTCATTTCAATTTCTGCGTTGACGAAGACGTCGTCCAAAACACTACAAAGAATAAAATAACCTTAATTTCGGAAGTCGGTGGAAAAAAAAAAAGAAACAAAACCAAAAACACCGACTTCCGAAATTAAGGTTATTTTATTCTTTGTAGTGTTTTGTTTGGAAGTCGTTTATATTTTTTTGTAAAAAGTTTTTGTACTTCGATATTACATCATGAAAGCAGCCATCACTGTGATTTGCTTTTACTGACGACGCGTAAAACTGATGCAATCTTCAACCTTCTTTCGTATTTCAACGTCTTCCAAACATGGAACTAAATATTTCCACATACCAATATTTTCAACTTTCCAACGAAAACCTGCCTCAAACTTCCTTATCTCCAATCTCATACATTAATCACTCCTTTACACTTACAAATTCACTCCAATACATCATTGGAGATACAATCTAGCACTTGCTGTCACAGTAAATCAAATTGGGGCCGGGCAGACTTCATGTCACCGTACATCGAAATACAGACAGACGGACGTTGGACGTATTGGGGACCTACTATCAACTGACACAAATACTGATCGTCAATGCGCAAATACCAAATAACGTACAAAAGCCACAACAAGTTGCGAATGAACCTATAAATCCAGAAAACGATACAATGAAACAACATTCTCATTCTCCATATAAACCACAGTCTTGTAGGTTTATTGTTGGATTGAATATACAGTGTGGGGTTTTTTAAAATTATAATTAAATTTTTATGTCATGCTTTTTAAACATAATTTTCATTTCGTTAGTTAATATTCCTCATTTCCTTTCAATATGGTATACGTTATTCTACAAGTCAAGCCCTTTCATTTGATACCCAAATTGAGGGAGTTGTGAAATAATATGTCATCCACCATTTTGTGGCTGCGGCCATCTTGGATCGATTTTCATCAAACATAGCTAAGAACACTCCGGACTAATTCACCTTTTAAACAAAAAAAATAAATCAAAATCGGTTCATCCGTTCGGGAGGTACGATGCCACAGACACACACACACATACACACACACACACATACACACACACGTCAAACACGTCAAACTTATATCACCCCGTCGTTTTTGCGTCGGGGGTTAAAAATAGACGCTAAGGCCTGCTAGGGTTGCGTAATTGTTCGAAAAAGTCAGAGCAGCCCTGGAACTCAAAAAGCATTTGGAGGAACACGGATGGATTTTAGTCAGTAAGGTCTGACACTCCCTTCCGGTTCGCCCAGAGCGGGATGAGTCATCTAATGATTTCCCATCCTTAAAAAAAGACCCACCAGTTGGCGCCACTGTCGAGTATGGTCCTTAATCGTAGCATTAAATTAATTATTACGTACATTTGAACAAAGTTAAAAGGAAAATAATTTATGATACCGTAAACGTGTGACTTAATACAATATAGGTAGTGTCGCAGTGTTACGTAGACTCGGTATAATGGAAAAAAGAAGGAGATTTTATACGTCTCCGGCAAAAAAAAGTACAATGGAGTGGTCGCAGGTCGCGGTGGAAGCTTCAAGCATTCCTATTAGATGAATGTCTCTACTCAATTGACGATATGTAATATTACCATGAGTTTTTATTAATATTATTATTTTTTTCTTTTTTTTCCCTAATTTCTGGTACACAGTTTTGACTTATTCTTGACATTATCGTATTAAAATTTCATTGACACTGCCGGTGTTGACATTGAATTTATTGTTTACATTGCCTGAGTTGACATTTAATTTATTGTTTTATGTTTTGTGTTGTTTTGAATTAATCTGTTGTAAATAATTATACATTGGTCAAATGGTCATTTAAAAATAATAATAATTTTTAAATGACCATTTGACCAATGTATAATTATTCCTATTATTTAATTGAGTTGACATCAGATTATTCTTAAAAGTATGTTTAAATGGAAGTTGTTACTTTTATTATGTATTATTTTCAGGAATGATTTCAGACACAATGTAAATTGTTATATTGAATAAATAAATTGAAATTGAATTGAAATTGAAGGTCGGTAGAACCGTTATGTTATCTGCTATAGTCAGGCTGTTTTAGTAAAATATTCACAAAAATCAAAACAAATAAGTAAAAAGCGGTGAATTCAAACGCGATAAGGCTATCGCGTTTGAATTCACCCTCATTATGGAAGTCATCTATTTTTTTTTTCTGTAACTTATATGGTGTACATAATAAAGAGTATTCTATTCTATTCTATTCTCATAAACTTGAAATCTGTACTTCTATACTATTCTGTATCAATATTGTAAAGCTGAAGAGTTTGTTTGGTTGAACGCGCTAATTTCAGGGACTGCTGTAGTGATATTCTGTAACAACATTTTCGTATCTCGACAGTAAAATCTGAGGTGAGTTTCAAATTAATACCTTTATGTTGTATGCAATAAAGCTCATTTTGTGAGTTTTATCACTCAGGTGAAGCTCGATATCGAAACAGTTATTTAAAGAATAGACTAGCTGGTCCGAATTGAAAAATATTTAAGTGTTGGATAGTCCATTTATCGAAGAAGGCTATAGGCACGCTACAGGTCATCACTACTACGAGCGAACTTGTGGTATTCAGCTATGGGGCTGCACCAAATAGACCAATGTATTAATCATCCAACGATTCTAGATCGAAGTACTACGGGAAATTGTAAATGCAGCCTGGTACATATGAAATGATGACCTCCATCAGAACCTAAAAGTTAAAGAAATGAAAATAATTTATTCCACCCAAACGGACGCAGATTACAACATTACATTATATTATTTTAAAATACACAAATAAAAACAACTATTAAACAAAATGAAAGACAAAAATTAGTCAGTAAGACTAAGCTTAAAAAACTACTACTGTACTGTAAGTTGAGTTCATCGAAAAAGTTTTACTAAAATTTGCGGAAGCTCACGAACACTTCATCAGCCAGCTTCTCGACCACACGGACATCCTGGATCAAGCTGGATAGCCTCGACATTTTCTTGAAGTGAGAAGACTAAAAAGAACAAAACCGTTCGAGTTACTCTTTAGTGATAGTGAATAGTGTAATGTAGCACAAGTGTTACCAAATAAACACAAGAACGAAGTTTATTCGCCTTAATAGAGACAATAAGAAAACTGCCGTTGGATACATTCTTAGTAAAGACAATATAACAGTTTAGGTTTTTATAAAATTACTTATTCGTCTATATACAAGGCTAGATTGTAAGATTAGGGTTCATTCTTTGGTCAACACTAGGATAAGGTAAAAAAAAAAAAAACTACGAGCAGACAAAATGAAAACTGTGACGCGGACGATGTTGCATGGGTCAGCTAGATAGTGTATAAAATGTATTGCTGTTTGCTCATGATCAGTGTTGTCATTTAGTTTGTGTAATATTTGCAAGTTATTTGGTCAAGTAGGTAATGGTAAACGATGATGTGATCGACAATGGAGCACGCTTGACTAGACGTCACCTATTCAGGATAAATATGACTATGTTGTTGAATTGCCGAATCGCAATTACCATTGATTGTATGTCAAGCAATTACCCCATAAAACAACTCAATTATGTACCTTATAATGTAAACTAGGTTATAGGTATCAAATTGAGTCAACACTCAACAATTCAACACCACACTCAAACTAAACTCCTAAACCACCGCCGTCCACCAGTCATTGACTTGCTTTACGTTGACAGGTCTTGTGGTCGCTTGGCCGTCATTCGGTAACTCCGGCATTTGGCCGCCAGCTCCTAACTCTTGCGGTCAGTCCGAAACAGGTCTTAGATTTGTCCGTTTGGTTACGTTAATTCAGAAATCGAATGCAAGGGTTTAAGCAAATTAATTGAAACTGGTAAAGCCTGTATATTGAATGTATGAGTAATGTATGTTTATTGAATGTTATGGGGTACGATTTCGTCTTTATGACCTACATGTTTGCCGTGTCTGGATTTCTTAGTAACATAATTATAGTGGTTAGCATTATAGTGGTTTATTACGCGCACCTCATAGCCTATGAAATTTTAAAAATATTTACATATTTTTATTTGTAGTGATTGCGTTCAATAAAAAGTATTCTGTCTAGTATGTTTGTTTTCTTCAAGGTATATAATGTTTAATCGTCAGGTATAAACAACTAATTAAAAAAAAGTATAAGTAGTAGAGTAGTAGTAGTCATCGGGCAACAAAAAATATGTTGAATAAAAACTTCCACAATACAGAGTGTTTTGGAGATGAATGAAAATCTTCTTCGATAGCAATAAGGCGTATAATCAAAAATTACAGTTCTTTGACAAGAGTAATGCGTTTGTCGTCTGCGTGTTTGTCGAGCGATTCGTTGAGTGACCGAGGCGCCGCGCGCGGAGGAATTCGGAACCACACCCGTGACGTCTCGTAGTAGTGGTGAGCTCGTTCATGATGATGATGCGTAGACATGCCGCCCGCCTTGGAGTGACAGCCTCCAACGAACGAGAAGCAGAAGAATGTAGAAGTTAGGGTTCTTCCTCCTTTAACAGCGGACATAATCTGGGGTACGATCTTCGTATCACTCCGTTAGCGGTTTTGATGTCAGCTACACGTGCCAGTCCATCCTTCCCAGGTGAAGTGCTTGTGACTCGTCCAAGGCGCCATTTTAAGGGTGGCAGGTTGTCTTCTTTGATGAGCACCAATGTATTGGGTGCTATTGTGTCGGTGTTGGACTGCCATTTGCTCCTTGTCTGCAGCTCCGAAACGTACTCCTGCGACCAGCGTTTCCAGAAGTTCTGCCTCATCTGTTCGATGCGCTCGTAGCGGACCAAGCGTGACGTGTTTGCAGCTGTGAGATCTTCGTAGGTAGGTGCAACGAGCGGCCGGCCAATCAGGAAATGGGCTGGTGTAAGAGGGAGTAGGTCGTTTGGATCTGAAGACATGGGATACATAGGTCTGGAGTTTAGGAGGGCTTCTATTTGTGTTAATAAGGTCGAGAATTCCTCATACGTGAAGTTTACGTTTCCTACACGCCGGAGATGATATTTAAAGGATTTGACCCCTGCCTCCCACAAACCCCCAAAATGTGGTGAGTACGGAGGAATAAATTTAAACTTAATGTTTTCGCTTGTAGCGAAATTTAAAATATCGTTTTCACTAGCATTCAAAAAATGAGAGAATTCCTTTAGTGCGCCTACAAATGTTTTCCCGTTATCGGAAAATATCTGTGCGGGTTTTCCACGACGAGATAAAAACCTTCTCAAAGCCAATAAGTATGCTTCCGAACTTAAACTTGTGACTAGTTCTAAGTGTATCGCACGAGTAGCAAAGCATATAAATAGGCAAACATAACATTTTTCTAGTTTTGAACCCCTTCCTCTGCGATTCAATATGAAGAAAGGTCCAGCATAATCTACACCACAGCGCAAAAAAGGATACCCCGGTTCCAATCTTTCGGGTGGCAAGTTACCCATTTTTACTGACAGTGCCTTCCCTTTCTGGCGAGTACATGTAACGCACTTATGTACTGTTTGCTTGGCTAAATCACGACCCTTGAGTGGCCACCAACTTTCTCTGATAGTAGCCAAGAGCAATTGTTGACCAGCATGGAGTAGACGTTTGTGTTCAAGTTTAAAAAGAAGTCGCGTGAAAGTATGTTTCGAACATAATAATATGGGATGTTTTTTATTATAAGAAATGGTGTGTGAATTTACTAGTCTGCCTCCCACTCTTATGACGCGATCAGAATCTAGGAACACATCAAGACTAGATATGTTTCTCATTGACTTGACAGGTAAGTTTTTTATTAATGCAGTAAAGATGTCTGGAAATGATGTTTGTTGTGCTAAGCGTACTAGAAATAAAGTTGATTTATTTAACTCATCAGTCGTAAGCGGACCAGTGCTACGTTCTGTTTTGACCTTGGTTCGTGCATTATGAATGAATCGTAACAAGTAAGCGGCTGCACGTCTCATGCGATTAAAATTTGAAAAACGTTCAAAGTTGAAAATGCTAGTAAAAGTTGATTGTGTAAATAAAGAATTAACTGTTGATTTCATTTCTGGTAAATCGTGTAATTCAATCGATTCATTGTGATTATCATGTCTAATTTTGTTGTTAATTTCAGTTAAAAATGCTGGCCCGTGCCACCAAACATCTGACTTTTGAAGCGCGTCGAGCGAGAGCCCGCGAGATAAAAGATCAGCAGGGTTATTTTTACCAGCAACATGTAACCACGGCAACTCACCAGTCAATTCATTTATTTGCACTACTCTGTTCTGGACAAATGATTTTAACAAGTTAGGTGATATTTTAATCCAATTTATGACAATCATGGAGTCAGACCAAAAGTATATGTTATCAAAATTTAATCTCCATGACTGAATTATTTTTTGATATAACTTAGCACCAACTAAAGCTCCGCACAGCTCAAGTCGCGGTATTGTTACAGGTTTAATTGGTGCGACTTTGGTCTTAGCACAAAGTAACCTAACAGTGACAGGTGAGTTGTCGTTGTATGTACTTATGAATGCACATGCACCGAATGCATCCTTTGATGCATCCGTAAAAATATGTAAATCTGTGTATTTTGTATTTACTTGTCTGACATGACGAGGAATTTTTATGTTTTGTAAGTGTTGAAGCGTGTCAATAAAGTTTTTCCACATAAACAAAATATCGCTAGGTACTGGATCGTCCCAACTCAACTTACAAAGCCAAAGTTTTTGTAAAAGTATTTTTGCAATTATAATTGAGGGTGATAACAAGCCTAATGGGTCGTACACCTGTGAGACAACGGACAAGATAACGCGCTTAGTCACATGAGTGTCGATTTGATCAATCTTTGTAGTAAAATATAATAAGTCTAAATTATTCAACCAACCAAGACCGAGAGTTTTAGTTAAACAATCATCGCCTAAAGTTAATTCCTTATGTTGATCTGTTGTAGAAGGCTCCGAATTAAACAGCCATTTACGTAAATGGAAGCAACCAGATTTTAAAACGTCATTTACTTTGGTACAAATATCTAATAAACATTGTTTATCATCATGACCAGTAATTAAGTCATCCACAAACAGATCTTCATCTATTACTTGCTTTATGACGTCATCCTTACACTCAGATGCCAGCTGTTTGATGCACCGAATACTTAGATAAGGAGCGGACGCGGTACCATATGTTACTGTATTAAGCTGGTACACACTGAGTTCGTCCGATTTATTTTCACGCCAAAGAATTAACTGAAGATTTCTTTGATCTGGTTGAATATTAATTTGTCGATACATTTTTTCGACGTCAGCGCATGCAACAAATCTAAACTGTCGAAAGCGTAACAAAATTGAAAAAACGTCATTATGTAAACTAGGGCCAATATACTGAATATCGTTAAGTGATTTGCCCGATGATGATTTTGCACTTCCATCAAAAACCACCCTAAGTTTGGTAGTACTACTATGAACTCTTAAAATACCATGATGTGGCAAAAAATAATTTGATGATGGATAGTGATTGACTCGACTCATGTGTCCTAAACTCAAATATTCATTCATGAAGTCGCAATATAATTTTTTATATTCAGGTGTAGATTTATCTAATTTACGTTCAAGTGCGTGAAAGCGATTTAGCGCGAGTGTATACGTATCTCCCAGTGTGTCGCTGGACTCGGCTAATGGAATGCGCACAAAAAACCGACCCGTGTTATCGCGATAAGTAGTTTGCATAAACAGGTTTTCACATAAAGTCTCGTCCTTAGTTAATTTATTTTGCGGAGTGATTTCTTCTAACTCCCAGAATTTTCTAAGTTGAGCGTCTAATGATTGTGAATAGTTGCATTGAACTCGATTGTTGCGTGAAGTTTTATTATTCAACATTGAGCCAGATATTACCCATCCCAGCTTAGTATTCTGCAGATATGGACCACTACTTAGGCGAATTAATCCGTCATTTAAGAGTTCCCAGAATTTATCTGCCCCAATTAATAATTCGATTTCTGATGGCGAATAAAATTCGGGATCTGCTAACTGTACATGATCAGGGATATTTATGTGTGATGTTGTACCTAAAGATGGCAACTGAGCTGTTATTTGATGTAAAACTAAACAATTAAAGCGTGTACTATATTGTGAAGTTCTAGACCTCAAATTAACTTCGCACGATTGTGTGGAATTAGTCACCGAGTTACCTACTCCGGAGACTTGCACAGTGGACTGTATTAATTTAAGATTAAGTCGTTTGCATAAAGATTCTGCAATAAAGCAATGCTGACTACCGTTATCTAATAAAGCGCGGGTAGTGTGATAAATATTGTTTTTATCTGCAACCTCAACTAATGCTGTAGACAGCAGTACAGTCTCTAATAATGAATGAGTAGTACTTTGATGTGTTGTATGAGATGCAGAATGTAATGTGGTAGTATTTGAAGACTTACCACTAGTTGTATCCTGCGACGATGCCTGTAAATTAAGCGCAGCTGGCGATGTGGATACACTCGCACTATCGTCACATTTATCATGAATTAAATTGTTGTGTTTTTTGTTGCATTGCTTACAAGGACCGAACCAACATTCATCTACCGAATGATTAGCGCGTAAACAATTACAACATAACTTCTTTTCATTAATGAATTTAATTTTATCGTTAACAGATAACTTTAAGAATGAATCGCACGAATAAAGCGGATGGTTAGCTTGACACATAGCGCAAATACGAGAACGTTTATGATGTTTATTATTAGATGGTTTGTTTTGTGTTGATGTATAACTATGTGATTTGTTTGGTTGTTGTGAATGTGATGGTTTCTTTGCGTTATTGTCTGTGGAAGATTTACTATGTGCTAAATAAATAGTTTCTAGTACGTCAGCCCTATTTTTAAGAAAAGTAATCAAATAATCGAGAGATGTACGTGAATTTGACTGATTATGACTATTTATAATTGAACTTTTATGAGTTTCCCATTCTCTTTCGGTAACTGAATCAAGTTTAGATGTAATTAAATAAATAATCAACGTGTCCCAAGACTCGGTCGGTTCGCCGAGGTTTTTGAGTGAACGTAGATTTTTGAGAACGGTATCTATAAGTTTACGAATTTGATTGGGTGATTCCTTATTAAGTGACGTAATAGAAAATAAAGCTTTAACATGGTTTTGCACAAGTAAACGGTTATTATTGAATCTGTTTTCCAATAACTCCCATGCTATGTTGTAATTCTCGGAGGAGAATTCTAATGACTTAATAACCGATAATGCACTGCCAGTAAGAGAAGACCGTAAATAATGGAATTTTTGCACATTATCTATTTCTTTACAGTGATGGATGAGAGATAGGTAAGTATCGCGGTACTCCAACCAATGATCATAAGAGCCATCAAAGGAAGGAAGTGAAATTGTAGGTAATTGAATTCTACTAGTAATTTTAGAACAATTTTGAGCATTATCTACGTTAATAATACACTTAGCTTTAGTCACATAAGCATAATAGTTGGTTTCAAAAGATTCCCTTTCAGATAATTCCTTTTCTATTTGACTATCGGGTATTCTTAAGTCTATTTCATCCTGAATTTCTGAAAACTGCTGTAACAATAAATCTGCCTTTTGTAAACGCGTTTGTAATTCTGTTTTTATGATTTCAGTAATAGGCATTATTTCTACAGAGTCTACATACTTCATGAATAGTCGAAATTTACCGCGAACAACACCTCTTCTTTTATTTAAATCACGAAATATATCCTCACCACTGCTACGACTTTCTTTTGATGGAGTTTTAGTCATTTTGGAGTTTGTGGAAGACAGTGGAAAACAGTTATTTTAAAGATTAGCAAAAGATTATTTTTTTTTACTTTTAAGTAGAGGGTAGCGATAAAACGAAAACCTTTGCGCGTTTTTAGCTATTTAACGGGAATAAAACACTTAATTTTCACACTATATCAACACAAATGAAGCACTGAATAAAGAAGAAAGGGATAAGGATAAAGAATGATGATTGACCTGACCGTTTTATGCTGGTCCCGTGGATGACTTCGCTGATGGCCTCGTGCGTCCGATTTATGCTGGTCGCAACGATTTCTTCTGCGGCATCCGGCGTTGAAGGTCCAAACTATATTTTGGAGATGAATGAAAATCTTCTTCGATAGCAATAAGGCGCATAATCAAAAATTACAGTTCTTTGACAAGAGTAATGCGTTTGTCGTCTGCGTGTTTGTCGAGCGATTCGTTGAGTGACCGAGGCGCCGCGCGCGGAGGAATTCGGAACCACACCCGTGACGTCTCGTAGTAGTGGTGAGCTCGTTCATGATGATGATGCGTAGACACAGAGATACAGTGTATTCATAATAAATTCACTCACCGCATACATTTTCCTCTATAATAATAATTGTCTTGTCACTTTATTGGATGTTGTTTCGCAGAAACAGAAAATAAGATTCTCAGCTGCAACTCCTGCATTGCGAGTACATTTTAATTTATTTCCCCGTCAGGTGTGTTGCGGTACGAAATTGTGTGATTCGGAGACTGATAAGTAAGTCTATTAAAATGTGGGTAGCGAAATACGAGGAGAATATTTTCAGTAGAATTATTTTGGAGTAGTTTCGTTTTTGTCATAAAATACAAGGTATTGCTGGTGATGCATCTTGGGATATAATGAGTATGATTTAATTTTTTTATTTGCGATGGATTTGCTCTTGACTCTAGTCTAGGTCAGAGATGACAGATACAAAGTCGACGATGGAGCGAGCTTACCCAGAAGGAGACTGTTCACTCTAACTTTGAATAGATCAGGGTTGTAAGCATTCGAAAATAAATCAATGTGCCTAGTTCCATAGTAAAATTGCGAAACTGTTAGGATTTCAGTTTCGCAATTTTGCCTGTCTGTTCTTCAGTCTTTTGTTTAGCTTGGAGGCTTGCGAATCTGTAATTTCAAATGGATTTAGATATTAATCACGCTTACAAAATTCTAAAATAACACTGGTTAATATTTTTATAGCATAAAAATAATCTCTCTTAACTTGACTGGAAGATTCCATTCAGGTAAAGAGGAAGATTCCATCTTCATAGGTCAAAAAGTTTTTAAGATTTCGTTATAAGTCAGTGAATGAGTGACCTTTTGCTTTTTAGGGTTCCCAACAAAAAACGGAACCCTTATAGAATCACTCGGGTGTCTGTCTGTCCGTCTGTCACAGCCAGTTGTCTCCGGACCACTGGACCAATTCTGTTGAAATTTGGTACACATATGGACTTCTGTGACCCAAATACGGACGCGTTAAGTAAATCATTAAATTTTTAGTGGGGGTCACTTTTGGGGGTCAAACTAGAAAATTAAAAAAAAAAAAATTTTTAAACATTATTGTGAGACATATCAAATGAAAGCGCTTACTGTGAGGGTTTTAATTATATTTGTTTATACCTTTAAAATAAATGGTTTTGAAGTTATTCAAGAAGTAAGACGAAATTGACCATTACCCCCCTTATCTCCGAAACTACTGAGCTTAAAATTTTGAAAAGAATGATGTTAATAGATCTTTACCTAAAGATTACAGAAAAACTTTAAAGAAGTCTGTAGTGTTAAAATAACATGTTAAAAAAAATCGTTTGCAACCCTTCGCACGCGAGTCCGACTCGAACTTGGCCAGTTCTTTTATATTAGGGCAGTGACTAAAAAAATCTAATAAATCCGTCAGATGGAGTTCTAAAAAATATTGGACACGTATTTTTTTCTTTTTTCACGTAAACAAAAATGAAGACTAAACAGGTCGTTGAAAACTCGTGTGACGTTTCTTGTTAGTACACTTTTTACAAACAATTAACGTCACTAGCCCCCACTCCTGATCGTTGATTTGATAAAGCAATAAATATCTTCAATATTTTTCGATAATCTAACTGACAGACTGAATAGAACCATATTTTTTTTACTCAGGAATCATCCCTATCAATTTGTGATAAATAATGTCATAAATTACTTAAAAATAAAACTTTTTCCAAAAAAAAATATTACCTTAAGTTTTGGTTTTGTATCTTTGTATTTCAACGCCGACTTCCGAAATTAATGTTATTTTATACTCTGTAGTGTTTTTTTTTTGGAAGTCGGTTATATTTTTTTTGTAAAAAGTTTTTTTTTATTTTTAAGTTGTGATACTTGGCCGACGTCTTCGTCTACGTGGAAATTGAGATAAGAAAAATTGCTCATAAAGTAAAAAAATACTGAGCCAAACTGAGTTAATTTTTTACGGGATCAAATGGCAAGTATCATCATTATCATCGAATTAAAAAAGAATCACACAAATCGGTTAAGAAAACTCGGAGTAATTGGTGTAATTACATTATAACTTTACATGAAATTTACTGTAACACCTTATGTACCAAATTCTAGCAAATAAATATTTTGATTATTTGATTAATAATACATAAATAAAAAAGTATACCCGCCGAATTGAGAACCTTTTTGAGATTCCGTTTTTGGAAGTCGGTTAATAAAATAGGTAATGCAGAATAATACAATTAAGAGAGTAGTACCTACAAGTGCCGCAAATCCTCCACCTGATCGACGTCCCACAAAAAGATTCCAAAACACAGATATTCCCATATAAACTACGTATAATAAACCACCCGCTGCCAAACTGGGTTTTACCGGCCAGCAGACAGTAAGAGTTGGCAATTCCAGCAGTCAGACGGACAAATGCTTCGCAAGAATGGTCTACAAATTTATGGCAACAATTCGTTAACTCCACAAGGAGGACGGACGTGAAGAATGCGTCTTTATGCGTCTTCGAGCTCTGCCATTACGACCTCGTCTTATTTTAATGTACGGTTAGGGAGGAAATTGAAAAAGTTTTGCTGTATGGTGTCTTGTTGGTCAAATTTGGTGGTTGGGTTATGTGTTTAGTTGTGCTTAGGGCACAGTTATTGTTACAGAAACTGAGGTTTATGGCAGACGCCAGATAAGTGTTCAATAATACATTTATTGACTTTCTTAAGCCTGTTCTCTCGAGAAATGCTTAAAAACAGCGTGTAGATGAAGCAACTTTTCGTCGGCATTTACTGAGAAATTACATCTGAAAAAAAATAGGTAATAAATAATAATAAGTAATCTACATGATATGATACGTAAGTCAGAATGTATGTATCGGTATCACATAATAAGAAAAAATTACCAAATCACCTCCAAATCGTTGAGATCCATTTTACTCCTTCATTTTTTAACAAGAGTTTAAAAAAAAAATATATACTGCTTTGCAATACAAAAGAAAATAATTTGTGAAAATAAATTAAAAATAGCGGGTAGCGCAGTGGCGCGTAGAGGAGTAGTTAGCTCTGTTTATATGCACAAGGTCACTGGCATGTATACAAGCCTTAAGCCCTTCACACACGGCAGCTATAATGTATATTAATGTAGATTACATCCCGGGATGTAAAGCTTTAAATACCATAAACATTATAGCTGTCGTGTGTGGTCTCCTGACGATTTCTATTGAAAGATGAAATGAGATTCATCGTGCTATAATATATATCTTTACATAATAGCTGCCGTGTGTGAAGTGCTGGACCTATTTGGCGCAGCCGCGGGACACACAATGTTATTGTTTTGTTTTTAAAATTAAGTTTTCTTTTATTGTACCTACCTACATTGTGTGTATTTGTGTGTGCCAAATAAATTAATTTCTTTCTTGCTTTTTCTTTCTTTAATATCAAATACAGGAATAAAAAATAAATCTATACTGAATCGACTTCTATCGTGATCTTTTACATCCTCTAGTAATGAAAAACGGTTCATAACTTATTGTTTGGGTATCTACGAAGGGATATTAGGGAAAGGTCTTTATTGCAAGTTTACCTGGCGCCTACCAAAGTGCTAAGGCTAAGTTTCTGGAACGCAGAATATTTTTGATACGCGCGTTAGCTGCAGTTATTGGTAGAATTATTATTTAGAGACATTACCATCACTTTTCTTATGTTTAATTTGTGATACAGGTGTTTTTTACTGAACTTTTCTAATCCTAAATAAAAACAGTCGAGTGAAGAATTACTGTGTTGGTGAGTTCGTTATAATATTATAATCTGTCTAGCTTTTCTCAACTATATTGGGGTCGGTTTTCAGTCCAACTGGATCCTTGAATTCATTTTACCATTTTTTACTTATTGAGAAAGATCGAATATGAGAATTAAATTCGAACTAAAAAAAATAAACAGAACAACCTAGAACAAATCTCTTATAGGCACAGACGAAGCTACAACTGTTAAAGTGTTACTTTTCTTTTATATCAGGCCGTAGTACTACAAATCAATAAACCCACCTGAAACTAAGGTAGGGCTCGAAACAACGGTCACAAATAAAACTAAATTATGGACCGTCAGATTGCCTGTTCAACGCCTAGGCGAGTTCTATAGCAATCCTCAATTCCAGCCTACTTTTACGACCAACCAAGCATGATAAACAGACTATAAATTCTATGTATTTCTTTTACTACCAGACATGCCGAAAAAACTGAAATAACATGCCAGTGAAACGGAAAGGTATGTAATAAGACAAATACGTAGGTTCACTTGGTTTTATAAAAAACTAGGAAAGACAATTCTATTTTTAGAGGGGACCCTCAAAGGGAATCTTGGATTGCTCGGTACTTACACTACCTATATCAACACTGAAGCGGAACAGTCACTGAGAATTCGCCTTTTTACAACTTCTTAACAAAATATGGGTACAGAAAATATATGTTCCTTTAAGGTTTGTTTAGTGAAAATAGAACCAAGATTTGTGTTAGGTATTTTCCACTTATATGACGCATAAAAAAGAAATTTATTAGTCTTCACTTACACTACCTATATCAACACTGAAGCGGAACAGTCATTGAGAATCCGCCTTTTTACAACTTCTTAACAAAATATGGGTACAGAAAATATATGTTCCTTTAAGGTTTGTTTGGTTAAAGTAGAACAGAAATTTGTGTTAGGTATTTGCCACTTATGTGACATATAAGGAAGAAATTAATTAGTCTTCCCTTGTAAAAGGATATTAAATCCCTTCCAATGTCTTATTATCTTACTCATCAGACAGATGTGACACGCTGGGGAGTTTGTTGTGCCACTTATTCTTCCCAGCTAAAACACTAGGAAGTGGTGACGATTTTTGAGGACTGTATTTTTGTAAACGTGATACTCAAAACGTAAAAATACAAAATACACTTAGCCTAATCAGCTTAATTTGAATAAATGACTTTTGACTTTGACTTTAACAATATATGTTGGTTAATCAGTTACTTAACGTGGGTGAAGTCACTTGCAAAAGCGAACTGATACAGATAGAGACTGTCCTGTGTGCTGGATTAACAAAAGCTCTTTTTAGTCTGCAAAGCTTGCTTGGATGTTTTTTTTTGCTGAATAAAGCGTATTAAAGTAACCTCAATTAAGTCTAGACTCAACTAGGATCGATACGTGTTTAGTTCATCCCACATTTCTGTGGTTCCACACTATTGAAAACAAAAGTATTACATTTATTTTATTAAAATAAAAAGTATCTAAAAAAAAAGAAGCCCGTACTGTCCACTGCTGAGCAAAGGCAACTCCATTCTTTCCACCGTTCCCGGTTCTGTGCCTCTTCTTGCCAAATAATCCCAAAGATGACATTTAATTCGTCCCGCCATCTTCGTCTCGCGGTCTCAGGTCACCAATTTTGTGTTTTGTGGGCTCACCGCTCGATTGGAATGCGGTAAACATGTCCAGCCCAGTCTCTTAATGCTTCGCTGTTTTCTGAACCCCGTCAACGATCTCTGTTTTGCAGCGTAGTATAGTTTTTCTAACGCGATCTGTGATTTGAACACCAAGTATACTGCGCTCCATAGCACGTTGGCAAAGCTAGAATTTGGAATTTTGGATATTTTTAACAACCAAAAAGCCTGGAAAAATATTTTCATCACACCGTTTGTTAGAAAAATAGATTACAATCAAGGTGCGTCTTATCAGAATCACCCATCTCTATCTTATTGAAACTTTTCCTCCTTACATACGAGCCTAATTAATTCCCGAAATGGTCCACATAAACATCGAAGTAAAAAAAAGTTTTCAGGGAATCTTATAAAGTTCAGCAGTAAAATCTTCGTACAAAGCAAGGAGCGTTCGGAATTCCGAAGTATTAAAGCATGAAAAGAAACTGTCCGGAACTTATTGAAGCAATCAGATTGTGCAGATTCCGTTTAACATTAGCGAAATTCTTGCCGGAACCCAATCGCATTAAGAGCCCATTTAAACTTTTTGCCACGAAAGGATTCTGTAATTCCTTCGTTCCTGAAAAATAAATAGGCTTAGCAATTTAGAATTCGAATCTTCTTGGATTGTATTCTTTTTATACACCATTTTGGGAGCAAGTGTAATGAAAAAAGTTTTTTTCTTTGGCCTGATGTTAATGTTTTAGTTTCTGAAGACGGGAACTGAACTGATTATCTCTGGCACGTTAATGTGGGCCTTGAATTTTCTCTCTTATTGGTATTTATTTGTAAACGTGATCCAAGTTGAATCGGGTAACTTTCTTTGGTTCTTCTTCAGGTATTTTTGTAATGGATCAGGTACAAAATTAATCCACCAAAATTAATTTACCAACTTTTACCAAGGTAAAAGTTGCACTTAAGAGTCTAGTCATTTAGACTACATATGCTCTTGCATAAATATGCGGTGTGCAACTTTGGAAAACCTGCCACATCCAACCAGGTGGACCCATAATAATCTGGTAAAGACCACGAGATTGAGGGTTCCAGGAATATTTACGCCACCAGTAGGCGAGAGGTCTGTTTTTATAGAAAAACCGACAAAGTCTTCCGTACCATAAACCATAAAAAACACGTTTCTTTATTTTTTTATTTAATTTGTATTATTTGTTGCTTTAACGGCAATAGAAATACACACTGTGAAACTTTCAACTGTCTACCTATTACTCTTGAGATACAGCCCGCTGTCAGACAGACGGACGGATGGACGGATAGCGGAGGCTTAGTAATAGGGTTCCGTTGGTAATCCTTCGGGTACGGAACCCTAAAAAGTGACTTTGACGTAAACATGATTTTATTGTCAATTTCACGACTGTCAGAAACATTAGTGTTTTGACAGATACCTAAACCTAAGGCCTCAGTGCTGTCATCTGGTGGTTTTTTTTTATTTGTGATGGGTTTGTTCTTGACTCTAGTCTAGGTCAGAGATGACAGAGACAAAGTCTACGATGGAGCGAGCTTACCCAGAAGGAGCCTGTTCACTCTAACTTTGAAGAGATTAGGGTTGTAAGCGTTTGGAAACACAGACGCAGGCAGAGAGTTCCACTCCTTTGGTGGTCGTCATTTCTGGAGACCCTCATTTGCTGATCGCATGACGCACAGGACCGGTCGATGTGGCGATAGCTACTGCCTTATTCGACGGTCAATTTTGAGAGAGTGAAGAGTAAGGCTCTATCATTCCACTGCTGGGCAGGCATATGTCCATCAGTGAACGTCTTTTGGATGACTTTGACGGTTATAGCTGTCAATTAAGTCAGGTAGTTTTTAGTAAAGCTATCGCTGTAACTAACGCGAGATTGTTTTCTTTGTCATGGCGACTGAGTCAAGAGTGGATATACTATCAATAAAACTAATGGCTTACCACCATCTTTTGCTAAAGGATTCTTAGATACGAACAAAAATAATATTAGGAGGAGCTCGTGGCTCAATAATAAAAACCACACGGGTCGATCTTCAAGGCTAAGCAACGCTTGCCAAGGTTGGTCTGTGGATGGGTGACCATCTTTACATATAGAGTTTCCTCCGTGCCTCGGAAAGCACGTTAAGCCATTGGTCCCGGCTGACATTTGTAGATCTTTGGCAGTCGTTAGAAATTGTCAGATGCCATTAAATCTGACTCCAGTCTTTCAAGAAGAACCGTGTTGCCCTGTTAATGGGTTGTGGAGGTCTGGTAGGCAGCCGCTTCACGTAAAATACTAGTATTCAGCTAAATCCAGTTTGACTAGAAGACGACCCCAATATAGTTGGGAAAAACACTCATGCATCGTTCTAAAAATAAAATTCAAAGAAACATTCTAATAATATTTCCTTTTATTTTAAGAAAAATGTATACTTATAAATCTTGACAAATCTCAACGTAAAGTGACGGGACTTACAAAACGTGTTTTCCTTTTAAGTAAATTGTCGCCATATCAGTCATGTCCGCTCATATAAACGCCTCACGCCATTTATTTTCTTCTTCGTGAAAATTATTCTTTTTAATTTTTTGCTCAGTAGGTACTCAGGGGCTAGGTTTATAACACACTAGTTGACTTCGTCTGCTCCGCTCCTATTGGTCTTCATCATATCAGCCGAAAGACGTCCACTGCTGGACATAGGCCTATTGGTCTTAGCGTGATGATATAGCCTTCCTCGATAAATGAGCTATCTAATAATGAAAGATTTTTTTAAATCGAATCAGTACAGATTAGCGCGTTCAACAAAGAAACAAACTCTTCAGCTTTATATATTAGTATAGATATAGATTCGCGTCACGTCGACCCTTTTCATAAATTCCTTTCTTAAAACATTGTGGTGCGTCAACATGGTTGGATGAATAAAAACGACACCGGTTGCGATCACCTCATGAATCGTATAATTTTGTTATTTCTAGAATGTTCCCGCTGGATCCGACCGGGCTGGAACAACTAGAATGTTTTTACAACCTCATTAAAGACGTTAACTGGCGTTTTATGTTTGAAAGGATTCTTTGCTTCAGGCTTACAACAGAATACTCGTTAACAGCCACTTTGGGCTGGTTATCAAATTTTTAATGCCAAGTCTGCTGTGCTTTCACTTGCGCTGGCCAACAAAGTTTTTTATGGTATACTTTCGCTTACTCTTCATTGCCTCTATAAACGGAGACCTAATTTAACTATTTTATTCTGCTTAGATATTTAGTAGCTATCTTTTACTTAAGCCCGAAGCAATAACACAACCCATTATTCGATGTTCACATCATAATTATCATCATTTTAGCCGAAAACATCACTTATTTTAGCCGAATAACATAGGCTTCGAAAACTTAAATAAAAATAACAAAATTATAAAACGGTTCACTACAATTAAGCTAAATAAAAAAAAGTTAAACTAAAAAGGCACCAAAGATCAACGTCATCAAATCAAACACATTCGATTAGAGTTTGTACTAAAATTGCCGCGTCCACAATTCGAATCGGAACACAAACCGTGAATAAATGTGAAACAATTGTAACGCGCAACTGAATGAATGGAATACAGATCGTAACTTGAGGAATTTTAATGGAAATAAACGAAAAACTGCAAAGCAAATTCGAATTCCGAAAGGTATTGGAAGAACAGTTTGAGCAATATTTCCAAAGGCCCATTGGGTAAGTCCGAGGCCACGGCCAGAGTGAGGAGCGGCGCGGGTGCTAAGGCGGGCGCGAAGAATCAAACATATTATAAATTCTGCATTTACGTCCACCTATACTGTGGCCATAGTGCGATGTATGATTAGAAGCCGGTGGCCGAGCGAAACTTGCAACCGCAATAAGAACCAATGATGTGAAGCGTGAAAGCTGTCGTCGTCAAACCGATCAATGAGAAGTGTGCTCACGACTCGTGCTGGTTACTATTTCGATCACGTTAACGTATAATAATAATATGTATAAGCGACGTCTGGTGTATTATTTTATTTGAGATGGGTTTGCTCTTGACTCTAGTGTAGGTCAGAGATGACAAAGACAAAGTCGACGATGGAGCGAGCATATCCAGAAAGTGCCTGTTCACTCTAAATTTGAAGAGATTAGGGTTGTTTCTATACAAATACACAAAAGTAAAACGTTTACGTTAACGCGAGTACTTAAATCATAACAAGCACTAAGGCGTCGTCTTAACACAAAGTGATAATGTCATTACATGTCATAAATAGTCTTTACATGTCAGTTGCAATCTGTCAAAAAAGCCTCCACTTTCAATTACAGTTTTGACAGATTGCGACTGAGACGCGAATGCAAACGTTACATAAAAATTTGTAGTATTGACCCGCTGCTCGCGCCCGCTACCGCGCCCGCACTTACGCTGGTCGCCGTGCGTGCTCTATGGACAAGGCCCCAGATTCATAAAGTAGGACAAAATGTAGGAATTCCTGAAACGTAACTTAGGTCCGGTCATAAAAGTTTTGTCAAATTCTTTTGGGAGTTAAAGGTTTTGAAGGAAAGTATTAGTTTGGTTTTTAGATTTCCTGAAAAGATTGGACTGGGAGAATTTTGGGTTATCTTTGCGAATAAAAGCGAAAAGATTGATGTTAAATACGTTCACTTTATTTTTTTACTAGCTTTTGCCCGCAGCTTTGCTCGCATTATTTTTCGCAAAAAAATAGCTCATAATCGTTTCCAGGTTTTTATTTATCTCTTTACCAATATTTATTAAAATTGGTTCAGTGATTTAGGCGTGAAAGCGAAACAAACAAACTTACTTTTTCATTTACATACAGTATTGTAATTAGATAGGAAGTGATATTTCGAAGTTTATGAGGGCCTAGCACGAATGTTTTGACGTATAGTAACGTTAACGTAAGTGAATTTTGAATATAAAAAAACTTTTTTACAAAGAAATACAACCGACTTCCAAAAACTAAACACTACAAAGTATAAAATAAGTCGGTGTTTTTCGTTACTTTTTACTTTTTTGACACTGACTTATAAAATTAAAGTTATCTAATACTTTGTAGTCATTGACATATAAAAAATCCAAGATACACACTCAGCATCTCAAAAACGTCCGCAAAAAACGAGCGCAATATGTATAATTGTGCGCAAGTTTCAAACAGTCTCGCATCGCTCGCCATACTGCACTGCTTTATAAAAACAACTTTAAGCGACCCGTGTAAGGCTGAATTTGCAAAAAAAATGTTTATTGTATAACTACACATAACTCACACATGACACTTGATACATGTCAGTTTTTGACGACAGTTTCGAGTGTTGCATTTGTTCAAGACTGTGCATCTTGGGTTTTTTTTATATATCAATGTTTGTAGTGTTTTGTTTTTCACTTTTTAGTGGCAGTGGCAGAGCAAGACTAAAATTTGATGTGGGCAAGATGGCATTTTGCGAGGCCCTTTAGGTCCTACCTAAGAATAGAGTGCTTTTTTTAGGTTTTCAGAGGTTGGATTCAACGATTGAGGGTGAGATGCAGCGAACTCAATTTAACCCCGCCACGAGTAGTATTGATATTCTTTTGACTTATCGTGCAAAAATAGTAAATACTAGTGGACGTCACGCGGTTTCAACCGCGTAGTTCCCGTTCCCGTGGGAGTACGGAGATAAAATATAGCCTATGTTACTCCCTGATAATGTAGCTATCCATTGCTGAAAGAATGTTTCAAAACGGTCCAGTAGTTTCGGAGCCATTTCAAACAAACAGACAAATCTTTCTTCTTTATAATATTAGTATAGATTGGGTGAATGTGGGAAAATTCAAGAAAGAACTAAACTAAAAGAAGCTATGATGTAAGAGCGAGTGTAGTGAGCTTGTACGAGTAAATCATAGTGCCTATCCCGCCGCGATTAATATGTTGAAAAAACTTACTGAAGTAAACCTTCCCAATAAAAAGAATTCAAATAGCAAGAGCAAGCAAAGTGAGTTCAAAAAAATTTGAAAGAGACCCGGAAAAGTTGGCTTAGCTACAATTTTTCTGAGTTGAAAAAAGCCAAAGCTGCGAGGTCCTTCAGACCGCGAGGCCGTAGGCGGTGGCCCACGTCGCCCACACCTTGCGCCGCCTATGTTTAGTGGTACCTGCGTACCCATTCACAGCGTACCGGGGTGATGTTATGTTATGAACCGGTATAAACAATAAACAGACATGCGATTTCAGCAATCCCGATCCATTTGCTATCATTTATTGAAGAGTTCCGTTGCCTACCTCCGAAGTTCTTCATCAAATCTTCACCAAATTGAAATGTTACCAGTTCCGGAAAATACACATCCAAACAAAAAAATAATCATCCAAATCGGCAAACAATTGGCGAAAATATCGCTGAACATACATTTTTCATGGGATCCCATCATGAGATCCTAACTTATACCTTCCATCATCAGCTCAGCAATATGAGATGAATAACAGGCGCACTTATCTGAAGTGCGTTAGAAAGTTTATGAAAAACATTGTAGTGCCTATAAAATTTGAATCTTCCCTCGATTTTTATGGGATCCCATCATTAGATTCTGACTTGGTGCCAATGGGAATAATAAAAGAATTTTTAAAATCAAAATCGGTGAACATGCATAAAAAATACAAGTATACAGCCGAACATAGAACCTCCTCCTTTTAAAAGAAGTCGGTTAAAAACTACAACCCTATGGTAGGTTATCATCATAACAGCCGGAAGACGTCCACTGCTGGACATAGGCCTCCTCCAAAGAGGAGGAGTTTGCCATAATCGCCACGCTTGGCAGGCGGGTGGCAATCGCAGTGTATGGTGTTGCGTTTTATAGAGAACGCCACTGCCCATTCTCTGGTGAGTCCCTTAGTCGCCTCTTACGACACCCACGGGAAGTGATGGGATGGTAATATTCTTTTGGCACCGGCCGACACCATACGGCTATAGTAGCTATTTTACTTTAATTTTATGCGACATATACAATTTGTATCATAAAAAATTTGGCTGTCTGTTAAGTTGGTTTACGGACGATAATTTTATGGGATAACGTTATTAGAAAACAAATGAATTCTTAACAAACAAGCCGAACGCTTAGGCCAATCATGCTTCTCTATCGCTTGTACCGCGCTCTCGCTCCCGGAACTTGACACTTTTTCTTGCAGCGTTCATCGATTTATAAGACGTTATCACGTCAAAAATATTAATTTAGTATCCAATTCAAATAAATATTATGTGCGAAACGAGTATTTTAGTGATAGTAAAATTTTATTTTACATTACGTTACTAGGTACACGTCAAAAACGTTCGTGCCTATTTAGGCCCTCTGTTAGCAGTAGCGTGGCGAAGCCGATTGTCAAAACTTTAAAAATGTACGGGATTGACAAGCGCTGACGAAATATTACGTGATCAATCTCTTATGCAAGATGCCATTTTAGTCGTCTTACAACAACAGCCCACTTAATCTATTCAATGATTAATATATTTATGAACATTTCAATTATTTAAAATATTAAAATATTATTCATTGTCATGATGCATGACATAGTTTGAAACATCCAGGAGCGAGCGTAGTCCGAACCTTTTGTTCCAAAGACGGCGCAAAATTCAACAGTGCAAACATTATTAACAGGGTGTTTCATAATTCTACTACTTTATTTAATTGTACCCATTTTCTTAATGTATTATTTTAAAATAATCGCGCCTAGAGGTAGTTTATATCGGGTACTTTAAGTGGGCCGTCTTTGTAAGACGACTAAATGGCACCGTTTATTTTGGCATTTCAACAATCACATTTGCCAATCGAATGTTAACCCTATATCCGTTGAGGTAACGAATGTCTACATGTATACGAGTATTACATGTAATACAACGTGTAAAAGAATAAATACAATAAGAGGTCATTGTAAAAATCAGCTTTCCAGAAAGTTTTTTCGAGTTATGCTCACATTGATGTATGGAGCAAAAGATATTTTTCTGCGATTTCAGTATTAGTCTTTAATGAAAGTTGTTCATAATGATGAGTACAATTACCCCTTAAGAGCTATGGCGTTTATTCTGTTCCACGTCGTAAATCATTTTTTATAAGCCGAATATAGTGAGGGGGTTAAATTTTACTTTTATGTTAAAATTATCTTCTTTCTAAAATTGCTTTATAACAATAGGGAATATGCACGAAAAAAATATTTATTATCTATACAGTTTATCTAAAAATATACACAAATATAATACTAACAGTGAAAATAGAATCAAAATTGCTCGAAAAACAAACGAGATATAATAATTTTAAACAAATATTTCTGTCCCTCTCGTTAAAACGCTGTTTTCTATGGCAGCTGTATAGGCGCCAAGAACTTTGACGTCACAATTCATATCGGACGTCTCTTTCTACTAGTAAACTTTGAAGCTTTATAACTTCATCGCTGGTGAAAGTATTTAAAAAATAATTTCATAATTGTTTATTATAGCCAATAAGTATTTCATATAGCAAATAAAAAAATCGCATGCATATTCCCTATTAAGTTAAAATAATGTAAATAATTATAAACACTTGCTGTGCCCACGACTTCGTCCGCGTGGAATAATGTCTTTGGGTAGCATTTTTAATCATTTAGGCTAATTATTTTACAAATATAGAATTAATTTACAAATAAGACACATACGCATAAATACTTTAATGAGCTATTTGCATTCATATAAACCTTACATATTTCCATACAAACTTTCATTCCCTTTTCCCTATTGTTATTTTAAACCATTGAGGGTAAAGTTTTTACAAACTTTGAATGATATATTTATTTATATCGAATCAACAGCCTAAAAATAAGTTTCAAACTTCTTGCTCTAAAAATGACGATACTTCCATCCCCCCCTTTCAACCCTTTTTTCGCATTGAAAAGTAGCCTATGTCCTTTTTCAGGCTCTAGGCTATCTGTATACCAAATTTCATTAAAATGGGTCAGTAGTTTTGGCGTGAAAGCGCGACAGACAGACAGACAGAGTTACTTTCGCATTTATAATATTAGTAAGGATTTAGCCCCTTTCGAAGTAACAAAAATAACTATAAGGTGATTCACAATTTAAATAAAGGTTTTCCAATTTTATTGCCATCAATTGATTTTATTTGCGAAACCCTTAAAGCCATTTTAAGTACATTCAAATGCTTTTAAAATACTTGGCTGCCACTATTCTAAGTTCCACTGAAATATATTTCCAATATAAATCAGGAATGTTTTTTTTCTAGAAAAGAGTTTGATAGAAATCGTCGTGAATAATTCCAAGAATAATTTAAACTTCTATGTCTATACTGATATCATAAAGAGGAAAGATTTGTAAATTTTTTATGTAACGAATAAACTTAAAAATTACTGGACCGATTTGCATAGCTACATTATCAGCGAGTAACATCTTATATATATAAATCACGTGTCACGTTGTTTGTCCGCGATGGACTCCTAAACTACTGAACCGATTTTGATGAAACTTTGTAACTATCTGTTATTTGATTCAACTTAAAAGATAGGATAGTTTTTTGGAACGGGAAAAAACGGGATACGGGAAAAACGGGATATGCGCGTACGAAGTTGCGGGCAAAAGCTAGTAGTTTATATTATATCCACGTACTCCCACGGAAACGGAAACTATGCATAATGAAACTGCGTGACGTCCGCTAGTATAATATAATATTATAGTAAATATTAATAAGTAATAGATGGGTATCAGGGACTGTCCAATGTCCATAATACTATTGGTAACAATGTCAAAGTGGTAAGGAAAGAGTACTGCTCATCTTTCTTACTGAAATCGTATTCTATTATTTTTTTGCATATTAGCTTCATCCCACGGTTGCCTCTGTGGCCTATATCAATAGAAATTGTGTATTTTTCGGGATAAAAAGTAGCTTACTGAAATTACTATAACACTTGATAGATAGAATTGATAGAATATAATTTATTGTATACCAGAAATACTTAAATAACTCTTTTACACAAACTTAATTACAGTGGCACAGCTATTTCTAACAGACATCCTTAGTCTGCAGTGTAAGTACTGATATTGTTGTTTTTTACTGTATTGCAGATACAGAACTATGACCTTAAATATGACCACGCACTTCTAAAATACCCTGTATTTAAATAAAAACCATCTCATAACTTTTTAGGGTTCCAAAAAAAAAACGGAACCCTTATAGGATCACTCGGGTGTCTGTCTGTCCGTTTGTCATAGCCAGTTTTCTCCGGATCCACTGGATCGATTCTGTTGAAATTTGGTACACATATGGACTTCTATGACCCAAACACGGACGCGTTACGTAAATCATTAAATGTTCAGTATGGAGGTCACTTTTGGGGGTCAAACTAGAAAATTAAAAAAAATGTTATTTGAAGAATATTGTGTGATATATTAAATGAAAGGGCTTCTTGTGAGAGTTTTAATTATATTTTTTTCATAATTTCAAAATAAATGGTTTTGAAGTTATTTAAGAAATTATACCAAAAATTACCATTCCACCCTTATCTTTGAAACTACTCAGCCTAAAATTTTGAAAAAACTGGAGATAATAGATCTTTACCTATAGATTCCAGGAAAACCTATAAGAAGTCTGTAGTGTTAAAATAACATTAAAAAAAAATTAAATTCGTTCGGAAACGTTTTATTCAGCCTCTATCTAATATTAATAAGAATGATTCCTGAGTAAATAAAATATGATTATATTTCAGTCTGTCAGTTAAATTATCGAAAAATATTGGACACGTATTTTTTGCTTTATGAAATCAATAAAAAATCACGAAGATAAAACGCATCAAAGATCAAGAGTGGGGGCTTGTGACGTCACTACTAGGTAAAAAGTGTAGTGACATGTGACGTCACACGAGTTTTCAACGCACTGTATCGTCTTAATTTTGTGCTAACGTGAAAAACTAAAATACGTGTCCAATATTTTTTGGAAATCTTTCTGACGGACTAATTTGATTTTTTTACTCATTACCAATCTCTCTATAATAGTATAGAGAGATTTTACAACAGTGCCCGATGATATCCGAAGGCCTAGCACGAATATTTTTGACGTATAGTAACGTAACGTAAAATTTGACCATAGCTACAATACTCATTTTGCACGTAATATTTATTTGTATTTTGTACTTTAAACATATTTTTGAATGATATAAATTGTGTTTGTCCCATAAAATTAAACCAAAATACTATGGGGTTGTAGTTTTTCACATTCAAAATTCACTTACGTTAATGTGTCAGACACCCTAGTGTCAGAGTTTTATATTTATAAACACTTACATAAATACATATTAGACACACACGCACATACATACATACACACACACACACACACACCATCGCACTGATTACATGTTGACAATCTTTTCTGTTCAGTATGTGATGGGGGCCTGGAGCTCTGAAATAAAGGCCTTGGCGTAGTTCAGACTCCAGATCTCCCACAAATTACAATTGTTTTGCCAAATTTTCTGTCAACTTAAAATAGTGTTATTTTGGTAAAATAAATAAAAAATATTAATAATGTTACTATACGTCAAAATATTCATGCTAGGCTCTGATAGTCCTTTAGAAGCATCAAAATCTCCGCATCCTTTCATTCATTTTCATAGCGTCTTACAGAAACGTTAGTACGCATTTCCCATCATCCATACAAGTCTCACAATCTTTTCCAACTCCTGTAGCGTACTTCAAAGTGCCTTCAAGTGCTAGACGCCCCTTATAAGGTCGACAGTCACTGACGCCGACTGACGCGCCATTTTTCTTTTTATTTTCACCTTTCTTCATTCTGCACCTTTTGTTTCAGTTTTAACGTTCACAAAACTGTTTTTCTATGCAAATAGCCAAAGAGTTTGTATAAAAATGTATGGGCTTAGAATTTTAAATTCGATTTGTAAATGGAATATTTGATTTTTTATCGTGTTTGGTTAATAAAGATCGGATTTTAACGGTTTGTTTTTTATTAATAAACCGAAACTGAATGTTAAAATTACACAAACTGTTGTGGAAATTGTTTTTTTAACGATATCCATTAGGTATCGTTAAAAAAAGCAATGTGGAAACAATGTAAAATAGAATATTTCAGTAACAAATCGATCGATTTTATAAGTAAAAGATACAATCATAGAACTAAGAATAATTATGACAGTAAACAAATTTTGTACCTTTAATATTCTGACAAAAAACAGACATTATAAAAGACAGCTCAACAAAATCCACAAAGAAAATCTCCGTCTTCATAAATAAAAATAATAAATTCGTTTTCGTTTTTCGCCAAGGAACGTTAATGATGTACCGTGTTTTAAGAGCAGAATAACTAAGGAACACCCACTCCTAAACAAGTTTACGATTTTTATGTCAGGTCGAATAAAAAAAGGAATTATGCTAAACCCTGATTTACTACGTTTCCCTTAACGGCCGCCTGTGACACCATAATGTAATAAAGTGACAGTTTAACCAAAGTAAAAACTTTTTACTGGGGACATTAAACTTTTTAGGACGTTTTCTATTAATTTTAAATGGGTCAACTTTGTGTAGAACCAAAAATATAATTAAAGTAACCTACTGAACTTTTAAAATGCCTCTTTCTGCTTTAAAACAAAATACATATGTTTGCGCGGATTTGGTTAGAATTATAAAATACTTTGATATTTACTTTTTTATGTTTGCAAACAAATTTGTGACAATGTAAAATTAGCTATTTGTTGCAATATCTTATCCACCTTTTCTTTTTAGCACATTCCCTGGCGTCCTTGTGAGAGCAAGAAAACTACAATAAGAGGCGTCATCCTGCACATTATTTAAATAATAGGAACTGAAAGAATGAAAAATAAAGAGACGTTGGTTGCAGTGTCGTGTAAATTTAAAGTAAACAAGTGAAATTCGTGTTCCGTTACGTCGGTCGGACATCAACGCGTCAAGCTGTTGATTTCATCTAATTTGTTTTCTTACAGTTATTGTCGCTTTCGCAAAAAAAAATCAGTGGTCATTGGCTAAAGCCCGGTTTCTAGAAAAAAAAAATATCGACGCGTCATAAACACAAGTCTAATGACGGGATGGGTTGTTAAAAAATAATTTCGACATACTGCCACAATTTCTCATTCTTCTTTTGTCAATTTGTCATTCTTACTTGACTTCCTCACAGAGTATTGGCATTATATTATGTAGTTTCACAAGATTACACTTTCATGGAATATTAGCTATTCTACCAACCTAGATATCGAAGCAAATCTTTACACTTCGGTGTGATAATATCCCACTAACACCTCCCTCGACCAAGCATCACAGCGCTCCATCATCATGTTAATGGCCAAAGAAGACCAATTTGCGTCGAGCGCAATCTCATTGTTTTTGATTAAAATTATTATTGTTCTCTTTTATTCGCTATCCCTCTCTTCAGTGGCGTTGAGACATGAATCTAGAACGTTTTTCAGGCGACTAATATACGTAAATTTTATTAAATGGTGCGCAGCCGGTAATGAAATGAAAATTAAATTAATTTTATTGTTTGGAATCTGGGAGTTTTTTTTTTTTCTTGTTTTACTGCTGTGTCAGTTCGTTTTAGGAGTTAATAGGGTAGGATTAATGAGGGCAGATATTTGATATCTTTCTCGAAATAATCTTAATGATTTCTAAAAAAAGATGCCTTGACTGCTGAAAATAATTATTTCCCGTAATGAAAATTTTCTTTACTTTTCATCCATACGTGCGACGTATAGTTTTGTATTTGTGGCCATATACAATCAGGCGGGTGGGTCAGGCATTTGGTGAAAATTTGGTTTCATAGCAACTTGAACCACCCTAAATCATTTTTGCGTAGTAATAAAAACGTTAGTTGTTTTAGCTTTTCCTTTAAATCTACTTTTCCATTCATACCACACTACCTATTCAAAACGATCCAATTAACGTCCATATTTAATTAATATACTCTCGCAGATTCCATGCCAATTCATATTCCTATACATCTACATAGATATTACAATGTCTAGAGCAGTGCAGGCCAATATTTGTGGAAATGGACTCCCCCGGGCATTCTCTCTTGGCACGTGGTCTAAATTCTGAACGCAAACGCATCTTGCCTTTTGTGGACGCTGCTTCTGAATATCAAGTACTTGGTCACGTCCCAATTCTAATTTCTTCATAAATCTATGTGCGGGCAGCGAGGGGATCGGATCGTATTGAGATTCACAAGATTCAATGTTCGGTGAGTTTTTATTAGAGATTTTACATTTTGTTATTGATATTTCCGGTTAAGTTTCGTTTTCTATTGGTTTTGGTACAAGTTTTCTATACTTTTGTTTGCGGTTTAATTTTATTTTACCTGCGTTGATTTTTTCACTTATTATTGCTAGATTTCATAGCCCTAGCATGGTTTCTTAGTAGTACTGGCATGTCATATTTTGTAGTTCCTCTCTCTTGTTTTAATTTCCGTTGTTCTTCTTGCCTCTGAAAGAACTTTAAGCCGTTGGTCCCGACTATAATTCGTATATCTTCGACTGTCTTTGCGGGTAGGGTAGCCTGCCGGGTAAACTGAAGCTTAAAATCTGATAATCATATTTGAAGCTCGAAATCTATGTGTTACCCAGTAACGGTTGCTATAAAGGTTAAATAGGCAAACACTCCATGTTTAATACGTATCTTCAACTGTACCTGGGAGGCTATTCTTTAGGCCCGAAGGACGTTGTTTCGGGCTTCGTTGCGGGCGTATTCTACTCCGTATCACCTAACCACTAAGAATTAATGACAACACGATTTTACAGTTACTGTCAAATCGTGTTTTCATTCATTCTAAGTTGGGATTCTAGACTAATCGTAAGTCCGTAGGTGATACGGTGTAGAATACGCCCGCAACTAAGCTCGAAACTACGGACTTCGGGCTTAGAGAGTAGCCCTCCTGGTTAGACTGGGAAACCGACCCCAACATAGTTAGTAAAAGGCAAAGCACAAACACACAGCATACTACAGCATACTGTGCTAACATACATTTTTTTTTTTATTTGACCACTATCTCACTTGATGGTAAGCGATAATGAGGTCGAAGATGGAGCACGCTTGCCTAGAAGTAACCTATTCACTCTTGACTTAAAGAATCTCAGGTTGTAGCTATCAGGAAACACAGACTCCGGCAGGCGACATAGTTGATAGTACAGTAATATCACTTTAGATATCAATTAACTGATTTGTTTTTATTACGAAGCAATCAGTGCTTTTTAATGGCTGCTATGCATATTGTAATAACATTTACATACAAATGTATTTCTCCTTTGCTTTTATTATTTTCATCATAAATCAAGATTATCTTTTCATTATTTCTTTTAACTAGCTTTTTTCACGGCTTTGCTACAGTGGTTTAACCAGTAAAACTATGCATTTTCCGGGATATAAAGTTAAGTCTATAGAAATCAACGAAATTGTAGGTATTTTTCTGTTCAGTGCCTTTTGTTTAAATTTGTTCAACACTTCTAGAGAGAAGATCTCCTCCAGACAATTTCAATTTAGAACAAATATGAATGCCTCTTGATTTTAGTATCCATTTAAATTGTTATTGGAAATTACGACTCAGTTAATTAGCACTGACACTATCAATATAATATCCAAAACTCTTTTGTTACTGGTGACTAAGTGACTAACGCATAACCGTAAGTAACCATAGCAGGATATGAAGGTTCCTTGGGGAGTGCATGGGAGCACTAAGAGAGGATTTTCCGAAATTTTTAGGGGAAAAAATGGGATATGCACGTACGAAATCGCGGACAATAAGCTAGTACAAAATAACAACAAATAAGAGTAGTTCACCATTGCGACATCCTGTTTACCTCTTCTTAACCCCCCTGACGCAAAACCTACGGGTGTTATAAGTTTGACGTGTCTCTGTGTGCGTGTGCGTGTGTGTGTGTGTGTGTGTGTGTCTGTGGCATCGTAATTCCAACCGATTTTGGTTTTGATTTTTTTGTTTGAAAGGTGAATTAGTCGGGAGTGTTCTTAGGTATGTTTGATGAAAATCGGTCTGAGATGGCCGCCGCCACAAAATAGCGGAAAATATTTTTTTTTCACAACTTTCTCAATATAGGTATCAAATGAAAGGGCTTAACTAGTACAATACTATACACTTTGACAAATTTCAAATCCAACATGGCCGCCACCACAAAATGGAGAATTACATTTTTTTTTCACAACTCCCGCAATATGGGTATCAAATGAAAGGGCTTGACAAGTAAAATAATGTACACTATATTGAAAGGGAATGAGGAATATTAACTAACAAAATGAAAATTAAGTTTAAAAAGCATGAAATAAAAATAAAAAAATTGTTTAGTTTTTATTAACTTACTGTCCAAAAATTTAAGCAAACTTAAGCTTTCAATTCCAATTCTTTACACTTTACTCCCTACACATCTACCAAACATTCTCAAATAAGTTCAAAAAATCACCTAAAAATCATATTAATTCGTCACCTTGTATAAAAGACTTTATCTCTAGTACCAGCAATTCCGCTCGACATAAGTACGGGTCCACAAGTCCTCAGAGGTCGAGACTTTGTCACTAAGAATGAAAAACACGTCAGCAGCGCACGTCGACAAAACGTCTCAAAGAACTTCACTAACCCTTTCAGATTTCTTTCAGTTTGACTTAGGGTGACGATACATTGGGCGATTAAAACGCAGTTACTTTGCATTTTGTTAAATGCACAAAGTGTTCAAAATGTTAGGGTTGTGAAATTTGTTCGTAAGAGTCACCGTGGCCCTGAAACGCAAAGGGCATTAAGAGGAACACGAATAGGTTTTAGTCAGTATGAGTCAGACACTCCCTTCTGCTCCACCCAGAGCGAGAGGAGTCATTTGATGATTCTCCATCCATACCTATCTGTGTTGATGTGTACATTGCTTTTTCACAAGAAGAACGTAACAAAAACTAATATAGTGTACCTATTTGTACGAGAACTCTAAGATCGTATACAATATTATCTTTTTATTACCGTGCTTGAAGATACCTAACAACAAAACGTAATCGTTATCAATATAATTCTATTTGCACAAAATTCTCTTCTAGTTTTGATAGTGATTCAACAACTGAGGGCCTAGCACGAATATTTTGACGTATAATAACGTTAACGTAAGTCAATTTTGAATATAAAAAACTACAACCCCATAGTATTTTGATTTAATTTTATGCGACATTACACAATTTATATCACGCAAAAATATGAATATATTATCCAATTTAAATTAATATTATGTAAGAAGCGAGTATTTGTAGGTATGGTAAAATTGTACTTTACGTTACTATACGTCAAAAATATGCGTGCTAGGTCCTTTGAACTGAAGTACGAGTAAACGCAACGTGTAAACGTTGTATCTGTAACATCTCTTATAAACAAGGTTTTGTCGCCAAAGGATAGAGTTCCTTTCACGTACAATACAAAGATGAAGTAAAATTATTATCTTTCTTAAGATTAAAAGTCATAAATATAACATTTATTAACGATTTATACTAAGAAAATTCAGTAATTTATAGGAGAAATCATGTTAGATTTAAAGAAAACTTTAATCTCGAATGAAAATGATAATTACACAAAAGCTCATTTTTTAATTAAATAACACATCTCTTGCTATCTTCATTTTAATTGGCGTAATTGTTGTATTGAAATTATATTATTTCGCAGAAAGTTACTCATTAATTTAAGGCATGAAATACCTGAAATATTTTTTTTATGTTGGCATTAAATAAAATAGCTTCAATATTCATTAAGCAGAGTTAGTTTCATGAGGCATTTAATGCTAATTAGCATCATCATCATCATCATATCAGCCGAAATACGTCCACTGCTGGACATAGGCCTCCCCCAAGCGTCGCCACAACGACCGGTCCTGTGCGTTTCGCATCCATCGGTTACCCGCGACCTTCACCAGGTCATCGGTCCACCTTGTGGGAGGCCTTCCAACGTTGCGTCTTCCGGTACGCGGTCGCCACTCCAGAACTTTTCTGCCCCATCGACCATCTGTTCTGCGAGCAATGTGGCTGCCCACTGCAATTTTAATTTGGCGATCCTTCGGGCTATGTCGGTAACCTTGGTTCTCTTGCGTATATCAACATTCCTGATTCGATCACGCAAGGAAACTCCAAGCATTGCCCTCTCCATTGCCCTTTGAGTGACTTTGAGCCTTCTGATGAGGCCCATTGTGAGCGACCACGTTTCAGTTCCGTATGCCACCATTGGCAACACGCACTGATCATAGACTTTCGTCTTGAGACGATATTAACATATTAGCAAATTAGCATATTTTCACTCAAAATCGGCATTGCGTGACCACAATAATTATAATATTTCAATTTAATTTTTAGGGGAATCTGATTACCGTCCCAATTACTGGGTCCTTTTGCTATATAACTCATATTACATGGACGTTTAAAAGCAAACTATAGCAGTTTTAGTGGTTTTAAAAAGGAAGTTTCATTAAGTTTATTAGTTTATTGTTTCATTAAGTGTTTAGTTGTATTTGCAGAGGGCCTAAAAATATATCTATATATTACTAATAAATAAATCTGAAGATTTTATTTGTTTGCTTGAACGCGCTAATCTCAAGAACTACTGGTCCGACTTGAAAAATTATTTCAGTGTTAGATAGCTCATTTATCGAGGAAGGCTATAATAGGCTATATATCATCGCTAAGACCAAAAGGGCGGAGCAGACGAAGTTGCGCGGGTCAACTAGTATTCTATAAACGACAACGATTGCCCAAAAAGTCAAAAAAGGTCAATTTGACTTTTGAGAATCTGTTCAAATGTCAATTAGTCTCGAGCCTAATCCAAAATGAAAGTGACACGACAGTTTTTAAGTAGTTATTCGATGTAAGTCTCTTTTCAGTGAAGAAGGTTGGTGTGTGAAACCGTTTTTAATTTTATTTAAATCCAACCCACTTTAATTAAGACAGCAAATAATACCATACGATAAAAATGACCCACTAGTATTAAAAGCTCTAGGATTTAACGATACAGAGACATTACTCATTGAAATAAAAATGAAATTACAGAGAATTTGTTTCGTTATTATTTTCCGTTCCGACGTACACTATCGTTAACTTAGTTTTAATCCTCGTGTATAATATCCAATGCATGCATGCATTTCAAATGAAAAACGCAAGCTCCATTTTATGGTAACTTTCCATTAATTTAAGATTTTATTGCTCTATAAATTATCAAAGTTTCCACCCATTCGAACGTAAAAATAACGTCGAGTTTTTTTTCAAGTTTTTTCCCTTTATATTTTTTATTCCCTTCGCTCATGAGACTGTATTTTTTGTAATTAGAAAAGTACGAGCAATTAAAACTTTTATAATTGTCGGGATGGGGGGAATTGTAAAATTTACTTCGTCGTGAACAATGGGCAGCCGGCATGGACAATAAAAAAGGCGGGGATATTAAAAACTTTACTAATTAGAAGTGGGGATAGAGTGACGTGAGTTCAATGCATCGTAGGACTTGCCCTTGATGTATGGGTCAATTTAGGGGAGTTAGTTGGAGTCCTTGGAAGTAAATTAGTTGATAAGTTGGTGTGATTATTCTTCGGGACTTAGAGGATGCGATTTAACGTCGGACCAAAGGGGATCTCAGCAAAGAGGCTGCTGTTATTTTAATACAGATGACAGTGAGTAATGGAGTAAGGAATTCAAATACTACTTATACATACTTAATATTAAGTATAAATGCGATAATTACTCTGTCCGTTACAATTTCATATCTTAACGGATTTGGATGGAATTTTCCATTTCTCGGATCGCAGAAGTTAGTATGAAATATAATTTACCGTTGCCGTTTCGTACGGGAAATATGCTTTCAAGGTATATCATCACATTATGACTTTGTTACAGTTAAGTTGATGTTATTTCATTTTTCTTCTCATATGATAGTCTTTTATGAAAAAAAAAATGCTGTGAATTCTAGGCTGTTTTTTTTACTATTGATAGGCACGCGTTTGACCACTATCTCACCTGATGGTAAGCGATGATGTGGTCGAAGATGGAGCACGCTTGCCTAGCAGCTAGCCTATTTTAGATATGTAAGAGAATTTAATTTTATCATACTCAGGTAGACTGACTGACATAAAATACTGGTATTCACCTGAATCCAGTTTGACTGAAACTCGACTCCAATATATTTGGGAAAAGGCTAGGTCATCGGTCCACCTTGTGGGAGGCCTTCCAACGTTACGTCTTCCGGTACGCGGTCGCCACTCCAGAACTTTTCGGCCCCATCGACCATCTGTTCTGCGAGCAATGTGCTCTGCCCACTGCCACTTTAGTTTAGCGATCCTTCGGGCTATGTCGGTAACCTTGGTTCTCTTGCGGAGATCATCATTCCTGATTCGATCACGCAAGGAAACTCCAAGCATTGCCCTCTCCATTGCCCTTTGAGTGACTTTGAGCCTTCTGATGAGGCCCATTGTAAGCGACCACGTTTTAGTTCCATATGTCATCACTGGCAACACGCACTGATCATAAACTTTCGTCTTGAGACACTGTGGTATGTGGGACGAGAAGATACCGCGCAACTTCCCGAACGCTGCCCAGCCGAGTCGGATTCGACGGTTGACCTCTCTCTCGAAGTTGGCCCTGCCTAGCTGAACCGTTTGTCCTAGGTAGACGTACTCGTCTACAACTTCGAGTGTAGAGTTTCCGATCTTGATGGGAGTGGGTGCCACATGGGTATTTACCATGATCTTGGTTTTGTCCATGTTCATTTTGAGACCCACCCTTTCGGAAGCTCTACTGAGGTCATCGAGCATTATACTGAGGTCCTCCGTAGTCTCAGCCAAGACGACTATGGCGTCGGCAAATCGAAGGTGACTGATGTACTCGCCATTGACATTAATGCCTAGCCTTCTCCAGTCCAAAACCTTGAAGACATCCTCCATTGCGGCTGTAAACAGTTTCGGAGAAATGACGTCTCCCTGCCTCACACCCCGCTGCAGGAGGATAGGTTTCGAGGTCTGATCCTGAAGTCGGACTGACATGGTGGCGTTTTTGTACAACGATTTCAGCACCTCGATATACCGATAGTCGATCTGGCACCGTTGGAGAGACTGCAGCACAGCCCAAGTCTCGATCGAATCAAAGGCTTTCTCGTAGTCCACAAACGCTAAGCAGAGGGGCAGATTATACTCTTCAGTCTTCTGTATAACCTGCCGGAGCGTATGTATGTGGTCTACGGTGCTGAAGCCTTTTCGGAATCCGGCTTTTTCGGGAGGCTGGAAGTCGTCAAACCTGCGTGCGAGACGGTTCGTGATGACTCTGGAAAACAGCTTGTAGACATGGCTCAGAAGTGAGATGGGCCTATAGTTCTTAAGCAAGGCATTGTCGCCCTTCTTAAAGAAGAGTACCACCACACCTCTGCTCCATGCCTGTGGCGTTTTCCCTTCAAGTATGACGGAATTGAACAGTTCCTGAAGGGCCTTAAGGACCGGTCTTCCACCCGCCTTCAGGAGTTCGGCCGTAATTCCGTCCTCACCCGACGCCCTGTTGTTTTTTAGCTGCTTCAGAGCCATCCTAATCTCATACAGGCTGACGTCCGGGATGTCCTCGGTATAGTGCCGGGTCAATCCAGCTCTTGGGTCGTTAGCTGGATTCGTATCGGGTTTAGTCATTGACGTGTATAACTGTCCGTAGAACGTCTCGATCTCTCTCAGAAGCTCCGATTTGGCGGATATGGTTCTGCCATCAGCGGTCTTCAGTTTGGTGAGCTGGCTCTGCCCAATAGGCAGATCTCCAGCAAAGACCTTGGAGCCCTTATTCCGCTCTATTGCGTCTTTAATCTTTGCAGTATTAAAGCGGCGGAGGTATTTTTTCAAGGACTTGGAGATCCGTCCATTGAGCCGCCGGTATCTGCACGCATCTTCTGAAGGCTGCAGAATCATATCCCGCCTCTCCTTCATGAGCTTCAAAGTAGAATCAGAGACCCTCTTGTTCCTATCTGTACGGCGAGTCTTGAAAAACTTAGACCCGACCGTATGGACAGTTTCCACGAACCCATCGTTACATTCGTCCACGGAGCTCCCTAGGCACTCGAAACGGTTCTGAAGTTCGAGCTGAGAGCTCTCGGAGTTTTGGATCTGGATCTGTGCTGGACGGAGCGTAGACCTCATCAGTCGGGACCTTTCAAGCTTTAGCTTTTAGTTACTTAAGTATTATTATGTCAATTATTATTACTTCTTCTGTTTTTCATTAAATGTTAATTGGTTAACACTTATAATAATTTATTTATTTATTCAGACTACAAATGTGGGGCACTGTGTTAGTAACAAAATAACTTAGCCTATGTTAGTACTTAATAAGGTTGCCTGGTAGAGATCGCGGAATGCGATAAGGCCGCCCATTGTATATTTTTTTAGTTTAAGGTTTCCTTAATGTGTTTAAATTTTGGTGTAAAATAAAGTATATATAAATAAATAAAATAAAAATAATAACTAAAACAGACCTCGTTCGATTGGCTAATCGAACGAGGCGGGCTATCGGCCGGGGAACTATCGAGTGCAGAATAATGTTAGGACTGTCTTATGTCTTTGACTTATGGTTTGGGCCAAATAGGTGTCCACGTTTATTGCAAGTGGCATTAATCAAGTACTCAATAGTCTTAGGGTACTAAAGGTGCTCCAATAAGTCGGTCATATTTTGGTCAGAGATACCGCACTCACATTTGGGTCTGTAAAATCATATTTTGCCAAGTTGACAGTATTGTATAATTTCGATTATTTCTTCAAAATAAGAAACAGCTCTAATTCCTACATAAAAGCGTAAAAGTTCCAAAAAACCGTATCATATTAACGTAATTTTGAACAAAGACCGTTAAAAACATGGCGTCATTATTTCTACCCTCCATACGTATCAAATGGCTTCATTAACTTTTCCTTTAACATTTGCGTTCCTACCCACATTTTTCCACCTTAATCTCAATGAGAAAACGTTCCTCGGAAATCGTAAAATTGAGTGATATCACGTATAAATCAAACAAGCAAATGAGGAGAAAGGTAAAAAATCAGCTATTAAGCCAGTCAGTTGGAAGATCAAGACATTGTGTTGATTCATGGAGCTCATTTGTTTTTTTTTCTGCTGTCCTTAGTTTTAGATTAGAGCAGTGTTGCTATGTGAGATTTCAGGGATAAATTACTTAGAATGACACACAGCGCTTGAACTAGATGGCTCCGTATATATGATGACTGTCCATTGCCCCACGAAGTTTGAGGAAATCGTGGAGTACATGAGACTGAAGACCAGCTGGACTTTCAGGGTCGAGAAGTTGGAGTCGCGCCACAACACAAACTTCAAGTCGTTTGTGGTGCGGGTCGCAACTCATCAGACCGAGATGTTCTTGAAAGCAGAGTTTTGGTATGTCATGTATCGACGTTTCCGCGGCCAGCTGCGCGACACTAGTCAACGTAACACGACGCCGTCATTTCGTGTGCAGTAGTTTATAGTTTTAATCAATTGTTATTAATTTATTTATAGTTATTGTTTTATGTGAATGTATTTTATTGTATGGACCCTAGATGCCTGAAATAAAAATTAAATTAAATTAGTTAAATTACGTACCAAGACTCCTCCTTGCCTCGGAAAGTAGCATCATCCTATGGTCCCGGCTGTCTATTGTAGATCCCTGACAGTCGTTCAAGCGTTGCCTTATCGATAGTTGCAGTCCTTGAGGTGACGCTTGATCTCTAGAGCAGAAGACATATTTTCGCTGTAACGATGATGACAACCGGCAGCTTGTTTAAAAACTATATCCTAATAATCACAACGTGAGTCTTACTTTTTCCTCGAGTTTTTATTCAGCTTTTTTGAGGAGTAATGATGTTGCATTTCGAATGGGCAGTATATTCATATTCACTGTAAATCAGCTTAGTCCTACTAATATATATATATATAATACTAGCTTTTGCCCGCGACTTCGTACGCACATAAAATCCTCTCTTAGTGCTCCCCTACACTCCCCAGGAACCTACATACCAAATTTCATCTTTCTACAACCAGTAGTTTCGGCTGTGCGTTGTCTGTCAGTCACTTAATCAGTCAGTAACGGAAGAGTTTTATATATATATTGATTAATTATAAATGCGAACGTTTGGGAGGATAGATGGATGTTTGTTACTCTTCCACGTCATAACGCCTGAAAGGATCTTCATGAAATTTGACACAGAGGTAGATTATAGTCAGGAATAAGACATAGGCTACTTTTTATCCCAGGAGTATGTTCCCTAGGAATGACGCGGGCGAAGCCACTGCCAGAAGTAGTATTTAATAACGTAAAATGCCCTTGTAGCTTTCCACGTGAAATGGTTTTAAGACCTTTAGCGGATAATCTATCCTATAATCCGGTTCGTCGCATTTCTTGGATTTTTCTTTCTAACTAGATAATCCTACGTGTAATGCGAAAACAACGTAAGTAGGTGCTGTTATCCAGTCATATATGTAGACGCATTATTACGACTGGAGCTTAAAAATAACGTATATGGTCATAATAGAGCTGACACCTCCAGTAACCTCCATGCTGTTTAAATCCGGCAAAAACATCGCACAAATATAAAAGTAAACCTAGTAATGCTTTTACTTTTTCATATATATAGTTAGTCTCTCTAACCTTACTCAACCCTTGGTTGAGAAAGAAAATTCCTTCTGGAATTCGTAATTTCATTTTATTTCATATTGCTGTGTTAAACCTTCCTCAAAGTGCTGAAATCTTCATATGGTTCAATTGATCTTTGTATTTCAAAGCAGTTGACGTAATCGTTTCTTTCATTGAAATTATGCTCAGTATAGTGTTTTCAGATATTTTGTAATCATACCTATTTTTTGAAGGCTAGGAAATCGTCAAATGGGGAGTCATTTGCCCCGCTCTGGACGAAGCAGAAAGGAGTGTCAAACTCTTACTTCTACTTTACTAAAAACCCATCCGTGTTCCTCCTAACGCCCTTTGCGTTCCAGGGCCGGACCATTTAAATCATCCAAGCAATCCATCACTGAATGAAAATATATCTGAGTCGCTTCATCAACTACTACTGAACGCCTGTTCGGCTCCACTACCGGAAAAAAGCCTCTCGCCTTCTGGGATAATTAAATTCTGGGCGAATTTTGGGCATTTTAAATTTCTTCCGGAAGCCAGGAGATTTCTGTTGTCAGGGCTCTATCCTGGAAGACACCTGGTATTCCGCGAGAGGGAAGAACTTTTGGTCACAAGTGGTACGACCGAGCATGAGATCCTTGGTATGTTTTCCGGGTTGCGAAAAGAGTTATTGGATTTTTCATCTGGAATGCGGCAGGCCGAATTCTGGACCTTCGCGGTGGCAATGAGCTCGCTCCTGTTACTCTGCCCCGAAATCGCGATTTCACATTTTGATGAGTTATGTCACCTGATTTCAGTTTGGTCCCATAGTAAATGGTATGGGATGGATGGGATCATTATGATAAGTACAATGACTACTTAAGGGGTATTGCGTTTATTCTACTATACGCTATATGTACACCTCTGTTTAACCATCATAGGACCACAAGACGAACGGCGATGCGCCACCGGTACATGGTGGACATCCCACCCACGCGCACAAAACGTTTTGGGAACACATTCATAGTGCGTACAGCTAAGGAGTGTAATTCCCTGCCGGAGTCTGTGTTTCCTGATAGCTACAACCTGGGAGTCTTCAAGTCAAGAGTGAATAGGTTACTTCTAGGCAAGCGTGCTCCATCTTCGACCACATCATCGCTTACCATCAGGTGAGATAGTGGTCAAACGCGTGCCTAACAATAGTAAAAAAAAAAACCTATCCTTGCTACGTTGTGTTTTAAATAAATGCGTTTACTGTTTTCTCCTGTGCCACATTATCAAGTCGAATCAATGGATCAATTTACTCTGGTCATTTTAAAACCAACTTTTCCGTATTTCATTTAAAATTTTAAAATGCAAAAAATAAAACAATACTTTCACAATATTTTGCCAAAGAGAATACATAAACATGAAATTGATATTTTTCTCACAAAGAGCTCTGTCGAGAATATTTAAAAATTAAAAAAAGTAATTATATCAAACACTAGTTTGTAGTTTTACAAAACAAATCTTTTTAAAAGTGAATCAAAGTGAGAAACGTTCTGTTTTTTTGAGAATTATATAACTGGCTACCAACAAGGTAGCCAGTTATATAATTCTTTTGGTTTATAAAAAGTCATTATTTAAAGAGTTATTTGTTGTTCTAGTTTCCTCTGGAGCTCACACACATACATTAAACATAATATCACGCCTGGATTTCCCGTAAGGGTAGGCAGAGGTGTATACAACGTGTAATACAATAAAGGCAAAACCTTAGGGGTCATTGTACTCATCATTATGAACAACTTTTACTACAGAACCAAATCGCGAAAAAAAAAATTAGCTGATCAATACATTTTTAGGGTTCCGAACATTCGTAAGAAACGGAACCTTTATAGAATCACTCGGGTGTCGGTCTGTCTGTCTGTTTGTCACAGCCAGTTTTCTCCGGATCTCCTGGACCGATTCTGTTGAAATTTATAACACATATGGACTTTTGTAACCCTAACACGGTCATATTACGTAAATAAATAAATGTTGAGTATGGGGGTCACTTTTGAGGGTCTAACTAGAAAATTTAAAAAAAAGTTTTTGAAACTGTATCGTGTGGCATATCAAATGAAAAGGCTTGCCGTGAAAGTCCTAATCAATTTTTTTACATAATTTTAAAATATTTTTTTTGAAGTTATTCCAAATTAGACCAAAAATGACCATTCCTCCCCACTTATCTGCGAAACTACTGACCCTAAAATTTTGGAAAAAATGCAAATAATCGTTCTTTACCTATAGATTACAGGAAAACCTAAAAAAAATGAAATTGAATCGGAACCCTTTCCACGTGAGTCCGACTCACACTTGGCCAGTTTTTACAGTTATGCGCACATAAATGTAATGGGGAAGTCGATCCAACTGGGCACATGTCTATATTTGGGACAACTACTGGAACAGGTAAATAAAAATAAAAAACAATAATATTTTGCCCGACCCAGGAATTCAACCGAAGACCGTATGCTCAGTGGTAGCGCTTATGACCACTATTTCCATCATCCAACTACAAATTTGTGATGCACCACCGATTCATGGTGGACATCGCATCTATTCGCACAAAATGTTTTCTATTGTTTCCTGATAGGTACAACCTGGGAGTCTAAGTAAAGAGCGAAAAAGTACCGATAAAGTCTAGGCAAGCGTGTTACATCGTCGACCATATCATCGGTTAGCGAGCCGATCAGTAGTTTTTTTTTTACTTTTTAGCGGTACCCCACACCTAACAACACCACTGGAATGTCGCAGGAAAGCAAAATACACAATTTCGTTTACTTGGATGACAAACCAAATACGTCATCTAAGTAAACGCAGCTAGTACTTCCAGCACTAAGTAATTTCAGCTATTTTGAATTAAAAGCCTAACTCTAAACCGATTTTGGTGAAATGGGGTCAATCGGTAAGTATATCCTCTCACATAAAACCAACATTTTTCAAACCAGTTCATAAATGACGGAGTTATGAGGTTACAAACACAAAAAAAATACAGCCGTATTGAGAACCTCCTCCTTTTTTTTGAAGTCCGTTAAAATAAAATAAAAACTTGCCTTGTGGAACAATTACAGGGTGGTCAGAATTTTAGAAAAAGACTACTGCACTTAGACGTTAGTAACGCACTTTACCATCTCACCCATTAATTTTATAGGAAAGCCCAGTGGAATTTCTCATTAAATCCCAAAAAATCAGCCCTTAAAAATCCCAACATCTTTTAACATTTCGTATCCGGCTCTTACGGCACTCTTTAAATAATACGAACTTCCTCAACATTTCCCTTAGCTGATTTAACATAATTGTTTAAATAACACATTTAATTACATTACACTGAGGACGACAAATCCTCGAGTTTACCTGTTTTAAACGTAAATACTAAATCAGATGGATTGTTGGCGGAAAATTTATTGTTTGGTGCAGATTTGTGAAATGTATTTGAAAGGAAAAGAATTTGATGTTGGTTCTGTACTGGTTGAGTTTGTTGGTAGTATGTCAATATATTCTCGGTTAAACCCTTGTTCGAAGTTGAAAGGGATGTGGTTTTTCTTATTTTAGATGGTTAAAATTGTCTGGCTCGATGAACAATGATTTTTGAATATAATCTATGGAATTTATCACGTTTAAAGTGGCGAGAGATAAGAACCTACTACCTAATTCAGGATTTAAAGAAGATACTTATAGTAACTAGTAACACTGGTTCCAATTGCCTTTTATTTCTTGTTTTACTTATATCGTGCCCATTTATCTCTGTAATATAACAGTACTGAACGACATTATTGAGGTTCGAGACATTATCATCATCATATCAGCTAATTGCCGTCCACTGCTGAACGTCAGCCGGGAAGCCCCCAAAGAGCGTCAACCACCCCGGTCTTGAGCAGTCTGCATCCAGCCACCTTCTTCAAATCGTCGATCCATCGTGCCGCAGGGCGTCCCACACTATGTTTGTCCATACGCAGTCGCCACTCTAACTCATGTCTGTTCCATCGAACGTCTGACCGTCTACAGACATGACCGGCTCACTTCCACTTCAGCATGCTGATTCTACTCGCAAGGTTCAAGATACTGTGGAAAATAATTAACCTAAATTTGCACTAAATATTCGTCGCAACTTATGTGAATACAAAAAGCAATAGCACCCTGAAGGTTGTTGTGGAGAAGCCAGACTGCCTATTTCTGATGCACTGGTCCCGTAGACATAGCTGCGGGCCCGGAGCTGAGGAAACATATTTGAATTAGATAAATATATAATAAAAGAATTAGTTGTGATACTAACATAGTTTGTAAGTCCTAATACTAACACCATATGGTTGATTTCCGAAATAAATTATTACTATTAAAAAGAAAACTGCACTGCAATTACAACCAGCAATAAAGCCTACTAGGGCAGCAGAAACATCGTTCATCTCGTTTCTTTTCAACTGAGAAAAACCTAGAAAAAAAAACGACTTCTTGCGGACGACCCCAAAACAAAGGAGTTTCTTTCATTTGCAGCACTTCTTACACGGTGGGACAATGCCTCTTTGTTCTGGGCAGATTATTAACATGAAAATACTATGATTCTGTACTTGGTTCCGCTTGTGTGGTTTATTTATGATGTTCATTTGTTTTTGGAATTGTATTTTTCTCGGTTGGTAGGTCTTTGAGACATCAGAGGGTGTTTTTTAGGATGAGAAATCATCAAATAACTCCTTTTACGGAGTGGGAAGGAGTGTCAGACCCTTCTTATTGACTAAAATCCATCCGTGTTCTTCCAAATGCCCTTTGCGTTCTAGGGCTGCGGTGTGTCTTCCGAACAAATTCCGCAACCCTGGCAATCAGAGGGGTAATTCTTGTTTTTTTATTACGGACATTAGAGTTGTAAACTTTCAAAGACGGCATAAATCAAATGAAGTAGGTACAGGTAAATCACAAGGAATATAACACCGCAAATCTTTTGTATTTACTAAGTACATATATGTATTATTAGCGGTCTCCCGACGCGATGACGCTTGGCCCAAAGAAACGTACCTATATTAAACTAAAAGGATCAATAGCAATTATTTTTTACTTTTTAGTCTTTTTTTGTCTGGGGTTTTTTAAATTTTTAATTTAATTTTAATTTCATACTTTTTAAACTCCCCTTCAATATAGTGTACATTATTCTACTAGTCAAGCTCTTTAATTTCATAACCATATTGAGGTACTTGTGAAAATAAATGTAATCCGCCATTTTGTGGCGGCAGCCATCTTAGACCGATTTTCATCAAGCATAGCTAAAACACTCCCGACTAATTCACTTTTCAAACAAAAAAAAAAACAAAATCAAAATCGGTTCATCCGTTCGGGAGTTACGACAGTTAGACAGACACACACACACACTCACAGTCACGTCAAACTTATAACACTCCGTCTTTTTTGCGTCGGGGGTTAAAAACCAGTTTTTACCAGTTTAAAGTGTATGGACTTTTTTAAACGACTTCTAAAAAAGAAGGAGATTCTCAATTCGACAGCGTATATATAATGTATATATATTTTTTTATGTGTTTTCGCGGATAACTTCGTCGTTTATGATCCGATTTCGATGAATCTTTTTTTATATGAAAGGGTATGCTACCGAGGTAGTCCCATTGCCACCACGTCAGGATCTGATGATGGAACCCCTGAGAAATCGAGGGCAACTCTCGAAAATTGTAGGCGCGCATCTGGTAAAAACTTGATATTCGTGTGTATATCGGGTGATGATGGAGACGACAGAGAGTCAAGGGAACTCCACATCGGTATGTAGGAACTGCCAAGTGTATGGGCTTATTTCATTTGTATTGACAAGCCCTTTACACCGAAAGCACTTAGTAAGTTTTATTTTCGTAACATAACATCATGCCGGTACGTTGTGAATAGGTAAGCAGGTACCACAAAAAAGTGAAAAATAAAATTTTTTTTTACAAAAAATATTACCGACTTCCAAAACAAAACACTACAAAGTATAAAATAACTTTAATTTCGGAAGTCGGTGTCGAAAAACTAAATAACCAAAAACACACACACAAGTTTTTTTTTACGTATCTAATCTTAAATACAAATAAATAATAAAAATAATAAAAAGTCAAATGAATTTTTGTGACATTCCTTGTTTTTCGACTGTACCCTTCAAATGTAGTGATATCATCCCTACATTTTGATATTGATAGTCGCTGAGATGATAGACCAACTTGAAATTGAACGATTTTTATGTATGAGAAATTGGCCAGTATTTTATTTAAGGAACAAATAAATCCAAATAAGTAAGAAATGTATTGACCAGGTGCATATTAGATCTATGAAATACTGCAAACAAACTCTTCAGCTTTATAAATTAGGGTTCCGAAAAACGGAACCCTTATAGGATCACTCGAGTGTCTGTCTGTCACAGCCAGTTTTCTCCGGATCCACTAGACCGATTCTGTTGAAATTTGGTACACATATGGACTTCTGTGATCCAAACACGGACGCATTACGTAAATCATTAAATTTTTAGTATGGTGGTCACTTTTGGGGGTCAAACGTGAAAAAAAAAAAAAATTAGAACAATATCGTGTGACATATCAAATGAAGGGCTTACTGTAAGGGTTTTAATTATATTTTTTTCATAATTTTAACCCTTATCTCCGAAACTACTGAGCCTACAATTTTGAAAAAAAAATGGAAATAATAGATCTTTACCTAAAAAATACAGCAAATTATTAGAAGTCTGTAATGTTAAAATAACATGTTAAAAAAATTAAATTCGTTTGGAACCCTTTGCACGCGAGTCCGACTAGCACTTGGCCAGTTTTAGTAATATAGATTACTAGTAGATAAAGCTGAAGAGTTTGTTTGTTTGCTTGAATACGCTAATCTCAGGAACTACTGGTCCGATTTGAAAAATTATTTCAGTGTTAGATAGCCCATTTATCGAGGAAGGCTATAGGCATATCATCACGCTAAGACCAATAGGAGCGGAGCAGACGAAGTTGAGCGGGTCAACTAGTACAATATAAAAAACTCTGGCTCGAGTCACAATGTCGCAAGTCTGCTAGAAGAAACTTTTTTTGAAATACATACAAAGTCACTTTGAACTCTGTCAAAACCATCTTTCGACAAGCACAGGAACGTTCGATGTCAAAAATATGGTTGATACTCACAAAAAAATTTCATACATAAAACCACTACCTATTTATTTTTTGTCATTTTAACTGTTATACATCTGCTCGATTTTCGTATGTCGCTACTGGAATCCAGTACGTCTACCATGAGTTTTATCAATGTACTAGCTGACCCGCGCAACTTCGTCTGCGTCACATTTTTCATTACTGCCCCGCTCCTATTGGCCTTAGCGTGATGATATATAGCCTATAGCCTTCCTCGATAAATGGGCTATCTAACACTGAAAGAATTTTTCAAATCGGACCAGTAGTTCCTGAGATTAGCGCGTTCAAGCAAACAAACAAACAAACTCTTCAGCTTTATATATTAGTATAGATACTTGCTAGGGACTGTATTTAAAAAAATGCATGAAAACTTAAAAAAATACAAGTTTCTAATTTATTTGTTTAGTTGTTATACTAACAAGCAGTCAAGTTACAAGTAAAACTCCTGGTAGACGTACAGCTAACAAAAACAACAACAGTTTTCATCGGGCATCTCGTCCTTTTCTATGCAGTCTAAGACTACGGACACGATGTCAGCGGGCGTGGAGAGGCGGCGGCGGCAGCGCGGAGAGCGGAGCGGCAACGCAGACCCGCTCTCGAAGTCAGCGAGGAGATCGCGTGGCGCTTGAGCGGGGTAGTTTTGTGTTAAAGGAAATTATTGTCTTTGTTGGCGAACGAAATGTCTAAACAGCGACGACAACATCTTTTTAATACAAATTATGAAACGCATTTTGAAACGTCGGTCGTTGAAAAGTAAAAAATAAAATGCACAACACTACGTCAAAGCAGACGCGGGCATTATCCGCTGACTTCGTGTCCTTAGGACCTTGTCAATCTTTAATCTAAAGCAGTTGTCTTGCAAATAAATGACAGTCAGTTTAAAATATTGCCTATAAACGTCATACTTTCATAGTTATGTCGATTAAGCCAATTGTTTCTAGTTATACTAACTACATCTTTATTACAAGGCCTTCCTATACAGTTTAATAGACAACATATTTTAATAATAATAATCATTTTATTATCAGGCAACTGAGGCCCATGGATAAAATACACAAAATTAAAATAGAAAAAAAAATATCTTAAACAATAATACACTGATACATCTACACTAATATTATAAAGAGGAAAGATTTGTTTGTTTGTTTGTTTGAAATGAATAGGCTTCGAAACTACTGGACCGATTTGAAAAATTCTTTCAGCAATGGATAGCTACATTATCAGGGAGTAACATAGGCTATATTTTATCCCCGTACTCCCACGGGAACGGGAACTACGCGGGTGAAACCGCGTGACGTCCACTAGTTATTGACTTTGACTTTCGGCCAAAAGTCCTCTTTCAAGAAGATCTGTTGATGGTGGGTTGGAACTCGAACCACGAACGTGTAAAGTTGATGTTATTGTTAATGTTGTTGTTGTGTGTCTTATATCGCAGAACTCAAAGTTGATAAAAACACACACACTGTGTAGCTTGTTAATACATTAAAGATTACAAAAGCATTAGAAGTCATTTATTTATTCGTTTACTATTTATTTACTAGCTGACCCGCGCAACTTCGTCTGCTCCGCTCCTATTGGTCTTAGCGTGAATATATACAACCTGTAACAGAATAAAAGCAATACCTCCCCCCCTCCCTCCCTCTTAAAGGGTCATTGAACTCATCATTATGAACAATTTGCACTATGGGACCAACACTGAAATCGTGAAAAAAAAATCGACTCCCTCATACATTTCTGTGCACACAGCTCGACAAAATGTACTGAACAGCTGATTTTTTTTTTCGATTTCGATATTTGTCCTATAGTAAAAGTTGTTCATAATGATGAGTACAATGACCCATTAAGAGGTATTGCGTTTATTCTGTTACACTTTGTATAGCCTATGGCCTTCCTCGATAAATGGGCTATCTAACACTGAAAGAATTTTTCAAATCGTTCCAGTAGTTCCTGAGATTAGCGTGTTCAAGCAAACAAACAAACTCTTCAGCTTTTTAAATCAAGTATAGATTACTAAGCTTACAGGATTATGCTCTGAACAGACACACAGCTGACACGACTGGTCAGGTACTTATTCCAAACAACTGATTTTTTTACATGTAATTTTAAAACCGCCGGTTTTTATTTAATATAAAAAAATTGTGATATATTCTCCATATTGCACCAATATTGAGAATAATACGCGATTGATAATAATTCAAATACAAACATTTAAATAAATTATATGTGTAATATAATGCAATATTATCAATATCTATATACTTAATATATAAAGCTGAAGAGATTGTTAGTTAGTTTTCTTAATCGCGCTAATCTCAGGAACTACTGGTCCGATTTGTAAAATTCTTTCAGTGTTAGATAGCCCATTTATCGAGGAAAGCTATCTCAGTAGTCTGTATCTCATCACGCTAATACCAATAGGAGCGAAGCAGTAATGAAAAATGTGACGCAGACGAAGTTGCGCGGGTGAGCTAGTATTAAATAAATAATAGATTAATGACTTAAAGAAGGTGGCTGGCAGCGGATGGATGCGGACTGCTCAAGATCGGGACAGTTGGCGCTCTTTGGGGGAGGGGGAGGCTTTCAGAAGTGGACGGATATTGGTTGAAATGATGATGATGATGATGATCTATTAAATACTCGAACTAACAAAATAAAAATATGACTAAAAATATTCTAAGCAATTTTTTAAAATAGATTATTGGAAAACCTTTGCGATATCACGATTATTCTGTTATACGTTGTACAGATTTAAAAGTTAAATAAATATAATGTTTGGTGCTAACGTCAAACATAACAACGTCAGCGAATGCTGGGCTGTAATGATGTTCTGTGGTATGCGCAAGTTGGAAGGTGGTCCATGGTCTGCAGAGGGACGCTGTACCTCTATATACTCATAAACACTGAAGGCCGGAAAACCGTAATAATTCACAAAGATACGCTTGGTTTGTAGTAAATCTTATTTTATATGTACTCGTACTTTTTAGGGTTCCGTAACCGATGTTTAACCAACGGAACCCCATTATTAAGCCGCCGCTGTCCGTCCATCCATCCGTCTTTCTGTCAGCCGGCTGTATCTCAAGAACCGTAATATGTAGATGACAGTTGAAATTTTCACGGAGTGTGTGTTTCTATTGCCGCTACAACAGCAAAATAATACAAATTAAATTTAAAATTAAAGGGATACAAGAAATCATACAAGAAACGTGTTTTTTTTTCTGTTTATGATACGGACCTCTTCGTGTGATATTCCGATTCGCACTTGGCCAGTTTTTTTAAGGTTAATCAGCTTAGTATATTAAATAGCTGATAACCTTAGCTAAGGTCTCGATTGACGAAAATATAATAGTAGTTAATTATTAACTGAATTATTTTCATTTATCATTGTTTTATCGGAAGTAGTTTGAACCAAACGATTTGTTTTTATTTCGAGATAAGTCAGTTTCGGACTCCCCGCGCCAGCGTACGGAAGCGCGGGCTAAAAACTAACAAAAAATATATCTTAAAATCAATATGAAACTATTGTGAGTGACTTTTTATTGATATACTTTATTATATTTAGGTTTTTTTTCTTAGTCGTTATCTTCACTAATGAAGGTCGTGTCTAGTCTGAGGTATTGATCACTCGGTGCACTATGCTCTTCCACGTTTCTCTGTCCTCGGCGGTCTTAAAAGCTTCGGATATTGATAGACCAGTGGGCGTCTTTACTCGGTCTTCCCAACGCGTAGGTGAGCGCCCGCGTGGTCTTTTCCCTACGTGGCCAACTACCATAAGCTTCTCGAGGCTGTCAGGGTTTCTACGAGCGACATGTCCAAAATATTTAAAAATTCGCTGGAAGCAGACAGCGGCTAGTCTTGTGTTTATTTGGAGCTCCTTAAGAATGGACAAGTTGGTCCTGCGTGCAGTCCATGGGATTCGCAGCAACCGCTTTTTTTATTGATGTATAAAATCAATCACCTTATTTCAATAGAATCACGGATGTACCACAATTTTAATAAGCACATAGCAGAATTTTATCCCGTTTACAAGAGTTTATCCGTTCTCGTGAGATAATTTATGACATACCTACACACTGGTGAAACCGATTACAAAAGGTAGTTCTATAAAAATGGATCTTATCGAAATATACTCAGAGCTGAACCCCACACCAGAAATTTCTCCTGTATCTTGGGTGCATTCACAAACATACTAACTCACATACACAAACGGCCAGACCCGGAACAACTATCTGTAGGCCATACAAATATTTGCTCCGTGCGGGAATCGAACCCGCGACACGCAGCGCAGCAGAAAATCGTTCAACCACTGCGCCAACCGTGTCGTCAGTAAAATCGTGGATTTCATGGCGCAAACATGTCTAGGAACGCCGGAGAAAACTTTTCATTACAATACAAATGCTTTTGAATCAATATTTGGTAGTATCCTTCTTCATTTCTGCTTTTAAAGATAGGGTCGATTGGTACTCTATTTTCATAATATAGCAACAGCAGCTCGTCATCCTCCTCTTCTTATTCAAGGATGTCAATTAGCAATACGACCATGATTTTGACTTCGGTAGACACGCGTCTAGAGGGAACTGACGAACAAAATCTACTAATTTCAAGACACTGCCGCGCGCGGCTCACGACATTCGTCGGCCGCGCACTTCTGTCGCGGTCCTCGGCAGCGGTGCCATACATTTTCATAATTTGACTATTGTCGCGAGCGATCGACGACAGTCGTAGCCCGCGCGCGGCCGCGATCGGTCGCGATGCACGGAATTCTACCTATAAAGTTTCCGAAACTAAATTAATGTCGGCGAAACGGCATGTCGATTTTTTCTAAATTCACCTTTTTATTTTCAGAGGTAAACACGCACTACCACGAGACGACGCAGATATAGTGGACAAATCCAACACTGATGCCAAACAGTCATACAAGTTTACCAGAGGAATGCCCATACCGCTAGATCCCCGTGCCACAGGTCTTATTCGGCCTTAATTTAAATTCTCCCTTCATCGTAACGGCCATATTTAAATCCTTTTCTGACGAGAAACTTGGTCTATTCAGAATATTCACACAAAAACACTTAGTCATGAACCTTTGTATGAAACCTGTTAAAAATAATAATTCAAGATTCTTTCTAGGTACTGAACCGTATTCGCCTAAAGGCACTTCAATAACATTTTTAACCAATGAATGGTACAGAGGCAAGTGGATAAAACTAGTTGTACTTTGTAAGAGGTGATGGCAAGGCAGATTTATATATGAACTGTAAAAAAATACCAGGTATTCGTAAGTTGACGAATTCTTTGGAAGACGTCTTAATTTTAACTAAAGATTTTGAAGATCGATTTGGCTTATTTCGCGTCAAATTATAAATTTAAGGTGAGATTCTGGGGATCCATTTTAATCATGTCTCAATAATGTTACATATTCAAATATGTAACATTGTTAAGACATTCGGAGGTAAAGATTACCATTACGAGATCACTACACTAAATCCACTGCCCATACATTTATATGCGCATAACTAGACCAAATGACTGAACTGCTAATTTTTTTTCGAGATTTTAGAGTTAGTCCTATATTAAAAGTTGTTCACATGAAGAATACAATGACTTTTTTTAATGTATTGAGTACATTATGTTATGCGATGCTTTCACAGAATCACAATTTAACCAACTTACTTATTAACGAAATGGGCAACCTTTTTTGAATTGCAATTTTCATTTTCTTGATCTTTAAAACATTTGAAATTTTCGGGATATATAAAAGAACTGTGGGAAATATTTCTATAAAAGCTTTTTTTTATAAATTTAGTTTTTTTAAGCTTTTTTTTAATAAATAAATAATAATAAAATCTGCAACAAGCTTGCGTGCTAGTTGCATTACATTTTGTATTTTTTTTTTCACACGGGCCTTTAAGCTAAATTCTTATTTTCGTGTTAAACAAAGTCTACTTCACTAGGTCCAAACTAAAATAAAACAGTATAATATATATTTAATAAACTTGTGCGAACCTGTGATTTTTGTTTACATAAATATATTAATTTATATTAATAATATATATACTTAGGACCACGTCTTGACCTTGACAAAGTGCATTCCGTCAGCAATATCAATTGCCAAAAAATAACAAACGTAACTTTTTTACCTAATGCAACAAATAAATTGTCACTTATTTGCTTTTCAATGACACTTTCATTGCTTTTGGTTAAGGTGATTTTCTTTTTCTATTAATAATGAAGAGAGTTACAAATTCAGGACTTTTTATGTATCACATGGTCCAGCTAGACACTAGTTTTGTAACATGGCGGAATGTTTCAAAAGTGTTATCATGGACCTGGGGGGCTACTCTCTAGCGAAATCCGTAGTTTCGGGCTTAGTTGCGGGCGGGCATTTTCTACTTCGTATCACCTAACCACTGAGAACTAATGATAACACGATTTGACAGTTACTGTGAAATCGTGTTGTCATTCATTCTCAGTTCGGGTTCGGGACTAATCGTAAGTCTGTAGGTGATACGGAGTAGAATACGCCCGCCCGCAACTAAGCCCGAAACTACGGATTTCGTTAGAGAGTAGCCCCCCTGGAACGCAAAGGGAATTTGTAGGAACACAGGTGGCTTTTTAATAAAAATAACAAAACTTTTTATTTTCAGGCTACTTAGTCCCATCGATATATATCTTACAATACAATATAGAGAGAGAAGAGAAATAAGAGGGAGAAAATTGGAATAAGTCATTTTATGATAACCCATCCAAAACAATTCCTTTTTGTGGGAGAGAAAACATATTTCATCTCATGTTTAAGAAACAGACATATAAGTAGGTCTGTTTTATTGTTTCAGGGTCTCATTGAAGAGTTATGCTTGTATACTAATGCTAATGATGACTCATTAAAGAATATTTGTAATGAGGTACGTGCGAACATATATATTTTTCGTCTCGATAGATGCCTAAAAATAGGCAAATTTATGTGCTTTTTATTTCTTCACCTAAAGGTCTATTGTTATCATCTAAACATGTATATTTTTCAATAGATTTGGTTTAAAAATGCGTTTTATTAAACAAGCCACTTTGAACTCTGATACCGTCGGTTTTATTTGGAACTAGCTGACCCGTGCCCACTTCGTTGGATGGTATTTTTCGGGTTAATATGACACTCACAAATAACGTACTTTCTATTGGTAAAAGAATTTTTCGGTTCAGGAGATCCAGAGATTACCTACAACTTCACAAACTTTACTTTTTTATAATCTAATATTATAAAAATCTCGTCTCACGGTGTTTGTAACCGAACTCCTCCGAAACGGTTCGACCGATTTTCATGAAATTTTGTGTGTATATTCGGTAGGTATGAGAATAGGTGGTAGGGTATTTTTGTATTTTTTGTATGACCAAACAACGTTTGCTGAGTCAGCTAGTATTAGTATAGATAGATTGATGTGTTGAATATGGAGAAAACTGTCTAATAGAAAAATCATTCAAAATATTACAACACGTTCGCGGTTCCATACCTATATCGTATTATCTCTTTAACCGTTCGTCCCAATTACATGCAGTTAAAGCCTTATGTTTTAAACACTTGAGACGTTAAATTTACTTATTTTGATAAGAATTCATAATTGTTGATAATATGTACAATAAAAGCGACCTATTTAAATTATTTTTTTTTTTAATATAAAAAGCTACTTTTTGTGACTTAAATATTAGTTCAACATATGCCGTCGCTGACTTTTTTGTAGCCATTATCAAGTTGTATAACTTTTCTATAGAATTCAATCATATATCTCTCATCGATAAGGCAGCGTTCATAAGAAACGTTTTAGTCCGACCGTTTTTTCTCCGACTTACTTTGCAAATCCGTCTACCACGAAAAATCTTTTTAATTATTCGAATTAATAAATATATAGCCTATGCCATTCACAAATAACGTAGCTTTCTATTGGTAAAATAATTTTCATAATTATATTATTATTTTATTAATTTTTTCGATTAAACCTGTGTACCGATTGTACCTGGTGTACCGGTTGTAGGGGGTAATCTTTGGAGATTACCCCCTACAACCTGACAAACACATAACATCACAAACCTCTTTATAACATTAGTATAGATCATATTAGTCTAGATTATGAATACTTACCTACTATTTTCATTTACGTCTTATTCTTTTTTAGAACGCAGTATTTATAAGCGGTGCAGTACCAGGGCCAAAGGGTGACAAAGGACCGTTGGGGCCACCGGGTATTCCAGGTCATAAAGGTGATTGAGGTGACACTGGTCCCAAAGGGGATAAAGGATCGGAGGGACTAAATGGAGTACCCGGTTTGGATGGTTTACATGGTGACCGAGGCAGCCCTGGTCCCAAAGGAGATAAGGGTTGGGTGGGTCAGGATGGAATACCAGGTATATCCGGTCCTAAAAGTAATCGAGGAGACCCTGGTCATAAAGGAGATCATGGTTTTGAGGGGACACCTGGAGAACGTGGCATGATAGGTCTGAAAGGTGATCGAGGTAATCCTGGAAGAAAAGGAGATAGGGGTTCGGCGGGGCGGAGTAAAAGGCCAGGTCAGCCAGGTTCTAAAGGTGACCGAGGCAACCCTGGTCCCAAAGGAGAAATTGGTTTAATGGGGCTGGATGGATTTCCAGGCCCGCCAGGTTTTAAGGGTGACCGAGGTAGTACCGGTCTCAAAGGAGATAAAGGGACGATAGGGCAGTCAGGAATACCAGGCATGCCAGGTGCAAAAGGCGATAAAGGAGAAATAGGTTTCAAAGGATCTCAAGGCTACTCTGGGCCACCGGGACGGATGGAATGAAAAAAAAAGAAGAAACAAATGAAAGGTCTTACTATGAGGGTTTTAATTATATATTTTTTTCATAATTTTTAAATTAATGGTTTATAAGTTATTCAAGAAATTACGACGAAAAATGACTATTACCTCCGAACCCTTATCTCCGAAACTACTGAGCCTACAATTTTGAAAAAAAATGGAGATAATAATGTTTGCCTATATATTACAGGAAAACTATAAGAATTCTATATTGTTAAAATAACATGTTAAAAAAAATTAATTCGTTCGGAACCGTTTGCACGCGAGTCCGACTCGCACTTGGCCAGTTTTTTTTTCATTTTCATTACTCTTGCATTTTGTCCAGTAATAATGCTATTTTGACTCCAAGAAACTAATTCCACAAGTTCCAGTCATAAAGGAAAATCCATTCGAAGGACCAATCGTTTAAAATAAGCACAACTATTTGATTTATTATTTACCTCCATTTTTACACACCATTTAAATGCATTTCAGATGCAGCTGTAGTAGAAAAACTGAGAGGTTTTAAAGGAACAAGTGGAGTTATGTGTGAAAAGGTGCTTAAGTTCTCTGCTAACATTCTACTTTTTTTAAACAGCCCGATTTCTCTCACCGTGGGTGAGAAAGCAAAGACCTTTCCGATTCCTCCTTATATTCTCTATTTTCACGTACGAGATTATTAAAAACAGTGTATTGTTTTAGGGAGATCCAGGCGACCCCGGTATGGACGGTTCTCGCAGACAAAAAGGCGACAAAGGGATGAAGGGAATAGAAGGTCTGCAGGGACAAAAGGGAGATCGGGGCTCTACTGGCCCTTCGGTAATATTAAATATAAACATACCTATTGCAGAAACTTGTACATCTTTTAAAGTAACTCTAACAAAGGTACTTCCTTTTATGTAAACGATATACCTGTGCTAGGAGGTCCCGCTCTTCAATGACAAATGATGAAATAATAATAATTATAAATCTTTTTTGCAGACCAAAGAACCATATTTACAAATAAAAATAATTATGATAAAAATAATAATAATTATGGTAAAAGAAGTAAACAAAAGAGAAAAACTTTTTTACAAAAAAATACAACCGACTTCCAAACAAAAAAAAACACTACAAAGTATAAAATAACTCATTTATTGCGCACAGCTAAAGTGTGGAACTCTCTGCCAGCGTCTGTATTCTCGTCCACATATAACCCGTCTGCCTTCAAAGCAAGAGTGAACAGGCATCTTCTGGGCACGCTCGCTCCATAATAGACCTCATCCATCGCTTTCCATCAGGCGTAGTTGTAGTCAAGAGCAAGCCTATTCCTAAATAAAAAAATAACATTAATTTCGGAAGTCGGTGTTAAAACGCCAAGAAACAACTAAAAACACAATTTTTTGTTTTTGTTTATTTGGAATTCGGTTGTATTATTTTTTTTAGAAAAAAGCTTGTTATGTTTTACTTTTTGGTGATTACCCCACACCTAACAACACTACTGGAAAGTCGCAGGAAAGTAAAATACGCAATTTCGTTTACTTGGATGACGTATTTTTGTCATCCAAGTAAACTTCCAGCTATTTTGATTTAAAAGCCAAACTACTTAACAGATTTTGATGAAATTTCTATGGGACCAATCGGAAAGTAAATCCTTTCATATAAAACAAGAAATCTATGAACCGATTTACCGACCAACCAACAAAGTCTTATGATAGCGAACAGTGAGTCGAGCCTTATTTAACATCGACTCTCTGGTTACAATGAATGGTTGTAACAACGAACGATATAGTTTCGTTTAATTATGAGAATATAATTTAATCGAATATAAATTCGGCTGAAATTACGGTCGTGAACGATGAAAGTCGTCTGTCTGCATGCGGGGTTTAGAGTAACCTAAAATCGTCATCATCTGCCTAGCCTTTTCCCAACTACATTGGGGTCGGCTTCCAGTCAAGCCAAATTTAGCTGAATACCAGTATTTAGAGTAACCTAAAATGAATGAACTATAAAATCAAGTTGAAATCTAATGAATGGTTTTGATTTAGCTGTCTAAATTTTAAAGGAGAGTAAATTGTAGGGAGGCCCCCTGGGTTACCATGGTTTGCCAGGAAAGGTAGGGCCTCAAGGAGTGCCTGGCAAAGTAATTGCAGGTCCACCTGGATCACTCGGTCCGCCTGGACAACCTGGAGAAACTAAATCTTTGCCTCCTTCATTTATACCTAAAACTACGCCAGGCAAGTTATCTCTTAGTGAAAAGTAAGCAGTGTCAAACTCAAACAACAGCGATGAATTGAGTAGCCAGAATATACTATTGACATCACATTTTGACACACATCAAATTGTGATAAAATTAGCCAATTTCAATGTTATTAATATCCGTGATTGTCGACTTCAGCGAAACAAGAATTGGCGTGGCTACATGGGCGCCATGTTTTGAAGATAATCCTGAAATAAAATAAATTAAGGCTCATGATTCGACTTGGCTAGATTTTACATACATGTTATCTTATATTTGGCTTTATTTATCATCTTTATGTTATAAACCTCAATGAACCTTAATTTATCTTATTTCAGGATAATATACAGAACTTAGCGCCCAGTATCTTGGAGTATTATAAAAAAAAATCGCGCCGGGGGTTAGTTTATGTCGGGTACATCAAGTGGGCCACCTGTGTAAGTTGACTAAAATTGCACGGTGAATAATCCGGTTGTGTATAGAATACATTGCCATTCTATAAAATGCTATATGCCTTTGAAAGATAAATTAATTACCGAGGCATTCTATACAATTTCAAGTGTGTGTGCAACGTACATATAACTTTGAAATTCCGTTAGCAGCGTAGAGTCCCTAATTCTATACCTTATCTGCTACTGGCATACTATACAATACTGAGAAATTGTATACATTGACTAGGACAGGAATATTATAATAGATGTTATCGATCATAACATATATTTAATGCAATACTTAAAAGCTCAAAGAGCTCAAGAGCTTGTCATTGAAAAGTATTACACTAGCATCACACAAGTATCACAAATTTAATATTGTGATCATTCAATTTTGTTTTTTATTTTAGTTAATGGATATTCATTACTTGAACCACTGGACGATGCAAAACCGGTAAGTGATTCCTACACTCCTGTAATACAGTCGTATGACTTTACAAGCGGAGAGCCTGTACTGGTTGACCCCAGCACCACCGGTCTTATTGGACTAAATTTATTGCCTCCATTTATCGTAGCGGCCATTTTTAAATCCTGCTCCGAAAAGTCAGCGTGTTTGTTCTACATAACGCAAAATGAATGAACAGTCTGGAGCCTTTGTCTGCAACCTGCTGCTCCCAATGTGACAAGAGACACTCTGAGCACTGAATTGTATGCGCCAGAAGATTCAATAACATTTTTAATCAATGAAAACTTCGAAAACAAATGGACTAAAACCGTTTTGTATATAAAAGATGATTCAGCGGATTTTTACGTGAACTATAAAAAGCTTCCACTTACGTTGACTTTATCAAAAGACAAAGACGAAAGATATGAAGCTCAAATTGGTTTTCTCAAATTCGAAAAAGCTCATGTTTCAGGTTAGTAATGGCAAAATTAAATTTTAGTTCTAAATATTTTTATACGTTCGACAAGACACGGAGACGCGTGTCCCTATTTACTTGAACTACCACACAAATATCGTATAAAAGCTGACCAAAAAAATTTTGAGCTATCAATCGCTAGCAAAAGCGGTGTTATTTCGTAGTTATATCAAGGTGAAAACTTAGGTGTAATGAGCTTGAAGTGAGTTGTCAACACTTAGCATTAATTGCAATGAGAGTTCCCACGGCGAGTTTATTGGATAACACGGAATTATGTTATGGTTTTAATACTACACATAATAGAAAGTATAAGCAATATTTTGATGTAGAAATCACGAACTAATACGGTGTTATAGATGAATACAAAAATAAAAAGGAAAAATAAGAAAAAAAATCAGATCTCGCCTCCCATTTATACTAAAGCAACAGAAATTGGTGGGTTGTTTTATGTACAGTAACTGTAGGTTACTGTACATAAAATTAATGGAATAAATAGAAACTTGAATACGTAGATTTGTTTTTTAAATAAGATTATTTTTTCGTTTTTCATGATGTGGATATCACGACACTTTGATATTTTTTTATAAAAAAACTACAAGTCGTAGCGAAGCCGGAATTTTACTCCCGTACCAGAAATGAGAGAAACTATCGATTACTTGAATAAAAACATGACGACAGTAAAATTGGGGTTTTAACACGCTGTGGGATAGAGCAACAGAATGACAGCTCACTTCAAAGAAGTCTTCAAGATCAGCTTTTTATAGAGTAGACCGGCTCGTTTTAAATAATACTTTAAATTACTAATACATAATGTAAATACAAATTAAAAAAGCCATTTACATTGCGTTTTTTCGCGAAAAATAGTGAATTTACTATGTAAGAAACAGCCGACAAAAAATCCTGGGTTTCCATAATCATGTACAGTTTTGAAAACTATTACTTTTTATTTGAGTTACCATGACCTGTTTATGGTATGGTCTTATGATAAATGGACGATAGAAAACAATATCATAAAGATAAGCTTCGGCGGGCAAGAAGCAAACAAAAGATAACGTTTTTTTTTGGTTCTTGGCCCCCAAAACCGACTTTAAGGGTGCCTGTCCATTACAGTGGAGCGCGGCAGCAGAGCGGAGAAACGGAGAAATTTTAACTAATGGCAATTGCATAAAATCTCAGTACCACGTGAGTCACTGACATTTTGACTGAAATGATTGGTTAAAATTTCTCCGCTTCTCCGCTCCGCTGCCTCGCTCCGCGTTAATGGACAGACACCTTTATTACACATAGTGTAACATGGAATATCTGAAAAGAGGTATTTATTATGAACAACTTTTAATGCGGGATCAACTCCGAAATCGCGAAAAAAAACATCAGTTTCAATTTGTCCAGTTAGGTCCACATGAATGTATGGGGGACCTCGTTTTTTTTCGCGATTGCAGTGTTAGTGTGAATGGCCACGTTGTATAAGTTTCATCTACAAAAAATAATATTTTTTTTTTTAATATTCTTTCAGGGTCTCATTCAAGAAACAAGCTTGTATTTCAACAAAGATTTGGCTGAATGCCGTAGAAAAATAACCGTTATAACGAAGGGCATGCGGAATATTGATGCGCTAAAATCAACGAGCGAATTCCTAGAACAGGAACTGCAACTCTTACAATTTAAAAATGAAGAATATGCGGAAGAAATAAATAAACTTAAAAGTGATATACAAAAACAAGGGATCGTAGCACCTGAACGTCTGAACCTGAAATAGGAGTCTTTACGAAATAAAAGGCAACTTTCATATAAAAAAACGTATTAGTCGATTTCAAAGAGCAAACACTTTAAAAAAATAATTTAAGAAAAGAAATCAATTTCTGTTTAGACTGTAATAAATCATCAGACAAAGTAAAAAAGAATAACTTTAAATATTAAAAATAAAAGTACACGATGTATTATTACTTTTGTTATATTACGAGGGATACAATTGTGTAAAACTATTAATACATAAAATCCTAGCTACTCGTATTGCTATGTCAGATTGAATATTATTTATTGTCCATTGCAAGTACTATCCAAAGCTAAATATAAACTTGTGACATATATAATGTTTTTTTTTCCACTATCGATACAGAATGAAACCAACAGGATATCAAAAATGCACGCTAATATTGTAATCTTTAAAGGTGTTTTGTAGCTAGTAAGCTCTTAGCTCATTTCAAATAGCACAACTCTATCTTTGAATGTAAGTAACTATGTATTAAGAATTACCACTTAAGAATTATTAAATTCTTGGTCCAGGCTACCACATTTTCGATATCCCGCTGGAACGCACAGTCAGCCGCATTCCCTATACCCATGTAAATCTTGAGATCGTCCGCAAAATGAAGACTTTTGGCATGTCATTGACCATGTCTAGGAATTGGGTTGAACAAAAAGTGATTCCCTGAGTTACACCAGATTGAGTAAAATAATATTCAGAGTGTTACCTGGCAAGTTGAACGTACTGCCCACGATTACCAAAATAGCTACAAAACAATTATTTTGCAACAGCACATTATTATGAACGCGTTTAAAATATCTTTTTAAAATCAAAATTTGCTGAATCTACTTGTTCGCCGCAGTTGATCTATCCGCCCTGAATCGATGCTGACAGTCGCTCAGTTGCGTTCTGATCTGTCTCGTTATGTGTCGGTTCAATATAGGCCTCAACATTAACGTTCACCTACCACTAGGTGAACAGAGACACAGATCAATATTCCAATGCGAGTGTGTTGCCCTAACATAAGCCGCAACAACCGTAAAGCGTCTAGGGATATATCTGACAGCCTGGCTGTGCTCAAATTCCTAGAAAATCAACAAACTAACAGTAAATAATCTTTGAGAGTCATCTCTCTCTGGAGAGTATATTGCTGTCTAACAGAATCACCCTCCAGTGGATCAAGGAGCACAGTATATCCTTAGATAATGACGCCGCAGATGAACTTGCAAAAAGAGGTTCCAAGATGGCATTGCAAGGCTCGTATCCACTCCTCCTCCTACCTTTCTCAAAGTTTCGTTCATGTATTTGCCAGAGATCACGGAACTTCATAATAACAAATGGTTACGGGCTACAGACTGCAGGCAGTAAAAATGGCAATGCCAAGTGTCTACATCCGTGACTAAAAAAACGACTACTCAGCCTAAGTAGAAATAACCTCGCTCCACAAAGTGCGTGAAGCTCCCGGAAAACTTCTGTGCTTCTGCGGATCTAGGCTGGCTAGCCAGGACACCTAAGCACAACGGACCGAATGGGACTCTAAGTGCGGAAAATGGTGTCACTACCCTACTCTACCCTACTAAACTCCTGTAGATGGTAGGCGTGTGTGAATCAGAATGAAGTAAGAGTGTGAAGGGGTGAAAGAAAGTCCGAAGTAGGTACACAAGAAGAAGAAAGAAAGTTTATTCACAGACACAGGTTACAGTTCACACACACAAGAGATCCACTAAGAAGAAGAAGGAGTGGTAGCAAGATAGTATAGATGAGCGAAAGCAAGCGAAGGCACAATCACATTTAAGTTTAATGTAAGCGCGGCGCGGCGGAGCTAAGTGACTATACGAGCGATCGACAGAGGCTCAGTGGTCGTACCGGCCGTGCGTGGCCCATCTCCCGGCACCATACCTGCGCGAGCGCAAGGCACCGATAGTGCCGTCCCGCTCGAGCGGTTGCTAGAACAATGGACGCGTCACAGCTTCGCCGGCCAACCGATAAGAAACTATCTACTAATGTTAAAAATCTGTTTGTATGTAAAATGTTAGTGACAGAAAATTATTTTATTTTAATTACTGATTCTATACAATACTAGGTGTTAGTTTACTTTGCTTATATTTATATAAATTATTTTTGACTTTAATTTGTACAAATCATAATCTATATTTAATTTTAAGTTAGAATTTTTGATATTTAATACAATATTATATGTAGGTCACTACATCACCCCCTTCCAAAGACCGTCAAGGGCGATAATAGTCGGGAAATCTAACGCGACGTCCCGACCGCGTCGTCCTGATGACGTCATCGTCAGTCGAAGGCAAGTCTCGGTTATCCGCGTTGGGTGTGTAGTGATGAGAATTAGTGTTGAGTGGTGACTGTGGTGTGTTGTGATGAGTATAAGTGGTATGTGGTGTGTATGATGTGTTGTCAGGGTCACGCAGTATGAAGGCCGGCTTAATGCGGTCTATCGATACGGTAGCCGGTTTACCGTTTACCACCATCCTAAACACCTTGTCACCTCTTTCGATGACCTTATGAGGACCAGAGTATGCCGGTTTCAGACCACCACCGGCAGTGCAGTCCCTAAGGAACACATGGGTTGATGAGGATAAATCCTTTTATATAAATGTTTTGATGTTGCTGTTATGCCTGGCTGCTGGTGATGGTTGCAGGTTCCGTATAATACTCCGAAGCCTTGACAAGTAGGTGGTCATGTCGACGGTCTGGTCAGCCTGAGGGTCGAAAAATTCGCCAGGGAGGCGCATAGGCTGGCCGTAAACTAATTCGGCGGCTGAAGCCTGAGCGTCCTCTTTATAAGCGCTGCGGACGCCTAACAGGACAAGTGGAAGAGATTCCACCCAACTGTCATTTGCGTGGCAGGTGATCGCAGCCTTTAGTTGACGGTGGAATCGTTCCACCAGTCCGTTACAGGCAGGATGGTAAGCAGTAGTTCTGCGATGTTGGAACCCAGCAATGGTAGACAGGCATTTGAAAAGTGCTGATTCAAACTGCCTACCTCTATCGGTTACGATATCCGATGGGCAGCCGAAACGAGCAATCCAGCCACTCAGTAGAGCCTTTGCCACTGTTTCTGCAGTTATGTCTGCTTGCCTCAGGCCATCGCGTAAAGCGATCGACGGCTGTGAGACAATAGCGGAAACCTTGGCACAATGGCAAAGGTCCTACGAGGTCAATATGGATGAATGCAAACCTTGACTGCGGCAATTTGAAAGCTCCTAATGGAGCAAAGACGTGCCGTGTGGTCTTCGAGCGCTGGCAAGCCAGGCAAGAACGAACCCACTCTCGACAGTCTTTCCTGACGCCAGGCCACACATAGCGGTCAGCAACCAATCTTGCTGATGCCTTGGTGCCTGGGTGACTCAAGGAGTGCAGGCTAAGGAAAATTGTCCTGCGCAACTCCTTGGGCACAAATGGTCTAGGTGTATGGGTGCTGACGTCGCAGTATAGCTGCGTCTGTGATCCTGGTACGCTAAGTTGTTTTAGGCGTAACGCGTTATCTCCTACAAGCAGTTGTTTCAACTCCTGGTCTTCCAATTGCGCTGCGGCGATCCTTTCAGCGGGCACAGGCTGAGTAATCTCCTCAACGCGCGAGAGGGTATCCGCCACGACGTTGTTCTTCCCAGATATATGCCTGATGTCTGTTGTGAATTGGGCTATGAGATCTAGGTGACGGGACCGTCGTGGGGAACAATTCTCTTTACGAGTGTGGAAGGCGAATGTGAGTGGCTTGTGGTCTGTGTAGATCACAAAGTCACGAGCCTCCAGCATGTGGCGAAAATACTTCACACTCTCGTAAATGGCGAGCAGCTCGCGGTCGTAAGGAGAATACTTAACCTGTGCTGAGCTTAGCTTCCGCGAAAAGAAGGCAAGAGGTTCCCAAGCCCCTGCTTTCAGCTGCTGCAAGACAGCGCCAATGGCTTTGTCTGACGCATCCGTGACCAACGCCAACTTAGCGTTGCAGTCAGGATGAGCCAAGAGTGCTGCTTGGCAAAGGCTATTCTTGCAGTTCTGGAATGCCTCGTTTTCCTCAGATGTGAACTTGACTGGATGTGAACCTTTTACAGATCCAGTTAGCAGTGCATTCAGGGGCGCTTGGAAACTAGCTGCACCTGGAATGAAACGTCTGTAGAAGCTCAACATCCCGAGGAATCTGCGCAGCTCTCTCACGGTCTTTGGCGCTGGAAAATTCTGCACGGCTTCGACTTTGGATGGCAATGGCCTTGTGCCCTTGGCTGAGATGTGGTAGCCCAAAAAGTGTACTTCTGACACTCCAAAGGCGCACTTAGAGGTGTTGATTACCATACCATAGTCTCGGAGCCTGGAAAAAAGCTGGCGCAGGTGATGCTCGTGGGTCTTCTGGTCTTTCGAAAAGACCAAAAAATCGTCCAAATAAGCGTACGTGAAGTCCAGACCCCTAAGCATTTCATCCACGAAGCGCTGAAAAGTCTGCCCGGCATTTCGTAGACCGAACGTCATGTAAGGGAATTCGTAAAGACCGAATGGCGTGGTGATCGCGGTCTTCGGGATGTCATCTGGATGGACTGGAATCTGGTTGTAAGCTTTCACAAGGTCAATTTGGGAAAATACGGTACAGTCAGACAAGCTATGTGCAAAATCATGTATGTGTCGGATGGGGTATTGGTCAGGGATGGCTCGGGCGTTCAACATCCTGTAATCGCCACAGGGACGTCAACCATCGTCTTTCTTAGGCGCTAGGTGAAGAGGCGACGACCACGGGGACTCAGACAGGCGACAGGTGCCACATTGCAACATTGCCTCAAATTCCCCCTTCGCAATTTTTAATTTGTCAGGGGCCAATCTGCGAGGTGAACAGGATACTGGTGGCCCTGGCGTAGTGCGAATATGATGTACTGTATTGTGTTTTGGAGTGCGGTGTATACCATGTGGGCGAGTGATGTCTGGGAATTCCTGTAGTATGTGTATGTATGCGGACTCACCAAGACTTACTTTCACTGACGAGACGACATCAGAACGGCGGACAGGCGACGCCGGGGTGGACAACGTAGTATTATTGTCGATGAGGCGTTGGTTCCTGCAATCAACAACCAAATTGTAAAAAGATAAAAAATCCACGCCTATTATCGCCTTTGTTACATCGGCTACGATAAATCGCCAAGTGAAGTCACGGCGCAACCCTAAGTTTAAAGTTAAATTTACAAAACCATACGTGGTAATAGTTGTTCCGTTTGCCGCACACAACTGGTAATTAGTTTTTTCTAGTCGACTTGTTATTGCCGACCGAGGGTAGACACAGAGGTCGCTGCCGGTGTCGACCAGAAACTGCACCTTCGACCTTTGATCGGTGACAAATAAGCGACCAGCACTCGGACAATCATCGGTCGCCATCACTGATTGCCCCGCACATTTCCCGACGTAGGGTAGTCGCACGGCTTCGCGCACTTCCTAGCCCGGTCCCCAAAATTCTGATGGTACCAGCACTGGGGGAACCTTCTGTAGCTGGACTGTGATCGATTGGAGCTGGACCGATGGCGCGGACGACTACGGGATCGTCCTCTAGGACGAGACATTCGCTCCACCTTCTCCGTCAGCTTCTCCATCTGCTTGGTCAGGGCGGCAATCTCGGAGTTCACGCTGTTGCCCAGGGTGCTCGACGATGCAGGAGTAGTGATGGCAGATGTTGATGCCACCTGGGTGCCGACGACGTCGTGGATCCGGTCCGCCAGCTCAGCCAGCTCGCCCAGGTCCTGCTTGGACTGGGAAGCTATGATCGCCTGTGTACTTGCGGGTAGGCGACTCGTCCAAATGGTTCTCAGGAACTCCTCCGGCACACCTGGACCAGCGAGGTTGAGGAGGTGGCGGTAAAACTGGGAAGGCTTTCGGTCGCCCAGCTCTTCATGCATGAGAAGTTGCTTGATTTTTTTCTCACGCGATGCCGAAAGTCGCTTTATAAGCTCACTTTTTATTTTTTCATATTTTCCGGTGGTTGGAGGGTGGTCGATGATATCCTCGACTTCGGAAGCGTATTGCGTTTCCAAGTTGCCGGTTACGAAGTAGAACTTGGTGTCGTCTAACTTGATGTTGGCCAGGATGAATTGAGCTTCCATCTGGTTAAACCATAATCCCGGCTTGTCCGGGTGGAAAGGCGGTATTCGCACACCCACGCGAAAACTTTCCGCTGCCGACTCGCCGACATCTTGATGGCTGCACGCTTTGTCTTCGGTCATCCTCGTGCTCCTGATCGGGGTCACCAATGTAGATGGTAGGCGTGTGTGAATCAGAATGAAGTAAGAGTGTGAAGGGGTGAAAGAAAGTCCGAAGTAGGTACACAAGAAGAAGAAAGAAAATTTATTCACAGACACAGGTTACAGTTCACACACACAAGAGATCCACTAAGAAGAAGAAGGAGTGATAGCAAGATAGTATAGATGAGCGAAAGCAAGCGAAGGCACAATCACATTTAAGTTTAATGTAAGCGCGGCGCGGCGGAGCTAAGTGACTATACGAGCGATCGACAGAGGCTCAGTGGTCGTACCGGCCGTGCGTGGCCCATCTCCCGGCACCATACCTGCGCGAGCGCAAGGCACCGATAGTGCCGTCCCGCTCGCGCGGTTGCTAGAACAATGGACGCGTCACAGCTTCGCCGGCCAACCGATAAGAAACTATCTACTAATGTTAAAAATCTGTTTGTATGTAAAATGTTAGTGACAGAAAATTATTTTATTTTAATTACTGATTCTATACAATACTAGGTGTTAGTTTACTTTGCTTATATTTATATAAATTATTTTTGACTTTAATTTGTACAAATTATAATCTATATTTAATTTTAAGTTAGAATTTTTGATATTTAATACAATATTATATGTAGGTCACTACACTCCAATAACTTGCCAAAGGCGGACAGAACAGCGACGGCCTTGTAGTTTGCCATCCTTGTGGATGGGAGTCACCCTAGAGAGTTTCCATAGCGAAGGATAGGTCGCAATGTCAACAGCGAGATTTAGAATAAACAGTTAAGGTAACCCACAAATTCTTATGCAATCTTTCACACTAAATGGAGGAATGCCTTCTGTTCCAGTGGATGACTGGAATCTCAAGCGCTTAACAGCTAAACACAACTCATTACTGCAGTCCAACGCAATACGGGATGAGGACGCCACTGATTCCTTGCGCTCTATCTCCTTTACATGTACCCTCTTACTGTACACCTCTTCGTAAAAAGAGGCGACGGCATACCAAGCTTTCTCGCTTCCGTCTACGGACCAAACTACGGACAGAAGCGGAAGCGGCTTGTTCCTACGCTCATTGACCCAACACAGAGGGCCTCATAATTGTACGAGGCCGGGTCAAAAACCAAATGTTAGATCCTTCCAATGACCTACGCAACCCCTGCCATGGCCAGTAGATAGCCGCCTGCCGATGCGTTTAAAGGTGGACATAGACATTGCGAAGTATGCGCCACACACGCCTCGCAACGCACTCGTTTCGATGTAAATTTGCCTGGGTAGCCTCACATGTCTGTGTCCACCTTAACCCAGGTCGTCAACAGTGTGGTACATTGAGCTGCGTCGGTCGCAGCTGCGCGAGGTCCTGGTGGCGGAATGGCGGGACAGGCTCTCACGCCCTTCCGCCGGCCTCGTCACTATTGAGGCCATCCGGCCAGTGCTCGACCTGTGGCTCGGGAGAAGGCACGGCTCCCTGTCATTTCGTGTGACGCAGGTCCTCTCGGGGCATGGCTGCTTCGGGAGGTTCCTTTGTCGCATAGGCAGGGACCCGGATGCTCGGTGTCACCGTCGACTGTCGGGCAGACACGGCGCGGCATACGCTGGCAGAGTGTGCCGCTTGGGAGGAGTCGCGCCGTGCCCTCATCTCTGTGGTAGGCAGTGATCTCTCACTGCCGGCTGTAGTTCGTGCTATGTTCGACGGCGAGGAGTCCTGGGACGAGTTGGTCTCCTTCTGCAAAATAGTTATCGCGCAGAAGGAGGCTGCGAAAAGGGACAGGGAGATCTCGACCTCTCTCCCGGCCCGCAGCAGGCGCATCGGGCGTCGGAGGAGGGCATACGCTGCCCTCTTCCTGCCCCCCTAACTGGGTCCAGGGGCGGTGGTCCTGGGGATGGCTGTCGCCTTCACAGGACAAGGATTTAATATTTTTTTTTATGAAAAAAAAAATCAAATGATATCTAAAGTTGTTTAATAAACCTTTAGTTTGCTTATCGCTGAATCGGTTTAATACAGTCAAGTTCGAGACCGCATCTGCGCCGTTTGTAGCTTGCAGGTGCCTAAACAGTTGGCGGCTGACTCAATCTTGAATTCATAAGAGTTATTAATCAGGACTTTTAAGTTGACGTTATGACAACAGGATATTTATAACAAAGAACGTTTTACAAACGGGCTGTTTTGTAATTTAGATCATTCGGCAAACAATCCGTCTGACATTTTAAAGAATTAGCAATAGGCGAGAATGTTCACTCGATAGCTTTAAGGTACAAATTCGTAGTAAACTGCAGGTGTGCAGTGCAGCAGCAGGCAACGTGTCGCTAGCTAAGGTATTTCTACCTTTCGTAGCGACACAGTCGGCTACGAACTTGTACCTTTTGGTATAAGTTGGTTCTTCTTCTTTTTTTCGAATCGATAGATGACTCCCTAGATCGTTTGGGCCCACTAGGTGGCTACGTTAACTGCAGCATCGATCCGTGGCATTCATTAAATCCCCAAAAGTACGGGTACAGTATGGGCATTTCGGGCACTCTAACATGTGGCTGATATTCTGAACAGGAGCACCGCACTAACATTGAGTATCCAACGGGTCTATGAATCCCCATTAAGTTAATAATTTAGTATAACATGAGTTGGGGTAAGTAGTTCACTTCAATATGCAGTCCGAAAACGTAACTTCGTAACGGCTTTTCATAAGTCAGAAAATCAGACTCCAGTCTTGCCGTGTTACCCAGTTACTGTATTGCGGAGGTCACTTAGGGAGTGGCGTTACGTAAACTTCTGGTATTCAGCTGTATCTGGTTTGACTGGAAGCCTACCCCAATATAGTTGGCAAAAGGCAAACCGTTGATTTATATTACTGTCATACATATGTACCTACGTAATAGATAAGTTATCTTAAGTAATGCTGAAAATTAAAATCATTTTTAGGGTTTCTACCTCAAAAGGAGAAAAACGAAACCCTTATAGGATCATTATGCTGTCCGTCCGTCCGTCGGTCAGTCTGTCTGTCTGTCAAGACCCTTTATCTCGGAAATGCGAGGAGGTATCGAGTTGAAATTAAAACCATATTCTCAGGTCCACAGTCCCTTGAAGCTGTGAAAAAATCGAACTTCTATGTTAACGTAAAAAGACACGGCTGTTTATGCCACAAAAAACGTATATTTTGACACTGTCAAGGGAATCAAAATTATACCTTGACCTACAACTATGACATTTGGCAAGTAATACCGTCTTTACTACAAGTGTAGAGCTAAATCTGAAAACTAAACATTGTGTTTAATTATAATAATAAATATAAATAATTATAATAAGTAATCCGCAAGGCAGTTTTGTGGCGAACTGTTGGGCAGTAGCGACCCCACGGACCTGATCTTCCGGGAGAAGTCTTGTTCTTCATCTCCGGCTTGCCTTTATTGGCTGGCCGGAGTGAACACTGACGAGGAACAGAGCTCTCACCTCTTTCTTGCCTTAATCGGCCGGTCTGAGTGGAGATTCGCATTAGCAAACGTGCTCGGGAGAAGGATGTATAATCCAGTAAGATGCTGGTAGGGATCTTGACCGTACTTCCGGGATTGTCCTGATAGCCGTGGTATACCACTCCACTCCTCTAGCACCTCAGGATATGTTGCCTCCTTGGCGCTACGTCACTTTGTGCTAACGACCGTTTTCGGGGGGGGGGGGGGGGGCATTTATTGAGTGTGCAAGTCACCCCCTGCCATTTTAAAGCCGTTATAATTGTCAGTGGTCAGGCAGGGGCCAATAGTTCTTCCATAGTAAACGATTATCAGTCCACTAAACCACCCAAACCCATAGCGTTTAATCTTTTGTTTCTATATTCTGCAATAGTCCTGCTCCAACCGGAGATTATCCTTGGGTATACTTTCACAGTGCATACAGGGATAATCGTCGGTTGGTGCCCCATTCCATTTGAAATGTATAACGGGGCCTTTGCGAGTTGGCTTCGGCTCCTCGTACGTCTATCAAAGGACCTCTAGGGACCCGAGAAAGGTAAAAACATATAAATATAATCATAATTTTTGTGTCTTTATTTAAACTACCTGAACTGTTAATAAATAGTATGTACGGAACCCTCGGTGGGCGAGTCCGACTCGCACTTGTATGTTTTTTTTAGTCTTATGTTTACCGCTTGAAACGAAAGATGTTCTTGGGGCCTTTGTATCTATCAATATCTGCCAATAAAATAGAAATATAGTGTGAAACCATTACCTAAGGTAATTTATTTTGTAGTAAGGTATGGTAAGGTTCACACAGGACAAGGTAAACGGGCAGATGAAAAAACGGCTAATTCCCTATTCGTCACATTACCAACTCGACAACATGTCAAAAGTAGAAAAAATAAATGAACAAAAGTGGTGTTTCGTCATGATTTTTATCTTTTCATACAATCCCAATTGGTCAACCTTTTTAGGGTTCCGAAAAAAAAGGAACCCTTATAGGATCACTCGGGTGTCTGTCTGTCTGTCTGTCTGTCTGTCTGTCTGTCTGTCTGTCTGTCTGTCCGTCTGTCACAGCCAGTTTTCTCCGGATCCACTGGACCGATTCTGTTGAAATTTGGTACACATATGGACTTCTATGACCCAAACACGGACGCATTACATAATTTATTATATTTTTAGTATGGGAGTCACTTTTGGGGGTCAAACTAGAAAATTAAAAAAAAAAAGTTTTTTTAACAATATCGTGTGACATATCAAATCAAAGGGCTTACTGTAAGGGTTTTAATTATATTTTTTTCATAATTTTAAAATAAATGGTTTTGAAGTTATTCAAGAAATTATACGAAAAATGACCATTCCCCCCCCTTATCTCCGAAACTACTGAGCCAAAAATTTTGAAAAAAATGGAGATAATAGATCTTTACCTAAAGATTACAGGAAAACCTAGTAGAAGTCTGTAGTGTTAAAATAACATGTTAAAAAAATTAAATTCGTTCGGAACCCTTTGCACGCGAGTCCGACTCGCACTTGGCCAGTTTTTTAAAGCTAGTTTTTGTACGATACACTCAGCTACAAAAGTTGTACCTACATTTACTGACTTTCTTAATATCAAAAACAGTCCGCTGGTCTGAATTAAATTCTATAGTAATCCTTTACAATCTCTAGGAATGAAATGGCGCCTACCATAGTCCTGAAAAAGTTCCCTAAATCACTCGCTGGAGTATTATATTAACAAGTATTTTCTGAGTCTTCATTTATTCCTGGTAAGCAAATCCCTAACCCCTATGTATTCCGAAGACAGCAAACGAAGACAACAAGAAAGAAAAACTGTTAACGAGAAGAACGAGAATCCGTTCAGGTACAGAACTTCAGCGCACCTGGATGCCACTGGGTTCACAGTCCACGTCGAATAAACGCAATAAGGATATAGCTACCCGAAACACACCCCCTTCCAGGCGATCACGCCCATCCGGCACAGCTAGGCAGAACTATGTCAATGATTTTTTTAAATCTTCTGGAGGTCGCCACGACGACTTTTTGAATTGATTCAGAAGCTCGTTTTGCTAACACACACTGCTGCATTGTTACTTTTGGCTGTTTGTCGCATTGACACCACGGAACTGCATCAATACAAATACGCCACCCGGATCCGGAGAAAACTACCAGTGACAGACGGACAGATAGACAGACAGACACCCGAGTAATCCTATAAAGGTTCCGTTTTTTGTAAGTCGGAGACTACTCAACTACTCGTACCACTTAGTTGACCGTATCGCAGTCCTCTGTGAGAATCCATAGGAAGGCAAGGTGAAACCAAGTTTTTTCGGGATAGCTGCTGTTTCTCGGCGAGTCAGCTATCCCAAACGTAATTTATGGCAGATTTCTCAAAATGAAGGTGTCTGTTAAAAACGTTAATAGTTTAGATAATTATCATATCATCGGTCTGGCCTTTACCCAACTATATAGGGGTCCGCTTCCAGTCAAACTGGATTCAGCTGAATACCATGTTTTACGTGGAGCGGCTGTCTACCAGACCTCCACAACCCATTAACTGGGTAACACGGTACTTCTTGGCAAGAATGGTGTCAGATTTTACTGGCTTTTGACAATCCGTTACGACTACCATGACAGCCGGGATAAACGGCTTAGCGTGTTTTTCGAGGCACGGAGGAAACTCGGTATGTTAAGATGGTCACCCATCCACAGACCAACCTTGGCAAGCGTTGCTTAATCTTAAAGATCGAACCGTGCGGCTGTTATTATTTAACCACGAGCTCTTCCTAATAGTTTAGATAATTACATCAAAGATAATTATTTTTTTACTTTTCATAAATTTGTAGATACGAGTAAAAGATCAAACTGTCAAGATATTACAAATAAAACATTTTGCTTTTTACCCAACTACGGCAAAGCCAAAAGGAAGGGTTATTGTACTAAAAGCTATAAAAAAATGCGGCAACTTAGTAACTGAACCGGAGCAAATTACAGAAAAACGTGACCGATTCCTAGAAATTTTTATTTCTTTTGTGAATAATATAGATGATAACCTTAACTGGCCAAGGTCTCAAATGAGACCTTTAGAATAGTAGATAATATTATAACTAAAATTTTGTTGCTTATCACCAAAAACAGATCGGACTTTAAAAAAAACTTCGTACATTCGAATGAAATAACAGATCACTCACGTTTTAGTGTTTCGTCGGAACAAGGAACCGAGTTTTATCATGTTCGTCCGTCCGTCTGCCCGAGGTTTTGCTAAGAGATAGTTGGTACTAGAAATTTGTAATTTTGTAAGGGTGTGTATATCAATTACGCCGACAAAGTGGTAAAATAAAATTTTGGAAAATACTTTTTTAGGGTAGCTCCCCTACAAGTGAAGTAGGTATTTTTTTTTTTCGTCGTCTACCCCATCATGTGAGGTATCGTTGAATAGGTCTTTTAAAATTATTTGTGGGGTTGTTAACAGTATTTATCGATTTAATGTTCCATTTACGAAATATTAAACTTTAAACTGCAAATTGTTGCAGTAGAAAGTTCCTCTTAAATCTGAAAAATCTGGGAAAATTCATGATGATAGCGCATTTTATGAACTTTAAAGAAAAATTTTTGCGGTTTAGATAACTTTATCAGTTTAGCAGTTTAGTCGCTGAACTTAGGTGTTGGATAATTTTGTACAAAATACAAATTCCTTATAATCTTCCATATTGTCATAACGGGCTACTACGGCACTCTACATTGCGCACTCCAAATATACTGGACCAAATAACTTGGGTTCACATATTGACCAAACACGAATGCCTAACAATCAATCTGTCAAGCCTTTTTTCAACCGACTTCCAAAAAGTAGGAGGTTCTCAATTATTTTTTTATTTTTTTGGTTTTTTTTTATGTATGTGCACCGATTTATGTGATTCTTTTTTAGTTCGATGCGGTATACTTGCCATTTGGTCCCGTAACAATTTGATTCAGTAGTTTTTATTTTATGAGCATATTTGCTCATTTCAATTTCTGCGTAGACAAAGACATCGTCCAAGTATCACCACTTAAAAGTGAAAAATAAAAAACTTTTTACAAAAAAAATATAACCGACTTCCAAACAAAACACTACAAAGTATAAAATAACCTTAATTTCGGAAGTCGGTGTTAAAAACAAACAAACAAAACCAAAAATACCGACTTCCGAAATTAAGGTTATTTAATTTCCGAAGGTGTAAAAAGTTTTTTTACCAACTATGTTGCGGTCAGCTTCCACGCTAACCGGATGCAGCTGAGTAACAGTATCTTACATGGAAGGAATACCCAACCGACCTCCACAACCCACTTACTGGATAATGCGATACGCCTCGACAAGACTGGTGTCAGAGTTTCAGGCTTCTGACTATCCGTAACAACTGTCCAAGATGTTCAAATAACAGCCGGGACCAACGGCTTAACGTGCTTTCCGAGGCACGGAGGAAACTTGGTATGTCTGTTCGCTCCGTGAATATAACGCATGATCCTTCCAAGACCAACCTCAACACGCGTAGTTTAACCTCTTTGCGAGGACGTAATTTCGCAAAAGGAGACGGCGGAGCGCGCGCTGTAGGACGACCCTCTCGCTGCGCCGCTCCGAAGACGAAGAATAGGTCGGAGAAGGCGTCGTCTTTTAGCTCCTCATGGTGGTGATAGGCGGGTGACAGGCGCGAGGGCGCTTTCGCCCGCATTGCACTCTTCGCCACCTTCGTCGGTCATTCCCAGCCCATCCCCCCATGGGAAGGGCATGAAGGGTCCGCTGTGAAGGCGGGCAGTCATCTGAGGAGGACTCGACGTAAAGGCTGCGCCGATCTCCCAGTCCCCTTCCACTCAGACGATGCAGGAATGCCGCTGTTTTAGTGGGTATACCGGGTCAGACCGGGGAGTCTCACATAGCCCCCCATTCCCCCAATTAGAGGTTATGCGTAATGCTCTTTTTCCCAGCGCAAAAAAAAAGTTAGTTTAGACTCGAAGGTAGATATGGCAGTCAAAATTTAGCCACGAGCTAATATATTGAACTGGTGCAAATTATTAATTACGGAAAAACGTGACCAATTCCTAGAAATTTTTGTTTAATTTGTGAATAATATAGATGATAACCTTAACTTGCCAGGGTCTCAAATGAGACCGTTATAATAGTAGATAATATTATAACTAACTAAACTATCGTTACTTATCAACAAAACCAGTTTTTAAAAAGTCCAAGACTTTTTAAAAAAATCCGTACATTCGAATAAAAATACGGAACCCATAAAGGATCACTCACGTTTTTCTTCGAATGTTGTGCTAATTTTTCCAAATTTTTTGGTCCAGTATGGACCAAATAACTTGGGTTCACATGTGTCCAAACACAAATGCCTAAGAATCGATCTGTCAAACCTTTTACCAACTATTCTGTGGTCAGCTTCCAGACTAATTGGATGCAGCTGAATACCAGTATTTTACATGGAACTGACCTCCGCAACCTAACTGGATAATACGACACGCCTCGTCAAGACTGGTGTCAGAGTTTTTGCCCTATGACTATTGTAACGACTGCCCAAGATCAGCAAACTCAAATGCCGAACGTCAATAAATAAATGTAGACTTGTCATCACTTTTGGAGGACAACCGTAAGTATATAAAAACTATGTATCATAGTTAGGGAAGGAGCTTATCTCAAAATTTACTAATAATAGCCAAACATTTGTTAATAATGAGCTCTTTCCTATAGTTTGCCATGTGTTGTTACTTCCCTTAATTTGATCCTTATTAGCTACACTTTCAGAAGGTGTAATAATACAAGGTGTGTGAGAATAACGATTTTTCAAAAATCCAATTATAATTTTCATCAAAATCGGGCTCAAGACTCCTTTTAGTGTTATCGATATTTCTCATAGTTTCGGATTTGGCCATAAAGGCACTCTTTAAAAAATCACCCTGTATACAGATTACAATTGTACTACAATTGAGCATATCCATATTCTTAGGCAGGTCGTGCAAAATATCGAGAATACAAAAAAACGTTTACGTTACGTTTTACATTTGATTCCCTGGAACATGGATAAATATGGGAAGCTCTTAAATGCCAAGGTGTTCAAATGAAATACATCAGATTCTTGAATATTATTTTTTCAGAAGATACAGCCCAGTTAAAGTTCGAGACAACAGGAGTTCCCAGTCTAAACAGGAATTTGTCAAGGATTTCCTATTTCACCAAAACTGCAGCGCAATGGTTCTAGATAATTTTCAGAAATATTGAATGGGCAAAATATGGGTCTTAACATCAATGGCCAAAAATTAAACCATTTGCCCTTTGCCGATGACTTTATACTATTTTCTGAAGATTCACGGAGTATAGAACTAATGCTACAACATTTGGCTGATAAAAGTGCTACAGCAGCGGGACTGTCAATGAATATACGCAAAACAAAAATAATGACTAATGCTCAACAATGTGGTAAATAAATGGCTTCAGCACAACTCACTAACTCTAAATGCACTTAAGACACATTACATAATGTTTTCGATGCGCAAACAAACTTCTTATATTCCTTCAACGTTGTATGCCCATTGTTGTACAGTCCTTGTAGATTGCCCGTTTGTGTGTCCCAGTATTAATAAGACCAACAAAATAAAATACTTGGGTGTTATAAGTCAAAGTCAAATGATTGATTTATTTCAACTAGACCAATAAAGGCACTTTTGAGCGTCAAATGAAAATAAAATATAGTGACTGAGAAGAACGGACAAGAAACTCCATAGTTACTCTTTTCAAAAATAAGTTTTTATTTGAATACATTAATCAATTGATTATAGGTGAGGACAATGCTCCCAAAAAAAACACTTATGTACTACTAATAGGTACAATAAAGAAATGCCAGCAGAGGTAAAATTAATAAGTTTGCTAGTAAGGGGACATAGTACTCACATACGTACAAATTTTGCAACTATTGATTTATATGATCAGTGTGTGAGTTAAATTAAATATAAAAATCAGTAAATACACCTGTATACATAGTAAATATTAATATAATAAACACAAACATCTCAACCAGTTTCATTATGTCTACTACACTCTAGATTGTCCTATGGAGCAGGACTAGCATGTTTCCAAGCATTCTTTCTTGAATATAATCATCTAATTTGTAACATGCTTGTTCACAAAGTGTATTTTTTACACACGTTAAAAAATTTCTTTCATTTAATTCTAATATGTTAGAAGGAATTTTGTTGTAACATTTAATACAGTACCCCATGAAAGATGTTCGTACTTTGGATAATCTAAAAAATGGTTGATCTAGTTTATTTCTATTTCTAGTATAAAAATTATGTCTATCACTAATTTTGCTAAAGAGAAGTCGATTTCCGTAAGGAAATCGACTTATGCATGTAAATGCATAATATTTTCATAAATGAATTGACAAGGGACTGTCTTAATATTCATCTTTTAAAAGAGTTCCCTAAGAGAATCGCGGCGACGAAGATTATAAATGGCCCTGACAGCACGTTTTTGTAGAATAAATATGGATTCAATGTCAGCAGCCCGACCCCACAGCAAAATACCATACGACATAATGCTGTGAAAGTAACTAAAATAGACTAAACGCGCAGTTTATAAATCTGTTAGCTGTCTTATTTTTCTAACAGCATAACCGGCTGAGCTTAGCCGCGCCGCAAGAGATGTTATGTGAGGTCCCCATTGCAATTTCTCGTCTAAAGCGATTCCCAAGAAAACCGTCTGATCAATAAATTCCAGTTTTTGTCCATGCAATATGATGTCACATTCGTTACTTTTAACATTAGGTAAAGTAAATTTAATACATTTCGATTTTTTTTTCATTTAGTACTAAGTTGTTTGCCGTAAACCAATCTTGAACCTGATGAATAGAGTAATTGACATCATCAAGGTTTTGTGATCGTCAGTCTATCTTAAATATGAATGATGTGTCGGTCTATCTTAAAGTTCATTTTGAAGCAATTGGGGCAAATCGTTTATGTATACTAAAAAGAGGAATAAACCCAATATTGAACCTTGCGGAACGCCCATCGTCATTTCAGACCCTAGTGAGTTTACACCGTTTACCTTTACTTTAACCTGTCTGTCTTTCAAGTATGATCTAATCAATATTATAATTGATGAAACCCTAACCTTCAAACAACATATAGAAGCATTATATAACAGAATTCGTAAGCTGATATTCGTATTTAAAAAGCTACGATATCTTGCAAACCCAATACTAATAAGGCAAGTTTACTTTGCTCTATGTCAGTCAATTTTGACGTACTGCATTACCTCGTGGGGTGGAGCAGGTAAAACTTTATTACCGCCCAACATTGATATATAAAAACCCAAGATACACAATCAGCATCTGAAAAACGTCCACATAAAACAAGTGCACAATTTAAAATTGTGCGCTAGTTTCAAACAGTCTCGCATCGCTCGCCATACTGCACTGCTTTGTAAAAACAACTTTAAGCGATCCGTGTAAGGTTGAATTTGCAAACAAAAATTTTTATAGTATAGTATACACACAACTCACACATGACACTTCATACATGTCAGTTTTTGACGACAGTTTCGAGTGTTGCATTTGTTCGAGACTGCGCATCTTGGGTTTCTTCTACATCAATGCCGCCCAACGGACAAGCTCAAAGAGCGATTCTAAAGTTGTCTACTTGCCGCCCTTTCCTCTTCCCCACTAACCTGCTCCATAAATCTTGTGAAGTACTAACAGTTCGGCAATTATTCATAATAAGCATTTTACTAAAACAACACGCAGCTCTTTGGTACAGCACTAAATATACTAAAAAGAGACGAAATTGTTTGCCCCACAAAAAGTACAAAACATGCTTTCACAGCCAAATTTTATGTTTTCCATGGACCAGTACTCTTTAATAGACTAAATGCAAAAGCAAACATCTATTCCCTAAATTTTAGAAATTGTAAGAAAACTCTCAAAGAAACCCTTTAAAGTATGTCTTTAAAGACATGAAGATACAGAGAAGTTGCTAGCGGTATTTAAATAAAGATTTTTTGTGTTCTATTAATTTTAACTTAGTAGGCTAAGTTAGTATACTAAGGTTTTAGGAAGTATGATTTTTTTACAGTACACCTGTTTTAAATATCTAAAAGATGACTATGTCATTTTATATAATTACCGTGATTGTTTCATAATATTTACCTCTTTTTCGCCTGAAACATAGGATGTCCTATTTCAGGCACATAACACTAGTGACCTATCTGTGTGTTTTACTCACATAACTTGAATAAATTTGATTTGAATCAGATACAGGTGCTATTATGGTTAACGAGAGTATGTTATTGAATAAATAATTATTTGCGACGGTTAAATTCACCCTTTGATAACATGCATAAACAAATAAATAGGAGAATCCATACAGAGAAAGTAAGGATTAAACTTTAGTATTATAAATGCGAAAGTAACTCTGTCTGTCTGTCGCGCTTTCACGCCAAAACTACTGAACCGATTCAAATGTAATTTGGTACAGAGATAGTCTAGAGCCTAAAATAGGATATAGGCTACTTTTTTATCACGAGAGTATGTTCCCTAGGGACCACGCGGGCGAAGCCGCTGGCAGAAAAGCTTTTGGAGCCTTAGTGAAATAATGAAAAAATGATGAAATGTCCATATAAATTAAAAGTACTGTATATAACAATTGCAAACTCCCGTAACTTATGGAAGTTAAGCATGGGCTTTAACAGATCAGTTAACGAATAAAATAAAAGTGCGCCAGAACAGCATCGAACGAAGTGTAATTGGGGTAAGAAGAAGTGACAGAGTGAAATTGGAAACAATAAAAACCAAAACAAAATTCAAAAATGCGCACGTCGTTAGTTGAAGGTTAAAATGGCAGGACCTAGGTCCCGTAACACACTCGTATGTTACGGGATACGAAAGAAAAGTAATAACAGAGTGGTAAACAAGGGGCGACAAAAGAAATAAAGGGAGACGGAGACGGAGAGAGTGTAAACATTGGGAAAACAACTTCAGACAAATGGCGGGCCCTAAGTGTACCTGAATAGCTAGGGATCGAACAGCATGGAAATCCTTGGAGGAGGCCTTTGTCGAGAGACAAGCTGCTACAGATAAACCGATTAACGATGTACTATAAAGACCACAAGTGTCACAAGTATTAATGTAAAAAGTGATTAGTATAATATGAAAGAAAAAGATTGTAAAGAGTGATAAAGGCTTATTTTGTTTATTTTTATTTTATTTCAGATTACAGGAAATTCAATAAAATAGTGTAATAAAAAATTCAAAGATTAAATATAACCCTTTTTGCGTGAGTCAGACTCGCACTTTACCGGGTTTTATATTTGAGATAAGGCGCTAAATGACAAACGGAATGTAGGGCAAGCAAAGGTCGCAAAAAAAAGTCACTTGTCTTGTCACAGAGTTTGTGGTTATAAATAGAGCAATATTAAAAAAAAAACTAAACCTACAGAAATGAAATGGCTTATTTAAAATTCTGAGTTAAACTGCATTTATTATAGTTCAATGTTTGATAAAATGGCATTTTTATAGATTTCTACAAACGCTAATTTTAGGGTGTTTGTTAAGGTGCAGCTTAGATTTACATTGTACTAGCTTTTACCCGTGACTACGTATGCGCATATCCCGTTTTATCCCGTTCCCGTAGGAATTTCAGGAAATCCTGTCTTAGCGTTCCCTTACGGAGTGTAGGGAAGCTACATGCCAAATTTCAGCTTTCTACGACCAGTAGTTTCGGCTGTGCGTTGTCTGTCAGTCACTCAATCAGTCGGTAATGGAAGAGTTTTTTCAGATTTGTTTTTTTCGGACTTGTCTTGTAATTATAAAAATCAGTTCCAAACGTAAAAAAAAATATTCGTTTAGATTTTAACAAAATAATATTCGTTGCCATTATAGAAATGACTTGGTTCTGAATTGCACGAGGGCGAAGCCTTAACAAAAGCTTAAATAGATAATAATTTAAAGTTTTTTTCAAGAAAAGTAATTGCCACAGTGTCACTTACAAACAGTGGGCATAGTCTTGTACATAAACTTGCGACCCGCCTCGACTTCTCACGATTGCAATTTAGAGTTGTAATCCTATTCGGCAATAAGGTGTTTACTGGATATTTCATAAAAAATTCGAACTACTGCCTGGTGAAAAGACAAGACGCAATAATATAAATTGTCAAAGTCATAGATCTTTATTGTGAGACAATGGTTGCAGAGTTGTTATTAACGGGCTGTTATCCGAATTTTGGCTGTTTTCGAAGCAATTGGAAATGGTCAAAGTGAAAGTGAAAACACGAAATAACATCATTTTCTCGATCAAAAAAATATTCAAATGGGTCAATTTGATAAAACTATTTTCAATCTCTTAGATGGCTTAGATAGGCTTCATTGATCTTAATACCCCGACCTTTCCAATCGAGTTGGCTGATAATTGACTCCAGTGTTGCTATAAATAACAGTGGAGAGAGAGGGTCGCCTTGTCTTTCTCCCCTTTTGACCGGAAACCATGGCCCAGCTGTCTCTAGTTTTACTCTACTTTTGCTGTTGCTGTATATACTTTTGATTACACAAATGTATTCTTTTTCTACTCCTTGTGTTTTTAGAGTTTCCCATATGCTGTTATGTGATACGCAGTCAAATGCTTTTTTGTAATCAATTTATGCAATGTCTGGTGGTCTATGGTAATGGTCTATTTTTCTCTCGATATTTTTCGATGAGAAGTTCTATTGTGTGAATGTGGTCGATCGTTGAGTATCCCTTTCTAAATCCCGCATATAGGTTGTAGTGTACAGTTTATTCTCTGATTTATTATTGAGGAGAAGAGCTTATAGATGGCAGGTAGCAGGCTTATTGGTCTGTAGTTTCCGATGTCATTTGGGTCGCCTTTTTTGTAAATAAAAATAATGTCAGACTCAGACCATTGCGTGGGTGTCTCACCTGTTTCGATAATGAGGTTGAACAGGTCAGTTAGGTGGGTGGTTAGGGAACCAATTTTTAGTATATCATTTATTATCCCGTCAGAACCTGGGCTTTTCTCTATCTTTAGAGCTTTTATTGTCTTTTATACTTCGCTTATTTCAATCTGAGGTATTTGTGGATTGCTGTCATTTTTATTTGTGTATTGAAATCTGCTATCTTTACTAGTCGCGTCTCTAGTGCTGTATAGATTCCTATAAAAGCTTGTAGCTACGGTTATGATGTCATTACGGTTGTTGAGTATCTTTTCACCTTTTTTCAGTCCTTCGATCCATGTTTTATTGGTTCTCAGCTCTTTAAAAGCTTTCTTTGTGCCTCCGGTTTGGTTAATATGTTTTTCGATAGTATTGTACCTGTGGTTTGTGTAATCCTTCTTTATACACTTGCTTATTAGCTTGTAGAGGGCAGAGATCTCACTTTTGTTGCTCTAGATTTGTTTTTTGTCTTCTGAAGTTCCTTTCGTCTCTTCATTAGCTGTAGTGTGCGCTCTGACAGAATTTTATGGGATTTCTTATCTTTATTTTCGTTTTGTATTGCTTGCAGGCTTCTGGTTATAGCTTTGATAATGTTGCCGTAGTAGGGTTAGACTGATGTATTTGCCTGTGTGCTCATTATTTTGCTTATGTGCTCTTTGAATTCAGATATATCATCATCGTTAGTTATCGTTTCTTTTTGATGGGTTTTATATATTGTATGTGTGATCGTTGCTCTAACTGGTCTATGGTCTGAAGGGTAGTTTATATTCAGTACTTCTATATTTTGAAATATATGAGGACGGTTTGGTAGAAAGAAATCGATTTCGTTTTTGTGTTTTTTATCAGGAGCTATCCAAGTCCATTTGTTTTTTTTTATTTTTTTTTCTTATAAAAAGTGTTTAAAATTAACAACTTGTTTTCAGTAGCAAATTCTATCAATCTCTGTCCCCTCTCATTCCTTTTTCCGTAGCAGTTCGATTTCATGACTAGATATTCTTATTTTTTTTTGGTTTACCAATTTTTGCATTCCAGTCTCCCATCAGTATAAAGTCTTTATATGATATCTCAATAGCTTTGTTTATTGTAAAATAGAAAAACTTTTTACAAAAAAATACAACCGACATCCAAATAAAAAAAAAAACACTACAAAGCAAAAAATTACTTTAATTTCGGAAGTCCGTGTTTTTGGTGATTTCTTCGTATTTTGACATCGACTTCCGAAATTAAAGTTTACTTTAATTAGTTAGTTAGTTAATTATTTAGTTTATTTTTTACTTTGTAGTCTTTTTTTTTATTTGTATTTGGAAGTTGTAAAAAGTTTTTCATTATTTTCCCGTTGACCTAGAACTACGAAATTTGGCAAGTAATACCGTCTTATACTACAAAAGTATAGGGAAATGTCTGAAAATTATACATTTGTAATTAAACCATAAAAAATATAGCCCTTATTTAAAGTAATTTGTACGGAACCGTCGGTGGGCGACTCCGACTCGCACATGGCCGGTTTTTAAAAAATATTGTTTTCACATATAGAAGCAGCAATAATAGTGTAACTATAGGCATCTACGCTTTGGAACTGACTCCCGGGAAATTCAATAGGTCCAGTAAATGGAGTTGTGGTAATAAATGCTTTGATTTCGAGATTTTATGGAAAACGTTCGGTTTTTTTTCTGTTATTACTATGTTAACTTACTTTTTTTCACATAGCTATATTGTGTTATTAAAAAACATGTCTGTGAAATTGTCTCGGTGTCATTTGTAAAATTATAATCCAAACTACATCACTAACACTAGATCACTACATATTATAAAACTAAGTCCGCCGCTTTGTCTGTCATGAGTTACTGTAACCATAAAATGTAAAACGTAACAATAAAATGTAAAATAGATGAAATCATGACTAAAAGAAAAACAATTCAGTAGATCAACTGCAAATATTTTGCACTGTGACGTATTTATTCTGCGAAGAAGTCGGCGGTCATCGGCAGGACATCGTATAACATCGTCGTGTTAAACATGAGGGGTCGCGGGCGGAGGTAGCATTTTCATTGCCAACAGGCCCGGATAACCCAGCCTAATAAGTTAATTGGTGTTCATTTGCACTGCTCTATCAAGTTAGGCATAACATGTCTAACATGTTTACAATTTGTAATTGTTTAAATAAATTGTAAAATCACCGTTCTAGAGGGAATTATTTCTGTTAGTTGCAATAAACAAGATATTTGCAATTACAAGACTCCACTCTACAAACAAAATTTGGCGGGACAAGATTGGAAGAGTAACTTTAAAGCAATTCACTTCTCTATTTTTCCCCTAACTTTATTCATTTCACAAAACAGACAGACATAAAATTAATTAAAAACTAAAAGTAGTGTAGTGTGTGTGTGTAGTAGTGTGGTGCTTTTTTTACAAACCGTATCATTTTAGCGAGACTTTTCCATAAAATATTCATTCATGTAAATCAGGGCTGTTCAAAGCACGGCCCGTGGGCCGCATGTGATGTTTTTTATCTACCACAATTAATTGCACAAATTTTACTTTTATTATTTTCTTTGTAAAATGAAATAAATGCACAAATGATAACAATTCTCCTTAATAGACAAAGATTGCGTAGTGATTTCTTTAAAAGACTGATTTAAAAGACTCATATTCAGTGCCGTAAGTCATAGAATTGTAAAAGATAAATCGATGAAGAACAAATAAAGCTAAATGTAACGTTATCGCCGTATTTTGTTTTTGTCCAAAAAATCATTAACGTAGGTATTTTTATCTGCGGCCCTCCAATTTATAAAGTAACTTGTTTTGACCCGCAATCTCGGTGAGTAGATTGATTTTTGACAGTCGTCAAGTACAAAATCTACTTTAAAATCTTTTGTTTTAGGTTGATTATCACTACAGCATTCGTCGTGTATGGAAGGTCTACAAATGCATTTGGCAAGTTTTTTGTTTTAAAAACCTTATTAATAATAATCATATTTCATTTGTTATTTTAAACATTATTTCGTTTATTTACTTTCATATTACATAGATTTTATTTTTAAATATATTATTGTGCAGTCTAGATGTGAATAAGGCCAGCGGGCCTGAAGGCATTCCATCGAGAGTGTTGAGGCAATGTGCACCTGAACTGTCTCCTGTTTTGGCACGCCTGTACCGCCTCTCTCTTGAAAAAAGAACGATGCCGAAATCGTGGAAGCTTGCGAATGTGCAACCGGTGCCCAAAAAGGGAGACCGTGCTGACCCTGCACATTACCGTCCGATCGCCATTACCTCCATCCTATGCAAGGTTATGGAAAGGGTTTTTAACAGTAAGCTGCTGACCTACCTTGAAGACAATGATCTCCTCAGTGACCGTCAATATAGCTTTCGCCGGGGATGGTCAACTGGCGATCTTCTTGTGTATGTCACGCACTGCTGGGGCGAGGCCAACGAGAGACACGGCGAAGCAGTTGCCGTGTCGCTCGACATCTCGAAGGCCTTTGACAGGGTTTGGCACGCAGGTCTACTCAGCAAGCTTCCTGCTTATGGCATCCCAGCTGGTTTTTGTAGCTGGATATCAGACTTCCTGAGTGAACGGTCGATCCGAGTATTCGTTGACGGCTGCTCCTCTGACCTCATGGCTATTGATGCCGGAGTTCCTCAGGGGTCTGTCCTCTCTAAAACTCTTTTCCTGCTGCACATCAATGGGTCTTGTTGGGTACGCTGATGACGGTTTCAGAGAGATACTTGTCCAGCGCAACAACCAGCGGGGATGAAGTTCGTTCCTTGAGAGGCCATGGTAGAGCGGACAAATTTGACCTTAAGTCTTGTCACCCATTGGGGTGATGAAAATGTGGTCACTTTTAACGCCACCGAAATACAGGCGTGTCTTTTTACCGCAAAAAGGAGTCGTTTTGACCAAACTCCTACTTTTCGGGGTGCATCTGTTCCTGTGACTGATCGGCTCGAGCTCCTAGGCATGGAGTTGACATCCAGTCTCAACTTCGGCGCCACTATCGAGTACAAAGCCCAAATCACGACCAAAAAGCTGGACATCCTAAACAGAGTGAAGCGATACTTCAGGCCTGGACAGCTTTTAACCCTATATAAAGCGCAAGTCCGATCCTGCATGGAGTATTGTAGCCACCTTTGGGATGGCTCAGCTAAGTATCAGCTTGCCGCGCTTGACTCGGTGGAACGCAGAGCTAAGGGCCTCATCGGTGACGTAAAACTGGTGGATGCCAAGCTGCATAGCTTGGCTCATCGCCGTAAGGTTGCCTGCTTGTCGGTCTTCTACAGATTGTACTTCGGTGAGTGTGCCCAAGAACTCCACGACCTCATCCCACCGGTCCCCTTCTACCATCGGACATCCAGACGCACTGCATCTTACCATCTCTACCTTGTTGCTATTCCACCAACTCGCACTAAGCGTTTCCAAACGTCTTTTATAATGTGCACAGCAAAGGAGTGTAACTCTCTGCCTGCGTCCGTGTTTCCAAACGCATACAACCCTAATCTCTTCAAAGTTAGAGCGAACAGGCTCCTTCTGGGTAAGCTTGCTCCATCGTAGACTTTGTCTCTGTCATCTCTGACCTAGACTAGTGTCAAGAGCAAACCCATCACAAATATAAAAATAAAAATAAAGTATTAAAAAAAAAAAGATTAAAAAATACATTTAAAAATAGTAGTCCTCCGGTGTCGGGAGCAGGGTCCAAGCTACCGGTGATTAGGGCTCCAGAGAAAGAAACCTCCTCACAATACGAGCCGTAGCCGTAGCCGTTGAGCTCCTAAGTGGAACTGAGTTGAGCTGCACGACTTCTGACAAATGCTTGCACTGACTGGACAGGTTCACTCAAATCATTTGTTCTAAAGACCACCTCAGACACTAATATGTATGGTTCTTAAAAAATTATGTATTGTTAGTATAAGGACTATATAGGTCGTTATTTTAAGGTTTGATTTCATGACTGTCTGGCAGTTTGAGTATATTATGCGGCTTACCCAAAAGTCCTTACTTTGGTATTGTTCGTCGGTTCGTTGAGCTCCTCAAAGTTCTGAGTTGAGCTGCACGATAACTGGCGTGGTGTTTTCCTCAAAAGGCCACCTCAGACGTTAACCTACATGGTTTTCATATGTTATTGGCGATAATATGGACTTCAAAAGAGACTATAACCTCTGACATTGTTTCGGTGTTTCTTCTCAGGGAAGTCAGTAAGTCCGTATCGGCAATCGGCACAATGGCACCCGAGTCCACATTCCACATGTCGTCAACCTCTTGTGCTAAGTCGAGATACTTAATTTGTTTCTCATTTTCAGCTTTCACGAGATTCTCGTCATGTGGAATGGTAACATTATTATCATTGTGCGGCGCGCTAATCGGTCTATCACCACTATGTCAGGCTTATTGGCAATAATAGTTCTATCAGTAATGATAGGCTGATCCCAGTACAACGTGACATGGTCATTTTCGAGAACTGGGTCGGGCACATACTCGTAATATGGTACCTCAGAGTCTACAAGTTTGTATTTCAAAGCAAGTTGCTGAGGAATAATCCTGGTCACTTGGTGATGCCTGTGCAAGTACTCGCCGTTAGTCAGACGAGATCAGCCAGAGATAATATGTCTGATGGACTCACTTGGACGATGGCATGCCCGACACACGTCCACCGTCTCATCCTTCATAATATGCCTCTGGTAGTTATTCGTCAAGATAACTTGGTCCATCTCACAGACAAAACCTTCAATTTCCCCGAAGAAATCACTGAAACGTAGCCATGCCACGGTCGCTAAAAAATCTACATCGGACCCATGAAGAGCCCGATTGAAGCGCCCGTGAAGCTCCTTTTGCCTTTCCATATTTCCTTGCGGTCATCTGTGGTAAGCAACACTGGTTTGCACCATTTCTCTTTAGCCATGGACAACAGGGTGAGTTCCTTGTCCATCGCGACCACATTTCGGTGCATACCCACATCAGCTTCGAGAAAATATTATTTGTGACTGCACATCTTGCGGTTGTGGAGAGTCTTCGCGTTTAAAAAGCCTCGACCTCCACACTTCCGCAAGATATTTATAGTCTCATCACGGACGATCGTGGGTGATGCATCCGGTTTGCGGTCAGCAGTGTACGGATCCTACTATCTAGGGCGTCGAGTTCAGTTTGAGTCCATTTGAGTATGCCAAAAGAGTACATTAATACCGGCATGACCCACTCGTTGAAGGCGCGCACCCTACTTCCGCCCGACAGAAGGCTATTCAAAATACGTGACGGACGGACGTGTGTCGGGCATGCCACCGTACAGGTGATTCCATCAGACATATTATCTCTGGCTGATCTTTTCATTTGATATTTCAAACAATACAGTTTGTATTTTTTTTTCTAGTTTGACCCCCAAAAGTTACTCCCATACTCAAAATTTATTTTTTTATGTAACGCGACCACATTTGGGTTATCCGGGAACTCCATATGTGCACCAAAACCATTTAAATAAAAACTATATTTTTTATGATTTAATTACAACCAGCAGCTTCAAGGGACTGTAGAAAAAAAACATACATATTCTTTCTCTACTCTGATAAAAATAAAACACCCAAACGTGAGATGCCTGCCAGGAGCAGGCATCTTGCGGTTGCGTGACCATCCATTACATTTTTTGGTATTTTCTTAGTTAACCGATACTAAAACATCTATATATTAGTATCAATTAATAAATACAGATCAAATCACAATAAACATGCAAAAAATGTACATAAATAGATTTACAAATATATATAATTATAATAAATTAAGACATACCTGTAATATATATACAGGATCACATTATTGACAGACAATGTATTTCCGGATCTAATGTGAATTCAGTAAGGTGATACCACTTTTTAAATCTGGGGATAATAAAGACATACATCATTATAGACCAGTATCTGTGTTGACAGTGTTTATTAAGGTATTTGAAAAAGTAGTGTTAAATCAAATGCTTAATCATTTTAACACGAATAACATCTTGCATGATAAACAGTGTGGTTTCACCAAAGGACGTTCTACACCTGACGCTGGTGTTACCTTACTAAAGTAAATCTTTAATGCGTGTGAGGACGCACATGATGCCATAGGTGTCTTTTGTGATCTCTCGAAGGCGTCTGATTGCTTTGATACATTGTTCCTGAAGCTCGAGCGTTACGGACTAGGCAGAACAGCGTTAAACTTAGTCAAATCTTATTTGAATGATAGACAACAATTACTTCAAATAAACGGTGTAAATTCGTCGGGATCAAACGTGAAAATGGGCGTCCCCCAGGGACCTATGTCTCGATTTTCGGTCCTTTCTTATTTTTGGTATATATCAATGATTTGCCCTATTTATTGCAATAAAAACTTGATATGGGTTGTTTGCCGACGATACCTCTTTAATTTTTAAGATAAATAGACGGGCAAACAATGTTGATGTCATATATAACGCCCTAATGCAAGTCCTAAATAAAAAGAAAACGAAGTACAGATTTGCCTTACCAAATGTCAAAAACAGTGATTGTGACTTAGTATTGAACAAGAAAAAATTAAAATTTACCGGTACCTTGTCAATACATTTACGAAAACATCATGTATGTCAGAAAGAATTTACATCTTTTGAGTAAAAGAGGCGACAGACATAATTATGGTACTAAAAATAGGGACCAATTAGTTCAACCAGGTTTCAGACTGGCTAAAGTAGCCTCATCTTTCATGGGGTACTGTATAAAATATTACAATAAGATACGTCCCCATATATTAGAACTAAATGACACAAAATTTAAATGTTGTATTAAACGCACACTATGCAGGTAAGCATATTATAAGTTGAGGGATTATATTGAAGATAAAAATGCTTGGCTGAATGCTGGTTCTGCTCCACAGCCACTAGGGCACACAAACTAATCTGTTGGCATTTGGAAACATTGTTGGACCGGCTGAAGATTATAACAAAGCAATATTTGTATTATATAGACTCAAGTAATTTAGCATTGTATAATTCCATCCATTAACGGCACTTGTGTGAGTACTGTGTACCTTAAACTTAAACTATAGCTATCAGTTGTAGGTTTGTTGTTGACTTAAATATACCCTGGCGGTTGGGAGTGTCATACTCACTAAAAAGTCTAGCTGATGGTGGCGTATGTGTTGGATCATTTGGCTTTCTTCAAAATGGTTGAGCCGAATGGTGCTAGCGCATGCGTCATGTTCGTGAACGGCGCCGTCAGGTGGGACTGGTCATTTCTCAGCTGCCATGGTTTATTTTAATTATTTCTTTAAATTTTTCCTTTTTTTCCGGACGGTTTTATTCTGCCCGTCTTTACATCGTTCTCACGTGTATGTATTATTTCAACATGATGTAAACAGAACTTTGTGTCAATTTTTTATTTTTAAAAGAGTTCCCGTAGAGTTTCTTGCACGTTCTTCTCCATACAGATCTACGTTTTGGAACATGCAAATAGCTTCATCTTTTTGGACTGACTGACCTTGACAATTCAAAAGTCAGGCACTTTTGAATTGTCAAGGTCTGTCGGTCCAAAATGGTTTAATTGAATTAAAAAGTTTGAGTTTGAGTTTTTGAGTTTGAATGCTTTTTGACTTCTCTTTTGAAAAGGTGAATATTCTTAGTCTCTTATGTTAGGTGGAAGTGAGTTCCATAAACGTACTGCTTGGACTGGGAATATGAATGGGTTTTATGGAATGGGAAGTTAAAATGATGTTTGAGGTGGGTTCTACACAGCGCATCGGTAGGGCGAGTGAACGAGAAACGATCGCGCAGGTAGCTTGGGTATAAAGGATTAAAAATGATGTTTGAAAGGAGACATAATATTCGAGTGTTTCTGCGAAGACGGATAGGGAGCCACTTGAGATCCTTGCGGAACTGAGAGACATCGTATAATTTCCTCATGCCAAAAACAAAACGAATGCACAATATAAGACTGCGGGTTTAAAAAGGCCACTTTAGCAGAATCAGAAAGCACATCACGCTACCCGTCACTGTCAAAATTTTCCCAATCAACCTTGAACCTAATGCGTTAGCGATAAAGATGAAAATGAAATTTGACAGATTATTGCGTGATTAATATTATGATTCTCCTAAAGTGGCCCTTTTAGCACCCCCAGATCAGGCAATTCTGTTTTGTTTTCCAGTATATCTATTTTTTACTGATAAGAAGTAAAAGAGATCAGTATAGGTCTAGTTTTCCCTTATTGTTTGCGTCTAAAATATATTTTTTTTTTATATTTCTATTAATCTGTGATATTTATTTATTTCGTATTTTTGGACCGTAACATTATTATTTTTAAGGTGTGACTTAGTATATTATATAGTTCCTCGTAATTATTCTCCGTTTCTTAGACGCAGTGTATTATTAAATTGTTTTTTTTTTTCGGTTTACATCCTCGAAGTATTTTATTTTCCTATTCAATGTTTGCACTTCCATTCTTAGGTTTTTATTTTTTACTACCATAGGTTTTATTTTTTTATCTATAGTTCGCATCAAAGTAGCAGTTACAATCTATGTAATCGTTATGGTTTGTTTTACTAGTCAAATTTTTCATAACTTTTAATAGTTTGGATATATCTGCTGACATACCATTGTTTTCCATGATGTATACTTTGCATGATACGAAACCTTCTTATTTCACAATGTTGGCACCACTGCACAAATGTCAAGTGTCAAATTGACGTACCTCTTGATTTTCGCGGTATATGCTTTATTTTTTCTAACCTTCAACTGTTATGCTGGCACTATTCTTTGTTTTTACTCACTTTGCTTCTATGTGTTATTATGGTGAAATTCAGTTTTGTTGCAGCAAAGTGTTTCTGATTTTCGGCAGTTCTAAGGCCTATTATTGAATTTTTCACCCGTTTTTGATTAAAAACATTATCACTGCTCTGACGACCAACGATTGATACATTTGATTAAATAAATAATTTAGCATTGAATACAGAGCTCGACTAGTAAAAAGAAGACACGCACTTATTCGGTTTTCTAAATTCATATTTGTCTTTTCAGATGTTCAACACAAACTACTCATACTCCCAAATGACGTAGCTATAGCCGACGAATCTTACACGTCTGGTCGTACGTCATACAGCTTTACCAGTGGAGAGACCGTACAAGTTGATGCAAGTGATACAAACCTTGTGGGCCTAAACTTGACAGCACCATTCATCGTTACCGCCATTTTTAAATCGTTCAACGGCAAGCCATCATGTCTGTTCTCCATAAAGCAAGATGATGGTGAAGTTATGAGCCTATGCATGCATCTAGCTGGAGAAAACATCTCGAGAATGACTCTTCGTACTAAATTATATTCGCCGGAAGACTCAATCTCTGCCTTGATAAATGAAAACTTTAAAGAAAAATGGTTCAAAATCGTCGTGTATGTAAGAGATGGTAAAGGCGATATTTACGTGAATTGTTTTAAGCTTCTAGATACGATAATTTTGACAAAAAACAAAGACGTGCTGCTGACGAAAGATATGAAACTCAATTTGGCTGTTTCAAATTTGAAAAGGTATAAGTTTGAGGTAAGCTGTTATGGTTCTACTTTAATTTAACTCTGAATATTCATCGGCCCTTCATATAGGGCGACTTTAAGAGGCACATTGTCAACACTTATCATGCAAACCTTGCTACTGTCGTCGCTACGAATATGATCTTTTATGCAGATACTGGCAATGAACATTATTTCGCGAAAGACACATGGGCGTAAGGATCATTTCCGCAAAAGTCTTTCGAACAAAACTATATTTCCAAATGTACCTTTATGTGTAATTTTCGCTCATGTCTATTCCCTATTTATTTTTCAAAATGTAATTCCTTGTTCTATTGTGCTTGCTAGATAAGATAATAAGAAAACTATTAATAGGGAATATGCATGCGATTTTTTTATTTGCAAAATGAAATACTTATTAACTCTAATAAACAATTATGAAATTATTTTTTAAATACCTTCATCAGCGATGAAGTTATAAAGCTTCAAAGTTTACAATTAGAAAGAGAAGTCCGATATGAATTGTGACGTCAAAATTCTTGGCGCCTATACAGCTGCCATAGAAAACAGCGTTTTCGCGAGAGGGACAGATACATTTGTTTTAAATAATTATATCTCGTTTGTTTTTCGAGCAATTTTGATCCTATTTTCACTGTTAGTATTATATTTGTGTATATTTTTAGATAAACTGTGTAGATAATAAATATTTTTTTCGTGCATGTTCCCTATTGTAGGTCATTGTGAAGAGTTCCTATGGTACAAAGACAAACGCGGGAGTAGATAACTTTGATACACAGGGCTAAGTGCTAGTTTTTTAACGTACTCGATCGCGCTAATATAAACGTGCGCTTATGTTAAATTCTGTGGAAATAAAAGGTTTTCCGTTATGGTTCCCAGACGACGCTTATTCAGTTACAATACAAATAGACGTTTATGCTAAAGCGATCGAGAACCTTAAAAAACTCACACTGAGATCACTGGTTTTACTAGTACAGCTGGTCCAGCTAGTACCTGATATATTTTATTTCTTATCTCGAAACAAGCGTTTATAAATAAATTGTTTCAGGGTCTCATTGAAGAAATTACCTTGTATTCTAACGCTGATGATGATACATTACTGTATGAGTGCAACAAGGTATGTATAGGTTTATAATGTAAATAAACTACATTTCTTTTAGCGTTAGTCTCCATTACTAGATAAGCTATCCAAACCTGACTGCCTACCAAAATAGCATACAAATAAAAAGTTTACCATGGTATGTATGTCGAAGCTGACATGTTTAATCAGCCGTTCAATTAGCGGCGTAGCCTCTTCGGTGAACGGAGCCGTTTAATCAGCATCATCCCGGCATTGAATTAAACAGCTAGGCAAATGACGAGGTTCGATATCGTTTAATGACTTACATAGCCAAGTCATTTGGGAACTAACGACACAGCGAACTTGGTTCACCCTGACAAGAATAAGTTGGTTTAATGGATGACAATGACAGATGGGCGGAATCACTATTGGATGCGTTAGGTATAGGTTGGATTGTGGCATAATTAATACAGAGTGGTCTGACTTCGCTCAAACCCTTTAACCTGTTCCTGGATCGGCTGGTCCATGAGCTCAGCAGCACCCAGGTAAGTTGCTTGATTGATGGTGTTTTTGTTAACAACATAAATTGCACCGACGATTTGGTGCCGCTGAGCCCATTGGTCAGTGCCTTCAGGCTCTTAATAAAGGTATGCAAGTGCTATGCGGAAGCTCAGGTTTAACACGACCAAGAGTGTGATGATGGTGTGTACGAAGAGCTATGACACCATACCTCAGGTCACATTGAACGGCAGTGCTCTCAAAAGAGTGGTGCAATGTAAGTACCTAAGCCATTGGATCACCGAGGCCCTCACAGATGATGTGGATATTGAAAGGGTATGCAGGGAATGCCTTTCAATATCCACACTGACAATGGTCAGTTTAAGCTAATATATACATGCTGGCCCGTAGATTTGCACGCTGTACCGCACAGGTAAAAATAACTTTATTCTAGGCGTATCAGGCGTCTTTTTATACGTGCATCCTATGGGTGAAGCATACGCAGAGGACTCAGTGTCCTGCGTGTCCGATACAATAACACGATAAGGATTTTGATGGGGTTGCCACGCTTTTGTTGCTCACCTATCCCTATGTATATTTGCGGATGCTCAAGTTGATGGCTTTCAAGCGTTAAATTGCTAATTAATAGCGCCTCTGATGCGCCGCATACTCAGCAGCCCCAACAGCTTCCTGCAGCTCATTGTAGGGAAAAAGGATATGGATTGCTCCTTCATGAAGCCTTAGACAAAACTACATGTACGAGTTTTCCTTTCCTGATCTAACGTTTCCATTGTTGTGTATCTTTTTCTTGTAACTGTGTTCTTTAAAAATCGTGTATGCGATGGTTTGATTGTGATGGCGGCTCCATTTTCGAGGTTAGGTTACACGTAAACAACATGAACGTTTCATGAAATGGCCAGTTTGATGGTATGAGTACGAAAAACGTAATATATATTTTTAATTATTATGTCTAGACACGCGGCAACGTGTCCAGCAAATAGTTCAAAGAAAAAATGAATTGACGACGCAGAAGCCGTGTGTCGAACACGAACACAAACATACACAAACCATATCGAGCTATTTTTATCCCTTCACTACTCGAAATCTATTTAACCTACATACATTTATTAAAACTCCTTAGTTTGTCTAGAATCAAAAAAAAATCATAAATGTAGCTCAAACAGTTATTGATATATTAACGTTTAAAAACCGACATTTTTGTGACAAAAACCTACCCCACTTCCGGATGGCCTAGAAAGTTGAAATTTGGCATGCAGCTAGGTAATTGTGTGTATATGTTACCGGCAATCTGTATAATCCGGTATTCTATAGAATACCTAGGCATTGTATAGAATACCTAAAACATTCAGGTAATGTATGAAATATTATTAATTTTATACCTTGTCTAGATATTCTATACAATACCGAATACGCAGCCGGCAATGTGTGTAAAAGACGATACAAGGAAAGGGAAGACGTGTGGAGCGGCAGTAAAGCTACGTTCACATGACGACATAAATTTCTTAGCCGGATCTGATTTTTACAGGATACGGTTTAGTCACAATTCAATTTATATGAATGAGTTCACACGTGCATTCGGTTTTAAGACCCGATAAATAACCAAAACGGGCAAAACTTATGATCCGATTGTGCGTATCACCTAACCACTGATTAATGGCAACACGATGTGACAACTACTGATAAACTGTGTTGTCATTCATTCTTAGCTCGGGTTCGGGACTGACCGTAAGTCCGTAGGTGATACGGAATAGAATACGCCCGTAAATAAGCCCGAAACTATGGAGTCCAGGCTTAGAAAGTAGCCCCCAGATTCGCTCACACGACAAAAAACCAAATAAGGTTTAGTGGCAGTAGCATTTCAATACATGCGTTCACAGGAGTGGTTTTTTACCGAATGCCGAAAAAAATTAGATAAGTAGGGTCGTGAATGCGGCATTTATAATTTTTCATAATTATAATGCTTTATTTGACATACGCAGTTACACATTACTTCACATTTAATGGTATGGAATTACACTAACAATGCCCTTATCAAGATATCAGCGGGTCCCAAACTAGGCACAGCCTGTGTCTTGGTGACCCAAATAATTCCAAAAAAAGAAGTGTAAGTGAGGTTGTGAGTTTTTATAGGTGTTAAGTTGAACAACGAAGTAGATTTTCGGTGTTCTCATAACTCCGGTCCAGTAGCCATTTTTTTAGTTTGGTTTTGTCCTCAGAGTACTCATTTGGTACGGTGATACTTTTGCTAACAGCATTGAAAACTCGAACGGGCAGATACATCGAACGAATCGCAAATAAGTTTTTTGTTTTGGTTGTGACATATCAAATCAACTGTGAGGGTTTCATGAAATTAGACCAAAAATTACCATTGGGGAATGGTCATTTTTGGTCTAATTTCTTGAATAACTTCAAAACTATTTATTTTAAAATCATGATAAAATATAGTTAAACCCTCACAGTTCATTTGAGATGTCAGACGATACAGTTTGAAAAACTTTTTTCTTTAATTTTCTAGTTTTACCCCCAAAGGTGACCCCCCTATTAACACGACGTCCGTGTTTGGGTCACAGAAGTACATATGTATACCAAATTTCAACAGAATCGGTCTAGTAGAACCGGAGAAAACTGGCTGTGACAGACGGACAGGCAGACAGACAGACAGGCAGACAGGTTTACAGACAGACATCCGAGTGATCCTATAAGGGTTCCGTTTTGTACGGATGTTCGGAACCCTAAAAATAAGTGTACCGTGCAAAAAACATGAAAACACATTTTCAGACGGACACAGCCGCGGGCTTAAGTTTATGTAATACTAGCTTCTGCCAGCGGCTTCGCCCGCGTGGTCCCTAGGGAACATACTCCCGGGATAAAAGTAGCCTATGTCCTTTCTCAGGCTCTAGACTATCTCTATACCAAATTTCATTTAAATCGGTTCAGTAATTTTGGCGTGAAAGCGAGACAGACAGACAGATAGACAGACAGAGTTACTTTCGCATTTATAATTTTAGTAAGGATAAAACGAGACTTGAATATTACAGTTGAGGGATGACTTTGGAGTATGGGATGCAGCTGGGCCACAAGCAGGCGGGACACCAGACCAGCCAGAACTACCTGAAAGAAGTAAGTATATTTTTGCTTGAAACATCAATTCATACCTCTTCATTTGTAGTTTGTACCCTCTACTACGCCAGATATGTGAACTCTAAGTACTTGTTCACGTTGGAACGCGCGGGCGCGGTGGCGGGCGCGGTGGCGGGTGCGGTCGCGAAGACGTGGCGGGTTCGTGTTCACATTGGCCGCCTGGCGGTTGCGCGAGTGTGACATGATGAAAACGTGCTAGCGTTTCTAGCGATAAGTTCAAACTGGTTGAACTTACCTGACGTCGCGAGATAATCGCGCGCTCCGCCGCTAGTTCGACGTGAACACACACAAACATCTCACGCGTTTGATATTGACGCGAGCGGCGCCCGCGCGCCAGTCGCTAGCTTGCCCGCTACTTACACCGCACGTGCGTTTCGTACGTGAACACTTGGATATTACGCCATATGTTTGATATTTCGTGACCGCGCCCGCCACCGCGCCCGCGAGTCAACGTGAACAAGTACTTAGTTCCGTTGTCCACGACTACAACTCCAGTTTAAAATATCCTGCAGTTACTTATATACCTAAATATTGATAACTACGTCAGTATGGGTCTCGTGTTACTAAGGATCTGCTGTTAATCGATATTGCCCTTAGCCAACAGGTACGTTGAGGGAGAGTTCGACAGAGTTACCGTGTCTCTGAAACACAAAAGCCATTAAGAGGAACACTGGTTGGTTTTATTCAGTTAAAATCTAACACTCTCTCATGCTCCGCAGAGCCAAAAAAAGCCGCCAAGTGCGAGTCGGACTCGCCCATGAAGGGTTCCGTAGCAGCAAGTAACATAATATAAAAGTTCTTGTAATTCGTTGAAACTTTATAATTATTATTTACTTAGGCACCTATTATTATTAGAAAATAATGGTTCACGTTTTATGCATGAGGTTTATGTTTATGATTTTTTGTTTTTTTTTTATATTTGAGTTGATTGAATGAAAAGTAAATTGCGGTTTACGATTTATGACGTATAGAAAAAAAACTACTTACTAGATCTCGTTCAAACCAATTTTCGGTGGAAGTTTGCATGGTAATGTACATCATATATTTTTTTTTAGTTTTATCATTCTCTTATTTTAGAAGTTACAGGAGGGACACACATTTTACCACTTTGGAAGTGTCTCTCTCGCAAACTGTTCGCTTGAGAAAAAAATGATAATAGAAACCTCAATATCATTTTTGAAGACCCATCCATAGATACCACGTATGGGTTTGATGAAATAAAAATTTTGAGTTTCAGTTCTATGGGGAAACCCCAAATTTTTTTTTCTATTTTTGTGTGAAAATCTTGGCTGTGACATACGGACGGACAGACAGACAGACCGACATGACGAATCCATAAGGGTTCCGTTTTTTGGCCATTTGGCTACGGAATCCCAAAAATCATATCTAAATTCACAAATATGGCTGTAATTTCATCCACCGTCTTGAATGCAGCAGGCTTTTTTTTTGCTAAAAATGATTTAAACTGCCATTTCATGAACTTTGGCGCAGTATACAATCGTTAAATCCATTTTTGGTTATATGCAACTGCGCTTTTAAAGTAACTAAACTATAAAAGACATTGTTAAATACAAAATGATTTTTGCATACACGGCACGGTTGGCGCTGTAGTTGAGCGATTGAATGTTGCGCTGCGTGTTCGATTCCCGCACGGAACAAATATTTGTATGGCCTACAGATAGTTGTTCCGGGTCTGGCTGTTTGTGTATGTGAGATTATATGTATGTAAACGCACCCATGATACAGGAGACATTCCTAGTGTGGGGCAACGTTTAATTTAAAAAATAAAAGGAAAAAAGAAACTAGATTTGATTAAATCAATAATTTAGCATTAAATACGGAACTCGACTAGTACAAAGCAGACACGCACTTAATCGGTTTTCTAAATTCACATTTTTCTTTCCAGACATTCAACATAAACTACTTATTGTACCAGATGACGTAGTTACAGTTGATGAATCCTACACGCCTGGTCGTATGTCATACAACTTTACCAGTGGAGTGCCTGTACAAGTTGATACAAATGATACAAACCTTGTGGGCCTAAACTTGACAGCTCCATTCATTGTGACGGCCATCTTTAAATCGTACAACGGCAAGTCATCAAATCTGTTCTCCATAGCGCAAGACGATCGTATAGTTATGAGTCTAAAGATACAACAAGCTGGACGAGGCATTTCGAGAATCGCTCTGCTTACTGGATTATATTCGCCATATGAATCAATTTATGGCCTAATGAATGAAAACTATAAAGAAAAATGGTTCAAAATTGACGTGTACGTAAGAGATGATAAAGCCGATATTTACGTGAATTGTAGTAAGATTTCAGATACGATAATTTTGACGAAAGACAAAGACGTACTGCTGTCGAAAGATATGAAGGTCAATTTAGGATTTAAGTTTGAGGTAAGTTATGGTTCAATTTGATTAAACTTACATTTACGGCGATTTCTTGTTATTGTGGGTTATGCCTCAGAGATAGACATGGTATATGTCTATCTCTTAAAATCAGATTTTTTTTAGATCTTTTTAAAGTATTTATTATGTAGTACATTATTTTGATCTATCTCGTAGCAAGCGTTTGCAATGTAAGCGCAATTTTTTTTTTATTTATTTACGACATCACATTAGAAACCTCTAAAATTATCAGTGCATCATAATCCGTTGCGTAGTCTTAAAGATACATACATAGGGACAGACAGACGGGAAGTGACTTTGTTTTATACTATGTAGTGATAGTGATAATGATAGTGATTTACTAATGGTTGTATGGTAAAAGTATTGGGTGTTTTTGATTGTAAGGCAATTCGGAGTTTTGTAATCTGCCTCCAACCCTTAGTAGTCCATCCTCGTCTATAAATGGATCTAAAGTGGATAATGTTTTGTTTTTCTTCAAGGGTTGTCCACTTTGTATGGTTTTCAAGTCATCTTTTCAGGAGTATTCGTTTTAATGTCACGTTTAGTTCATTACAAGTAAGAAGTTTGTTTGTTGTTTGTTTCTTTGTTTGTAAATTTGTAGCAGTAAGACAACACCCTTATTTTATCTAAGCTGGAGAATCTATTCCAGAGATCATTCGTAGTTGTGTGACACAATTTAACTTCTTGGTTCGGCTGTGCCATACGTTTCGTGATAGGAATCTGATTGGTTTTTAACTAATGAGGACCGTTCCACCATAAGGAATAGTTAACCATTTTTTCCGGCTCAAGACCTCTTGAAATGATATCAGCCGGGTTATCTGCAGAAACTACATTGTTCCATTCTGCGTTTGGTAATAATTGTTTAATTTGTGATACCCTATTGGTTACGAACGTTTGCCACCGCTCAGGCTCTCCTCTTACCCATCCTAAGGTGATCATAGAATCCGTCCAACAAGATATCGCAACTGCCGGGGTTGCGGGACTATCTAAACAGGGTTCCGGGGCCATGAAACGCAAAGGACAACCGAAAGAACAGAAAAAAAAACAGGGTGGGTTTTAGTCAGTAAGTCTGACAGTCTCTACCGCTCCACCCAGGGCGGGAGGACTCATTTGATGATTTTACCATCCAAAAAAAATGGAATTATCGTAAAATAAAGGCGTTACATTATATATTTACAGTAAACGCACTTCTTTTTTGTTCTAAATTGGTCTCGAGCAAAGCCGGGGCAGGTCGCTAGTATGTAATAATGAAATATATGTGTTTATATATAATGGTTGAAGTGAAGCTAATTAATTGCTTAGGTTCTATTTTCACAGACTAAAAAGTGCGTCACGGATAGTTTATCGTCTGCGCTGCACCTAATGTAATCTTTGTTTTGTTCCGAACAGCCATAAAAAACAGAACGTTAAAAACATCACTCGGGTGTCTTTCAGTCCATCCGTCAAAGCCAATTTTTTCGTAATCTACTGGACCGATTCTGTTATAATCTGGTACACACAGGTACACTTCTGTGACCCAAATACGGACGCAAAACCAAATAAATAAATTTTCAAAATTCATTTTGGGGAACAAACAAGAAATTTTTAAAAACAAGTTTTTTAAATGGTACCGTGTGACATATCAAATGAAAAGGCTTATTAGGCAGGTTTTAATAACAAAAAACACAGTTAAAAAAACAAATATTTATGTGAGTAGATGAAAAATTACCAACCTCCAAGACACTAATCTCCAAACTTTTGAGCCTAACATTTTGAATAAAAATGCAGATATTATTTCTTTATCTGAGTATTACAGGCAAACCTATAAGAAGTATAACATAGTGTTACCTGCAGTAACGTGTTACAAAAATTATTTTCGTTCGGAACCCATTGCACACGAGCCCGACTCGTACTTGGCCAGTTTTTAGGGTTCCGAACAAAAAACGGAACCCTTATAGGTCACTAGGGTGTCTGTCTGTCTGTCCGTCTGTCACAGCCAGTTTTCTCTGGATCCACTGGACCGATTCTGTTGAAATTTGGTACACATATGGGTTTCTGTGACCCAAATACGGACGTGTTACGTAAATTATTATTTTTTTAGTATGGGGGCACTTTTGGGGGTCAAACTAGAAAAATAAAAATAAAGTTTTTATGCAATATCGTGTGACATAGCAAAAGCTAAAAGCTTACTGATGAGGGCTTACTGTGAGGGTTTTAATTGTATTTTATTTCATAATTTTAAAATAAATGGTTTTGAAGTTCAAGAAATTAGACGAAAAATGACCATTCCCCCCCTTATCTCCGAAACAACGGAGCCTAAAATTTTGAAAAAACAATGGAGATAATAGATCTTTACCTACAGATTACAGAAAACCTATAAGAAGTCTGTGGTATTAAAATAACATGTTAAAAAAAATAAATTCGTTCGGAACCCTTTGCACGCGAGTCCGACTCGCTCTTGATCGGTTTTTTTTTTTTGTAGATACCATGCTTTCTGTGACGTCTTACTTATAGATAACTTCTAAATACAAAATAGTTGGTAAAACATGGTCGCGGAAGGAATCCCTTTTCACCTGAGTTCACTACTTGATGTACACGAAAAGTTTTAATTTGAGGTTTCTTATTGGATCCATTAGACTTGCGCGAAGATTATTATTCCGGGAGAGATACATGGACGTAAGTATCATTCCCGCAAAAGGCTTTCGGGCAAAAGTGTATTTGTGAAAATGTCTAATGCACAGTTTCTGAGGTACATTATCGGTTGTTTATCTGTTTGATAACTACTACCCAACCAATGGCGTTATGTCAAATAGCGTAAACGGACGGATAAACCACCAATTAAAACCTCAGGAACCGGACAAAAATGTATTTTCGCGAAAGTGTTTTTTGCGCAAGTGCCATGTTCCTATTTATTTTTCAAAAGTAATTTAGAACACAATTAGTTATAAGCCTCCTGCGACGAATTTAAACAGTATGAAGTCAAACGCGAGGGTTAATACTTCATTCTGGTCTAACTTGTAGGTACAGCTGGTCCAGCTAGTACCTGATATATTTATATTTCTTATCTCGAAGCAAGCATCATCATTATCATCATCTGCCTAGCCTTTTCCCAACTATATTGGGGTGGGCTTCCAATCAAACCAATCCGGTTTGATTATTTCGGTATATTGTTAGGTATATTATTATTATTTCTTATTTCAAAACAAACGTTTATAATAAATTGTTTCAGGGTCTCATTGAAGAAATTAGCTTATATACTAACGCTAATGAGGATGCATTACGGTATGAATGCAACAAGGTATGTATAGGTTTATAATGTAAATCCAAATCTATATCTATACTAATATTATAAAGAAGAATGATTTGTTTGTTTGTTTGAATTGAATAGGCTCCGACACCACTGGACCAATTTGAAAAATTCTTTTAGCATTGGATAGCTACATTATCAGGGAATAACATAGGCTATATATTATCCCCGTACTCCCATGGGAACGGGAATTACGCGGATGAAACCGCGTTACGTCCACTAGTCCTAATATATTCAACTAGCTGACCGGCGCAACTTTGCGTCACAATTTTCATTACTGCTCCGCTCCTATTGGTCTTAACGCGATGATAAATAGCCTATAGCTTTCCTCGATAAATGGGCTATCTGACACTGATCATTTAAGCAAACAAACAAACTCTTCAGCTTTATATATTAGTATAGATTCTTCCGTTACTGCATGAGTGTGTGAGTGACTGACAGACAAGGCACAACCGAAACTACTGGTCGTGGACTGAAATTTGGCAAGTAGGTTCCTTGGGGAGTGTAGGGGAGCACGAAAAGAGGGTTAACCGATTTTTTTACCGGAACGGGAAAAAATGGGATATGCACGTACTAAGTCGCAGACAAAAGCTAGTTAACTACATGTCTTTTAGCATTAGTCTCCATTACTAGATAAGCTATCCAAACCTGCCTATCTACCAAAATGGCGTAAAAATAAAAAGTTTACCTACCATGGTGTGTATGTTGCGCCATACAAACCATGGTGCGGCACCTGCGGCCAAATTGCTTAATTTTACTAGCCTTTGAATGTTCTTCATCAACAATTTTAAGCAGAAAAGAAACAGTTAGCAATTTGTTTGTTTTATGCTAAAAATTGTTTCAGAGAAATAACTTTGCGTATTATCGGTAAAAATAAGTTCATAGGATGATGATAACGATTAGTTTGTACCTAATACTGAATTTTATTTTTATTTCAGCTTCATACTACCTTTAACACCGAAGCTTATAGTAGCAAATATCCAAATGAAATAAGTCCACAGCCTCAAGAATATGACCATAAAAAAGATTTGGCTGAATGTCGTAGAGAAATAACAAGTATAAAGGAAGGTATGCATGAAGAAATTGAAAACATAAAAGTAGATTTGAACGAAAAAAATGAAAACATGACAATGTTAATGCGGAACGAAATAAGAGAAGATATTGATCAACTTTTAACTACAAATGCATATCTGGTACAGGAACTAAAAACTATAAAAGAAAAAGTTATAGAACTTGAAAATCAACAAAAGAGTATCATATTCTCACTTGAATCTCAACAAAAACTTTCACAAAATACAGAATTAGCCTACAGGCAGAAGGAAACGTAACCCTAGCGGGTTGGAGTGAACAAATAATACCGATCACGATTTTCACTGTCAGTTCAAACAACAATGATCTACAAACGTCAAAGGAGTATCTGCTACTGAGGAAACCCCGGTTCCAGTGTCAAGCCTCACTAGCCTACTGCTTCTCACAGAGATGTATCGTGTGTGCCGGACCTGTGGAAACATTATATGCCAGTTATGATCAGTGATTATGTCTCTAACATTCTCAAAAAACTTTTAAATATCCGTGACCGGTTTTTTCTCAGACGTTTAACACAAAATAATCCAAATAATTAATAAATATCAAATTTACCTGCAAAGTTGTCATTCCTAAAACAACTTACGCAATCCAAGAAAATTTTAGCAGCTTCAGTGCACCCTTGAAGCTATTTCTCTCTACAATAATTGACCTTGATAATATCAAGACAAAAATTATTTATAAATTAAATTTGTTGTTTGTTTGTGTTGTCTCTGCATCACCCTAAGGTCGACTGTTAGAAAATTATTAGGGCATTAAGTCCGCCTTTGTACAGCGTTTTTACTAGTGTATAAAGTACATAGATATCACCACTCCAAATCGACAATCGAAAGAGTTATTATGCCCAAACAGATTGCCGATTTGGAGTTTGATGGCAAAGGCAGAGGATTGATTGAAATACCACATTTACACAAAAAACAGATAATAAAACTAAAACATATTTTCAAATATACTCCCCTAAACCTAAACGTAGATCATATAGAAATAATAGATAAAGCGAGACATATAGAAGAAATACATAAAAAATTGAGACAGAAAGAACTATACGGCAGACATTCCAATGATTTATACCAGACACACATAGATAAGGAAGCTTCTAACAAATGGCTCGACTGAAGGGCTTATGTTAGCTATTCAAAACCAAGTCATAAATACAAAGAATTATAGAAAATACATTATAAAAGATGGAACATTTAGAAATGATTTATGTAGAAAATGTCATAGCAAACCTGAAAAAATACAACATATCACAGGAGCTTGTATGACACTGACTCAAAACGACACGACTACACACACCGACATAACCAACTAGTTAACATCATTCACCAGAAACTCGCAACTAAACTTAAACTCATGCAAGACCCATACAAACCTTATTACAAATATTTACCAAGAGTGGTTTTAGAAAATCAATTTTACAAAATATAATATAACCGCACTATAATTACAGATCACACAATATATAACAACATACCAGGTATTACACTTGTTGATAAAAAAAACAAACACATGTACATAATAGATATAGCAGTCTCAAACACCACTAATATACAAAAAACCATCACAAAAAAAAATAGGAAGTACACAGAGTTACAAGAGGCAATTACCAGAGTTTGGAAAATGAATAAAGTCACAATAGTCCCAATAGTAGTATCAACAACAGGTATTATATTCAAAACAAATACTCCACAGTTTTAATGCACTCAATCTGTCTAAATATACGTACCTTAAATTACAAAAAGCTGCCATACTGAATACTTGCCGGATAGTTAGATTTTTTTACAACTGGATAGCATTTTACTGCAGTACAGAGTAATTTACCATCATATAGCAATAATAACTAGGATCTCACCTTGGCTCACGCCCATGAGATTTTAGAAAACTGCAGGTACTAACCTGAGAACATTAAGTTTAAATCCATAATAATATTTTTGCCTAGTATAGCATAATAAAATATTTGCAAAAATAAGCAGAGATGCCGCCTTGAGATTCCTATCTCTTCAAAAAGTTCTATTAATGAAACCTAAAACCCTAGCTGGTGCATATTGCACGTACAGCACGTTTTGTAAGACAAATATATTCTGGACGTCATCAGTCATTCCCAACAGTAGGATACCGTAGATAGAACATTACGCTATGAAAATAAATAAGATAGACTAACCGAGGTGTGTAAATTTCAGTGTATTATCTAACTTTTCTAACAGCCTTACGTGATAAAGCTGCGCTTTCTTGAAAGGTTCAATATGTGAGGACCCACTGAAGTTAAGAATTTACAGCTATGCCCAAAAATACTGCCGAGTATACAGTTTCAAGCATAGAGAGCATTTAGAACTAGATTATTTGTCGTAAACCAGTCCGCCATTCCGTAACTATTGAAAGAGTACTGTATTTCAACGTTATCATAATCTCTTCTACTCCTATCTAGTTTAAAGAAAAAAGAGGTATCATCTGCAAACAGTACTAAGTCACATACTCTTTAAGAAAAAGGGCAAATCGGTTTTATACACCAGAAACAAGCATGGACCCCAGTATAGAGCCTTGAGGCACTCTTAAGGTGTATAGTAGGCTCAATAACCTTAAGCATCTGGGCCACAAATTCATATCTGCGCCGCACACACAAACATTTCCGTAGCGCACGCGCTACCTCAAAACTATTATCAAAGATTACGGGAGGATGCAGACATGCACGCCAAGCCGGCTTTTTTGCCTACGACTACACAAGAGTACGGCGATTGCACGGCTGATTTTTAGTTTAGATAGATACATACGTTACGCATATTTTTATTCACTGGTCTCATTTTTTATACGAATGTGGTTAAACAGAAGTAAAACAATATAGGTCAGATAAACAACAATATAGGTGAATAATAAAGTATATATATATATATAAACAATTTTGCGAAGTAGTTTCGTCTTTTCTGCTTACGATCTATATAAAGATCCTCGAAACTCGAGGTCAAACTGTTACCAGTGCACTGGTTACAGTTTGACCTTGAGTTTCGAGTATGCAGTGTACCTACTACTTTTTGTTTCTGCCTATACTACTTTATAGTCTCGTAAAAAGATTTCAAATAAAAAAGTACATTCTAAAGTAAAGTAAAGTAAATGACATAAATAAATTTTAAGCCTATTTCACAGTTCAGCTCTGCTAAATAATTTTGTAGCAATTTCATTAACTTTAAAACTTCAGATTCTGTGATTCCTGGGAAAGTTTTAGGTGTTTAATTGATAACGTTTTTATATTGGTTTATTTTGTAAACTGGAAATACGACGATAATTTTTGAAGAAACCCGACCAAGTGACAGTTAAGACACACTGGAGAAATGTCTCTGAAAAGAATTACCGCCGTAAATCCTTATCTAACTACGGAACCCTGCAAATTAACTCCCTTTGCGTGCGCTGCGAAAATGATTAATGATATAATAAAATAATAAACTCGAATTTTAGAGGACATATCAATTTCTACAAACAGAAAAGGCAGTGATACCAAATGCTTGGGCATTTGGTGTCACTGCCTTTTCGTTTCTATTATTGTATGTCACTTTTTTTACTTAAAAATTAATAGATACGACATGACAGACCAAAGCAGACCACATTATTCGCACCTTGGTATCAGTTTTATCAAAATAAATCGCGCTTTAATCCACTTATTTTTTTGAATTACTCAAAGCGAACATTCAAAAGATATCATAATTTTATCAAAACAATACAATTTAGCCAAACGGTCCCCCACAGACGCAACTGACACGCCGCATATACCGACTGAATAATGAAAATATATGTTTGTTTATGAACTTGTGTTTGTTTATGTTTGTGTTCAAGAGCTGTACACCTACCACAGTGTATTTCTTTTAACCCAAAGGTTGACAATAGAGAAGTCCTCGTTGCATTAAGTCCGCCTATGTACCACTATTGTTCATGAAGTTTAAATGAATAAATAAACTTATATTGATTTTTTATTTTTCTTTAATATTAGTCAGTTTGTTGGTAATAAAAGAAATTAAGAATTAACGTCGGCTACGTTTGCAAAAAAAGAGCAGACAAAAATAAAACACGAGCGACGCCGATAGTATTTTGATAAAAGTTGCTGTATGAAACTGTACAATGCGCCCACGCGCTCAATCAAGCTGGCTCCTCTGCAAAGAGCTAGTCTATGAACGCACACTAAAACAAAAGTTCGTGAATATTTGCACTAACACATTCATATACGCGTAGTCGATAGCGCGAGCGGAGCAACGAGCGACACAGCCTCCCCGTCTCAGTGCTAACGCACGACTGCCGCCTTCGTCCAAACAGATCTTTAAACTATGGGAGAATCAATATTGAACATTTTCTTTGCAAAATATTGAATGATTTACATTAGTAATGTTCACTTTGTACTACACTTTACCAGCAATTTTTCCATGTAAAAATATTTTTAAACTTCGAAGCCGTTTGGAAGAAATATCCAAAAAATAGCGTGTTATTAAATATTTTTTAAAGCAAAACTATATGTCATACGAAAACAACAATTGTTCATATTTTTGTTTATGAATCTACCATATACATATATTTTTTCCCAATCTTTTGACCCAGCCGTTAATGGGGAATATCCTTTAGAAAGTAGCCTTTTGACGGCTCTGAAGCAGAAGTAGGGCCTTAAATGAACAGGTAGTCCGAAAAACTTCACACCATTGACTTTTGCACATTGAAACCTATTATGTAAGTATGAATCAGTTACTAATGTTACTATGTATTACAATAATTGTACCTACCGTACTCTTCACTAAATAGTATATTCTGGTAGCAACATAGCCATGTTGCTACATGTAAAATGCCTTGCTTTTATATGTTTTTTGTTTGAATTAAAAAAATCGGCAAAGTGCGAGTCGGAATTGCACACAAAGGATTCCGTTCCGTACCGCAAACCCAAATAAAACACGTTTTTTGTATGGATATAAAATTAAACTAAATTAAAAATTAAAGGGAAAATTCCCCTGAATTAAATTTCCCTTTAGTCTTTAATTTAGTTGATTTTTTATTATTTTTTGTTATAGCGGCAATAGAAATACAAAATCTGTGAAAAAATCAACTGTCTACCTATAACGGTTATTGAGATACAGCCTGCTGACATACTGACGGACGGACGGATGGACGGATGGACGGACGGAAAGCGAAGGCTTAGTAATGAATTCCGTTACTGGTCTGCCAGGGTTGCGGACTTTATTCAAAAGAGTCACCGCGGCCCTGAGACTCTAGACAAGTGACATTCTTGAAGCGGAAGCGTGGCGAAGGCGATTGTCAAAACGTCAAAAATGTATGGGATTGACAAAAGCTGTCGAAAAGTCACGTGATCAATCCCTTACATTTTGGAATTTCGACAATCGCAGTTGCTAATAGAATTGCATTTTGTCTAGGGCCCCTGGATCACAAAAGGAAGGGCTTAGGAGGAACACGGATGGGTTTTTAGTCAGTAAGAATCTGACACTCCCGCCTGCTCCACCCAAAGCGGGAGGGAGTTTTTTGATGATTTCCCATTCTTAAAAAAAGGTTCACTAGTGTCGCCTTTAATTTATTTTAATTTATATTATTTGATAGAAATACACACTCAGTGAAATTTTAACTGTCTGTCTGTAACGGTTCTTGAGATGTAGCCCGCTGACAAACAGCCAGACGGACGGACTTAGTAATAGATTTCCATTGCTTACCCTTAGCGTACGAACCCTAATAGATCAATTTCATATAAATGTAATACACACATGCTGTATATACCATATCCAAATAAGATGTTCCTGTCTTCCAGCTTTAAGACGACCTTTGTTCAGTCAATGACCTGTGAATTAAGCCATCCATAATATCTTCAGAAATAGAGATAGATGAGTTTCAGTTTGTGACTTTATTCAAGATAAAGATATATGGAACATAATGAACAACTCTCATTAGTACTGGCAGCATTTATGAAGAATGATGTTCAAGACAAATTGGCAAGCTAAAGAGTAACGACCAATCATCTAAGTAGGCTATAAAACTTAAAACAAAAAAAAAACAACCGACATCCAAAAAAACAAAACACTATGTCCTGTAATAGACTTTTATCCCAAAAGTATGATCTAACAGTATGCTTTCTCACATCGGGCAAAGCCACTGGAAAAAGCTAGTTGCTTATTAATGCCACATTTGTCAACAAACCCTAGTATTTAATGAACACTACCGACAGAAAGATGCCTGTTTTAACTAACCGAAGTGCAGTGGTCGGTATCACAGTAAAACAAACTGCAAACCACGTCGATAGCACTAAGTCCGGTGATCCTAATCCTCTAATTACACAATATAACCCGAGCTAGGCTAACTTTAATCCCACCCTTTGTTCCAAGTGAGAGTTTCTCAAAGGAGTTTCAGGATGCACGTGTATGTGGTCAGTTTCTTCAACTTCCCGAGTTTGGAACTTCGTGTAAAGGACAAACCGACGCGGACGGGGAATTTATTTTGTGTGTTTCGTTAAAGAAGGTTTTGCTCCTGCGGTTTCAAGGATTGTTGGGTGCTCTTGTTTTGGAAGTTTGTCATTTGTTCTGTGTTTTAGGGAGTGAGTGAACTGGTGGAGATTTCCTAATATTTAAATTCTTCCTTTACCGAGTGAGTGAGTTAGTGACTGACTGACAGACAACGCACAGCGGAAACCACTGATCGTAGAAAGCTGAAACTTGGCATGTAGCTTCCCTATACTCCGTAAGGGAGCACTAAGAGAGAATTTCTCGAAATTCTTACGTGAACGGGAAAAAACGGGATATGCGCGTACGGAGTTGCGGCGGGTAAAAGCTAGTAAACTATAATGGGTTGGGGTAAATCATTATTACCTATCGTCGGGAATAGTGCAAATCCGCAAATCTACCATACGTAAAGTGTGCGTATCTGCACTGCGTGTAGATTTACAGGGGAAGGTTAAAAGTTTATTTATTTTTTATTTCAACGGCTTTTGATCTCATTTTTACATAGAGGGTATTATTCATGTGTTCTATTGTATGTATTGTTAACAGAAATCTATTAAAGTCTGTATTGTATATTAGTAGAAAACTATTTAAGTCCATACTATGTTGTATGGCTACATTTGTCAGATACGCGGAATTATCCAATGCTAGTTCTGCGGATTTGCACTATCCCCGACGCTATGTCATATTGGCGTGTAGTGCGATTGGGTTTGCGTGTGGTCTAGGGTTAAAGTTGCCTTATTTTTTGGGGCATAGGGCCTAGCACGAATGTTTTTAAGTTTAATAATGTAACATAACCTGTCAGGATCCGTAAGAACCGATTGGAGCCAAATCACCCCAAAAGTCAGAATCCGTAAGGCCAATTTTCATCATCATCATCATCATATCAGCCGAAAGATCTCCACTGCTGGACATAGGCCTCCCCTAAGAACGGGGGGGTTTGCCATAATCGCCACGCTTGGCAGGCGGGTTGGCGATCGCAGTGTATGGTGTTGAGTTTTACAGAGAACGGTGCGGTGCGGTGGTGAGTCCCTTATTCGCCTCTTACAAGACCCACGGGAACTGATGAGATGGTATTATTCTTTTACGGCACCAGCCAATTTTTATTATAACTTAAATACTCTTTTCGCACATAGTATTTATTTGAATTGGGTACTACTAGTATCCAATTCATATTCAAATTTTTGTATGATACAAATTATGTGTGCCGCATAAAATTTAAACAAAATATCATGAGTTTGTAGTTTTTTATATTCAAAATTCACTTACGTTAACGATACTGCAACATCACTATACCTAGGCCCTCAGTAGTGTTTCTAATTCGCTTTCACACCCAACGAATTGATAAAATATGTTCCAAAATTTATAAACTTATTTATACTTATAAGATAATGAAATCCGTAAAATACGGAAGATTCCCATCCTAATTTTGACAAGCCTATACTCCGCAACCGAGCAGTAGATATTATGTTATACACGAACGAACCATACTTTACATCCACGTGTTACCGTCTTCACAACATTTCTGTCGGTCCCTAACCATGTCCAACACGGTCTCACAATGTAATATCGTCAAAAGTTAGTTACTGGAGGTGCATAACTTGCTCGTATTAATAAGGCCTGTGTAGTTGGGAACTGGAGGCCTTGGAGGAAACTGCTCGTCTAATTAATAATTGTCCACGTGGAGTCGTGGATGGTATGTACCATAAAGAATGTGGATACAGAAGGTCGAGTAATTTTTTCAATGGAGTGTTGTTTTGTCTGTGTTTATTGATAGCTACAACCTGGGAGTCTTTAAATCAAGAGTGAACAGGTTACTTCTAGGCAAGCGTGATCCATCGTCGACCACATCATCGCTTACCAACAGGTGAGATAGTGGTCAAATGCGTGCCTATAAATAGTAAAAAAACACATTTTGCCAGACCCAGAAATCTAACCCAGGACTATTTATTTATTTATTCAAAAAACACAATACATGCTTACAGTTTCAAACCAAAACGATTATATGCTAACAATTAACACACATATCAAAAATCAAACATAAATATCTTTACTTACGTTAATTAAGAGAACTTAAAAATAAATAGAAATTAAATAAAAAATTACATGTCAAATAAAACATGTCAAAGGACCTCATCTAAGTCAATTGCACACTTAAATGTCAAACATAGATATTCAAATTAATTAAAATTAAGAAAAAAATTAAAACGTCAAAAAATATAACATAAAAAATTATAAAATTATTACTATATGCTCAGCAGTCGAGTTTTTTTTTCTCAATTCAAATCAAATCAAATAAAATCAAATATTTCAAATAAACCATTTACAGGCACTTTTGAATTGTCAAGGTCGGTCAGTCCAACAAGATGAAGCTATTTGCACGTTCCAAAGCGTAGATCTCTATGGAGAAGAACGTGCAAGAAACTCCACGGACACTCTTTTAAAAAATAATAAATTGTTACAAATTTTTGTTTACATCAAGTTGAAATTATACAAACATGTGAGAACGATGTAAAAGACGAGCAGGATAAAAGCGTCCGGGAAAAAAAGGAACAATTCAAAGAAATATTTAAAATAAACCATGGCAACTGAGAAATGACCAGTCCCAACTGACAGCGCCCGTTCACGAACATGACGCATGCGCTAGCACCATTCGGCTCAACCATTTTGAAGGGAGCCAAATGATCCAACGCATACGCCACCATCAGCCAGACTTTTGTGTGAGCATGACACTCCCAACCGCCAGGGTACATTCAAGTCAAAAACAAACCTAAAACTGATAGCTATAGCTTAAGTTTAAGGTACACAGTACTCACACATGTGCCGTTAAAATGGATGAAATTATACATTGCTAAATAAAATTGAGTCTATACAATGCAAATATTGTTTTTTTTTTTTTACAATCTTCAGCCGGTCCAACAATGTTTCCAAATGCTAACAGATTATTTTGTGCGCCCTAGTGGCTGTGGAGCCGGACCAGCATTCAGCCAAGCATTTTTATCTTCAATATAATCCCCCAACTTATAATATGCTTGCCTGCATAGTGTGCGTTTAATACAAGATTTAAATTTTGTCTCATTTAGTTCTAATATATGGGGAGGTATCTTATTATAACATTTTAAACAGTACCCCATAAAAGATGAGGCAACTTTAGCCAGTCTGAAACCTGGTTGAACTAATTGATCCCTATTTCTAGTACCATAATTATGTCTGTCGCCTCTTTTACTAAAAAGATGTAAATCATTGACTCGTCATTGATATCCGTCAGTCTGCAAAGTTTAGCCAAAAGGCCAATTTCCAGTTTTTTTAAAGTTTGGAATCCTGTTCTACCAATTTTTCTAGTTCTTTTTGATACCAATGCTACTAGTTGAAAAATCAAACGTAAAGTTCTATCCTGGACTACTCTGGACGAATATTTGACAAAGATTGGCGTCATAATTTGCAATAGACAGACAGGCTTCCGAGCAAACGTCAAAATATGTATGTGAAAATTTTAACTGACACATGAGCGTGTGCCGGTTTCTATTTTTGTATTCTAGTGCGTGCCATATTTGGTCAAACAAAAATACGATTTTTTTTTCTTTATACCAATTGACGATTCATTTTAGATCAAATTTTCCCACAGACGTTCATGCCAATTTGATGAAACTGTTTTAACCAAATTACTTGAACGGGTATACCCCGCATAAGGGTTTACTTATATTCGTCACAATCTAAGAAGTCGGATGGATTTGACAGCGCTCTGAGTAGAGAAGGATCGCTTTACCACTAAGTGCGAAAAAGATATAATAATAATAAATCTTTTTTGCAGACCATATAAGATCCATATTCACAAAAAAAAATATGATAAAATATAAAAAAAATCAATTAAATTAATTAAAAGTTCAATTCATTAAAAATATAATGTCAAATATTAAAAAAAAAAACAATAATGATAGGTTAAAAATAAATTGAATTTTCAAAAAAATACCTAAAATATAATAATTAAAAAAAAATGTCAATGGTAATATATTTCATGGTATGGTAATATATTTCATGTCTCTTTCTTGTCATAAAGTCAATGGTTGTCACGAATACGTATTCGTGACAATCGTAGAAGTTCTGTCTGGTGCCTTCAGAAATCAGTTTCTAAAGGCACCAGTCGCTTTTGTTATGGTTTTTTAAAGAGACTGACTGCCACCCGTCAGGTCTCGCAAAATTAAAAGACAAGAATAAAACAATAGTCTACCCCCACATGTGGGACGGCAGAGCCTGACGGGTTAAATGTATGATTTTGTATTTTTATGATTTCGAATTTATTTTTATCCGATTGCACTAATAAAGAGAGGGTATCTATTGAGTTTTTTTTTTCTCCTTTTTATGGATACTTCAGCTCGTATTGTTAGGGTTCGGTGCCCAAAAGGTGACCAACAGAACTTTATTACTAAGCCTCCGCTGTCTGTCTGCCCATCCATCCGTCGTCCGTCCGTCCTTCCATCCGTCCGTTCGTCTTTCCATCCATTCGTCTGTATGTTTGTCGGCGAGCTGTATCTCAAAAACCGTTTAATAGGTAGACCGTTGAAATTTTCACTGACTGTGTACGTCTATTGCCGCAAACAACAAAAATAAAAACAAATTAAAAATTGAAAGGGGCTTCCATGTAAGAAAAGTGTCTTTCAACTTAAATGACACAGAAATATCACGCTTAGTTTGAGGCTGAACTGCAATGAGTAAAGCAAGTAATCCAGTTTGAATTTCTCAAGAGACGTAAAGTTTCTTTGCCTGTCACCTTGCGTAAAACTATAAAATTATGTTTTTATTACCTCTTCATGGTATCTAGGGCTTTTGAAATCGCATAACCCACGCATTGGCTTATCGGGGATAAGTCAAACTTATTGAGTTGAAATAATATAACTGGCCACCGTATTTTTTTTTTTTTTACTTTGAATAAGCACACACGTTTGACCTCTATCTCACCTGTTTTTTTTACTATTGATAAGCACGCGTTTGACCACTATCTCCTAATGATAGGCGTCAATATGGTCGATGATGCAGCACTATTGCCCAGAAGTAAACTATTCACTCTTGACTTTAAGACTCCCAGGTTGTAGCTATCAGGAAACACAGCATTTACTTATTTGACTCGTAATTTTTAAGAATAGGACGTGCTCCGATGCATTTGTAAGAGTTATTTACTAGGTCCGGTTTAATTACAAAGAAAATAAATTATCGATTTGTTTAAGAGATTAAGTAATAAAACTGACCCGATTAATAAGGAAGACAAAAATACCAGAAAATAAAATTACAAAGCACCACCCACACGCACTAAACGTTTTGGGAACACATTCATAGTGCGTACAGCTAAGGAGTGGAATTCCCTGCAAGAGTCTGTGTTTCCAGATAGCTACAACCTGGGAGTCTTTAAGACAAGAGTGAATAGGTTGCTTCTAGGCAAACGTGCTCCATCTTCGACCGCATCATCGCTTACCATCAGGTGAGATTGTGGTCAAACGTATGCCTATAAATAGTAAATAAAAAAAATAAAAAAGCTGATCTTATTCATACTCAACGCCTTGGCAATTTCAACATGTTGTATTTTTAGGGTTCCGGACCCAAACGGAATCCTATTACTAAGCCTTCGATGTCCATCCATCCGTCCGTCCGTATGTCCGTTTATCTTTCAGCGGGCTGTATCTCAAGAATGGTAAGAGGTAGACAATTGTTTTTTTTACAGAGTGTGTATTTCTATTGCTGCTATAACAAAAAATGATAAAAATTAAATTAATTTAAAAGTAAAAGGGGGCTTCCATACAAGAACCGTGTTTTTTTTTTGGTTCATGGTACGGAACCTTTCGTGCAGGAGTCTGACGTATACCTAAAAATGGCTTGTTTTTAGGTGTACATTTGGCACTAACAAAGTTTGGTTTCAAGATCAAAGGACCTTAGCTTGTAATCCTTTTAAGAAAGCTTAAAAGGATTACAAGCTAAATAACATAAATGTGTGCTTGCATGTTTTATAAATAGGAGGCACTTTATTATGTTGACTTAATTACTTTTCTATTCGAGCAATATCGTTTTTGGAACAATCTGTCTAGCTTTATTTTACTAATTGGATAATATGGGTATCATGATTGGTGAGACTAGTGTCAGATCTCCAGGCTTCTGACCAGGACTATTAGAGATCTACAAATGAAAGCTGACAAATGACCAGTAGCTTAACGTCCTTGCCGAAGCACGGACGAGACCTTGTATATACTAATGATTGACCAATTAAAATTAAAAAAAAAACCTTGCTAAACTTAAGGGTTCATTTCAATGCTGGCTGAGACTACAGCTGACTACATTGGGCTGCTGGACAAGTAGATACTTAAAATTATAAGTTAGGCTTTCTTTTCTTACAGCCATCAAACCTGCTCTACTGCCAGTTTTAATTTAATCCTGTATTAGAACGGACGCAATAGTAATTCGTGTAGTTTTGAAAATTGATTCTCTGAGGTGTCCAGATGAACATACAAAAAGTTTTTGCTTGTATCTCCAAAACAATTAAAAACATTCTTTTAGGAACTTTTTGTGTGACGAGCCAGGCTGTGAAGCTTAGCCACCAACGTCTCGTCGTCTGTAAGCCTTCTTGCTTTTCTTTCCACAATATTTCTGCAATATTCCATACAGGAACGGATTCAAATGGACGATATCAAGGGCAAGTAAGCTTTTGAAAATTGAGTCATCTTTTTTTGTGTGAGAAACAAAGTCGCAGGCAAAACGACAGGAGTTTAATAATAGTAAAATCATGTTCTAGTACAGAATTTTATCGAAACAAATGCCACACACGCCAAGGTTACATCATTATGGTTTCCGCATGTTTATTGCCAATTTATACAAGTATTGAATAATGTTGCACTTTTTTTTTTCAAAAAGATCTGTTTTTGAAAACTTGTCACGTAGAAATTCAAATCGTTCGGTGCTTGTCTTTGCATTCTTTCGTTTGTTGTTTGGTGTTATATAATTATTGGTAGATTGTGTGGGCGAGGATAGAATTATGATTTAAATAATTATGCCTGTATTACGCCCACCCAAAAGAGTGTCCAAGGAGTTTCTTGCACGTTCTTCTTCATAGGATCTACTCTTTTGAACGTGCAACTGCCGCGCTGGAGATAAGGTCAGTGAGTGTGTTTTGCTGCAGAACAACTTGTTTCTCTTGTCGCTGGCAAGGCAGAACTAGCTTTATCTATTTGAATGACAGACCTTGACAATTCAAGAGTGCCTGTAACTTTTATATTAAAAAAAGGATTGCACCCATCATACAGGAGATTTAGGTTAGATTAAGTTCTCGCGATTCCCGGCGTTGGTGAGAGATGGAACATAGGGGTGGTTTAAGTCAATAAAAGTCTGACAGACCCCTCCGCCCGCTCCAGGGCGGAGGACATCCATGAGGATATCACCCCGTAAAAAAAAAAAGGTTCTGCTTCTCTAGGATACAGTTGAAAAATATTTTACTTTCACAGAGTTCTGTTGACTAGAACATTAAGAACAATAAATGACACATTATTATGAGAGGCTAGACTATTTACGGTATAAAACTTCTACACCCACGAAAATCTATTCCAGTGAAGTTGTAAATCAATCAGAATCCCACGCTTTTATTTATTTCAAATATTAATTTGGCATTATTCAAACTTTCATCAATATCTATTCATCATAATTTATACATTTGTAATTATTCTGATAGCCTCGTTGGTGGTCACAAGTGTGACTGTAACATTGGCCATACGCGTTCCAATAATTTGTTCAAAGAGTTTGAACCAACTTCAAACTGTTTGATCGAATCGGCATGAACATGTGTGGAAAAAATTGTTCAAAAATGATCCATCAAATCCCATGAAGAAATACAAAAATTCGTATTTCTTTTGATCAAACAGTTTGAACCAGCCTGTTTGTCTCCATTTAGCCCTGAGTTTTGACTTGGGTCGGGCAAAGTTTATATTATTATTAGGTTCCGCGTTCAGTATAATAACGCGTTTAGGATGCTGGTGGGGCTGCCCCGCTTCTATAGTGCGTCGGGGATGTTCGCAGATACGCATGTAGATTGTTTTTATACAACAGTACGTAAAAGGTGCGCTTCCCTGGTGCGCAGGGTATGGGGCAGCACCAACAGTGTCCTAAGCATGATTGCTAGTCGCCAGGACTGTATTTATGTGGGTCGCTGTTGTGGAATCTCGCATGGTTTGTCGCAGCAGTGATCCACCTTTATTTGTTGTGTTGTCTTGTTTGTATCAGTGATTACTAACTTAGTCTTAAGTTTTACTAACAGTTGAGTCATGTTACTCGAATAAATAAAAATTCTATTCTATTCTATTAGTTTGATTTTCTCTATCAAAGATGACTGTAGGATGGCCATGGCTAAATCAATCCTAAATATAAAATTCTTCCGTTACTGAGCGAGTGACTGACAGACAATGCACAGTTGGTTTCAGCTGGTGGTTGCAGCTACTGGCCGCAGAAAGCTGAAATTTGGTATGTATGTTCCTTGGTAAGTGTAGGGGAGCTCAAGAGAGAATTTTCTGAACCTCTTACTGGAAAGGGAAGAAATGGGATATGCGCGAACGAAGTCGCGGGTAAAAGCTAAAATCCTACTTCCTACTATTCTACTAGTATTATAAATGCGAAAGTTTGTGAGTATGGATGGATGGATGTTCGTTCCCCTTTTACGTCAGAACGCCTAAATGGATCTTCATGAAATTTGGCACAGAGGTAGATTATATTCTGGAATAACATATAAGATATATATTTTTTTATCATTCACGTGGGTGGAGCCGCGGGCGACAGCTAGTAATATCATAACAGCCAAACGGGTAGATCTTAAAAAGGTTAAGCAACGCTTACCGAAGTTGATCCGTGGATGGGTGAACATGAAAACATACCGAGATTCCTTCGTGCCTCGGGAAGGACTCGGAATAACAATTCTCAGTAATCATTTTTAAATCTTTGAGAGTTGTTGCATGTATTCTGAAGCTAAGAGGCTAAGCTTAGTAAGCGTAGGTTAGGCTTAGCTAAGAGGTGTGTGGGGTCGTTAGACTTTTCTGCTCACACGATAAGAAGAAGAAGAAGCTAAGACCTCTGACACTAGTCTTGCCAAGTGTTAGCCGTAAGATAAGCAGTTGCTTCACGTAACATACTGGTACTTAGCTACATCCGAAATCCAGGTAATTGTTACATAGAAATACGTACGTAACTTAAAAACGGTGATTTAGGACGTCTTCAAATTTTTCGCAAAGTGCCGCGCTGCTTTGTTAATCTATACAAATAGTAAACACGCGGCCGCAGCGCTGCAGCCGCGCTGCGGCCGCGACAAATTTAAAGGCGCCCTTAGATTTGATATTGAAGTCGAAGTTTCGCGCCAATAGGATTGCCCACTAAAAAAAACTAATTAGTCCTTCAGTTAGATTATCATTAAATATTTGACCCGTTTTTTTTTCTTTAGTTACTTAAACCTAAATTGTCGAAGATACGACGCTTTGAAAATTCTCGATACGTCACGCCGCCGTGGTTTAATTTTTAGTGCGTTCTGACGGCACGAGCCTTGATGCGTTTTATCTTTGTCAATATTCATTGATTTACAAAAACAAAAAATACGTGTCCATTATTTGTCAATACTCTAACTGACGGACTAAATAGTTTGTTTACCTTTCTATTTAAAAAAAAACATATAACAAAATTCACTCTTACCCACCAACAAATATAAGCTAACGAACTAAAGTCAGTCATGAGCCGAAAATGACAATTCTCACATAAATTATACTGTTTATTGTAGAAATTGGCACCGCTTGGTGGCCACATGTCACCGACTGGAATGTTCGTTCAACTATGGCGACATGGCGACCAAATGAGCATTATGATTGAGTTAATTATAGAGCTTGTTATGAATGAAATATTATTGAGTTCTTGATGGCTCATTTGTGTTGATTGGCGTGTTTTTATAATATTATGTTGTTAGAACTTTCTTTAATTAGCTTGGATTAACAGATGATTTATGTTTGAGGTCAATCATGTGTTCTGCCTTGGAAAGTACTTTTCGAGCCAACATAAGAGGTACTGAGGTAACACACAGTTTTTTAGCATTGTGTGTGTGAGGGTGACAATGAATGGTCCTTTGATGTTATCAGTATACCGATGATAAATAAATTACATTAAAACCCGCTTTATACGATCACGCTTAATAAGATTTCCCGCATAATACGCCATTTTACGTCAGAACTTAGAACTTGAAATATGTTTTCATACATTTTATCAAGCTTAATACGATTCGTCGTCTCGTTTAATCTGCAAACGCATGCTATCTTACACAGCAAGGGAGAAACTTGTCATAGTGGAAATTAAAACAAGTAAAAAGAGTACTGGCTTGTGTTTATTCTGAATTGTGATGGGACGGAACAGTTACATTATTTTGATAGATATTGGTAGCGCGAAAAGTCCTCGTTACTACAAAAACGTACGAACGTCTGGCTTTCTTTTCATCGACCGGTTAAAAATGATTTAGATGATCACTTCCAGATTAAACATAACATTATAATAACTTTCTAAATACCTACATATTATATACATTTCCATTTTATTTTCCCCTATCCCGCTTAATACGATTTTGCCCCTAAGGGTGCCTGTCCATTAACGCGAAGAGAGGCAGCGTAGCGGAGAAACGGAGAAATATTAACCAATCATGTCAATGAAAATGTCAGTGACCCATGTGGTGCGGAGATTTTATGCAATTCCATTGGATAAAATTTCTCCGTTTTTCCACTCCGCTGCCTCGCTCCGCTGTTATGTACAGGCACCCTTATAGGCGCGTTTTTGTCTGGGTCCCTATAGTTAAAATCGTTTTAACGGCCTTCAATGACGTTATCGATTTACCTTAAAGCGACGGTGATTGGTAGATATTTTAAATAGCAAATAACTATTAACTGAGAAGTGCAATATTGTAGTCGAAAAAATTTTGTATTAAAAAGTACCAAATCCCAAATTTATTTGAGACTAGTGGACGTCACGCGGTTTCACCCGCGTAGTTCTCGTTCTCGTGGGAGTACGAGAATAAAATATACCCTATGTTACTCGCTGATAATGTAGCTATCCATTGCTGCGAGAATTTTTCAAATCGGTCCAGTAGTTTTTAAGTTTATTTGTTACATACAAAAATACAAATCTTTCCTCTTTATAATATTAATATAGACAAAGCAAATGAAGCTAGGATATCTACGTAGACGCCATATTTGTGGAACAAGGCTCAAGATAATAAAGAGAAATAAAACTTCTTTATTTGGCATATTAAGAATACTTAATTCAAAACAATAGCAATGTGTGTCTCGAACTATAGTTTAGAATTAAATATTAATTACATTATTACTACAGTACAGCACAGTTACAGTATTACTTATTTATTTATATGCCAAATAAACGAGTTTTCTTTCTTTTTATCTTGAGCCTTGATACTAGACAACTAGGAGTTGCCGATACGAGACGCTGGTTTTTAATTGCTCTTATATATATAATTATGTTCTATTACACCATTTGACATTAATTACTGATTGATTTTTAGGTTGGCTTAATAGCTCCCCCAAAATTTACTCTTACAATAAATCCCCATTGAAACAATAGCCAGTTTTACCAATTAAACTTTCATCACTAACAATTGCCCCAATAACACTAAATCCAGCACCATCAATAAACTACTGAATTGCACCTATATACCCGAACTAATGGCAATTACAAAGAAAAACTATCAAAGTGCCGTCGAGTAGAATACTAATCTAGAACCATTTAGAAACCATTAGAGGTATTGAACTCTTAGGCTTGGGTCACACGTACCACAATCACAAGAACAACACGCGGAAGATCGCAAATTTGTATGAAAATTAAAATTTAAACTGACACGGACCACATTATCGACCGCGTGTGTCATACGGCATACCGACCACATCGCAGCCACGTCGCAACCACAACATCGCGAACTAGCGGCTAGCCATATCGTAAACACATCCACATTTTTAGGTACAACATTGCAACCGCAAGAAGCTGCAGCGACACTATTCACACGACGTAACCACAGTTTGACCAACTTTTCGCAACGACGGTGTGGTTGCGGTATGTATTAAACAAGCCTTAAAATGTACGAGCATAACGTCATGGATGTAAACGTTGATTAATTTATAGACTACAAGCTGGGTGATGTACCCGTCTGATGGTTTATTTAATGCACCGACAGACAATGTCGCGTTTATAGAGCTCCTTTAAATTTTCCGGTCAAGGCAAAATGCGCAAAACTCAAGCTTACCCACACTTGCGTGGTGACTAATTGAAGTGCATACATATATTGAAACCTTTTATTTAGTTATTTATGTACACACAATATAGGTACTTAAAAAAAAAAAATTGTACAGAGAAAAGAGCACAAAGGTACTGCTTATTTCAACTTTCTTCCAGTGGACCTGCGACAGAAGAATTTGATAAGAAAAGGAGACACAGTGTGTAAAAAAACAGAGAAGGAAACTTAAAATAAACTATATTAACTTAACTAAAAAATATTATAAACATACAAACAAATATACACAAATAGATTTACAAATATATTATATTCATAATAAATTAATACATACCTACAGGATACTGACAGATAATGCTCCTTGGCTTCTCTTATGAAGAGGTTAATATTTTAATTCATCTTCACAATTTTGAAGTCGAAAGAGTTTGTCAGTGATAAAATATGAAACTGAAACGTACTCGCTCATAATGGACCAAATGAAACTAAGAGATCCGCAGGAAAACCAAGGTAATCGATGCAGATCAAAGAATTTGCAACCTTCAAAGGGCAGGGGTAATTTTTCGCTCCAATGGTACCGAATGGTTCTGGAGAGGCGACTGCGTGCCAGACGACGCTGCATTGGAAGGCCACAAGTGGACTGATGACCTCGTGGGGATACAGGAGTAGGTTGTGAGTGTTTGGAGGCAGCCTATGCCTTGCCGTGGACATCTTTGGCTTGATTACTATGACTGCTATCAATCCTAACATGTAAAATTCTTCCGTTACTGAGTGTCTGTGAGTGTAGGGGAGTACTAAGAGAGAATTTCCCGAAATGCCTACGGGAACGGAATATGCGCGTACGAAGTCGCGGGCGAAAGCTAGTAAACCTTATAAAATATTCAATTGAATCCAATAAACCCTAGATAATGAAAACAATATAAAACATCTTCTTGATTTTATGTTAAGTTGGCAAGGTGCTTGAGAACAAAATTAAAATGTAATAAAATTTATTTTGATTCTTTAGCGATCCATCTTACAAATGATTATTAATTCTGAAGTGCCCAATAATAATGTACACCCACTTCAAACTTCAAAACTATGACTGAGTATTAAAATAATGAGACTTTGAGTTTTATTTGAGAGCTAAATGTAATTTATTGTTTACTATTATACAACAAGAGAAACAATTGAACTCTGAAAATGAACTTGAAACTCACAGACAAGACAGTCTGACTGTGCTAATTAATTTATAGACCATATTCGTCTTGAGGTCATGATGTAACCATCGAACATTTTATTAGAGCTACATACACCATGTGTCTCTGATTACTTCGTGTTTTGCTGTAATATTATTCAATCAATAAAACAATTGGAACATCTTCACTCACAAAGCGGTAAAGGTAAATTATTAAGTCGTGTTTTGTTTTGATTTTGAGATGTTTGAAAAAAATATTTCATGCGTCCAAAATAAAGCTCCAGATTCGAAGCTCCAAAGTCTTGAGCATCGATGCCGATTTGCTGGCCTGTCGGTTTTCTATCGGTTGCATTTTGGGGAGAGTGCGACGGAATTGCATATATTTAATTCCGCCAAGCCCGTTCCATCATCGGACCACAAGACATACGGCGATGCGCCACCGGTACATGGTGGACATCCAACCCACACGCATAAAACGTTTTGGGATTCATTGTGCATACAATTAAGGTGTGGAATTCCCTGCCTGAGTCTGTGTTTCCTAATAGCTAAAACCTGGGAGTCTTAAAGTCAAGAGTGAATAGGTTACTTCTAGGCAAGCGTGCTCTATCTTCATACTCATCATCGCTTACCATCTGGTGAGGTAGTAGTCAAACGTATGCCTATCAACAGTAAAATAATAATTAGACGCGTATTTTTTATTTTGTCACGTCAACAAAAAATTAAGGCGAGACAGAGCGTTAAATTTTTGCGTGATGTCAAGTCTATATAAAACATGTGCCGCTTTTACTTACTCGTACAAGTGACTTTACAAGCTCCTTCTGGGTAAGCTCGCTCCATCGTAGAATTTGTCTCTGTCATCTCTGACCTAGACTAGAGTCAAGAGCAAACCCATCACACATAAAAAAAACAAAACCCCGCTCCTTTTTAATTTTGACCATTTTTTATTGATTTAATAAAGCTTATAGTATCTTAACCTTAATTAAATCAGTAAAAAAATGATATTTATTTAGGCCACCAGTTAAATTGCCTAAACGGCCTAAATAATATTTTGTTTTTTTTTTTCTAAACCTCGCTCTTGGTTGGGGTCTTCAGTGTCTAAACAAAATATTGCTTGCTTAAAGTAGTTTCTTTATGCATGTTAGTTAAAACAGTAACAGCGTAGTTATTGAGCGGGAAGTCATAAATATTAATGTTATCTTAAAATAGTGCGAAAATTTATATGGCCCTTAAGTCTTAGTGCAATTTTGCTCATCGTTGACCGTTTATTATTATTATTTATTTATTTATTTGCAGACCGAGGTCCATAGTGTTAGTAAATACATTAAACTATTGTTAGTAGGTACACATACAATAAGAACAAAACAGTTACAATTTGACAAATACAAAAAACAAAGATGCCAGTCCACTCACCTAGCTATGACCTTTGTGTGCAGTCCCACCCATCGGCCGAGCATTGGACAGTCCCACCGGTCACTCAATGCTCTCAGCATGCTGTGTGTGCTGTGGTTTATCATTGTGCCTTATTATTTAGGTTATACATATAATATTTCAAATCGATGAAACACATTTTAATGAATTACTTGGGCTTAATGGGCAATGTTACTCTCAGTATCAGTTGTGTTCACGAATACATTGCTAATTTGATGTTGAGAAATTTTCAAACCGTAATGCTAAAAATCCGTTAGTAACGGTGCCTTTCCATTAAAGCGGAGCGAGGCAGCGGAGCAGAGAAATGGAGAAATATTAACCTGTCATGTCAATCAAAATGTCAGTGATTCACGTGGTACGGAGATTTTATGCAATTCCATTAGTTAAAATTTCTCCGTTTCTCCGCTCCGCTGCCTCGCTCCGCTGTATTGGATAGGCACTCTAAAGACACTTAATTCAGATACCAAACAAACACATCCCTCGCTACGAACCCTCGTACATCTCTGGTGGAAACGCAGCCTTAAAGAGAGTCGCGTCTTAGCTTTTACAAAACTAAGCAACAATCTGGGGGACTACTCTCTAAGCCCGAAGTCCGTAGTTTCGGGCTTAGTTCCGGGCGTATTCTACTACGTATCAGGGGGGCTACTCTCTAAGCCCGAAGTCCGTAGTTTCGGGCTTAGTTGCGGGCGTATTCTACTCCGTATCACCTACAGACTAATGATTAGTCCCGAACCTGAACTGAGAATGAACGACAACACGATTTAACAGTAACTACCAAACTGTGTTGTCATTAATTCTCAGTGGTTAGGTGATACGGAGAAGAATACGCCCGCAACTTAACCCGAAACTACGGACTTCGGGCTTAGAGAGTAGCCCCCCAGCTACGGACTTACGATTAGTCCCGAACCCGAATTAAAATGAATAACACCACGATTTGACAGTAACTGACAAATTCTGTTGTCATGAATTCTTAGTGGTTAGGTGATACGGAGTAGAATACGCCCACAACTAAGCTCAAAATTACGGACTTCGGGCTTAGAGTGTAGCCCCCCCCTGTTTAGAGCATCAGTTAATTTAAACGCACCACCTTTCACGATAAATAGCATAACCGTTCAATCAATTAATCATCGAATTCAGTGTTAAATGCTTCAAGTGAGCAATATTTAAAGCAATTTAGTAGATTTTATGGTGAATAGGAAATATTAATGTATGATTTTTAAAGTAACTTCATCAGCGTCGAAGTTATAAAGCTGAGTTGGTCATTTAAACCATTGTATTCGTATTTTACTATGAGAATCCTCCTGCGGCTGAACACTGTTTCCCAAAATACAAGCTCAAGCTTAGTTTGGGAATCAGTAGCAGTACCTTTTGTGCAATACACTAATACGATGCATTTATGTTGGATTAATAAGATGAATGTATTAACTGGCGACAGTAAAGAATTTATTATAAGCCATGGTGCCCACACAGTCGTCATTATTTGTTTGAAACAAAAAGATTGTACTTCGGTGAGTGTGCCCAAGAACTCCACGACCTCATCCCACCGGCCCCCTTTACCATCGGACATCCTGACGCACTGCAACTTACCATCCCTACCTTGTTGCTATTCCACTAATTCGCACTAAGCGTTTCCAAACGTCTTTTATAATGCGCATAGCAAAGGAGTGGAACTTTCTGCCTGCGTCTGTTTCCGAACGCTTACAAACCTTATCTCTTCAAAGTTAGAGTGAACAGGCTCCATCTGGGTAAGCTCGCTCCATCGTAGACTTTGTCTCTGTCATCTCTGACCTAGACGTGAATCAAGAGTAAAACCATCATAAATTAAAAAAAATGCTGTATCTCGTTACTTTATCGATCCATAGTTTAACTGGGGAAGCATAGGTAATACATTATTGTTGCGCAGTTGTTTTATAAAATTTAATTTTTCATGCTTATTCTTTACTGCACTTCCAGAATGTGAACCACACCTTAGATTTTACAAATGTAAGCATCGATAAATCTATAGTACAGTTCATTTTAAGGCACCACTTTCATGATAACTGACATAGGTAACCGTTCAATCAATCAATCAAAGAATGCAGTGTAACATACATCGAGTGAATTATTACAGCATTTGTAAGTAATAATTTTGTAGCTTTTATGGTGAATTTAGTTCGCCGACAACTTGATTGATGTTTCTATGATTGACTCACTCAGGTCTACTGACATCATTTTCAATTTATTTATTTTAGTACAGCGGTTAGTTTCATGGAAATCTGCTTTAATGTTTATTTATTTTAGTTAATATAATAACAGTGGTTAGAAGTAATCAATCGTCTGAACAAAAAAGAATGTTTTTTTTTTTAGATGTTTTGTTAAAAATATTTATATCTTGCAAATGATAATCAGAATAAATGTTCTATTTTTAATTGATTTAAGTCCGGCTGACGGTAATAGACTCATTTTAAGGGTTCCGTTCAAAGGGTAACCAACGGAACCCTATTACTAAGTCCGTCCATCCGTCCGTCCGTCCGTCCTTCCGTCCATCTGTCTGTCAACGAGCTATATCTCATGGACCGCAGTAGGTAGAAAGTTGAAATTTTCACAGAGTTTATTTTTATGTTGCCGTTATTGGCTGGGTGCGAAGCGAAGGTGGGGGTAATATAACCTATCGCAGCGCTCATAGTGACCAAAAGTAGATATAATGTAGGCTCTGTTATCTGTCAATGCCAAAGCAATCTGTTTACCTTATTTTAGCTATGGTATTATTCCGCCAACAAAAATGGGTCACAGCAGTTGTTGTGTTGTAAATTGCAAGAATACTGGCAGAAATAGTAAATGCAAGTTTTATCGATACTCAACAGCTAATTCGAAACTGAAATAATGCAAGAAATGGAAAGCTGCCGTCAAGAGAAAAACTTAAGAACATCTTAACCTTATTTAAATCCTTTATTTAATACTATTCTTATAAATAATATAGCCGACTTCCAAACAAAACACTACAAAGAATAAAATAACCTTAATTTCGGAAGTCGGTGTTAAAAAACAAAGGAACAAAACCAAAAACACCGACTTTCGATTTCAGTGTTGGTCCCACAGTGAAAATTGTTCATAATGATGACTACAATTACCCCTTAAGAGGTATTGCGTTTATTCCGTAACAGGTTGTATATGTTAGCTATTATTTAATTAAATCATTAAAGTAGCTTTATATTCTTGTTTTCAAGTAAAACTACAACTGAACATTAATAGATAGTTCTTGATTTTAATAATTTGACAAAAAATGTCGCGATGAAATGACAAAGACTAAGAGCCAACAAAATTACGGACGTTAGGTGGCGCTGAAGTTGTGCACGGAGCCAATAACAACAAAAATAATAAAAATTCAATCGTACGGAACCCTTCATTCGAGTCCGACTCGCACTTGGCCGGTTTTTATAACGTAGATGCTACTTAGACACGACTGGTGTAACGCTGGTCGGATATGGGTATATTTCTGCCGACCCCATCGAGGAATACATGTGTGGTATTAATTATGTAGAATCTGTACTTAAATGTAATATTTAAATTACAGGCAGTCGTCTTTCTGTCTATTTGTTATCTCTTTACATCTTAACGGCTAAACCGATTTGAATTAAACATAGCACTCAAGTAGACACTGTCTTGAATGCTTCATCAATTATAGGATGCTTTTATCCCTTGGGATATTTATAGTAATTCGTCATCGCAGAAGCTAGTGTAGTTATAATTACCTGAAAAATCAAAACATCAGCAATTTATCCCCGCCACATATTATTCTGTGAAACACACGAGGTGCTCGTAAACGTCTCTGACCTAGTCCTAAAGACTTTGTTGGCACTAAATAATGTAGACCGTCCACCTTGTGACGTCACGAAATTTATGCCTTACGCTGGCATTCTAGAAATCCATATAAATTCACCGTCATGTTAGCACTTAACGAATACACGAAGTGTTTTATTGGCTTACCTCACACACCTCAAAATTAGCATAAGCAATAAAACTTTATGTTGAAACATCGCGAGGTAGAATAACGTGGCGTATTTTGGGGAATATGGTACCACTCGCCAGCGTTGGGTACTCATAATATTGCTGGATGTACCCACTCGCTTCTATTGCATAAATTATGTATTAGCACATTAAAATTTTTAAAGCTTGTGTGAACAAAATAAATTGGTATCTACTGCATTTACTATTTTAGACACCGCAGTTAAAATTGAATATAAATCTATACTCTGTACTTTAATATATAAAGCTGAAGAGTTTGTTTGTTTGTTAGCTTGAACGCGCTAATGTTAGGAACTACTGGTCCGATTTGAAAAATTATTTCAGTGTTAGATAGCCCATTTATCGAGAAAGGCTATAGGCTCACGCTAAGACCAGAAGTTGTAAATAATATTTGTAACGCAGTCTTCGTTCGTAACGTAATAAATTTGTAGCTTAAAATACAAAGTACTATGCTGATTACCAATTTTACTAAACAAAAACAGAAATATTTGATAGACGCCATGGCGTTTTAAACTTATGTATCCATCGTCAAAGAACTTCGCATTAAAGACCGATTTTCGTTCACTGTAAAAACATGAATACTGAAGTTCTTTGGTTGCATATAAAGGGGCCATTATGACGTGCTAATGCCGTCATGATTAAGCTGTGAAAAGGGGATAGTGTTACGCGTCTTGTATGACTCCGTGTCCCTCCCACACCATTATCATGAAGGTTATAAGATGTCATAATAGGTACCCAGGAATGAGATCTCGATGGAGAGACTGGTTATACATGGTTATACAGGGTCAAGAGGGGAAGGAGGGGTGGAAGGCAAGAGAGCACGAGGTCGATCACCAAATCGCTTGACTTACCTGATACAGAAAACTAGCGAGTCCACTATGATCCAGTGTACACGTAACGTGACCAACCGGCAGAAATGAAAGCGCATCGCTGAGAGAACAGTCCTCGGGAATGTCGACGACTCACCAAACATCTCTCCATGTAACTCATCTGCCCAACCACGAACACTCTGACAAGAGTATCCGACTAAGATGAGAAGAGCAAAACGATGCCGATCATGTTTTATTAAAATTCTTACAACTCCTTAAAAACTTGAAAGACGACAATAACGTCTCGTGTATTGATTAAGACCGATATAGGTTATAAACGAAAAGTTCCGTAATATACATCAAAGCATCAATTTCATAATTCTAGGTAAAAGCAATGTAGGTTTTGCGAAACATTAGTGCGTAAGTTCGACACGCACTTAGCCGTTTATTATAACATAATGTGTCTATAATTATTTAAACATACATATTTTTTTTATGAAAGACCAAAATAGAACCAACGCTAAAAATACTATACAAAACACATTTTTGTATGAGTAAAATAGGGAGCCGTTTACACGCTGAACACGCACGATGATTATATGGGACTAGCTGACACGCAACTTCGTCTGCTCTGCTCCTTTTGGTCTTAGCGTTATGATATATAACTTACAGCCTTTCTCAATAAATGGGCTATCCAACACTGAAATATTTTTTAAATAACACTCTTCAGCTTTATATATTAGTATATAGATTAAAGCACTTAAAAACAACTATTCACTTAAATCTAGTTTTAACTATAACAGAAATAGACCAAAACCTTGACACATGTTTCCTCTAGGAAACATATTTGTCAAAAACATGCTGATAATAATTAATAATATCTGTGTGTAGTATTAATTAAATAGTTTGTGGTTAGTTGACCTACATTTTTGGATTAAGTGAGTATTGGCAAATTAATTGGTACCTATTCAAAATGAGAATAATTTAAACGGAAATCGCGAAAAAAAAAATCGACTCCCTCATACATTTATGTGCGCAAAACTCGCCAATATGTACTGAACAGCTGATTTTATTTCCGCGATTTCGGGATTGGTCCCATAGTTAAAGTTGTCTATAATGATGAGTACAATGACCCCTTAAGAGATATTGCGTTTATTCTGTTACACGATATATATTTTCCCATATTAGGTAGGCATTTTTATGAAGTTGTATGTATTTAATTGAAATATGATGTTCATGAAATTGCTTTAGGAACGATACATATGATATAAAAAAAATGGCCAAGTGCGAGTCGGACTCGCGTGCAAAGGTTTCCGAACGAAATTTTTTTTTTAACATGTTATTTTAACACTATAGACTTCTTATAGGTTTTCCTGTTATCTATAGGTAAAGATCTATTACCTCATTTTTTTTTTTAAATTTTAGGCTCCGTAGTTTCGGAGATAAGGAATCATTTTTCGTCTAATTTCTTTAATAACTTCAAAAACATTTATTTTAAAATTATGAAAAAAATATAATTAAAACCCTTACCCCTTTCATTTCATATGTCACACGATATTGTTCAAAAAACATTTTTTTTTAATTTTCTAGTTTGACCCCCATACTAAAAATTTAATAATTTACGTAACGCATCCGTGTTTGGGTCACAGAAGTCCATATGTGTACCAAATTTCAATAGAATCGGTCCAGTGGGTCCGGAGAAAACTGGCCGTGACAGACGGAAAGACAGACAGACAGGCAGACAAACAGACAGACACACGAGTGATCCTATAAGTGCTCCGTTTTTTGTTCGGAACCCTAAAAAAGAAAAAAAAATGAGTTTATTTGCATTATAAAAAACAGAAACACCTTAAAATTAACAAAATAAATAATCAAAAAAACTATTAATACCAAAAAGGCCTCAGCTCAACATAATGCCAGATGGCCATAATAATAATGTTCTTTCCGTTTAAACAGATCATATGATTTTCTACTGTCTGTTCTTTTGTCTTTACCTAAGTTTCTTTGGTTTAAATTGTTTTTTTTTTATGTGTGCTGAGTTTGTGGCTAAGAAATAACAACCGCATAAAGCGATTTTCCAGGTTTAGGCTGCGTTTCCACACAGAAATGTACGAGGATACGTAGCGAGGGATGTGTTTTAGAACCAAATGAATCGCTTGCGCTGAGCGATGCTAGGTTAATGAACTAAGCCTTTTATTTATTTCAGAAAAAATTCACATTGTTTGAAATCATCTTCTTCTCTTCTTCTTTGTCCTAGTCGCTTCCCATCATTTGGGGTCGGCTCTCCTCGTTCTGCGGCGCCAGGACAGTCTGTCCTGGGTTGTCGAAACATTTGTTTGGGCAAACTCTAAGTCCTTGGCTACCGTGGACCGCCAGGTGGCCAGTGGGCGTCCTCTACTTTTCTTATTATTCAGCAGTATGGTCTTCGGGGCGTCTCATGGCATGACCAAACCATCGTAGTCGGCTCTCAGTGAGTTTTTCTGCTATAGGCGCGACCTTGAAACTTACTCTGATGTGTTCATTTCGCACTTTATCGAGTAGGGTTACACCTGCTGCCCATCTTAGCATCTTCATCTCACTTACGTGCATTTTCTGTACGTGGGCTTTCTTTATGGCCCAGCACTCGGCCCCGTACGTCATGGCTGGTCTGACTGCGGTCTTGTAGATCTTGCCTTTGGTTTTAATCGGCATTCTTGTGTCACATAAAACCCTCGTCAAAGCCCTCCAATCATATTCTATAAAATTACAAAAGTCACGTAAAACTAAAACTAACACATTCATTGTACAATTAAATTAATTAATAAATTATAGAAAATAATAATAAAAAAAATTAAATAACATCGAAAATTAAAAATTTAATAACATTACATTATCACACTAATATTATAAAGAGGAAAGATTTGTTTGTTTGAAATGAATAGGCTCCGAAACTACTGGACCGATTTGAAAAATTCTTTCAGCAATGGATAGCTACATTACCAGGGAGTAACATAGGCTATATTTTATCCCCGTACTCCCACGGGAACGAGAATTACGCGGGTAAAACCGTGTGACGTCCACTAGTCTAAAATAAAAAAATGTGGAAATGTCATCATCCAACGAATACAGACATTTGTCTAATAGAAATACCTTGAGTCTCGACTTAAATGAGCTTTTATAAATTACTAGTGGACGTCACGCGGTTTCAACCGCGTAGTTCCCGTTCCCGTGGGAGTACGGGGATAATATATAGCCTATGTTACTCCCTGATAACGTAGCTATCCAATGCTAAAATAATTTTTCAAATCGGTCCAGTAGTTTCGGAGCCTATTCAATTCAAACAAATCTTTCCTCTTTATAATATTAGTATAGATAGATTTTAAGTCCAATGGCAACCTGTTAAAAATCCACACTGCTTGATATTGAGGGCCTATGTTTCACAATATTAAGTTGGGGTATTAATCTGTTTTTAAAATCTTTCTTGAAATGAAGCGATTCTATTGGTTCTTTACAAACACATCCCTCGCTACGCGTCCTCGCACATCTCGGGTGGAAACGCAGCCTAACTGTGGGGTCATTCTATTACTTACCGAGACTCGTCCTTGCCTCAGAAAGCACATTCAGCACTCTCGCTCTCTCAGAAATTTGACAACCATTACGTGTTGTAAAAAATTTGACACCAGTCAAGGAGTCAGCATCATCATCATCATATCAGCCGAAAGACGTCCACTGCTGCACATAGGCCTTCCCCAAGCGTCGCCACAACGACCGGTCCTGCGCGTCTCGCATCCTTCGGCTACCCGCGACCTTCACTAGGGGCCATTTTTTTGGTTGTGCTTGTCATCATTTGGGGGGTTTGCCATAATCGCCACGCTTGGCAGGCGGGTTGGCGATCGCAGTGTATGGTATTGAGTTTTACAGAGAACGCTGCTGCTCATTCTCTAGCGAGTCCCTTAGTCGCCTCTTACGATACCCACGGGAAGTGATGGGATGGTATTATTCTTTTACGGCACCATACGGCATCGGCCGACACCATACAGCGAAGGAGTATTGTTAATATAATTATATATTTATTTACCATGTACTTAACCGCAAACCGAAATAAAATCAAAAACTAAAATATCAGGTCAGGTAAGCAGTAATACTGGTATTTAGGTGGTTTCAGTTGGACTAAACGCCAGTCCCAACATAGATCCATGAGTCATCAAAAAAGATAATCAAAAGCCAAACTCTAATAACTTTTAAGCAACGTCCGTGTTCACATCTCAGTCGCAATCTCTCAGACAAGCCTCAATTCTCATACATTTTTGAAAGATTGTGACTGACATGCAGAGGCGGCGCAAGGTATGGGCGACGTGGGCCACCGCCTATGATCTCGCAGCTTTGGCTTTTTTCAACTCAACTCGGAAAAATTAAGATTTTTCTGAGTGGAGTTGATATTTTATGGCCTAAAGCTAAGGCTATAAAAATATTCCACTTATCCAAGTCCATTGCTAAATTTTTTTGAGCTCGCTTTGCTTGCTTTTGAAAGAAAGAAATTTTATTTGCTCAAGCATGTGTTTACATGCAACATTAAAATAATACATGCATGCAAGATCTTAAATAAGTGTGGCTCACGACATGTTTGTCATTTCTCATGGCGTGCAAATATCTTGGGAAAAAAAAGGTTCATAGACTTTTACATATTACACTTATACATTAATTAATATCAGTTAAACAAATTTCTTGTATTCAATCATTTACAATATCCAATTATTCATTACATATTTTCCTAGTCCAATAATACAGATTACAATAAAATTATACTATGGAGATTAACATCACTTTAATAGGCATTCAATTAAATAACATTTATAATGGCATATTTAAGCTCTCCACTACTACATGACCATAATTACTATATTATTTATTTATAATAATTACCAAAGTCGTTAAAAAAAACTGGAATACTATAATATGCTTTTTGTGCCAAAAACAATTTCATTTGCTATTTGAGTTCTATTTATTGTTAAGTTTTACTTCAGTAAGTATTGTCAAAATATTAGCAGCGGCACGATAAGCACTATGATTTACTCGTAAAAGCTCACTGCGCTCGCTCTTATATAATAAGTTCTTTTGATTTAGTCTTCGTTTAGTTTAGTTCTTTCTTGAGTTTTCCTACATTTTTCCAATACTTATTTATTATTTTTGCAAAGTCTTTTTTAAAAAGTCAAAAGTCAATCTAAACTACTCGTGGCGGAGTACAATTTAGTTCGCCGCATCTCACCATCAATAGAAACCAACCTCTGCAAAACCTTCTCTAAAAATCATTATTCCTAGACAGGACCTAGAGGGCCTTGCAAAATGCCAATCTTGCCCACATAAAATTTTAGTCATGCCCCGCCACTGCTGACATGTGAAATCGAACGTTGTTTAAAAGTTGTTAGAATCGGCACTCAGGATACAGTCATCATGCTAATTATAAATAAACCAATCAAAATATTTAGGACGCGATAGCAGTTGACGTTTAATTTGATTATGGTTAAAGATATATTATGACATCAGATGTCATAATGTTTAGAAGAACTGTCATCGCTTAATTGATGAGTTCTTTTCTAGGACAACAGTAAATTAGCTCGCTTTAGTCACGGCTTGGCTCCTGTAGTCATTCCCGCTGATACCGTTTATTTCATCCGGGATAATGTATGTGTGACAGTGATAATATGACAACTTTCGAGCTGTTTTTTTTCAGTCTTCCAGAGTTTACCCGTTACAAAAAGATTTACATTTTTAGCTCTTGTGGTTCGTTTTTCCATGTGGTTTATTTTTTTTTTGACCCACTTTCGATTAACCCTTTTTTTATTGCAAAATATTTTGCAGAAATGAATTGGTATTTTCTATAATCTGTAACAAATGAAATTCTGATTCGCTCAAATAATTTCGTAAAAGTGGCGTAGTTCAATTTTGACGATTAATTAATTGACGTCGGTACTGACATTTTACACGATATCGTATTTTCACTGCAGTATTCGTTTAAAAATAACAGAAATATCGCAAATAGTCACTTAACTATTTTTGTCTTTTTACTTATAATCAAAAGACTTATTATTAGATGCACATAAAAAAACTTAACAACTTATTTAGATGAATAAAATATATTTATTTAGATATGAACTAGGTACAGCATTAAGTTACTAAATATATACACTTAAAATAAAATATCCTAACTAAGATAAGGCGTCAAAAAATTCGTCCGCATCGCTGTCCACCGGAAGTGAGCCCAAAAGACTGGCGGCATTGCCACGTTGTATGGCAATACTTATCCTCTGTCCGAGGTAAAAGCCAGCCCTTGGGTCACGCGAAGTGTCAACTAAGCGTTTAGAAAGATCTTTAAATAAGGCATGAGCACTCGGACCCCACGGTCCAAGAGTTTCAACCCCAAACGGCGCAAAAATATAATTGCCAACAAGGTTATTATATTTCCGCCGCTTGAGGTTCTCAGCAGCCGCAGCGGCAGTACCAGCACAGCACGACGAGCTAGGAAGATGGGATGGCGCAAGAGTATCGACACAAGTAGCGTCCCACACTAAAGGCCTACCCATCTTCCATGGAAACAAAGACATACCGTCCGGTCGCTTGCCGTCGTCGCGTGCCAGGCCATTGGGTTCTAGTACGGCTGGAACGCCGACGGCGACAAGAGCGCGTCGGATAATGTCGTTGATGTTTGCGTGCCGTGCAAAGCGACCCGCACTTCGACTGCATGAGAGACCGTGGTGCCCGAGGCTGTTGACAGCTTCGCCACAGTGACAACGATGAGGAGAACAACACGATGCGCCTAAGCGAAGGGAAGCAGCGAGGCGGAAAGTTGTATCGTCGAACAAGGTGCCTAAGTTCGACGACGGTAGTGCGTGAAGCCGGAGGCCCGACTCCCACTCACCCACAGCCAGCAGGCGCGCACGCTCCGCAGTAGAAGTAGAAGTGGCTATAAGGTTCCTCTGAACTTCTCTGCAGACCGGCTCATCCCACTGTCTCTGATATGATGGGTTGTCGGGTAGATTTACATTCGGGCAAGCGAGTTTCCAGGCATTCACAGCCTCGGTGAAGCTCGGCACATCAAAATCAATCAGTGTGGAAGCTAGGATATTCCTGATTAATTTATCAGTGCCATGAACCGAAGTTATAAAAGCCGGTAAACTAATACTGGTAATTTTGCGGACGCCGAGGCCTCCCATATGAATGGGAAGAGTAGCTTGAGCCCAAGCTCGGTCGTCGCATGGCCACATTTAAAATTGAAGATAGTGTATGCTTGATAATTTGGTCCATTTTTTCTAAAAGGTGAGGGTGCTTCCACATATGGGTGCTTCCCATAAAGGAAATATGTCAATTTAGGACCGAAACAGCAGTAACGAATTATGGTGATAGCCGAATGCATGTTAATTTTTTTACAGTCTTTCCGAAACGTCTATGAAATTTTGAATTTTTTCTTCGACATAATTGGGAAAGGAATTCTTAAAGATTGGTGACCCAAGGAGGTGAAGAGAGCTTTTGTCCATAATTTTGATTCCAGGGGCTATTGCATTGAATTTTGAAAGTGTGAATTGTCGGTCAGTACTGTCAGACAAAAATAATTCGCATTTGGAAAAGTTCAGATCAAGTCCAACGGAATGAAGTCGTTTTTTTTTAAATTGTAGATCATTTAATACCAAATTTACATCGCCTCCAAGGGTACCATCATCGAGATACCAAACATTAAATTTAGAATTTAGCTGTCGAATAATAGGGTGAATAGCTAAACTAAAGATCACTGGCCCGAGGGGACCTTGTTGACAGCCAACAGCGGATTCCAAAAGGTTGTCCCGATAAAGTAATTTAGATGGTTGTCTATAACATTGCTAGAGAAAACTGAAAATTTGAGGTATTTCTTTTTTAGATTCTGCCAACAAGGTGTCCCTATTTACCGAATTAAATGCATTTTTGATGTCAACCTTCAGGATGACCTCTCCTTTGCCAGAATTTGCGTAGATCGACAGTGTACGGCAGCCTCACAACCCCCTTTGGAGCCGTAACCCAACTGCAGGGGCTGAAATTTTTCCGAAACTACCTCACCATAAAATTTACTACAAATCTTGGCTGCCATACGACGGTAAGTAATTACGACGGCAATGGGACGAATACCGCCATCTCTCTTGCGTAGGGCACATAAGTTGGCCCCGTACAAGACGTCGATGATGGCCTCGTTTACCTCGCCGGAGAGCATGAGGTTAATCAGAGCCGTGAGCTCCTTCAAAAGCAACTCACCAGCTTCCCCGGCGCCTGAACAGATAAGATCCTTTAGATGTTGCGGACTAAGGGCGTCGAGGCCGCCAGCAGAGCCACTCCGGAAGGAGCAAATGGCTGTGATCACCTCTCGACCTGTAATGGTGAGGGTGTGAATATCCGAATCAGGGGGGTCGGGAAAAGAAAGACCATCCGCTGGGGGAGGATGTTTGCTCTCCAGAGCTGCGAGAGTATCTGGAGAACACGGAGCCACCACATCACTACTGAAAAGAATCCTGGCTGCTCCGCTAATATCACCTTCCCCTAATTTAGATTCGACCAGATGGGAAATACCTCTTAAGAAGGTAAACCTCTGTGTCGACAATTTAGATTCCAAATTTAGAGCCGAAACAGATAGATAGATAGATAGATAGATAAAACATTTATTCAGTACAACACAATAAGACACAACACAAAAGCATGATTACATAAATTATAAAACAGAAAAAGAAACAAGTCGATTAGAACATAAAGAACATAGGTAATACATTAAAAAAGAAAACGAGAACATAATGAAATAATTGTTTATGGCAATCCTCGGTAGGATTGCCTAACTACCTACAACCTTAAGAAACGTTACAGTTTTCTTTAATTTGTGCTGTTAAAGTGACAGAATTTTACATGTTACACACACACACACACACACACACATTCACACACAGTCACATTTTTAGAATTTGGCAACCAAAAAGGTTGCCAAATTCTTATTAACATGTAAAATTATGTAGGGAAAAGTAAGAAGATCTTCCCAGGCACTTTGCGAGTTCTCCCGGGCGGCACGGCGAACGAGTCCTGCCAAGTGTTGCGCTACTAGAGGTCTAGCGCCGCGGGGAACTCGCTTTAAAACAGGTACAGAGTTTTTGAATTTTGCAAAGAGTTTTCCAAAATGGGTCAAACGATGTAGCTGGTTAATTAAATATGTTTTTCTTATCACATAAATACTGATTGCAGTGATTTCACATCAAATTAACGAGAGGCAAATGGCTTGGTTCAATGTCGTTTAATGACTTGCCTAGTCAAGTAGCGGAATATAGACCACAGGGAGCTCAGGGAGCGATGCGTCACCAACTCAAATAATATTTTGAGGTAACTGTTTTGCTGTGCAATCAGTATTTTTGTTTATAATTGGATTTTTTTTTATAAAAAAGGAAGATTTTTTATTTATAGTTAAATACCACCCATAAACAAACTTTTTTTTTTTTTATTCTAGTTATACTGGCAGCGATATTATACTTCTAAAATCGTACGTTTTGCGATGGTTTGTAACATTGAGCTTAAGATTTTTGTCCTCATTTTCCTCAATCTCAACCAGTGCGTAGCGTCGCCGTTCACATTGTAATGCAAAAACTTGTCTTATTTCCCTAATAAACCTTACTTGTACGTAATATCTATTTATTAACAAAATTCCCATTAAATAGGTGATATATTATGACTGCATCAATTTCATGGGACAGACACACTTTACAGATATTTACAATGTAACTACCATGATGTCATTTGAAACACTAATTTGGTCACATTTTTAGTGTTTGAGTCACTGAAACAAACATAGTAATTGATGCTTTATTTGCTTAGCAGTTTTATTAATTAAAGATTTTGTTTAAAATAAAATTTATAGTGTAAATTAGAACAGAGGCCAGAGTGTGAGTTTTAACGTGCTCGATAGTGTTAATGTAGTCGTTCATTTATGTCTTCTCTCACTCTTATGGAAAAACCGGCAAAGTGCGAGTCGGACTCTCACAAGAAGGTGGTCCGAAAAGAACAAGTTTATTTTATGGGAGCCTCCTTAAACTTTTAATTAATTTTGATTTTTATTATTTGTTGTAATAGCGGACAACAGAAATACGCACTCAGTGAAAATTTCAACTTTCTACCTATTACGGCTCTTGAGATACAGCCCGCGCTGACAGACCGACGGACGGTTCGTTAGCCGTACGGAACCATAAAAACATAAGTTACCTGTGGTTTTTTCAAACTTTGAAGAGATCATAAGAAGGAGTATCATGTAAGTCCCAATAGTGAACCCGCCTTCGTGTCTGGGTCTCAGAACCTAAAGAAGAAGTCTGTAGGTTCTTCTTCAAAAGAGTGCTTATAGTTTTACTAAAGTAAATACTGACACTGATATTACGAAGGCGAGGTATAAAAGTTATGTCAGTTCTCTGTTGAGGCGAAGTCATAAAATGCAGCCGTAATTCAATTTTAAAACCTTATACAATTGGTTACGAGCTCTTATGAAATAACAGCTATTAACCACCTAAATGGGAGCTGAATAATCATAAAATATATAAATAGCAGTCGAGTAAACCAGTAGCAGAAACAATTCTATTCGATGTGTGAGTGATCACACAAGTCTCCAAATGCTAAAACTTACTAACACAAGTCATTAAATAGGTACACTATTTAATGACTTGTGTTAGTAAGTCGTTAAAAAATAGTTTAGAGGTATCATACCAGACTATCAGTTTTTGGAACTATTTTATTTTCCGAAGTTGTGGGTCATTATTTTCGTCGCTTCGCATATTAAACCGTGCGAACCATGCTATTAAAAACAATTGAACCAATCACAAGTCCAGCTAACGCGCCTTTGACAATTAAATTCAACACATTAATATTCTGCGTACTTAACATTAATTCCAGTAACTGGACACTAGTGCGCTCACTAAAGTTCAGGTACTTATAAACCCGACTATCAGGTCATCATACCTCAGTAAACAAACCGTACGATCCTCATTTTCTGTCCTTCCAAAAACATTAAAGTGGAAACAAACTCAGTAATGGCATATTGTGTTGTGCTATTTTCACTCGACAAACTTTAGTTTGCAAAATTAAATGTGCGGGTGAAGCAAATAACGTGAAACTCCAGCGCACCGGAAGTGATAATGCATTAATGGCGGTCGCTATTAGCTTCCGGTTGTGAATGTGATTTATGTATTATTACGGTTTTCTTTACCTGTTGAGATTATGAGTTTAATTAGTTAATTTCGGTTCACTGATTCAAGTTTTCAGAACTAGTTATGTCTGCTAAATAACTTTATGAAAGATTTTTAAATAGGCTTTCCACACTGGGAAAGCTGTTTGTAGTACCGTAGCAGTTACTTTTGTTTATGTGTAAGCGTCATACAATTTTGTATGCCTTGCCAATCTGAAAGATGGTGCTAGTAATCTCGCCTACAGTCATGTCTTAACAATGGTGGCCTAGTGGTGATGGCCACTCTTTTTTAGTTGGTTATTTTGTTTATACTCAAACAAGCACGTCCTCATACGTCCACAGCTTGAATTCGCTTGAATTCGTCCGCTGCTGAGCAAAGTGCTAATCCCTGCGTTCCTTTTTTTATGGGCGAAGGAAATGTCAATCGCATACCATGCCATCCAGGGAGACGACGTGGTTATGTGGGACTTGCACCCACTAAAAACTTCGCCTGTGCACCTACTTTCGCCTTGATGGGTGGGTCGCCAGAACTGCTACGCATAACATTCGCGACCCATCCAATGTGGCCCTCTTCTATGCCAGCCTCCGGGCTTCCTCTTCCTTCAGCGATGTTCGGGTGCGCTGGGACATCACCACGACTCCAGGGACCTTACAGCGTGGACGATAGAGTCCCCGATCTATCGTCTGCAGGCCCCTCTTGTTATGTGTGTCTTGTGTGTTATGAACCTTAGTGATCTAAGGTTGATTGTAAGTTTGCTTTCTTTCGTTAATCTTCGGAGCCATACTTTCTTTTCTGCGCGAACGAAGTTTCACGACGCGCCTTATCAGTTGGGTACCACTGTACTAGAATTTTAACGCTTTTCAAGTAAGTACAAAAATTGGCTTTTTTAGCTTTTGCTCGCTACTTTGTACGCTCATATCCCGTTTTTTCCGTTCCCTTAAGAATTTCGGGAAATCCTCTCTTAGTGCTCCCCTACACTCTCCAAGGAACCTACATGCCAAATTTCAGCTGTCTACGACCAATAGTTTCGGCTGTGCGTTGTCTGTCAGTCACTCACTCAGTAACGGAAGAATTTTATATAGTAAGATAGGATTAACGAAATCCAATACGTACAACACTCTTCTTATTCATCCAGGCATGGTTTCTCGAAGAACATGAGAGAAACATTACCTACATAAGTAAACCCCGTACCTCAACACTCAATCCTTTCCCCGGATCTAAAGATAACCCTCAAGTTGGAACTTCCGAAATATTCGTACATTGTCTTTGACAAAATTACATCACACTAAAGTTACTATGTAACAAACTTGCGTCGCCTTTGTCTGGATAAACTTTGTTCTGTTTATATCTTTCTCTTTGATCTTATTCGTCGAGGCGCAGAGAGTCAGTGGATGCGTTTTGTAATATTGTTTTGTTGAATTATCGTTTTAGAGTTGTATGTGGGAACATTGTGGTGGATGGTATTGACGAATACTTGTAAACCGCTTGTGTAATAATGATTATGTGAGTTGTAACTTGTACTCGTATGTCAGCATAGTAGACGGGGCCCGTTAGGGCCAGTGCCTGCCAGGGTTGCGGAATTTGTTCGAAAGAGTCACCGCGGCCCTGGAACGCAAAGGGCTTTAGAAGGAACACGGATGGGTTTTAGTCAGTAAGAGTTTGACACTCCCTTCTGCTCCGCCCAGAGCGGAAGGAGTCATTTGATGATTTCCCATCCTTAAAAAAAGGCACCAACTACATATCTTTGGCTCTAGACAAAATGACATTCTATCAGCAGTAGACATTGTCAAAATACCAAAATGTATGCGCCACGGTAAGGTCATGTGGTCAATTTCTTGCATTTTGGGTTTTGTGATAATCGTTATCAGAGGGGCTTGTGTGATGATTTTACATATATGTAAGGTACTTACAAAATATAACACAAGGCTCTCTGTCTCAGGTCTCGATGTGTTAACGTTAACGTGCGCTTTATTAAATAACCGTTCGTTCGCGCTGCAATTTTCTTAAGGATCCCTAATTTTTTTTAGACAGATTATATACTTAAACCTTCCACGAGAACCACTCTATTTATTGGTGAAAACAGCATGAAAATTGGTACAGTAGTTTTTGAGTTTATCACGAACAGACAGACAGACGCGGTGGAGGATCTTGTTTTATAATATGTAGTGATTGTGATGTATCTGACTAAACTTAAAAACTAGCCAAGTGCGAGTTGAACTCTCGCACACGAAGGGTTCCGTACCAAAAACCTTAATTTTTATTATTTTTTGTTATAGCGGCAATAGAAATACAGTCTGTGAAAATTTGAACTGTCTACCTATTACGGTTCTTGAGATACAGCCCTCTGACAGACAGATGGACGGACGGACGGACGGACCGACGGACGGACGGACGGACGGACCGACAGACGGACGGATGGACAGCGGAGGCTTAGTAATAGGGTTCTGTTGGTTACCCTTTGGGTACGGAACCCTAAAAACTAGTGTCATTCTACCAGATAATCTCTTTTGCCCCACTTCATAAAGTACTAGAATAAGGAAAGAGGGAAGGTGGTACAGGTTTTGCATATTCTTCTTCTTCTTCTTAGTGTGCTAATGCCAAAAAAATATATGTTTGGCCCAGTATGCAGCAACGGTAACAGCATTTTACAAATTGGTAAAGTACAAAGATAAAATGTAAAGACTTGATAAAGAAATTGGCAATAAAAATACTCTACAATTTTTCTTATCACTTTCTGCTGATAGTTACTAGGTACACAATTTAACTGTGAGACGAGCTTAGTGACTTCACAGTCACATATTCTACCTCTAAACACAAAAGCACAACAAAACACACCGCAGAATTGGCGATGCAGCCGATAATATAATAAATTCACGATCCTTCCTAAGCGCTTGATTTTGATATAGTACAATGTTCTATGATTTATAAGCTACTGAAGCTCGATGAATTGTTAATAGCCCGTAAAAGGGGACTTAAAGGATACAGCGTCGATATGCGTCTGTGTTTCCGAACGGTTACAACCCCAATCACTTCAAAATTAGAGTGAACAGGCTCCTTCTGAGTAAGCTCGCTCCATCGTAGACTTTTCTCTGTCATCTCTGACCTAGACTAGAGTCAAGAGCAAACCCATCACAAATTAAAAAAAAAAAAACTGAGTTAAAATTTCATACACATTAAATAGTAGTTCCAAGATAAAAATTGCATTGGAGTAACTTTTTGGGGACAGATAGCCCTCAAAGCCAACCCATAGAGATATGAAGAGAGATATGGAAGGCCTTAGATGGATGGTCTAAAACATTATGAAAGAAAATTCAACTTATGTCTGTCTGTCTCCAAATAACTGCTTCTAAATCGAGTGAGTGTAACAAAAATTCAGCCGAACTATTTTTTCTCAACCTTCACAGTAGCGTATCTTAGTTAACAAAAACAGTTCCTAAAATTTACTCTGTATATTTAAACAGAGTATACTTGAGGGTAAAATAAATCCACTGATGAACATTTGTTTATCAGTGGCTTTATTTTGAATTTTTAAGTGTGCCTGGATGGCCATATCCGAAACTATGAGGAAATTCTAAAAAGACTGAAAGAAGTCTTGAGCCCGATTTTGATAAAAACTAAAACTGCATTATTGGATGTTGAAAAATCGGTATTCCTAAAGGAAAGCGCTCATTTTTAACGAATTACTTTTTTTCTGACTAAACCGTACCTGATATTTTTTCAAAAATCCAACGATGCAGTTATAAATTCTCGGGCCAGATGTTGATGAAAATTAATAATATAATTAAAATAAATAAGTGTTTTGTTAAAAATGGGCACTTTCCCGTAGTTTGCCATGTGTTATTACTTCGAAGAATCCTTTCCTATTTACGGATGGTGTTGCATGGATGGTGATTCAGGACGTGTTTTTTTTTTTAATCAACCGGTTCGCCTCCTGGCTGGGATTACTGATTTTTCAAAAATCCAATAATTTAGTTTTAGTTTTCATTAAATCCGGCTCGAGACTCCTTTCAGTGTTTTTGAGTATTACTCATAGTTTCCGATTTGGCCACCCAGGCACACTTTAAAAAATCACCCTGTATTTTCATCGTGAGTTGATGTCATAATGAAGTTCAGTCATCGAGAGCATTTAAATAAATAAATAAACATTTCCAATTATAAGTTACGACTCAATAATATACTAAAGATTGAATCGTGGCTGTTAAATGATAAGTAATATAAACAAACTGGAGATGTCTTGAACAATTTAAGAGCTGTCATAAAAGATATCTCTGCCATTTATGTAGGTATCAAGAATAACTTCATTATTTTATAGCTACGAGATATTCCCAATACAATGTGGATGGATGGGACAAAGGAAGACTAAGAAAACGATAGATCAGGCGCACAAATCTATTTCCAAACACTGCGACAGAATGTTAGAACAGTGGTGATCATGGAACCGTGTTATGTTAAATAGTTGCAAAGAATGTTAATACTGCGATAACAACTAACAAAGACGTAAGGAAGAACAAGACAAGTGAAACCAACCCAAAATAGATTGGGATCAGGGCAAGAGTATGGTGATTGTCTCTTATTAGAAATGTTATAGAAGACGTTATAGACACTTAAATCATACCAAACTATAGTACGAATCTATGCCAGGGTAGCGGAATTTGTTCGAAAGAGTCACCGCGGCGAGGGGCTACTCTCTAAGCCCGAAGTCCGTAGTTTCGGGCTTAGTTGCGGACGTATTCTACTCCGTATCACCTACAAACTGACGATTAGTCCCGAAACTGAACTAAGAATGAACGACAACACGATTTGACAAATCCTGTTGTCATTAATTTATTCTTAGTGGTTAGGTGATACGGAGTAGAAAACGCCCGCAACTAAGCCCGAAACTATGGACTTCGGGCTTAAAGAGTAGCCCCCAGCGTTTGGACGAACACGGATGGGTTTTAGTCAGTAAGAGTCTGACACTCCTTTCCGCTCCACCCAGAACGGAAGGAGTCATTTGATGGTTTCCGATTATAATTTAAAAAAAAAACCGGCCAAGTGCGAGTCGGACTCGCACCGAGGGTTCCGTACAAATTTGTAGGTACATACTACTTTAAATAAATGCTATATTTTTTATGATTTTGTTACAAATGTATGTTGAATGAATAAATGTTTTCAGACTTTTTCCTTTACTTGTAGTATAAGACGGTATTAACTGTCAAATTTCTTAGTACCAAGTCAACAGGAAATACCTTATACAGTTTGATTCCCTTAAGAGTGTCGAAATATACGTTTTTTGTGGCATAAACGGCCGTATCTTTTTTTACGTTAACTTAGAACTTTGATTTATTCGCAGCTTCAAGGTACCGTAGATATGAGTATAAAAGGTTTTAATTTCAACTCGATGCCTCAACGCGTTCCCAAAATAAAAGGTCTTGATAGACGGACGGACAATAAAGTGATCTTATATGGGTCCCATTTTCTCTTCTGAGGTACGGAACCCCAAAAATGCTACGAATGTGAAATTAAAATAACGTCGTGAAGGTATGTACACAGGATACTTTTATCTCGCCAATACATTTTCGGACAAGCACGAGGGCGAAGCTGCTGAAATAAACAATTGCTCGCTGTTTATTGAAGGGTGAATGTACGAATGAACTTTCGTATGCACCTTCAATGTCCAGCTTAAATAAAAAAATCATTTACAAGGCAATTGAAATTTCTTTGCAACACTTTATAACCATTTCTTTACAAATTACTGGGCGGACAGATGCTTACTTTGTAACTTATGTTCCATTGTTATTGTTATTAATGATTCTAGAATTAGGTGATTTATCTTTGTGATTCTGATAAGGACGTGGGTGTAATGGTATTGTGTCAGATTTTGTGACTTCTGACTATCCGTAATGTATAGTCTGGACTGTCCTTTGATCAATAATTATACAACCTGTAATAGAATAAACGCAATACCTCTTAAGGGGGCATTATATTCATCATTATGAACAACTTTTACTGTAGGACGAATGCTGAAATCGCGAAAAAAAGCGGCCAAGTGCGAGTCGGACTTCTACCATGAAGGTAGTCGTTGTAACTTTATAATTATTATTTACTTAGGCACCTATTACATCTTTATTGTTAGAAAATAATTGTTCACGGTTTATGCATAAGGTTTATGTTTATGAAATAAAATGTTTTTTTTTTACATTTGAGTTGATTGATTGAAAGGTAAATTGCGGTTTACGATGTATGACGTATTAAAAAACTACTTACTAGATCTTGTTCAAACCAAATTTCGGTGGAAGTTTGCATGGTAATGTACATCATATATTTTTTTTAGTTTTATCATTCTCTTATTTTAGAAACTACATGGGGGGGGACATTTTACCACTTTGGAAGTGTCTCTCGCGCAAACTATTCAGTATAGAAAAAAAATATATTAAAAACCTCGATATCATTTTTGAAGACCTATCCATAGACACCCCACACGTATTGGGTTTGATGAAAAAAAATTTGAGTTTCAGTTCTAAGTATGGGGAACCCCCAATTTTTTTTTTCTATTTTTGTGTGAAAATCTAAATGCGGTTCACAGAATACATCTACTTATCAAGTTTCAACAGTATAGATGTTATAGTTTCGGAAAATAGAGGCTGTGACATAGGCGTACAGACAGACAGATATGACGAATCCATAAGGGTTCGATTTTTTGTCATTTGGCTACGGAACCCTAAAAATCAGCTCTTCAGTACATATTGTCGAGTTATGGGCACAGAATAAAACCAAATACCTCTTATGGGGTAGTCGATTGTTTTTCGTGATTGTGAAAGTTGTTCATGATAATGCGTATCCCTTAAGAGGTATTGCGTTGATTCTGTTACAGGTCGTATTAGCACCTAATCGAAGCGACTGTCAAAAATCTACAAAAACAGCCGGGACTTAGCGTGCTTTCTAGCACATGAAGGAGTCTCGGTATTAAATGGACGGTTACCCATCTACAGACCGACCTCGGCATGCCTTGCTTAACCTCGGAGATTGAACTTTGCATTTGTTATTATTCAGCCACGGGCAACTAGCTTTCGTAATAATTGTGGTAAAATAACTTTATGGATAATACAAATTGTATGTAAAATAAAAATTTAAAAGTGGCGCCAGTAACGGAAAAGTTAAAAGGGAATCGCTTGTCTTGGTACGGTCATGTGAAGAGGAGGGATGAACCGCATGTAATTAGAAGAGTTATGAACATGAATGTGGATGGACGGAGAGGGAGAGGAATGCCGAAAAAAAGATGGATGGATTGTGTGAGGAGCGATATGAAAGAAAAGGGACTTAGTGATAGAGCGACGACTGATAGAACAGAATGGAAGAAAAAAACGTGTTGCGCCGACCCCAAGTAACATGGAATGAGGGCAGGAAGATGATGATGACAAATTGTATGTAAAATCATTGTTAATATTTTAGACTAGCTGACCCGCGCAACTTCGTCTGCGTCACAATTTTCATTACTGCTCCGCTCCTATTGGTCTTAGCGTGATGATATATAGCCTTCCTCGATTAATGGGCTATCTAACACTGAAAGAATTTTTCACATCGGACCAGTAGTTTCTGAGATTAGCGCGTTTAAGCAAACAAACAAACTCTTCAGCTTTATATATTAGTATAGATATGAATATCTTGTGTGGCTATTGCAGAATGTACAAGATACAACACATGCTTACCTATCTAACAAGATTTTTATTGAGAAATTAACTTTAATCATCTAATTCACTTTGTCGGTAATTAAATTTAATTGAGCCCTTTTTAAAAGTAGTCAATCTTGTTATTAAATCCTATTTACACATAATTTTATAATTCTTTAATGATTTAATATACATTTTAATAACAAGAATATTAATTAAAATAATAAAATTACATACTGAAACAAGTTTACTACTTTAAAAAAAAACTTATGAAACGACGAACTAAGCGTGTTTGCACTAAGCGTTTCCAAACATCTTCTATAATGCGCACAGCAAAAGAGTGGAACTCTCTGTCTGTGTCTGTGTTTCCGAACGCTTACAACCCTAATCTCTTTAAAGTCAAAGTGAACAGCCGATCGATTCTGTAAACATTTCAAAGTGAACGCTTAGGTGAAGTGAGCTGTCAATCCAAGTAGTCATATATTGAATGACAACTCACCTCATGATCACTTCACCCGAGCCATCACTTCGATATGTTTACAGAATCGACCCGCAGGCTCCTTCTGGGTAAGTTCACTCCATCGTAGACTTTGTCTCAATCATCTCTGACCTAGGCTAAAGTCAAGAGCAAACCCACCTCAAATAAAATAAATAAAAAAATAATAAGGTAACTAACCAATCAGACTTATTGAACACTAGCTTCTGCCAGCGGCTTCGCCCACGGGTTCCCTAGGGAATATACTCCCGGGATAAAAAGTAGCCTATGTGTTATTCCAGACTATAATCTGCCTATGTGCCTTTCATGAAGATCCTTTCAGGCATTCTGACGTCAGAGAGTAACAAACATCTATCCATCCATCCTCTCAAACTTTCGCATTTATAATATTAGTAGGAAGTAGGATAGAATTTAAGATCCCCAAATAATAATGTCATGACCCAGCCTGTCCCTTGCTGTCCTCCCCAAAACGATGCCGCTGAGCCGAGGCCCGTACCCGACAGGGGTGCCTCCAGCGAGCGGAGTTGTAGGTTTAAGTATCTTTGTTGCCTTGGCTGGGGGCTTTAGAGTCACATCTGAGGCGGTGGCTAGCCTGTGGTGACAGGCAGGCGGTTTGAGCAGTGACCACCCTTAGAGAGGTGAACTGCGAGTGGTCCCGACCAAAAAACAAAAAGAATTTAAGAACACTAGAATTGTACGATTTCCGGGTATTCTACAGTCATTTTCCTCAATATCTCCGTTACTACTAAGAAAAAGTCCCCATAAAAATTTAAAATGCATGCGATAAAATATTGCACACGCACGCAATCTCTTTAAACAATAAACCTTAGCTATCTTAGCAAGAAAACGGATTTGAACTGAACCATTACCTGCAGAAAACCTGCACTGAATTTCCAACTTTGACACCGAAATCTTAAAGTAAAGTTTCGAGTGAACGGTGTTACCAAAAGTGGTATGTAACAGCTGTTTCGAGTCGTTGACCTGACCTAAAGAAGATTCATTCATATTTAATACCTTTGGGAGATACGGTCTCTGAAATGAGTCACTTTTACTTGATTCAGGGACGTTAAACACAAAGTCAACAAATTATGTTTGCATCTCAATGTAGAAATGGCGGTTTTTAACCAACTAAAAAGGGAGGTTTTTGATAGATTGTGCGTATCTTTTGCGCCCGTGCTTAAATCGATTAGATTGTTTTTTTTTACGATAGATAGGCATACGTTTGACCACTATCTCACCTGATTGTAAGTGATGATGCAGTCGAAGATGGAGCACGTTTGCCTAGAAGCAACCTATTCACTCTTGTCTTAAAAACTCCTAGGTTGTAGCTATCTAGAAACACAGACTCTGGCAGGGAATTCCACTCCTTAGCTGTACGCACTATGATTGTGTTCCCAAAATGTTTTGTGCGTGTGGGTGGGATGTCCACCATGTACCGCTGGCGCATCGCCGTTCGTCTTGTGATCCTATAATGGAACGGGCTTGGCGGAATTAAATCATGCAATTTCGTCGCACACTCCCCAAAATGCAACCGATAGAAAACCGACAGGCCAGTAACTCGGCGTCGATGCTCAAGACTTTGGAGCTTCGACTCGACTTTTTTAATAGAAAGAGCGTAATAATAACATCGGCCATCCATCATGTTAAAATTTTAAATTTGTAGGTATTTGTTGGTTCCTACAACAAGGTGGACCGAAGACCTGTAGTGCTATTCTGTAACAACATTTTCGTATCTCGACAGTGGAATCCGAGGTGAGTTTCAAATTAAGTCCTTTATGTTGTGTTCAATGAAGCTCACTTTGTGAGTTTTGTCACTCAGGTGAAGCTCGATATCGAAATAGTTATTTACAGAATAGACTAGCTGGTGAGAGTCGCTGGTAGGAGATGGATGCGAGACGCCCAGGACCGGTTGTTGTGGCGACACTTGGGGGAGGCCTATGTCCAGCAGTGAACGTCTTTTGGCTGATATGATGATGATGGCTAAGTGTTTTTGGCATAATTTCCAAGAGGGTGAAGGTGCGGGCAGAAGCTAGTAAAAAGTAAAATTATTTTAATAAAAAACACCCGCTAATATTGAAAACATGTGTCTACGAGGACCTCGTAGACTCTGTCTCTGTCATCTCTGACCTAAACTAGAGTCAAGAGCAAACCCATTCTTACTTCCTTACTAATATTATAAATGTGAAAGTAACTTTTTTTTACTATTTATAGGCTCGCGTTTGACCACTATCTCACCTGATGGTAACTCTGTCTGTCGCGCTTTCACGCCAAAACTACTGAACCGATAAAAATGAAATTTAGTACACAGATAGTCTACAGCCTTTATCTGGGAATTATGTTCCCTAGGGACCACGCAGGCAAAGCCGCTGGCAGAAGATAGTCCTAAATAAAATAAAATAAAAACATGATTTTCTCGCGACTTTATCTGTTTTGCTTTTTATTTTGATGGGTTGAAATATTTATACGGCCAGGTATTTTGGAAAAAAAATCTGTTGTTCCGACAGTGTGGCACCTCTGCAATTTTACTGAAAAATATTATACCACTATCACCACCGAAAAAAGATGCAACAAGCTTGTGATTGATTCTTATAAAGTTTTACTGAAAAAGTAAGTTTTGCAGGTTCACTTGTTTGTTGAAAAAAGTTAAACGTTTTAACCCCCGACCAAAAAAGAGGGGTGTTATAAGTTTGACGTCGATGCCTGTCTGTCTGTCTGTCTGTATGTGTGTGTGTCTGTCTGTGGCATCGTAGTTCTCAAACGGATTGACCAACTTCGATGCGGTTTTTTCATTTGAATGCCAGTTTCCTTGCGGTGGTTCTCAGCTACGTTTTATCCAAATCGGTTGAGCCGTTTGAAGATCATCAGCACTTTTCTAGTTGATGAAGGCATTTAACCAGCTTTCACGGGTCAGATCGATGCAAAATTTGGTATTCTGTTACTTCAATGACATTGCAAAAACATGGTTATATTGACCGGATGCTGTAGCATAACCTGAGGTCTGTAGAATACCCAACTTCTCACGAAGTTACAGCAGTGGTATCGTGTTTGGACTCAATGGAATGGTTTCAATGAACAGATTATATTAAGATCAGTAACCTTAACCAGATGCTGAAGCATGTTCTGAAATCTGCAGGATACCCAACTCCTTATTTCTTACAGCAGACCTTCCGTTTTCGTATTCATTTAAATGGTCGCAATGAATAATGAATAGATTGTAATCAGGGCCTGATGATGAAGCAGAAAAGAGAAATGAGTGAATACATTGGTGAGAGATGCTAAGCTACTTTCACTTGTTCTACCGATATGATATTTTGGTATACGATGTAGGATGTAGTGCGGTTTAGATTAGTGTAGGATAACATGTGGATGGATGGAGAGGGAAAGGAAGGCCAAAAAAAAGTTGGATGGATTGTGTTGCCCCGCCCCAAATTGGCAAACAGTACATTATTAGAGACTGACCCAAAGAGATGTAAACTTGCCTGGTAAGGTCGTTCGTAGGCACATAACGAAGTTACTTGAAGGTCCAAATAAGTTTACTAATACAGGTATGATTCTTTAGGCCAAGCGTCATCGCGTCGGGTGACGGCTAATAATATATAACAACAAATACAAAAATTTGCAGTCTCCCGAGGTGAAGAGACGTGGTCCAAAGAATCGTACCTATATTAAATTGAAAGGATTAAGACGTATTATTTTTTTACTTTTTTTTTGTCGAGGGTTTTTTAATTTTACAAATTAATTTTGATAAATTTCTTGTATAGCACAGGAGTATCATCACTTTATGTGCTAACACCATCAGAAGTCAGTCGAAACCGCTCATCTCCAAATCAAGTTATAACGTTGACGCAACGAAGGGAAAATTAATCACACCAATCATATTACCAAGAATTCACACAACCTTATCAAAATTATTCATTACTAACCAAATAGCCTATTAACAGCACTTATTGACAAGTGTTTCATAAACATTTTAACAGCGGTTTACTAAATACATTAATTTATTACTGTGTAACTACTCGTACCAAGGCTAAGCTGAATGTTCGAACGTGGGCTGCACATAAAACCTGAACTAGTTCTAAAATATCAAGAGACTAAGTTTTAATCGTGGCTTAGTTTGTGTTTGTTTTCTTGTCAATTTTGACGAAAAAGCAACATAACTTCCCCTGTAACGTCAAATCAAATCGTATATTTCAAATAAACCATTTACAGGCACATTTGAATTGTCAAGGTCGGTCAGTCCAAAAAGATGAAGCTATTTGCACGTTCCAAAGCGTAGATCTCTATGGAGAAGAACGTGCAAGAAACTCCACGTCTTCTTCTTCTCGAGTTGATGGTTAACTCTCTTGCTAATTTTACCAAATTAGTGGCCACGTTAATAGCTGAAGCGGTGGTGTCCAATAGGTCTTCAAAGGTGCAGGAAACAACTGCTTTGGATACTTTGGGCAATCCAGTTTTAGGTATACAGTTATGGTCAGGACAGCACCAATGCACTCACCCTGTTACGGGATAAAGATAAATACAGATAAGAGAGGAAACTACAATTACGTCATTCGTATTCCGGAAGCAATACAGATCCTCAAAGATAAGTAATGATAATCACCAAAGGCATACAAATCAAATTAACCAAAAATGAAAAAAATATACAGAAATATCTTAAAACCAAAAATCGAAGCCACGATGTTACACTTACCCACCCGGTCTACTATGGTGGAAATTTCGGCAACTTGCTCTCACGGAGAGGCCTTTTTTTAAGATTGGGAAATCATCAAATGACTCCTCCTGCTCTGGGTGAAGCAGAAGGGAGTGTCAGACTCTTACTGACTAAAACCCATCCGTGTTCCTCCTAATGCCCTTTGCGTTCCAGGGCCGCGGTGACTCTTTCAATCAAATTCCGCAACCCCGGCAGGCACTGACCCTAGCGGGCCCCGTCTACTATGCTGACAGCTCTTTGGGGCGCGCTTGAACACAGCGCGCCGTCGACTCGGGCATGGTTCTGATCGGACAGCGAGCCCACTAATGCTCGTCGTCCGCAGGCCCGCGCCTACGGTGGCCGGGAATCGCCCTGCGACTCCCGACGCCCGGGGTGTATTCTCCTGTTGCGGCGGCTGGGGCGTGAGGTTTCCCTTTCTCTCACGCGTTCGGCCTCCTCCTTCGCTAGCATTACTGCTTCACAGAAAGAGGTGACCGCTTGCCATGCCTCCTCGCTCCGGACCATAGATTGAACCAGAGCCGGACGCGAGAGGTCGCCGCCGCCGATCGCCTCGACGAGGAACGGAGAGGAGGCCTAGTGTTCCAGCAGCAATAATTATTATAGGCTAAATTATATAAATGGAGCGATACAAAATTATTCCGTACAACAGGATGTATTTGTGATTTGGTTTTCCCACACATCCTTCAAACAGTATTACAGGGATTTCCTAAACATACAATATGACAAACATAGCCGCTAGCTACATATATGGAACACATTCAATTTAAAACAGTTTATAAATAACCAGTATTTGCTGTAATGTGTAGAACTAGGAATAATAATGTAGGCACCCATTATTGAACCAGGTAACTTATAAGGAAAATAATTATTACTGGCAATACCAGATAACGACGTTATTAAGACCTCAAGTGACTAGCTCTAGCAATTATTATTATACGAATACAAACAGGTGAGGTAAAGTATTAAATAACATGTTTTGTATGATAGTATACTGTATCAATATATTATAAATGTCACACTTTCCATGTATGTTAGTATTATAAGTCCCCAATTTACTTCCATTTAATAAGTAATACTTCGGGTTCAATAGAGCATTTTCAAAATCAAGAGAAAGGGTAAGATGCGGTAAAAAAAAATGATTAAAAATGATGAGTTGTGCGCGGTAGCGTCACTCTCTAGTCACGCCCTAGTGAATTCGGGCAATCCAGAACATATGACGATTTGAGTGACGAGGATAGAAAAATAACATTAAAACATGTGTCTTATTAACATCTTCGAAATATGTAACATTCATGTAGATTGTCATGGCTGATTAAGGTTTCTATGGCTGATTTCCTTTTGAGGACTTACATTGAAATAGAATGAATTTCAGCAAATTTCTTGTATCGATCTTCTTTAAAGCTTTCACAGACAGGCGCAAAGGGACAATACGACAACGCATTATCGCAGAATTTGATCTACGGATCTACGGACGGAGAACGCTCCAGGTTAAGGAGCATTTTTATGTGTAGTACCAGACGATTGGTTAAGTACATTTTCTTTTTGAGAAGCTTATATCTATCTCTATCTATTAAGGCACAAGTATAAGTAAATAGAGGTATGCGGAAACAGAGTGTCGCAAACCTCCATATAAAAGGGAGGATCCTCCGAACGGACGGATGTTGTGTCCGGTGGGCAACTGCAAGATGGTTGATATTTAGGCTGTTTTATATATTGAAATCGCACGGGAAACTCTGATACCACGATGCAGGATTTCTTTGATATAGTTCAAGGCGTGCGGTATAGGCGCTGCATTACTTTTTGTCGTGGTATAGATTTTGCTACGTTAGTTTTATGTAAAGATTTGTTCACACCTCAAGAATAAACCATTGCAATTGCTCCTCCTATGTATTTACAAAGCTTTTATTGCCTCGTACTGAAGTTTTATTACAGGCGTTTTCTCATAAAACTAATGAGTAACCAGACAGACTGACATAACCACCTAAACATGATCTATTAAAGTATCTATAAATCATTCTGAAAGTACCAAAACATAGGTACCTTTGCAAGCAATTTTGATTAACCTCATTGCACCTACACAGTGGCATTCCTTACTTGCAGCCAAATGAGGCTGCACTCAAAATAATACTTTAATACATTTAAATAGGTTTGATAACTTAACTTCAAGATATTCCAAATCCTATCTACGTAAGAGATAGGTATCAACCAACTTGATCTTAGTAACCCTAAACAATTACTATCTCAATCTCTTTAATTGCTTCATTAATGAATATTGGCTATATATTTTAATTATCGTTGCCATTATGTAAATTATATAGGCTTTTAAACCTCGAATAATCGTTTACTAGTTCAGATATTATAGTTAATAACAATTTGTTCGAAATAAGCTTCAAATCGAGCTGAAATTGCGTGGTACGATGTAACGCAATCAAAAGGAATAACGAAAATTAAAAAAAAAAAATGTTCTTCCCGGGACACATAATTATAAAATAGCTAAGCAATATTACATAATCGTGATCGTTTTTCAATATGTACAAGTAACCTACAGCTTCTAAATATATGCAAAGCATTTAAGTATCGTAGATATAAAACATTGTATATTAAAGAACTTTAATCAAAAGTTTAAGTATAAGTCCCCGTCACGAGAAGCTATAAATTTTGTAAACAAAGAACTACTACTAAGTTACGTAGCGACAGCAAAATAAACATACCAAATTCAATCAACTCAAAGTGACATACATGTAATATGAAACTTACGAGTGATTTCACTTAGTCAGTTTATATTTTATTAATATATAGCGCTGTTTTCTAATGTTTTGTTTTGTATACAAAATTGATAGCTTTTCATGACGAGGAATAGTACTGATTTTAATCAAATCATATAGCCGTTCACTATATTAAAGTTTATGACTTTTCTTGTAAAAACACTAATGTATTTTTAACTCGCATCGCACCAATCCCTCACATGAACGAGTACCAACGAAAATAAATGTAATTTAGTATTCCAACATTTAATTCTAAAAACACCATCATATCCAATATTTGGTACTAAAAGCGTATAATTACGTAATTTTGATTTACGATTAATAGATCATGTATTAAAGTTTTAATTACAAATCTAATAGCTAATTAAACTGGACGTCAGTTCGGTCGCTGTGACGCAGAGATTAGCTGCACATTATCTACAAATACAACAATGGAAATTATGTGCAGTAATAATTGCTTGTAGTCCGGTATTCTAAATCCGTCTGACCGTGACTTCGTCCGAGTTTGTCAACAATTTTATGGGTTGTTTTTATTTTACTCGGAACCGAAGTCCTTTTTCTTAAGCCGCCTAAGTCACTCCTTTTAACATCAGCCATCTAACCCTCGTTAAAATCGGTCCAGCCGTTTGGAAGAATAGCCGGAACAAACAGACAGACATAAAATTGTTTTTGTTTTGTTATTAGTACCTACCGCTGTGCAGCTTTTAACAAAAAGCTGATATTTTGATATATTAAAAACTGGCCAAGTGCGAGTCGGACTCGCGTGCAAAGGGTTCCGAACGAATTTAATTTTTTAACATGTTATTTTAACACTACAGACTTCTAATAGGTTTTCCTGTAATCTTTAGGTAAAGATCTATTATCTCCATTTTTTTTCAAATTTTTAGGCTTAGTAGTTTCGGAGATATGGGGGGGAATGATCATTTTTCGTCTAATTTCTTGAATAACTTCAAAACCATTTATTTTAATATTATGAAAAAAATATAATTAAAACCCTCACAGTAAGTCCTTTCATTTGATATGTCACACGACATTGTTCAAAAATCTTTTTTTTTTAATTTTCTAGTTTGACTCCCTTTCTAGTGTTAAAATAACATGTTAAAAAAATTAAATTCGTTCGGAACCCTTTGCACGCGAGTCCGACTCGCACTTGGCCAGTTTTTTTTAAATTAATAATCAAGGTATAGGATAATTAAATCACTACATCAGTATGCCTTACCAATAGTAGGTAGTTAGGTTTACATAATACCCATTTATGAATCACAGGCGCCTATCAAGTTAAATGAATGTAGACTATAATGAATGCAACTATTAATTAATGCAGGAAACGTGAATGATCTCAATACATGACAACTATAATATTATGACTAATTACTATGAAACTAGCCTGATAGGTGAATAGTTGTGGTCGCGTGACTATTTTATACTATTGTTACTAATAGTTACATGGAATTTTATTCATAAATATGACAGAAAAATAATGTTTTAAATATAGATGGATCAACGTTCAAGTCAACAGTTCAAATGAAATTTAGTATCTACTCTTGGTAGTTGGTAATTAAATTATAATTATTTTGCATAAGTTTTTATGCATTAAATCTATCGAGACACATTAGTAGAGGTCGCCATATTATACGAGTATATTATAATTATGCGCATATCAAGATGTCGGTCAGTCAAAAAGATGGATATTCTTCTAAGTTTAATTATTTTTAGAATAAAAATTGGCCAAGTGCGAGTCGGACTCGCGTGCGAAGTTAATTATTTTTTAGCATGCTATTTTAACACTATAGACTTCTTATAGGTTTCCTGTAATCTATAGGTAAATATCGATTACCTCCATTTTTTTCAAAATTTTAGGCACAGTAGTTTCGGAGATAATGTGTAGAATGGTCAATTTTCTTGAATAACTTCAAAACCGTTTATTTTAAAATTATGAAAATAAATATATAATTAAAACCCTCACAGTAAGCCCTTTCACTTAATATGTCACACGATATTGTTCCAAAAACTTTTTTTTAAATTTTCTAGCCCCATACTAAAAAATTAATGTTTTACGTAACGCGTCCGTGTTTGGGTCACAGAAGTCCATATGTGTACCAACAGAATCAGTCCAGTAGATCCGGAGATCCGGATCTGGTCCGGCTGTGATAGACGGACAGACAGACAGACACACGAGTGATCCTATAAGGGTTCCGTTTTTTTTGTTCGGAACCCTAAAAAGGAAGTAAAGATTCTACAGTTCAAATTATCTGATTTTTGAAAACGTCGAAACGACAGGCATATTGGGGGAGTTGTTAAGAAAAAAAAAGTAATACGTAATTTTGTGGTGGCGGCCTTCTTGGATTTGAAATTTGTCATAGTGTATAGTATTGTACTAGTCAAGCCCTTTCATTTGATACCCATATATTGATGGAGTTGGGAAGAAATATGTCATCCTCCATTTTGTGGCGGCTGCCATCTTGGACGAATTTTCATCGAACATAGCTAAGAACACTCCCGACTAATTCACCTTTCAAACAAAAATCATAATCAAACTCAGTTCATCCACTCGGGAGCTACAATGCCACAGACAGACACACACACACACAAACACACAGACACACACAGACACGTCAAACTTATAACAATTGCATAACATATGCCTTGCCTTGTCTTGTCTAGTCGTGTCTTGTCGTATCGTGTCTTGTCGTGTCGTATAGTGTTGTGTGAGATTTACCCTACGGGAACCGTACTTTTTCCCGAGGTGTAAAAATAAACCTATAACCTACCATTTTCTGACCCCTAAACAACAACTATACAAAAAAACATGTTAATCCCTCTTACTCACTGAAAAACAATCATAAATCTATCCCACAGGAACCGTAAACATTTTCGGGATAAAAAGTAACCTATGTCCTTTTTCAGGGTCTAGACTATCTGTGTACCAAATCTCGTTTAAATCGGTTCAGTAGTTTTGGCGTGAAAGCGCGACAGACAGACAGACAGACAGAGTTACTTTCGCATTTATAATATTACTAGCTGACCCGCGCAACTTCGTCTGCGTCACAATTTTCATCTATAATATAACTCCTACCCTACTCCTACCCTACTCCTACCCTACTCCTACCCTACTCCTACCCTACTCCTACCCTACTCCTACCCTACTCCTACCCTACTCCTACCCTACTCCTACCCTACTCCTACCCTACTCCTACCCTACTCCTACCCTACTCCTACCCTACTCCTACCCTACTCCTACCCTACTCCTACCCTACTCCTACCCTACTCCTACCCTACTCCTACCCTACTCCTACCCTACTCCTACCCTACTCCTACCCTACTCCTACCCTACTCCTACCCTACTCCTACCCTACTCCTACCCTACTCCTACCCTACTCCTACCCTACTCCTACCCTACTCCTACCCTACTCCTACCCTACTCCTACCCTACTCCTACCCTACTCCTACCCTACTCCTACCCTACCTACCTACCTACCTACCCTACCTACCTACCATACTCCTACCCTACTCCTACCCTACTCCTACCCTACTCCTACCCTACTCCTACCCTACTCCTACCATACTCCTACCCTACTCCTACCCTACTCCTACCCTACCTACCTACCTACCTACCCTACCTACCTACCTACCCTATCTACCTACCCATTTTTTTTGTGCTTTTAAACCCCTGTATTTTCGCGAATCCAACAAAAAAAGAATTATTAAAATCGGTCCATCCGTTCTCGAGTTTTAGCGAGACTAACGAACAGCAATTCATTTTTATATATATAGATTATAACATTATAATTATTATTACTTATATTATGAATAATAGGTATAATATAATATACCTATTATTCATAATATAAGTAGCTTAATCAGCTTACAATATTCTCACTAGAACACAAGCCAGCAGGGCAGGAAGAGGGAGTGGGTTATAAACTACCACTTGAACCTAGTGTGGGGTGGTGAATGACGCATTTCTTAGGTTCACGAAGTTTTGAGAGCAATGGTAATGAAATAAATTACACGAAGTAAGTGTGATGCAATGGGTGCCAGAAGATGGACGACGTCATCGTAGCCGGCTCGGAAAACCGTGTCGTGGTGAGATGACCTGAGGCTCTAGACAAAGTACCATTCAATTGGCAGTTGTTGAAATTCCAAGATATTAGGGATTGATGACGAGACGTTTCGATAGCGTTTGTCAATCCTTTTTGACGTTTTGAAAATTGCCTTCGCCACGCTACTGCTGACTGAATGTAACATGTAGCCTTTGGATGCAATACGGGGCTGTTTCGAGGTGGTGCAGAAAAAAAATAAGGCCTGAAATTATATGATATCGGTATATGGTTGACATCCCACCCACGTTTTGGGAACACATTCATAGTGCGTAATGCTGAAAAAAGCAGCAGCTAAGGAGTGGAAATCCCTGCCGGAGTCTGTGTTTCCTGATAGCTTCAACCTGAGGGTCTTTAAGTCAAGAGTGAATAGGTTACTTCTAAGCTAACGTGCTCCATCTTCGACCACGTCACCGCTTACTATCAGGTGAGATAGAGGTCAAATGCGTGCCTATTAATAGTAAAAAAAGGAGGCCTGTGCCCAACGGAGGGACACTATAGGCTTGTAAGTTTTAACTCAAGATCTTAATACTCGTAAGTCGGTGCCACTGTTCTATTTGCAGAATTACGTCCAATTAGACTTTAGCCGGCTTACGTGACAGCCGAGGTTACACCATCTTTTCATTTTATAATGACTCATTTGCTTGCGTAAAATTATTGCTTCCTGCCAGCTACTGCTGGTTATCCTGTCCTGGCAAATGTAAATGTCAAGCCAGTTGGTGATCGTAAAATTATTACGAAGTCGCAGTAAAACATTAAGATTTACTAAGGCATTGAGTAAGGAATAAGAACTTCGCATCAATTATAAATGTCTTAATTAACCGAAAAGTAATGTATTTATAATTATAGTAATAAGTAGTAAAAAATAATTACAAAAAAACACTTAACTTTTAGTTAAACTTGTTTTTTTTGCCAAATTATTTTGCTATTGGGGCAGATTGTCATTGAAGTGATATCATTTACTTTTCTACTGGCATGTAGCGGCTTTGCGAAAACAAAAGAACGTATATTACAGCCTGAAAAAAAAAATGGGAAAACGGAATCCACACAAAATTCTAACCAATCTGACAAAATGCTGACTAATTGATAGAATTTTCCTAGTTTTTTTTCTCTTTGTCTATCTATTTATTTTATGTAAATATAAAAATGCAATAAAATTAAGATAACAGGACGCAGTGCGATGTAAACGCATTGCTGGCACAATCTCAAGGAGCGTTAAATAAATGACGTTGTTTGAAAGACTAAAAAATACGACTTATTATTAAAAGTTAATAGGATCAATGCACTTGCCTATAATTTGACCCTGAAACTGAAAGCAGTGATGATCATTCTTTACCGGTTCACTGTCCGTACAGCAAACACAATAGTGAAACAATCAGTGATGACCACATGTTCCCATGAACATGTGGCCATCACTGATTGTTTTTGACAGTCCCATGACTGTGAACCGGTTAAAAAGACTTAGCACGAAGACTTGCATAACTATATTGGAAGTGAGAAGGCTGGTGTCGGCGTTCTAATGGAGGGATTTCGCTGGATGTCAAAAGTACTATACTACGTTCAATACGGCGATGCTTGAGGTTGAGTAATTTTCGCTCTCAGATTTCAGCGGGATCGCTGACCTTCCAGTAATGTCGTCACGAACTTTTTTTTGTTCTAGTTTTGCTAACAAAATTTGTAAGTAAATTGATACTAACATTATGATTCTTAGGTTACTCGTAAGTTAGTGATTTGTTTTTGTCATTGCACATTGGAAATAAGATAGACAGTACACCCTCGAGATGTGCCCGACTTGGTCCGAGCTGCGCCGCAGTCTGACCGCGGTGGTCGGCCAGGACCTCTCGCTTCCCGGCGTGGTCATCGCCATGCTGGAGAGCGAGGGGGCCTGGGCAGCGGTGGCCTCCTTTTGCGAGGACGTAATCTCGCAAAAGGAGGTGGCATATACACAAAAATGCTAGGTACTCATATTTCACTTAACTAAACAACTTAATCTTCTTCGAGCAATTTACTTAATTACTGTACAAGCAACGAGGAAAACCAAATCACTATCCCACGTATTAATCTTTTGCTCCTAACAATTATTTTCCCTCGCAAATCTCACACGCAACTAAACAGCTCTATCTACTTACTTATGTTATACCACAAAGCAAAGAAAATGTAAAAAGTTCCACCTTGGATCCTATAAAAAGTGATGTTGACTGTTATCAAGTCTAAAATCTTTCGGATTACAACGGCAAACAGCGAATGCGGCAATTATACACATATATGAATTATTGTGAGATACAAATTCATCTTTATTCTATTGATATCCAAAGAAAATCCTGCTCTCTCCAGTCTACATTTTTTTAGTTCTTTTTGACGTTTTGTATTATATCGTCTTCCCTCTTTTTCTGTCTGTTTTGACAAAAACAACAAGATAGATCAAGTCAATATGAAACTGACTAAAGCACTTTGCAACAAAAAATTTTCTTTCTTTTCTTTTTAATTTTTTTCTTTCTTCTAATTTTTTCTGGTATTTATAGGCGATCCATTACGCTGAATCTTGATTTAAGACAAAACACCTCATCTTCTTAGTCCTTATCGAATCTTTAAAAGCTAGTTTGAGGAGTGTTAGCAAGCTGCACCCCAACACTGTAAAGTGCCAATACCACCGTGATTACATTATGGAATCCTGACCTACAATGGAATTTCCATTGAAACTTCTTACGGATCCTTACAGGAGCATACAAAAGCACTTTTAGTTTTCACAACGGAATCCTGTTGGAATTCAGACTAGAGGACGGGATGAATAGTTTGTCCAAATACCATTACAAGAAACTGTAATCTTTTCACCACGTTACCCGTTTTGGATTGTGAACCTTCTGCCTACATCACTTTGTTTATATCTTGCTCCAGTCACGCAACAGTGTCAGCTAGATCACTCGCGATAGACGTAACGTGCCTACGCTTTGTTAGCCGGAGGAAATCACTTCAGTAATGAAATAGCTTGCCTATATTATGCGTTCGACGTTGAGTGTTTGGGTACACAGTTTAGTAGTGATTTTAGCGATGTTTGCAGTGATTGTCTAGGTATATAGGGAAGGGAAGGTTGTGAAGGTTTTTTTACTGTTTTAGTGTAGTTTTGTCGAGTGTATAGATCATGGGGTGCAAACTGGTGGGATATGCCCCACTTGGGGACATTTGAATGGCGTGACATACAAATGGCCGTAACTTAGATATAGCAGTGACTTGAATGTAACCTAATCAAGTTATTATTGCGCAGGTTTGACACGCGTAATCTGCTTCTTGATTTTCTAACCCTGCGATTTTAAAAAGAGCTTGGTAACCCTTATGATACTCGGTTGGCAATCACTGCTAGAGTCATGTAGGTCTCGATTCCTGAAGGATCTATCATAATACACATAACAGTACCGATAGTGGTGTATCTTAATCATTTCAAAGTGCCGTCGGATTTTATGACATATTCATGTATACGCTGTAATGAGGGCTACCGTTTTTGTACTCACCAGTTGGCGCCACTGTCGAGTAAGGTCCTTAATCATAGCATAGTTGTTAATGCGCGCATATGAACAAACTTAGAAGGAAAACAATTTATGATGCCGTTAACGTGCGATTTAATACAACAAAGATAGTGTCGCAGTGTTTCGTGGACTCATCATTTTGGAAAAAAAAGAAAGACATACATATTTCCGACCAAAAAAGAGTTCAATGCAGTGGTTGGGAGAATCGTAACTTAATCTTCCATCGGCTGTTTTTGAAAAATATTTACAAAAATCAAAACAAATAAGTAAATAAACTCGCGTCAATAGCCAGCCATCAGTGAAATCTGACATTTCCAAACCTCACGCTATACTAGCGCCTCTAGCGGCGAATTTTAACGCGAAAGATCTCATTATATCATGTCAATCAACTTGGCAATCACTTGACACTGAGTACCAGTATTTAACTTGGAGCGAGTATCCATGTGGCCTCCACAACACAATGACTAACCTAGTCATTGTGTTGTGGAGGCAATCGAAACCCCTTTTAAGGGGTTCCGAACAAAAAGCGGAAACCTTATAGGATCACTCGGGTATCTGTCGGTTTATCCATCTGTCTGTCTGTCTGTCCGTTTGTCACAGCCAGTTTTCTCCGGATCCACTGGACCAATTCTGTTGAAATTTGGTACATATATGGACTTCTGTGACCCAAACACGGACGCATGACGTAAACTATTAAATTTTCAGTATGGGGGTCACGTTTAGGGGTCAAACTAGAAAATTTAACAAAATAAGTTTTTTGAACAATAGTGTGACATGTCTAATGAAAGGGCTTACTATAAGGGTTTTAAATATATATTTTTTTAATAATTTTAAAATAAATGGTTTTGAAGTTTTTCAAGAAATAAGACGAAAAATGACCTTTCCCCCTTTACCTCCGAAACGACTGAGCCTAAAATTTTGAAAATAGATCTTTCGAATAATAGAATGGAGATAATAGATCTTTACCTATAGATTACAGGAAAACCTATAAGAAGTCTATAATGTTCCAAGTCCATAAGTTATTGATGTATCTTTATAACCTTGTATACGTGTATTCAATTGTTGGTAAGCCAAATAAATAAAATGAAAATAAAATAAATGTTAAAATAACACGTTCAAAACATGAAATTCGTTCGGAACTCTTTGCACGCGAGTCCAACTCGCACTTGTCCAGTTATTTTTTTGGAAATTATCAAATGACTCCTCCCGTTCTTGGCGGAGCAGGGGTTCTAAAAAGGCCACTTTAGCAGAATCATATTAGAATCATAATTATTAACCACACAACAATCTGTCAAATTTCATGTTCATTTGTATCGCAAACGCATATTAGGTACAAGGTTGATTAGAAAAATTTGGCAGTGACGGGTAGCGCGATGTGCTTTCTAATTCTACTAAAGTGGCATTTTTAGACCCAAAGAAGGGAGTGTCAGGCTCCTACTGACTAAAACCCAACCGAGTTCCTCCTAATGCCATTTGCGTTCCAAGGCCACGATGACACTTTTGAACAAATTCCGCAAGCTTGGATCACGATACCCCTTGGCAACTTGGCAAGACTGATCTGACTCAATTCTTTTCAAGCTTGCTACCGTAGCGACTGTCAATAATCTTTAAATGGCACGCCGGGACCAACGGCTTAACGTACTTGAGTTCAGTCTTTTTCAATAAAACCAATCTTAAAAAGCCATAAAACTATATTTAAATTCCGCAAGTTCATATAACATAAAATAAGTTACTACTGAAATGATAATAAGACTTTAGCATAAACAGGCATAAATCATTTAAATGAGCCTTATCTAGTGAATATCAATCCGACATAAAAATGTGATTAGAAGTTTAATGAAGACCTCCTTGTATAGTTTTAAAGTCACCATCTGCTCAGCTTTTTCCCAACTATATTGGGGTCGGCTACCAAACCGGATTTAGCCGAATACCAGTATTTTACGTGGAGCGGCTGCCTACCAGAACTCCACAACCCATTAACAGGGTAACACTGTACTTCTGTGTCTTTGTGTAGACTAAAAGGTTACTAAGAGTCAAAAGGCTGGGCTAGCGGTTTCTTTTGTTTCCATAAAAACAAAAACAAAAACGTATAAGTAGCAGCAATAGTGATCCATCTATCACTGGCTAGCGTACCTATTCATGGCGAAGGAACCGAAGTTTGTCATAGCAAAAATAAAGTATAAATTGGAACTGTTCGTTTTTTTTTTACGATTAATAGGCACGCGTTGGACCACTATCTCACGTGATGGTAAGCGATGATGTGGTCGATGATGCAGCACGCTTGCCCAGAAGTAAACTTTTCACTTTTGACTTACAGACTTCCAGGTTGTAGATCAGGAAATACAGACTCTGGCAGGGAATTCTACTCCTTAGCTGCTGCTTTTTTCAGCATTTTCGCTAATTGATGCCTGACATTACTGTCCAGTAACTTTTTTACAAAATATATCCAAAAACAAAACACGACAAATTATAAAATAACTATTTTTTGTAAACTAGTGTTTTATTTTTCACTTTTTAGTGGTACCTGCGTACCCATTCACAGCGTACCAGCGTGATGTTATGAAAATAAAACTTACTTGGTGCTTTCGGTGTAAAGGTCTCGTCGATACGAATGAAATAAGCCCAAACACTTGGAAGTTCCTACATACCGATGTGGAATTCCCTTGACTCTCTGTCATCTCCATCATCAGGTTTGCCCGATATACTCACGAATATCAAGTTTTTACTAGATGCATGCTTACAATTTTCGAGAGTCCTCGATTTCTCAGGCTTTCCATCATCAGATCCTGACGTGGTGGCAAAGGAACCACCTCGGCAGGTTACCCTTTCATATAAAAAAAAGATTCATCGAAATCGGTTCATATACGCCGAAGTTATCTTTTTTTTTGTGATGGGTTTGCTCTTGACTCTAGTCTAGGTCAGAGATGACAGAGACAAAGTCTACGATGGAGCGAGCTTACCCAGAAGGAGCCTGTTCACTCTAACTTTGAATAGATTAGGGTTGTAAGCGTTTGGAAACACAGACGCAGGCAGAGAGTTCCACTCCATTGCTGTGCGCATTTTAAAAGACGTTTGGAAACGCTTAGTGCGAATTGGTGGAATAGTAACAAGGTAGGGATGGTAAGATGCAGTGCGTCTGGATGTCCGATGGTAGAAGGGGGCCGGTGGAATGAGGTTGTGGAGTTCTTGGGTACACTCACCGAAGTACAATCTGTAGAAGACCGACAAGCAGGCAACCTTACGGCGATGAGCCAAGCTATGTAGCTTGGTATCCACCAGTTTTTCGTCACCGATGAGCCTCTTAGCTCTGCGTTCCACTGAGTCAAGCGCAGCAAGCTGATACTTAGCTGAGCCATCCCAAAGGTGGCTACAATACTCCATGCAGGATCGGAATTGCGCTTTATATAAGGTTAAAAGCTGTCCAGGCTTGAAGTATCGCTTCACCCTATTTAGGATGCCCAGCTTTTTGGCAGCGGTTTGGGTTTTGTACTCGATGGTGGTGCCGAAGTTGAGACTGGATGTCAACTCCATGCCTAGGAGCTCGAGCCGATCAGTCACAGGAACAGATGCACCCCGAAAAGTAGAAGTTTGGTCAAAACGACTCCTTTTTGCGGTAAAAAGACACGCTTGTGTTTTGGTGGCGTTAAAAGTGACCACATTGTCATCACCCCACTGGGAAACAAGGCTTAAGGTCAAATTTGTCCGCTCTACCATGGCCTCTCTCAAGGAACGAACTTCATCCCCGCTGGTTGTTGCGCTGGACAAGTATCTCTCTGTACCGTACCGTACTGTCATCTGCGTACCCAACAAGACCAAGCTGAAGTAGGTCATTGATGTGCCGCAGGAAAAGAGTTGCAGAGAGAACGGACCCCTGAGGAACTCCGGCATCAATAGCCATGAGGTCAGAGGAGCAGCCGTCAACGACTACTCGGATCGACCGTTCACTCAGGAAGTCTGATATCCAGCAACAAAAACCAGCTGGGATGCCATAAGCAGGAAGCTTGCTGAGCAGACCTGCGTGCCAAACCCTGTCAAAGGCCTTCGAGATATCGAGCGACACGGCAAGGGCTTCGCCGTGTCTCTCGATGGCCTCGCCCCAGCAGTGCGTGACATACACAAGAAGATCGCCAGTTGACCGTCCCCGGCGAAAGCCATATTGACGGTCACTGAGGAGCTCATTGTCTTCAAGGTAGGTCAGCAGCTTACTGTTAAGAACCCTTTCCATAACCTTGCATAGGATGGAGGTAATGGCGATCGGACGGTAATGTGCAGGGTCAGCACGGTCTCCCTTTTTGGGCACCGGTTGCACATTCGCAAGCTTCCATGATTTCGGCACCTTTCTTTTTTCAAGAGAGAGGCGGTACAGGCGTGCCAACACAGGAGACAGTTCAGGTGCACATTGCCTCAACACTCTCGCTGGAATGCCGTCAGGCCCGCCGGCCTTATTCACGTCTAGACTGCACAATACTATTCGGACCTCTTTAATGTGAACTATGATCTCCGGCATCGAAGAGTCACAACGAGGTAAAGTTGGTGGTTGCTTGGAGCCAGCGTCCAGACGCGAATTGCTTGCAAAGAGAGTTGCAAATAAATTTGCTTTCTCACTTGCAGAGTGAGCCAGCGAGCCATCAGGTTTCAACATTGGAGGCAAAGTGGGTCGACAGAAATTCGTTTCAACCGCTTTCGACAGGGACCAAAACAGCTTACTACCTGGAGGGTGCAATGCTAGTTTGGCCCCGATACGTCCGACATGGTCAAAACGTGCACTACGTAAAACCCGCTTGCAGAACTTAGAGGCAGAATTAAAGGCTCTTTTCCTCGCGCGAACCCTACGTGCTTTAACCTTTCGGTCGCGGGCCTTGATCCACGCTTGGTATGCAGACTCTTTACGGGCCTCAGCGTGGGCGCACTCTGCATTATACCAAGGCCGGGATTTGTGACCGAGCGGGATGTCGGAGAATGGAATAAAATACTCCATCCCCGAATCACGTCCGCAATCATGTCAGCACAGCACGAGGGGTCACCCGAGGAGAAGCACACTTGCCGCCAAGGATAAGATGCAAAAAAGTGCCGCATCTCGTCCCAATCTACTGACTCGTATCGCCATACTCGTCTCGTGCCTCTAGGACTCTTATCTGGAGGAGAGCAGGCATCTGCAACAGACATAAATATATATATACAGGTATCTGCAACAGACATAAATATATATATACAGGTTTATTTGTCAAACACCAACAACCTCTAAACAACGATTATAAACAACTTTTACTTTGAGAAAATCTCGAAAACTCGAAAAAAATATCAGCTGTTTCATACAAAACGCAATATTAAGCCAATGAAAATGTATGAATCAGCTGATATTTTTTTCGAGTTTTCGGGGTTTTCTTAAAGTAAAAGTTTTTTTTTCTCATGTGTACTTTCACTGCCTAAGAGGTTGTTGGTGTTTTACAAATAACCCTGTATACATACGCGGTCGAATTGAGAACCTCCTTCTTTTTTAGTTGTCGGTTAAAAAAAACATTTTCTGAAGAAACGTCTAGAGAACTGAAGCGTTAATGGACCTAAAACTAGAATTTATTATTTCTAAATGGCATTTGACAGCCAGTTTCCGAGCTATCTAGGTCTCCCACAGTGCCATTAAAGACGCCGCAGCTGTCAACTTTAATAAAAGTAAAAAATTCACAGAAAAATGTAATTAGGTCTCAAGTCGCAATAGTTAGGTCGCAACTAATTTTGATGATTTGTTTTAATATCTGATGACAACCGCAAAATTTTGACGATTGGAATTAATTTTGTTTCTCACTGCTATGGTCTTATCTTTTTAGTAATCTTGGATCTAATCTTTGTTAAGAGAAAGACATGAGTCACTCAAAGATAACTTAATAAGTAAAAAATGAATAGCCAGATCTATTAAGATTGAGAATCCGGAAAAATATATTTATGTTAATCTTGATTATATTTCTGAAAGATTGGTTTTATCCGAAACACGTTTTGAAATATAATCTTGAAACAAATGTAAACCATAAATCAGTAAATACTGCGTAATTAGCAGTAAATTTATTTTTTGCGAGATAATGCATGTCTGTATTTTCTATACTTAAGTTTTCATGTGTTATGTGAATTAAAATATTATTTTGAATCGAATTCAACTGACTCATCAGTACGCTCATCCCAATATAAAAATTCTTCCGTTACACCAGCTAGTCTATTCTGTAAATAACTATTTCGATATCGAGCTTCACCTGAGTGACAAAGCTCACAAAGTGAACTTTATTACACACAATATAAAGGTACTATGTTTATACGAATTTGATAATTACCTCGGATTCCTCTTTCGAGACACGAAAATGTTCTTACAGAATAGCACTACAGTAACGAAAGAGGCTGAGTGAGTGACGGACAGAAAACGCACATGACAAGTTGCAGATGTAGGATTTTATAATATGTAGATGTGGGGTTTAGCTTGTAAGGACACTCTATTGCATTGGATCGCTGATCTGTAATGATAGTTTAGGCAAGATTTGTATAAATAAATAATAATAAATGACCGTATTATGACGTGCTAATGCCATCATCATTAACTTGTGAAAAAGGGATAGTGTTATGCGTCTTGTATAACTCCGTCTCCCTCCCACACCTTTATCATGATAGTTTTAAGATGTCATAATAGGTTCCCAGTAGTTTCGGCTGTGCGTTGCCTGGCAGTCATTCAGTCAGTCACTAGTGACAGAAGAATTTTGTATATATTGATGATTGTTTATCTGCCTAAAATCAATTTAAAAAAAAACTATTCAATCACCACCTCATGTTTCTTGAAGTACAAAATATCATAATACTCAAAATCTTATTTTAATTGGCAATTATCATGAGATTCGAAAATGTATCTCCTTAATTGGGCTATAATATCCAATTAATGTTTTGATAGTTACAATATCCCTATTAGTGTGTAGTATAAGGCATTAAATACACTATTTATGACGTGATGTATGTTTATATTGAACTACATAAAGCTCCAAATTTCTTCTTTTACCACTGTTAGAGTCAGCAACATTAAGACATCACATATCAGCCACTTCACCGTCAAGTCACTGACCAGTGACGTTAAAACCTTGTACTTCTGTAGTTTGTGTATGAACCATCTCTACGACACAAATGTCGTATAGTCCGGTTGAAAGGTTTGAGTGGTGAAAATAGCAGAAGATGTGCGCTTAACTCAACCACCGGTCTTTCGGCGCTAATAAATAATTTTACTAGTAATGCCATCTTTACAGTCTGTTCACGATTATTTTACCTGTTTATTTGCATCACACTGTCCTTTATTATCTTAGCCATAAGGTTTCTGTTAGTGAGAACGCACTATAGTCGCTGGTGACAGTAAGTCCGTGGTGTATGGACAGCATAATCACAAAACCACATAGCTGGTTGAATGTGTTGCAAGCATTCAAAATGAATTATATCACTGGTCAGGCACTCGGGTTCAAAATATGGTGCAGTAAGCGGATACAATAAAGTAATAATATTGTTATTTATATACGTACCTATGTTAATAACATAATCGGCTCAGACTCGAGTAAATCTAAGATTATCACGGTGAGTCTTCATCCTCTTAAGATGAAACTATCTTCGTCTTAAGTAAATCATTTTACAACACACTTGCTCAAAAAAGCATTTACGAAGCCTGTATACATTGTTCGAAAGTTAAAAATTACGCACCATACCACTACTAGGTACTAGGTACTAATAGGTACTCTCACCTGAGTATCTACTTTACCGCACGCTCCATACAACGGAACGTGCGGTAAAGTATTATTATGGACCTTTTTTTTAATTTCCTAAAAACAATATTGTTACAAGAATTTCACCAAAAAGTTTCACAATACGAGAATACGAAAAGTTTAGAAGCTAGGAGGTGGAATAAAGCGCAGTATACTTTCCAATGCTTCCTTATATTTTTCAATAATGCTCAATTAATTATTAACAAAATTATATTCAACTTTCCATGGCGGGAGAATAACGAATACCGCAAATTAAAAATGACCGCCACATAAAACTAAAGCTCATTCATTTTAATTAGGTAAATACTTTAAATTCAACTAAATTAAAAATGTAACATCCGAAAACTAATGCTTATTCATTTCAAGTATTTTGAAGTTCAGTTTTGAAAATATAATATCATCAAAATAATAAAAGATAACATTTAATAAGCTGAATGCTCGAACCTCCTTCGAAGCGCTCTTGCTCAATACGTTTGTCTCAATGAGGGTATCGCGTTAGAATTTGCCGCTAGATGCGCTAGTGTAGTGTGAGGTTTTAAATGTCAAATTTTACTGTTGGTAATAGCCATATTGACGCGAGTTTATTTAGTTATTTGTTTTGATTTTTTTTTCTTCTCACTTTGTTTACATGCGCGTAATAAAAAATTTAATGTTATGATTAAGAACCTCACTCGACAGTGGCACCAACTGGTGAGTACAAAAACGGTAGCCCTCATTGAATACTAAAGAGAAAATGAGACGGCCATGTAGTTCTAATTTAAAATTTGCCATTTTATACTGCAAACTGCTGCGACTGATATCTAAAAACAAGAAGTTTGTCTCATAACCTATTGTACTGTTTTCTCGCAAATGTGTTGTAAAACGTTGTATGATACATGTGTGGGTACTGGTATTTACAAACTCGTGACTATAATAAGCGCCTACTCGTTTGTAAAAACTATCATCATAAATAATTGTTACGCTTAAACAGAAAACAGAATTACGTAGGAAAAAAAAATGTTTAGATATTTTTTTTAAAACCAGCAACATAACAAGGTTACATGATTGGGTCTGCCATGTCTGAAGCAAGTTAGATGAGGAATGGGTTAAAAGAACCACCTAATGTACCCTTAAACGCTTTTTTGACTATGAAAGACCTAGTAAGTGGGCGATGGTATCGCTTACCAACTTGGTTCATCTCTGATGTAAATGTCCCATTGTGCCTATTGGCGTAGCTCTGTTATGTCTTTAGCTAAAAGCAGAAAAGTAAAAATTATGTTTATCTTACTCCTCCCCTGGTATTATTCCCTCATTAGTTTTGTTGCGGAATCAAAGATAGTTGAATCGTTTCTCCGGGACTCGAATTTGACTTTTAGGAGTTGCAATGGTCAATTGATGGAAATTGTGGTGGGTCCTAAAAACGAGACCTAGACGAAAGCGGTACGAGCTCGACTCCTGCCGAAAGGACAAGGAATTTGAGGAAGAAATTTAACTTGTACTAGCATTTGCCCGCGACTTCGTACGGGCATATCCTGTTCTTATCCTGTTTTTCCCGTTCCCGTAGGAATTTCGGAAAATCCTCTCTTAATCCCTTACGCAGTGTGGAGTGGAGTAGAGAAAATACATGCCAAATTTCAGTTTTCTGCGACCAGTATTTTCGGCTGTGGGTTGTAGTCAAGTCACTCAATCAGTCAGTAACGGATTTTTTTAAATATATTATATGATTAGGAAGATTAGATCCCGTTTAAGAGTTGACTAAACAAACCTTTTACCAAAAACAAAATGTAGGTCAGCTCTATCTTCTTTTTTTCGTACAAAAATTAAAGTGTCAGGATAGCTATTAAGACAGCTGTGAAATATCTACCGCCCACCGAATTGGTTAATTGCTATAATCGCGTGTCCGTTATTCGGAACAAAAAACTACAAGACAATTAATTCCTCATTTATCTCTGTCCTCATTATTATGGTTGTCCCAAATAATAGTGGTCTTAAAAGACCGTTTTTACAGTGAACTGGGGACTTTACGCCAAGAGCGTCTTGGTCACTTCTAGACTAGGCAACCGTACCCTAATATCGCAGATAACACCTTTAAGTGCGGCGGTGATCAAACGCGAGTCCGTCAAAAATAATAATAAAAAGGTATCCTTATAGAGGATTAACTTATTATTATTATTTTCCGTACCCGAAGGGTAACCAACGGAACCCTAAACCTAAGCCTCGGCTGTCCGTCCGTTCACTAGTCTGTCTGTCAGCGGGCTGTATCTCAAGAACCGTAATAGGTAGACAGTTGAAATTTTCACAGAGTGTGTGGTGTATTTCTATTGCCGCTATAACAATAAATAATAAAAATTAATTAAATTAATAATTAAAGGGGGCTCCCATACAAAAAACGTGTTTTATTTCGGTTAATTGTACGGAACCCTTCGTGTGATAGTCCGACTCGCACTTGGCTAGTTTTTTGTACTTACATGTAAACTTTAGAGTCGAAACTCAAAAAATATCACAACATTTTAACTACTTAATAAAGTATGAATTCAGATCTTAGCCATGGCTAAAGGCGTTTCTCTACTTAAGGACCGCAAGGGCTGATAAAAATCTTTACCTTAACTGACAAACAACCATACGATATCCATCTACGAGTAAAAGATAATTCCTTTACGTTTTCGGCGCCTTTGACGTGTTGTTAAAATTCAAAGAAAGACACCGGTGACTTGAACCGCGACTCATAAACAGGTTATTATGTTTTATAGGCCATAAAATTTAAATACGAAAACAGTAGCTACACAGCACAATAATTACTCAATAACATGGTCATAAAACAAAAATAGACATAATGACAATCACCAAGCTTACATCATCAAAACGTGACGAGACGCCGAAGTTGGAACACGTGGAATTTTGTCACAAAGTTATTTAACTCCATTGTAGTTTTTCCTCCACTAGGGATATCTGAATAGTTTTAGACCGGTGTAGGTATTTCCAGAATTTGTGGTCGCTAATTAGCGAAATACCTAATGAAATCTTTGCGCAAAATAGGAGGCGTGCGGAAATCAGAGCCATTATCAAATGACTGCAAAAAGTTCCAGTAATATGCATACGAAACATTATACGAAAACATGATCATCTTGTAACTTTTTGGTACATATGCCTCTCCGTAAGAAGGAGTGACTGTGTGTAAACCACCATGTAGGCCAGTGCTGATATGTAGATGTCACATGTCTTCGAATGTTTTGTTCTAGGAAATATATCTATTTTCTCACGATGTACTCTTGCTACGTTTTGAGAGTCATAGCACAAAATTAATCTATATCTATACTTCTATACTTCTTCTATATTATATATAAAGCTGAAGAGTTTCTTTGTATGGTCTGATTTGAAAAATTCTTTCAGTGTTAGATAGCCCATTCATCGAGGAAGGCTATAGGCTATATATCATCACGATAAGACTAATAGAAGCGGAGCAGTAATGAAAATTGTGACGCAGACAAAGTTGCGCGGGTCAGCTAGTTTTCTATATAAAGTAAAACGTCTTTGCGGGTGGGTTTAAGCTCACCTTTAACTTGTAAAACCGGGCCACCGTTGCGGAATTTGTTCGATAGGGTCACCGCGGCCCTGGAACGCAAAGAGCGTTAATTCAAAGGAACACGGATGGGTTTTAGTCAGTAACAATCAGACACTCTGTTTCACTCCGCCCAGAGCAGATGAAGTGGGAGAGGAGAAACAAGAACGGGCCACCATTATTATATTTTTATTCTATTATGCGGACACGAATAGCATCCCTGCTGGTCGATTCTGTAAACATGTCGAAGTGAAGGCTTGGGTGAAGTGATCACGAAGTGAGCTGTCAATCCATGTAATCAAGATGGAATAAACGCTCACTTCGTGATCACTTCACCCAAGCCTTCACTTCGACATGTTTACAGAATCGCACTGCAGATGTGGCGAGTGCGCGATAGCTCCGACAGCTTGCTGGTGATTGTGGCCGGCAGAATAGATAGCCCATCGTGCGTCATTTAATAATGTCAAGTAACTGATTCTGTATGTGTTTTTAATTTCAGATTGTTTGTGCATGTTTATAGGTGTATGTGTGTGTAACTTAGTTGTGGTTATGGACTCCGGTCTGTAATAAAGTTTTTCTTTATTTATTATTTTTAATAAGGCATGATACACATTATATAAATTAAAATCAAGTAATAAAAGTATAGTTGTATGTGGAGATTTTAATGTAAATATTTTAGATGTTACTCCATTAAGTATCAGACTTCTGAATCTATTTAGGTCTTATAACTTGGTTAACTTGTTTTATGAACCAACTAGGATCACGGCATCTTCATCGACTTGTCTAGATAATATCTTTAGTAATTGTGATGCCGAACATAAATTAGTGTTAAGTGACTTAACGTCTGACCACTGTGGCCTATTAATTAGCTTACCTATGCCAAAAAATAAAGCCGCATAAAATTAAATGCAGGCCTTATACAGCTAGTCGTTGCAAAAAGTTCCAAAATAATATAGCTAATAAAATTACACCGTCTTTGATAGAACATGAGGATCCAAATAAAATTTATGGAGCTCTTTTTGATGTTGTGCAAAAAGAATATCAATCCACTTTTAAGACAAAAACCATAAACATTAAAGGTACCTCCGTTGGTTTCAACCAATGGGCTACTGCAGGTATATATAAAAGTAGAGCGAGATTATATGAGTTATATGGTTTTAAAAAATACAGGTTTGATATCCCTTTTTTAGAGTATGTTAAAAAATATTCTAAATTATATAAAAAGGTTTGCGTTGTTGCTAAATCAAAATTTTTAAGTGAGAAAATTAAAAATTCTAATAATAAAGTAAAAGCCACTTGGCAAATCATTAACAATGAAACGGGCAAATCGGTTAAACGAGACAATCAGTTAGAGATTATAGTCGACAGCAAATTAGTGACTGATGCTGCAGTCGTAGCTCAGGCATTTAATGAGTTTTTTTCCAATATTCCTATAACTACAACTCGCTCCTTAAATTCATCCTCTTCTAAAGCTGAAAACCTGTTGCATAGTAGTGTGCCTAAGTGTAATCAATTATTTAGTTTTGAGCACGTTAGACCAAGTGATGTAGTTGGCGTTTTCAATACACTTAAATCTAAAAACACAGGTGACTTCTGGGGCATTTCCATAAAACTTTTGAGTAATATAATAGACATAGTAGCTCCCTACCTGGCTGTAACGTTTAATAAATGTGTGGATTTAGGAACTTTTCCTGATCTTATGAAGAGTAGTAAAGTCATACCTTTGTTTAAATCAGGTAATAAAAACGACATAGGCAACTTCCGGCCTATCTCCATCTTACCTGCATTTAGCAAAATATTTGAAAAGTTAATACTCAAGCAGTTGTTAATACATTTTAATTTAAATAGACTACTCCATAATGAACAGTACGGCTTTACAAAAGGTCGTTCGACTACAGATGCGGGTGTCGCTCTCCTAAAACATATATTTAACGCATGGGAGAGCTCGCAAAATGCAATTGAAGTTTTCTGTGATCTCTCCAAAGCCTTTGATTGCGTACACCATGACACGCTTTTGCGTAAACTACGTCACTACGGTCTCCAAAGCGAAGCTCTTAAAGTAATTGATTCATATTTACATAATAGGTTCCAATGTGTTGATTTCAATGGTGTGAAATCTTCCGGGCTACCAGTGTATCTAGGTGTGCCTCAAGGCTCACTACTGGGTCCCTTCTTGTTTCTGGTGTACATAAACGATCTACCATTCTTCTTAAGAACCCTTTAAGAAGAATGGTAGATCGTTTATGTACACCAGAAACAAGAAGGGACCCAGTAGTGAGCCTTGAGGCACACCTAGATACACTGGTAGCCCGGAAGATTTCACACCATTGAAATCAACACATTGGAACCTATTATGTAAATATGAATCAATTACTTTAAGAGCTTCGCTTTGGAGACCGTAGTGACGTAGTTTACGCAAAAGCGTGTCATGGTGTACGCAATCAAAGGCTTTGGAGAGATCACAGAAAACTTCAATTGCATTTTGCGAGCTCTCCCATGCGTTAAATATATGTTTTAGGAGAGCGACACCCGCATCTGTAGTCGAACGACCTTTTGTAAAGCCGTACTGTTCATTATGGAGTAGTCTATTTAAATTAAAATGTATTAACAACTGCTTGAGTATTAACTTTTCAAATATTTTGCTAAATGCAGGTAAGATGGAGATAGGCCGGAAGTTGCCTATGTCGTTTTTATTACCTGATTTAAACAAAGGTATGACTTTACTACTCTTCATAAGATCAGGAAAAGTTCCTAAATCCACACATTTATTAAACGTTACAGCCAGGTAGGGAGCTACTATGTCTATTATATTACTCAAAAGTTTTATGGAAATGCCCCAGAAGTCACCTGTGTTTTTAGATTTAAGTGTATTGAAAACGCCAACTACATCACTTGGTCTAACGTGCTCAAAACTAAATAATTGATTACACTTAGGCACACTACTATGCAACAGGTTTTCAGCTTTAGAAGAGGATGAATTTAAGGAGCGAGTTGTAGTTATAGGAATATTGGAAAAAAACTCATTAAATGCCTGAGCTACGACTGCAGCATCAGTCACTAATTTGCTGTCGACTATAATCTCTAACTGATTGTCTCGTTTAACCGATTTGCCCGTTTCATTGTTAATGATTTGCCAAGTGGCTTTTACTTTATTATTAGAATTTTTAATTTTCTCACTTAAAAATTTTGATTTAGCAACAACGCAAACCTTTTTATATAATTTAGAATATTTTTTAACATACTCTAAAAAAGGGATATCAAACCTGTATTTTTTAAAACCATATAACTCATATAATCTCGCTCTACTTTTATATATACCTGCAGTAGCCCATTGGTTGAAACCAACGGAGGTACCTTTAATGTTTATGGTTTTTGTCTTAAAAGTGGATTGATATTCTTTTTGCACAACATCAAAAAGAGCTCCATAAATTTTATTTGGATCCTCATGTTCTATCAAAGACGGTGTAATTTTATTAGCTATATTATTTTGGAACTTTTTGCAACGACTAGCTGTATAAGGCCTGCATTTAATTTTATGCGGCTTTATTTTTTGGCATAGGTAAGCTAATTAATAGGCCACAGTGGTCAGACGTTAAGTCACTTAACACTAATTTATGTTCGGCATCACAATTACTAAAGATATTATCTAGACAAGTCGATGAAGATGCCGTGATCCTAGTTGGTTCATAAAACAAGTTAACCAAGTTATAAGACCTAAATAGATTCAGAAGTCTGATACTTAATGGAGTAACATCTAAAATATTTACATTAAAATCTCCACATACAACTATACTTTTATTACTTGATTTTAATTTATATAATGTGTATCATGCCTTATTAAAAATAATAAATAAAGAAAAACTTTATTACAGACCGGAGTCCATAACCACAACTAAGTTACACACACATACACCTATAAACATGCACAAACAATCTGAAATTAAAAACACATACAGAATCAGTTACTTGACATTATTAAATGACGCACGATGGGCTATCTATTCTGCCGGCCACAATCACCAGCAAGCTGTCGGAGCTATCGCGCACTCGCCACATCTGCAGTGCGATTCTGTAAACATGTCGAAGTGAAGGCTTGGGTGAAGTGATCACGAAGTGAGCGTTTATTCCATCTTGATTACATGGATTGACAGCTCACTTCGTGATCACTTCACCCAAGCCTTCACTTCGACATGTTTACAGAATCGACCAGCAGGGATGCTATTCGTGTCCGCATAATAGAATAAAAATATAATAATGGTGGCCCGTTCTTGTTTCTCCTCTCCCACTTCATCTGCTCTGGGCGGAGTGAAACAGAGTGTCTGATTGTTACTGACTAAAACCCATCCGTGTTCCTTTGAATTAACGCTCTTTGCGTTCCAGGGCCGCGGTGACCCTATCGAACAAATTCCGCAACGGTGGCCCGGTTTTACAAGTTAAAGGTGAGCTTAAACCCACCCGCAAAGACGTTTTACTTTATATAGAAAACTAGCTGACCCGCGCAACTTTGTCTGCGTCACAATTTTCATTACTGCTCCGCTTCTATTAGTCTTATCGTGATGATATATAGCCTATAGCCTTCCTCGATGAATGGGCTATCTAACACTGAAAGAATTTTTCAAATCAGACCATACAAAGAAACTCTTCAGCTTTATATATAATATAGAAGAAGTATAGAAGTATAGATATAGATTAATTTTGTGCTATGACTCTCAAAACGTAGCAAGAGTACATCGTGAGAAAATAGATATATTTCCTAGAACAAAACATTCGAAGACATGTGACATCTACATATCAGCACTGGCCTACATGGTGGTTTACACACAGTCACTCCTTCTTACGGAGAGGCATATGTACCAAAAAGTTACAAGATGATCATGTTTTCGTATAATGTTTCGTATGCATATTACTGGAACTTTTTGCAGTCATTTGATAATGGCTCTGATTTCCGCACGCCTCCTATTTTGCGCAAAGATTTCATTAGGTATTTCGCTAATTAGCGACCACAAATTCTGGAAATACCTACACCGGTCTAAAACTATTCAGATATCCCTAGTGGAGGAAAAACTACAATGGAGTTAAATAACTTTGTGACAAAATTCCACGTGTTCCAACTTCGGCGTCTCGTCACGTTTTGATGATGTAAGCTTGGTGATTGTCATTATGTCTATTTTTGTTTTATGACCATGTTATTGAGTAATTATTGTGCTGTGTAGCTACTGTTTTCGTATTTAAATTTTATGGCCTATAAAACATAATAACCTGTTTATGAGTCGCGGTTCAAGTCACCGGTGTCTTTCTTTGAATTTTAACAACACGTCAAAGGCGCCGAAAACGTAAAGGAATTATCTTTTACTCGTAGATGGATATCGTATGGTTGTTTGTCAGTTAAGGTAAAGATTTTTATCAGCCCTTGCGGTCCTTAAGTAGAGAAACGCCTTTAGCCATGGCTAAGATCTGAATTCATACTTTATTAAGTAGTTAAAATGTTGTGATATTTTTTGAGTTTCGACTCTAAAGTTTACATGTAAGTACAAAAAACTAGCCAAGTGCGAGTCGGACTATCACACGAAGGGTTCCGTACAATTAACCGAAATAAAACACGTTTTTTGTATGGGAGCCCCCTTTAATTATTAATTTAATTAATTTTTATTATTTATTGTTATAGCGGCAATAGAAATACACCACACACTCTGTGAAAATTTCAACTGTCTACCTATTACGGTTCTTGAGATACAGCCCGCTGACAGACAGACTAGTGAACGGACGGACAGCCGAGGCTTAGGTTTAGGGTTCCGTTGGTTACCCTTCGGGTACGGAAAATAATAATAATAAGTTAATCCTCTATAAGGATACCTTTTTATTATTATTTTTGACGGACTCGCGTTTGATCACCGCCGCACTTAAAGGTGTTATCTGCGATATTAGGGTACGGTTGCCTAGTCTAGAAGTGACCAAGACGCTCTTGGCGTAAAGTCCCCAGTTCACTGTAAAAACGGTCTTTTAAGACCACTATTATTTGGGACAACCATAATAATGAGGACAGAGATAAATGAGGAATTAATTGTCTTGTGACAAAATTACAGGTATTTCATACAGTTTTCGACTGCACTGCGAATGCGAATACTCCTTATAATACGAGTATTGCCCATCAAAGTAAGAAATGAGAGAGCCTAGCGCAAATATTTTTAAAGTATAGTAACATTAACGTAAGTGAATCTTGGATAAAAAAAAACTGGCCAAGTGCGAGTCAGACTCGCGTGCAAAGGGTTCCGAACGATTTTTTACCTGTTATTTTAACACTATATACTTCTAGGTTTTCCTGTAATCTATAGGTAAAGATCTATTTCCTTTTTTTTTCAAAATTTTAAACTCATTAGTTTCGGAGATAAGAGGGGATAATTTGGGGGGTAATTTTTCGTCTAATTTCTTGAATAACTTCAAAACCATTAATTTAAAAATTATGAAAAAAATATAATTAAACCTTCACATAAGCCCTTTCATTTGATATGTAACACGATATTGTTCAAAAACTTTTTTAGTTTTCTAGTTTGACCCCCAAACTACTAATACTAAAAATTTATTTATTTACGTAATGCTCCCGTGTTTGGGTCACAGAAGTCCATATGTATACCAAATTTCAACAGAATCGCTCCAGTGGGTCCGGAGAAAACTGGCTGTGTCAGACGGACAGACAGACAGACACCCGCGTGATCCCATACGCGTTCCGTTTTTTATTCGGAACCCTAAAATCTGCAACCACATAGTATTTTGGTTTAATTTTATGCGACACACACAATTTGTTTTATACGAAAATATGTTTTTTTTTTTATACTTGTGATGGGTTTCTAAGGACTGTAGTTTAGGTCAGAGATGACAGAGACAAAGTCTACGATGGCGCGAGCTTACCTAGAAGGTGCCTGTTCACTCTAACTTTGAAGAGATTAGGGTTGTAAGCGTTCGGAAACTCAGACGCAGGCAGAGAATTCCACTCCTTTACTGTGCACACTATAAAAGACATTCTGAAACGCTTTGTGCGAATTAGTGGAATAGCAACAAGGTAGAGATGGTAAGATGCAGTGCGTCTGGATTTCCGATGGTAGAAGGGGGCCGGTGGGATGAGGTCGTGGAGTTCCTGGGCACACGAAGTACAATCTGTAGAAGACCGTCAAGCAGGCAACATTGCAGCGATGAGCCAAGCTGTGTAGCTTGGCATCCAACAGTTTTACGTCGCCGATGAGCCTCTTAGCTCTGCGTTCCACCGAGTCGAGTGCAGCAAGCTGGTATTTAGCTGAGCCATCCCAAAGGTACCTGCAATACTCCATGCAGGATCGGAGTTGTGCTTTGTATAGGGTTAAAAACTGTCCAGGCCAAAAAGCTGAGCATCCTAAAAAGAGTGAAGCGATACTTCACGCATCACTCTATTTAGGATGCCCAGCTTTTTGGCCGCAGTTTGGGCTTTGAACTCAATGGTGGTGCCGAAGCTGAGATTGGAAGTCAACTCCATGCCTAGAAGCTCGAGCCGATCAGTCACAGGAACAGATGTACCCCGAAAAGTAGGATTTTGGTTGTAACGACTCCTTTTTGCGGTAAAAACACACGCCTATGTTTTGGTGGCATTAAAAATGACCAGATTGTCATCACCCCACTAGAAGACAAGCCTTAAAGAAAGAAAGATAATTTATTTGTCAAATATGCGTTTATATGATCTGTCGAATCAAACATGCAAGGTATTAACAGCGTATTGTGCGCGTCCATATTTTGCCAATAGTGGCAAAATATGGTATATGGTATATGTGGTTATAATACGCTTTATTAACTAAGGTCAAATTTGTCTGCTCTACCATGGCATCTCACAAGGAACGAACTTCATCCGCACTGTTTGTTGCGCTGGACAAGTATCTCTCTGAAATAGTACTGTCATCTGCGTACCCAACAAGACCACGCTGAAGTAAGTCATTGATGTGCAGCAGGAAAAAAGTTGAAGAGAGAACAGACCCCTGAGAAACTCTGGCATCAATGGCCATGAGGTCAGAGGAGCAGCCGTCAACGACTACTCGGATCGACCGTTCACTAAGGAAGTCTGATATCCAGCTACAAAAATCAGCAGGGAATCCATAAGCAGGAAGCTTGCTGAGTAGACTTGCGTGCCAGACCCTATATAGTATTCAATTCATATAAATATTATGTGCGAAACGAGTATTATAGTAATAGTAACACTTAACGTTACGTTACTAAACGTCAATAATATTCGTGCCAGCTCCTCAGAATTCGCATTGACATTTGACATCATGACCCATTTACAAAGTCTTTGTCGAAAAACAAAGTCGACAGCCCTACTCTGGAACGAGGATTTGCCGTACGTGCAAAATTTTAATGAAGACATGTCACGTCATTTACTCGTCCCAATTTTTTGACGTTGATTACAGCTGTAATTAGAACTCGACACTTGATGAATTTATTTTTTTAACAGAATCAGGTCAAGGATTTTATACCATGGGAGTACGGTTTTCTATTAATTGGCGGGTTCATGTTTGAAGAAGCCATTGTTTTACGTAAAGGGTCCAATTAAAAGCTGTTTTGGATGAATAATTAATTAATAATAATAAGAAATTAAAATATTTATTTCACTCTTTTGAATGACAAGAGTTTCATTCGGTTGGTAATATGTACTGTGTGTTGATAAAAGCAGAATAACAGTAGGAAGAAATTTAATACATTTGTATAAGTGCATATTTTTAACAAAATACACCTCACTTTTCCTGAAAAGTTTCACCGTCCGAAGTCTGCTGGAAATCACTCGAAGAACATCTGAATGATTGATCTCAAAACGTTCGTGAACCAGAGATCTTTGAGTTTCCTAGAATACTTCTGAAACAACAAAATAAAATACACAAGAGCAAAAGATATTATATTATTTAAATTAAAATCGTTCACATTCCGTCAAATTATCTTTCTTTTCGTCAGTAACTAGGGACTTGAAAAAATAGCCAGATGCTTAAAACCCACTAGAAGGATTCCGCACTGATCGTTCACGTACGGAACCTAACATCGTTCCCCATTGTTCCGATCTAATAGAGTCATTGACCTACTTCCCAAACATCACAATTCGTAACCATTACACTCCACACCTTAATCTATTCAAAAATTAATACGTCACAATTATCACTAACTAGATTCGATGGACCGATTCGGGTACATTCGGCTAAACTCGGGCACGGAAGTAAGGGTCATTGGTTCCTATTAATGCGCTCAAAATTGAGGTTGTAGGTACACGAAGTCTCGCGTGACGTAAGCAGGGATTATTGTCGGGTCAAGCTCGTTAGACTGGGAATGGACTGGAGGGCTTACAATTTCATTGCAGCTATAGGGGTCCTGATATGAAGTTCCAAAGGATTATTGTGAATAGGTTGGTCAGCTATCAATAAACAAAATGATGCTTTCAAAATTACCGTCTATCTGTATACGTTATTCATCATCATCATCACATCAGCCGAAAGACATACCCTGCTGGACATAGGCCTCCCCTAAGCGTCGCCACAACGACCCGTCCTGCGTGTCTCGCATCCATCGGCTACCCGCGACCTTCACCAGGTCATCGGTCCACCTTGTGGGAAGCCTTCCAACGTTACGTCTTCCGGTACGCGGTCGCCACTCCAGAACTTTTTGGCCTCATCGACCATCTGTTCTGCGAGCAATGTGCCCTGCCCACTGCCACTTTAGTTTGGCGATCCTTCGGGCTATGTCGGTAACCTTGGTTCTCTTGCAGATATCATTTCTGACGTTATTCTGCTTTCAGTGACTTTCGTGAAAGCAGAATAACATAATAATTTACTTAGAAAAAACACGGCACAAATAGTTGTTACAGCCCCTCAGTACATTGTTACAAAAATATTGTTATTTTGCTAGCTGAAATGTTAGTCGAAATGAAATAAGGGATGCTGTTTGCTTAGCGACAAAATACTTATTCCTATCCGTAATCTCATCATCATCATAATAATAATTTCGGCTGAAAAACGTTCACTATTGGTCACTGAGCTCTCCCAAGCGTCGTATTATCATCACTGTGCTTCTTTCGGGTCTTCACTAGGTCATGAGCTTGCAGCCGAAATCTCTTAGGCGTTTCTAAAAAACACGTACAAGTAGGAAAGAACTGAATTATTCTTTATCATGAACTGACCCGCGCAACTTCAACTGCTCCACATTTTACATAGATTTTTCACTTCTATTTGGTCGTAAAGTGATATTATATCTTCCTCGACATATGGGCTATCCAACACCAAAATAATTTTTGAATTCGAACTTGTATTTCCTCAGATAAGCGCGTGCAATCAAACAAACAAACTCTTCAACTTTAAAATATTAAATATAGATTAAGTACCTACTATGGCTCGCTCCTACCAGCTTCCATTTTATACACTACCATTTCGACCACGAAAAACTGGCCCGTCATGTCAACTTACGCACATAATTCACACAATTAAATTACCGGATGACAATATTTTCGACATCAACTGACTATTATTACAGCATTAATTAATAAAGTAATCCCATCTGAAAATTATTGCTTGTTACGAAATTTTCACATCATGTCCATTATTTATGACATTGTCACATTTATGTGTCATTAATTAAAATGTCAGAACTCCAATCTTAGCGTGTGGACTGGTAATTGAATGTTCTACTGGATATATACAAGGCTTCGGTATCGATGCTGGTAATTATACGGAAAATTGAATCGTTGACTGTGGTTCGATACGTTATTAAAATGAAGGCAGGGGAGTGTTTGCCGTGTGGTGGTAATGCAGGAAGGTGGATACCTGAACGTGGTATAGCTATTTAGGTAGTTTGGGTTATGGTTATGAGCGTCCACTTTGACCCAGTAAAATGACAAGTCACAGTACTATTTGTCCTGAATCCAAGTATATCTGTCTTACCAAAATTCAGGAATCACTATCACCGGAGATGTGCGAGCATGCGTAGCGAGAAATGTGTTTGTTAAGAACCAATAGAATCTCTTGAGCTAAACGAGGCTAGGTAAAGGAAGTGATTTTTAACCGACTTCAAAAAAAGGAGGAGGTTCTCAATTCGACCGCGTATATACACATTTTTTTTTCTATGTGTGTTCGCGGGTAACTTCGTCGTTTATGAACCGATTTCGATGAATCTTTTTTTATATGAAAGGATATGCTGCCGAGGTGATGCCACCACGTCAGGATCTGATGATGGAAACCCTGAGAAATCGAGGAAAACTCTCGAAAATTGTAGACACGCATCTAGAAAAGACTTGATATTCGTGTGTATATTTGGTGATACTACAAAACAATGAAGATTTGGATCAGACCTGATGATGGAGACGATAGAGAGTCAAGGGAACTCCACATCGTTATGTAGGAACTACCAAGTGTTTGGGCGTTTATTTCATTCGTATTGACGAGACCTTTACACCGAAACCAGTAAGTAAGTTTTATTAAACAGGCCCCAGTTCATAACATCACGCCGGTACGCTGTGAATGGGTTCGCAGGTACCACTAAAAAGTGAAAAATAAAAACTTTTTACAAAAAATATAACCGACTTCCAAAAACAAAACAGTCGGTGTCAATTCCCAGTGATATGGGGGTAGTCGGTAGACTGAATATGATGAGCCCGTTACGTCTAATGCCAGGATCCACGCGTTTTTCACTTTCATTTTCCGTTTTTTCTGCGACAGTCATTGCTATTTTAACTTTTACTTTAGGTTTTGATTATAATTGCCGCGCCGAACGTGACAAATGTCACGTCAGCCGGCCCAGTGGCTTGCCATTGGTCGACTGATGCGCCATGTTGGCAGTTTGACACATTTATTGGATACACACTACACAGATTTAAATGTTACTTTATAGTTTTTATATTACTGTATTTATTTACGATTTATGTTTATTTTATTTATCAATATTTAATTAAGTACTATATTTATTGTGTTTACCTTCGTCCGTGTGTCACTGTGGGGTGCCAACTGAAAACCAGCGCTGGGTGTCTGACGCCCAGCAAATGCTGAGATGGTTACCCTTTCGGTATGGGCACGCTCAGCGCAATTGTGTACCTACTATTACTTTGTCGCTGTGCGTTTGTCTGTACTGAATAAATGATTTTCTATTCTATTCTATTCTAAAAACCAAAATAACCAAAAGCACCGACTTCTGAAATTAAAGTTATTTTATACTTTATAGTGTTTTGTTTTTGGAAGTGGGTTATATTTTTTGTTAGTTCTTATTATAAAAAATCCTCGGTACGCATCCTACAGTTCTCAATGACTTTTAGATCGGATGGAGCACGCTTGCCTAGAAGTGACCTATTCACTCTTGACTTGAAAGAATCCCAGGTTATAGCTATCAGGAAACACAGACTCTGGCAGTAATTCTTTTCTAATTTACTTGTTTTATGTAACTTGTTATTGTAGATTGTATGAGCTAATGTTCTTAAAAGGGCGTACCATCGCGTACACATGCGTACAATCAGAACGTGGTCATCGCTTCTTTATTGCCAAAACTAGCTTTGCTTACAAAATTCGGTCGTGCAGACATTAGCGACCGACAGTCACGATTATTATGTACTATGCTTGATAGTCACCAATCTGTCTTCAATTTATATCAGTGGTTCTAAAATTGCCACTTTAGCACAATCACAATTATTAGGATCATAATGTTAATCTTATAACAATCTATCAAATTTCATTTTCATCTTTATCGCTAAATAATAAGGTTCAAGATTGATTGGAAAAATTTGACAGTGACGCGTAACGTGATGTGCTTTCTGATTCTGCTAAAGTGGCATTTTTAGACCCGCTGGCGCTGTGGTACAAAATACGCGGTACCCACACATTTTTATAGTGTTTCCTCTAATCTATAGAATCATTTTTAAAACACTAACAACCTTTAAGTGAATCATGTACTCGTGATTATAAACAACTTTTACTGTGAGCCTGAAAAATTTAAAAATATATCTGCAGTAGCTTTTGCCCGCGACTTCGTACGCGCATATCCCGTTTTTTCCCGTATCCCGTTTTTTCCCGTTCCAAAAACCTATCTTTTAAGTTGGTAAAATAACAGATAGTTACAAAGTTTCATCAAAATCGGTTCAATAGTTTAGGAGTCCATCGCGGACAAACAACGTGACACGTGATTTATATATATTAAGAAGATTATAATTGGGTTAATATCGCATTTTGTATGAAACAGCAGGTTTTAGTGATCCGAACATCAGTAAGAAACAAAACCCTTATAATCCTATTAGGGTTTTGTTTACTACTCGAATATTCATCTGCCTGTCGGTCAGACAGGCAGATGAACAAAAGAAGTCTGCAAGGGTATATATCTAACTATCATGGTTAAGTCACAATGACCGCTTTTTGTTAAAATTATCCAATCAAAACCCGGGTGGAATAGAATAGTGGTGATTTTGGTATCATGATATTAATCCTTATCCATTTAAATTATTTGATAATTAAGTTTGTGTATTACACTCTAAATTATTCAAATCGGACCTTTCGATTAAAAGTTACGATGGGTATAAAAATACTCTAAGTGAAAACAATGTGGCATTTTGAGCGAACTGCCCTTTGTTTAGTCAATTAATAAGTAATTTACACATTACTCTATTAAGGTAGAGGGGAGATAAAGATCGTGGACTACCAACTAAATCCGCGCGAACGAAGTCGCGGGCGAAGTGCAAGTATGTATATATTTTTTTTATATTGCGTAGAGTTACGGTTATATCTATTTTGCCATAGATAACCTATGATAAAACAATACCTACTAGATAGTATTCTGAAGGTCATTTCGTATCAGATTTCTACAACGAACGTTGACATGCGTTTATTTGCATACAATGTTATTGTTTTGATTTACTGACCTATAGATAAATTAATAACAATAGAACGACGTATGGCGCCAGCAAATACTACTGATTACTACATACACTGTTACTAGATTAATGTTATAATTACAGACATAGCTGCTGTTATCTACAAAGGGAAACCGACAGTCGTAAACCAAGTCGCTGATGACAAATTCTATTAGATAGAAAGCGACATAGTTCAAATAGCTATTAAAACAGTGACCTCTTGAAGTCATAAAATTAAAAGCAATAAAAATTTTTACTCGACACTTAAGTGAATTTTATGTTAAAATTAAGGGATTCCCTCAATCACTACTTCCTTCCGTTGCTCAGAGAAAGAATTATGTTAATAAAAATTTAAAAAACACAAGCATAATAATCACACGTTTGACAAAAAAAAAACAATGAGTTAACGATAGTAAATACTCCTTCAGAGCTTCGCAGTATTCACCCATAGCTGCTGTATCAATGCATGTCGCTCATTTCGCCGGGTATTTTGTATATTGTGGTTCCTCAGCAGTACCACAGGAAATTGAGTATAAATGAAAGACTGATTAAATTCAAAGGATAATTATTTTATTTATTAATGCCCAATGCATTTGCCAAGATGAAAGCTTTTACAGTTCTGTCATTCTAAAACAAATTAAATTTTTACCTCGTTTCAAACTATTCTGATGTCTAATATCTTTTTTATTAAATCCCCCAAAGCTTTATCGCCTGGTCAATGCAACGATAAATGATAAATGATATTTATTTTGCAAATAGGTTACAAGTAACTCTTTTACACGTCAATTTTTTTTTACATGTTAATCTAGATGAGGCCGGATGTTTCCTAGCTGACTACCCTGAGAAGAAACACTGAAACAAACTCAGAGCCAACCAAGAAGATGCATTACAATAGAGAGTGAAATGGATGAAACTAAGAATAGTATTGCCATACTGCCCAGGTAGACGGTATCATTCCGCTTCGCGAAACAGGTTTCACCACAAGTTTTACAAGTAAATTTCGCTACTCATATCGATATCGACATTCGCTTAGGTTTGTACTAAGATTTTTTTAAGGATGGTAAGTCATCAAACGACTCCTTTCGCTCTGAGCGGAGCAGAAAGGGAGTGTCAGGCTCTTACTGACTAAAAGTCATCCGTGTTCCTCATAATGCCCTGTGCGTCACAGGGCCACTGGTGACTCTTTCGAACAAATTCCGCAGCCCTTGCAGGCACTGGCCCTAGCGGGCCCCGTCTACTATGATGACACCTCATTTAGACAGGTACCCCTACGTATGTCCGTCGTCCCCCATTCGTAGTTTTCCCGCGCGCCCCTCTTTTACGACGCGGGTGTAGACAAACACCTCACTCCCCCCGCTGACCCGAGGTGGCCCGCAGAGGCGGACTGGCCGAGGATTACGGAAGTCGCAAAAGTTCCCACGGTCCCCGTAGGTGAGAGATGGAACACCGGGATGGTTTTAGTCAGTAAGAGTCTGACAGACCCCCCTCATCCACTTCATTTTTGCTACCGCTTTAGGTAGCAAATAATGCCTACATCTCTATCTAGGCATTATTTGTTAGGCAAGAAGGCCAACAGGCCTTTAGTACGTCACAAGTACATTCTCGTAACCGTCAATGAACAAAGGAAATCCTAAGGCCCACCCATTGTGTACCAGCCAGTGACTACAGAGTGAAGTAAAAACTTAAATCTACATAAAAATAAAATTCTAGCGCGTGTGAAACCAACATCAAATTAAGAAAATTATAAATATCAATGTTTATTTACTAATAACCAAGACAGGTAACATGGAAAGTTTCGTAATATTACCGGCTTACATTATGAGGTCAATTTGTCAAACGAAAACTGCGGGATGTCGCATCGAGGTAATTTATGTGCGTACCAGTTAGTAACAAGTGGTGAATTTCCTAATACACCTTGAGAAACCAGATTGTTGTTTATGAATAGGTATCAGATATTGGAGACTGAATGGCTGTGAGATCCGGCTTTGATGTGACAAATTGAAATGCAAGATGGCCTATCCATCGAGAAGCAATGGATGTCTTTCAGCTAAATGATTAAGATGAGACAGGGATGGTCTTCCGCTCTGGGCGGAGTAGAAGGAAGTGTTAGACTCATCCTGACTAAAAACTTTTTTACAAAAAATATAACCGACTTCCAAACATAATACTACAAAGTATAAAACAACTTTAATTTCGAAAGTCGGTGTCAAAAAAACGAAATAACCAAATACACCGACACGGTTATATTATTTATAAAAAAGTTTTTTATTTTACACTTTTTAGTGGTTAACCTACCCATTCACAGCTTACTGGCGTGATGTTATGTTAGAACTGGGGCCTATTTAATAAAAGTTACTTAGTGTTTTCGGTGTAAAGGTCTCTTCAATATGAATGAAATAAGCCCAAACACTTGGTAGTTCCTACATACCGATGTGGAGTTCCCTTGACTCTCTGTCGTCTCCATCATCAAGTCTGATCCAAACCTTCTTTGTTTTGTAATATCACCCGATATATCAAGTTTTTACCAGGTGCGTGCCTACAATTTTCGAGAGTTGCCCTCGATTTCTCAGGTTTCCCATCGTCAGATCCTGACGTGGTGGCAATGGGACCACTTCTGCAGCATACCCTTTCATATAAAAAAAAACTCATCGAAATCGGTTCATAAACGACGAAATTATCCGCGAACACATAAAAAAATACATATATACGCGGTCGAATTGAGAACCTCCTTTTTTTGACGTCGGTTAAAAACCCTTCAGTGTTTCTCCAAATGTCCTATGTGTTCCAGGACCGCGGTGACTCTTTCTAATTCCGCAAGAGCTGTCTATCCCTAGCATTTCGTGGATTGCTAGTTATCTTCAAGCCCGACCCAAACTTTTCACGATGAGTTATTTACAGAATAGCAATACTGATATTTCGGTGTTGATAGTTTCATATTTAATATAAGAGCAATATGATGAAAGAAGACGCAGCAACAATGTAAGTACTGATTCATAGGAATGGGATCATCACTTGACAACTGGCCATAAACACTTCTCCGAGTATATGGCTCGAAAAGTCTCGCCACCATATAAATGCCAGTCATTTAACAGGCTCAGCAATATAATCATTAGATATGACATGTTTTAGTACTAATAGTAACCGGACAGCGCGACGCTTGTTATAATGAAAAGTCTCGTTTAGGTAAACACCAGTAGAATTACCTAAAATTTCAAGACCAAAATGTACCCCTAAGATTGTCGTGCGTTACTAAAACTATTTATGTCGTTAATCCCAAATATTTTGAACTTTTGGTGTTGCTAACCAAATACAATGTCACTGTAGGGGTATTCGGAAAAGAGTGTGACCGCAGCCACCGTTGAAGAAAGTGGGATCCTTCGACCAACCAATATTGTGTTTGGTGGGCAACTGCCCGATGGTTGATCTCGAGCTGTTGTAACGTGAACATCGCCAAGAACGATTTGTGTAACGTCAAGTCTATTTTTCAGGGTTCCGTACCCAAAGGATAAATAACGGAACCCTATTACTGAGCCTCCGCTGAACTTTTGTTCGTCCGTCCGTCTGTCTATCGGCGGGCTGTATTTCAAGAATCGTAATATGTAGACAGTGGAAATTTTCACAGAGTGTGCATTTCTACTACCGCTATAATATCAAATAATAAAAAATAAACTAAATAAAAATAAGGGGGCTCCCGTACAAGAAATGTGTTTTTTTCGGGTCGGAACCCTTCATATGAGAGTCGACTCGCACTTGACCGGGTTTTAAGTTCGTATGTGGCGACATACGAGTAGATGCCGCTACATCACTTCGTATAGATTCCCTAGCTGGGGATCTAGACTTTGTGGCAATTGCTTATTTTATCAAAGTAAATAAATTAAAAATATCTGAAACAGGAGCAAACAACGGGGTCTCTGATATACACACATTCTGATAAAAAATTGATACACATACGCAAGATATTATATATAGATTTAAACCTAGGCATCTTGCGTATCCTACTTATCAATTTTTTGAACGTGTAATTTACAGTTTGTATGAAATACCTTGAGGAGGTAACGCTCTTAACCAGACACCTTTGCATCTTCCTTCTAAATTCAAAAATTAAAATGTTTAAAATTTAATTTGACAAATACGAAAAGCAACGGAATATTTCCATATCACCGGCATGTCCCCACTTACCTATATCAAAGTTTATCGAACTAATAACATTTGAAGCCAATGACAGGTTTCCGATGGAAGGTGTCGGCCATTTTGACCTATGACACGTTCGGTGTCTATTAATATGGAACGACCATTTGATTACGTTAATATTTATGGCTTATTGTGAGATAACTGAACACTTTAGCTATTTATTTATTTAATTAGCTTTTGCCCGCGACTTCGTACGCTATTTACCGTTATTTCCCGTTCCTGTAAGACTATCGGAAATTCCTCTCTTAATGCTCTCTACACTCCCCAAGGAACCTGTATGCCAAAATTCAGCTTTAAACGACAAGTTTCGGCTGTGCGTCCTCTGTCAGTCAGTCAGTCACCAGTGATTTTAAATTATTTTAAATATATTGATTGAATAAACACAAGAATGTCATGATTATTGTTGTTTTTTCTATTATTTGGTACTACTAGCTCCAAACTGTATTGTTAACCAAAATCATCATCATCATTATTTTAGCCCACGTCCCCTTGGCCTGCCCCCAATGTAGCCACTTCGACCGACCCGTCTTGCATCTGTCAGATTTCCTCGACCTTCACGAGGTCTTTGGTCCACCTTGTGGGAGGCTTTTCAACTCTATCTCAACTATGGGCCTTATCAGAGAGAAAAATCTAAAGAACCATGGAACGGGCAATACTCGGAGTTTCCTTACCTGATCGAATCAGAAACAAAATATATTCGCAGGAGTCAAGAATGACTAAACCCATGTGGCAGAGGGCACGCTGTTGCGGAATTTGTTCGGAAGAGTCACCGCGGCCCTGGGGGGCTACTCTCTAACGAAGTCCGTAGTTTCGGGCTTAGTTGCGGGCGGGCGTATTCTGCTCCGTATCACCTACAGACCTACGATTAGTCCCGAACCCGAACTGAGAATGAATGACAACACGATTTCACAGTAACTGTCAAATCGTGTTAGCATTAGTTCTCAGTGGTTAGGTGATACGGAGTAGAAAATGCCCGCCCGCAACTAAGCCCGAAACTACGGATTTCGTTAGAGAGTAGCCCCCCTGGAACGAGAAGGGCATTAGGAGGATAACAACTTTAAAGAAAGTTCGCAGTCCTGATTTAGTCGAAAGGTCCAGGAGTGGTTACTGCGGACCAGTAGGCCAGCGTTAACCAAAATACCAATATTCATCAATAAAAACACGTTAAATAACTTACCCACGAGAGGCTACTGACTTCCATTTTAAATAATTCATCGTTTTTAGGGTTCCGAACAAAAAACGGAACCCAAATAGGATCACTCGGGTGTCTGTCTGTCTGTCCGTCTGTCACAGCCAGTTTTCACCGGATCCACTGGACCGATTCTATTGAAATTTGGTACACATATGGACTTCTGTGACTCAAACACGTACGTGTTACGTAAATTATTAAATTTTTAGTGTGGGGTCACTTTTGGGAGACAAACTAGAAAATTAAAAAAAAAGTTTTTTGAACTATATCGTGTGTCATATCAAATGGAAGGGCTTAGTGTGAGGTTTTTAATTGTATTTTTTTTGATAATTTTAAAATAATTGGTTTTGTAGTCATTCAAGAAATTAGACGAAAAATTATCATTCCCCCCCTAATCTCCGAAACCATAGAGCCTAAAATTTTGAAAAAATGGACCCTATAGAACATAATGGAACCTATAGATTACAGGAAAACCTATAAGAACTCAATAGTGTTAAAATAACATGTAAAAAAATTAAATTCGTTTGGAACCCTTTGCACGCGAGTCCGACTCGCTCTTGACCGGTTTTATTCTACCTGAATAGCTTTAAAAACACGGTTTTACAAGACCAGTATAGAATAACATATTCATCTTAATTAAGTTACAAAAATAGTTCGTGAACCATCGCAAATCTTCGTGTGGAGTCTTTCACCGGTCGCGATAAATCTGCGCAAGAGTTGTTTTTCTATTATTATGAAACAGAAGCGGACAGCATTGGGTGACGATTTCTTTTTATTTTTATCGATGATTAGCTGACCCACGCAATTTCGTCTGCGGCACATTTTTCATGAATGCTCCGCTCCTATTAGTTATATCTTGATGTTTTATACCCTATAGCCTTCCTCGATAAATGATCTATCCAACACTAAAAGATTTTTTCAACTCGGACCAGTTGTTCCTGAGATTAGCGCGTTCAACCAAAGAATGAAAGAAACAAACTCACTAGCTTTTGTCCACGACTTCGGCACGGGAACGAGAAAAAACGGGATATGCGCATATCCCGTTTTTTCTCGTTTTTAATTTTGTGAAATCCTCTCTTAGTGCTTTGACTTGGTCTAACGACCCCACACACCCTAGTGTCAGAGTTTCTAAACCGCCTCAAGGGCCTCTGACATGGTTGTACGTGTGTAGGGGAACTCTCCAAGAAACTTACGTGGCAAATTTTTCAGCTTTCTACGAACAGTAGTCTACGAAGAATTATATATATCTATACTAATATATAAAGCTGAAGAGTTTGTTTGTTTGTTTGTTTGCTTGAACGCGCTAATCTCAGGAACTACTGGTCCGATTTGAAAAATTCTTTCAGTGTTAGATAGCATTTATCGAGGAAGGCTATAGGCTATATATCATCACGCTAAGATAGGAATAGGAGCAATAGGAGCGGAGCAGCAATGAATGAAATTGTGACGCAGACGAAGTTGCGCGGGTCAGCTAGTTAGGATATAAGTAACCATGTCAGAGGCCCTTGAGGCGTTTTAGAAACTCTGACACTAGGGTGTGTGGGATCGTTAGACCTTACTGCCCACACGATAAGAAGAAGAAGAAGAAGAGTATAACTATAGATTGTAGGTACACTAGTAAAAAGTATTCATATCACACTGAGTACCTATTTAAAAAACTTACTTACGTCATATCATGGAATAATTGAAAGAGTCTTTAATTTGTCGGCTAGACCAATTTACAGAGGACTCAAATTACTTATAATTTCTCTCGATCTACTATCTCAACATGTGTGGCCAGCGGCCTATTTAAAATCCAATGTGTTTGTTAGTTCGAGGAATTTGTTTAGCAAAAATATAACGTTCATTTTGTATAACTAATAAATAAACATTCTCGAATAAGACATTCATTTGATTTAATTATGTCACATTATGCCTACTAATTAGTGAATACAAATTTCTTTTTTTTAATAAATTAATTCAAATAAATTACTATTCCTACCACAGTTCTTAAGACTTGTTCGGTTGGTATATAGCAACATCTACATTAATATTATAAAGAGGAAAGATTTGTTTATTTGTTTGTATGTTTGTTTGTTTGAATTGAATAGGCTCCGAAACTACTGGACCGATTTGAAAAATTCTTTTAGCATTGGATAGCTACATTATCAGGGAGTAACATAGGCTATATATTATCCCCATATTCCCACGGGAACGGGAACTACGCGGGTGAAACCGCGTGTCGTCCACTAGTCTGTTATATCCTCATTTAAATTATCAGATAAAACAGAAACCCGACAGATTATATCAAGTCCAGCTCGAGGCAGTTATAAAGTTCACGCGATTTTCAAATTATTATAAATCACTCTCACATATTCCTCGTTAGCCCTGACAGTCATGTAATGGACCGTCGCGCGCGCACGTGGTTTTGTACGATTCTAGATCTTCGTTTAGGTCTAAATTTACATTTAGAGATCCGCAAGATAACGTTGAAACGCAAAAAAGTTTGCGTGGTTCCGTACCATAAACCAAAAAAATCAAGCTTGTATGGGAGCCCCCCCCCCCTTTAATGTTTATAATTTGTTGTTATAGCAGCAATAGAAAAACATTTTATGAAAAAAAATCAACTTTCTAACTATTACGGTTTCTGAGATGCAGCCCCCTGACAGACTGATGGGCGAACAGCGTAGGCTTAGTAATAGGGACCATTTCGTTGCGAAACCCTAAAAGCAAATATAGTAACATGTTTATGTGATTCAAAAGAAGGCAAACGTCGAATCCGACTCGGCTGGGCCGCGTTCGGAAAGTTGCGTGGTATCTTCTCGTCTCACACACTACAGTGTCTCAAGACGAAAGTCTATGACCAGTGCGTGTTGCCAGTGATGACTTGTAGAACCGAAACATAATCGCTTACAATGGGGCTCATCAGAAGGCTTAAAGTTAATCAAAGGGCAATGGAGAGGGCAATGCTTGGAGTTCCCTTGCGTGATCTAATCAGAAATGATGATATCCGCAAGAGAATCAAGCTTACTGACGTAGCCTGAGGGATCACCAAACTGAAGTGGCAGTGGGCAGGGCACATTGATCGCAGAACGGATGGTCGATGGGTCTGAAAGGTTCTGGAGGGGCGACCGCGTACACGAAGACACAACGTTGGAAGGAACAATGACCTAGTGAGGATCGCGGGTAGCCCATGGATGCGAGACGCACATGACCAGTTGTTGTAGCGATATTTGGGGGAGGTGTCCACTGCTGGACATAGTCCAATAGTGGACGATGATGATGATGATGACGTGATACAAAGCTTTTAAACAGTAAGCAGAATCAAATTATTTGCTCTGATTTTGAATATGGTAGCGTGGTAAGCCTAAGTTCGCACTATTGCGTTATTAGTATAAAGACAATTAAGTAGGGAATTATGATTTGATATAATGGGGTTTTTGAAATATTTTTCACAAAAACCCCAAGGTTAGTTCATGTCAACTTCCTTGCCTATCATGACTTGATGATGATAGGTTTAAAATAAAATATTAGTCACTTTTTAAAGGAAGGAAATGAATAAAATCCTTTTAATATAGGATTAAAATAGCTTTAAAATAATGAAGAGAACCCAATCTATTTTAATAAGATTCGTTATTTTAATTACAAGGAAAATATGGAACATTTGCCTATAACCACTTAATTAAAAAATCCAGAATAATATCTATTTTTGGTTTTGCAAGGATAATATTTTACATAGCTGACCCGCGCAACTTCGCTTGCGTCACAATTATCATTACCGCTCCGCTCCTATTCGTCTTAGCGTGATGATATATAGCCTATAGCCTTCCTCGATAAATGGGCTATCTAACACTGAAAGAATTTTTCAAATCGGACCAGTAGTTCCTGACATTAGCGCGTTCAAGCAAACAAACAAACAAACAAACTCTTCAGCTTTATATATTAGTATATAGATGATACCGTATAGGCAAAACTAACTTACCTATTAGATATGATATATCGAGCTTCCTACAGAAAGTAATTCTATAGTTTCTGTAAATACTTTTAAAACATATTTTATATGTTTTTAGGGTTCCGTACCGCAAAAGGAAAAAAAAGGTACCCTTATAGGATCACTTTGTTGTCCATTCGTATGTCTGTCAAGACCGTTTATTTTGGAAATGTTAGTTTTAGAGAATTTAACGTAAACAAAAGGATACGGTCGTTTATGCCGCAAAAAATATTTCGAATATTTCGACACTCTCAAGGGATTCAAAATGTATAGGGTATATCCCTTCGACCTAGAACTATGTTTGGGAAGTATCAATCAATCAATATCTTTATTTGTGGATCATAGTGTTGATCACATATTGTGGATCAAGTAATACTGTTTTATACTACAAGTATAGGGAAAGTCTTAAAAACTATACATTTGTAATTAAATCATGAAAAAAAAAGATCTCTAGGCTTGTTCGAGTTTTGGCATGTTGCACGCACATTGACATACAAACACGCTTTTTAATTGATATATAAGACTGATATTGTGATTTATCATGTTAACTGTTACAAGGTGGACCGATGACCTGGTGAAGATCGTGGGTAGCCGATGGATGCGAGACACGCAGGAACAGTTCTTGTAGCGACACTTGGGGGAGGCCTATGTCCAGCAGTGGACGTTTTTCGGCTGATATGATGATGATGATGATGTTTACCGTTGATTATTGTAATTGTATATTAAACTTTAGCTTTTTCCAACAATTCCCTCACTTTTACTAAAATTTTGTATAACCCGACCTAAGGTTTTTCATTCTGACTGTCCAAAATTAGCTTAAAAAAAAGTATAGTCCGGAACACCACTCAAAAATATTTATAATAATGAAATTCCTGTTTCGACTGGATCGGACGAAACTCAGTCGACTCATGTAAAATATCGATACTCAGCTGCATTTGGTAAGACTGGAATATAGTCGGGAAAAGGCTAAGCAGAGTTTGGAGTTTACTCTAATGACCTCAACATCAGAATATCCAGACCGCTAGGAAAGCTCAACGCCGTCTACCAGGCAGAATGCGTGGGCATAATCCCAGCGGTCCATACCATAGAAGCCAGGAGAGTGACAAATACTCACATTCGTATACTCACCGACAGCGCCTCAGTTCTCCAATCCCTAAGGAAGAATTACACTACCTCGAAACTTATACAAGAATGCCACAATGCACGCGTCACGGTGTCCAACCGCAACACTGTGACGCTGCAGTGGATAAAAGGCCGCGTCATTTCCTAGTGATCCACTGTAGGATCACTAGGAAATGACGCAGCCGATGAGCTGGCCAAGAGGGTATCTGATGCTGTGGCTGTTGGACCTGAACTCATAGTACCGCTCTCTTTTATCCAGCTGCGCACATGACTGCAAGGTGGGCTTTGGCACCAGGCTGCAGCCAGTCCAAGGAGGCTATGCCATCCCTAGACAGAAGACTGACCAGGCGCCTTCTGCAACTGGATAGGGGCAGCCTGCGAATGATGGCGGGGACCATCACCGGGCAGTGCTCATTGAACAAATATTTGCACACGATAAGTATTACGGACAGTCCTCTGTGCAGAGCATGCATGGAGGAGGAGGAAACGATATCCTTGAGTGCGCAGGCGTCACCGAAATACGGAGGAAAACAATATTTGCTCACAGATGTCCTGAACACGCTGGGAAGACTGATCTGTTTCTGGAGGGAGGTTGGCTGGTTGGAGTAACGACCGACATGGCTCACGCACAATGGTCCAAAATCAGGACTAAGTGCGGAAACCAAACCCCGATAGAATAGAAGTTTTTTTTTTTTTTTTTGATATTGTTGCGGAATTTGTTGGAAAGAGTCACCGCGGCCCTAGAACGCTAAGGGCATTTGGACAAACACGGGTTTTAGCCGGGGATAAGGGGGGGAATGACCATTTTTCGTCTAATTTCTTGAATAACTTCAAATCATTTATCATTTACTAGCTGACCCGCGCAACGTCGTCTGCGTCACAATTTTCATTACTGCTCCGGTCGTATTGGTCATAGCGTGCTATAGTAGCTTCCTCGATAAATGGGCTATCTAACAGTGAAAGAATTTTTCAAATCGGACCAGTAGTTCCTGAGATTAGCGCGTTCAAGCAAACAAACAGACAAACAAACTCTTTTTAGCTTTATATATTAGTATAGATTTACAAATACAAATATTAATCTATTAACTGGTTTTTATGTCACTAAAACAGTAAAACGCAATTGTTACATTATAGGTACACAAATAATAACAGTTTCACGCATTAAATTCTTGAATTCTTCAAAAAATAACAATTTAAAATATCAAAACAAAACCAATATACATTATTTAATAATATTATTATACATTTAAACTAAAGTTTAAACACACATCACAAATCGTAAGGCAACTACATCAACCGTGTTTTAGGTATCAAAAAACAAACTATAAATGACTACAGTGCATTCCTGAAGTGATAGGATGGACATGACTTTTTGTTGAGAAATTCGCTGACTGAATAAAAACATTGCGATATCAACCACTTTTTTAAAACTGCACAAAATTTCTGGTAAGGTAATTCAGTTATCCAGATCGGTAATGAGTTGTATATAAGTGGTGCCATATATACGCAGCTCCGTCTGAATAGTTCCTGGTCCCTGGGTACATGGATCTTTAGTAAATATTGAGTAACTTTCCGTTTGTTAAAATTGTTTTTAGCTTCAAAAAGTGAAGAATTAGCTTTAACAAATTTAGCGATTTCGTAAATATATATGCAAGGAACGGTAAGAAGCTTGTGTGATCTAAACACTAGTCTACATGATTCAGTCCAGTCCATGTTAAAGATAGAGCGAATGCATTTTTTTTGAGCTATCAGTATTCTTGAGATTTCACAAGAATTTCCCCAAACAATGATGCCATACCTGATAATGAAACATATATAAGCATGATACACCATCATAACAGTAGGTTTGGATGTCTCATCTTTTACTTTTTTCAAAGCAAAAACAAATCTATTAATTTTCATGCATATTTCATCAATGTGTTCTTTCCATGTGAAATGTTCATCCAGTGTTATACCAAGAAATTTAGTTTTGCTAACTTGTTTAACTAGTTGATTCTCATGAGATATTTGAAGTTTGAGATTTTTACTTTTATGTGTTTTGAAGTTTAATATTTTCGTTTTTTCTATATTTACTTTTAAATCATTGCTTTCTAACCATGTGATAATTTTATTGAAGGTGTTATTTAAGTCTGACTCGTAAGTTTCAATATTTTTGCAATCTAAGATAACGGTTGTGTCATCAGCAAAAAGAACACAATCTTTTCCGACTGCTTGAGGGAGATCGTTCACGTATACGAGAAATAATGGTGGCCCTAAAATGCTTCCTTGTGGTACACCAAATTTATTAAGTCGAGGTTGGGAATCAAAATTCATGAAACTGTTAATTTTGTTATCGTATTTAGTTATTCTTGTGATCTGACATCTATTCTATAGATAAGATTTAAACCATTCTAGGGCTGGTCCTCTTATACCGATTTTATTCAATTTATCGATGAGAACCGAATGGTGCACAAAATCGAAAGCTTTGCTTAAATCTAAGAACAGAGCTGATGTTGTTATTTTATCGTTAATGTTATTTAAAATCGATTTGACCAGATTAAACGCTGCAAGAGAAGTTGATCTGTTTTTCCTAAACCCATACTGTTCTTTAGCAAGACTATTGTACCTATCAAAAAAGAGAGAATTCTCTTATACATGACTCTTTCGAAGACCTTCGATAGAATCGGTAATAGCGCAATAGGACGGTAATTATTTTTATCGGTTTTAACGCCTTTTTTATGAAATGGCTTTATTACAGATACCTTAAGTTTAACCGGAAAACAACCTTGCTCTAATGACAAGTTGATGATGTAAAAAAGTGGTTCTGCGACGTACGGAGCGATGTTTTTTAGGAGATCTGTAGTGATATCGTCATAGCCGGCTGCCTTGGTGCTTTTTAATGTTTTTAATATGGAAAAAAATTCAGAAGGATTTGTTGGATTTCAAAATATGCTGTTGTCATTGCTTTTAATATTATTAAGACTGTTAGTGTTTTTTTGAAAAGATGTGTTGGTTTCAACGAAATCAAAACCATTTATTTTAAAATTACGAAAAAAATATAATTAAAACCTCCACAGTAAGCCCTTTCATTTGATATGTCACATGATATTGTTCAAAAAACTTTTTTTTTATTTTCTTTTAGTTTGACCCCAAAAGTGACTCCCATACTAAAAATTTAATAATTTACGTAACGCGTCCGTGTGTGGGTCATAAAAGTCCATATGTGTACCAAATTTCAACAGAATCGGTGCAGTGGATCCGGAGAAAACTGACTGACAGACGGACAGACAGACAGACACCCGAGTGATCCTACAAGGGTTCCTTTTTATACGGAACCCTAAAAAAAGTTGATGATTGCTGATAAAAGGTTATAAAACAATGAGGCCACTTTAATTCTCTTGACCTGTGATTTTTCATTAACACACGTGTGTGCCATTGGGCGTCAACTGAAATTGACACATAATGACATCCCACATGCCATACCAAATCAAACGGTTTAAACTTCTTTAAAAAAAAAACGCAATGTTTAATAACCTATGGCCCCCGATCGTCCAAAAAACATAGCGGCCGCCGATTTTTTTTACAGTAAATTATGCAATTGTTGTTGCGTCGCGACGGCTAATACGACCGGGTGTTCACAGGTTAAAATTATTTTAGATACCTATAAGTCAAGAAGGATTTTCAATACCTAAAATGCATTGGACCATCAAAACATAAAGTTGCCAGGAGTCGAATTCCTTGGCAAAACAATGCACGCACTTTAAGACAGTCAGATTATTTCTCTTTTCACATGTATAGGTAGGTACTTCTATAGTAAAGCCTACGGAACCAAATTAGAATACTAGTCGATAAACGACCATTCTCCCGCCGTTTCTTAGTCATAAGCTCACGACAGTCTCTTCGCAGAAATGGACAAAAGGATCACTCCGAAAAATGACCAAAAATAAATTCGCCGGTCACACTGAAAAAAAAATACCAACTGTCCGAATGAGTAGAGAATTCAGAGACAAAGAGAAGACGAGTTTTCTATACATTATAATCAACATGATATTATAATGGCAATTACTTATTATATTTTATTATTCCTACGGTTTATCATCAGTTTCAAAACTCGTTAGATTTAAAAAAAATAAGAAATAATTTGGTCAGTTGAAATAAAATAAATGGCTATATACGTAGATTAAAGATAGCAACAGTGATTGAACCGATTTCTGATATATCAATAATCTAAAACTGTAGATTAAGTTACCCACACTACAAAACGATAAGAAAGCCAGTTTATAAACAAATCACCTGAATTAGCTTGACGTCACTATGGTAGGCGCCAAATTAATGTGCAATAATATATGTGCACATACATTTATTAACCTTCTTAATATCAAAAACTGAAAATAAGACCTAAACCTGTCCTGAATCAACTTCTATCGTGATCCTTTACGTTTTCTAGTAATGAAAAACGATTTATAATTTATTGTTCGGGTATCTACGAAGGGATATTAGGGGAAGGTATATGTTCTGTATTGCAAGTTTATCTGGCACCTACCATACTGCTCGACGTTGCCTAGGTACAGTTGATTCACTTGTCGGTTTTTCCGCCATCATTTTCAACATTGTATAAAGTGAGCCTTCTCCATATTTTTCGTTTCATTTTGTCGCGCGGCCGACTCTGGCGCAGGCGCTAAGCCAGTCTCAGACTTCCCGCGCGCTAGTATAGATGCGCGAGCGCTTCCGAAGTGCTAGCGATTCCAAAATACGATCTTTTAGTACGAAAAAAATGTGATACAAAGTTTTATAAATTAATTTATCTTAATTCGGTGATGGTGATTATGTTTATATTAAATTAGTGTTGTGTTTCTTTATTAGTGATAAATTGGAATTTAAAAGTTCAACATGAAAATTATTATGTGAGTATATATTTTTCTTTTTTTTTGAGTGTAATAGTAAGGAACTGGTTTCGCGGGTTATTTCTAAGTTATTCATATGTTTTATAGATGTTTATAATGATTCTGTTCTATAGGTTACCTAAAAAACTGTGTATTATTTACCTAATCCAATATATTTTTAATGCATCAGCGAGATATACGCACAAATTATGTTATTATTTTCCTGTATATTTGTTAAAACATTGTCAAGTAAAATTTCATTACGATTATCATCTACACTTCTACACTAATATTATAAAGAGGAAAGATTGGTTTGTTTGTTTGAATTGAATAGGCTCCGAAACTACTGGACCGATTTGAAAAATTCTTTTAGCATTGGATAGCTACATTATCAGGGAGTAACATAGGCTATATTATCCCCGTACTCCCACGGGAACGGGAACTACGTGGGTGAAACCGCGTGACGTCCACTAGTCATAGATAAAAAACATAAACCTCCTCCTGGCGCAGTCGGGTAAAAATAACTATTTGCACGTACACGCAAAAATTACTGCTACGTGCAAATTGACTTTATGACAATTATTTTTTAAGTCTTTTTAGGCCATCTGTCTAAATTGGTCAAATAGTCTTACATGGAGTTCATAAACCTCCAAATAAGGTAAACAATAGAAAAACATTAACTGTAGTGCTCATTAGCTTTAGGCGATTAAACTAAATCAGCCATGAAGTGACACACACACTAACATTTAGGTTATTTTATTGACCAATACCTAGTTGACTGATAAAAAGCATTTAAACTAACTAAAAGTAGCATTTACTAAAAAGTATTGCTCAATTTTCTGTTGTTATTTGATCATTGCATCTTACCGTTTTGGATTGGTAAATTGATAATGAATTTGACACATGTGACTGTCGTTCGCATTCGCATGTCAGTGGCTAAATGTCAACAAAATAACCTTAATTTCGGAAGTCGGTGTTAAAAAACAAAGATAAAATACCAAAAACACCGACTTCCGAAATTATTTTATACTTTGTAGTAGTATCTAGCAAAAAAATTAAAACTACTCAACCAAACTGAATCAAATTTTTACGGGACCAAATGGCAAGTATACCGCATCGAAATAAAAAAGAATCAGAAACCTCGGAGTAATCGGTGTAAATACATTTTAAAAAAATACCCACCGAATTAAGAACCTCCTCCTTTTTTGGAAGTCGGTTAAAAAAGCCTTGATTCCTCTACACATTTTTGACAGATATTGCAATTGAGGTGGAAATTGGCCCTCGAACCCCCATTTTGCTTCTTTGATGATAAATAATATATACCCATATCTTACTTTTACTTTTTACCCGACTGTCAAGGAAAGGTTATGTATTTCGCGTGTATCCTGTACGTTTTTTTTTGTTTTTGTTACCTCGTACCTTCCAAACGACTGACTGGATTTCGACTATTAAGGTGTCGCTAGATTCATTTCAAAAATCCAAGTGTCATTAGATAGGTGTTTTAAAAAAAACGATATGGCGGATTTTGGACGCTTAATTGTAAGTCGTTAATATTTTTTTTTACCAAATCAGATTTTTTTTTATTTTAGAGTATCAAAATGAAGAAAATTAAATGGAGGTAATAAAATATGTATAAGCTATAAGTATTAATTCAATTAGGACACAGTTTTCGTATACAAAAGTGTCCCGGTTGACTTTTTTGTAGACGGTTTTTTTGATTTTTCTAATTTGCTACTTGTTATCTATTGGGCACACATAGCTCAGCACTTGTTGGAACGTAAAATATTGAAAAAAGTGATACCTATTGTATATTGAATTGACAAAATCATTCAATCAACTGGGTATCATACAAGTTCTAATAGATTATCAATTATTACAAAATAAAATAAAATTAGCTAGCAAAACTTCACAAACGCTATGGGTAATTAATGTTTAAATGCCATAAAAAAAGAACTGATTGTTCACGTTATTTCATGCGATCTATTTTACAATATAAGTATTGATCTATCACTGTCTATCAGGATGACACAAAAAAAGTTTAGTATAGTTGTCAAAAAATAAAAGGCCTGTTTTGACAGCAGGATACAACATTGTTTTACTAGTAATTATGAAAGAGACATAAAAATAAATCTCTTTCGCACTTAGTGGTAAAGCAATCTTCTATCCCTTTCTACTCAGCTGTCAAATCGGACTTTTTAGATTTTGGTGACTAACACTACCTACGGTCATTGACCTCATAGTGTAATACTGGAAGTATAAAAAACATTTTTTTTTGTTATGTCGCTTATATTTTGTTACCAAGTTAATGGCTTGCTGAGGTCTGGTAGGGAGTCGCTTCATGTAAAATACTGGTATACAGTTGAATCCAGTTTGATTGGAAGCCGAATCCAATATAGCTGGGAAAAGGCTAGGCAGATGATAATGATCGTGTTTAACATTCCTGCGAAGTCTCATTCACTAATTTAATTTGACCCTGCATAAATAACTAAGCAAGTACAAGTGCACTACTCACTACAAACATTGGAGTAGAGTTACGCTGACTCTGTAGAAGTGTAAATCAATGCAAAGCCTACGAACCACATAACGTCTCTTTTATCTTGGTTTTATCGTTAGACTTCGGTTTCGTAGAGAGCTAGATGTGTTACATGTAGGTATAAGTACTTTTATTGTGTAGTGATGTGGCTCCCCAGTTTTAATATCCTTGCAGCTTATACAACAATATTTAATATAGTGTAATTAATTAAAATTTATTAATTATAAAAGGAGGAGCTCGTCGCTAAAGAATTACTTACAGCCACACGAGCCGATCATCCTGCCAGGGTTGCGAATTTTTTTTCGTAAGAATCACCGCGGCCCTGGAAATCAAAGGGCATCAGTAGGAACACGGATGGGTTTTAGTCACTAAGAGTTTAACACTCCCTTCCACCCGCCCAGAGCGGTGGGAGTTTTTGAAGACATTCCAACTTAAAAAAAAATTGGGTCAGACTTCAAGGTCAAGCAACGCTTGCCGAGGTCGGTCTGTGGATGGGTCACCATATTAAGATACTGAGATTCTTTCCGTCCCTCGAAAAGCACGTTAAGTCCAGTAAAGTTGGTCCCAGCTGTCATTTCTAGAGCCGTCGTTACGGATTGTCAGAAAATCTGAATCCAGTCTTACCAAGAAGTACCGTGTAGACAGTTTATGGGTTGCTAAGGTCTGGAATGCTCCGTGTTAAATACTGGTATTCAGCTGAATCCGGTTTGATTGGAAGCCTACCCCAATATAGTTGGGAAAAGACTATGCAGATGATAAATTAATAAAAAAATATCTTAACATTGTACTTTACAGTATATTTTAAACTAATTTAATTTTGGTGTGCATTAACATTACGTCTAAATGTAATTACCGAGTAACCATGGCAGATAAGGTTTTTTTTTTTTGTTAGGTATAAAGAATTTTAAAGCAATTTTTAAAATATTTTATTTTTATTTTTTACCACGTGATATCAACAATATCACATTACAAAATATCTATCGATATCTAGCAACTTTTTAAAATTAGTTAGTTCAAGAATCTCCACTTCTACGCCTACTACCAATATAATTTTAGAAATAATAAATGATGTCCTAAAAGCCCTTCACCATTCCTACTGAAAATAAAAATTAAAACAAGAACAGAAAAGTAATAGATTCTCTTTAATGTGAACATTTTCATTGACCATGAACATGACCGAGACCGATCGTTAATATAAATAAACAGAGTGACTCATTCCACTTTAGAATAATTCACAGAGCCGAATAATATAAATTTCATTGATGGACAGCTATCTTACTATGTGAGAACAGAATTAGGTGTCAGGTAAAAAATAACATAAACCGTTAAACAATTTTTTTTAAGCACTTAGCTTTATATGTATTATTTTTTTGCTGTCGGCTCTTCTCTATAAGACACTAGTGATGGGTCGTTGAAGGTTTTTCCGTCAACGAAACGTTAACGTTGAATTGCGTTTGTCAACTAGTTGATCAACTAGTTAATTTCGTCAACGAGTTAACGTGTTACAAACGTCAACTTGCATGAACGATAAACGCCTAAACGCTTTTATTAACGTATGCTGTTGTAATGTTAATTTACGAACAATTTGATGCAGTTTGCGGGAGTTTTATTGTTAAAGAAATATAATTTACGTACGTTGAAAATAACAAAACGTTGGGTTCATTTTCTCGTTTCGTCAAACGAGTTGAATTTATAAACGTCGTTGTCTCGTAACTCGTTGACGAATTCAACGAGTTGATTTGTACACGGTCAACGTTAATCCCGTTGAAGAGACATCAACGTTGATTCAACTAGTTCGTTGATTCAACGCCCATCACTATAAGACACAGAAACCAAAACCTAACAGCGGGTCTCAAAGCCACTTTAGCAGAATCATATTAGAATCTTAATATTAACCACGCAACAATCTGTCAAATTTAATTTTCATCTTCTCTAACGCATTAGGTTCAAGGTTGATTGGGAAAATTTGACAGTGACGAGTAGCGTGATTTGCTTTCTGATTCTGCTACTGTGGCCTTTTTAGACCCTCAGATCGTACAGTTACTAATATTAGTTTTATAAGAAACTAGCTTTATCCCGTGACTTTGTAAGCTTACATCCCGTTTTTTCCCGTTCCCGTGAGAATTTCGGGAGATCCTCTCTTCAATCTATGAAATAGATAAATATTTAGATTCTTCATACGTTCTTACGCTTAGCAAACAAATTGAGGTACCTTTTCAGTTTTTAGACATTCTTGCTTTTAGAAAACACTATGAAGACTTGAAAAAATTGAAATCTTCAAGCGTTTCTTCTTCTTCTTTGCGGTGTTAGCTTTCTTAAGGCTGCTCTCGAGAAATGCTTAAAAACAGCGTGCAGATGAAGCAACTTTTCGTCGGCATTGACTGAGAAATTACATCTGAAAAAATAGGTAGCAATCTACGTGACATGATACGAAATTTGGTTTAGCCAGAATTTATGTATCTGTATCATATAATAAGAAAAAAAAATCACCAAATCAACTCCAAATCATTGAGATGAAACCTTTTTAATCCTTCATTTTTTAACAAAAGTGAAAAAAAATATATCTACTGCTTTGCAATACAAACGAAAATAGTTTGGTTTTGTATTTTTTTTAAATATATGTTTTTTTTTTATAATAAATTAAAAATGCGAGTAGCGGAGTCGCGAGTAGAGGCGTAGTTAGCGTCGTTTATATGCACAAGGTCATTGGCATGTATACCTTAAGATGACAACATACGCCAGTGACCTTGGAGGAATAAAACGCACACTCGTTTAACACCCGCGCGACCCAAAATTCAGTTGTTTTTTATACTTTCCTTATTATTCTGTGACTTTAAAAAAAATAGCTGTATATCAAAATGTAAACAGTTAAATTGTCTTTGAGATAGTGCAAATTCCATCAAAATACGCCCGGCGGTTTTGTTCCGATGGTCGTTTTTATGTCCGTGTTAGACATAACTTTACAAATTAACGAATAAAACTCGAAGTTTTCATATATCAAGTTATTAAAAAGAATAGTCTTATGAATCATAGTTTTTTCAAAAAATTACGGCTAGCCGTAAAGACGTGATACACATTTTACAATCAGCTACTAAGCCGTATTTGCGCCCGGCGCTTCTCTTCGCTGGTAAGCATCGTTGTCCGTAAGGCCAAGCTTTTCTATGGCCTTCCGGATTTTTGACATCCAGGTAGTTTGTGGTCTGAGGTAGACCACTCTTTCTTGTAGCCATGGAAAGGCACTTTTTCACGACATGGTCATCGGGTCTACGTACAACAGGTGTGGTACCTGTTGTACGTAGACCCGATGACCATGTCTCTGGTCCTTGTCCTTGGCCTGGACTCTGAGATCTTCAAGCATTTATATAATAAAAAATACAAAATGGCTTGACTGTATCTGACATTACATAGGAGCCAAACTTTACAAAACATAATTTTGCAAACTATTCAAGCGTCAATCATTATCGATATAAATGCATTACGTGATGAATAAAACGATTTGCATTGAATACTAATTATTATTTAGCAACACAAAGCACAATTATTATTATTTGCATAAAAAGCATATTTTGATTTTAAATTGCATATTTACGTATTTGCATTTCATTTTTGGGATCCAAGTCGCGTTTTGCAACGTAGTTGATTGTTTTATTCATATGAAAACTGTCGTTAAAGATTTTCCTATCGTCGTTCAAGTGCTTTCCTACAAATTATATGAAAAATTGTTTTTTCATGCTAACTATGAAATAAGAAACATACTTTATGTGATTTTCTCATTTAATGCTCAGCTTAAAGTCCCGCATAATAACTACTACAAAGATATATTATATTAACTTAACCTGGTACACTATAATGGCCTACTATAAATAAGTATTTTATTACAGAGTTTACTATCCTCAAGTTAGTTATTTCAAGGTTTGGACTTAAAATAGTCTTGAACTTGAGGAAAAACTAGTCTTAAAATCAATTTTAACTCGTATGCCTTGACAGTGTAGATTTTGAACGTAAACCATACATCAGAATGTATGTCAAAACCAGGTACCTTTAAGATTTTTGATTAAACATCTGCAGCGTCCCAAGAATGTAAAAGCTTCGCTTCGTAGTATTGAAACAAAACATAATCTTACTGTTAATAATTTGAACGTATTCAGATTTTATAATTACTAACATAGACCAAGAATTGTCGAGTTAAAGTGGCAGTGGGCAGGGCACGGTTGATGGGGACAAAAGATTCTGGAGTAGCGACCGTGTACTCATAAGGTGGAACGATGACTTGGTGAAAGCCACGAGCATGCGTTGGATGCGAGACGCACAGGACAGGTCGATGTAGCGACACTTCAGGGAGGCCTATGTCCGGCTGTGGACGAATTTCGGCTGAAATTATCATGATAATCTAGAAAACTACACTATTGGCTTTCCACGACTATTTATACCTATGTATGTTAATGCTCATGACATAACCTATTCGATAATCCTCAAAACCATTCCACGCATAATAAAATTACAAAAGCAAAACAGTGACACTTTAGCGCCGATTTTCTTGTTTTACGCCCTGACACATAATTTTCACGATGCTTGCCAAATTTTGTACAAGCGGCAAAACCACAGAGTACGGAGTCGACACGTGAGGCGGTGTAGTGAAAACTTTCCAAACGAGGTTATTGTGTCAGTAAATGTCACGGTTCATGTACACAAGAAGTTGAGGACCCGTGACAGTTGTGACTTTGGTTATAACAGCCGAAACAAAGCTTATTAATATAATTATAATAATTAGCGGCCTGCCCCAGCTTCACAAATATACAAAAAAAAAACAAAATCTCGACAATGTTAAAAAAAAAACATGCTAGCCACAGTCGAGCAAAACAAAAAGAAAAACAGCCAGAAATATACTATTTTCAACCACAGCAGCTCCTGAAAGCCAGAATCAGCTGTGGGGAACACCAGAAAAACGCCGTCGAGTCAATAAAACCTAACTAGTCGCAGAGAAACAATGGAACTGTCATGTTTTATGTAACGAAATTAATAAAAAAAGACAAGCGAAGAAGTAAGAAAAACAAAATTAAAAAAAAAAAAATTGGTCACACCATCCTCAATTAATCTCTCATATGCACATGCGGCACTTTATTTTTGTTTATACAGCATCTAACACGATGAACGCAAAACCTGAAATCATTGTACATATCATTATGATGACTTTTACTATGGGACCAACCCTGAAATTGCGGAAAAAAATAATGATGAGTACAATAACCCCATTTCACTTAATGCGCTTTTTCTGTTGCACATTTTATGCATTGAATATATGTGGCGTCTCTAACCGTACCTATCCCGTACTCTATAGCCAATACCAATGTATATAAAATCCTAATATGTTTGTGTTGCATTAAAATCTCCTGAACTCCTAAAGTTACGTGACAAGATGCAATAGAAGGCATAAGTTAAGCCGGACTCACAATACTAAAGTTCGCTGAACTTGTAAGATAATTTTATCTTGAATATATTTTCGTCTTCTGTAGGTAAATTCTGATTAATACAGTGCACCTACACAGGTAAATTATTGTAATTTACTTGATATGAATTTAAGAGGACTTTTCCTCTGTCTGGCAACATTATTTACTTACGTCAGTTTCCTTAAGTAAAAATAGAATGATGAAAAAATATATAATGCATGAGTAGTGTAACCTAAATAAACAGTCAGAGAAGTAACCGTTGCACTAGATCATTGCCATGCCTATCTAGCAATTTCTTTATTATCATCAGCTGATAGACGTCCACTGCTGGACATAGACCTCACCCAAGTGGCACCACAACCACCGGTCCTGTGCGTCTTGCATCCATCGGCTACCCGTGACACTCACCAGGTCATAGGTCCACCTTGTGGGAGGCCTTCCAGCGCTGCGTCTTCCGGTATGCGGTCGCCGCTCCAGAACTTTTCGGCCCCATCGACCATCTGTTCTGCGCGCAATGTGCCCTGCCCACTACCACTTCAGTTCGGTCTATGTTGGTAACCTTGGTACTCTTGCGGATATCATCAATCCTGATTCGGTCACGCAAGGAAACTCCAAGCATTGCCATCTCCATTGTCCTTTGGGTGACTTTAAGCCATAATATTTTCAACCACTACAACTCCTGAGAGCCAGAACCAACAGTGGCGTTTTCTAAGGACAGTATAAACCTGAATATCGTAATAATCTCTATTTTCAGTCATCAATTTCTTTGATTTTGCGGCCTTAAGCTTTGTCAGCCAGTGTATTTTAAAAATCAAAGCCGCTTACAAGTACCCTTAAGAAAGTTCCTTTAGTCCCAAAATGGGCAATTTCAGCAGATTTTTTATTACCCTTAGCCAGTGCTCGTTGAGAAAATTTTAAAGGGCGTAAACGAAAACCCGTAAGTCTTTACCGTTTTTAAATCGTCTTTCCTGAGTTGGTAGGCTCGTAAAATCCGAATTTAACTATTATGTGCTTGGGTGCTGAATAAAATTTGTCGTTTGTTTTGTATTAAATTGTTCCTTCAGACGTGGATGTTAGACTTTATGACGTCATACGTTTTAGTGTTCATTTAATTACTTCGAAGGTCTAAGATGAGTACATTGGGTCCTTAGGTATCTCCTTAAAACTCAGTGTCATTAACTAAGTAACAACTTAGACCGCTGTTAAGTTTTGATTTGCTAAACAAATATATAATAGTCTATCACGTTATTTGTTTATATTGGCTCGCAGTAACTACTTTTTCAGAATGCAGGAAAATACCTTTATAGAACACTAGTTTCTGCCAGCAGCTTCGCCCGCGTGGGCCCTAGGAAACATACTCCTGGGATAAAAAGTAGCCTATGTCCTTTTTCAGGCTCTAGACTACCTGTGTAGCAAATTTCATTTAAATCGGTTTAGGAGTTTTGCCGTGAAAGCGCGACAGACAGACAGAGTTACTTTCGCATTTATAATATTATAGTAAGGATTAGTAAGGATGTAATTTAATTAGAAGGAAAACTGCATTCAAACCCACCGATGCTAATGCTACAAAAAACCGGCAGGACAGAATTTCCCAAGTACATAGGTACTTAAATTCCTCAATGTACGATATTATAAAAGGAAAATATGTGACAGAACCTTCGCATTAATAAATCAATCTGTCACGTGTTTTTCCCGGCGACAATTAAAAATAAACACTGTTTTTATCTTCATCAAGAACAGTGGTATTTTTATGTAATTTAAATCCAAATGTCAGTTTAAATTCACATTTAATATTGATTTTAACTTTGCAATTAGTCAAGAAGTTTTGGTAAAAAAAAAAAAAATATTTCTATTCGCGAAGAAGAGGAATGAAATATCGCAAATCTGTAGGCTTTTTATTACAGAATATAAGAATTAAAAAAAAAACCTAAATAATAAGTTATCCACCTTGTATAGTGTTGTTGTTGCCTTGTGTAATAAATGAAATAAACTTACTTTATTTTCTTAGATACATCAAAAATCAGGGCCGGATTGAAACCCGAAACCGGCCCGGGCATTTTAGAGGTAGTCGGCTCTCCTCCCTAAAGAGTGAGGAAAACTACTCAGTACCGAAAGCGCAAGGCCTGTGGTGAACTACTTTTACTAAGGGGGGCCCTTTATTTTTTTTTAATAGCAAAAGAAAGGCCCACCGGGCATCCAGCCCATCGAGTATTTGCCCAAATTGCCCTATGGCTAGTCCGGGCTTGTCAAAAACTCACCCTATATTGGCCTTCTTAGTGTTACTGTCCGATTGTGGGGCACCAGACACATCTTATATAGATAAGAAACGTCATTGGTAGTCACGCTCACAGCACATTGGCGATAAGAGATTTATCAGTACCAGTTTTCCCTACGCTAGTTTTCTTTACCATTAATCATAATGAGAATTCTTGTATCGATGAAAAAAAAAACCACGCACAATCTGCGACAGACCAAACGTGCCAAAATGTGAGTTAAAGGTTTTTTTTTTGGATTCAGCAATTCCAACCATTCGAGTCATTGTTCAACACCATACACTGCGATCGACAACCCGCCTGCCAAGCGTGGCGATTATGGCAAACCCCCCCCCCCATCTTGGGGGAGGCCTATATCCAGTAGTGGACGACTTTCGGCAGAAATGATGATGATGATGAATTATTGTTTTGGGAATACAGCAAATTTATGTGCGTACAGCTAAGGAATGACATTTCCAGCAGGAGTTTGTGTTTCCTTGTAGTTATATCTTGGGGTCTTTAAGTCAAGAGTTGATAGGTCGACACAATTTTTTCATAGAAAACATTATTAACTTCGTTAATATTTGCACATATCACCATATTGTTGAACCGGAACTGTGATAAGAAGGATCTCATAATAGGCACTCGCTAGAAAAAAAATATTGTGAAATAACGAACTTCAAAGTTCTTGAGTATCATAGCAATACAATAGATCAACTTTTATCTGACCTCATACCCCTAAAATACGTAAAACTAATAATTAGGCACTATTATTTTTATCGGACACTTCTTTTTTATATCATTACTTCTAGTTCACAAAAAGACCAAATAATATTTTGATTGCATTTTGGGGAGTGTGCGACGAAATTGCATGATTTAATTCCGCCAAGCCCGTTCCATCATCGGACCACAAGACGAACGGCGATGCGCCACCGGTACATGGTGGACATCCCACCCACACGCACAAAACGTTTTGGGAACACATTCATATTGCGTCAAGCTATGGAGTGGAATTCCCTTCCAGAGTCTGTGTTTCCAGATAGCTACAACCTGGGAGTCCTTAAGACAAGAGTGAATAGGTTGCTTCTAGGCAAACGTGCTCCATCATCGACCGCATCATCACTTACCATCAGGTGAGATAGTGGTCAAACGTATGCCTATTTATAGTTAAAAAAAATAAATGTATTTTGATTAACCTATTTCTTAAGCTTTCAATCTATTGATTTTTTATATCCCTTCATATCTATATCTTCTTTTATTAGTTTTTCCACGTGACTATTAATTTGAACTGCTTTGATTTCAGCCAAGATATGATCAAAGATATTTTCCTTTAAAGTTATGTGACATTTTTCTTATTATTACTTTAGTAGACTATTTTGAGCCACGTGATCAAATAAACAAACAACTACTATAGTGGATGCTATATTTCAAAGGCAAAAATCACACGGATGGTTAGCATAATAATATTATTCGTGTCACAGATATTTGGCCGACTGTCTATGTATTTAGTTTTAGTATCCACCATATGGGATGCCCGGAGTTTATTGCTGCGGACATTCTAGCACTTTATAGTGGTTTTGATGACATTATAACGATGAGACTGTGTGAAATAATAGCCTAAGTCAGGATATTTTCTGTTTAATTCTAGCCTAGCTAAAATTAAACTGAAAATATCCTGGCCCGGGAATTTAGTTTCTACAACAAATAGCGTCTGCTTCTTGACATGCTAAGCCCCATTTATATAATGTAAGTTTTTGACTGTCATATAAAATAGAATTGAAGAAGTTAGGAACCTTTTCTGTTGCTACGACTTATAAGAGACTACATAGACTTATTAGTAGGTAATGACACAGGCAATTAAATTGTAAATCAGCGTTTACAAATGAAAAGAGACAACAGCGTCCTCCAGTCTACGTATGATAATTTGGGCCATCAGACGTTTTGAAAATTATATATTACAGGAATTTTAAGTTTTGAGATCGTAGTACTGTGATACAACCTCCTTGGATTTCTCACCCTCCGGGGACCTCCGTCAATTTAATAATAAAAAAAGCTTTAGAAGAATTAGGAATTTAGAATAGGTTCAAATATTGACATACAATGATTGATTTGTTTTTATGACGGTTCTGTAAAAGTTTTTCTTGAGAGCACCCGCTTAATATAATGATCTCTTAAATCGCTTAAAGTCTTTTTTATTCACATCGATCCCGGGACGTTCCAGAAGCCCTAATCGGAACGTCCACAATACCTACTCTTTCAGAATTTGAAATTTTGTAACCGTGGTACATGGAAATTGAAAATACATGGAACATGGAATTTTGAAGCCGTTGAAAATGGGAATTGAATATTTTGAAACGCGGTCGATACTTGTTTCTCTATTTTGACAATTGGTAGCTGCCTGGGCCCTATATAATAATATAACTGACAATGACATAACTGTAACAATTTCGTGACAAGTGATGTTTAATAAAGCAGATAATGTATGAAATAAACTTACAAAATTGTCAAATTGTCAGATTGTCGCTTGTCACCTATCGCCTGTCAGTTTTATTAAATAGGCCCCTGGTGACATTTATCCTTGAAACTTTCATAATAAAGCAACACAGCAATTTCCTTGGTTGTCTTCTCTTCTGTGCAATGTGTCTCGCTACTAGTTTTTGGCGTATCACCGTACATTTCCAATATTGCCCGTGTTGACACCTATGAATGTCACCTGTATGAAACGTGACTAGATCCTGCCTTCTGATGCCAATGCAAACTTAAAAGAAAATTGGAATGGCAATATGGGAGGTAAGATTCATTTTAAACCTCATGTTAAAAGTGAATTGAGAACTACCTATTAGTTTACATACAGCGAGGCATAAAGAAGCGCTAATTTTCTAAATGATAATTATTTTTGACGTCTTATAAATGGATGAACACCAGCTGCATGCACGAAAAAGTGTCACGGTCACGTTCCGCACGTTCAATTTTTTTCTTATGACGTTATCACGTAAAATTATCGTCCGTAAAACGAATTTACAGACAGCCAATTTTTTTCATAAGTCAAATCTGCGGACTATTTGAAAAAAATATAAACAAGTAAAACTTTTCAAACAGCCAAAAACTTGCAAAATTAAACACACTAGATTTAAAATGTTTATTTCTTGTAGACAGAAAAAATCTTGCAAAATTAACCACACTAGATTTGAAATGTTTATTTCTTGTAGATTAGATAAACTAAACAGTCCATTTTGATTTACTTTGATATCATACTCGTTCCTATTTCCAACCAACGATAATTTTAATTTAAATCAGTTGAGTTAAAGCTACCTGAAATCCAATCTAGCATAAATTCAGTGCGTGTCAAGTTTAAGATAACAATAGTTTAAGTACATAAATGTCTACTAGATCACGCCCACGTGTGCCTTTAACCGGTTCCTTTAGCAGTAATAGGTACTCTGCAAAACCGCTGGGCAATATTCAACCAATAAGATTGTTTTTAGGGTTCGATACGCGAATGGTATCCTCTTTCTAAATGCGGACCGCGTATTTTTTTTGTAACGCACGTTTTACGAATGCACGGTCACGGCGCTGTGAATGACCAAAAAACAGTGCTGTCTGCGTCTAAATTTCGTTTAATGTGTATTAGCGCGCATCATCTGCATGTCGTCGGCTCTTTAAAAAACGCACTGTGCAACGGCCCTAAGTCTCCACTATCCTTCCGCCTGTCAGTGAGCCAGTTATTTTTCAATATTATGCATGTTTAAGGAACTGTTACTGAATAGTTTTGTTCTCTCTTTCATAGACTTGGTTCGGAACCCTTTGCACGCGAGTCAGAATCCCACTTGGCTTATCAAAACATTTACAGAAAATTATTGTTGTAATAATCTCGTCTCCTTATTCGTTTGTCGCATAAAAAGTACTTTCTCCTTTTTTATTAAGGAATTGGCTTGCTCTTGACCTCTATCACGCCTTATGGAGAGCGAGCGTGCCCAGAAGATGCCTGTTCACTCTTGCTTTGAAGGCAGATGGGTTATAAGTAGAAAGGAACACAGACGCTGTGAAGGAGAAGCGCTGAGTACGACTAGTCAAGATATCGACCAAGTGCGGACGGTACCCTGCAGTTCGTCTGGTATTCCGGTAGTAAAAGGGCGATGGTGGGATCAGGTCGTCGAGTTCCTGCGCACACTCTCCGTAGGACACCTCCCTCTCCCTTTCCTCAAATCCCAAATCTACATAGAGACAAGATGGTCTTTGGAGGTCGTAAAAACTGGTCTTTCTAGGTGTTAATCGTACAACAGTAAGAGGTGCGTGTGTTGTCAATTAGACCTCCATAAACACATCGTGGAGAACAGTTAAACAAGAATGTTGTAGTTTGTCATACAATGCCATTGATGTCTTCATTTTACTGTTTGGTTGTCTTGAATCCATTGATAGCTTGTATTTATTCTTGTGTGCACTAATGTTTTCTCTTTTATTAAGGTATTCTTAGGACCCCTGTTTAGCCATGGGATACAAGGGACTTTGGTCTAGGGACTTTGATTTCTTGTATCCTTATCTACTTATTCAACCAATACTTTCTCTTTTATAACAACCTCCCGTACAGGTTAGACTTTCCACATTAGGTTTTATTTTATTAAAACGGTTGCCGGTTGTTGGTTTTCAATTTTATCATTAGTTCTTTCCCTATGTTATTTTTTTTTATTTGTGATGGGTTTGCTCTTGACTCTAGTCTAGGTCAGAGATGACAGAGACAAAGTCTACGATGGAGCGAGCTTACTCAGAAGGAGCCTGTTCACTCTAACTTTGAAGAGATTAAGGTTGTAAGCGTTTGGAAACACAGACGCAAGCAGAGAGTTCCACTCCTTTACTGTGCACATTATAAAAGACGTTTGGAAACGCTTAGCGCACTAAGCGTTTCTAAACGTCTTTTATTAATTGGTGGAATAGCAACAAGGTAAAATGTTAGTTTTGTTTTCTAGCACTTATGAAGCGACTGTCTAAATTAAAACTTTACAATTCAATTGCTGGGCAGTATTATACTCCTTCAAACTCTCAACTATTCGTAGGGAACACGACTTTCAAAGATCGGCAAATGACAACCGCGACAACGCTAACCATCTAAACTTTATGACCTGCGAATTGTATACCTACTAGTGTCACCGCATTTCTATCTCAAATAGAATTTAGCAATTAAAAACGATTATGGTAGGTTATCATAAAAAAAATTATCAAGCCTATCTGATTATCAGCATATATAGGAAAACGCTTATCTACGTACGGAAGCAGATAGTTGAGAATGTCTGCGAAAAACAGGTTACTTCAGTGCAATTACCTCTAAGACATGCTAATCACAGAGTAATCGGTGTCCAAATGATCGGTTATAGTGTGTTATTACATATTAACCTCCTTTTTATCAGCACGACTTATGTTTTTCAATGAGTGTTTCAAATTGACAACGTTTAGTTAAGTTTCGTCAGTGTGGTTATCAGGGGATTTCAATAGATTACCAATTATTTACCTTAATATACTTTTATATATTTTTGGCTGTTTTCATTAATCTAAATCGTAATCCCAAGTATCTCGAATACTACTTTTATTGTGTTTGGAAATTCAAGCTCTCACATTGTTTTAGTAAGTGCAATACTCTAGCCATATAGGCCAAATAAAGTTGAAAACTAATTGTTGAAACATCCTAAAACAATAATTTTGGACCCTAAATATAAATACCTAGGAAAGAGTTACGAGTACTGCCCTAAATAACATGCTGGTCTAATTTCAAGCTCAATTGCCATAGGTACACAGATGACAGCCCAAAACGAAAAATTATAGCACTGACCGATCAGTAAACATTTACCAATCACACTGTCAATATTAGCTAGCCTCAATAATTGATCTGGAATGAGTCCTAGCGGTACATTCAACTCCAAATCTCTTTGGTAGATCACACGTTGAACTGCGGCAAGCAACGGTCATTGCGTACACGCAATTGCTCCCGTGGGAGCCATTATAACTGGTGGAGAGCATACAATTGATAATAACCACTTCCATTCTGAATCCGGAAATAATTTTCAAGCAAACCAACCTAACTTAAACCCAGCAGCTATAAATTTAAAACAAAAGTCAAAAACATTTAAGTTTCTACAAATATTAAAACGTGGACACAAAACAATAGGAACATAAATATTGTGAGAAACGCTGACAAACGTAAAGCTCAAGAAAAACATATGTACTGTTTGCCTTACACCGTGTATTAAAGAGAAACCGATTGGTTTCCGAAAGTCTCCGAACGGGTTCTGTTTCGGCTTTTACAAAAGCATTTGAGTACCGAGTACTGTTGCTTTATGCAAATTCAGGGGAGTCGAATCAGGTCTCTTATCCCGTAAATGGATACTGCTGACCGCTTTCAAGGAATGTTTAAAAGCATTTTCGGAGGTACAAATTAAAGTGACAAAAAATTTGAGGTGTAAGACGTGACAGAAATAAAATTATTAGAGCGTATCGATAAGGTCTGGGAGTTCTGCTTGAGTCCAGTTCTCCTTGTTTGATAACTAAAACCAAAAAGTCTTGAAGTCTAATCAAATAGTAAGCAGTAGGCATTTTTCAGATAATGTGTATGTAGCATCGTTGACCGCTCGAACTCTGACCATAAATTAAGAAGAAACTTTTCAGATACGAGTTCAAAATAAAATAAAAACAGCAGACCAATGCTGTAGAAAAAATGGAATAGCCCAAATCCACTACCATCATCATAAACGAACTATCAAGATCGTTCTAGACAACCCAGAAAAAATAGCGCAAATGCGAAACAGAAATCAAAGGCCAATTTAATCAATGACAAACATTCCAAATAGTAATATCAACGTTATCAGTCACGATAATCGCAGTTCAATAACTCTAAATGATGACTTTGTCCTAGATATTATTACCACGAAAATATTTCGTATCTGATTAATCGCCTGATATTATGACACTAAAGTAAATATAGAAAAAATTTAATGCCAAAATCTTTTCGCTGATTCCTTATAAATAAAGCGACTTATTATGCTTAGTCATCAAAGGTTTAGTAGACTGTTTTTTATCAAACCCTGTTTCAGCCTGAGAAGTCTTAATTCAAAAACCGGCCCTTAGTCATCAATACACAACAATTTAGTAAAAAGCTTACACAATTTCATCAAACACAGTGACATACAATAGCACCAATATTAACCAAAACAGTTCAGTAACACATAGCAATAGCAACAAACATTGATTTATTAAACCATTATCTTTAAATGGTGTTAGATTTCTTCATACTGATATGGCTTGTATCAAATAGATGGAACATGCGCTTGGTAGTAATGATGTGGAACCTGTTATAAGTGATGGACTTGATCATTTAAGAGTAGAGAGAGGGCTTACATGTAGCAAGTCTTATTTAAAGTAATGCACTATTTTTTTAAACATGATTCTGATAGTGACGATGGTGCACATCATCATTACCTTACAGCAGTAACTCGGCAACTCCCGTCATCCCCAGTGTATGTGTAATTAAAATTTCTATTGAAAAGCTGAAGACTTCTAGGCTACTAGTCGAATAAAAACTGTCATAAATTTCATTCTTAACCATCCTCATTATCTAAATTATTGTCATTTTCAGGGAGCTTGTCTGGGCTAGCTGTTTCAGAACAATCTTTAGATACCTTAATATTTCGTTTTTTTTTTTTACCATATACACGTAACATTTAAAGACTAGCCGGTGTGACATTCGATTATTGCAACGAATATGAGATTGCAAAAAATTAAACTGACTTCTGTTATTTATTTATTTCCGTTTTTACAATTCCCATCTAGTAATAAACAAAATTTAAGTTCAATGTCGCCATTTATATCTCAGTAATCATACAATAAAATAAAACAGACTCACTCGTATATAATATATAAGAGTGAGTCTGTAGCGAGTGTGTGAATCATGTCTTATCTCATTATCACAGAATACGAGGAAGCTTGTAAGTAAATATGTACAGGATTACGAAACATGTTTGTTATAATAACAGTGCGTAAAATGAGATGTTGTCTTCTTGAAATTACTTTGAAATGAAATTTCTGATTTTGAAAAAACAAACAAGACCTCAGTGATGATGGTGGCATGACTTGAGTAGATCATCAGTTTAATCAAAAATGGCATTTATTGAATGAAAAATTAATTATTCCATTAATGGTACCTATGTTACAGAACAGTAGATAACACGGAAACAAAAAAAAAGAAACCTAAAACGACTATTGGGTTTTCCAAAACTTTTTATCAGTTAATTTTGATCAAAATCGCGATTTCTAATAATCAGTTACCAGATCAGAAGAAAAAATAGAGAATAAAATACAAAAGTACAAGATGACGGCATTATTTTGGCACGTTTCCATGCGGAATACAGCAGATACTTCGAGGAAACTGGTAATCAATCTATTATCTAGAACAACAGTCATAATATTACAATAGAAAATGAAATGTTCAAAGAATTTGTAACCATTGCTGGCATAAAAATAACATACTACCAATTCTTACAAAATCTCCCGCTAAATAATATCAGCTGTGTAATATTTGCTAAGTTCATTCACGGGCAAGTCTATCAATCTTTTACAGCGTCGAGAGCAATACAAACATTTATTTTACGCTTACCAACACCAACATCACTTTTATTCTCACAAACCTAAGACCCAATTTCGTTTAAATTTTCTTTTCTCTTGTACTTTTTCGAGGGGTCATTGTCATTGTTCGCGTTCCTAGATTTCGAGTTCGAACACCTTAGTAACTCTTCCTAACCGTTTGAACTGGAACCGTTTCCAATATATCTTTGGAGTCTTTGAAGTAGACAAATGTAAGTGTCGTTTGAATAATGGTTTTTGATATGACCATTTTTGGGAAAGTTTTTATTGTGCTGAAGAATTTACGAGCAGAAAAATGCATACAAGATTACGCGATGTTCGAAGATGAAATATCACATTTTAGTAAAAGCAAAAGTTACTAGTAAGAATTCAAAACCAGTCTGCAAAAATAAAAAACCTTCACAGCAAATACACATATCCATAAGCAATTGAATATCATACCAAAGACAAGATAATAATCAAGCATTCGTTGCAGGCTCACAACCTGTTACCATTAATGCACCATCATGAATCTCTATAAAATATAGCAACACTTTGCTTCTGATAGTGTCATGAAAAGTTATTCACTGATGCCGCTTGTAACTCGGTGTGTCTAAGTGAATGATAAAGTGATAGAAACTAATAAATAAATGGACTCAGTAGCAGTATTATACCAGCAGTGCATAAATAATTGACGGGGCCTGCCAGGGTTGCGGATTTTTTAAGAGACTGCGGCTCTGGAACTCAAAGGGCAATTGGAGGAAAACGAGTGGGTTTTAGTCAGTGTTTGTTCCATCTAGAGTGGAATTTTGATGATTTCTCATCCAAAAACAAGCAGTGCATACAGGTATAAATGAAATAGGTGATATAAATAAGTGACAACATATTGTGAATAATAAGTGCTTGTCCACGAATCTGTTGAAAGGTTTATTCAAACATTGTACATTTCCAAATCCCAAAACGATTTTGATAATCATCGGTCCATTTGAATACTTAAACTTCGTATCAAAATATTCTCTAAATTACATCTGTTAAAGTAATATTTGCTGCTTTTAAAACCTAATCGATACCTTTATGATAAAAGATAGTATCAAATCGGTTCGGCACTTTAAATTATATCCATAAAGGCAAAAGAGAGTTGACTGCAAAATTATGTTTGTTAAAGTTTTTGACAACAATGTAGCTGTAATCAAAAGTAACATTGTTGTGTTAATGAAACCTGTGAGCGCTGAGAAAGGCGCCCCTTCACTATCAAAGCTGCCGCTAGCAAGACTCTCCTCCACCTGTATCGTGCAAAATTAATTGTTAAAGCAAGCGTTAAACGTGCAAATAGGTTACAACGGAAAGCCAGACTCAAAATTTACAATAAAGTTTAGTTTTAACAGCACATTAGAGCAAAAATAATTGATGATGATGCAAACGAAAATACATTCCTAGAGCATTTGTCCTTCGTATTGCAGGTTGTTTATGTGTTTATGTTCCGTGTACAAGTATTCACCACCTGATATTTAAATATCAAATAACTGCAAGACTTTGTATGCAAAGCGACATGTTACAGTTATAGTTATATTATAACCACTTAATAGTTGTTGTCTTATCTCGTCTCTACGATGTTTATGTAGCAAGACTAAAGGACTGAATGCCATTTTACTTTGTCTTGCTGTTGCTTTTTTGCTGTGCTTACATTTTATCTACTTATGCAAGTTCTGTGACTGTGAGTAGGGTTGGCATCTCCTTACCTTTGGGTTTAATCTTGACATCTGTATATTATTTTCTTGCTACAGAGATTTTTTAATATTATTTTACTTTAAAAATAATATTGGCATCGTAGTAATAATATGCGATCGATAAAATCGAATATCAATATTTATATTTGAAAAAAAAATGTCTATTTCATAACAAAAACATCTTACAGGTTCATTTGCAGGTGTATAGGCGTATAGCCGGCAAACTATATACAAACATTTCTTCAATCAAAGATGAAAATATAAATCACAAATGTCAGTCGAGCAAGGGATTTCATATAACGAACGACAGATCTGAATTGACAACGAATATTGTGATTCTGAATAAGTACTCGTAAACATAATATAGTCAGTTGACTTTTCATATATATTCAACTAAGGATTATGAACTAAGTTGTGTGTACAACATATGAGCAGCTGGGTGTTGTTGGAAAATCCTATGTAACTGGAATTTGACTCCAATTTTATAATAACTAAAATTACCTAAAATTTTCGATCCTAGGACCATTGCAAAATAGTCACGTCAGAGACATTTCCGCATGTTCAATGGTATTTCTCGGATGCAGTTAAAGCCAGAATTTATTTATAACTATTTGTGAATGCTAGTCGTCGACCATTCTCCTCATCATTGCATCACCAAAAATGTCTAATTCAGGAAATAACGGGAGATGCAAGCCTCAGAATTTAAAGAAAACATTATCATAAACTTGCGTCGCCGTTCAATACTCAATAGCCGATGCTCAACGAATTTATATTGACAGAAATTTATTCAGTGAGTGAAGCTAATTGAATGGAACACGATTTTATAGATAACCGCAAAGTTGTAAATTTTATCATTCAATAACTTGCCATTGTAAGGGTGCCTTTATTTAAGACAACAAAAATTTTTACTTACTATTGAAAAAGATAGGAACTAAAAAAGATGAATTTTGCAAAATGAAGTAGAAATTCCATAGCAAATTTCAAAACTATTTGACTTATTCTAGTACCAAATGAAAAAAAAAACTTTTTTACAAAAAATACAACCGACTTCCAAAAACAAAACACTACAAAGTATAAAATAATTTTAATTTTGGAAGTCGGTGTTTTTGGTTTTGTTTCTTTGTTTTTCAATACCGACTTTTATTTTTCTTAAAGTTTTTTATTTTTTCACTTTTAAGTGGTGATACTTGGACGACGTCTTCGTCTACGCAAAAACTTAAATAAGCTCATAAAATTAAAACTACTGAGCCAAACTGAAATATTTTTTTACGGAACCAAATGGCCAGTATGAAAAGAATCAGAGAAATCGCATCAGAAACCTCGGAGTAATCGGTGTACATACATAAAAAAAATACCCACCGAATTGAGAACCTCCTCCTTTTTTGGAAGTCGATTAGTTAAGATTATCTAGTGATTTTGCTGGAGTTAAGACTTCATGATACGTTTGTGTATCAAATAATGTACCAACCGTAATTGTATTTTGTTAAGTTTAAATCAGCATTATGATCGATGTAACAGACGAAGGTTTCACAAAAGTTGCATAAATATTACCCAATTCTGTTCGTACCCATAGCCTTTGATGGAACATCACCCTACTTGACTCGATGCCAACTGTTTCTGCATTCAGTGAGTCATCAATCAGACCCGGGTGCTGGTTCTTGTTATAAATAACTCCGGGCTTGTTAGTGTGGCCTTACTTGCAAATTATCCTGTCAAACTCATCACATTCTTTTTTATTCACAGCTTTTTAAATTCTGAAGGATAATTGTGTGTATTGTGTTCGCTTTTGTATTGTTATTAGTGGTTTTATATATCGATCACTATAACTTTCACGCTGGTGAACCCTGGCAGCAGCTGGTTGCAAAAAAAAACAAAACGGAAACGAACATTATTGTTTCTAATATCAAGTAGAGAACCAATTATGTTCGTTTCCATTTTGGATTTATTTGCAAGTAGAGAAACAATTATGTTCGTTTCCATTTTGGATTTATTTGCAAGTAGAGAAACAATTATGTTCGTTTCCGTTTTGGATTTATTTGCAACCAGCTGCTGCCAGGGTTCGCCAGCGTGAAAGTTGAAAATGGTTCCAAGGAAACATACTATCTGGATGAGACATATCCTGTCCTTTTCCAGGACATGGTTTACCCATGTGCTATTCAAACCCCTTCAGCCATTAAGGCTTGTATACATGCCAATGACCTTGTGCATATAAACAAAGCTAACTACACCTCTACGCGCCACTCCGCTACCCGCATTTTTAATTTATTATAAAAAAATAACACATATTTTAAAAATTAGCAAAACCAAATTATTGTCGTTTGTATTGCAAAGCAGCAGATATTTTTTTTTGACTTTAGTTAAACAATTAAGGAGTAAATTGATTTCATCTCAACGATTTGGAAGTGATTTGGTGTTTCTTTTTCTTATTATGTGATACCGATACATAAATCCTGGCAAACCAAATTACGTATAATGTCATGTAGATTATTACTACCTATTTTTTTTTCAAATGTAATTTTTCAGTAAATGCCGACGAAAAGTTGCTTCATCTGCACGCTATTTTTAAGTATTTCTCGAGAGAGCAGCCTTAAGACGTGAGAATATGACAGAAGACAGAATTAATTTCACATTTACAATATTAGTATAGATACTTACGACGGTCAAATATACACATTTACAATTAAATAAAACATACTCGCGTATTTATTCTGCCGCTGCCTACGGACAGGCATCATCGTCATCTAGTTTACCATTTACGATATCTATCTAAATATAAACTAAAATATTCAAGTATTTCCCACCTTAGAACCTCCGATTGCCACAATAATCAGGTAGTAGCTATTCTGACCATGCGCCATCACCCTTTGGCGCCTTATTTCATTTAGCTGGAATTTTAGTCTCAATTGTGAATTCTCACTTTCGCGAATAAATTCAACATTTATTCCTCCCCCCTGGAAAGCTATTTCCGAAATTGGATTCGGAACAAAGTAAGCCTTATAGAATGCTTCGAATGAATTCGCGGAGTAAAATACAAGAGGTAGGAACACCTCGCGTTGTGTACGATAATGCTGGCCTTATTCGATCTAAATCCGATCCCGATAGCGTTCGAGATTAGAACGGGTGATCGGCTCTCTGAATAGGAACTCAAGAGACTTCCATATAGTGACACAAATTGGTATCAAACCGGTTATGGAGAGTAGAAACCTGATTATCGTGATCATCGATCTACTAACGCCTTGAAAATAATAATGGTTGCAAACTAAAAGCCGAAAAAGAAGAAAATAAACTGGCCAAAATAAAAAAGCAAGTGTTGCTAAAGCTCAAAATTTATTTGCTAGAAGTTGGCCTTTACTAAGTTGCATTGAGGATGACACCTAATTCCAAAATAGCTTGCATATCCCCACGGGAACAAGTCCTTGAATAACGGACGTACAGAAGTGATGACTAACAAGATCCTAGCGGCTCACATTTATTATAATTTGATCCGCTAGTTACGTGAACCGCGTTATAAATAAAATAAATAGAATATTTTTTACATTTATTGAAGACTTGGCAACGCTCCAATGTTTCATTCGATATGTCACCGATTCATAGTGATAATTTTTGTCAAGCGCCAATATAAACTGGGTTTTTCCGAGAATTTTTATTATTTTTGGCATTTCATTAGAGTTCATGTAACGATTAGTGGAATGGCCTTGAGCGAAAGATGGCGCCTAGGTCTTACATAATCACAATATCGATGTTAATTTGATCAAACGTATCGTTTTCCGTTTAGAATAAATCCATAGTTATTATTTTATTAAGTTGTTTGTTCGATATTATTTGTATGCTGATGTGGGACCGTCATTACTGTGTAATAAATCTAAGTCATTATACTGATATCATTCTAGAACGTAGGTTTATTGATTTAAATAAGGTTTAATAGGCTCTGATCATCGATGAGCAATTTAATAGAATACGTTATAATAACATTAATTTAAAGACACAGCCAACGGTATTGCAATAAGGTTAAGCTAAAAAAACAAAGAAAAAAAAAATTCATCGTTTTAGTCGTCAACTAAAAGTGTGTATTTATATGAATATCAGAGATCACGTATCACATATAAACAAAACTATTTATAAGATTTTATAAAAAAAAAAAACAAATGACAGTTGTACCATTATTGCTCTAATAAAATAGTTTAGTAGATCATAAATTTACCACCCAGAAGTATCAGGGAATGTGTTTACTATATAGTTTTGTATTAAAAACAGAAACTTATCATCGAGACAGATCATTAGTTATAACAATACTTCTATTTGTATCGTTTCAGTGCTTTCATTTATTAACGATGTTTTTAACAAACCAATCTATGAGAAAAACACAACGTACCTATATGAGCACTAAGATATATCGTTTTCAAAGAAAAACCGATAGCATCGTTTTTCTAGCAAAGTGATCAGAAAAATAATCCAAATCTCAGGTTTACAAAATGATAAAAACCTGTAGAATAATAAATCAACATTTACAGAACACACAAATTAAATAAAAAAGTAAAAAAAAAACTTTTAAAAAAGGAATACGATTTATAAAAATCTGTTTTCAATATATCAAAATCTTGCTCAAGTGCACATACGAATTCTAGATTTATTTTGTCTCGTCTGCTTTTTGTTTGGTTTCAATTCGATTTTATTTCTTTACTTTTTGACCTGAGTTTTTGAGGCGAGACGGGCAAGGTTCATTTTATTTTGAGAAATAGCGACTAAAATATTGTAGATTTTAATCATGTTATTTCTTCGTAAAATGATTACTAATATAGGCAAATTCTTCTTATAAACTACATTGACTCCTATTAATATGGATGTCTTTTGAACTGATTTTTTTTGTATTTTATTTTAAATCCACACACAAAATAAAAGAAGAAAGGCAAATACTTTGTTCTGCAATTTTTAGAGTTCCGTATCTGACAGGTAACCAACGGAACCCTTTTACTAAGCCTCCGCTGTCCGTCCGTCCGTCCGTCTGTTTGTCAGCGGGCTGCATCTCAAGAACCGTGATAGGTAATAAGTTGAAATTTTCACAGAGTGTATATTTCTATTGCCGCTATAACAACCAATAATATAAAAAAACGTGTTTTTAGACTCCGACTCGACTTGCACTTTACCGGTTTTTTTTATAATATCAAAATAAATATAATGTTGAACAAATAAATGAAAGCCGGCAAAACTATTTCTGTAGATATTTAGTCCCGGTAGTGTATTTACCCAGCCATCTATCATCTATCACCAACTAATAATGTTTATGTCAGTTCTCATGACAGCTACAGGAGGAAATGGCGTGTATTCTTAGGCCATGACCACACATAGTGTCTAGACAAGTCGAGACACATTACCTCTGGTAAAGCTTTACATTCGCAAATCATATAACTAAAAGAACCATTTGCTTTTGAGCCAAAACATCGTGTTACACTGCGGGACATAATTATCCTTTTGATTCTGTTACAAAAGTCATCTGTCTGTTTCAACTTGCAAAGATAACCAATAATAAATTGATGTTTCGAACGAGGTTACTGGTTGTAGTTAATACGTAAGTTTTTTTTAATCAGCATAAACGGTGCCATTTTTAACCGACAAAAAAACGGAGGAGGTTCTCAAGTCCTCCAAGGTGTTAACATATGAAGAAACAATCAAAAACACCGACTTCCGAAATTGACTAAAGTTATTTTTTGTAAAAAGGTTTATTATTTTTTGCTTTTCAGTTTTTACGGAGGTTTAATTTTTTTGTTTTTAAGTTGTCTTACAACGCCAGCCCACTTCATCTATCCAATGACCACAAATTCATTTAAAAAATATATATATTTATTGACATTTGAATTATTTAAAAAAATACCGGTCAAATGCGAGTTCAACTCGCGGCACTTTGCGACTATGAAGGCGACTAACGGAGATATTTTATGCAAGTCCAGTGGTTAAAATTTCTCCGTTTCTTCGCTCCGCTGTCTCACTTCGCTGAAATGGACAGGCACCCTAAAACTCCTAAAATATTTGCTAGTTACTTTGTTTTATTAACAACACAAACTAAAGCAAACTAATTTCTGGAGAAACTTATCTATTTTAAGAGGTTCATTGAACCGCGATTGACCTCTCTTAGAAACAGATACTCCTAAAAAAACAGGAAAACTAGGTATAAACATTTGATATTTATTGGTTTCAATGAAAAACCAGTCTAGATCAGACTTTTAAAACAACAGAATTCTAAACTATTTCAAGCAATTGAACCGGAACCATTAAACACTTTTTATATACCCGATAACAGCTGTACATAGACAGCTAACAGACGTTCCAAATGAAATAAACTCAGACTAAACATTGGAACATCATAAAAATTTATACGTAGGGTGACCTGTTTTAGTTTTTGCAATGTTTAAATTGTTGTTTAGAAACTCTTACACTATGGTGTGTGGGGTCGTTAGACCTTACTGCCCACACGAGAAGAAGAAGAATTGTTTATGCTCGTGGCTAGATAATAACAGACGCTCAGGTCGATCTTCAAGGTTAAGCAACGCTTGCCAAGGTTGGTCTGTGGATGGGTGACCATCTTAACAAGCCGACCCCAATATTGTTGGGAAAAGGCTCGGCAGATGATGTATAAATTGTTTATAGTAGACGCATAGCGCGTATAGGAAGAAGAAACAGATAAAAATACTGAATGGAGCTAAAAATAGTTGTGTATTTCCGCGTTGATATAATAAAGTGTATCTGCTAATACTAGTATGCATGCCAACCATGAATCCTATATGGCACTGATTATCCTTTTCCTCTTTGAAACAATCGTGGGAATATTTCAAGTTAAACTGACAACACATTAATCTTTTGTAAGCTTAAAATCTAGACTCATTTGTTTAAGGAGTACTCAAGTCGTGAATGAATAATATGTACTTAGCTATAAGCATGTTCTTCAAGGTTCTTTAGATAGATATACAGCCGGTTGATTCTGTAACCATGTCGAAGTAAAGGCTTGAGTGAAGTGATCACGATGTGAATTGCAGTGCTATTCTGTAAACATGTCAAAGTAAAAACTTAGGTGAAGTGAACGACAAGTGAGCTTTTTGGAATAAGCCCGCCACACATTTCCAACCACTGCAACTCTTGATAGCCAGAATCAACAGTGGTTACCACCAGAAAAACGCCGAGCCTATGAATCCCGACGAGTCCAGGAGAAACGATTCAACTGTCTTGGATCCCGCAACGAAATTAATCAGAAAAGTGCAGTGGAGGAGTAGGAAAAACAAATCTTTTTTTCGACAAATGAGCTGTCAAACTATACAAGCGAGATGGAATGACAGCTCACTTGACGTTCACTCCACTTAAGTGTAAACGGTGAGATGTCGACAGGATAGACCGGCTGTCATTTCATCTTGATAACTCGGATTGACACCTCACTTCGTGATCATTTCACCCAAGCTTTTACTTCGACATGCTTACAGAATCGCACAGCAGGGTTGTATTACGTATTGTTTCTTAAGTGTTATAATTTAACTGCGATGGCCCTAGTTTATCACTTGTGACTTTGGGTCACAGAATATGGTTAAATTGCATTGTTGCACATGTAAGCGGGCACGCCATTTATCCCTGGAGGCTCATTTTGATTAGTATTGTATGCTTGAGTTTACTTATTTAATTACCTATATATGTAATTAGTTTTATCATTGTTTCATATTGAATTGTTGGGATAATATAGTGTGCTAGCTGACATGTGCCATCCATTTATTTAATTTAATGATCGATATCTATCATAAATTGTTGAATAATAATGTTATATAAATTCAAGTTCTTTAAACTTAACAGACAGTTGTGTTGCTGGGGAGTTTGTGGGCCGCTTCTTCTTCCCAGCTAAAACACTAGGAAGTGGTGACGGGCTGGGCGATTTGGGGGACTGTCTTCATGTAAATTTTGACGTTCAAAAAGTGCTGATTTTCAGCCTAGTTTGAATAAATGCCTTTTGATTTTGTATTAAATTAATAAGACAGACATGATGGGTGTTGATATTATTTTATTTAATTTGTCTTATGACCATTTATGGCGCGAGATAACAAATATAAACATAATGCAAAAAAAAATAGAAATCAATAACTAAGTTTGGTCTCCTAGAAATTCGATTTTTAAATGTGCAGACAGCACGGAAAAAGGAATACACGATCCTTGCTCGCTTAATTTTATAACATTTGCAAAATACGTTAGGAAGCGGTGAAGAGTTGTACTTCACCGCTTCCTAATGTATTATTTACCTTGCATCTTTGTATTTGGCTTAGGGATCAAAAACGCAGTCGCACTTTAATTTTAAAAGAGTGTGACTCTACTTATGAAGCAAATGACCGCACTCTGTCTTTCTGAAAACTCGTAATGCAAGAGGTAAACGTTCTATCCCTCCTTCTCCTATATGCCGTCATGAAAGGGAACATTTTCTCACTTGTCTCCTCATTTCATGACGTTACCATTTCAGCCTAAATTCAGTTTGTTATTCGGCGACAAGTTTATCTTCACTAGTTCGTATCTTCTTCTTCTTTGCATCGCTCTTGATGGATTGATCTTGTGCATTACGGATTCTGTCTAATCGCTCTTGTTGTTGTTACTAGTCTCACGATTTCTCTTGATTTAGTTCTTTTAACACTTTTAGTGACACGCACTCAGCGTATGGGTCGAGCAGTGATTCGTTCGTGTGCCCACAACCCGCATCTGAGTCGTCGTTTTAAGTAGCTATAGATGACTTGTGTTCATGCGCGGGTTGAGGGCACACGAACGAATTGTTGTTCGTCCCATATGTTGAGTGCTTGGCACTAAAAGTGTAAAAACACCTTTGCACTTGGCACTAAAAGTGTTAAATGATAGTCTTGCACCGTACATACTCGTTACGAATTTTATCTTTAGGAGTGACTTCAGCATCCCAATGCATTTCCGTAATGTGAACTTTTTACTCGTCATTCTTGACCGCACAATATTATGTAGGTTACTAGTCCACTTTAAATAAATACGGTTTTCAGTAACATTGACCTTCTGTAGAAATAGCAACAAAGTGAATTAGCTACAATCTATCATTTCTTATTATGACTTCTACGAGCAGAGCGCCGATGTACTTTGCCAAGATTCTTAGCATTCATTTTTTGTGCGAAATATTTCTGTAAATATAATGACGCTTTGAATTTTAACTAAACTCATTAGTTAAGTGCTTGTTACGAGAATTTTTTATCGTTAAAAATATGCGACGAATTGCATCCATCATTTTTTGTTCTATTTAAAGTCTTGCTAATTCAAAACGTTCAACATTCAAATTATCTCCCGATTTTTATTCTTTATGAATTCAAACGCTCCTTTATACAAACATCTTAATTATACATATCTACTTGTAAAACTTCCTACTAAATTAAATCTTCTCGTTACAGACTTATTTATAACAGTTACAAAGTTCCAAAAATAAACTTGACCTAATAATAATAACATAAAAGCGAAAAGTTCTCAGTAAGATTTAATTATAAACATGTCAATAATAAAGTTCCCATATTAATTTACGATGACCGGTCGCAACGGGCGTGAACGTACTATAATTTGTTCAAACAATTTTGAATCTTATTTCTTGGAAGTAAATACTATTGAAGTATTGAAACGAAACGGGTCTACGTGATACTATTATTATATTACATTCAAACCTGCCTACCTCAACATTAGTGAAGTCGTAGTAAATAAGCTTTGCAAGTTGATTATTATTTATACCCATTGCTAATCTAAAACAATAAAAAACATAACTGAACTTAATCGGTTGATTACAAGGCGCCTGAGTTTTTGTCGGTTCAGAATATTGGTCAAGGTTTTTTAAAAGCTTTTTCGAGTGTTGTTCTTAATGGCACAGCTTTATCAATAGATAAAGTGATGATGATAAATAAAAACAATTACTTAACGGTAAACCTCTAATCACAACGATAATTTATTTAGCTTCGAGATTAACCAACGCTTGTCGTGTTATGGAACTTCTTCTTATCGTGTGGGTAGTAATGTCTATCGACCTTGAAAACCCTAGTGTCGGAGTTTCTAAACCGCCTCAAGGGCCTCTGACATGGTTCGCTATGGGCGAAGGGCGTACAAGACTTTACTGACTTAAACACACCCTTGTTCCTTCAAATGCCTTTTGCGTTCCAGGAGGGCTATTCTCTAAGTTCGAAGACAGTAGTTTCAGGCTTAGTTGTAGGCGTATTCTACTCCTTACATTGATATATAACAAACCCAAGATGCACAGTCTCGAACAAATGCAACACTCGAAACTGTCGTCAAAAACTGACATGTATCAAGTGTCATATGTGAGTTGTGTGTAGTTATACTATAAACAATTTTTTTTGCAAATTCAACCTTACACGGATCGCTTCAAGTTGTTTTTACAAAGCAGTGCAGTATGGCGAGTGACGCGCATTTTTTTTTGCAAATGCCATCTTACACGGATCGCTTAAAGTTGTTTTTACAAAGCAGTGCAGTACGGCGAGCGATGCGAGACTGATTGAAACTAGCGCACAATTATACATTGTGCGCTTGTATTTTGCGGACGTTTTTTGATATGCTGAGTGTGTATCTTGGGTTTTTATATATCAGTGACTCCTTATCACTTAACTATTAAGAATGAATGACAACACGATTTGGAAGTTACTATTAAATCGTTGTCATTCATTCTTAGTTTAGGTTTGGGACAAACTGGCAAGTAGCAGGCAGTGGCCCTAGCGGGCCCCGACAAATATGCAGACATCTCTTTGAGGCGCCCGTGAAACACAACGCGCGGTTGACCCAACTCTGCCGGTCTAGGAAGAGGGAGATCTCTGCCCCTCTCTCGGCCCGCACCAGGCGCACCGAGCGTCGGAGGAGTGTATACGCTGCCCTCTCCGCCCCCCTAACTGGGTCCAGGGGCGGTGGACTTGGGGGTGTCCGTCGCCCCCCATTCATCCGGACCTAAGGTGGCGGCGCGTGGTGTTCTCGTGCGCCGCTCTTTGACGTCGCGGTGCGAGTCAAACACCTCACTCCCCCCGCTGACCCGAGGTGGCCCGCATAGGCGGGTCGGCACCAGCCGGGGATTATGGAAGTCGCATAAGTTCCCGCAATCCCCGGTAGGTGAGAGATGAAACACCTGTATCAAAACAATGTCGCCGTTGCATTCCGCGCCGTCCTTGGAACACAAGGCTCGGACTGCGCTCGCTCCTGGATGATTCAATAATATTTAAGGCTGCTCTCTCGAGAAATGCTTAAAAACAGCGTACAGATGAAACAACTTTTCGTCGGCATTTACTGAGAAATTACTTCTGAGAAAAATTGGTAGTAATCTACATGATATGATACGTAATTTGGTTTACCCAGTATTTTTGTATCGCTATCACATAATAAGAAAAAAAATCACCAAAACACCTCCAAATCGATGAGATGAAACCATTTTACTCATTCATTTTTTAACAAGTATAAAAAAAATATCTACTGCATTGCAATACAAACGAAAACAATTTGGTTTTGTTACTTTTTTTAAATATGTGTTACTTTTTTTATAATAAATTAAAAATGCGGATAGCGGTGTGGCGCGTAGAGGAGTAGTTAGCTCCGTTTAAATGCACAAGGTCATTGGCATGTATACAAGCCTTAATTTGTTTTTAATAATTCAAACGTGTTTTTTGATGAATGTGCAGTAGTCATCTGATAGACGAAGTAAGCTGCCGTTGTAAGACGACTAAGGCACTTCTCTCACCGCCGGCGATCAGCGAGCAGCGAGTAAAGCTTCAAACTCGAAACAGTTGGCGATCAGCGAGTGAAAAAAAACTAAAGTTTTGACGCTTGGCTTTCAGCGAGTGCTTTTGTGCGACGGGTTTTTACTCGCAATACTCGCTCCGGCCCGCACTGTAGGTAGAAATAACCGTTGTTTGGTGAGTTCTGACCGCCAAGCGAGCATCTATCTAAAATCTTTGGTAGCTCTTGTCGCTGCGATCAACTTGAGGTAAGAGCCGCTCGCCGGCAGTGTGAACAGCCAGCTATCAACTATGAATGTATGCGTCTCATTTACTCACACGAGATCTATATTATGTTTTGTCCCTTTCCTCAGCCAGCAAATGGTTGATAGCTACTCGCTTCCTCGCGGTGAGAAAAGTGCCTAAAATGGCACCGTGTATAGCACATGAAAGCATATCGGAATAAATACGGTTTTGGCATAAGAAAACGTGCAGTATGCTGCACCTAATAGTACATGCATTGCTAAACAGAGAAAGTCAAGTACCCACAAGACACTCAGTAAGTGTAACTAGCAAGCAATACCTCTCACATAAATTATGCAAATGAAACCAATAACAAATATTTGGTACCAACATTAATGATGAAAGTGGCCCTTTAAATCCAAATACCAATATTGGGCCATGGCTGACCGGATCATGGGTAATTTACCCGTGCTTATGTCAAGCAAGTTCAAATAAATAAGCAGTGTATTGACCAACAAAATTAATTAAGGCTATTAGGAAATGTAGCTATCATAGTAACAAATCATTTGAACTAAATTGTAAATAAATAATATGTTACAGTTACCTTTTAATAGTATTTCTTTAAACACGCTGTTCTTGAGTGTAAACATGAGATCCATTCTTAGCAAAGAAAGAGAGTGAGACTGGTAAAAGTCGCTGTTTCCTGATGGCTACGACTTCTTTAAAGTGTTAAAGAGTGAATAGTTTAGGTACTTCTAGACAAGCTTGCTCCATTGCTGACCACATCATTGCTTCCCATCAGGTACGATAGAGATTAAACGCAAGTTACACTAATGTTATAAAGAGGAAAGATTTTTGTATGTTTGTAACGAATAAAATCAAAAACTACAGGACCGATTTAAAAAATTCTTTCAACATTAGAATGCTTCATTAAACTTGAAAGAAAGAATGAAAGAAACTAATTTATTTGGCACACACGGAATCACACAATGTAAGCAACAATATGAGGAAATAAAAATTAATTTTAAAAACAATAACATTGTGTGCCCCGCGGCTGCGCCAAATAGATCCAGTTCAGCAAAATGCCAGACAACTAGGTGCTGCCTGACGCTGGTTTTCAAATGCACCTTATGTTGAAGTGTACGGATGTAAACACACATAGCCTATAATTTATTTTCGATAAAAATAGAGATTCCTACTAAAATTGCAATACTAAACCCGCGCGAAGTCACGGGCGAAGTGCTAGTCAGTAATAAGCTGATGCAAATAAGTAAGTGTAACTCCATGAGATTAAAGGATCATGAGATGAAGCTCATCTGAGTTTGCGCATAAATTGTGCACTATAGGACTTTATAATATGTATCTCCTGCGTACTTAGCGATTGGGTATCATTTAAGCTATCACCAATTTAATTAGTTTTGTGTTTCTTAAATAATAGGGTTTGTCCTCCAAATAGTAGATCTGTCACCAAAATGTAGTCACCAAACAATATAAAATCAATTCCACAATAAATCACCTAAAATCATGGAGATATAGGGTCTAGTACCAAATAAATGTCTTTGTATGTATTATAATAGGTTTGTCCTAATAAGTATTTAAGCAAACTAATTTAAAGAGATCACCAATAAATCATTCACTAGAAAATTTCATAAAGTTCCAAAAAAATTTAGGGTTGTTATCATCATCGTTTCAACCTTTTGGTTGAAACGATGGTGGAGTCTAGCATAATGTTATAAACGCATATGGTTTATAAAAAAATAACCACGAAGGGGATGGCGGGGTCTATTCGCTCGCTTCGCTCGCTCACTCGACCCCGCCATCCCCTTCTAACCTAACCTGTCCGAGTCAGGGTGTCCCGGCTATAAAAATCCCGATAAAAAGGAGTCGCAGTCAGGGATCGATAATCGATTTATTTGGTGACAGATCTACCATTCTGAGCACAGAGCTATTATTTAAGTAACAAAACTGTTATTATAAGAACGAAGTTTATATTCATGTAATGCAATATAATTTTATTGGTTATCGATCTCTTATTTTACACATATATTAACATTAATTTGATAATTCATACCTGGGAACAATTTTTGTTTATCTGAGAACGAAAATATTTCGTGGCGATAGATCTATTTATTAGGTGATACAACTTGATGACAAATATAAATTTTGGTGATAGAAAATATAGTTCCCTTAGCGATTTACTGTGCACATAATACGGTAGTGAAAATTATACCTGCATTCCCATTTTTTATTGTCCACAAGTCGCGTCTTGCAGCTAAACAAAAAATGGTTGATCCCAAGGTCCCGGAAGATACGGGTCTGCTGCAATGTATACCTATTATTTAAATGCAGGTTAATAATGCTGCAGCTCTAGAACCACTTATACATATGTCAGCAGTTTAATTTATTATGTCTACAAGGACTGGTTCTCCTCCAGCCAGACATTGGCAAAAATAATCTAAGACAACACGCAATGTTTTGTTTTTTACTTCGACGGTAGTGTTCAAGTTAGTTCTTAGGGTTCCGTACCCAAAAGGTAACCAATTGAACCCTATTACTAAGTCTTCGCTGTCCTTCCATCCGTCCGTCCGTCTGTCTGTCAGCGGGCTATCTCAAAAACCGTAATAGGTAGACAGTTGAAACTTTCCCAGAATGTGTATTTATATTGTCGCTATAACAACAAATAATAAAACTTGAGGTTTATGGTACGGAACCCTTCATGTGCGAGTCTGACTCGCACTTGGCCTATTTTTTTATTCTATTGTGTTAATGTTAATGGTGCTAAAGTATGTTTTTTTTTTCATACCAGCTTTCACTAAGGTAAAACCAAATGAAATCTGTACTATATTATATTTATTAACTAGCTGACCTGCGCAACTTCGTCTGCGTCACAATTTTCATTATTGCTCCGCTACTATTGGACTTAGCGTGATGATATATAGCCTATATATATAGCCTTCCTCGATAAATGGACTATCTAACACTGAAAGAATTTTTCAAGTCGGTCCAGTAGTTTCTACAAAAAGATATTTCCAATTCCGACTGGTGATGCCAGAGATAAGCGCGTTCAAGTAAACAAACAAACAAACTCTTCGGCTTTATATATTATTAGTATAGATATTATGAAGCTGAAGAGTTTGTTTGTTTGAACGCGCTAATCTCTGGAATCACCAGTCGGAATTGGAAAATACTTTTTGGATAATATAATAGCCACATTCATGAGGAAGGCTATAGGCAATACGGAATACGCACGTACGAAGTCGCGTGCAAAAGCTAGTGCCTAAATAAAACTGCACTTTTGAATTTTCAATATCCAGCTTAGTCTTCAGCAATTTATTTCTAACGTGTTTTGTAGTGTTCATGAATATGGGCGTTCTTAAAAATCTGTCGCTTCTTATCCAGAATTTTAATGAATGAAATTAGAAAAATCTGTGAATTCATGTTTCAGACATCCGTAATTCTGTCTCCAATCAATTCTCTACAAATGTTATCAAATTAAACATAACTAGATAAAATACCTTAGTTTTAATTATTATAATAATATGATCCATTTTACATAGCTAGAGTGTCGGACGGTTTCCGTCTAGTCTCCGACGGGAACCATTACGATTTTCTTGTTATTTTCTCCGGTTATCTTGTAACTAGTAGAATGATAAGTGCTGCATACTCGTCGGGGATAAACTTTACCATGTACCATATTATAATGGTGAATTTTACAAGGCAATATACGGGGTGCATGAAACAGGTGAATTTTATAATAAAACAGTTTAAATAATATATTGTAATCGATTTATTTTATTTATGTTTTACTTTAGCTAATTATGTAACGTAACCTTGCTTTCTGCATTGATTACTACATATTTGGAATAGCCTTGCTGACTTAGAGATGGGTAAACTAGGCTTCGTATTCTTTCCCGTTTTCTAAAACAGGGCAGCGGTGACTCTTGCAAACAAATTTTGCAACGTTGGCAGGCACTGGCCCTAGCGGGCCTCGTCTACTATGCTAACATCTATTGTAGGCGCGCGTGAAACAACGTGCCGTCAACCTGGGCCTGGTCCGTATCCGATAAGGGCGAGCCACCCACAGCTCGCTGTCCGCAGGCCCGCGCCTACGGTGGCCGGGAATCGCCCTGCGACTCTTGATACCCGGGGCGTCTTCTATTGCGGCGGCTAATATGTCAATATTGGGAAATATTGACATATTAGTTATGCAAAATTATTAATTATGCATAAAATATTTTACTATATTAGGTATATGTGATTAGTAGATATTACCACACAAGAGCCTCTCGGGATACCCATAGAGGTCAAGACGATTTCTGTCTACCAAAAATATCAAGGACCACAAAAAGACCTAAGTTCGAACGATTTTCGCGTTTTTTATTTGTATTTTTAGTTTCAAAGAAGAGCTTATGAGGCAAACTTATGGTAGGCGCCAAATAAGTTTGCAATAATGGTCATTGATCCACCTACATTTATTGACATTCTTATTTTCAAAAACGGAAACAAGCAGTCCTGAATCGACATCTATCCTGATCCTTTACATTTTCCAATAATAAAAAATGGTTCCTTATTTATTTTTGGGTAGCTATAACGAGAAATTTTATTGCAAATTAGCAGACCCGCGCAACTTTGTCTACGTCACAATTTTCATTACTGCTTCGCTCCTATTAGTCTTAGCGTGATGTATATCATCACGCTAAGCTTATAGCCTTCCTCAATAAATGGGTTATCTAACACTGAAAGAATTTTTCAAATCGGACCAGTAGTTCCTGAGACTAGCGCGTTCAAGCAAACAAACAAACAAACAAACTCTTCAGCTTTATATATTAGTATAGATATAGATTTATCTGGTGCCTAACAAATCAGCATACCTACACACACTGCTAGAACACAGGCATCCTTCTCCGTGAGAGATAGCCCAGTGCCAATGTATGGGACGTAAAAATGTCTTATTTTTTTTGGCTCTTGAACATACCTCCCTCACGATGTGTTCCTTCTCCGTTTTGAAAGCAGTGTTTATGTTTTTTTTATTTATAACGCCGTCGCGTTTGATCACAATCTCTCCCGAATGATGCAAAGCGATAATGTAGTCGATGATGGAGCACGCTTGCCTGGAAGTAACCTATTCACTCTTGAATTAAAGATCCCCTGGTTGTAGCTTTCAGGTAAGTCAGACTTCAACAAGGAATTCTACTCCTTAGCTGAACAACAAAAACATTAAAAAAAACCTAACCCTTCCTTGGCAGTTGGGTAAAAAAGACTTATTATGTGACCGTACTGAACAAAACGAGTTGAATTAGTATAGTCAAACCGATATATCTAAGATCATATAACTAAACATGCACGAGCCTTGACTTCTGTCGAGACATAATTAATTATACCTACGTTAGGTTTTCTATAATATGATATTTTTGTTTGACTTGACTGTCATATATTATTTCGTAGTCAGAAACGCGTTTGAAGTGGGTCGTTTGAGCGAGTTCAAGTTTACTAGGGAATCGGGTCAGATACACGCTTCTAAACTTTTTACACAACATAACAACGCGCCAGCCGGTATACTACGAATAGCTATACAAGGTAAATTTTTAAAGTGTGCCTTCATGGCCAAAAGCGAAATTATGACGCCTATATAGGATCCATCTTACAATACGGGCTTATTTTTTGGGGTAATACTACGGATAGACACAGAGCATTTATTGCGCAAAAGAAATGCGTCAGAGCCATTTGTGTTATCCGTCTTGACGAGTCATGTAAAGGGTTCTTTAAAAAGCTAGGTATATGTATTACCACTTCCATCACTTTTTACATTTACGAAATCTGTAATTATGTTTATAATAAAGGGATTGTTCAAAAAAGCCTATCAAATGAACTCTCGGAATAGAGATCCATGTAGACTTGTATTGCAAGATACTCCGAAATCAGCCAAGTATGCGAAAAGTTTCCTAGTTATGTGTATACGCATTTATAATAAAATTCCAAAAGAAATAAAATAGATTATTGAAATGGCTAAAAGAATATTATGTTTTATGACTGAACTGAAAATGGTGACATTAAACTATTATATTATTGTATTGACCTTATATTCTTGACATTGAACAACAATTAACTTATAATATTTTGCATGCAATTGATACATATTCTGTATAGCTAAACATGTGGACTTAAGATTAATACCTGACTGTAACAACTTTATACCATGTTTAAGGCAAATAAAGACTTATCTTACCTTGTCTTATGAGGAATATCGAAAAACACTGAAAGTAGTCTCGAGCACGATTTTAATAAAACCTAAAACTGTATCCTTGGATTTTTCTTCTTCTTCTTATAGTGTGGGCAGTAGGGTCTAACGACCCCACACATCCTAGTGTCAGAGTTTCTAAACCGCCTCAAGGGTCTCTGACATGGTTTATTAAAAAAAAAAAAACGAAAAACGTAACGATTTTTGAAAAATCGTTATTCCTACCCAGGAATCAAACCGGTTGATTTTGAAAAAAAATCAACCTATATTATTACACCATCCGAAAATATTGCTAATAAGGATCAAGTTCTGGAAAGTAATAAACACATGGAAAAGTATAGGAAAGCTCTCATTTTTAGCAAGTCTTTTTAAAATTTCTGACTAAAGCTACCTACGTTAACTAATTATTTTTTCAAAAATTCAATGATACAGTTATAGATTCTCAGGCCCGATGTTGATGAAATCTAAAACTGCATAATTGTTTTTATTTTTAAATTCAGTTGTTTTCTTTTTTTTAATTTAAAAAGGAGCTCTTTCTTTTAGTTTGCCAGGTGTTATACTTTCCAGAATTTGATCCTTATTAGCTACACTTTTGGATGGTGTAATAATAAAGGATTTTTTAAATCAACTGGTTCGATTCCTGGGTAGAAACAACGATTTTTCAAAAATCCAATGGTGCAGTTTTACTTTTTATCAAATTCGGGTGCGAGTCTCATTTCAGTCTTTTTTGATATTGCTGATAGTTTCGGATTTGGCCATTAAAGCACACTTTAAAAATTCACCGTGTACACATTTTGAAAATGTTAAAGTCTCATGCAATAGTAGACGATTCTTATTGCATGCGACAAAACATCGCTGGGGAGGTTTTTGCGCATCTTCTTTTTCCCAGGTGAAACACTAGGAAGTTGTGTCTGCGGGCGAATCACGGGTCTTTTTGTACACTTTGTCGTTCAAAAACGGCCGATAGAGAATTCAAAGTCATTACTTTTTGAACGAAGTTTAAACTACGGGTTACTACTGAGTTTCAAAATTATATTATTATTACTATCCACATATTACTAGCTGACCCGCGCAACTTCGTCTGCGTTACAATTTTCATTACTGCTCCGCTCCTATTGGTCTTAGCGTGATGATATATAGCCTATAGCCTTCCTCGATAAATGGGCTATCTAACACAGAAAGATTTGTTTAAATCAGACCAGTGTAGTTCCCGAGATTAGCGTGTTCAAGCAAACAAACAAACTTTTCAGCTTTATATATATTAGTATAGATTCTACAACAACATTGCAGACACAGAGGCATGACTAACACAAAAATAATGTAGCTGATAACTTTTTATTTACAGACTTATATAAAAACGTCGTAAAAATATGACAACTTAAGAGCAATGCTAATTACTACAAGTATAACAACGACTTATCACCACTTTATCATCAGTTTCAGTATTTAGGCGCCAAACAGGTCACTTTTGTTTTTAAAGATAAAGCTTTACTTACATTAAAATGATAATTTACAATAATTAAAATGCCAGCAAGAAATATCTAAATATCACATAGTTACACACAATTAGTAGCTTGTTTGTTTAAATTATAATTTATTATCAATCTTAACACGCTGGAAAGAACAGCAGTTAAGATAGCACTGGATATTATTTTATTGTATCAGTCGAAATGTTGAGCCTCACTAAAAATTGTATTATACAGGGTCGAGTAAATTTGATGGATACTCGTAAATATCAAATTATGATATTTTTTTAGTTTAATCAAAGATTTGATGTCACCAACTGCATCAAACTGCTTGAAAAGAGACTTGTTACGAAATGTTTATTCGATCTTAGTTATTTGTGATGGGTTTGCTCCTGACTCTAGTCTAGGTCAGAGATGACAGAGACAAAGACTACGATGGAGCGAGCTTACCCAGAAGGAGCCTGTGCACTCTAACTTTGAAGAGATTAGTTTATTTACTCTTTTGTTTTGAATCATAAGTGGTGTACAGAATAGGGTGGCAGTCCGTTGTAAAATGCTGGCTCGCAAGCTTGTACGTTGTACGAAGCCAGTTAAAGTAACGCTTTTCAAAGCTTACTGTCAGTCCTTCTACACGTGCAGCCTTTGGGTCAACTTCACTCAGCGGACATACAGCGACCTACGCGTTCAATATAATAATGCACTGAGAGTGCTGCTACGGCTGCCGTGGTGAGGTAGTGCGTCAGGAATGTTTGCGGATAATAATATTGATGGTTTTGTCGCCATTATTAGAAAAAGATGTGCATCCCTGATGACTCGTGTTCGTGGCAGCATCAACAGTGTTCTCAGTGTATTCGCAGATTGGTAGGATTTCCCGATGTTGCGGAGGTGGATGCGGCTCCAAGCTGAATGTTAATTGTACATTTTTATCTGTGTCTGCACCCTACTAACACTAGAATTTAAGTAAAATTGTTATTAACCCTATGGACTCCGGTCTGAAGTAAAAACATTCTATTCTATTCTTTAAAGAGTACTAGTTTAGAGAGGTACTTTTATTTTGATACCATATTATGACTAGGTATGTAACGAAAAAATACAACTGAACCATGACTGAACGTAACTATCGGAACCCTCATCTTGTTTTTTTTTTAATATAGATAGCTTATGCAACTGCAGCACTGAAGAAATCTCTCCAGCCAAATCTATCCAGCCATTTAGGCTACAGACATAGAAATACCTATATACTATCAAAAAATATTGCCCTTTATAATGCCCTATTAAAATAATACCTACTTATAAACGGCGAAATTACTATTTATCTACATATCCGTAGGTCAATGGATGCTGAATCTGCCCGCCATTATCTTAACATGCATGAATTTGTTAACAATATCAGCTCTAGTGCAAATGGTCACAGACGGAAAGATAAAATATATCACCGTGGGAAAACCAATGCGTCAGTATTGTAGGTGATGTGCATTGGAACAAATCGTGTAACTTTGAAAGTAAGCAAATAAAGTAAGTAGTAGAATTTTCCAACCAAAAAATTTGGGATACAGTATCAATAAAACTACGAACACGGATCTGCCAGATACCAGCTTGATGCCCTTGAGTCAATTGAGAATCGAGCCAAGACAGATCATCGTCGAGTCGAAGGTCCAAAGTCTTGAGCATCAACGCTGTGTTGCTGGCCTGTCAGTTTTCTATCGGTTGCATTTTAGGGAGTGTGCGACGGAATTGCATAATTTAATTCCGCCAATCTCGTTCCATCATCGGACCACAAGACCACAACCGCGATGCACCACCGGTACATGGTGGACATCCCACCCATACGCACAAAACTATTTGGGTACTCATTCATAGTGCGTATAGCTAAGGAGTGAAATTCCCTGTCAGAGTCTGTGTTTTCTGATAGCTACACCCTAGGAGTCTTTAAGTCAAGAGTGAATAGGTTGCTTCTAGGCAAGCTTGCTCCATCTTCGACCGCATCATCGCTTACCATCAGGTGAGATAGTGGTAAAACGTATGCCTATCAAAAGAAAAAAAAGTAAGTTTATACCTGACTTATGTCTTGTCTTATGTCTTTGGCAACTTGGCAATTTTACGACTGTACCAACAGAATATTAGGTTTCATCAAAACGGTTAGATTTTAGGTTGGTAATTTACCAATAATTTCATTAATTGTTTTCTGACCAAACTTTTTGAGCAATAAAAAATATGATTTATGTGTGGGTCATATCTATAACTGTGATTGGTTATTTTGTAATAAAATAATTAAATTAATCAATTAAAAGCTATAAAAAAGGCTATAAAATATATCTGTCACTTGTGTGTCTTCAACAATTTGTTAAGTAGCTGATATGAAAAGATATAAAAGTAACACTTTAGTTGTTGATAGATACTACCTACAATCCACAATGATATAAATAATTATAATATATTTTATAAGTATTAGATTAATAGACAATCGCAACGGAACTGTGGCGCCCTTATGACATCTATTATATTATTATAGCGCAGTAGTATAGAATAATAAAACGTACGATGATAAACAATATGTCGATAACGCAGACATTGTAATTATTGTTTATTATAAAATTAATGTGGCATGAACTTAAGATTTAGATAGGTATATTTTCTATGTTGTCAAGGCTAGGAATATTATTTTCAAGCAACTTTTGACAGCGGCAATCCCGAAATGGAAAGGTTAATTAAGAAAAATAATACAGTGCACAGGTGTGTGCGTAAATACAGATTTACTCTCTTTTCCTTTATTCTTATATACCGATGAGATATAATAGGGCCAATTACGGGCCATTGCCCCCTAAACAAACATCTCTTTAACAATGGCATCACGGACAGCCCACTCTGCAGGGGCTACTTTGACGCCAAAGAATCAGCCGCCCACGTCATCGTGGAATTCAAGGCCGTGGCTATCCAACGTCAACAAATCCTCGGAATGGTGAGGTCGCTCCCCGAAGCCTGTGAAGCTCCCAGGAAACTTCTGTGCTTTTGGGCGGAGCTAGGCTGGTTAACTTAGCCAGGACACCTACGCACAACAGACCGAATGAGAGTCTAAGTGCGGAAATGGAGTCCCTTAATTTATACCGATGAGATATTATGGCAATCGGACGCAACCGGGGAGAAATCATGCACAGGACCAACGGTTATACGTGCTGACCAGGACACGAGGGTGTCATACCACCAAATTCTGGACTCCAAGCAAATTGTTAGAAATTCCTGACATAGACTTTGACAATTGACATACGCAGTGACAACTTACATAGACAGTGTTTACTTAGATATTGGTTTTGTGTAATAAAACAGAAGTTAAATCCAGTTTGAACTGTTTCATAAGTAACTAGAAATTACAAGACTAATAAAAAGTATTACTTACCTAAGTGTTTGAAGCTGGAGCTTTCATTGCTTGTTCACGATGCCGCTACATATCCGCAGTGTATTTGCATCTGCGGCACAAATACAGCATCATTAAATTTCTAAAATAAACGATCCTTGAGCTTTGTCGCTGATTAATATGTGCCAGCAAAACACTGACAAAAATACTGTTCTAGTCTAGCAAATGCAAGTTTATAATTATTTTGTGACAGCCGACAAATTGTTTTATCTTAACCATGTGTCCGATCTCCCTCAAGAAGGATTACCAAAGCTTTTCCAGTCATGAGCAATATCTGCAGAATGTGACACTTAAAATCATCAATATATATAAAATTCTTCAGTTAATGACTGATTGAGTGACTGAGTGACTAACAGAGAACGGACAGCCGAAACTTCCGGTCGTAGAAAGCTGTAATTTTGCGGTTAATTATCGAGCTCCAATACCTTATTATTTTTGGTAAAACTAAATTCATACACATACACGTTTGAAGAACTTGTTATAATGTTAATTTCGTAAGTTTAGTTGCACCTATTTTTTATTATTATTGGGCATTTGATTCAACATGTGATTTGAACGGTAAAACAAGGCTTCTCCAGGTCATTGGTTAAATTCTCACAGCTCAAATAAATATTTGCAAGGCGGTCATTTATTATTGTAAGTAAAACATGACCTAACTAAAGGCGTCATGACATTAAATGTTAGTATCGCAGTACATTCCTATATAGATTTAATTACAAGATAATATTATTGATATTATAAACGACGGCTTGCCGATGAATGCTATTAACGTCATCGAACAAATTGCAGCATTTAACTAGGAGACACGGAGAATTGTTATCGTAGGCGGTGGACTGGTCACCTGGTGTTAATAGATACCGTGAAGCAATCAGGCAAGTATTCCTTACATCTGGATTGAACTTTTAGTAGTGTTTGAATAGGAGTTTGTTCTTATAAATATTGTCTTTAAATTACATAAAAACTATCTGACAGTCAACGGTTGCCTATCCACAGCGACCTTTTCTAAATTTGAATCAGTATTTAAATCCAGCCAGAATTATCTATTCTGGCTGGATTTAAAAGCCAATTTTTTGACATGCAAATGCAAACGTTATTTAAAAAAACTTTTTACAAAAAAAATATAACCGACTTCCAAACAAAACACTACAAAGTATAAAATAACCTTAATTTCGGAAGTCAGTGTTTGTGGTTTTGTTTCTTTGTTTTTTAACACCGACTTCCGAAATTAAGGTTATTTTGATATTTGTGGACGACATCTTCGTCTACACAAAAATTGAAATAATCAAAAATGCTCATAAAATAAAAACTACTGAACCAAACTGAATCAAATTTTTACGGGACCAAATGACAAGAATCACAGAAATCGGATCAGAAACCTCGGAGTAATCAGTGTACATACAAAATAATCGAGAACCTCCTCCTTTTTTGGAAGTCGGTTAAAAAAATAGTCTAATTGGCTCTCTGGTCAAACTTCATAGTCTCTACGAGTAGTTGACACTTCCCGTGACCCAAGGACTGGCTTTTACCTCGGACAAAGGATAAGCATTGCCATACTACGTGGCAATGCTGCCAGCTTTTTAGGCACATTTCCAGTCGCCAGCGATGCCGAGAAATTTTTCGACGACATATTTTGATTAATTGTAATTTTATAGTTAGTAAAGTTTTTTTAAACGTGTACAATGTACATGTATAATAATAGTTAGTTGATAATCAACAAAATAAATAATAAATCCATATCGTACGAGCATAAGCACAAGTATTTAAAATCATCGAAGTTCGTTGAAAATAATACTCGATAGTGAGTAAAATAGACTCTATTGACTTTCACCATTTTATTATATTAAGACTATTAAAAGCTTATCGCTTATACGCGAAAACTCAATTTTATGAGAGAAATCTTCGAGAAAATTTATAGTGTCAAAGCTTTTAAAAAGCCGTGAAAATCCAAATGGTAGATTGGATGAACTACTTTCACAAAGTCAAAAGGAGATGTTCCAAAATGTATGGAGCCTGGGCCAGGTCCTTGTACACTATACTTAAAAATAGAGAAATACATTTAAAACAGTTCTCAACCGTCTAATTTCTATAAAACGGCTTTGTTTGCTGGTAAAACAGAAGAAATTACACTTGAAATTGCAACACACAAAAAAAACCCGTCATGACGGTAAGCTGTCATGTTGATTGTATAATGACATTTGACATTTATTTCTGACATTTTTATTTACCGGAAACGATACGAAAGTGACTAAAGTGACATTGTTATGACAGCTGAAAGTTATCTTTCTATGACCTATGGTTTAGTGTCATTGTTTTTAAGCATAGAGTAACTAAATCGGTGTGACGCCATGTTGAAAGTAAATATTTAAATGAATTAACTGTATTTTTCCCGAATTCTACGGTTTTTTTTTTTACTATTAATAGGCGCGCGTTTTTCTCTTTTTAACGAGGTAGTGTACAGAGACCTGGCCCATTTTGAAACATAATTCTAAATCTTCAATTTATGGTGGACACCAGATAAATGTGCAATAATGGTCATTGATCCACATTCATTTATTGACTTTCATAATATCAAAAATAGGAACAAAGACGTAAAGCTGTCGTGAATCGAAGTTTATCCTTTACGTTTTCTAGTGAAATGAAAAACGGTTCGTAAATTATTGTTCCGGTATCTACGAAGGGAAATTATGGAAAGGTCAATGTACTTTATTACAAGTTTAGCTAGCGCCTACCATAGACGATCTCAAAATGCGGTCGCTTAGATGCGTTATAACTTGGTTAAGTTAATATAAAACCAAATGAAGTTTTGTCAATTAATCTGCTTAGCCTTTTCTAAGCCATGTTAAACTGAAAGCCGAACCAGTCTGGCTGTAAGCAGCTAACTCCTTAGAAAGATGACTGATGTCAAACTTTGTGGCTTCTGACAAACCTAAATGACTGTCAAATATCTGAGAGAGAACTGCTATCTGTGGCATGGAGGAGTGTCAGTATGTAACGGATGATCACCCATCCACGGATTGAACTCAACAAGAATTGCTTAGCCTTAAAGATCGACGCTTACTGCTGATATTACAAAAAAAAACGGGCCAAGTGCGAGTCGGACTCGCCCACCGATCGCTATGGTTCCGTAGGTACTTTGTAGCTACAAATTACTTTAAATAAAGACTATATTGTTTACTAGCTGACCCGCGCGGCTTCGCTCCCGTCAACTGGCTACTCTACTTACCGACCCTAACCTACCTACCTACTCTACCTACCCTACCTACCTACCATAGCTACCCTACCTTACCTACCCTACCTACCTGCCTACCTACCCTACCTACCTACCTACCCTACCAACATACTCATTTTTTTTGTATTTTAATTCTTATTATGCTATTCCGGACGAAGACTAATCCAAAAACACAAAAACTTTGAAAATCGGTCGAGCCGTTCTCGAGTTAGTTAGAACCTCATGTGTTCGAACAAACCCGACTTTGTTTTATATATTGAGAAGATTAAGAATTTTGCTATATTGTGAAAGATTCGACCATTTTTTAGAAGACATTTTTATATTAGCGAGACAGAAATTAAACGAATAAACTGAAGGAAGACGGACAGCGGTGGCTTATTAATAAATAGGGTTCCGAAACCTTGGTACAGAACCCTAAAAATCGACTTGGTTCGCACGAATGAAAATCGTACGCGAAGGCTTAAATAATAGGGTCCCATAAGCAACTTTGGCACGGAACCCTATAATTTGCCTTGGCTCGCAAATCGAACCGTCTGATACTTAACACGAATTAAAAACTTAGTTGCGGGCAACCTGGGAGTCTTTAAAACAAAAGTGAATAGGTTGCTTCTAGGCAAACGTGCTCCATCTTTGACCGCATCATCGCTTACCATCAGGTGAGAAAGTGGTCAAACGTATGCCTATCTATAGAAAAAAAAAAGTATATTCTACTCCGTATCACCTAACCACTGAGAAAGAATGATAACACAATTTGACAGTTACTGTGAAATCGTGTTGTCATTCATTCTTAGTTCGGGTTAGGGACTAATCGTAAGTCTGTAGCTGGGGGGCTACTCTGTAACGAAATCCGTAGTTTCGGGCTTAGTTGCGGGCGGGCATTTTCTACTTCGTATCACCTAACCACTGAGAACTAATGATAACACGATTTGACAGTTACTGTGAAATCGTGTTGTCATTCATTCTCAGTTCGGGTTCGGGACTAATCGTAAGTCTGTAGGTGATACGGAGTAGAATACGCCCGCCCGCAACTAAGCCCGAAACTACGGATTTCGTTAGAGAGTAGCCCCCCTGATACGGAGTAGAATACGTTCGCAACTAAGCCCGAAACTACGGACTTAGAGAGTAGCCCCCAAAATCGATCGCTCCCGTCACCGTGACCACCTTTGGTACGGTACCTTATTATAATTAGCCTTGTTTCGCAAATCGAACCGTTCGTTGCTTCGCTCTAAAAGGAATCAATCGCGGAGGCTTAGCAGTAGGGTCCCGTCAGCACAGCACCTTTGGTACGCAACGCTACAGGCCTGATCCTCAAGTCGAACCGTCCAGTACTTCGCAAAACTAATTCAGTTTTAGACTCTACGATAAATGCACTTTAAACGAAAGCAGCACAACTCAGAGATTTAAGCAATTTTGATCCCTAACAGTTTAAGACCTTTCAAAGACCTAACCGAAATTCCTACGAACTACGACTGTGTTTATCGTATAATCGTGTGAGGTCATTCTCCAGCGGAAAATATTAACACCGCAATTCAGAAAAACGCGTCATCAGTGCAACGCCTTCTATCGACCATGTAAACTGACAAAATATTTGGCAGCGGAAGACGTTAAATAACGATAAGGTATTAAAATGTTTACTTTTATATTGCTACGTCTACGTATTAAAAGTTTCACAAATAACTGAATCAATGTGTTTTGGTGTAACATTCATGCTTTCATGCATTTTTTGATTCCTCAATAGATGGCGCTCTGACTGATCAGAATACAGTAGGAAGTTTCTTACTAAACTATAAATTCAATATATTTTGATTTTGTGGATCGATTGTAACAATAAATAACGAAAAGGTATAAAAATGATCACTTTTATTGTGCCACGTGTTAAAAGTTTCACAAATAACTCAACAATTTTGAATGCTTTCGTGCATTTTATTTTTTCTCAATAGATGGCGCTCTGACTCATCAGAATACATTAGGAAATTTCTTTCTAAACTTAAAAATTCAATATCTTTTGATTTTGTAGGTCGATTTTGATGAAATAAACGCTAAATGTTACTCGGGTTATCATTTAATATTTTTAAGTACTTAGATTTGCAATCCAATCTGTGGTTTATGCGTGATGCTCCCACAAACGCACAGACAACAGACAAAAATTGCATTTTTATGTTTTATACCTTTTTTCTAAGTTTTCTGTGTAATTTTCATGCAAAAATATTCAATGTACAGACACGGATAGTCTACGATTTTATTATATGTATAGATTAGCCTTGTTTCGCAAATCGAACCGTTCGTTGCTTCGCTCTAAACGGAATCAATCGCGGAGGCCTAGCAGTAGGGTCCCGTCAGCACAGCACCTTTGGTACGGGACCCTACAGGCCTGATCCGCAAGTCGAACCGTCCAGAACTTCGCAAAACTAAATCAGTTTAAGACTCTACGATAAATGCACTTTAAACGAAACCAGCACCAGAGATTTAACCAATTATGGTCCCTAACAGTTTAAGACCTTTCAGAGACCAAACCGAAATTCCTACGAAACACGACCGTGTTTAGAAATTGTGTGAGGTCATTCTCCAGCGGAAAATCTTAACACCGCAATTCAGAAAAACGCGTCATCAGTGCAACGCCATCTATCGACCATGTAAACTGACAAAATATTTGGCAGCGGAAGACGTTAAATAAGAAGCCCGTATGTAACGGTAAATAACGATAAGGTATTAAAATGTTTACTTTTATTTTGCTACGTCTACGTATTAAAAGTTTCACAAATAACTCAATCAATGTGTTTTGGTGTAACATTCATGCTTTCATGCATTTTTTGGTTCCTCAATAGATGGCGCTCTGACTAATCAGAATATATAAGGAAGTTTCTCACTAAACCAAAAATTCAATATATTTTGATTTTGTGGATCGATTGTATCGATCAATAACGAAAAGGTATAAAATGATCACTCTTATTTTGCCACGTATTAAAAGTTTCACAAATAACTCAACAATTTTGAATGCTTTCGTGCATTTTATTATTCTCAATAGATGGCGCTCTGACTCATCAGAATACATTAGGAAGTTTCTTCCTAAACTTAAAAATTCAATATTTTTCGATTTTGTGGGTCGATTTTGATGAAATAAACGCTAAATGTTACTCGGGTTATCACTTAATATTTTTAAGTACTAAGATTTGCAATCTAATCTGTGGTTTACAAAAATTGCATTTTTGTGTTTTAAAATACCTTTTTCCTGAGTTTTCTGTGTAATTTTCATGCAAAAATATTCAATGTACAGACACAGTAAGTTAGTCTACGATTTTATTATATGTATAGAAGACTACGTCTACGTATTAAAAGTTTCACAAATAACTCAATCAATGTGTTTTGGTGTAACATTCATGCTTTCATGCATTTTTTGGTTACTCAATAGATGGCGCTCTGACTAATCAGAATATATAAGGAAGTTTCTTACTAAACTAAAAATTCAATATATTTTGATTTTGTGGATCGATTGTATCGATCAATAACGAAAAGGTATAAAATGATCACTCTTATTTTGCCACGTATTAAAAGTTTCACAAATAACTTAACAATTTGGAATGCTTTCGTGCATTTTATTTTTCTCAATAGATGGCGCTCTGACTCATCAGAATACATTAGGAAGTTTCTTCCTAAACTTAAAAATTCAATATCTTTTGATTTTGTGGGTCGATTTTGATGAAATAAACGCTAAATGTTACTCGGGTTATCACTTAATATTTTTAAGTATTTAGATTTGCAATCTAATCTGTGGTTTAAGCGTGATGCTCCCACAAACGCACAGACAAACAGACAAACAGACAAACAGACAAAAATTTAAAAAATTGCATTTTTGTCTTTTTTACCTTTTTCCTGAGTTTTCTGTGTAATTTTCATGCAAAAATATTCAATGTACAGACACGGTTAGTCTACGATTTTATTATATGTAATAGATGATATAATAACAAATGTGCAGTTTTCAGACTATTCCCTATACTTGTAGTAAAAGGCGGTATTACTTGCCTTTCATATAGTTCTAGGTCAACGGGAAATACCCTACACATTTTGATTCCCTTGAGAGTGCCGAAATATACGTGTTTTGCGGCATAAACGACCGTGTCTTTTTATGTTAATTTAGAAGTTAGATTTTTTTCACAGCTGCAAGAAGCCATAAATCTGAGTATATGGTTTTAATTTCAACTCGATACGTCTACGCGTTCACGAGATAAATGGTCTTGACAGACAGAAGGACGGACAACAAAGTGATCCTATAAGAGTTCCGTTTTCCTTTTGAGGTACGGAACCCTAAAAAACACGCTCCTTGTTTTGTTAAAAATTAATTTAACTAAAAATTATAGGGGACTCTCCTTTAATTCTTAATTTAATTTAATTTTTACTTTTTGTAAGAGCGGGAATAGAAATACAGACTGTGAAAATTATAATTTTCTACCTGTTACGGTTCTTGAGATACAGCCCGCTGATAAACAGATTGATGGATGGACGAACGGACAAATGGACAAACAGACGGACGGACTGTGGAGGTTTAGTAATAAGGTTCCGTTAACCCTAAAAACGATTTTAAATAATAAGAAGTAAACGATTAGGTATTATGACATGAGACTATAATAAAGTTTCTGTGAACAAATTACTGTTGAACATTCAATCGTGCCCCAGTGTCTGATCATTATGATAATCTTAAGTAATAAAATACTCGATGAGATTAATCGATGAGGATGGCTCAACCGGTTCTTAAATGCTTAAGATGTTGATATTGGAAATGTCACCGGCTTTGCATTTTAATAAAGATAAAAATCTGAACACCATCTGGCAGCAAGCCGTTAGTCAAGAAGAAGCTTAATTGTAGGTAGGATTGTTGGTAGATGATTTGTTGCAGAATTGATCAAAAGAATTTCCGAACACTTTCAACTCTTCAAAGTAAGAGTGAACAAGCTTCTGCTGGTTAAGCTTACTTCATCGTCGACTTTGTCTCTGTCAACTCTGATCTAGAATAGAGTCATGAGCGAATCCATATAAAAAAGAGTTGCCGCGACCCTGGAGCGCAGAGTTTATGGAGAAACAAAGGTGGATTTTAGTCAAGTAAGAGTCTGACACTCCCTCCCGCTCTACTCAGAGCGGTACAATAATAAAATTACAAAGAATACAAAAAGCAACGAATATCACTAAATTGCCCAAATAATGGGTTGTGCAGGTTTAGTAGGCAGCCGCTCCACGTAAAATACTGGCATTCAGATGCAGTGGTCTCGAACCTACCGATTTTTCGGTAGGTTCGAGACCACTGGTTAGCGACCGACAATACGGGTTCCGCCGAAATCGGTCTACTGGGGATCTTCTAGCGTATGCCATTCACATCTGGAGTGAGGCCATAGAGAAGCACGGGGAGGCACTTGCGGTCTCCCTCGATATCTCAAAGGCCTTCGACAGGGTCTGGCACGATAGCCTTATTAGTAAGCTTCCTTCCTTCGGTCTGCCCGCCGGATTGTGTGATTGGATTGCAGATTTCCTGAGGGATCGGTCTATCCGTGTGGTCATAGATGGCTGCTCGTCTGGACTACTGGATATTAATGCCGGGGTTCCTCAGGGGTCGGTACTCTCGGCAACATTGTTCCTGCTGCATATTAATGATCTGCTAAAACCCGGTACCTTTGGGTATGCAGACGACAGCACTGTTGCTGAGAGATACGTGTCCGACGCACGAGCTGGTGGGTCGCAGATCCAGTCTCTCCGGGAGGCTATGGTTGAGCGCTTGAACTTGTCCTTACAGGCTGTCTCAGAATAGGGCGATGCCAATCTGGTCAAGTTCAATGCTGCTAAGACCCAAGCGTGTCTATTTTCCGCTAAAAGGAGCCAATTCCACCCAGCTCCATCTTTTCGTGGTGTAACCGTGTCGATAACCGACCGACTGGAGCTTCTTGGTGTTACGTTAACATCTACCCTCAATTTTGGCCCATTCATAGAGGCAAAGGCTCAAGTGGCTGCCAGAAAGTTGGGGGTCCTAGCAAAGGTGAGACGGTACTTCACGCCGGAACAGCTGCTCAAGCTCTATCAAGCGCAAGTTCGGTCGTGTATGGAGTACTGCTCTCATCTTTGGGACGGATCTGCCAAATACCAGCTTGATGCCCTTGAGTCAATTGAGAAACGAGCCAAGAGGATCATCGGTAATGACAGGCTCGTCGAGTCGAAGCTCCAAAGTCTTGAGCATCGACGCCGAGTTGCTGGCCTGTCGGTTTTCTATCGCTTGCATTTTGGGGAGTGTGCGACGGAATTGCATGATTTAATTTCGCCAAGCCGAGAACGGCGATGCGCCACCGGTACATGGCGGACATCCCACCCACACGCACTAAACGTTTTGGGAACACATTCATAGTGCGTACAGCTAAGGAGTGGAATTCCCTGCCAGAGTCTGTGTTTCCAGATAGCTACAACCTGGGAGTCTTTAAGACAAGAGTGAATAGGTTGCTTCTAGGCAAACGTGCTCCATCTTCGACCACATCATCGCTTACCATCAGGTGAGATTGTGGTCAAACGTATGCCTATATATAGTAAAAAAAAAACCGAAATGTGTTTATTCAATACGAGCGGAACCTTCAACTACAGGCATCTTCTATGCCTAAATGGAGACTCCTCGGCATGTAATGTAAGCTAAAAATTATTTGAAATTTATTTACTTATTATTAACTTATTATTATAATAAATAAACGAGTTTGATTGAATATTGTATTTTTTTGTCAAATGCCGATTTTGGGTACAAATATCCCGATTTTAGCTGGAATTCTACCGATCTCGCTCTATGACGTTCGAGACCACTGTTTAGGTGAATCCAGTTTGACTTGAAGCCGACCCCAGTGTAGTTGGGAAAAGGCTAGGCAGATGATGATTAGTGTATCAGATAATCACACTTAAAGTCAACTATAATTTCAAAATTCAGTCCAATCCTAATGCTGCCCTAAATTATCAAATACAGTCTCAAATCCTAAGGTGACCAAACATTGGTAACACAATACAAACTTAACGAGATTGTTTTGTCTGCTAGCGCCCTTAAAATGAGTCGGCGGAATTCGGTTTCATACTAAAGTACAACTCGTTTTACGTCACCGTGTGGCACAAACACGTTGTTGATATTCAGTATGAAACCGAATGCAGCGTCAATTCCGCCGATTGATTTTACGCGACTCAAAACTCAAAATTACGTTCGTTTGGCCTCACCCTAAGCCTTACAACTATGTGAGTTGCAGGTTAAAAGAGTCACGATGTGAGATTGTCGTGTCGATCGATCGTTTAGATATGCATCGGTTAAACGTGTTGGTAATCTATCTGCTTTTACTTTCATTGTTGATATTCATCGTGACTGATTTGATGATAGTATTGACAAATGAAAGGAAGGAGATTTAGGTGTGTCATTTTAGGTAAGTAGGAAACTATGGGAAATTCAATGACTTCTGCCGCTCTGGACGGAGGGGAAGGGAGTGTCAGTCTCTTACTGAGTAAAACCCATCCGTGTTTCTCCCAATGCTCTTTGCGTTCCAGGGCTGCGGTGACTCTTTCGAACAAATTCCTCAGACGGTCAATTTATAGAGGACCTCTTATTTTACTCTTGGACCGTGTGGTCCGAGTGCTTATGTGTTATTTAAATAACTAGCTTAACGCTTAGTTGACACTTCGCGTGACCCAAGGGCTGGCTTTGACCTCGGACAGAGGATAAGCATTGCCATGTAACGTGGCAATGTCGCCAGTATTTTGTCATTTCCAGTCGACAGCGATGCGGACGAATTTTTTGACGACATATTATAGTTAGGAGTTTTATTTTAAGTGTATATAGTTTGTTATTTAAATAAATTTATAGAAGGCAGTGTTATTTCAATTTCTAGAGAGGCTCCTGGCTAAATAATAACAGCCTGACCTAGACTAGAGTCAAGAGCAAACCCATTACAAATAAAAAAAAACTGGCCAAGTGCGAGTCGGACTCGCGTGCAAAGGGTTCCGAACGAATTTTTTTTAACATGTTATTTTAACACTACAGACTTCTAATAGGTTTTCCTTTAATCTTTAGGTAAAGATCTATTATCTCCATTTTTTTCAAAATTTTAGGCTCAGTAGTTTCGGAGATAAGGGGGGGGGGGGAATGGTCATTTTTCGTCTAATTTCTTGAATAACTTCAAAACCATTTATTTTAAAATTATGAAAAAAATATAATTAAAACCTTCACAGTAAGCCCTTTCATTTGATATGTCACACGATATTGTTCAAAAAACTTTTTTTTTAATTTTCTAGTTTGACCCCTAAAAGTGACCCCCATACTAAAAATTTAATAATTTACGTAACGCGTCCGTGTTTGGGTCATAGAATTCAATATGTGTACCAAATTTCAACAGAATCGGTCTCGTGGAACCGGAGGAAACTGGCTGTGACAGACGGACAGACAGACATACAGACAGACAGACACCCGAGTGATCCTATAAGGATTCCTTTTTTTCGGAACCCTAAAAACAAAAAAAGGCGCACGGGTCGATATTGAAGGGTAAATAAAGCTTGCCGTGATCGGTCTGTGGATTAGTGACCATCTTCACATACCGAGATTCGTCCATGACTCGGAAAGCGCGTTAAGTCATTGGTTTCGCCTGTTGGTCTGCTGTCATTTGTAGATCTTTGTCAATCGTTACGGGTATTCAGCAGCCAGGTAATTTGTCACCAGTCTTGTCACGGTGTATTGTATCCAGTTACTGGGTTGTGAAGGTTAGATATGCAGAAGTTCCATGTTAAATTCTGCTATTGAGCAACGGCACCACCGGCTTGCCTGTGGTACGGCAGAACGATCCCACTAAAAGCGGTGGTAGGCTCTGCAAGGAGCCGCCTGGCTCGCTACCACCATCCCGCCGAAGTCCGGCGCCAAGCAGCTTGCTGTGTTCCGTCGGTGTGCGGGAGTGCCAGTGCCTCTGGGGGAGAAGGAGACTGTCAGTTGCTCTGCTCAGAACCGGTCTTGGTCACTGGGCTGGGCTTTCCGGGTAACTCATTTTGGAGGGTAGCGGGATCCGAAGCACGGTGCCAGCCGTTGGCCGACCGCAGTTAGTAGGGGGCCCAAGTAGCACGCCAGCCACGTGTGAAAGGCTGCCCCGCCAACTAGCGAAAAATCCCGGTATGTTCCACCGTGCCAGCCGGCGACTGGACGGGAGGACCCGGTGGCCATATCCGGGGGGGTTCGGGCGTCCCCGCAGTCTCCAAATGAGTTCCCCACAGGTCAGTTTAGCTCTAGTGTTCCACTTGGTTCACTGAGCAGCGCCTCGACAGTTCAACTTTTCTCCCCATCTACTCTCATGATGACCAAAGCAAAGAAGAAAAATATGGTAAAACAACGGCTGCACCTCCTCCCACTAAAAGTGCAACTCACTAATATTAGGGGGTTGCACTCCAATCTCGATCCGGTCCATCACCACCTTGAGACCGAGAAGCCGCACCTGTTTTTCCTAACGGAGACGAAGATAACAACCCCGTCGGACGTGGCGTACCTCAACTACCCGGGCTACTCTCTGGAACACAAGTTCAAGAAGCAGGCTGGGGTCTGTGTGTACGTCCTCGATGACATTTGTTGTCGTCGTCTCCGTTGCTTTGAGAAATCGGGTTTTTCTGCCATATGGCTACTTTTGGACACAGGCGTGGAGAAATTTATTTACATCGGCGTATACCGATCGCACAGCGGAGATCAGGAGACAACAGCGCTGTTCAATTCCCTCGTGGAGTCGGCCGACGTAGCCCAGCAACGGTACCCAACAGCGAAGCTCATTTTTCTGGGGGACTTCAACGCCCACCATAAAGAGTGGTTGTTCCCGTACCAGAAAACTGACCATGCCGGGTTAGAGGCGCGCAAGTTTGCTTTAACGCTAGATCTAACCCAGCTGGTGAATGTGGCAACGCGGGTACCGGATGTTGACGCCCATACACCCAATTGCTTGGACCTTCTGCTGACAACTGATCCGGGCAGTCATTCAGTATCGGTCTCAGCTCCGCTGGGAACGTCTGACCACTGCCTGGTGAAATCCGTATTGACCTGCTCTCCTCCAGATAAGAGTCCTAGAGGCACGAGACGAGTATGGCGATACGAGTCAGCAGATTGGGATGAGATGCGGCACTTTTTTGCATCTTATCCATGGCGGCAAGTGTGCTTCTCCTCGGGTGACCCCTCGTGCTGTGCTGACTTGACTGCGGACGTGATTCGGCAGGGGATGGAGTATTTTATTCCATTCTCCGACATCCCGCTCGGTCACAAATCCCGGCCTTGGTATAATGCAGAATGCGCCCACGCTGAGGCCCGTAAAGAGTCTGCATACCAAGCGTGGATCAAGGCCCGCGACCGAAAGGTTAAAGCACGTAGGGTTCGCGCGAGGAAAAGAGCCTTTAATTCTGCCGCTAAGTTCTGCAAGCGGGTTTTACGTAGGGCACGTTTTGACCATGTCGGACGTATCGGGGCCAAACTAGCATTGCACCCTCCAGGTAGTAAACAGTTTTGGTCCCTGTCGAAAGCGGTTGAAACGAATTTCTGTCGACCCACTTTGCCTCCAATGTTGAAACCTGATGGCTCGCTGGCTCACTCTGCAAGTGAGAAAGCAAATTTATTTGCAACTCTCTTTGCAAGCAATTCGCGTCTGGACGCTGGCTCCAAGCAACCACCGACTTTACCTCATTGTGACTCTTCGATGCCGGAGATCACAGTTCACATTAAAGAGGTCCGAAGAGTATTGTGCAGTCTAGACGTGAATAAGGCCAGCGGGCCTGACGGCATTCCAGCGAGAGTGCTGAGGCAATGTGCACCTGAACTGTCTCCTGTGTTGGCACGCCTGTACCGCCTCTCTCTTGAAAAAAGAACGGTGCCGAAATCATGGAAGCTTGCGAATGTGCAACCGGTGCCCAAAAAGGGAGACCGTGCTGACCCTGCCCATTACCGTCCGATCGCCATTACCTCCATCCTTTGCAAGGCTATGGAAAGGGTTCTGAACAGTAAGCTGCTGACCTACCTTGAAGACAATGATCTCCTCAGTGACCGTCAATATGGCTTTCGCCGGGGACGGTCAACTGGCGATCTTCTTGTGTATGTCACGCACTGCTGGGGCGAGGCCATCGAGAGACACGGCGAAGCACTTGCCGTGTCGCTCGACATCTCGAAGGCCTTTGACAGGGTTTGGCACGCAGGTCTACTGAGCAAGCTTCCTGCTTATGGCATCCCAGCTGGTTTTTGTAGCTGGATATCAGACTTCCTGAGTGAACGGTTGATCCGAGTAGTCGTTGACGGCTGCTCCTCTGACCTCATGGCTATTGATGCTGGAGTTCCTCAGGGATCTGTTCTCTCTGCAACTCTTTTCCTGCTGCACATCAATGTGCATGTGCACAGTACGGTTTCAGAGAGATACTTGTCCAGCGCAACAACCAGCGGGGATGAAGTTCGTTCCTTGAGAGAGGCCATGGTAGAGCGGACAAAATTGACCTTAAGCCTTGTCTCCCAGTTGGGTGATGACAATGTGGTCACTTTTAACGCCACCAAAACACAGGCATGTCTTTTTACCGCAAAAAGGAGTCGTTTTGACCAAACTCCTACTTTTCGGGGTGCATCTGTTCCTGTGACTGATCGGCTCGAGCTCCTAGGCATGGAGTTGACATCCAGTCTCAACTTCGGCGCCACCATCGAGTACAAAGCCCAAACGGCGGCCAAAAAGCTGGGCATCCTAAATAGGGTGAAGCGATACTTCAGGCCTGGACAGCTTTTAACCCTATATAAAGCGCAAGTCCGATCCTGCATGGAGTATTGTAGCCACCTTTGGGATGGCTCAGCTAAGTATCAGCTTGCCGCGCTTGACTCGGTGGAACGCAGAGCTAAGAGGCTCATCGGTGTCGTAAAACTGGTGGATGCCAAGCTGCATAGCTTGGCTCATCGCCGTAAGGTTGCCTGCTTGTCGGTCTTCTACAGATTGTACTTCGGTGAGTGTGCCCAAGAACTCCACGACCTCATTCCACCGGCCCCCTTCTACCATCGGACATCCAGACGCACTGCATCTTACCATCCCTACCTTGTTGCTATTCCACCAACTCGCACTAAGCGTTTCCAAACGTCTTTTATAATGCGCACAGCAAAGGAGTGGAACTCTCTGCCTGCGTCCGTGTTTCCAAACGCTTACAACCCTAATCTCTTCAAAGTTAGAGTGAACAGGCTCCTTGTGGGTAAGCTCGCTCCATCGTAGACTTTGTCTCGGTCATCTTTGACCTTGACTGGAGTCAAGAGCAAACCCATCACAAATAAAAAAAAAAAAAACCATACAATAAACCGGAGAAGTGCGAGTCGGACTCGCCCACCGAGGTTTCCGTGCATTTGTTGGGTACACATTACTTAAGTAAGGACTATATTTTGTATGATTTAATTAAGTACAAATGTTTAGTTTTGAGACTTTTCGCTATATTTGTAGTATCAGACGGTATTACTTGCCAAATTTCATAGTTCTAGGTCAACGGAAAATACGCTATTAATTTTGATTCCCTTGAGAGTGTCGAAATACCAATACGATTTTTACGGCATAAACGGTCGTATCTTTTTTTTACATTAACTTACAAGTTTGATTTTTTCACAGCTTCAAGGGACCGATAGATAGATCTATGGTTTTAATTTCAACTCGAAACCTCCACGCGTTTCCGATATAATGGGTCTTGACAGACAGACGGACGGACGGATGGACAACAAAGTGAACCTATAAGGGTTCCGTTTTTTTTTGAGGTACGGAACCCTAAAAAATAGACATCAACAGAAAGTAGGTAGTCCAACATTTCCATTCGCCATTTAATTATAAATTCAACGTTGCTAATAAGCGTCCCTTGCTTTCACGGAACAAGCTACGAACACGGGAAATTCGTCAAAGCATTAATTTTTAAATTGATATCGTAACTGAATCGAAAGCGATGCAGACGAGACGACTTTTAGTCGAGAAAAATCCGGTTTTCATTTACAAACAAGAAACCTTTTCTGTTTCTTTTACAGCCACTATAAATGGAACGTCGTCAATTAATTTTAGTTTTGTTGAATGAATGAATGAATGAATGATGTCTTTCAAAAGGTATGTCTGTACAAAAAATAGAATATTTCGTGTCTGCTTTTATGTATACTATGGTTATTGCCTAAGTTCTAGTAGGTAACTAATTGGTTATACACAAAGAAAAGGAGATAAGGCACGAGACACAGCTAAGGTGCTGTCCGAGGCACGGGGTATCACACCAGTAACTTCCAATCTCTGGTTTCATCATCATCATCATAACAGCCGAAAGACATCCACTGCTGGACATAGGCCTTCCCCAAAGGGGAGAGGCCATAATCGCCACGCTTGGCAGGCGGGTTGGCGATCGCAGTGTATGATGTTAAGTTTTACAGAGAACGCTGCTGCCCATTCTCTGGCGAGTCTCTTAGTCGCCTCTTACGACTCCCACGGGAAGTGATGGAATGGTATTATTCATTTACGGCACCATACGGCACCGGCCGACACCATACGGCAATCTCTGGTTTGCTACTACGGAATTAATAATGGAAAACCCAGTGACCCTTTTGTTGCCTAAAGCGAACCGAACCGAGGACCCCACGCTCTGTTCCGTTGGGTCTTGTGATCGCAAGCTACACCTACACCTAAACCTAGGATACAACCTATTAACGTACCCACAATCAATAAAAGTCCCAGTGTCTTATCAACATTCATAACACTCATTATTTCTATTTAGAGCACCGCAACTTTAATTCAAAAGCTCCCAAAGATAAACTCCAAAAAATATGCGCGTCTAAAACGTGCGACTAAATATATCGCCCCACCGTACCTTGTTAACGGGACGGGTGAAGTCAAATGCGATAATTACGCGATAGGCCCACAGTTATGCTAATGCCTGCGTAGGGCCGCCGTGATTGTGCATTCGTGTGAAACTACCTTTGAAATATTAATGTAATTATTTCTTACAATATTCAAGTGTGCGAGGCCTGTAATGTGATACATTTGTGTATGAAAATTTACTTTTGGTGTGACAATTCATCAAGATCGCATGTGACATGAGATGTCGATAGCGGAAAATAAAAGAAAATATTTTTGAAAAATACAAGTTTTGAGTGATAACTTTAGTTACGAAGTTGTCAGACATAGGACTGAAGAGTATTTTTAATATTAATAGGCACGCGTTTGAGCACTATCTCACCTCATGGTAAGCGATGATGCGGTCAAAGATGGAGCACGCTTGCCTAGAAGTAACCTATTCACTCATGTCTTAAAGACTCCCGGTTTGTAGCTATCAGGAAACACAGACTCTGGCAAAGTGCCCATAGACATACACAAACATCAAATATACTAAATAAATGACTATCAATCCATTTACAAGATAGTTCTATTAATTAACAACATTTCCTCAATCAATCAAATTAAACTAGAAAATCAAATTTCCTCAATTAATTTCCTTACGAACTCCGAACACCCGGAACTCCAATCAACTAGGCCCACTAATTGCGATTAAACTACACTAAAACTAGTGATGCTAAATGCCTATATCTTTTTCAAATATGGAATACACTGCCAGCAGTATGCAGCTTTCCTATTCAAGCTAAATTGAAGCTCATACGGCTATCCGCGTTACTTAGCACTCCGATTTAACACATTCGCTGCGGTATTAACTTGGAATAGCCCGATGCATAATTATCTCTATATGTAGCTGTACTGTATTTTACTGCTGGTTGGAGAGATTTTGGAGTGTGTACTTTTGCTGAGTAAAAAAGTGTCAATGTTTTTGCTAATTGCCGAGAATTGTAGAAATCTCTGTTATTTTCATATATGCACATGACAGCCGTCAAACCTGTGATCCCTCGCTACATCCACTTCAATAAGGACAGAAAATCAGCCTCTAGCTTCTTACCCGGATAATCTCCACAAACTATAATAATACGAACACTATGCAGGCAAGCATATTATAAGTTGGGGGATTATATTGAAGATAAAAATGCTTGGCTGAATGCTGGTCCTGCAAAATAATACAAAATAATCAGTTAGCATTTGGAAACATTTTTGGACCGGCTGAAGATTGTAAAAAAACAATATTTGCATTGTATAGACTCAATTTATTTAGCAATGTATAATTTCATCCATTTTAACGGCACATGTGTGAAGTACTGTGTACCTTAAACTTAGCTTTAACTTATAGCTATCAGTTTTAGGTTCGTTTCTGACTTGAATGTACCCTGGCGGTTGGGAGTGTCATGCTCACACAAAAGTCTGGCTGATGGTGGCGTATGCATTGGATCATTTGGCTCCCTACAAAATGGTTGAGCCGAATGGTGCTAGCGCATGCGTCATGTTCGTGAACGGGCGCTGTCAGTTGGGACTGGTCATTTCTCAGTTGCCGTGGTTTATTTTAAATATTTCTTTGAATTGTTCCTTTTTTCCCGGACGCTTTTATCCTGCTCGTCTTTTATAACGTTCTCACATGTTTGTATAATTTCAACTTGATGTAAACAAAACTTTGTAACAATTTATTATTTTTAAAAGAGTGTCCGTGGAGTTTCTTGCACATTCTTCTCCATACAGATCTACGCTTTGGAACGTGCAAATAGCTTCATCTTTTTTGGACTGACCGACCTTGACAATTCAAAGGTGCCTGTAAATGGTTTATTTGAAATATACGATTTGATTTGATTTGAATACTAACTGGTTCCTTTTCAAGTCAAGGGATGGCTTGCCATCCCTTCCATCATTACTTTGACAGATATTAAAAATAAATAAAAACAAAACATCTACCAGATTTCTGAGTAATCGCCATTGGAATTAAATCTTTCAATGAAGTCAATGTTTTTTTATGATAATTGATAGGCGTGTAACCACAATGCTTCCTGATAGAAAGCGATGATGTGAATCGACAATGGAACACGCTTGCTAAGAAATAACCTATTTACTCTTATTTAAAGAACTTATTAATGTTTACTCATTGATATATAAAAAACCCAAGATGCACAGTCTCGAACAAATGCAACACTCGAAACTGTTGTCAAAAACTGACATGTATCAAGTGTCATGTGTGAGTTGTGTGTAGTTACACTATAAACAATTTTTTTGCAAATTCAACCTTACACGGATCGCTTAAAGTTGTTTTTAAAAAGCAGTGCAGTATGGCGAGTGATGCGCAACTTTTTTTTCAAACTCAACTATACACGGATCGCTTAAAGCTGTTTTTACAAAGCAGTGCAGTATGGCGAGCGACGCGAGACTGTTTGAAACTAGCGCACAATTATACGTTGTGCGCTTGTTTTTTGCGCACGTTTTTGAGATGCTGAGTGTGTATCTTAGGTTTTTTATATTTCAATGTGTTTCCTACACTTTCTCTTATTGTCCCCATTAGGCATCGCACACTTTATAAGTCACACACCTTTCCCATTCAAAGAATATGCTACTTAAATCTTCCATATACCCCTAGATTCACAGCCAGACATAGTCGTAGCTAATGTGCTAACCAGCATTATCGTTTGAAAGCCGCACCACTTTTATCTCGTAACTTACTCCGTAATTGCATGCTCTGTTTAATGATTTTCTAACAGCCGCAACTACTAATGATCATTATTTTAGCACCAACAGCTTTGCCAATGGTTCTTGTATTAAGCTTGTATGTCATAACTCGCTCTGTAGTAAATTAATAAGGTTTTGACAGGAGTTTTGGAGAACTAACCAAAGCTAAAAAATTGCACTATTTGTTTTTGGTATCAGCGTGTCAAATCTCAAAACGATGAAGGAAAAAATCGTGAGGAAACCAGCATTTCATAGAACTAAAAATTCGAATTCATGTGACTTCTACCAAATAACACTTGGCCCGTGTGGTGGATTTTACCTAGGGCTGAGTCCCAGCTGTGGAAACTTGGTAGGTTGATTACGTGTGTCATATAGGACACTAGCTGACCCGCGCAACTTCGTCTGCGTCACATTTTTCATGAATGCTCCGCTCCTGTAGGTCGTAGCGTGATGTTATATAGCCTATAGTTTTTTTTCCATTAGAAGCAACAGTTCCTGAGATTAGCGTGTACAAACGAACAAACGCTTTCAGCTTTATAATATTAAGTACTAGCTTCTGCCAGCAGCTTCGCCCGCGTGATCCCTAGGGAACATATTCCCGAAATGAAAAGTAGGCTCTAGACTATCTGTGTACCAAATTTCATTGAAATCGGTTCTATAGTTCTGGCGTGAAAGCGCGACAGACAGACAGACAGACAGAGTTACTTTCGCATTTATAATATTCAGTAAGGATAGTAAGGATAAAAGTAAGGATAGATTGGCAATATGCCAGACGCAGATCATAAAAACGACGAAGATAGAAGCTAAGTTGAATGTGCACATAAAATGACTTCATACTACGTTCTCGATAAGCGATAATCATAAAGACTGTATCAAGGAAAGGGTGTGGCCTGTGTTACAATCAAGTAAGACACAATGCAAATATTAAATATAACCACCGTGGATATGTTCCATTCTCTGCATGAGCTCTCGAGGTTGATGTTGTGTGGGTAAATACTTACTAATATATAAAACTGAAGAGTTTGTTCGTTTGCTTGAACACGCTAATCTCAGGAACCAATGGCACGATTTGATAAATAATGTCAGTGTTAGATAGCCCATTTATCGAGGAAGGCTATAAGCTATATATAATCACGCTAAGACCAAAAGGAGCGGAGCAGACGAAGTTACGCGAGTCAACTAGTAAATAATAACGTTGCAAGTTGTTACAAGCTAATTATTTAAGGACATATGTGACTGTATCGCACAATTTTCTTCAGACGTTCATGTATATGTTTTTACTCTCCTATTAAGGGTTCCGTACCCAAAAGGTTACCAACGGAACTCTATTACTAAGCCTCCACTGTCCGTCCGTCCACCTGTCTGTCAGCGGGCTGTATCTCAAGAACCGTAATAGGCAGACAGTTGAAATTTTCACAGAATATTTAGTGCTAATGTCGCTATAACAAAAATTAATTAAATTAAAAATTAATCGGGGCTCCCATACAAGAATCGTTTTTTTTAGGGTTTAGAAAAAAAAACGGAATCCTTATAGGATTACTCGGGTGTCTGTCTGTCTGTCTGTCCGTCTGTCACAGCCAGTTTTCTCCGGATCCACTGGACCGATTCTGTTGAAATTTGGTACACGTATGGACTTCTATGACCCAAACACGGACACGTTGCGTAAATCATTATTTTTATAGTGTGGGTGTCACTTTTGGGGGTCAAACTAGAAAAAAAAAGATTTTTTAACAATGTCGTGTGACATATTAAATCAAAGGGCTTACTGCGAGGGTTTAAATTATATTTTTTTTCATAATTTTAAAATAAACGTTTTAGAATTTATTCAAGAAATTAGTCGAAAAATTACCATTCCCACCTTATCTCCGAAACTACTGAATCTAAAATTTTGAAAAAATCGAGACAATAGATATTTACCTAAATATTACAGGGAAATCTATTAGAAGTCTGTAGTGTTAAAATAACATGTAAAAAAAAAATTCGTTCGTTCCCTTTGTACGCGAGTCCGACTCGCACTTGGCCAGTTTATCGGTTGAGAGTCCAACTCGTATTTGGCCGGTTTTTCCACATTACTTGGTTCTTTGCTCGTAAGGGACAGTTCTCTCGGTAGGAGTCGAGCTCTTCCCGATCTCGCCACGGCCTTGGTCTACCGCAAAATCTTTATGCATTCATCACATAAGGCAGTTTGTTCATACATTTAGATATTTAATAATGAATAATAAATAATCATAAAAACGATTCAAACCACTCCCTTTCGATCTTTTCGACAGTTATTATTCAAAAAGATGGGTATTAATTTGAATAAATTATAATGATTATTATCTAAATTCATTTGCGAACTTGAAGAGACACACCTACCAATACTTTATCTTTTTAATATTACTTGTGCCTACCTACTGCTCATTTACATTTGAACAAAAAAGCTTACAACGACTTCTAAGTACCTAGAACATGGCTATACTGTGAGAAAGACTATGGTTATTGTGTGGCTACTCAAAAGCCTATGCAAAAGGATATTCAGTAGTCACAGCTATTCAGTAGGCCTTTTTTGAACAGACAAGAAACTGTCGTTTACCTACACAGTTCATCTAATTTTAAGCCATGAATAAACTGCAGGTGTACTCAGGGTTGTGGAATTTGTTTGAAAGAGTCACCGTGGCCCTGGAACGCAAATGGCATTAGGAGGCACACGGATGGGCTTAAATCAGTAAGAGTCTGACAGTCCCTTCCGCTTCACTTGACAGTTGATGAATGATTTTCATCCTTTAAAAAAGGCGTAGGTGTGCGTAGGTAAAGAAATTGTCATGGAGCCTTTGGGACATTACCTTTCACAAATTGAAAAAAAGCAAGTTTAAAACCATAACCTTACGTTAACAAAATTTACAACCATTTGTCCATAAACAGTCAGGATATCCCTACAATCAGCAATCACTTACAACCTCCTTTATTCCACTCTATGCATCAAATAATAATAACTTGTTGCACACAAATAATTCAAATAGAACGGAATCACTATAAAGATGGCTCTGAAAGGATCCAGCCCCATTGTCATATCTCTCCTTCCATCCAAGACTAATGTTTTTCCGATATCCCTTATACTTTAAAGTGCATTTCGCTTTTCCCGTATATAAAGAAGTTCGATGTTTTATTTCGATATGTTTCCGGGTTTGATTTTGCTACCCGTTCAAAGGTATTTCCGCTTCCGAGGTTTATTATAATAATGGGTTTTCGAATTTGTGAGTGAATATGATGATAGAATAGAGGATGGCACTTTAAATAAATTAAGTAGTACCTACATCTATACTAATATATAAAGCTGAAGAGTTTGTTTGTTTGCTTGAACGCGCTAATCTCAGGAACTACTTATCCTATTTGAAAAATTATTTCAGTGTTGGATAGTCCATTTATCGAGGAAGGCTATAGGCTATAATATCATCACGCTAAGACCAATAGGAGCGGAGCAGTAATGAAAAATGTGACGCAGACGAAGTTGCGCGGGTCAGCTAGTACTAATATATATAGCTGAAGAGTTTGTTTGTTTGCTTGAACGCGCTAATCTCAGGAACTACTGGTCCGATTTGATTATTTCAGTGTTAGATAGCCCATTTATCGAGGAAGGCTATAGGCTATATATCATCACGCTAAGACCAATAGGAGCGGAGCAGTAATGAAAATTGTGACGCAGACGAAGTTGCGCGGGTCAGCTAGTACTAATATATATAGCTGAAGAGTTTGTTTGTTTGCTTGAACGCGCTAATCTCAGGAACTACTGGTCCGATTTGATTATTTCAGTGTTAGATAGCCCATTTATCGAGGAAGGCTATAGGCTATATATCATCACGCTAAGACCAATAGGAGCGGAGCGGTAATGAAAATTGTGACGCAGGCGAAGTTGCGCGGGTCAGCTAGTTGATATATAAAAAACCCAAGATGCACAGTCTCGAACAAATGCAACACTCGAAACTGTCGTCAAAAACTGACATGTATCAAGTGTCATGTGTGAGTTGTGTGTAGAAATACTATAAACAATTTTTTTTTGCAAGTTCAACCTTACACGGACCGCTAAAAGTTGTTTTTACAAAGCAGTGCAGTATAGCGAGTGATGCGCAATTTTTTATGCAAATTCAACCTTGAACGGATCGCTTAAAGTTGTTTTTGGTAAAGTGCAGTATGGTGAGCGATGCGGGACTGTTTGAAACTTGCGCACAATAATACATTATGCGCTTGTTTTTTGCGGACGTTTTTGAGATGCTGAGTGTGTATCTTGGGTTTTTATATATCAATGAGTACCTATAGAGCATTTACTATTTTTATATTTTACTTATGGTAGTATGGGTATGGTTATGACATTCAAGGATATGGTTTAAGGATATTCATTTTTAGGGTTCCGTATCCAAAGGGTTACCAACGGAACCCGTATTAAGCCTCCGCTGTCCGTGCGTCTCTCTGTCAGCGGGCTGTATCTCAAGAACCGTAATAGATAGACAGTTGAATTTTTCCTAGAGTATGTATTTCTATTGTCGCTATAACAAAAAATAATTTAACTTGACCGAGTTTTATTTTGAGTGGCAAGTTTCGATCTCGTGAATTAAAATCTTTAAATCAATACATACAAAATTCTTCCGTTACTGCCTGATTGAGTGACTGAGACTGACAGAGTGACTGACAGATAACGCACAGTCGAAACTACTGGTCGTGGAAAGCTAAAATTTGGCATGTAGGTTCCTTAGGAAGTGAAGGGGAGCACTACGGATTTCCCTAAATTCCTACGGGAACGGGAAAAACGGGATATCATCATCACCATAACAGCCGAAAAACGTCCACTGCTGGACATAGGCCTCCCCCAAAGGGGGGGTTTGCCAAAATCGCCACGCTTGGCAGGCGGGTTGGCGTTCGCAGTGTATGGTGTTGAGTTTTACAGAGAACGCTGCTGCCCATTCTCTGGCAAGTCCCTTAGTTGCTTCTTACGACACCCACGGGAAGTGATGGGATGATATTATTCTTTTACAGCACAAGAATGTACCATACCGCGAAAACGGGATATGCGCGTACGAAATTGCGGGCAAAATCTAGTTAAAACTAAAACAGATGACGTCTTTTTTTTTTTGTGATGGGTTTGCTCTTGACTCCAGTCTAGGTCAAAGATGACCGAGACAAAGTCTACGATGGAGCGAGCTTACCCAGAAGGAGCCTGTTCACTCTAACTTTGAAGAGATTAGGGTTGTAAGCGTTTGGAAACACGGACGCAGGCAGAGAGTTCCACTCCTTTCCTGTGCGCATTATAAAAGACGTTTGGAAACGCTTAGTGCGAGTTGGTGGAATAGTAACAAGGTAGGGATGGTAAGATGCAGTGCGTCTGGATGTCCGATGGTAGAAGGGGGCCGGTGGGATGAGGTCGTGGAGTTCTTGGGCACACTCACCGAAGTACAATCTGTAGAAGACCGACAAGCAGGCAACCTTACGGCGATGAGCCAAGCTATGCAGCTTGGCATCCACCAGTTTTACGTCACCGATGAGCCTCTTAGCTCTGCGTTCAACCGAGTCAAGCGCGGCAAGCTGACACTTAGCTGAGCCATCCCAAAGGTGGCTACAATACTCCATGCAGGATCGGACTTGCGCTTTATATAGGGTTAAAAGCTGTCCAGGCCTGAAGTATCGCTTCACCCTATTTAGGATGCCCAGCTTTTTGGCCGCCGTTTGGGCTTTGTACTCGATGGTGGCGCCGAAGTTGAGACTGGATGTCAACTCCATGCCTAGGAGCTCGAGCCGATCAGTCACAGGAATAGATGCACCCCGAAAAGTAGGAGTTTGGTCAAAACGACTCCTTTTTGCGGTAAAAAGACACGCCTGTGTTTTGGTGGCGTTAAAAGTGACCACATTGTCATCACCCCACTGGGAGACAAGGCTTAAGGTCAAATTTGTCCGCTCTACCATGTCCTCTCTCAAGGAACGAACTTCATCCCTACTGGTTGTTGCGCTGGACAAGTATCTCTCTGAAACCGTACTGTCATCTGCGTACCCAACAAGACCAAGCTGAAGTAAGTCATTGATGTGCAGCAGGAAAAGAGTTGCAGAGAGAACAGATCCCTGAGGAACTCCAGCATCAATAGACATGAGGTCAGAGGAGCAGCCGTCAACGACTACTCGGATCGACCGTTCACTCAGGAAGTCTGATATCCAGCTACAAAAACCAGCTGGGATGCCATAAGCAGGAAGCTTGCTCAGTAGACCTGCGTGCCAAACCCTGTCAAAGGCCTTCGAGATGTCGAGCGACACGGCAAGTGCTTCGCCGTGTCTCTCGATGGCCTCGCCCCAGCAGTGCGTGACATACACAAGAAGATCGCCAGTTGACCGTCCCCGGCGAAAGCCATATTGACGGTCACTGAGGAGATCATTGTCTTCAAGGTAGGTCAGCAGCTTACTGTTCAGTTACGTCTGCTTTGTCTTAAATCATTAACACTGTAATGGGGCCCAAATGGTAGAAAGGTAACGTCTCCATGAGTGATAGCTTTCGTTGGCGCAGTCACAGGAAATGGCACTGATACATAACTGATAAGTCATTTGATTTCCATTTCTATGTTAAGAAGAAATGCGCGCGGTGAGACTTTGTATGTAAAAAGTCATAATTCGAGGTTTGGCTTTCGACAGTTTTCTCCTAAAATATTGGACCGATATAAAAGATATTTCACAAACTGAATGAGAAAGATGTATATTGTGTCTCTATGTTTTCCTTTTTTGATTATTATTTGTCAAATTTGTACACTAGGGCTCTGTTTGCAGCGATTTATCGGTCAATTTTAAGCATTTTGTGAGAGTTCTAGTGCTTATAAATAAATAAATAAAATAAAATAAAAAAGGCTTTTATTTTTTGAGATTGATTCTAGTCCTTATACGGCTAATAAATCATCAAAAAAGAAAACATAGAGACACAGTATATATCCTTTTTATTCAGTTTGTGAAATATCTCTGAAATCGGTTCAATATTGGAGGAGAAAATAGTCGAGAGCCAAACCTCGAATTATGACTTTTTACATACAAAGTCTCGCCGCCAGCATTTCCTCTTATTGAAAACCGAAATCGATTTGTAATTCTCACGATATACTCCCAAACCGGTTTATCATAACATTCATCATAACAGTTTCCACAAACACGTAACTCTGATGATTATATTATGTGAAAGCGTACAAATACACGACGAAATAAATTATGTTTTAATAATTTATTTTCCCACGCATTTCATGAGTAGAGAAAAATATTATTACTCGTATAAGCGGGCAAATAACTCGTTAGAACAGAATTACGATCTTTAAAAACTTGTGACACGTATAAATCATCATGTTTTACCTACTTTTGTAAATACGTTTGTAGGTTAAATAAGTTTGTCGAGCTTTAAAAATACTAGCGTTAATGAATTGGCTGCACTTCGAATAAATTTTTGCAGAATTCAATCCTGCAAAAAGTTTCTGAGTCAAGCTATCATGTTTCTTGCTGCTCAGTTTTTGGCAGGGAAAATATAATGTCATTGGTGAACGTAAACCTTGTTGGCCCAGTTTGTGATGCGTTGCATACATATGTCATTGGTGAATGTAAACCTTGTTGGCCAAGTTTGTGATGCATTGCATACATATGGAACATACTCGTATATGAACTGGACCCATTGTAGCACGCCTATTTCGCCTTTCGTTGGCTTGGAAGCAAGCTACCGTGTAGCCCGTGCCCACCCTTCTTGGGCATGGGCTGTCGAGAGTCGAGCGGGCCCGTCGAATTATAGACCCATCTCGGTAATGTCCATGATCTGTAAGAGTATGAAACGCGTGCTGAATCATAAGCTCCTGGCATAGGTTACATCGAGGCAAGCGTGCTCCATCTTCGACCACATCATCGCATACCTAGTATAGGTTACTTCTAGGCAAGCATGCTCCATCTTCGACCACATCATCGCTTACCATCGGGTGAGATAGTGATCAAACGCGTGCCTATATCAATTGTAAAAAAAACACTACAAGATCAATACTAAAATATCGTTTTATATTAGCAGATGATACATAACTAACTCAAACATAGAGGCCTCTATTTGCGGACATGCTATACAATAGCAAAGGGCAAGCGTCCGTCTCTCGTCCTTGTCCGTTGTTAGCGTCCCTTCTTCACAATGACCATTGCGTCCTCTTTATGGTCAATTTGGTATCGCCTCTTAATTTAGCAGAATTCTATTTTCGATACTTAATATCTTCGTATCACTTACCACTCTTGCTACAAATCGTTGAGGAGCTCACGACTAAATAATAACAGCGACACATGTTGATTTTCGAGGTAGAGCAACGCTTACCAAGGTCAGTCCGTGTATGGGTGGTGGGTATCTTAAGGTATCGATAGTCCTCCATGCCTTGAAAAGCACGTTAAGCTGTTAGTCCCTGCTGTCATTTGCAGGTCTTTAACATTTTTTCTATTTTAGGGTTCCGAACAAAAAACGGAATCCTTATAGGATCACTCAGGTGTCTGTCTGTCCGTCTGTACAGCCAGTTTTCTTCGGATTCACTGAACTGATTCTGTTGAAATTTGGTACACATATGAACTTCTGTGACCCAAACACGGACGCGTTACATAAATTAATAAATTGTTAGTATGGGGATCACTTTTGGGGGTCAAACTAGAAAATTAAAAAAAAAAGTTTTTTGAACAATATCGTGTGATATATCAAATGAAAGGGCTTACTGTGAGGGTTTTAATTATTATTGTTTTCATAATTTAAAAATAAATGGTTTTGAAGTTTTTCAAGAAATTAGACGAAAAATGACCATATCTCTGAAACTACTGAGCTTAAAATTTTGAAAAAAATGGAGATTATAGATCTTTACCTATAGATTACAGGAAAACCTATAAGAAGTCTATAGTGTTAAAATAACATGTTAAAAAAATAAAATTCGTTCGGAACCCTTTGCACGCGAGGCCGACTCACACTCCGCTGTACTTTTCTGATTTATTTCGTTGCGGGATCCAAGACAGTTGAATCGTATCTCCGGGACCCGTCGGGCTTTATTGGTTCGACGTTTTTCTGGTGGTCGTCACGGTTGATTTTGGTCTGTCTGTCAGCGGGCTGTATCTCAAGAACCGTAACAGGTAGAAAGTTGAATTTTTCACAGATTGTGTATTTCTATTGCTGCTTTAACGCATAACAAAATTAAGGTTTACGGAACCCTTAGTGTGTGAGTCCGTCTTGCTCTTGGCTGGTTTTTTACTTATGGCGGCAGAAGGATAAAAATTAAGTTTTAAAAGTTACGGTCACGGAAGTAATTCCATCACACATTCATGACAAATGGCGCCAGTTTACTTAAGTGTGAGAATTCTTTCGCAACTCATTACATTTCTGCACTCATGCCAGACTGATTGATCATCGTCATTAGCTAGGGCTGTCTCATGCGACATAATCAAAATTTAATATCCATATATATAAAGCAATCGTCCATTATCAGTAATAATCAATTCGTTAAAGAAAATTGTCCTATAGGCATTTAAAAAGTGTTTGTTACCCGAAACACATAATATATTTTATCATAAATCAAATTGTGTAAAATTCTTCCGTTACTGACTGATTGAGTGACTGAGTGAGTGACAGGCATGTAACTTCCCTACACTCTGTAGGGGAGCACTAAGAGAGAATTTCCTGTAATTCCTACGGGAACGGGAAAACACGGGATATGCGCGTACGAAGTTGCGGGCAAAAGTTAGTTATCCATATAAGTCTGACAATAATTCTAACCAAATCAAAAATTCAACCCACTACAAACGCGTTCGTGCGATATATTTTCCCACCAATCATATCGAACGCCAATCAGATTGATCTCATTTTTTGTGAGAAACGTCAATCGGTGAGCTTACAGATTGATTGATATACTTTGTCCACAAAACTCGTAAGCACGATTTCTTCAAAACACTTTATTGATTCACCTTATAAGCGACAACCTTATTCCTCAGGCTGTCAATCAGTCACATAATTACGAGTCAAAGCTTATAAAACCCTTATACGGTAGCAGTTCCTTATAGAACTTTATATAAGTCTCAAAATGTTAAAGAGGTTGTTATAAAGGACTATTATATTTAATAATGTTCGTTCGGGTTGATATATTAAATTGCTAATTCGTGATCGCCGCGCCAGGGCCGTACTTTGAGCGTGGGCAATTAATGAAATTACATAGGAAAATTGAAGTGGTGTTATGTGAGTATGGAGAATTTCGTAAATTAATGAGCTCTCTCTTTTGTTTCTTAATAAGTGTTCCGAAAGACAAATTCTATGTTGAATTAACTTAGTAATGAACACGGGGGAAAGTCGTACGAGTAATCAAAGGAAATGGGAAGCTGTGATGAATGAATGAAAAGCAAATATCTCTTGTAGGTATGTTACGTCGTAGGTGGGTGGGTATGAGTTCATGATCACAGAACTTGACATTCTGAGTGTTTGTTGGTGAGGGGTCCACATTAAATAGATACATAGACTATTATACATTTAAGAAATTACAAAGATTTCCCAATTGTGTTTTTATCGTCATCATCACTATAGTTTTCAAAAAATGAAAGGCCCGTTTTGACATCAGGATACAGCATTGCTTTACTAGTACTAGTAAGTATGAAAGAGACATAAAAATAAATCTCTTTCGCACTTAGTGGTAAAGCTATTTTTATCCTCTCTACTCAGCTGTCAAATCGGACTTCTTAGATTTTGGTGACTTTAGCTTTCAAATTTTAGTTTATTTAAATACTAAACCATTCAAATACCTGTTTTGAGCATGTCTTTTCTTTCACCTTCTTATTGCATACTAGCACTTCATCTGCGCTGATGTTTTCTTAAGGATCTCTAATTTTCTTGAAAATAAATTATAGCCCAAGTTACTTCGTGATAATTTTGCTTTCTTTTAAAAAAATCATTCAAATCGGGTCAGTAGTTTCGGAGCCTAATCATTATAAACAAAAATGACTCTTTATAACATAAGTATAGATAGAGTTATTGAGAACGATAGTAAAAGCTACAAAGTGTACAATCAAAATAAAACTTAATTATTTAGCGTAACATCTAACGGTTTTACGTACTAAATAAATTATAATGCTGATAGCGTTAGCCCACCGGCTTCCCCTTCCACCATCAAACATCCAGACGCTCTGCAACTTACCATCCCTACCTTGTTGCTATTCCATCTACTCGCACTAAGCGTTTCCAAACGTCTTTTATAATGCGCACACCATAGGAGTGGAATTCTCTGCCCGTGTCTGTGTTTCCAAACGTTTACAACCCTAATCTCTTCAAAGTTAGAGTAAACAGGCTCCTTCTGGTTTAGCTCGTCGACTTTGTCTCTGACATCCCTGACCTAGACTAAAGTCAAGAGAAAACCTATATCAAATAAAAAATAATTGTTATCTAACCCTCGCAGATAAATATACCTAAACTCAGATTTAGAGTGAACTTTAAAGTTAGAGTGAACATGCTCCTTCTGGGTAAGCTCGCTCCATCGTAGACTTTGTCTCTGTCATCTCTGACCTAGACTAGGGTCAAGAGCAAATCCCTTACAAGTAAAAAAAAATCTTCTAAAAAAAATACCAGAGCAACATTTATTGTTTATCAACAATCAATAATTTAATATGCAGAGTCTTTAAACAATAGGCGTGTAGGTGTAAAGGTTTAATTTAAGTCAATTAAGTGTTTAATGTGACATCACTGACATTGAGTAAATTGGGTCATAATCCGTGTGAATCAACGCATACTGTTATAAGGTAAACAATGATTGTGTTATTTTTAGTACATTAGGTAAACTAAATAGGTACAGTCATCATCACCAATGGCTAATATTAGCATAATAACTAATGGAATAAGTATTTAAGACATACGGGCATATTAACTAACTTAAGACGTGCTAATACAGTGTCAAATAGTCCATCAGTTGTATGTGGTAGACCATTCAGACCATTCCATTACTCAATCACGCCTGAACGGATTTGGAATATATTAAGAGCACTGGCAGAGGTTTATCATTACTATAGTGAGTGTCGAAGTGTGAGTATAGTGAATAGAAGAAAAGACATGCAAATGCGCGCCCTCAGTTAGTGCATGAGGATCCAATACAAAAATCTCTTGTAGCCCCACAGTCCGTTCCTGTATAATTTTGGCGTACACGCAAAAGACGCTGGCAATAGCTATTGAATCCCAAAGTAATAGTCTTTATGATAAACAGGCTCTAAATTAGGTTTAAAACCTATAAAGGTAAGTTAAATATCTCAATAACTTCTTACCTCTAAAATAATTTCTAACGAGCATAACGATACGAATCCTTTATCTCCATGGCAATAATTCCATAAACCCACAAACGCTTTCTTGATTTAATCTTGTAAGAGCTCGTTAGGTCCTAGCCACAATTTAATCCTATTTTAATAAACATACTCCGTATTTACTACACAAAAACTTTAATAAAATTATTTACCCTGAGCAAAAGCTTTTTTTAACGGCAAAAATTACAAAAAAAAAAGTCGAACGAAACGCACGCCCGTCACCACTTCCTAGTAGTTCCTTGTTTTTAAGCTGGATAACGAAGAGGAAGAACAGGGCGATGGCGCAATAAACTCACCAAGTACACAAATATATATTTACATAATCACTTAAGTTAGAAGAACCTCAATGAAAGTATAAATTGGTATGCAAAATAATTGCCAATATATTTATTACACAGAGGACAAAATATGCACAGTTAACATTTTGAAATTAAGTTATTTTCCACGTACATATTATGTTAACATATTTCTTATACCCACACACTCACCCACGTTGAACAATCAAGATAATTTCTTCCTAAACTGCCTCAAACGTGTGCTCTTAATTTGATTAAAATACTTTCGATCGAGCCCGAAATTACTTTAATCAAGTATCGTAGGTGCCTGCCTTGATACGTCGTAATTGCATTTTAAACCATTAATTTAATTTTCTAGACATTCTTGACGCTTTGATAGAGGTTAATTTTCTTAAATCACTATGGTTTTTGGAGAAAGTTATCTTTCATAAACGTTTTGAATTTGGAACATTTTAGAATTTTCTCGTTTTGGATATTGTGTTTAACACCTAATCCGGCCCTGTGTGATACCTAACATATCGCCATTGAATTTCGAACCTTAAAAAGCTAAACTGAAAGTATATTTTTGTTAGGCAACCTAATGCAGTGGACACTTATTGACTGTCCATTTATGAAAAACACCTGATTACCATTCGATTAAGTTTCATGTCGCCGACAGAGGCTGTCATTACTAGCCTGATTGCGTCCAAGATACCTGGGAAACGCGTTAATGAAAGGGTGTAAGTGTCATTTACCTGTCATTGCATTTTATGCTAAAAACTTGTTACGACCAGAACTAATTTCCTTCCACGGCTATTCAAATGTCGCCCGAAGCGAGGTGTAAAGATAACATGATTGGTCTCAAGATCATAAATTGTTGGTCATTTGGTTAATTTGATTGACTACTACTTCATTGATTTGTGAGGCGCAAGTGCAGCTTCAAGCGATAGGATTTGATTACCTTCTTACTCGTGTTAACATCTTGTGGAGGATTAGACGTCTATACATAATTATGTAGCTATAGTCGCACCCATAAATAGATGAGAGAAATATAACTGTACGTAAAAAAAAATCTGTCTTATATTAATCATCGTTATCAAGCTATGCTCTATATTATTGATATTTATGTTTTGTGGGTGGGTTTGGAGGTACAAACCTCACGGGCACAAATATCCAGAGGAACCACATTCATTCTGTGGGTAGACCATGCTGCGAAAGTGCATACCACAATCATTGTTCCTTAAAATTTACGCTACTGGGACCATGGTCCCAGTTTAGATATACCATATGGTCCCATACGCCTAAACACTACAAATTTTACGAAAAAGAAAAACAATACTCACTTACCAAATCTGAGAAAAAGCATTGCTATTGAATTAATTGTTTGGATACATTACCAGTCGACAGCAAAAAAAACTAAAATGTGGCGACGTTTTTTTAGTAGGTAAGTTAGGATATTGTTTTAAAAAGCAAATTGCAAATCGAATCAGTTCGGTAAAGGAACATAATTGCCAACTGATAGAGCCTACGCACACGGCGTATTTTTCACGGCGTTTCTCACGGCGCTGTTGATATGACGAAAAAACAGTACTGTCTGTGTCTAAATTTTGTTTAAAGCTCGTTAGCGCGCGTTATCTGCGTTTCGTCGGTGCGTTAAAAAAACGCCGTGTGCAAAACTAATCACGATGCCATACTAAGGCTAAAATTTCTCCGTTTCTCCGCTCCGCTACCTCGCTCCGCGTTAAGGGACAGGCAACCTTATTCTTTCACACCCGGACCAGCTCAGATTAAACTTAACCCATCAAGTTTATCACACCTCTAAGCACATAATACGCGTTTCCTACCTTATAATTCTATAACAAGTTACCTACCTAGCTCAGTCTAACCTGTTTAGAGTGAGTTACTATCTGTATGACGCGTTAAGTCATATAATTACGTAATCCTGTAGAGAATCCCCTTTGAAACGGTCTTGGTGTACCTGTTCTAGTTTTAGATGTAGAGGTGTTTTGAAACTGTTTCTGTTGTGTGTGCTGACGCCATTTTATTTTTAATTGGTGTGCTGGATACGAAAGCTTGGTAAAGTTAATGAAACGATAAGATTTTTTTTGCTTTTACCTCTTGACTAACTGCCATTGCACCCATAGAATTGAGTGTGTAACTTTTTGTTTGTTTTTTTTTTTACTTGAAAATCCTTACTTCCTTACTTTTACCAATATTATAAATGCGAAAGTAACTCTGTCTGTCTGTCTGTCGCGCTTTTACGCCAAAACTACTGTAAATTTGGTACAGAGATAGTTTAGACCCTGAGAAAGGACATAGGCTACTTTTTATCCCGGGAGTATGTTCACTAGGGACCACGCGGGCGAAGCCACTGACAGAAGCTAGTGTCTTATAAATCGATGCACACACAAAAAAGTTTCATGTTCCGAGAGCGAGAGCGCGGAATAAGCGATAGAGAGACACGATCGGCCTAAGCGTTCGGCTTGTTTGTTAAGAATTCATTTGTTTTCTCATAACGTTATCACGTAAAATTAACGTCCGTAAACCAACTTTACAGACAACCATTTTCTTTTCCAAAGATGGGAAATCATCAAATGACTCCTCGCTCAGGGCGGAATCATTTAAGCTACATTTATATTTCTTATAACTATCACCAATTGAAGTTAACTCTCTATCAATATCGATAATTTTAATAATTCATGCAAATAATAGGTTTAATTAATAAAAAACTAACACGATTCAAATGCATTAGTTTATGGTATAATTATTAAAATTAAAATACAATAAAACACATAACATTAACCTAATCCTTACTAATATTATAAATGCAAAAGTAACTCTGTCTGTCTGCCTGTCTGTTTGTCGCGCTTTCACGCCAAAACTAACCGATTTAAATGAAATTTGGAACAGAGATAGTCTAAGGCCTAAGAAAGGACATGGGCTACATTTTATCCCGGGAGTATGTTCCCTAAGGAACACGCAGGCGAAGCCGCTGGCAGAAGCTAGTCAACAATCAATAAAATTACATAACATTTATAAATTTTGTCTTCACAAAACTAAACCAATAGATTACTTCTAGGCAAGCGTGCCCCAGCTTCGACCACATCATCGCTTACCATAAGGTGAGATAGTGGTCAAACGCGTGCCTATCAAAAGTAAAAAAAAAAAAAACTACAAACTCATGCAATTGAGTCGTCAAAACAGAGGCGTAAGTTCATAAACCACTAGTTAGAATAAACAGAAAGGCATTCTAAAAATAAAAATCCATTCATCCGTGTCGTACAAAGTCGTTGGGTTTCCAGTACTCGGCGAATGCTGACAGCGGAAAACTATTCTGGGTCGCGAATAAAAGTGACCCAGTTACAAATGATCTGGCTGCGGTACCACTCGTAACCTAACTAGAATAAAACATGATATTAGGTTAACCGGTTCCTGTATGTTACCGTCCATCAATGGACAGGTGAACCAGTTTTCCATGGAAAATCGTTTGTTCTCCATAAAGTTGGCAACCCTTTAAACTACTGCATCCCGATTTGAAATATGGTAAACATTACTTATTCGTTCTTAAGGTGATTTTTAATTTCCTTATGTTGGCACCACCACGATAACATTTTTTTTTGTAATTATTTTGCAATTTGTGATCGTTTTCTGTTTTATTTTCGTCGTGTTACATCAAATAAATGTTTATGTATCATTTAGCACTACTTTACAACATTCTTATTTTTATGGGTAAAATGCGGTGTTATATGATATATCTACCATAAGATACGTAGGTATTTACGTTAAAGAGTAAATATTGGTCCTAATTTAAGAGAGATTAAAACACAAGTTTTTGTCTTACAAATTTTTTTTGAACAGAAGAGATTTGTTTCATGACATTGGAACCGAAAATAATATTCAGTGACTTTCTGACTTCGTATGGGCGGTGGCATAAAGTCACCCTCGTAAACACTGTTGTGCGCGTATGTACATTCAAGGTGAAGTAACTTTTATTGGCCGTTTTTATGCGACAGCCCTAATGAGTACAGTCGTGAACACTTTACGTTGCCGTCGTACGGTCTCATGGTTAATTACAGGCTTCAGTGTGGAAGAAGTTGTCGTAAAAGCTTAGGAACACGACATTCTGTATGCCGATCAAAGGAATGCCGAAGAAAATGTGTTGTTAGAAAGAAGCCACTACCTACCAAAAGTGGTTTCTTTCTAACAACAGACTTTCTTGCGAAGTTTCAGTATATCTTACAACTAGTTGACCCGCGCAACTTCATCTTCTCCGCTCATATTGGTCTTAGCGTGTAGCCTTCCTCGATAAATGGGCTATCTAAAAGTGAAAGAATTTTTGAAATCGAACCAGTAATTCCTGAGATATGCGCGTTCAAGCTCACAAACAAACTCTTCAGCTTTATATATTAAGTATAGATGTCATTACAAAGCTTGATCAATATAATTTTGATTTGCCATACATGCCAAAATTAACAAATATGTGCAGCGGCTTTGCCCGTGTCAGAGTTAGAATTTTTTCTACGGGAATTTCCATAATTATCTAGATAAGATTTTCTCGAGTGCCAATTTTTATCCAAATCAGTTCCTCTCCTGAGCTTAAGCCTCCCTTATCTTGTGCTAAGTCATATAATTTCCTAGATTTCGAATAATGCAACATTTTTCGAAATAGTAAAATAATTGTGAAAGCAATAAACCCATTTCTTATAAAACTAAATATGTAAATCTGTTGACGTCCTACTCAGTCTTCAAACTTAATCTCTTCAAAGTTAGAGTGAACATGCTCCTTCTGGGCAAGCTCGCTCCATCGTAGACTTTGTCTCTGTCATCTCGAACCTAGACTGGAGTGGAATTCCCTGCCAGAGTCTGTGTTTCCTGGTACACACTGTTACAAGCTGGGAGTCTTTAAGTCTAGAGTGAATAGCTTACTTCTAGGCAAGCGTGCCCCATCGACATTCGACCGCATCATCGCTTACATCAGGTGAGATAGTGGTCAAACGTATGCCTATCAAAAGTAAAAAAAAAGACTAGAGTCAAGATTAAACCCATCGCAAATAAAAAAAAGAAACCTTACGCAACCATTTTTAACAGATCTCAAGCTTATTGCATTTCAGGCACACGCATGTATTGTCTCAAACAATTGTACCATGGATCTTACTCTACAGCGTGGCTTTTTAATTTATTGGCAATATTTCAGGAAGTTAATAAAATTTTGGAACTAATCCTGAAATTGTGAAAGAAACACATGTTTACTATTCTATCACAGCGGTTATTTTTTCATATTTAAAACCATACTAACCTGGTTTCATAAGAACTTACAGGAGTATTTCGAGATCTTACCAAAAGGCGTTCTGTATTTTCTGCCTACCTTAGCATGAGTTAAAGCATGTATGAATAATTCCACTTTCTGAAATAAAGCCAATGAATTAAAAGTCACCTATAGCTGGATCAAGCTACAGGTCTAAATGGCTCGAGCTCGTACAAAATACAGACGGCTAATTGCAAAGCCGCGAGGCCAAACTACTGGGCCGAGGCCAACGCTATTGACATAGAGATTCCTAGTGTTGCACCAAGATTGTAAGCGTCTTTGAACTTGTGAGAATTTTCACCTAGTTTTCACTTGAATTTATAGCTTGTTAGAAATGCTCCGAGTTTTTGAATTAGGGCTCCTTTTTAACTGTTCTAAAAGTGAGTTATAAAAGTGATAATGACGTATAATATACAACGTGTAACAGAATAAACGCATTACCTCTTGAAGAGTACAATGACCCCCGTCATTGTACTCTTCATTATGAACAACTTTTACTTTGGGACCAATTCGAAAAAAAATTCGAAAATTTGCGATACGATGTCGCGATTGCGGGGTTGGGCCCATTGTAAAAGTTGTTCTTAATGATGAGTACATTTACTGTAGGACCAATGCGGAAATCGCGAAATAAAAGTCGACTTCCTCATTCATTTATCTGCGCATAACTCGACAAAATATGCAATAAATGTCGTGATTGCGGGGTTGGACCCATTGTAAAAGTTGATCATTATTTATTTATCCTTTATTCAGGCAACTAAGGCCCATAAAACACTATACATAAATAAACATAAAAAAAGAAAAATAAACTAATACTTAAATTCATACAAAAAACTTCAAAACTACTGCACACGAAGTAACGGCGTCGTGTTGCGCTGCGAGGTGTCGCGTAGCCGGCCGCGGAAACGCCGATACAGCACACCTTTCTGCCAAAAGCAAGCTTCCTTGAGGAAGGTCACCAAATGATGACTCGGAACGCGCACCACGAACGACTTGAAATTCGTGTTATTGCACGCCTCCAACTTTTCCACCCTCAAGGTCTAGTTGGTCTTCACTCGTATGTACTCTACGATGTCTTCAGTCTTCGTAGTGTGGTGTAAATAGGACACGTAGAGCTGCGTCGTCGGTACTGCAGGACGTAGCAGCATATTAGATCCTGCCGGCGCTGTTCCACACTGGTGGCGACAAGTAGGCTTCCTCTTCTTTTTCTCCACCTTGATAAAGCCATCTTCATCGCTTGGCGCAAACAAACGCTTTTTCTTTCTTTCTTTCCATATTTTAGATACTCCAAGAAAGTGTTTGTTAGACCTTTCGTGGAGCCACGGTCACTAAACACAACCACTGCAACTTATAAGGCTCAATAGATTTATGACCTCTTGCTTGAAAATCCTATTTGAGTCATTCGACTATTATAATTAACACTTGAAAATAGTCAGCAAAAGAAAATATCTGTTAAAGCTTAATCTGGTCTGTTAAAGCTTAATCTGAAAACCCCAAGGAGTAGTTTATAAGTGCCTAAAAATTTAGACGAATCACAAAATAATGTTTTGATCCATTTAAATCTAAATGTAGGAACCTGTTATTTCCTAAACAAATTCAAAAAGCATTTACAGTTTCAACCCAGTTTTGCGCAAACTTTTAGAAACAACATTTCAACCACTTTCTGTAACTAGTCTTTAAACTTTTCGATCGTTGAGGTAATACATTTCTGCTTTCGTAAACATTTAAACAGAGAATGAATCAAGACTAATAAAAATTCAGGTAGGCTTTGATTTAAAACTCGTTACGCCTGTCCTAGTTTGTTTTTCAACCTCAAATAATCTTTTTCGGCCAGGATTTAAATATAATTTAAAATAAGAATAAAGAAGTCTAGAGTGGTGATGCTCAGATTTATTTTTTTCTACCAGGATTTGTTTGTTTCACGTTTTTTGTGATTCCCTTTATAAACGTGAATGAAATTTGTGACACATTACTTTTTTACTTAAGGAGGTTGTTCAGAATATTGTACAAGTAGCTTTATTTCGACTTAGTTTATTTCCAAATATTATTTTTTTACAAAAATTATTCAAGCAAAGGATTATAATTTTTGCTTTATCACCCAAAACTACCCGAAACGCTTTGGAGGTTATGCGGTACAGAGAGTAAAGTCCCGCACACCTAAATTGATAAGAGAGCATCCTCCTACCAGACAGTTGTTATGTCTGGCGGGCAACACCCCGATAGTTGATATTCGGGCTGATGTATATGTTCAAATCGCACGGTAAACTCTGCTTGCGTGATGCAGGATTTCGGCGTAGTAGTTCGCTGCTAGTTGGATAGATGGCTTCGCGGTTCTTTTTGTTGCGATGTAGATTTGCTCCGTTGTTTTTTTTTTTTGTGGCGGCATTGATGCCGCTACAACTCTAATATTAAGACCTTGCTAAAATATATACCTCAAAAAACAAACTGTACCCATTACTGTTTGAAATTAACACCTATTAAATTTTAATCGCCATGCACAATTGAAGGCAGAAACATACAATTAAAGACGTTTAAGCCTTCAAAGGATTTGTGCCTTTACCCATCACTCATTAAATACTATAACGTTATCAAGTATAATATTCAATATAACAAAACAAAACTCTTCAATCGCTACGTTCCCAAAATAACGCTACAACAAAGCTCACTCACGATTGTATTAATTATGAAAGCACATGAAACGAAATGAACACCGTACATAGTGACGTCAACCATACAAATACTTACATACGGCTCAATTAATACCTGTCCCGTCGTAGCCCTCATCAAACCTCATACGAATATCTAATTTAATTTAACATGAAAGCAATTTCATGTACAAGTAAAATATAAGCGAACGCGTATAAGTCAATACATGTTGGGAAAATCGGCTGAGAAATTTTCACAGAGTAAAATTTCACAACGAATTTTCCGAGAAAATTTACAGTGCACCAAGAAGTGTCGAATTAGATATGTTAGTCTGTGTCAAGAAATATGATATTACACTACTGAGTAAATTGAACGCTAACGACTACGTTGAAGATAAGACAGTTGACGGTGTTACTAATTTTGACATTCGTACCACGTCCTAATTGAATGCGGGCGTAGTTAGAAACGGCAGTGATTTTCGTATTGCCCTTGGTATTATATATTCCTGGTACCGAGACGATAATGATACTTACTTTGTGTTTGATTTGAATGGATCTCGATTTTAGATAACATTTAAAGCTTTATTTATAACTTCTATTGGGTATTCATGGTAATGCTAATTCAGATTTTCTTGGTAAATCTGAGTGTAGGTAAATTTATCTGCGAGAGTTAGATAACTATTTTCTTTTTATTTGATATTGGTTTTCTCTTGACTTTAGTCTAGGTCAGAGATGTCAGGGACAAAGTCGACGAGCTAACCCAGAAGGAGCTTGTTTACTCTAACTTTGAAGAGATTAGTGTTGTAAGCGTTCGGAAACACAGACGCAGGCAGAGAGTTCCACTAATTTGCTGAGCGCATTATAAAAGACGTTTGGAAACGCTTAGGACGAATACCTATGAAATAAAGTTATTTGTTTTTGTCCGTCATCACTGTCTTGCGTCAAAGTTTTGTTTATGGTATAATCCATTACCTCATAATATACCGCTTAGGTACAAATACTTCACAAATAGAAATGTTTAATTCACATACTTACATTACAATTCAGCAAATCTTATCGCACTAAAAATTCATTGAGTGAACCAGTTGTTTTATTTTCCTAGTCTAAAAGCCATTTCTCATTTTGACAGCTGAACAGCTGTATATTTTTCGAATACTTTGGTCTAGAAAACTTCCTGCGATAAATATTTCAGTCGCACATTAAGTCGTAAAAATATTATATGATTACGCTAATTCTAGACCGGAATAATAATTTATTTATGAAGACAGTCGGTAACTGTATTGTTTTGCTTGATTTATTAAATAATTATAAGGTACAGACACCCTTCGCTTAACGCGGCAATTAGTTCATTGAACTGCTAAAATTTAGCATTTTGTTTCGTCGTTCAATCATAATATCTACACCCACTCCTCTGATTACATATGCGTGGGAAGACATGACTTCCGACTTTCTGAATTAGCTTGGAATTAATTAATACTAACGTTAAACATGGTTAACATTTCTTACACATCCTTACTTTAATATTAATTTAATTATTTTATTTTTAATTATTAATTATACTAATTGTTAATTATTAATTACAATATTACTAGCTTCTGCCAGCGGCTTCGCCCGCGTGGTTCCTACGGAACATACTCCCGGGATAAAAAGTAGCCTATGCCCTTTTTCAGGCTCTAGACTATTGTGTACCAAATTTCATTTAAATCGGTTCAGTAGTTTTGGCGTGAAAGAGCGACACACAGACAGACAGAGTTACTTTCGCATTTATCCTTACTATCCTTACTAATATTATAAATGCGAAAGTAACTCTGTCTGTCTGTCTATCTGTCTGTCTGTCTGTCTCGCTTTCACGCCAAAACTACTGCACCGATTTAAATGAAATTTAAAAGGACATAGGTTACTTTTTATCACGGGAGTATGTTCCCTAGGGACCAGGCGGGCGAAGCCGCTGGCAGAAGCTAGTATTAAATATGTTCTTTTTAATATTTTTAAGGATGAGAAATCATCAAATGACTTCTTCTAGAGCGGAAGGGACTGACAGCTTCTTACTGACTAAAACCAATCCGTGTTCCGTCTCATGCCCTTTGCGTTACAGGAACGCGGTGACTCTTTTGAATAAACGCAACCCTGGCAGGCACATTTTATATCCTAGCAATGAGTTTTTATTTCACCCATATTTCGGATAGTTACCTTTGCCGACGCAGCATGTGGCGCCACCCGTCTACTTTGTTTTGAAGTTACTAGAAAAGGTTCTTAAAAACTTGACACTTTTACTGATTGTCACTACAGACAGAAGTGAAGAACAGAACAGAGTGTCAAATCGACGGTTGCATGGCGGCTGTCACTTGATGACAGGTTATGTCAGAGATCTGTCTGGATTTTGACATGTCCGCTAGACTTATAGGCATCTAGTCAAGTCAATCAAATCAAGTTCGCGGTTCACGCGAGGGTTCGCGCGAGGAAAAGAGCCTTTAATTCTGCCGCTAAGTTCTGCAAGCGGGTTTTACGTAGGGCACGTTTTGACCATGTCGGACGTATCGGGGCCAAATTATCATTGCACCCTCCTGGTAGTAAGCAGTTTTGGTCCCTGTCGAAAGCGGTTGAAACGAATTTCTGTCGACCCACTTTGCCTCCTATGATGAAACCTGATGGCTCGCTGGCTCACTCTGCAAGTGAGAAAGCAAATGTATTTGCAACTCTCTTTGCAAGCAATTCGTGTCTGGACGCTGGCTCCAAGCAACCACCAACTTTACCTCGTTGTGACTCTTCGATGCCGAAGATCACAGTTCACATTAAAGAGGTCCGAAGAGTATTGTGCAGTCTAGACGTGAATAAGGCCAGCGGGCCTGACGGCATTCCAGCGAGAGTGTTGAGGCAATGTGCACCTGAACTGTCTCCTGTGTTAGCACGCCTGTACCGCCTCTCTCTTGAGAAAAGAACGGTGCCGAAATCATGGAAGCTTGCGAATGTGCAACCGGTGCCCAAACCGTGCTGACCCTGCACATTACCGTCCGATCGCCATTACCTCCATCCTATGCAAGGTTATGGAAAGGATTCTTAACAGTAAGCTGCTGACCTACCTTGAAGACAATGATCTCCTCAGTGACCGTCAATATGGCTTTCGCCGGGGACGGTCAACTGGCGATCTTCTTGTGTATGTCACGCACTGCTGGGGCGAGGCCATCGAGAGACACGGCGAAGCACTTGCCGTGTCGCTCGATATCTCGAAGGCCTTTGACAGGGTTTGGCACGCAGGTCTGCTCAGCAAGCTTCCTGCTTATGGTATCCCAGTTGGTTTTTGTAGCTGGATATCAGACTTCCTGAGTGAACGGTCGATCCGAGTAGTCGTTGACGGCTGCTCCTCTGACCTCATGGCTATTGATGCCGGAGTTCCTCAGGGGTCCGTTCTCTCTGCAACTCTTTTCCTGCTGCACATCAATGACCTACTTCAGCTTGGTCTTGTTGGGTACGCAGATGACAGTACGGTTTCAGAGAGATACTTGTCCAGAGCAACAACCAGCGGGAATGAAGATCGTTCCTTGAGAGAGGCCATGGTAGAGCGGACAAATTCGACCTTAAGCCTTGTCTCCCAGTGGGGTGATGACAATGTGGTCACTTTTAACGCCACCAAAACACAGGCGTGTCTTTTTACCGCAAAAAGGAGTCGTTTTGACCAAACTCCTACTTTTCGGGGTGCATCTGTTCCTGTGACTGATCGGCTCGAGCTCCTAGGCATGGAGTTGACATCCAGTCTCAACTTCGGCGCCACTATCGAGTACAAAGCCCAAACCGCTGGCAAAAAGCTGGGCATCCTAAATAGGGTTAAGCGATACTTCAAGCCTGGACAGCTTTTAACTCTATATAAAGCGCAAGTCCGATCCTGCATGGAGTATTGTAGCCACCTGTGGGATGGCTCAGCTAAGTATCAGCTTGCCGCGCTTGACTCGGTAGAACGCAGAGCTAAGAGGCTCATCGGTGACGAAAAACTGGTGGATACCAAGCTACACAGCTTGGCTCATCGCCGTAAGGTTGCCTGCTTGTCGGTCTTCTACAGATTGTACTTCGGTGAGTGTGCCCAAGAACTCCACGACCTCATTCCACCGGCCCCCTTCTACCATCGGACATCCAGACGCACTGCATCTTACCATCCCTACCTTGTTACTATTCCACCAATTCGCACTAAGCGTTTCCAAACGTCTTTTATAATGCGCACAGCAAAGGAGTGGAACTCTCTGCCTGCGTCTGTGTTTCCAAACGCATACAACCCTAATCTCTTCAAAGTTAGAGTGAACAGGCTCCTTCTGGGTAAGCTCGCTCCATCGTAGACTTTGTCTCTGTCATCTCTGACCTAGACTAGAGTCAAGAGCAAACCCATCACAAATAAAAAAAAAAAGTCTAGTTCTCATCTATATATCTCTCTTGCTTTATGAGGGATGTGTAAATTATGTTATTCTTACTAGTCTACGATCCTTTTTAATTAATTTTAGTTGAAGATTTTAAAACAGTTGAATGGCTTCTCCTGGACTTCATGGCACTTTTCTGCGCCCTTTTCACCCCCCCCCCGTCGCCTCTTTGATTCTGGCTCTCAGGAGTTGCAGAGGTTGTGAATAGTAATCATGTCTGGAGGGATCACACACTCAAATCAACTGTCATACCGCAACCAACCTTTTTACTTCTATAATCATAATTATTTCAAGATCTAAAGTGACCTAGTCCCAATAGTGATTATTTGTATTGAAAATCAATCGAACAGGTGGGCGCTGGCACACTTATTGAGTGACTTATTGAGTCGCAGCGCCGAGCTTTTGCAAGACTAGTATTAAATCATGATTTAGTTTCTCGAAGTCTCAAGTTTTATTCCTATTTTGTGTTCAGCGTTATAAATAAAACAGATTTCTACTAGACAATTAGTTCCCTGCTTTGTATCTGCAATAATTATCGAAGTGATAAATCGTATGATTTATAATTATTATGGAATGCAGTTTTTCGTAACTCCAAACCGCGGTTCTTTAGAACTTTCACCTTCTAGTCCGTATCTATACTTCTTTACTAATACGATAAAGCTGAAAAGTTGGTTTATTTGGTTGATTGACCGCACTAATCTCAGAAACTACTGGTTCGAATTGAACAATTATTTAAGTAATGGATAGCCCATTTATCGAGGCAGGCTATAGGCCGTATAATACGCTGCGATGCTACGACCAATAGGAGCGGAGCATTCATGAAAAATGTGACGCAGACGAAGTTACGCGAGTCTGTGTTAGTTGAGATAAATTGTTAATTTTAGTTTAGTACATATTTTAATATTTAATTTTGTTTGTGAGCTCATACTTGCATATTACTTTGAGGGCTTGAGGCGCTGCGTACTGAAACACAGGCTATAAACCTAGTTCGGTAGCAGATGCTAAAAATAGACACAATTATGTATCTAATTATAATTTTAAGATTATTTTAGAAGCTTGTTGACAAATTGTGTGAACATAATATGTATACCTTTCTAGTCTAATAAAGATTATTATTATAAAGGTAAGGTAACATAACTGCATGCCTAACCTCCAACCCAGCCACTGCATGGGTAATACACCATACCTTGGTAAACACTAGTTGTCGGGTTTTCCAGTTTCCCATACATTTTCGGTCTCTAAGTAGCAGAGACCACGGGCTTTCCGAGACACGCAGGGTTGCCGAAATGCGTTGGATAATCATCCATCACGCGGGCTGAACTTTTTAATCATTGTTTTACCTACAATGTTAACCCGAGTGACTGTTATAGGTATACTTAAGTACTGGTCCCTTTGGCATTAAATACCCTGTAAGTAAATACTAATAATTTACCATTAAAACCACATCGTTACGACGAAGAGACCATCAAAGTAACGAAGTTTACGTTGATGGAATTAATTTTCTTCGTCGTCCTTTGGCCGCCATTTTAAAGTAAACAATGAATTTACATCGAGTTTTGATGAATGGGAAAATTTACCGAATATTTTCGGGGAGAAAAATAAATATTTTGTTTTGGATAGCTCTAATTAAACTATCATTAGAAGTCTGAAGTTGAAGTTAAAGCGTTTAATGACGTGACCATAATACCTTACAGCTGGAATTAAGTATTATTTATTCAAGCTAAAAAGTAATATTAAATAAGCAATAAATCCTAACTATATACATATGAATATACAAAAACAAAAACCCTCAGGCGTCGAAGTAAATAAAGGAATGAAGTAAATATTAGGTACCTAAAGACAACCCACCAACTTCGAGAAGTTCATCATTTATCAAATTACTACCTTTTGCCCGCGACTTCATCCGCGCATATCACGTTTTTTCCGTTCCCGTACAGCCTCTCTATAAGTCAAAGTCAAAGTCAAATGTTTTATTTCAACTAGACCAATAAAGGCACTTTTGAACGTCAAATTAAAATAAAATAATATATTATAGTGACTCTAGTCGTCCGTTCGCAAAAGGTAGATTGATAGCCTTCCATCCTACATGAATGTGGCTATCATATACAAAAATAACGTTCAAAATCCGACTGGTAGTTCCAGTGATTAGCGCGTTACTAGCTGAATAGGCAAACGTTGTTTTGCCATACAAAAAAAAATACCCTATCACCTATTTTCATACCTATCGAATATGCACACAAAATTTTATGAAAATCGGTCTAGCCGTTTCGGAGGAGTTCGGTAACAAACACTGTGACACAAATTTTTATATTAGAAGATTAAAGATAGTCTATTATTGTTAAATTCAATTCTCATACCTAAAAAGCGTTCTAAGTCGTAATATAATCTCAGGAACAAGCAATGTCAAAATGTATAGAAATCAGAGGTGTTTTTGACAATTTGTGACATCGATGCGAATGCGAAAATTCCATTAATACACGAATATTGCCCCACAGGTACATACTTACATTCTCGTTTATTTATTTTTTTAACATATACTTAATATTTTTAAATATTTCAATAAAAACATTAAAAAAAAGCATTTAAAAATATAAAAATAGTAGCCCACCGGTATCGGGAACAGGGTCATGCTTACATTATTATTACTAACTAGAATTTGCCCGCGACCGTAGGAATTTCGGAAAATCCTCTCTTAGTGCACATTCCCCAAGGAACTTATTTTTTTTTGGATGGATAATCATCAAATGACTCCTCCCGCTCTGGGTGAAGCAGAAGGGAGTGTCAGACTCTTACTGACTAAAACCCATCCGTGTTCCTCCTAATGCCCGTTGTGTTCCAGGGCCGCGGTGACTCTTTCGAACAGATTCTGCAACTCCCCAAGAAACCTACATGCCAAATTTCAGCTTTCTACGACCAGTAGTTCCGGCTGTGCGTTATCTGTCAGTCACTCAGTAACGGAAGAATTTCACATATTAGGATTGATTGATTGACAGCAGTTTAATAGTATAACGCATTTAAATGAAAAAGCTCGACAGACACACAATTTCTATGAAAACTCATTGCCGCATTGTCGCGTTTTGTCTGTCTGCAAAAACCTTAACCCTGAACTGACTAACAAATTTAAAGAAACAGCTTAACTTATAGCCTAACTTCACACCCAACCCGCATATTCATCTCCGCTGTCCCTTCTAAGTACTGTCCGTCTCAACAAACAACTAAGGCGACGTTGTCCTAGTATTTAGGCGAAATAAACACATTTGTCTTGAACTAAACCCCAAACCCTTTGCGTGACACGCTAGGCGAGTCGGCTATGTGGCCACGTCAGCTGTGTTCTGACGTTTATTTATAGCCGTTATATAACACCCTGTATTGTACAGTCTAGGACAGTTGAATTGTGATAAAAGGATCAATATTTTGAAACGTGTTATTGTAGACGCACAGGGGCCCACTTATGACGTGCCAGTATGATTAAGCTGTGAAAAAGGGATAGTGTTATGCGTCTTGTATAACTCCGTCTCCCTCCCACACAGTTATCATGATGGTTTAAAGATCTTATAATAGGCACCCCGAACCGGTTGTTGTGGCGACACTTGGGGAGGCCTATGTCCAGCAGTGGACGACTTTCGGCTGATATGATGATGATTGCCGGCTTCGGATGTTCTGTGCTTGTGGTTTTGAAGAATATTTAGACTGATTACAATTAAAATCGTCATCATTTTATTGCTTTTTCTCCATTTTATTTGGGGTTGGTTCAAAAGGTCTTCTTTTTCGACCGTACCATTCGGTTTTCACAAAAAAAGAAGTAAAAATATACATCAGTGTCTTGCTCTTTCACAGTACGTTGACAATAATCAATTAATTTATTGCTAAACACAGTATAAACAAAACATTTCTAGGTGTAAGATAAGGCGTAAGAATAAGTAACACATAGTTTGAGAATTTTTGATTTTTAGCACCGAATTAACAAAGCATTTTTGTTCAACTCCGAAATTAATCAGTTGTATTTTCTAAGAAACTATACGCTATAGTAACTTGACTTGACTTGCTATAGAAGCTTAACTTGGTGACATTATGATTCCACAAAAATTGTACTAACCAACATAAAACCAGAAATTCCAACCAAAAATACATTTTAAAATGACCCCCATCACAAAACGCGAGTCCAATATCACTGACAGCGAGTGTACCCAAGCAATCGCTTTGGAACCACAAACTATTTCAATTCCAAAACTTTTCGACCCCCCATTTTTCATTCCTTTGGGGATTAGAAGCTTTAGTAAGTGTCAACTGTCGTACTAAAAGGTTAACTGTGTGAACGTTTAGAGTTAGTTCCCTGATAGATGGTAGCTAATACAATGGACACTTGTGTGTTTCGAACAATGTGTGGTGATGGTCAGTTGTTTTCATGTGTGTTTCCTGAACCTCTAGACAGTGCTGATCCAAAGTGAAAATTATATATTTTTTTCCTACTCCTCCGCTGTACTTTTCTGATTAATTTCGTTGCGGGATCCAAGTTGAATCGTTTCTCCGGGACTCGTCGAGCTTCATTGGCTCGGCGTTTTTCTGGTGATCGCCACTGTTCATTCAGGCTTTCAGGAGTTGCAGTGGTTGGGATGTGTGGTGGGCTTGTCCCATAAAAAAAAAGTGCCGATCAGCCGGTCGATTCTGTAAACCACTCACCGTGAAAACTCAACTAGAGTAAATATGGAGTGAACTGTTTTATAGTGTATAGTGTGTGTTTTTTGTCTTCTCTTTTAACATGCGTTCGTTATCATCATACTCCGATGTCACATCGTGAACAATAGTGTGGGTTATACGTTTTCTCGACTGTAATATTATAAATAACGTATAACTGTTTATTGTCCCAAATAAATAAAATAAAATAAAAATAAAACTGTCATTCCATCTTGATTACATGGATTGGCAGCTCACTTCGAGATCACTTCACCCAAGCCTTCACTTCGACATTAGCCTGTCAAAGTCAAATAATTTATTTCAACTAGACCAATAAAGGCACTTTTGAACGTCAAAAAGAGAGTAAACGTTAGCGTGGCGATGGCGATTGTCAAAACGTCAAAAATGTATGGGATTGAGAAACACCGTCGAAATACCACGTGATCAATCCCGTAGGTTTTGGCATTTCTATACGCATTCGCTGACAGAATGGTACTATGTCTAGAGCCTCTGGAGTAAGTTCTTGGGTGAAGTTCTTTATTCTTCTTCTTCTTTTCGAGTCGATGGTTAATTTCTTAGATTTTTTGGACCCAGTAAGTGGCTTCGTTAATTGAAGCGTCGGTGGCGTTCATTAAATCCCCCAAAGTACAGTGTATGCCATTGGGGGTAATCCAACGTGTGGCTTATGTTCTGAAGAAGAGCACCGCACTCACATTGAGTATCCGACGGGTCTATGAACCCCATTTCGCCAGATTGTGCTTGCAGCGGCCTACTTGGGTACGCAATGGGTACTGGAATCGTAGAACTATATATTTGACGCCACTCGGGGAGGCGCCTTTCATGCACCCCAGTTCTTTATTTAAAAATAGTCTTATTCCGTAAATTCTTTGGACTGTTTAACATCTGTAGGCCAATATAATTCTAGTACTTAAAAAGCGTTCAAGAAAAAAATCAAGTTCAAAATCAGCGACAATCAATGTCAAAGACTTGTGAATATGTTGTATGTAAATCGGGCTGGTTTCCGCATCTCCGCGACTAATCGCGTATTTTGCGTGCAGTTGTGAATAGGTTACTTCTAGGCAAACGTGCTAAATGGTCGACCACATCATTGGTTTTCATAAGGTGAAACTGTGGTCACACGCGACTCTAAAAATACTAATATTTATTTATATCTGTTTTTGTTTTTGTTACAGATATATTGCTCTAACTGCATTCGTCACATACACAATCGGATTTGGTAAGTTAATTTAAATTAAAGGTTTTAATTAATACGTTTCACTTCATTTCTAATTTTTTTTTTATATACAATATTTTGTTTAAATAACAAACTATTTACACTAATAATACAAAAAAAAAATCGCTTCATTAGTTTAATCATTCGTCATAAAAAAAAACGAAACTTGAATGTCAAGGATTTGCGACTGCCTTTTTATGCAATTGTCTGATCGTCTTTAGAACATTTTCTTCAAAAACCGCTGTCGCATTGTCGCAACGCACCTATACGAGAGAGCCTTAAAACGAGCTCTCCGCAAGCTATGATCCCATTGCTGCTTAAATGCTCGTCCTCAAAATTCACGGTGTGGAACGACCTTTATATTTCTATTTCAGTGTATGTTTCGACCAGCCAACTGACCACTAAATTAGTAAAACAATAGTAAGACATCTTTATTTCAACTGAAGTTACTGTATTTTATACCAATTGGCACCAAAAAGCTACCGTGACGGTTCCCATTAATGCTTGATCAAGATTAGAATGAACACCAGCTTGCTTTGAGGAGGCTTCTTTGTGCCTTGTTTAAACGGTTCAAATATAAGCAAGTATCGTTGCCACTTGTCCAAAGCTTTACGCAAACTATCACCTTAGGCTCTTGATAAAGATTGAGACCAGATATTCGATTGACATGGGCTACCAAACCGAAATGTTACGTGGTCATTCCCGAACATTTTCACTTTTCTAGGTTCGAAATACAGAGCTTGTTACATACAGAAAGAAAAAAAATACTTTACAGAAAAAATAAAGATAATGAAGAACACATAAAAAATATCAAAATACATATTTCAACCAACAAAAAGCGACTTCCATGTCATCTATTTTAAAGCTAAAGTTTAACAAGCCAGTGCTAGTCTCAGAGTTTTCTCATATTCTAAGAATAATAACAATTTAACAGATTTTTGTTCCAACTCAACGCCCCGTTCCAACACAATTTCGATTCAACTAGACAGATTGTTGTTCCATAAAACAGGGAAAAAATGCAAATAATTGCAAAGCCTGTTTTGCCACAAGAAAAACTTAAATTTTTGCCTATTCTTACCTGTAGCCATATCTGCCTGACTATTGTTCCAATCCAACGTCATCCAAACATACGCAAGTGGGGGACTATTTTCATCAGTTCAAACAAGGCACGGTTGGTAGATGGGGTGTTACTAATTCAGCTATTTGTTTGCTTCCACTTTGACAAATAGTCATAGATAAGAAATTTGTGTTAACTAAGATGTTTATGGTTTAAAACCTACACACCTTAGTTATGTAACGGTTATTCAACTACTTAAAAACTCTTTTAGAGCTAAGCAACAAAATATATTGTATTTTTTCCTCGCTTAAACCTTTTAGGATTCCGTACCCTCGGGTACCTAACCAACGGGTCCCCAGTTTCTAAGTCTCCGCTGTCCGTCCGTTCATCTGTCTGTCATAAATTTTGTATTTCTATTGCCGTACATCACGTTTCTTGAATGGCCATATGCAAGAACAAGTGACTGAATATTAAATTCGAACTATTTTGTTTCCAGATATTCAATATTCGCTTCTTAAACCAACAAGTGACATAGAACAAGTCAGCGAATCCTCCACGACGGATCGTACATCATTCAGCTTCACTAGTGGAAAACCCGTGGAAGTTGATCCAAGTGACACAGAAGACCTAGTGGGCCTAAACTTGACAGCCCCATTCATCGTGACGGCCATCTTTAAATCGTACAACGGCAAGCAATTATGTCTGTTCTCCATAACGCAAAACGATCGTATAGTTATGAGTCTATGCATACAACCAGCTGGACTAAACATTTCGAGAATCACTCTGCATACTGAATTATATTCGCCAGATGAATCAATATCTGGCCTAATGAATGAAAACTATAAAGAAAAATGGATCAAAATTGTCATATATGTCAGAGATGATAAAGCAGATATGTACGTGAATTGTAGTAAGCTACCAGACACCCTGATTTTGTCAAAATTCAAAGATGTGATTCTCACAAAAGATATGAAGCTTCAATTGGCAACATCGACAAAATACAATTTTCAGGTGAGTTATGGTTACTTTTAGTCTCGCTCATAAGTTTTTGTTCTATAAAAGTTTAAGCCAATAGGGTATTTGAGTGTTTTTTGTTAACAAATCTCAAAACCTAGAGTAAATACAAGATGCATTAAAAACATTTGTTAAAAAAATACGGTGTTGTGAGCATTTTAATATCTATGATAAACAGAAATACTCATGGCGTGTGATGTCACTCGTAAGTCAAGCCATAGTGAATTTGCGCCATCCAGTACACACGACGTTGTGTGTGACAAGGATAAAAAACATACATGTTATTTTATATTATTACTATTCATCACATGTAAAGTAAAAAAAGGATTTATTTCGTTCTTAATTTTTCGCAATGATGCCAGATCGGCAGATTTTGAGCCGGGTGCTGTCACTGCACCCGCTGCCTGCTGCTTGGTTGTCTTATCAAAACGACAAAAGCAACCTTTCATAATGGAACTTCTTCTCCTGTGAAAGAACAAGTTTTTACTATATCATTTCGAATGACGCTAGGTGTAAACAAAAATCGATTGCTTGGAAAATTATCTTAAAACGTATAAAATTACTGTGTTCTCAAGTTTTGCTTTATATACACACTAGTGGACGTCACGCGGTTTCACCCGCGTAGGTCCCTTTCCCGAGGGAATACGGGGATAATATATAGCCTATATTACTCCCTGATAATGTAGCCATCCAATGCTAAAAGAATTTTTCAAATCTATCCAGTAGTTTCGAAGCCTATTCAATTCAAACAAACAAACAAACAAACAAATCTTTCTTCTTTATAATATTAGTATAGATAGACAATTACTGAGCTGGACGATACAACTAGATCATCTGGAAATGGGTTAGCTTTTTGATCCATGCATCTGTCAGTCAAAAAACCCTGATTTTTAGATGTTAATATCTTAATAACCGTTTGAGATGTTTTTATAATATTTGGAGCTCTGGGCAATCTAAGGAATTTAAATAAATTGACCAAAATTTGTGTGTTTATGTTAAATACGTTTTGATTTATTAAGGAGTCAAAAGTGGCTCCAATTGGTTCGCGTAACATAACACACGGCTGCTGCGTGGCCATTTCCTTTTGGGCTGAACTTGGCTTGACACGCTAAACTTATCTAAATTTCTATTAAGCTGTTCTATTCAAGGTAAATTAATGTTTTTCTTCACACCATCAATAGGGTCAGTTTCCTTGCTTTCATAATAATAAAACTATGTAAACACAACAATACTAACAAGACGGGGAAGTTCAGATTTGTGATAATTATTATAAAATGTATACTAGATAAATCGAATAGGTCAAACAAGTTGTTTGTAAAGTCTAACAAGGTCTTATTTACCGCCATAAGCAAAAAGGGCATGATAACTCTTTCTGGGGCACTTGGGTAAAAATATTTCAAACTAGTGGACGTCACGCGGTTTCACCCGCGTAGTTCCCGTTCCCGTGGGAGTACGGGGATAAAATATAGCCTATGTTACTGCCTGATAATGTAGCTATCCATTGCTGAAAGATTTTTTCAAATCGGTCCAGTAGTTTCGGAGCCTATTCATTTCAAACAAACAAACAAATCTTTCCTCTTTATAATATTAGTATAGATGTAAACTATTTGTTCGACGAAACTGAACTGTTCACTCGTGTAACTCGAGCATATCTTTATTCCTAACTCGACTAGAACTAAAAAAAAAATGCGTCAGGTTATCGCTTTCCAGTGTGCTACGGCGTTTGATTTTTCGGTTACATCATGCATGCCACAGAAAATGTGATTTACAAATATTTGTGGTAGGCATCATTGACACAAAAATACAGACTATTTTATCAGTTTTGATAATTTTCTAATAGAAAGGCGGCAGGCGGCAATGTGGTTTTCCAAGTGGCATGCCAGTTGCCACACTACATCGAAAATATAATTGATTTAGTATAGTATACCACCTAGGCCCTAACGATCTAGGGAGTTATCCATCGATTCGAAGAGAAGAAGTATAGTATAGTTAGTTATAACGTTTAGTGATTTTTTCTACTCATCACTTTTGCACCTTTTTGGCTAATGAAAATCAAACAACAAAAAAAATATGATAAATAGCTATCATATTATTATCTCCTTTATTCATTTAATATTCCTATAATTTATATTTTAAATATTTCAAAAAAAATATATACTTAAAAACATTTAAAAATACAAAGAAATAGTAGCCCATTGGTATCGGGAACAGGGTCCAAGCTACCGGCGGTCAGGGCTCCAGAGAGAGGAATCTCCTGGCAATATACACATATGTATATATATTATTATTATTAATCTAATTCATACTGTATATAACTATTTTTATTTTAATATCATACGTTCCATAGATATTTTTTTTTTTTGTTTTGGTTAACATTGTACCTAGCATGTAAATAAATTGTATTATGTAATTAAGAAGGGAACTGTCTCCTGAGATGCAGGTTAACTACCTAGTTCAGGAGGCAGATTTTATGTAACAGTGAGACTTGTTTGCAAATAAATGAATTTATTTATTTATTCTACCGAACTTCCAACAGCATATGCATTCAGAATGGTAGTGTCGTCGTCTTATTACAGTAACTGTTCCGTTGGTCTCGTAGTGGCAATCACAGTGGCCGCGGCCGAGTGTTAGTTCTAGGATTTGATGCCCAGGTCGGGCAAAAAAGTTTGATTGAGTCTTACCCCTACGAATTATAGTCATTGTATTTCAGTTGTAGCAGCCCAAGTTTCGAAATTTGTGGTATGTCACCCCATTCCTCGGAAAACACAAAGCCGTTGGTCATGCACCTGGAACATCCCCGGTCGTATCGAATTCCCGTCCCATTGGACTTAGAGAGTAAAGGAACAAAGAATGCACCTATGTTGCGAAAGCAAAGGCAAATAATTAAAAAAAGAAAAATTGTCCCTCCGTTCGCGAATCCAGTTGACATTAGAAGATAAAAAATGGCCGCCTTATGAGGTGACTGACCTCTGTCCAGTTCTTCCACCCTCTTAGATGTTTCCACGTCATTCCAACGATAAACTAATGAATGAAATATTGAATGGTCTTACAAATAAGTAATAAAATTGTAAACATCTCTTATCGTTCAGACGCTTATCTATTTGCCTGTACGTGCTTACAGCGAATAGCAACAGCGTTAGACACATTGCGGGTATATAAATCTAATGTTATTAATTAACAAATCACACTATGAATCAATGAGATTCATTGCTTGCTTAAGTTTCAACTCTCTAGATGTAAGACGGTCGCGCGACCAGATGACTGTAATATTTAAAATTATTAGAGGGATTATCGATGATCCTGATCTGCACAATGAAAACTGCAATCTTTTTGTCCCAGACAATTACTGTCGTGGCAGAAAACACCGGTTACTGGCTGCTCCAAGTAGCCGTACTATTGCACACTCCAAGTCACCTATTCCTCGGACAGTAGCCGCTATTAACGCTCTCCTGTACTCAAACACAAGTCTTGATATGTTTGCGGATGAATGGAAGATGATACTATCAGAATGTTTGATTTATTGTGAGAAGAATGCATGACTGGGTTAAATAAATTTGATGATAAATAGTGTAATTGGCTTTGGCCGTTCTATTTAAATAAATTAAATTAAATTAAGAAAACATGACACGAGGTTGTTACAAATAACACGTTTTTTTTTTTAATTGGTGCCTACCGCGTACAGCTTACAAGGAGGACTGATGACTTGATATGGTCGCGGGTAGTTGATGTATGCAAGACGCACAGGACCGGTTGTTGAGGTGACACTTGGGGAATGCCTATGTCCAGCATTGGACGTCTTTCGGCTGAGTTGCTGGCCTGTCGGTTTTCCACCGGTTGCATTTTGGGGAATGTGCGACGGAATTGCATAATTTGATTCCGCCAAGCCCGTTCCATCATCGGACCACAAGACGAACGGCGATGCGCCACCAGCACATGGTGGACATCCCACCCACGCGCACAAAACGTTTTGGGAACACATTCATAGTGCGTGCAGCTAAGGAGTGGAATTCCCTGCCGGAGTCTGTGTTTCCTGATAGCTATAACCTGGGAGTATTTAAGTCAAGAGTGAATAGGTTACTTCTAGGCAAGCGTGCTCCATCTTCGACCACATCATCGCTTACCATCAGGTGAGATAGTGGTCAAACGCGAGCCTATAAATAGTTTAAAAAAAAATATGATGATGATATTGAACACAATTTTTTAACTGTTGTAATTTCGCGTTTGGCCACTGTCTCATCTCAGCGCAAGCAATGATGTTGTCGACGATGGAGCATATAAGCCTAGAAGTAAACTTTTGTGGCTGTTATAATATTGTAGTTATTAGGAAATACTGATTCCGGCAAGAAGTTTGTTTGATAAGCTGTCCGCACAATAAAAGTACCTTATCTATTATCAAACCGTTTTGGACGCACGGGTGGGATATTCACTGATTTGGACCTCATACCAAAGCATTTTGCTATCGATATTATAATAAATTTCTTGAATAATTTATGGGAAAGAGAATAACGATGAGAGACACTTTAAAAAAAATTAGGAATCTTTGTGACCATTACAAGTTTTTAAGTAGTAGGTATTTCTAAGTTATTTTCAACCTACTAAAACGGGCTGCTAGTGATCTTAGCTGCAAGAAATTTAGACATTGGTATGTTTTATATTTTTATTACGGCTATATATTCTCAAAAAACTGGCCAATTGCGAGTCGGACTCGCGTGGAAAGGGTTTCGAACGATTTTTTTTACATGTTACTTTAACACTATAGACTTCTTATAGGTTTTCCTGTAATCTATAAGTAAAGATCTATTATGTCCATTTAAAAACTCCGTGCTGTCTTTTTTTTGCAACTAATTCCGACTCACAGCCTTCAATACACACGGTAGTTTAGTTCGTTTAACACCTAGTTCTAAGCCGTATTTACGGATATAGGTGCGAATACTAAATTTAATTATAGAGGAAAAGGCACCAACATACTGCTGCATAGTTTGTGACATATTTTAAGGCTGCAAGGCATGCAAGGCATATTTTTAAGGATGGGAAATTTTCAAATGACTCCTTTCACTCTGAGCGGAGCGGTATAGAGATTCTCAATGTCTAAAACCCATCCGTGTTCCTCCTAATAACGCAAAGGGCGTTCCAGTGCCGCGGTGACTCTTTCGAACAAATTCTGCAAATTCAAGGCATATAGCTCTGCCTTTTCCATCATCATCATATCAGCCGAAAGACGTCCACTGCTGGACATAGGCCTCCCCCAAGCGTCGCCACAACGACCGGCCCTGTGCGTCTTGCATCCATTGGCTACCCGCGACCTTCACCAGGTCATCGATCCACCTTGTGGGAGGCCTTCCAACGTTACGTCTTCCGGTACGCGGTCGCCACTCCAGAACTTTTCGGCCCCATCGACCATCTGTTCTGCGAGCAATGTGCGGCTGCCCACTGCTAGTTTAGTTTGGCCATCCTTCGGGCTATGTTGGTAACCTTGATTCTCTTGCGGATATCATCATTTCTGATTCGATCACGCAAGGAAACTCTAAGCATTGCCCTCTCTATTGCCCTTTGAGTGACTTTGAGCCTTCTGATGAGGCCCATTGTAAGCGACCATGTTTTAGTTCCGTATGTCTTCCTTTTCCATACCTACATCAATTTAATGATATATTTGGTACAATCGTTGTCATAACGGTTTTGTCGATAATTGGACAGCAATTACACGGCAAAAACATGACGACAACCACAGATGAAGTTGAACAAACATATCGTTATAGAACACACAAAAATACTACCTACTTTTACTGAATTAAAACGGCCCGCAAATTATAAAATTAAATAGCTTCTGTTCGCAACTTTATTTACATGCACTTCATATCTGGATGAAAAATTCTATATCGTGTTTATTCACGTTATAAACATCTAAATTATTTCAGTAGTTTTGGCGTGAAAGGGTAACAAACATTCAACCATCCTCACATAATAATTATGTTCTTTCACAGTTTTAGGATGTCTTGAAAAGATCACTTTCAGCGATAAGGCCGCCCATTGTGTCACCCTATGTAATGTTTCTCATCTATCTTTTCTGTAACTTATATGGTGTACATAATAAAGAGTATTCTATTCTATTCTATAATTTTATAGTGGTAACTAGTTTTTGCCAGCGACTTCTAACGTATCTCCCGTTTTTTCCCGTTCTCGTATAAATTTCGAAAAATCCGCTCTTAGAGCTCACCTACACTACTCTCGAAATCTACATGCCTAATTTTAGCTTTCTACGACCAGTATTTTCGGCTATGCGTTGTCTGTCAGTCAGTCATCATCACATCATATCAGCCGAAAGGCGTCCTGGGCATAGGCCTCCCCCAAGATGGGGGGGTTTGCCATAATCGCCATGCTTGGCAGGCGGGTTGGGTTGGTTAGTTACTCAGTAACGGAAGAGTTTTATATAAAGATATTAGTTGGATAAAATATGGTTTGATTGGCTAACAAAACAAGATTAGGTTCCTATTATTAAATTGTGTATTATTAAGTTGTGTGTCAGAAACTGGTTAAATTCTAGCAAATTTACAAAAATCTATACAATATCGAGTAAGGCTACCACTAAATTTTAAATAGGTAGTCAAAAATAGTAGCCTAGGAGAGCAGTTTACTCACTACTTCACACTCGAAACAAGCATGATACTAACTAATTTACATACTCAACATGATATCACTGTACTAAACTCCGGCAACTTCGCGTTAGTTTAGAATTTAGACTTAGCTGCCTGTATATTCCAGGCTGTGTTGCCAAAGCATACAGTTTAACTCTAGATCTACAGTTTTTTGGAAAACTTCCTCTGTTGTTAGTTTAGTACTCCAAATCTATCGTTTTTTTTTTTGTTTGAGTTGACAGCATTAATATAATTGAAAAATGAAAATAAAATCTAATAAACATATTATTATTTGATAATTGTCATACTTATTGTACTTACCTACCACTTCATTTTTATTATGTGATTTAATTAGATAATCTAAATAAAAGTTTAAATCTATATTACTATTATACTTTATTACTAATATATAAAGCTGAAGAGTTTGTTTGTTTGTTTGCTTGAACGCGCTAATCTCAGGAACTATTGGTCCGATTTGAAAAATTATTTCAGTGTAATTAGCCCATTTATCGAGGAAGGCTATAAGCTATATATCATCACGCTAAGACCAATAGGAGCGGAGCAGACGAAGTTGCAAGGGTCAACTAGTAATATATATTTTTATTTATTACACAAAAAACCCAACGACCTTTTTAATGAAAATTTACAGTTCGAGCCTGTATGCAGTTTTGCTCTAGCACAGGTCTGGCAACACTGATCCCAGTTAAATTCAGTTCCACTGCTAATGCGGCCAAAACCTAGATGTTAAATCAGACGTTATTACTTAATTAAGGCGTGCTTCCTCCGTAACACATGTTTCTGAATTATTGTTTATACAATTTGTATAATTCGGTTTCAATTTACGAGAATTTCGGCAAGTGTAATTGGACTTTAAGTTTGAAACGCACATGTGTTTGAAAGATTATGTTTTGGATGTTAGTGGCTGTTTGTTTTGCCTGATAATGGTCGTGAATTAGGGTTGTATCAAGTTATGATACTCTAATTAGAATAGCTTGAGATGTTTATACTACTACAAGCTCAAGAGGAAACCAGTGATGGGCGTTGAATCAACGAACTAGTTGAATCAACGTTGATGTCTCTTCAACGGGATTAACGTTGACCGTGTACAAAACAACTCGTTGAATCCGTCAACGAGTTACGAGACAACGACGTTTATGAATTCAACTCGTTTGATGAAACGAGAAAATGAACCCAACGTTTTGTTATTTTTAACGTACGTAAATTGTATTTCTTTAACAATAAAACTCCCGCAAACTGCATCAAATTGTTCGTAAATTAACATTACAACAGCATACGTTAATAAAAGCGTTTAGGCGTTTATCGTTCATGCAAGTTGACGTTCGTAACACGTTAACTCGTTGACGAAATTAGTTGAACTAGTTGACAAACGCAATTCAACGTTAACGTTTCGTTGACGGAAAAACCTTCAACGAGCCATCACTAGAGGAAACCGAGGATGGGTTGTAGTTGCTAAAATCATTCTATTATATCGTGGCTTGCAAAACAAGTCAGTCGTCAGCGGGCTTAGTGCGAGTTGATCATCGTACTCGAGCTAACGTAAACGTTTGCATATGTCATACCCTGTGGAAAAAAAAGGTTTTTCATTACTGTCACACCGCTTTTATACAATTTGTATAATTCGGTTTCAATTTACGAGAATTTCGGCAAGTGTGATTGGACTTTAAGTTTTGTAACACAAGATTGTTTGAAAGATATTATTTTGGATCTTAGCGGCTGTTTTTTTTTACCCGACTGCGCCAGAAGGAGGGAAATTTTTGGTAATGCATGTCAAATAAGGGTTTATCAAGTTATGACAACCTAATAAGAGGTTGTTTAGTATAAGATGTTTATTATGCACACTCCATCGATTGCGTATCCAGGTATTTACATGTATGACAGGTAGGTCGCTGGAAACTTAATGAAGTAAGGTTCAGATATCCAGTGTGCATCTTATAAAGAAAATATGAGTCACGTTGGCGTGCCCCAAGTGCCCATAGACCTGCACTTTTGGGGAGTTCATTAATGCCACCAGTGCTCCAATAACATAGCCACCTATTGGGCCCTAACAATATAAGGAGTTCTGTTAACCATTGTCTCAAATAAAAGAAGAAGCATAAGTACCTACTTATTCAGGGTCTAGTAGGAGTTTTTCAAACGTACTCGACCACATTAACGTAATCTTCTCTTAAGTCAAACCATCAAATAAGCCTTCTAAATGAAGACGTATGTTTAAACTTTGTAAATTAAGAATGATGTAGGCAGGTATTCGTGGGTTTATAACTCTCCAAGCATTCCTCGTATCAATGAAATGCTACGAAAGGAAAGGCAAAAATATTCTCTAACAACAATTAGTACTTAAGCCAAGAGTGGGTGTTATTAAAGCGGTAGGTATGTACGTAAACGGCTTTACAAATTTTAATAACGAATATCAAACCCCGAAAATTAATTATGAAATTCTGCCATGGAATGATAAAACAAAGTTTAAAATTCGAAATTAGAACGCTCCCGTGGACGTATAGCGCGTGACGTTGGCTTTTTGCAAATTAAAAAAAAATTGCTTGTTAAAAAAGGTTTATGTGATTAGGTGGCCTTGTTTGTCTATTAGTGGCTGGGCTACAAAGATTTTGTCGCTGAAGCATTTTTTAATCGTTTGTTTATTTTATGCATAAGCAGAGCTAATCTTCGTGAGGTTTTCGTTGGATCAAAGTGATTTCAAACTATGTTTTGGCGAAAGCGTGAATATTCTGCTTTTGTGTTTCAAAATTTCCAAACTAAAAACAAACCATGTTTGTTGATAAAAAATATGACTAAATTTTTTACGACTGCAGTATAACACATCCATAAATATGTAACAAAAGCCGTAAAAAACACATTAATAAAAACTGCAGTTTTTAGCTGTATTAGATATGGACAGACAAAAATTTTACAACATTAATGTTCCGAGCTTCAGTGCGCTTGATGCTTCGCGGTAAATAAATATGTCATTTTAGATAACTCCGTAAACGGGAATTATAAAATCTTACATCTTCAATTTCTAGTCGCTTTAGGCATACTCTTATAAGAATTTGATTATCGCTTACGGTAAATTGATTAAAAATACAGATAATGTATCACAGAGAAGTATGACTCTTTTAAAACTTTCGGCAGGCGTTTCCAATAATGATTCAGAAAACCATTTAAAAATTATTTCCTACTAGCTTCAACCAGTTGCTATGCCCGCGTGAAAATCGTAAATAATCCCAAGGGAAGATTCTCCCTGGATAAAAATCCTAGAAGTACTTTATGCAAGGATCCCGGACATAATTGACTCATATCCCAAGTCCCATCCAAATCCTTTAAGACGTGAAAATGTAAATAGATTGACAGATAAACAGACAGAGTTATTGCCACATATATAATATTAAAAAATAAAAAAGAAGATAAAAGAAAATAATAAGAAAATAAGAAGGAAGTAAGATAATATTAAATTTTGCACGTCAAATCTTGGGCAGAATGGATGGCTCAACTTTTATACTTCACGACCTCATTTGTGTACCTGCATTCTAGCAAATAAATTATTTTATGATTGATTGATTTACTATGGATAGTATGGATTGTTAATATCACACACACAGGCCAGTACCTACTACACAATTAACTACATAAACCGTATACGAGCAGTTTCAATTTTATAGCGCAACATCTCAAAGAAAATCCAATTTTCCGACCGCCGCAAGATCCGTCTCTTATTTGTGGCTTCCCTTCAATGGGACAATATTACACACAATCTGGGGCCGACGATTCACTGGATCAGTTACCCATATCACTCAACACCATTGTGGATTTTTGTCTTTTTGTTGTACGGTTTTTGTTTAAGAAAGAAAAATAAAAGGCATTTGTGATAGCTTTGAAGGTTCGTCGTCATTTCATCCGAAAGACGTCTATTGCTGGATGTACAGGTTACAGTTGGTGGCATTTACTCTAGTTCAATTACAGATTTGATGTTTCAGTCGCAATCTGTCAAAAAGGCCTCAAACGTTTTTTTCTTAAAAACAAGCTGGCCAAGTGTGAGTCGGAACTCGCGTGCAAAGGGTTCCAAACGATTTTTTTTTTAACACGTTATTTTAATACTATAGACTTCTTATAGGTTTTCCTGTAATCTATAGGTAAAGATCTATTATCTTATTTTTTTTTAATTTTAGGCTCAGTAGTTTCGGAGATAAGGGATTGGTCATTTTTCGTCTAATTTCTTGAATAACTTCAAAACCATTTATTTTATAATTCTGAAAAAAAAATATAATAGCAACCCTCGCAGTAAGCCCTTTCATTTGATATGTCACACTAATTTTCTACTTTGACCCCCAAAAGCGACCCCATACTTAAAACTTAATGATACACGTAATGCGTCCATGTTTGGGTCACAGAAGTCCATATGTATACCAAATTTCAACCGAATCGGTCCAGTAGATCCGGAGAAAACTGGCTGTGACAGACGGACAGACAGACCCCAGAGTGATCCTATAAGGGTTCCGTTTTTTGTTCGGAACCCGAACCCTAAAAATAGTAGAATTGGCACTGTGCTGTAAATATTTTATGATACAGAATTCCTGAAACAAGTAAACTAAAAATGCATAGAACGGTTCGTCGTTCAACGATGTGTCGGATAGAACATTTTTTCATAAAAAGTGACGTCGTCCCATTATTTTCCAAAAAAAAGCTTAACTTCATTCAAAAAGACGTACTAAAACCTACGAGTATCATAACTTCAATAAAATTTCACGCCAATATAAACAACAATAAAGATGTTGAAATAACAAGAATCCGTACCTACATATAGTTTGTGAGTTATCAATTTATTTTATTTTCTCCCCTGTCAGCGACACAAAGACGGAGCGATGAGACAGAAAAGTTAATTCAAGGTACTGTTTATTGTGACTCTCGTATTGTTTTTGATAGCTTGCAGTGAATAGTTTTGGTTTGTTTGTGCAGATGTTGGACGAGTTCATATTTCGTTAAATATTTATTAAATTCTAGTCTTTTAGCAATGCAGATACTATCAGTTTGAGAATTAAAAATATAGAAAGTTTTAGTCGAGTGTCAATAAAATGTGATGCAGTTTTTGCATGAAACTCTAATTTCTAAAACAGTTCAAACACGATGTTATTCATGTACAACATTTTAAGTAAAAAAACAGTTTGAGACCCGCATTTCATTTTTACGCCACAAACTACAATTCAAAAACATAAGAAAAAACATACTTCCCGTCCAAAAGTGACTTTATCTCGAAAATTTATTTATTCCGCGTCCACTTATGATCGATTGATGGGTGCATAAAAACCTTTAATTGATGCAACACAGCAAAAACACAGTATACAAAACTATTTTACAAAAAATGAAACCGACTTCCGAAATTAAAGTTATTTTATACTTTGTAGTGTTTTGTTTTGGAAGTCGGTTTAATTTTTTGTAAAATAGTTTTTATTTTTCACTTTTTAGTGGTACCTGCGTACCCATTCACAGCGTACCGGCGTGATATTATGTTATGAAAATAAAACTAAGTGCTTTCGGTGTAAAGGTCTCGTCAATACGAATGAAATAAGGCCAAACACTTGGTAGTTCCTACATACCGATGTGGAGTTCCCTTGACTCTCTGTCGTCTCCATCATCAGGTCTGATCCAAACTTTCATTCTTTTGTAGTATCACCCGATATACACAAGAAAATCAAGTTTTTACCAAATGCGTGCCTACAATTTTCGAGAGTTGCCCTCGATTTCTCAGGGTTTCCATCATCAGATCCTGACGTGGTGGCAATGGGACCACACGGGAAGCACCAGCTTTCAAATAAAAAAAGAATCATGAAAATCGGTTCATCCAGTCGGTTAATATGAGGTAACAAACATAAAAAAAAATACAGTCGAATTGATAACCTCCTCCTTTTTTTGAAGTCGGTTAAAAATCACCATTTAATTATAAAAAAGCTAAGCACAAATATGAACTTTCATTTGACTGTGTGCCAACACATTCGAAGCAAATTTGTTGTGACAGAAGGACAGACTGACAAACACACAGATGGTGAGACAGATAGGAGTAAAAGAAATAAAATATTATTACAAACTAAGTTATAATCTCGACAATCTACCCCACCCGTTGAATTCTACAACCCCAATTCTTCGCTCTCATCACCGCAATACAAAGTAAGGAAGGTGCTGGTTGAATGCTTAATGGCCACATCTTGAACTTAACAAATTGAGACCAAGTCCCGCACCCACGTAGAGTCGAGGCAGAAAAACTTGGGCCGCTACCTGTCTCAACAATGAGCACATAGCTACAAACTTTCGACTGTTTGCTGTTGGTGAAAGGGAAGAGATTTCAGTGGTTGTGCCTTGAAGGATAGTTTTATTTGTGACGTCACAGTCAGCAATATTTTTGTCATTATCTGCTTGGCCGTTTCCCAACTATATTGGGGTTGTCTTCTGAAAAACTAGACTGGATAGTTGAACCGGATTCAGCTGAATACCAGTATTTTACGTGGAGCGGCTGCCAGACCTCCACAACCCGCTGGATAAAACGGTAGTTCTTGGCTAGACTGGAGTCAGGTTTACTGGCTTCTGACAATTCGTAAAGATTGCCAAAGATCAACAAATGATAGCCGAGACAAACGGCTTAAGCGTTTTCCGGCACACGGGGGAAACTGTTAAGATGGTCACCCATTCACAGACCAACCTTGGCAAGAGATGCTTATGCTTGAAGATCGACCCATGCGGCTGTTATTGCTTAGCTACAAGCTCTTCAGTCAGCAACATTTTAGTGACAATTAAAAAATTATGGTAGATATCTATATCTGTAGTAATACATAAAGCTGAAGAGTTTGTTTGTTTGTTTGCTTGAACGCGCTATTCTCAGGAACTACTGGGCCGATTTGAAAAATTCTTTCAGTGTTGGATAGCCCATTTATCGAGAAAGGTTATAGGCTATATATTATCACGCTAAGACCAATAGGAGCGGAGCAGTAATTGTGACGCAGACGAAGTTGCGCGGGTCTAATTAACTAGCTAATTAATAAAGTGATTGTGTGAGGAATGATAAAAATAGTATAAATGATAGCGTGACGACTGACCCCAAGTAACATGGGAAAGGTTCAAGGAAATGATATCAGTGTGGGTCTCTTGAATTGCACCACACAACTAAAGTAAGATACCAAACCGTGGTTTGGGACTCTTTGCTAAGAATTTGAGTGGGTTTCTTCTTGAGGTCCACTTCGTTTTTGTTTTAAACTTTATTTTGTAAAACTTTAAACAAAGAGCAGCAATTGATTTTATATACAATTCAATAGAACGATTAGTTTCTGTAGCGTTTCGTTTGTGAAGTGTTGTTTCCTTTTGCGGTATCTTTCAGTAGAATTGTACGAGATGAGAACTTTTCATCGAAAAAGAGCTAAAGCTTTTTCTTTTATGAGCATTGTACTCGATGGGATTTCTAACTGGTAAAAAACTTAGCAAAAATGGTGTTTAAACCAAAGAATATTTCTAAGTTTTGTAACTCAAAATATTAGGTTCCAAATAGGCAGCCCTGTATTCACCGCATGTCAGTTTTCAGACGGAGACAAAAAAGGTGAAATTTTTTCAAAGAAAAATTCTTTAATGTTTCTTCGTTATACAAAAATTCTCCTTTTTTAAAGCTTCTACACCCAGTGGTTTAGTATGTCTGTAGTCTGTTATTCGTTATGTATAAAGCAAAAGTAGCCCTGTAGGGTTACTTTTCAATTACCAGCCAATTTTCTAGGTAATAAAGACACTTTTAATGTAAAAATCAACTCCTGACAAAAAGAAACAAGCAGTTTAGTATGTTTTACTCGCATAATTCATATTTAAATCTATGATTGATCCGAAACAAATTACACCAACTGCATCAGACTGCTGGAAAAGTCAAATCTTTGAATTTTTTTATATGAGTAGTTTTTTGCGGCCAGGTTTTGGACTAAACTATTTGTATTGGAAAGAATCTGCAAAAATTAAAGGTTGCAAATAAATTTGAAATTTATTGTTATGTAATAGAGTTGATTTAATTGTTGATTTAGTTGATTGATTTAATTTAATTTCAACCTTTAATTTCCTTTTAACATTTACCAAGATGTTCCAAAATTTTACAATCATCTCGATTTTTTATTCAATTTAACAATCTAAATAAAAAAATAAAGATGTAAATAATCTAAACGTTTGAACTTTGATCCCCCAAATAAAACACATGCTAGTAAAATAATAACCATGACCATTAAACTAAGTCCCCGTTAAAAATATAACGATAAGTGGTCACATAATATGCCGCTTTGAAAACCTACGCAAAGATCACAATAAAACAATGAGTCACAAAAGTCTTCATTAAATTTAAAAAATTAGGTCACGTTGCAAAGATGAGGACATAACAAATACATTTGTACACGTCTAATGTTGACATAATAGATAAGTCAGACAGATCCTCCTTCAATGAGCATAAAAACTAACTTCTTTTTTATCTATGAGCATTTGTTCGATTTTTAAGCAATCTACGATGCTAGTTGCCGAGTATAGTCCGGTAGGTATAGATAGTCTTATCAATTTCTATAATAACGATAAAAGCTAATTCGTGCTTCACACTTTTCAAAACAAGTGGAGTAAAATATGAAGCTAATTATATTAGTATTTTAAGATATTATAATTATAATTGACTTGTCTTGTCTTGTCTTATCTTGTTGTCTTTGGTTTTTGCGCTATTAATTCCTATAACCACAGTATTTCTAAAATTTGCCACAATGACATAATAATAGACAAACCTTGACAACGAAAATAAACACCGACATTATTAGAATATCTTAACCCTAAAAACCTGACGCCAGAAATCGCAAAACAAAACCGCGTGCGAGTGCAGAACCCATTACAGAACACATGTAAAACCGACATAAATCATAATAAATAGACAAAGTAAAGTACCATTAGTGGTGTTGAAAAAATACGGTCTTGTTCAGAACAGTCGCCAAACGTGACGTCATTCTCTTAGAACATTTGATACGACGAATCAAGATTTATGAGACAAAAAATGAGATCGTTCTTTGATGTTTTGTACTCCGCAGTAAAGGGTTATGTTCTTTTGTTGTTTAGAGTTCCTAACGTCTGTATGAAAAACGGAACGATTTTAAGATCGCTCATGTATCTGTCTGTCTGTTTGTCTATCACAGCTAATTTGCTCCGAGTCTATTGGACCGATTGAGTTGAAATTTGGACTTTTGTGACCTAAATACGGGCGCGTACCGTAAATAAATAGGTTTATTTTTAAATTGTGGGGTCACGTTTGGGAGACAAATTGTTAAGTTATTTCCAACTGTCCCGTGTAACAGAACTTATTGTAATTTTTTTTTATTATTTTAAAATTATTTGAAGTTACTTAAGAAAAAATTAACTTAAGTATACCATCTCCTCCCTTTTATTTATAGATTGCAGGAGAACTTACAAGAAGTGCATGGTTTTAAAAAAATATGTTAACAAACTAGCTGACCCGAGCAACTACGTTTGCGTCACATTTTTCATTACTGCCCCACTTCTATTGGTCTTAGCGTGATGATATATAGCCTATAGCCTTCCTCGATAAATGGGCTACCTAACACTGAAAGAATTTTTCAAACCGGACGTAGTTCAGTAGTTCCTGAGATTAGCGCGTTCAAGCAAACAAACAAACAAACAAACTCTTCAGCTTTATATATTAGTATAGAAATATAGATATCATTCGTTCGGAACCTTCACGAATCCGACTCGCTCTTGGCCGGTTTTTTATGATTAAGTGGGAGCTAAAGGGATTAAATGTGGGTGGTTATAGTTTGGCACTTATTCTAATCTGATGGCTGTAAATCATTTTGGTAATTAGACGGGCGTAAAAATATCAGAGTGTCGTGTTCACACAATACGGTTACAAAACTATAGAAATTAGTTGACTTTATGTGGATTTACCGTTTTGAAGTGGGAGTTTCGAAATATTAAAAGTTTTTTGAATAGTCTTAGGTCTTTTAGTACAGTTCTGTCAGCAAACATGAGTTTGCTAATAGTGGACCTATATCGCGTATTTTGTGTTATTTATGACTTATGTAACATATTTCCTAACTACTAAGTAGTATAAAAAGTTACCTACAAACGACTCCAAGATCCCATCTATCTCGATACCAAAGGGCATCGAAATCGGCTCCGTGAAAGCGTAAAAAACAAACTCACTTATATGCAATTAAAATATTATATCATTACCAGCTAACTCGGCAAAAGTTGTTTTGCCATACAAAAAAAAAACTTTTTACAAAAAAATATAACCGACTTCCAAACAAAACGCTACACAGAATAAAATAACCTTAATTTCGGAAGTCTGTGTTTTTGGTTTTGTTTCTTTGTTTTTTAACACCGACTACCGAAATTAAGGTACTTATATTTTTCGACGTCTTCATCAACGCAGTAATTGAAATAAGTAAAAATGCTCATAAAATAAAAACTACTGAACGAAACCAAATCAAATCAAATTTTTATGGGACCAAATAGCAAGTATACTTACTGCATCGAACTAAAAAGACATCTAAAACAGAAATCTCGGAGAAATCGGTGTACATACATAAAAAAATACCCACCGAATTGAGAACCTCTTCATTTTTTGGAAGTCGGTTAAAAAAATACCCTGGTAGGGTATTTTTTTTGTATTCTCATATACCGAATATACACACAAAATTTCATGAAGATCGGTCTAGCCGTTTCGAAAGAGTTCGGTAACAAACACCGTGACACGAGATTTTTATATTATACTAGCTGACCCGCGCAACGTCGTCTGCGTCACAATTTTCATTACTGCTCCGCTCCTATTGGTCTTAGCGTGATTATATATAGCCTATAGCCTTCCTCGATAAATGGGCTATCCAACACTAAAAGAATTTTTCAAATTGGACCAGTAGTTCCTGAGATTAGCGCGTTCAAGCAAACAAACAAACAAACAAACTCTTCAACTTTATATATTAGTATAGAGTATAGAAGTATAGATGTATTTGATGAGACTGGAAAACGGTTCAGTGACGAATTTAAAAATGTAGCCACCGATACCAGTCTCATCACACCACACTTCATCTCCGCAAATTCAACATAACTCCGCAAAATCTAACCCCTCAAAGTACATTAACATACTCAAACACCCATCAGAAGAGCTAAATACCTGAAAATCAAACACACATTCATTCCCACATCACGTAACAATTTGAGTTTCAGCGCCACCTCTGAACGTTCAAACTGGATCCTCCTTAAATTTGCCTCAATTCCAAAGCGGAAAATCCAATGATTTACTGGGTTAAAGTCTTATCATAATCTTGCACGTCTCTCATATTTCACGGTGAGTTAGTGCCAGTCTCACTCGAACACTATTTTCACTATTCAAATCGTTTTAGGTGATAGTATTTTTATTGTGGAGGCTAGACACTGACGGTTGGTAGTCTGTTTGTAGCTGAAAGCTTTGGTAAATCAATTTTATACTTTTTTTTACTATTGTTTGGCACGCGTTTGACCACTATCTCACCCGATGGTAAGCGATGATGTCGTCGAAGATACTTTTTTCTATCATTCACCACACAATCTATCTTTTCCTTTTTTTTAATGGGAAATCACCAAATGAGTCCTTCCGCTCTGGAGAGAGTGGAAGGGAGTGTCGAACTCTTGCTATTATTTTTCGTTTTACTGTTGTTTTGCAATTTTTTGTTTAGACATTTCCATAGATTATTTTTGGAAAGTGATAATTTATATTACCCTTACCTAACAGTTTTTTTTTACTATTGATAAATACGCGTTTGACCACTATCTCACCTGATGGTAAGCTATGATATGGTCATAGATGGAGCACGCTTGCCTAAAAATACTCACTCTTGACATAAAGACTCCCAGGTTGTAGCCATCAGGAAAAACAGACTCTGGCAGGTAATTCCACTCCTTAGCTGTATGCACTATGAACTAAACAAAACAAACTAATTACACTACACAAAATAAATTAATTTACTAACAACACGGGTTGAACTTCAAGGTGCTTCGCTTACCGAAGTCGATCCGTGGATGGGTGGCCATTAAATTACATACCGAGATTCCTTTCGTGCCGCGGAAAGCACCTTAAGCCGCTGGTCCTAGCTCTCATTTGTAGATCTTTGGCAGTCATTACGGATTGTCAGAAGCCAAAAAATCTGATACCAGTCTTGCCAAGAAGTACCGTGTTAGCCAGTTACTGGGATGGGGGGGTCAAATAGTCAGTCGCTCATTGTAAAATACTGGTATTCATCTGCATCCAGTTAGGCTGGGAGCAAACTAGCCCAATGGCCCAAAAGCTTCGCAAATTAATAGATTCAATCACTACATATTATAAAAAAATCCTCCGCCGCGTCTGTCTGTCTGTTTGTTCGCGATAAACTCAAAAACTGCCGCACCGATTTTCATGCTGTTTCACCAATGGATAGACTGATTCTCGAAGAAAATTTTAGTATATAAATTCTCTATAAAAAAATGAGGGATTCTTAAGAAAATTCCAGCGCGGATGAAGTTGCGGGCGAAATGCTAGTGTCCAATAGAAATAGTCAGCTATTATTCTTTTACGTCAAACTTGGTTGTTTTACAGCCATAGTGTACCCACCGTAAAACTACTAAATCACACCCCAAACAATAAAAATTTAATATCAATCACAAACATAAACAGACTCCTTTGATTATTCACTACCTTTGCAAAAAAACAGAACACACAAATAAATAAACATCGAAATATTCAGTGTACAACTAAGCACGAATTCTGAGCACATTTAACCACAGTAGTACTGCGCTCGTAAAATAATTGAATATTTTATCAAAGCATCACATCGTCGGTTGAACTAAAATCTCTCATTAATTCTATATTTGTTATCAAGTAAGCGCTTATTACTAAGAAACTCGTGACTCGCATATTAATAAACCGTCGGCGACGATTTGCGGGTTAACGGGAAGATCGACTTTGAAGAGGGTCGTTTGTTAAAAGATCATGGAAGTTTCGAAAGGAAAAAGTTGGAAAGTCTTCAATGTTGTATGAAGTTGTGAAAGTCTTTGGCGATACGTATAGATTGATAATCTTATTCTGTCATTGTATTTGATCAATAAATTATTTGATGATCCTATACAGGGTAAATTTTTAAAGTGTGACTTCAGGGCCAAATCTGAAACTATAAGGAATATCGACGCAACTTTTTTTCAAAAATCAATAATGCAGATTTAGTTTTCATCAACATCATGCCTGAGAATCTACAACTGCATCACGGAATTAAAAAAAAAATAACAGTTACAGTTTAGATAGGCAGCTTTAGTCAAAAATTTTAAAACTATTTTGTTAAAAATTAGCTCTTTCCTTTAGTTTGCCATGTATTATTACTTCCCAGAATTTGATCCTTATTAGCTGCACTTTTGGATGGTGTAATAATACAGGGTGTGTTTTTTTTTTTCAAAATCAACTGGTTCGATTCCTGAATAGGAAAAACGATTTTTCAATAATCCAATGATGCAGTTTTAGTTTCAATCAAATCCTTTCAGTGTTTTTCGATAATCCTTATAGCTTTAGATTTGGTTCTGAAGGCACACATAAAAAATTCATTCTGTATTCTGAAAGATAAAAAACTAAGCGAGACTGCGCAAACCTGAATCAATGTCTGAAGACATCAGTAGAAGTTATATTGTGAAAAAAAAACCTTGAGAGGTGTCAAGGGACACCCGGATGGAACGAAGTTCCTTTCGATTAATTAGTGAAAGAATTGTTTTTTTTATAAGTAATAGTAATATTATTTTTTTATTATTAATAAATATAATGTAATATAAACTTAATACGTAGGCTCAATTTTAGTCATAATTGGCTTGTCAAAATAACTGGCTTGCTTTCTATGAGAGAGAGAGAGAGACAGACAGAGAAACACGCGCACGCCGCACGGCTTACAACTATAGCAAAAAGTGTCATTACAACTTTTGGTCTTAATTTTTTCCGTCTAGCCCCCTTTCGCAACACGCGATAAGGAACTTCGTTCCAAAACTTCGTCCCAAAAACCAGACTCGCTAAAAAACAGTCACATTGATAGTATCTAAAACTGTAACAAAACAAAAGAAATACATCTGAAGGGGTCATTGTACTCATCTTTATGAACAACTTTCACTATGGGACCAATACTAAAATCACGAAAAAAAAATCGACTGCACCATGCTTCCACACCATGCTTTTCTTCCCTCTATATTTCATTATATATTGATCCTAGCGAAAAAGTGTGCAGAATCTTTTTTGTAGAAAATTTTAAGTAGATTACTTATGTATTTGAACATTTTTTGCTATGGGCTGCCGTTTACTTACGAAAAACTAAAAAATAAACCTTTACACCTCCCTTCCCCCCACCCATTAGTGCTTTTAGTATGTTGTTTAAAATACCATTCCCTACAACAATGCAAAAATTCGAATTATTTCCCTATTTAGCAGTTTTTGGTTTGCTTTTGGTAAACAATGCATATTTCCCGAAATTCCTACGGCAACGGGAAAAAACGGGATGTGCGCATACGAAGTCGCGGGCAAAAGCTAGTTCATTATAAATAATATAATTTTCAACAGCCTGAGATGAGATTTTAAATTAAGTAAGTAGGTACCAAATACCAAGTCCGAATTTAAATAAAATTGATAAATAAGTTCGTGAAGGTGTCTAAAAATAAACTACTACTACCTACTCTAATTTCTTACCTACTATTAGAGTTTTCTTGTAACCACTTTTCGCTCTTATGTTCTTAGTGTTAAGTTTCAAAACTAGTCACCAAGAATTGTCAAGGGTAAACCTAATTAAAAAGCTATTAAATGAAAACTTGATTTAAACTAATTTGGCAAAATTAGTTTGTTGGAATCTTGTTCAGGACTATCTGTTATCAATTTTATGGTATGTTTTTTATAACCATTACTAATTTTTTAGCAAGTATAACATGTTTTTTTTATTACCAGATAAAAGCAACTATAAGTATAATAGATTTTTACGACATTTTGTCACTCTTCATCATCATCATATCAGCCGAAAGACGTCCACTGCTGGACATAGGCCTATCCCAAAGGGGGGGGGGGGTGCCATAATCGCCACGCTTGGCATTCGGGTTGGCGATCGCAGTGTATGGTGTTGAGTTCCACAGAGAACGCTGCTGCCCATTCTCTGGTGAGTCCCTTAGTCGCCTCTTACGACCCACGGGAAATGACGCGATGGTATTATTTTTTACACCGGCCGACACCATACGGCTTACTCTTACAGCCAGTTAATTAGAAAAGAAAGGCGCTAATATATGACAGAAAAGGCATCGTACACTGAACAATCAACTCAGTCTATCACGAACCACTCCTGAACATAGGCTTCTCTTAAGCTGTGCCACAGTTCTCCGCCCCGCTTTCTTTTGTAAGGTGTCTGCTCGAGTTTTTATTTATAATAATTGGCGAAAATATAGCTGAACAAACATATGAAAACCTCCTCCTTGTTTCAAGCCGGTTAAAGTAGGAGATAATATTTCTAAGGTATTAAGTCCACTTCTACACAATTGTAGGCACTTACTTTACGGTATTAAATAAAATAAAAAACACGATCATGTACCTAATGTCCTTTTTGATCTGACTTCTGTTGACTGACTCTATGTACACATAAGACTTTTGTTTAAATTAAATAACTAAACAATTTTTTTAATTTAATTAAATTTTTCTATAAAAGTACAACTCATTTCACAAAATTCAAATTCATTGTCGTGTCACGAAGGTACTTAATTTGCGCAAGACTAAAACAGGTATAATAAACACTAGGGTTGTGGAGCGTAATAAACTAACCTGCGGTATTATACGCCACACCATTCGTCTGTCTAGACGTCGGTTGACACCGGGTTAAGAGACCGTGTATGAAATAGTGCTGTCACGAAAAATACCAGCATTATTGTGCTACCTAAATGTTTGCGGTCTCTGAGACATTTTTATTAGGTACTGTAAATAAATGGTGATGACTTTTTGGTGGAAAATGAGCAACTCGTGGTAAAATGATAACAGCTACACGTTCGAGTCGATTTCGAGGTTAAGCAACTCTTGCCGAGGTCGGTATATAGATGGGTGATCGTCTTAACTTACAGGGATGCCTCTATGCCTGTTTGAGTCGATTTCGAGGTTAAGCAACGCTTGCCGAAGTCGGTATATAGATGGGTGATCATCTTAACTTACAGGAATACCTCTGTGCCTGTTCGAGTCGATTTAGAGGTTAAGCAACGCTTGCCGAGGTCGGTATATAGATGGGTGATCGTCTTAACTTAAAGGGATACCTCTGTGCCTGTTCGAGTCGATTTCGAGGTTAAGCAACGCTTGCCGAGGTCGGTATATAGATGGGTGATCGTCTTAACCTACAGGGATGCCTCTATACCTGTTTGAGTCGATTTCGAGGTTAAGCAACGCTTGCCGTGGTCGGTATATAGATGGGTGATCATCTTAACTTACAGGGATACCTCTGTGCCGGTTCGAGTCGATTTCGAGGTTAAGCAACGCCTGCCGAGGTCGGTATTGTGATAAATCCTCCTTGGATGGCTCACCCTCCGGGAACCTCCGTCAATTTAATAATTAAAAAAGCTTTAGAAGAATTAGGAATTTAGAATAGGTTTAAATATTGACATAAAAATGATTGATTTGTTTTTAAGACAGTTCTGTAAAAGTTTTTCTTGAGAGCACCTGCTCAATATAAGGATCTTTTAAATCGCTTAAAGGCTGTTTTATTGAATCGATTCGGGGGACGTTCAAGAAGCCCTAGTGGTGTGCCCTACATGTGGTGGAGGCGCCGGGTAGAGAAGAGAAGGTCGCGAGTAATATCGATATTTAGCTAGGCTGAAGTTATTCCAGTTTTATATTTGTATTAAGGTTTCAGCGTCCACTGTAACGCAATTGAAGGACTCCATGGGCGGTGATACCAACTTTGCATACGGGGCATAGCCTTCGCAAGGGGTGGCAAGTTGTCACCATTGGTTGAGCTGTTCGATGGAGGCAAATAGTTTCAATTCATATATTTTCTAACAGACTTTGATTACTGGAGTGAGTTCGATGTTAGGAGTTAATTCTTTGACAGAATAGACCTTCGCTTCTTAACCGTCTGGCTGCCGCGTAGACTAGTTAGGGTAGCTTTCGAGAGGTCAATCCCTTCTGGATGGATGTGATTTGTCACATCATTTTGTTTACGTTTGGCGGTGTGCTGCAGATTTTAGGGGGGTTTTACTGCAGCAGGGTTTCAGCATGTCTGCGTTATTGTCCAGCGTAAATGGCGCATAAGAATTTAAAAGTATAATGCTTATCGCAGGACATGACTGAAGCTGCTTCTAAAGAAGCATATGCCCCCCTGGCAGCGAATATTCCCCCCATAGGCAGGAACTCCTGGTTAGGGATAGGTAGGTGCTTAACTCTTCCAAAGCTTGGAATAAAAGATTACAGGAAGACTTTCCTAGTATCTTCTATTCGTGAGGGCGTAGCTCATGTGATACATCCTCCTTGGATGGCTCACCCTCCGGGAACCTCCGTCAATTTAATAATTAAAAAAGCTTTAGAAGAATTAGGAATTTAGAATAGGTTTAAATATTGACATAAAAATGATTGATTTGTTTTTAAGACAGTTCTGTAAAAGTTTTTCTTGAGAGCACCTGCTCAATATAAGGATCTTTTAAATCGCTTAAAGGCTGTTTTATTGAATCGATTCCGGGGACGTTCCAGAAGCCCTAGTGGTGTGCCCTACAGTATATAGATGGGTGATCATCTTAACTTACAGGGATACCTCTGTGCCTGTTCGAGTCGATTTCGAGGTTAAGCAATGCTTGCCGAGGTCGGTATATAGATGGGTGATCATCTTAACTTACAGGGATACCTCTGTGCCTGTTCGAGTCGATTTGAGTCATCAACTTACCGAGATGCAGAAAGCACGTGAAGCTGTTGGTTTTCGCCGTCATTTGTAGATCTTTGACAGTCGTTACTGGTAGTCAGAAGCCAGGAAATTGACGACAGTCTTGCTAAGTTATACCGCATTACCCAGTGTAGTGTATACGCACATACATAAACAATGAATAAATAAATAATTATTATATTACTTGTATTTGTAACTAATTATCGATATTGTCTATTAGTAGTGGCTGCATGAATGTATTTCTGTCGTCTCCGGTTATGCACGCCCCTAGTGCGTGCATAACCGGAGACGACAGAAAAACATTATATACTCAGTGACGTGGGAGCCAGTCGTATGACAGCTGTCAGGGAGTAAAGACGCGTGCATGAACTAGTGAGCCGATACTCGTATTATTATATATATTTAATTATCTAGTGTACATCAGTACACCACACCCAGTAAATGGGTTGTGGAGGTCATATAGGTGGTCGTTCTATGAAGAATACTGGTATTCAGCTGAATCTGGTTAGACAGGAAGCTGACCCCACAATATTTAGGAAAGCTAGGGGATCCGAACCAATTTCATTTATGTAACATGTTATTTTAACACTTCTTATACGTTTTCCTGTAATCTGTAGGAATAGAATTATTTATCTGCATTTTTGGTAAATGGTAATTTTCAGTCTAAAGTCCTTAATAACTTCAAAATTGTTTATATTAAAATTATGAAAAAAAATATAATTAAGACCCTCACAGTAAGCCCTTTTATGACATACATAACACGATACAGTTTAAAAAACTTTTTTAAAATTTTCTAGTTTAAACCCCAAAAGTGACCCCATAGTCAAAATTTATTTGTTTACGTAACGCGTCCTTGGGTCACAGAAGTCCATAATTATGTGTACTGAATTTCAACAGAATCGATTCAGTAGATCCGGAGAAAACTGACTGTGACAGACGGACAGACAGACAGTCAGACCGACAGACAGACAGACAGACCGACAGACAGATAGACACCCCGAGTGATCCTATAAGGATTCCGTTTCTTACGGATGTTCGGAACTCTAAATAAATTTCTTGACTGTGTCACTGTTAGGTAAGGGTAAGGTAAATAATTATCATAATCCAAAAATAACCTATGGAAACCTCTAAACAAAAGATTTCCGGCTTGCATTATTTAAGTACCATTTTATTTTCCGCCAAAAACATGCAAATTAAAAAAAACCGCCATACGTATACAAAAGTTCCGTTATGACAAAAACAACTTTTTAAAAGTACCCATGAAATCCTGGGAAAAAGCGTGGGTGCGATAGCAGGCGATTTATTTCACAGAAAAAAATCCTAAAAAAAATTTGACCCTACCTAACCTTAGTTAATGTCCTTTTTAGAGTTCCGTAACCTAAGGGTAACCAGCGGAACTCTATTAGGTACTAAGCCTCCGCTGTCTACTATGCGTCCGTCTGTCTGTCAGCGGGCTGTATCTCAATAACCGTAATACCGTAGTTGAAATGTTTACGGAGTGTGTATTTCAACTGCCGCTATAACAAAAAAAAAATAATTACATTAAGAATTAAAGGGGCCTCCCATACAAGAAACGTGTTTTTTTTTCGGTTTATGGTACGGAATCCTTCCTGTGAAAGTCCACTTGGCTGGTTTTACCCAACTGCGCGACGCCAAGGAGGTGTTTATTAAAAAAAAAAATACCAACAGAATTGAGAACCTCCTCCTTTTTTGGAAGTCGGTTAATAAAATAAACATCAGTTTTGGTTATAAAATGATCTTATCTTACACATTAACATCTACCTAATTACATTAAGAAGCTTCCATTAATAAAACGATCACAAGATGAAAAAAAATGTTTTCATTGATATGCTAATTCGTAACTTGTATTTAATTATGTGAACAAACATCATTAACATTTTAACTGATCAAATATATCAATAATCAAAGCATGATACGGACATACGTTAAAAAAGCCGCTACAAAATAAATAATTAATTAAAACACAAACTATATACACTTAAAATAGAGAATAAAACTCCTAACTATAATATGGCGTCAAAAAATTCGTCCGCATCGCTGTCCACTGGAAATGAGCCCAAAAGACTGGCGGCATTGCCACGTTATATGGCAATGCTTATCCCCTTTCCGAGGTAAAAACCAGCCCTTGGGTCACGCGAAGTGTCAACTTAATGTTTAGCTAGTTCTTTAAATAACACATAATGAAGTAACGTTGTACATATTTTAATTGTTTGAACGTCATTGTTGTTTTCCACAATAACTACCGTCAAACGGCGTGAATAGGAACGCCAGGGGTGAATCGAAACAAAATTTTGATAGAGATTTTCACTTTAATTATAATTATTGATTTACTAGGGAAGTAAAGATCAATATAATAAAATTGTAGGCGGCAAATGCTACTAACAATATTTATTAAATAACGTTAAAATTCCCTTTAAACTTTTGTTTCGATTCACCCCTGCATTCCTATCTTTTTCTTCTTATCGTGCGGGCAATAAGGTCTAACGCCACCCCACACACACCCTAGTGTCAGAGTTCCTATACACCCTGTTTATAGGTACTGATACCAACTTATACTTTGCACCTATTCAGCAATCTCCGGGCAAAACTACCTCTGCGCTCTTCTTCTAACTACTTTTACGACTAATTATAGGCGAAGTCGGATGGGGATTTCAGACGTGCGAATAAAAAAGACCCTTGTAGGATTCACTCGAGTGTCTGTCTGTTGGTCTGCCTCTGTTTCTTGCAACTTTTTCAAGGTTCACATATAAATACAGAATCTTTACTATCGTCCACCAAAATTGTAGCTTAGCACTTTTACAGTGTTGCTAGTACTAGTAGCTAATGTCCGTGCAACAATATTTTTATGAATAACCAGAAAATCTTTGGAAGGAAAGGTTTACCTCGAATAAAATCCATTTTTTGCATCTGTTTATCTACTAATAGTGGACGTCACGCGGTTTCACCCGCGGAGTTCCCGTTCCCGTGGGAGTACGGGGATAATATATAGCCTATGTTACTCCCTGTTAATGTAGCTATCCAATGCTAAAAGAATTATTCAAATCGGTCCAGTAGTTTCGGAGCCTATTCAATTCAAACAAACAAACAAACAAACAAATCTTTCTTCTTTATAATATTAGTATATATTGAGTCTATTTTTTTAATGCCTAAAATCAAATTACTATCACAGAATAAATATCTCTCAATAGTATAAATAAAATAATTTTACAATAATATAAATTAATATCAAAATTTACCCGCCACCTCTCAGACCACACCCCATAGAAGGGACGAGAAAAGCTACACTTGAGAAACGAGGTATCCAAACGTCACCCGCCATGATGTATATCTGAAATATATGGCAGTTCTTTTTGTAAAACTTTACAACTCCAAGGGAGAAATTTACGACTGTCGGAGGCCTTGTGGAGGCCACATACAAATTAGCAGCGGCTTTAGCTTTCAGAGGTAACAACGGATGTATGTTTTGTCGTAGGTTAATTGGAAGAATTTTCTCTTTGCAAAAAACCTAGGACTATTGCAAAGCATCAATGTTTTGAAAACTAAGAAATATAATTGTAATCGAAATCCGAGACTTTTAAGCACATGATTAAAGATGGCCGATTCGCTGGTTGGTTAACAGCTAGATTATGTTTTCGAGGAATGTTCTGATTAACACTAAAATCCTTACTTCCTTACTAATATTATAAACTAGCTGTGCCCGCGACTTCGTTCGCGTGGATGTCGAAAAATATCTGTTGCATAGATAAAATCTACTTTAAGTGAATACCTTGCGTATCCTGATCTCAAAATTAAGAAAATAGGAAAAAGGTAATGCGGGGCACTCTACCATCTCTTCCAGTTGAAATGCCGATTAGCCCGGGTAATCTCCTGGTACATACCTACCTCGAGCTAGGTATCAAAATCAACAAAACCGACTATCGAATAAACGGTGGTAGGTAGTCTTCAAACTACGAAACAAAGAAACTGATGAATAAAGTTGATTCTTAATTTTGTCCAGCCTTAATTTTGTCTCTGGCGAGGCGGCGAGCCTCCTTGCCGGACTGCCGCCATGGGATCTAGAGGCGAGAGCCCTCGCGCTCATTTACGAATGGCGCGTGGAGGCGCTACGCCGGGGCGAGACTCCTCTGCCGCGGCAAATCGCAGCACGGCGGACGGAGCTCCGGCGGGATCTCATGGCAGTATGGAGACAACGACTGTCGCAACCCAGCGCTGGGCACGCCACAATTGCGGCGATAAGTCCCCTCTTTGAGGAGTGGCTAGAGCGGGGCGCCACGGCGTCCTTACCTTCCGTTTGACGCAGGTACTCACCGGATACGGTTGTTTCGGGAGGTACCTGTTTCGAATACGGCGGGAGGATATGACCAGATGTCAACACTGCGAGGATCGCCCGGAGGACACGGTGGAGCATACGGTGGAGGTCTGCCCTGCTTGGGCGGAGCACCGCCGTGTCCTCGTCGAGGCGATCGGCGACGGCGACCTGTCGTGGTCGGCCCTGTTTCAAGCCATGGTCCGGAGCGAGGAGACTTGAGAAGCGGTCACCTCCTTCTGCGAAGCAGTAATGCTAGCGAAGGAGGAAGCCGAACGCGTGAGAGAGAGGGAAACCTCACGCCCCGGCCGCCGCAACAGAAGAAGACGCCCCGGGCGTCGGGAGTCGCAGGGCGATTCTCGGCCACCGTAGGCGGGGGCCTGCGGACGGCAAGCATCGGGTGGCTGTGGCGCTGTGTTCCACGCGCGCCTCAAAGAGCTGTCAGCATTAAAGACGGGGCCCGCTAGGGCCAATTCCTGCCGGGGTTGCGGGATTTATTAGATATTTTTTTGAAGAATAATCGAATTTTTTAAATCGATATTTAGTAGGTACTGAAAGAGGAGACTTATTAAATGAGGAGCTCGTAGCTAAATAATAACAGTCGCACGGGTCGATCTTCATGGTTTACCAACTCTTGCCTAGGTGTCTCTGTGAATAGGTGACCATATTATTTAACATACCGCGACTTCACCGTGTTGATCGGAAGCTGATCCGAATATAGTTGGGAAAAGGTTAAGCATATATTAGAAAAGACAGACAATACCATTTGGCCCCAATTGGGGCTGACGGTCCTTGAGAGAGTAACTCTGCCGTTTTATGTCCTTTTCATTGAATGGCGGCCTAAATGATCCCCAATGCGCAAATGTGTCAAAGTGGCGAATGGGTCTGTCATGTGACAAAATTTAATTAACAGGCTGGCAGATGCTTTGGCCGTCTATGAATAGGGAAGGTAAATGTGTGACGAAAATATAATTATGAAATTATTTATTTTTTGGGAATCTTAAATTCTATTAAATGCCGGGATGTCACTTAGACCGTCTCCCTAGTGGATAAACGTTTGTAATCTGTGCCCAGTTTTGCCAACTGTAGATTAAGTGTTTTTCGCAAATCATTTCAGTTTTTTACCATGAAGCATCATCTGCCTAGCCTTTTCCCAGCTATATTGGAGTCAGCTTCCAGTCAAACGGGATTGGAGCGGCTGCCTACCAGTCCTGTACAACCCTACAATACTGGGTAACACGATACTTCTTGGCAAGACTGTAGGTGTCAGATTTGTCGGCTTCTGACAATCCGTAAAGACTGCCTGAGATCTCTTCTCTGTAGGTATGTTAAACTGGTCACCCATCCACAGACTGACCTTGGCAAGCGTTGCTTAACCTTGAAGATCGACCCGGGCGTCTATTATATTCCGTGGTACATAGGAATCTCGGTATGTTAAAATGGTCACCCATCCACAGACTGACCTTGGCAAGCGTTGCTTAACCTTGAAGATCGACCCGGCCGGCTATTATATTCCGTGGTACGTAGGAATCTCGGTATGTTAAAATGGTCACCCATCCACAGACTGACCTTGGCAAGCGTTGCTTAACCTTGAAGATCGATCCGGGCGGCTATTATATTCCGAGGTACGTAGGAATCTCGGTATGTTAAAATGGTCACCCATCCACAGATTGACCTTGGCAAGCGTTGCTTAACCTTGAAGATCGACCCGGGCAGCTATTATATTCCGTGGTACGTAGGAATCTCGGTATGTTAAAATGGCCACCCATCCACAGACTGACGTTTTTACGTGAAGTGGCTGCCTACCAGACTTCCACAACCCATTAATTGGGTAACACGGTAGTTCTTGGCAACACTGGAGCCAGATTTACTGGCTTCTGACAATCCGTACCTAACGACTGCCAAAGATCTTCAAATGACTAAATGTTATTTTTTTTCCTTGGGTATTAAGAGTTTCACAAATAATATACGCATTCATTCATGAAACAGTTCTAAACTGTTACTATTTAATTATCTCAATAGATGGCGGTGCGTGTATGTGCTTCACGTAATGAAACTTTAAACGAAACCTTTAAATACAAATATCTTTTGATAGAGTGAACCGATTGCGATGAAACAAAAACTAAGTTATACCTCCAGTTACGTACAATTTTATTGCGTGAAATTTATCTACGTTATTTCTGTACTTTTTACGTGATGCCTGCACATCCAAACAGATAAACAGACAAACAGACAAAAATTCCAAAAATGATGGAAATGGGTTCTGTAAGTTACCCTTTATCTCCCTAGCTATTTTTTAATTTTTTATTTTGAATGTACAAAAACGACTCTTCAACAGATTTATTATATGTATGTATATATAGATGCGAAAGTAACTCTGTTTGTCTGTCTCGCTTTCCCGCCAAAACTACTGAAGCGATTTAAATGAAATTTGGTACAGAGATAGTCTAGAGCCTGAGAAAGGACTTAAGCTACTTTTTATCCCGGGAGTATGTTCCCTAGGGAACACGCGGGTGAAGCCGCTGGCAGAAGCTAGTATGCTATAAATTGACTATCAACGATCGTCCTAAACAAACTTAATTTTGCTTTTCGTGTATTTTTTGTAATATAGCTTTAAGTTATGATTACAGAAATCTTATGGCCGATATCTGAAATGAGTATTTGGAGTTAGTAATGAGTTAATAACATGGTAAACATGTCCTTACTTTGAAGGCAAAGTTTGATAGGTTTTCAGTTTAAAGTATACTTTGACAAAAACTCAACTTCAAATTCTTAATTCAACATTTTCAGAAATTAGTTTCCAAAGAAAAACGCTCCTTTGCTTAGTCCTAGATGAGAGAGTCTTAGAGATTTTCACGAAGATCCGAATTTTTCAATTATCCTACGTCACATACGTAGGAATACATTCGTTTATCCCGTACAATAGAAATGCAAAATTTTAGATGGGCTCCCATGCTTTTGCGAGTTACTCACCGCTTTGGTTGTACGTATTAATCGCTTTTGTCTTTATAAATTTTCTCTGTTCAGTGAACTGAAAACTGCTTTCAGTATAATTCACACGGTTTGAAGATATTGTAATGCATTTGTGTGTAGGCGTCGTCGTTCTGAATATTATTAAGTGTGGCATGCGTGGAGGCACACGTGTAACAATTTGATGGATCTGGAACAATCGGAATGCTTTGAAGATGTTATGTTTCATCGGTAAATGTTCTTTGAATTTCCTTCGGTGAAAAGGATTGATAAGATAGAACGTTAAAACGTTCCTCTCATTGATGTTTGTTTTTCCCTTCTTCCTTGTATTATTATTACACTACCCAAGAATTTCTCAGTAGCAAATCACAATTAAGAAAATGATGGTGTGAAACCCTCGTGTCTAGGAGAGCACATGAAGCCGTTGATCCTGAGACTGATCTCCCAGGTCGTGTCAGATTTCTGTCCTATCGGTCTATTAAAGTAAAAGAACTGTAAAACTACTGAAAAGTGTACTATTATAGGCACCAGATAAACTTGCAATAAAGTACATTGACCTTTCCCTAATATCCCTTCGTAGATACCCGAACAATAACTCATGAACCGTTTTTATTACATAATTTTAGCGAACGTAAAAAATCACGATCGAAGTCAATTCAGGAAAGCGTTAAGTCTTTATTTCTGTTTTTGATAATAAGAAAGTCAATAAATGTATGTGGGTCAATGACCATTATTGCACATTTATCTGATGTCTACTTTAGTGTTTGTATAACTCTTGTGCACCGGCCACCGTTATTAAAATTCGGGTGGAAGTCGGGAGAAAGTTGGGAGGATTATCACACTGCTTGATACGGGACTTACCTCATTTATTTATTCATACCACCACTATTCAGCACTTTCTGTTTTAAACAGAACTAATATCGACTATTCTTCGCCTTCCAATCTGTTTTCTCATACTATTTGTATACCTGACTTTCACTCTCTTCTACCCACTATCAACGAAGTATTTGCCTGTTATGTTATTCGTCGTAACTCTGCAGAACACAGTCCTAACAATTATTTTTTCTAATAGACCTCTTCAAAAAGGAGGAGGTTCTATGTTTTATTCGAAAGCCTGTACTCCTGAGGTGATCCCATTGTCGCCAAGTCAGAATCTGATGATGGGATGCCATGAAAATCGAGGGAAACCCTCAAGTTTTCAGGCACTTACATTGTTTTTCATAAACTCTCTTACGCATTTCAGATATTTGTTCCTAGTAATCATCATCTCATGTTGCTGAGCTGATGATGGAAGATATAAGTTAAGATCGGATGATGGGATCCCATGAAAAATCTTTGTTCAGCGATATTTTCGCCAATTGTCAACCGATTTGAATGATTCTTTTTTTTAGAAGAGTATTTTCCCGGACTGGTCCCATTTCAATTTTGTAAAGATCTGATGAAGAACTTCGGAGGTAGGCAACGGAACTCTTCAATAAATGATAGCAAATGGATCGGGATTGCTGGAGTCGCATGTCTGTTTATTGTTTATACCAGGTCATAACATAAAGCCGCTGTGACGCAGGTACCACTAAAAAGTGAAAAATATAAAAAAAAAACTTTTTTACAAAAAAAAAATACAACCGACTTCCAAAAACAAAACACTACAAAATATAAAATAACTTTGATTTCGGAAGTCGGTGTCAAAAAACCAAAAACACTGACTTCCGAAATTAAAGTAATTTTATACTTTGTAGTGTTTTGTTTTCTCTCTCCTTTATCAAACCCAAATCCTAACATAATTTGAAACAACTCTTCTGTCTAAAACTATCCTGTCTGGAACTAAATCTCCCACACTGTAGACGGTTATTGATCAGTTCTGACGGCTTCTAAAGTTATTGGAGCTCGCATCATCAATAACATAGTAATTGTTCTATGTAATCTAATATTTCACATGAACGAAGTACCGCGTCTGTTATTAATGTTGAATCTTTGAGATAGATTGGTTATAAGATGTATGGGAGTACCTAATTGGCTTCAAAGATTGTCAGTTATAATTTGCTCATATATTAGTATGCTGGTTTTATTCTAGGTAAATTGTCTTCCTATTTAATTAATCCTAATATATAAAATTCTTCCGTCATTGACTGATTGAGTGACTGACTGAGTGACTGACAGATAACGCACAGCCGACACTACTGGTTGTAGAAAACTGAAATTTGGAATGACTCCGTAGGGGAGCATTAAGAGAGGGTTTTTCCGGAATTCCTACAGGATCGGGAAAAAATGGGATATGCGCATACAAAATTGCGGGCGAAAGCTAGTACATACAATATTTAGTAATTTTATTAATTTAATGTCATTTCCTCCGCTCGAATCTATCATCGAATCAATTTAACACTCATAGCTTGACATAAATCGAGCATCAGCTCAGTCATAGCGACTGAGTCAAATGGGAGTGGTAGCAGTTTCCTTCAAAAGAATCTATAGGCAAACGTTATTTTATATATATATATAAAATAACGTTTGCCAGATCAGCTAGTATATAGCTGATCAGGCAAACGTTATTTTGACGTATAAAAAAATAACCTACAGCCTATTCTCAGACCTACCATATATACACAAAAAAAAATCATAAAAATCGGTGAAGCCGTTTCGGAGGAGTTCGATAACAAACACACGAGATTTTTATATATTAGAAAAAAAAAATAGCCTACGACCTATTCTCAGACCAACCATATATGTAAACACAAAAAAAAAACACAAAAATCGGGCAAGTCGTTTCGGAGGAGTTCGATAACAAACACTGTGTCACGAGATTTTTATATATTAGAAGATTAAATTAGATATAAAATTCTTGCGTTACTGATTGACTGAGTGAGAAACAGACAACGCATAACCGAAACTGCTGGTCGTAGAAAGCTGAAATTTGGCATATAGGTTCCTTGTGGAGTGAAGGGGAGCAATAATAGGATTTTCCGAAATTCCTACGCGAACGGGAAAAGAAAAAAGAAGGCATATGCGCGTACGAAGTCACGGGCAAAAACTAGTTTATAATAAAGAAAAAAAAAAAACCTGAAATTTAAGGTCCATATTCTTCACACGATTCTACATTTTTGAATGGTCGAGTAGAATCAATAAATTCTTTTTGACATTTTTGACATTCATAGATGTGAATGATTTGACGTTTTCTTTGAATGTTTGTCTAGATAACACTTTTGATAACACTGATGTTTTATTAGTTTTTGGTTAGACTTGTCCCCTCTGGGGAAACTCAGGTTAAATATCTCTTTTCAAATGGTGAAAATGGATAGAAAATGTTACTGTTTTCGCATCTATTTTGACACTGAGCTTAATTTATGACATCTTCAAGTGGTAAAGCAAAACACTACGAATTGAATGATTTTGTTTCAAGTAGAGTTCCTGAATTTTTACTTAAAACATGACTTATAAATACTTTATTACAAAGTTTCAGTTTCTGATAACCCACCAGTGACACATATGCCACAACCAAATTCAATATAAATTACAATGAACGACATTTTCGCAAAATTTTCGTGAAAACAAAGTCTCCCTCAATCTCTCCCCAAATGTTTTGTACCCCTGCCAGTAGTATATAACCAGCAACTTAAGGTAACGGGTAGATAATGGCATGCACCGTGTCGCGTCCCAAGCGTCATTGTGTTTCTTACTCGCACTTTGTTGCCTGAAACGCAACCATAAGAATTTGACACTTTTCGTAGAGGGATATTTGAGGGGATAAACCTATGTTTTGACCTGCGGTCACCCGGGCGCAATAGCCGTTGCGACGCAACAACAATTGATTAGCTTTATTGTAAAAAAATCGGCGGCCGCTATGTTTTTTTGGTCGATCGGGGGCCATAGGATATTAAACACTGCGTTTTTTTTTTAAAAAAGGTGTTTGAACCGCGTGATTTGGTATGGCAATTTCAGTTGACGCCCAATGGCACACCCGAGTGCCAACGAAAACGCCGACTGTTTTTTGGGCACTGTTCTCATTGACTGCAATGTGGATGAGTTTTCGACTCACATCTGGGCCGTCCTTTTTTTAAATCGTCGTTAGATAGATATCAGTAACCAATACCGTTACTATGGTAGGCGCCAGATAAACTTGCAATAAAGTACATTAACCTTTCCCTAATTTCCCTTCGTTGATACCCGAATTATGAACCGTTATTCATTACTACAGATCACGATAGAAGTCGCTTCAACACAGCTTTATTTTTATTTATTTGGTTCCTCAACAATTTTTTACACAACACTTACATTTAGTTTAATTGTATGCCTACATTATTAAGTGTAACAATTATTTATAGGCTAACACCACATACACAATCTTTGGTTAAGTAATTAAAATAATTCATAACATTAACTTACGATAAAAATAATTATTAAAATATAAAGAAATTGATTATAGCGATTACAAATTAATAACAATAACAAGTTCATAAAAATTGTTTGAATTGGTTTAATAATTAAGAGAAAAAAAAAATAAAAGCATTCAAATAAATTAAAATCAAAAAGATTAATAAATTAAATCACATTAAAAATCGTTTTATGTCTTTATTTCTGATTTTGATATAAAGAAAGTCATGAATGTATGTGGGGATTGTGGGTCAATTACCGTTATTGCACATTTATCTGGCGCCTAACATAAGTTTTACGACTGAATGAATAATTACAGCCTTTTATTCTGATCAATGTTACAATTACATAGATATATGAAAAGAACAATACATGGAAAACATAAAATTTAAATCTTCATCTAGTCTTTTATTTGAATTTTACTTATTCTGTGTAGATCTGTTTGCCAGTCGGCAAAGGCCACCTCCAATCTTTTCCACACATATTTTTCTTGAGCCACCCTGTTCCATGTGACGCATGCCACTTGCCTTATGTCATCGTCCCATCTTTTTTGTGGTCTACCCATAATATATAAACACCCAAGATGCACAGTCTCGAACAAATGCAATACTCGAAACTGTCGTCAAAAACTGGGGGGCTACTCTCTAACGAAATCCGTAGTTTCGGGCTTAGTTGCGGGCGGGCGTATTCTACTCCGTATCACCTACAGACTTACGATTAGTCCCGAACCCGAACTGAGAATGAATGACAATACGATTTCACAGTAACTGTCAAATCGTGTTATCATTAGTTCTCAGTGGTTAGGTGATGCGGAGTAGAAAATGCCCGCCCGCAACTAAGCCCGAAACTACGGATTTCGTTAGAGAGTAGCCCCCCTGACATGTATCAAGTGTCATGTGAGAGTTATGTCAGTTATACTATAAACATTTTTTTTTACAAATTCAACCTTACACGAATCGCTTAAAGTTGTTTTTACAAAGCAGTTCAGTATGGCGAGTGATGCGCAATTTTTTTGCAAATTCAACCTTACACGGATCGCTTAAAGTTGTTTTTACAAAGCAGTGCAGTATGGTGAGCGATGCGAGACTGTTTGAAACTTGCGCACAATTATACATATTGCGCTTGTTTTTTGCGGACGTTTTTGAGATGCTGAGTGTGTATCTTGGGTTTTTATATATCAACGGGTCTACCACTTTTTCTTTTACCTTCTCTAGGATACCATTGTGTCACAAGTTTTACGACTAAGCTAAGTTAATTTGACCATGTATTGTGACTTTATGTTTATCCAAAACCTGCCCTTCCAACAAGCTAAGGCTGCAAACAAACTCCAAAAAGCGCCCCACAACCACATATTTTTTTTAAGGATGGGAAATCATCAAATGACTCCTTCCACTCTGGGCGGAAGGAACGAGAGTGTTAGACTAGTACTGACTAAAACCATCCGTGTTCCTCCTAAAGTCACCAAAATCTAAGAAGTCCCATTTGACAGTTGAGTAGAGAGGGATAGAAGATTGCTTTACCGCTAAGTGCGAAAGAGATTAATTTTTGTGTCTCTTCCATACTTACTGGTAAAGCAATGTTGTATCCAGTACGTCTACCATCAGTTTTATCAATCTATCCTCGCTAGCGACTGTAGTTAAAAAAATGTATAACAACTTTAAAAAAACAAGTTTCTAATTTATTTTTTTAGTTGTTAACTAAAGTTTTACTTGCAACTTACTAGTTTGTTAGTTAACAATTAGAAACTTGTTTTTTTAAAGTTTTCATACATTTTTTAACTACAGCCGCTAGCGAGTATAGATTGATAAAACTCATGGTAGACGTACTGCTGTCAAAACGGGCCTTTTATTTTTTGACAACTATAATGCCCTTTGCATTCCAGGGCCGCGGTGACTCTTTCGAACAAATTCCACAACCACACATACACTCCCCACCTACACCAACACCGATACAAAGTTTGAAAGCGCGCTAAAAGATACAGAAAGATGAATGGGCCACAGTGCCTCGACGTTCGGTTAGGTAATATCCGCCACGTCATAACTTCACAGCTGCTGCGGATCTGCTTCCTTTGAAACATGGAATTAGGAAGCGAGGCGGATAACGTATTTTTGTTTGGTGTCGGAAAATGTCGTGAAGAAAGTTTTAAGACTAGTTTTAAATGGCTTTACTATATATAACCAACTAGCTGACCTGCGCAACTTCGTCTGCGTCACAATTTTCATTACTACTCCGCTCCTGTTGGTCTAAGCGTGATGATATATAGGCTATAGCCTTCCTCAATAAGTGGGCTATCTAACACTGAAAGAATTTTTCAAATCGGACCAGTAGATCCTGAGATTAGCGCGTTCAAGCAAACAAACAAACAAACTCTTCATCTTTATATATTAGTATAGATATACACGGTGCCATTTTAGTCATCTTACAAAGGCAGCCCACTTAATGTTCCCGACATAAACTACCTCCAGGCGCGATAATTTTTTAAATAATTAATTAAGGTATTAGGTACAATAAAAATAAATAATAGATTAGAATTATTAATTTATTATTAATATACGTATCAAAAAAATGTCACCGTTCCATTTCGCTTCGTCTTTGGAACACGAGGCTCAGACTACGCTCGCTCCTGGATGTTTCAAACTACGTCATGCGTCATGACAATGAATAATACATATATTTTTTTAGTATTTCCAATGTTCATTATTTTTAGGGTTCCGAAAAAAAAGGAACCCTTATAGGATCACTCGGGTGTCTGTCTGTCTGTCTGTCTGTCCGTCTGTCACAGCCAGTTTTCTCCGGATCCACCAGACCGATTCTGTTGAAATTTAGTACACATATGGACTTCTTTGACCCAAACACGGACGCGTTACGTAAATTATTAAATTTTTAGTATGGGGGTCACTTCTGGGGGTCAAACTAGAAAATTAAAAAAAAAAGTTTCTTGAACAATATCGTGTGACATATCAAATGAAAGGGCTTATTGTGAGGGTTTAAATTATATTTTTTTCATAATTTTAAAATAAACGATTTAGAAGTTATTCAAGAAATTAGACGAAAAATGACCATTCCCCCCCCTTATCTCCAAAACTACTGAGCCTGAAATTTTGAAAAAAATGGAGATAATAGATCTTTACCTAAAGATTACAGGAAAACCTATTAAAAGTCAGTAGTGTTAAAATAACATGTTAAAAAAAAAAATCGTTCGGAACCCTTTGCACGCGAGTCCGACTCGCACTTGGCCAGTTTTTTTTTAATGAATGTGCATTAGTCCACTTCATCTGAAAACGACTGAAATGGGACCAGGTATATAAAAATATGTCATCACTGGTGACTGACTGAGTGACTGACAGATAACGCACAGCCTTAACTCCTGATCGCAGAAATCTGAAATTTGGCATGAAGCCTGCGCCCCATATGGGGGCATTAAGAGAGGATTTCCCAAAACTCCTACGCGAGTGGAAAAAACACGATTTGCGCATACGAAGTCACGGGCAAAAGCTTGTTGGCTATAAGAGTTGGGAAAGAAGTATGTAGTGTAGTTTGCAATAGGGTATTTTACTAAAAAAAATCTAATTCGTCCGTCACATATATTTCCTAAAAATATTGGACACGTATTTATTATTTTTTCACGTATACGCAGGATGAAAACGATATAGTGCGTCGAAAACACGCGTGACGTGACAACGTGGTTCAATTTTTACCAGCGTCATGACGTCACGCGTGTCTTTAACGCACTGTACCGTCTTCATTTTTTGTTTAGTGAAAAAAAGAAAAAGTACGTGTCCAATATTTTTTTTAAATAATATATAATATACCAATATTTTGTAAAATACCCTATTTATGGATATACGAATGACAACAGTGCGTGGCTAAGAGAGTAGATACTTTTAGGGGAATATCAAAGACACGATGGATAGAATGTGTTAAAAATTAAATGGCTAGACACAGGACAATATGATAATAACTATTCGAAATGTTTGAAAAAAGAACAATACGTGAAATCGTTATGTTGCACCGACCTCAATTCAAGTTAGATAAAGACATCATGGGTTAGACATAGTCACAGAGAATTGTCGATACCTTCATTAGGTTATTGCCCCACCTTCTACGAGGCCAAAAAGCCAAAGAGTGGAGAAAGATCTATTTTTAAAACAAAAACACTCTAAGCAGCCAAATCGTAAATAATCGTAAAAAAACTAAAGCAATGACAATGTCAAATGCTGATCAATTGACTACGACCATGACTCTTTGATTGACACTTGACGAACAATCAGTCTGTCTCAATATGCTCATGTCATAAAATCCTGATTAAAATATCGCATACAGACAGATATTTTTTTTTTACTATAAATAGGCATACGTTTGACCACTATCTCACCTGATGGTAAGTGATGATGCGGTCGAAGATGGAGCACGTTTGCCTAGAAGCAACCTATTCACTCTTGTCTTAAAGATTCCCAGGTTGTACCTATCTGGTAACACAGACTCTGGCAGGGAATTCCACTCCGTAGCCTTACGCACTATGAATGTGTTCCCAAAACGTTTTGTGCATGTGGGTGGGATGCCCACTATGTACCGGTGGTGCATCGCCGTTCGTCTTGTGGTCCGATGATGGAACGGGCTTGGCGGGATTAAATCAAGCAATTCCGTCGCACACTCCCCAAAATGCAACCGATAGAAAACCGACAGGCCAGCAACTCGGCGTCGATGCCATTACCAATGATCCCCTTGGCTCGTTTCTCAATTGACTCAAGGGCATCAAGCTGGTATTTGGCAGATCCGTCCCAAAGATGAGAGCAGTACTCCATACACGATCGAACTTGTGTAGCAAGACTTTATTTCATCAATCAGTACATTTATAAAACTCTTTCGTAACTGAGTGACTGACAGACACCGCACAGCCGAAATTACTGGTCGAAGAAAGCTGAAATTTGGCATGTAGGTTCCTTGAGGAGTGTAGGAGAGTACCTACTAAGAGAATTTCATAATATTTCACGGATACGGGAAAAAACGGAATATGCGCGTACGAGTGGCGGGCAAATCTTATTATTCAATAATGTTGTTCTCAACGTATCAAAGTCCTTCACATTCAGTATGTATTATTTCGCTGAGTTTTAATGACGATTTCAGTTCCAGTCCTAATTCTGAAATATACATTTTACTGTAGCAATAAATAAAATATACCTATTTCCAAAAAAAGAAGTTGTAAAACCATATTTAGTTCCAACCAAAACTCGTAAATAAGTTACAGTCCATCACTCATTAGACCCATAGTGATTTGTCACATTCAGTTGACATTTATATCTGACGCGGAGTGACACAAAGCCGTATTCAGTGTTCCTATGCCATCCGCAATCACAATAGGCACAAAATACGGCCTGTTTTTTGGTTAGAAAATATGTAAATGTTGAAATTTATTGCGTTAGTGTTGAAATATTGTGGCTAGTAAAATAAACCTTTTAGTGACCTAAACAGCTTTTATTGTACTAATTTGATATTTGCGATGGTAGTGGATGGGACTGTTAGGGCGCTTTCAAATTTGTCGCAAAGTGCCGCGCTGCTTTGTTAATCCATACAATAAATATATAAAGCTGAAGAATTTGTTTGTTTGCTTGAACGCGCTAATCTCAGGAACTACTGATCCGATTTTAAAAATTCTTTCAGTATTAGATAGCCCATTTATCGTGGAAGGCTATATTACATTACGCTAAGACCAATAGGAGCGGAGCAGTAATGAAAATTGTGACGCAGACGAAGTTGCGCGGGTCAGCTAGTATAAATAATAAAAGCGCGGCGGCAGCACTGCAGCCGCGCTGTTTTGTTGATGATTATTTCATATTCAATAAATAAAGTTAATACAGAAAATCTTTGAAAATCCTCACAGATTAATAAGGGTATGTTCCCTTATTAATCTGTGAGTAACGGCGCCCTCTCGCGTACGACCCTGGTTCAATCCATAGTCCGGAGCGAGGAAGCATGGAAACCGTTCACCTTCTTCTACGAAGCAGTAATGCTAGCGATGGTCCCCTTCGCTAGCATTACTTTGCCTCTCTCTCATGCTTTCGGCCGGGTGGCCGAACGAAAGAAATCTCGCGCTCCAGCCGCCGCAATAGAAGAAGACGTCCCGGGCGTTGAGAGTCGCAGGGCGATTCCCGGCCACCGTAGGTCGGGCCTGCGGATGGCGAGCGATGGGTGGCTCGCCGTCCGATTAGAACCAGGCCCGGGTCGACGGCGTGTTGTGTTTTACGAGCGCCTCAAAGAGATTTCAGCATAGTAGACGGGGCCCGCTAGGGTCAGTGCCTGCCAGGGTGCGCGGAATTTTTTCGATAGAGTCACCGCGGCCCTGGCCCCGCGGCAAAGGGTACTAAGGGGAGCATGGGTGGGTATTAATCAGTAAGAGTCTGATACTCCCTTCTGCTCCGGCCAGAGCGGGAGAAGTCATTTGATGATTTCCTTTCCTTAAAAAAAAATCCACTAATTAATAAACTTTAAGGTACTTACGATGGATTTGGGACCAACTCTGAAACTCTCTCTGACTGAACTCTGATTTGCCTCTTTAACACTCAAAAGTTGACTGGTAGTTAATGCTTAAGGCATTAAGTCCACCTATGTTCATTTTTGAGCGTAAAAAAAATACTTAAATAAAAAGTAGTTGTACCCTCCATCTAGTCCTCCGTGCAGACTAACTTTCGTTGATCCGTATCCGGTAAAATTCCCTTCCTAAAGTGAGGTGCGCTCCTAGAATCCGTTCGGAATCAAACTGCGGTAAAACTGTTTTGAGGCGGCGCCAGTTCCCAGCTAATTTATTTAGACAGCTTTAGCTTTGCGCAGGCAGTGACTAGAGACGTAAAAACAGAGTTACGCTTAAGTTTGTAATAAAATTAGTATATACCCATATGGGTAGTAAATCATTTAAGAGATACATTTTTAAATATTTTCATGCTACTACTACTACTACTACACCCTAAACTTAGCATATGCTAAGTTTAAAAATGTACATTTAAAAATGTATCTCTTAAATGATTTACTCTAAGGTTACCATGGAATTGATACCTGCTCTGAAACAGAAAAAAATGCTATTCCATCTCGTCCTTCGTGCACACTAACTTTCGTCGATCCGTATCCGGTAACATCCCTTCCCCAAAGTGAGGTGCGCTCCTAGAATCCGTTCGGAATCAAACTGCGGTGAAACTGTTTCGAGGCGGCGCCAACTCCCTGCTAATGTATTTAGACAGCTTAAGCTTTGCACAGGCGGTGACTAGGAACGTAAATATAGAGGTACACTCGAGTTTGTTTGGAGTGATAAAATTGTTGTATAGATTGCCCTAAGTTTAGGTTGGGAAATTGTTTCCCCTCACTGGTGTATGACAGTAATGAGGGAATGCTTTGTAACATGCGTCGATTGCTTGTGATTTTTGAGGTGGATGAGGTAATAAGGTGCTGAAATTACGATTTCACTTTCTCAAATTAATTTCTGTGAAGCTGGTGTCTCAACGGGGTCGAACGATTTAAATACATAAGCGTATAAACGCTAGGGATGTATTTCTAAATAAGAATCACTGTTTCATAATAATCCTACCCACACGCACAAATCGTTTTTTTGAACACATTAATTGCGCATACAGCTAAGGAAATAAAAAGAAAGAAAAATGTTTATTTGGGACTCGCACAAGAAAGTAAGATAAGTAAAACTTACCGTAAGCGGCATCTTAAAATTAATTTGTGCGAGGCTAAAAAGGGGTGGAATTCCCCGACAGAGTCTGTGTTTCCTGATAGCTACAACCAGGGAGTCTTTAATTCAAGAGTGAATAGGTTATCTCTAGGCAAGCGTTCAAATCTTCAACGAAGCTACTTAGCCAGCTCTACAGTACCTTACTCTTACAAAAAAAACAACAATCTGTATAATCGAAGCAACCTCTATGAACGGTTAAAATTAAAAGAGGTACCTGTTGCCAGACTCTGGAAAAAAAAAAACTATTTCCTAATTCAATATAAAAAGTCTATTTTTCCTCTATTTTGTGGAATTTCCCTTGTCATTGGAGCGTAGAGATCCTAAAACTATTGCCACTATTACTAACTTTGCTAAAATAACAATACTTGTGAATACGTTATTTCTATATCCATAAATTCTACGTACATGGTTGAAATGTTAGAATTAATTCTCGTAAAGGTTATCAAAATATTTCCCTTTAGACTAAGTTACGCTTAGAAAAGCAAGTTAATTTAGCTTAAGATTAATTGCGGTCTAAAACAAACGATTTTGTGAACTAGATCTCTGTGGGTGGCACCAGATTTCAGTCAATGGGCATTAATGCGTTTAGTACGGCTTTTTTTGGCCTCAAAATGGTTGCTCAAAATACTTACTTATTTAGAACAATAGGTAACATACCTCTGATGATAATTCTAATCAAAACTCGAATTTTATATTCGTCTGAAAATGTTTTGTTTATGAGTTCTATAACCCATTTTAAACTATTCTATAGTCAAAAAAATTTACTGACATTTAGATGGAAAAATTAAATAGATAATTAGAATATATACTCTTTGATGATTGTACTTACCTGACCGCACAAAAGGAAAAACAGGATTATGTTTTTATTCAGTGTCTTAAAGTTTGATAAAGGTTAAATAAATCCAAAAACTATTTTTCTTTTTACCAGACGATGCCTGTCCACTCTTGCTTTGAAGGCAGCTGGGTTATTATGGAAATGAATACAGACGCTTCATCAATAAACTATATCAAAATAATAAATCATTTGCATCTGGAATAAGCTTTGTAGTTGTTTGGAGTTTTCCAAAAAGATACAAAGCTTATTCCAGAAGCAACGCCATACTATTCCAGTGTCTTCACTTTAGTCAGAAATTAATTAATATGTTACTAACGAACTCGTGTCAAGTTGTAGTCACATGTGAGTAACAGCAATCAGAACATATCAGCAAGTTGGGAACTAATTCGAGCGCAACACGAGGTGTACTGTTTGTAGAACATCCTGTCGCCCTGTGCGCAAGGTGGATCACATGCTGTGAGTAGATGGAATGATGGTGAAGTTCACTGCTGAAGCGAAGTGGCTGACGTAGGAATAGCAATTGTTTCATTTTCATGCCATAACGCTAAGAAAAAAAAAATAACTTATACTTAGTACATGCAAAAGATTTGCGGTCTCTCGAGGCGAAGACGCTTGGCCCAAAGAGTCGTACCTATATTAAACTAAAAGGATCAATTGAAATTATTTTTAACTTTTTAAAGGTTCTTTTTGTCGGGGGTTTTTTAAATTTTTAATTTAATATTTTTATTTATTTAAGACTTGCTTAACATAAACTTCACTCTCTCAAACAAAATGTGACTTCTTTTGAAAGAGTAATATTACAGTATATTTAGTAATTATTACAGTCAACTAGCGGTAAGCCTAGTAATAATACTTACAAGTCATAGGCTCTTCAATATCACATCAGTAATATTATGCTCTTGTATGGATTTAGGGTGCGCTTTCACAAAAGATGTGCGAGCAAGCTTAACGAGGGAAACGTGTGCTATTCCCACCCATAGGATTAGTTTAGTTTCCTAAGCTCGCACAGCACAGCTCTGTTGAAACAAGAAACAATGACTTCTGCATCAAGTGTCTTTCTTACATTTTTTCGTTACTCTTTTGTGTACCCGAGTTAAACAAATGTTTGCTATTTCAATAAAAAAAAACCGGCCAAGTGCAAACCCTACACTGTGCATGACACAGTGTAGGGTTCCGCAGTTCACGTCCCGTAAACAAAGAAAACATTTCTGAAAAACCTATCCAATGTTTTTTTTAAGGATGGGAAATCATCAAATGAATTCTCCTGCTCTGGACGGAGTAGAAGGGAGTGTCAGACTCAGTGGTCTCGCACGTCATAGAGCGAGATCGGTAGAATTCCAACTATAATCGGGATATTTGTACCCAAAATCGGTATTTGACAAAAAAATACAATATTCAATCAAATTCGTTTATTTATTGAATAAACAAATTTCGGTATTCCACTCGGACTCTTACTGACTGAAACCCATCCGTGTTCTTCTTAATGCCCTTTTCGTTCCAGACTCTATCGAACAAATACAAATACACTTCTTTCTTGTGTATATAGCTGACGATGATGATTAAAATATTAGTCTTACGTTTTATTTTTGGTGCTCGTAAAAATGTTCTGACAGACATTTTACCCATTTTTGTGGAAAAGTTATATTAGTTCAAATGTTAGGAAAAATTGAGGGCTAAAGTTGAACTATGCTCTGACACAAGATCATACGGAAAACTTTTAGAAAGAAAAATGACTTATACAGTTTGTGAGTTTGCTCTTCAGTTCGACGTGGTTTCGTTACGTGATAGTTTTGTGATGTTGTTTTAAGGCCACAGACGGAGGCACAACACAACACAACGATGGTTCTGAGATTGCCATTAGAAAGGTGTTCGTCTTTTTGTCTATGGGAGCTGGCATAGCCACGTCGCCATTCTATTTATTATTTTTTTCAAATTTTGCGGTGTACGATTTAACATGCAGTTATAGGTAGAGAACACCCAAACAAACAAAAAATGTGAGCAACATGGTGCCCTAAAGTGTAACGTTGTCGAGATATTTGAAGGTGAAGTCTAGCAGTGAGAACTATGAAAATCATTAAAAATGAGCTTCTCACGCGCTTATATACAGTTGATGGTTTTCTAATAATAGTTCACAGCTTGGTTTAACCTTATATATAAATTAAAAACTGCTATTTTGAGAAGTTCTTAATGATATGATGATATTCACGTGTATTTATTATTCATCATCACCATTTCAGCCAATCTCCGTCCACTGCTGAACGTAAGCCTCCCCCAAAGAGCACCAACTATCCCGGTCTTGAGCAGTTCGCATCCATATTTAAATTTAGTCTAATGCATTTATGCACATAATAATATTCATGTTTAATAATAGTCATGATAAGTGCCCATAATTATTTTTTTAATCATTGGTGCTTAAGTGTTCATTATTTTTAATCCCTAATAGAGATTAGGGATTAAAAATAATACTACTTTGTAGAGACAAAGTAGTAGTGAACTTCCTTCTGGGTAAACTCGCTCCATCGTAGACTTTTTCTCTGTCATCTCTGACCTAGACTAGAGTCAAGAGCAAACCCATCACAAATTCAAAAAAAAAAAACAAAAAGAATTGCTTTAAATCGAATTAACAACGAAACTGAATTATAATATATTCGTTGGACACTACAAGGAATAATCTTCATAATTATAATTCCTTAGATTTTTTTTACGTGCATAACAAACAAAATATCAACATCCTTCGCGTAAGAAAATCAATACCATTTTTACCTGCAACCCTAAAATAATGCAGCAACGCTTTTCCAAAAATTTCCATTTCACCTGTCTTCAAAATTCGCCGTACAAAATTTCACTAAAATGTTTTCAGCTAGTGGCGTCGATGGGAAGCGAACATTTTGTACGTCAGATTCATTAAAAATCTCGCTCTAACCGCTTTACAAAAGCGAACTGACTCCCATCATATTTTTAATCTTTTATGGAAACAATACGTCTGACGTTGGCATTGAAAAAATCCATATACAAGAAACCTAAGGTCGTACAAAAGTATCAATATACGTGTACTATTTCACACAGTGTGAATGAGTGAGTTAAAATTCTCTTTAATGTATACCTTTAAGGGAAACAGTGAGTTTATTTTTTAGGATTCCGAACCAAACTGGTAGAAAGGAAAAGTTATGGTATGACTAAAGTCTGTCCGTCTGTCACAACTGGATATCTCAATAACAACTAATTCAATCAACTTGAAATTTGGAACAGTTTTATATGATGTTTGCTCAACTATTTTGCAAATAAGAAAGAAATAAAAATGTATGTAGCGGCATCAATGCCACCACAAGAAAAACCAACGAAGCAAATCTACATCGCAACAAAAAGAACCGCGGCACCATCTATCCAACTAGCAGTGAACAACTACGATAAAAATCCTACATCGCGCAAGCAAAGTTAACCGTGTGATTTGAACATATGCATCAGCCCGAATATCAACTATTGGGCAGTTGCCCGCCAGACGCAACAACTGCCTGGTCGGAGGATCCTCCCTTTTCAATAGGGGTTTGCGGGACTAGTTTCTGTACCGCATACCTCCAAATGTATATACATTATTTTGCAACAGCGACTGTTTTTATTAGGTTTTCGACTTTTGACAAAAAATGTAAAAAAAAATCCCATTCACCCCCCCCCCCTTGTCTCCGAAGTTTGCACAGAGAAAAATCTGAAATTATTCTATGTGATAGAAGTTTATGTAAATATTACAAGAAAATAAAACGAAGTCTTTTTGAATTTTTTAAATTTAGGTTTCTAGGTTTTTCCACAGCTAAGTTAGGTCGAAAATGCCCCGAATGGCTTCGAGAAAAGGATGGTACAGCAGTGCCTTTTTTTGCTCGACTTGGCGGGGCCACTTTAAAAACATCTGGATGTCTTTATTTTTGTTTTTGATATTAAGAAAATTAATAAATGTATGTGGGTCAATGACCGTTATTGCACATTTATCTGGCGTCTACCATAGTGCGAGTTTTTGGTTGATCGCGTTAACGAATACGGCTGTACGCTTGACATAGACATTTTTTTGATACAGTCGTCTTAAACATGTATTTTTTTTGTTTCAGGGTCTCATTGAAGAAATCACCCTAACTACTAATGCTGACGAAAGTTCATTAAAGACTGCTTGCAACAAGGTAGTATCAATTAAATAATTAGAGAGAATCGTTGTTTTTTTTTTAATTACATTTGTTTTTGTATACATTTTAATTCTATATGTTTTGACATTTCAGAATAGAGATATTTCGGATATAGTTAGTATTATACATATTTAAATACATTCAAATTCTTGTCGCTTTCTGCTGCTGTTCTTTTTGAAACTAGATGTTCTAACTTGTCAGAATCTTTTTAACGCAAATCGATTCTTAACAGTAGCTTTTAAAGCTACTACGAAAATTTATCAATGTAATATTTTATTATTTTCAATTAATACATAATAATATGATTATCATATTTTATGTACAATAAATTATTCATGTTTTTAACTATTACTTTGTAATCACCATAACCTATACATTGATATTTATATCTAATTTATGCTCTTTTTTATATTTATTTAAAAAAATACCAAATATAGCGTTAAAAAGATTTGAGAACACATTTTTCCAAATTTACTTTTAATTTAATTTTGGCAAATTAATGGCAATGAGGTAAATTCGTCCTGGCTATTAAAAACTTGTATTTAATGTAAGAATTGGCTAGCTTTAAGTGTACATACAATAGCGTATTTACGTAATTTATTTATAATTAAACAATATTATAATTATTATATTTATTCTCTGTACCGACTAAAAGAAATGGTATTTTTTACTATGAATTTATCCGTAGGTTAAAATAGTAGGTAGTATTAAATTAAACCTACTGACTGACACTTACTTAAACGCTACTTAATTTTTATACTCCGTAGTATCACATGCTAATCCCGTTTCCGAAATGAGAATTTTATATTGAGAAATTGTCAACTCCACATTGTCAAACTTTGGCATAAGAGTTTGACAAGTTCTTGACATCAAATTCTCAAGTCAGAATCCATGGCGAAAAGTCTCGACATAGTAACCGATAGCCTAGCGACCGAAATTCGGTAATGCTACCCGTACATAGTCAATTTCGAACGCTATCCACGGATCAGATCATTGACTTTAATCATAGATCGCATTGGAAATTGGCTGTGTACAAGTGGCCTTACCGAATTTTGGTCGCTAGACTATCTGTAACTATGTCGCGACTTCCCGCCCTGGCAAGAAAGGCAATTTCTTTTTTATTTTTGACGTGATAACGTCTTATAAATCGTTCCGCAAGCGAGAGCGCGATACAAGCGATAGAGGCACGATCGGACTAAGTGTTCGGCTTGTTTGTTAAGAATTCAATTGTTTTCCAATGACGTTATCACGTAAAATTTAACGCGGTTTACGGATGATAATTTTAAATAAAGTCGGTACTTTACAGACAACCAAATATTTTCCTAAAGTTAAGTCGCGTTTAAGTAGTGACGATTTGAGGGTGGGTTTATTATTAATTTATAAATTACTAATAATAAGTAAACCGGTTTTGTTTGAAGTGATCTATTTTATTTTAACATCAATAAAATTTGTTCGTAGATGGACACAGACATTGACTCAGTAAGTGCGTTGCTTGTTTAAATGAGTCTTATAGTAGTGATTAGAGCATATTTTAGTAGAATTCATAATCGCAATAGAATGTTTGCATAACTTAACAAAGAGCATGGTTTTCCTTAAAATTTAAATTTGTTTGTAGCAAGAAGAAATGTGTAAATATTTTGAAAACAAGCTTTAAATTTTTGATACATAAAATGGGGCATGCGGAAGAGTAGATTTAGAAAGCTTTAGCAAAATACTTACTGTACTGAAGTAAGCCTTATTTGACACAAACGTCAATCCAGCAGAGTGCCTATACTTCTTAGTAATAGTTGAAGTTTCAGTCTTAAAAGCGTTTACGATATAGGTCTACACAATTAATTGAGAATATTTTCGTAAATAGTTTACAGGTAAATGCACCGATTTTAAATTTTCCGATTTTAAGACATTCCGAAAATGTACTAAATGTACTTTACTAACTTTTAGACTTATGTATCCTGCTTATGCTTATGAAGTTTCATTAGAATCGGTTAATTTATTTGTAAAACAGAACTTGAAAGTTGGTATGAGATGCCGTACGTCGTAAACGCTCTTAACTAAATCATGCTGTGAAGGAAACTCATAAAACTACTATAAATAATGGTTATTTTGTAATTAAATTCCTTCTTAATTTTTTTTAAAACCCTAAAAAAGTACTAAACCTGTGCAAATGTCTAACACCTTAAATTCTAACACAATTGATTTGGCTTTTAGTTCTTGTACTTTAATCAATCTTTGCGCTTATTGCAGTTTAGTTGTTAACCTGTTGTAAAGGAACAAATAACCAATAACCTACGTCACCCTATTTTTCAATGAAAATCTTATAATTTTTATTGCTATGTTCTACAGCTACGCGGAGATTATACGGCTCCTCCAACGACACCAGGTAAATAAATTCTTTATTTAATTTTTTTTCCTGATGAATGAGAGTTGTACGAGTTCACACTGCCCCACGGCTGGGCTAACACCTCACTTTTCGCGGTCTGATACAATTTTGTTATAGCTTATCTCACCAACTCTCTCTGAGCCACATTGTCATTATTAAGCGTTAGGAATGAGTTCATGAGTTTTGCTGATTTATTCATCTGAAATGACCATGACAATTCAACTTCATCATGCCATTGATGAATCTATAAAAAGAATTGTACAAAAATACCTTACATTTTACAGAACCGATACTCGCCGAAAAGGGAGAAAGAGGAGAAAAGGGGGATACGGGAGACCCGGGGATGACAGGAGAGAAAGGAGACATGGGAGGCAGTGGGCCGAGAGGAGAAAAGGGAGATACAGGAAACACGGGGCCGATAGGAGAAAAGGGGGATACAGGGGAAACGGGGCTGAGAGGAGAAAAGGGAGATACGGGAGACACGGGGCCGAGAGGAGAAAAAGGGGATACGGGAGCCATGGGGCCGAGAGGAGAAAAAGGGGATACAGGAGACCCGGGGCCGCGAGGAGATAAGGGGGATACGGGAGACACGGGGGAGAGAGGACTTAAAGGGGACACTGGAGACACAGGAAAGAGAGGACAAAAGGGAGACCTGGGAAACAAAGGAGAGAGAGGAGAAAAAGGTGACAAGGGAGACATAGGCATGAGAGGGGAAAAGGGAATCGCGGGAGACAAGGGGGAGAGAGGCGTGAAGGGAGACACGGGAGACACAGGAAAGAAAGGGGAACAAGGGGATATGGGGATTAATGGGGAAAAGGGGGACAAGGGTGAAATAGGGGTAAAGGGTGACATGGGCGAAAGAGGGGAACAGGGGGACATTGGTGAAACAGGCAAAAAAGGGGACACCGGAGACAAAGGGGAGAGAGGGCAAACGGGAGAAACAGGCTTGACTGGTGATAAGGGCATAACAGGAGAAAAAGGGGATAAGGGCGATCATGGAATGAAAGTGAGTGAGCACAATTTTTTAGCTCTTTATTAAATTGTCATTGTATTCGTGACTAATATATCTTTTTTTTTTCAGGGTGATCTAGGTCCGGTAGGACCAGAAGGCTTACAAGGTCCAATAGGCATCAAAGGAGAAGAAGGAGTGAGTTTTTTACCGTTTGTTATTGCTGAAAATTCCACAATCGTGTTTAAATTTCATCATCTGCCTAGCCTTTTCCCGACTATATTTGGGTCAGCTTTAAGTTTTCGTGTTTAAATGTACCGAAATTTTATCCTCTCTAACTTAAGTAAATCTGTTTGCATGAATATAATGTGCTTGTTGATTGTTTGTAACATTACTACAAAGAACAATAAGAAGCGCATGGATCTTATAACCTTTGGATCTTTTTGCTTACCTACCACAAAACTCTTAAAATAATGTTACAAAAATAAATAAATAATTACTGTGAAATAAATAATTATAATTAATTTCACCTACTTTCAATAGGCCTGTCAATGTTCGGAAAAAGTAGTATCAAGTTTATTGCTGTCAATGCCCGAAATGAAAGGACCAGCCGGTGAAAGAGGGCCACGAGGACATGACGGCCCTCCAGGCAAAACAGGTCTGACTGTAAGTATACTATGAACAAAAACAGATTAATTAACTTAATCTACATATTTATAAGACCCCACTAAAATAGATGAACAAATCTTAACACAGCGTTTGGTACGTCTAACGAAAGATACCCAAGCAAAAAAAACACTGATTAAGGTGATTTTATTTTTATCTAAAATAATAAATTGCTGGCACACTAGATTTAACACATCCATTAGACTACCTGTCCATAGACGCGGAATTGCACAAAATGTCAGTGACTGACATTTTCATAAATGAATTCTATTGTAAACAATATTGTAAATATTTCTCCGTTTCTCCACTCCGCTGCCTCGCTCCGCGTCAATGGACAGGCAGCCTTATGGGCAGATTTTTTTTTACTATAGATTGGCATACGTGTGACCACAATCTCACCTGATGGTAAGCGATGATGCGGTCGAAGATGGAGCACGTTTGCCTAGAAGCAACCCATTCACTCTTGACTTAAAGACTCCCAGGTTGTAGCTACCTAGAAACAGACTCTGGCAGGGAAGATTACTTGCGCTCGCGTTTTTCTTATTATTTCTTAACGTTATCCTTATTTTGGTGGTCTGAATGATTTCTAAAAGTTTGTCCATCTATTTAAATGGGATCTTGTATAAAAGGGAAACCGACTGACAAACATATCAACGCGCAGCCGAAACCACAGGAACTTCAAACTAGAAAATTTGCACAATGCTTTCATTTAAGATGTAGGTAAACAGTGAGCATTACGAAGGGATTTTTGGAAATTTAACCTTTAACGGAGTGAAAAGGGGAGAATATTGTTTGCACTAAATCTGCGCAGACGTTGTCGCGTGCGAAGTGCTTGTTGTTATGTAAATTTTTATTTTTTCGAACGCATTATAAAGTCGGGTCGTCTTTAAAGAACAAACACAGTAAAATAAAAAACAGAATAAGAATCTTTTAATGCTGGTAATTTGAAACATAGGGTAAAGATGGGCTTCAAGGCCTCAGAGGACCAGAAGGTATCAAAGGAGCAAAAGGAGCAAGAGGAGATGATGGAGCACCGGGCAAAGATGGAAACATTGGCCCTAAAGGAGAACGTGGAAATGACGGCAGGCCTGGGACACCTGGTGAAAGGGGACAAATGGGACCACAAGGTCCACCGGGTGCAATAGTTTTGGTGATTATTTCATTTCAATTATGTTTTATGTTTCTTTGCCACAATTTTTTTTTTATCTCAGCATCACTTATTCGCATATTATGCAGTCATTATCATCTACGTCAAAATAATATAGCAAGACCGACTGTAAAACTGACATGAACTATTTTTCTCAATAACAGTCAGTCATTGAAATCCATTTTATTTATTTTATAATATTTATACCAGACAAAAATCTCAGAAGTAACTTTGACAGGAAACAGACGAGGCGATAAGAAATCGAACCGTTGTTGGACCTCCAGGCATGAAAGGTGAAAAAGGAGTTCAAGGAGAAAAAGGTCCCAGAGGAGATATTGGGCCAAAGGGAGAAGAAGGTCCCAGAGGAGACATTGGGCCAAAGGGAGAAAAAGGCGCTGAGGTAAGAATCATCACCATAATTATTATACCAGACAAAACTAATCAAATACTAAGCATGTTTGTGAAACATATATAAACTAGCTTCTTTCAGCGACTTTGCCCGCGTGATGTCGAAAAATATCTAAAGGGAATTATTTTTTTATTTCTTGAGAAACACCAACTACATATTATTTACAAAAAAAATTACACAAAGTATACATTGCTTTGTTCTGTGTAAATATGTCACTTAGATACAAGTTTACACAAACTTTTCACTTTGAAATTACATTAAACATAAATTAAAATTATTATAGGTAATAATTTTACATTTGATTTTAAAATAGAAGTTGTTCGGTTAAAATTATAAAAAAAATTGTATAAGTATTATACAAGGGCTAAAGAATTTAATTTTTCCTGGCTTGAAGAGGATCTTAGATATATATAATAAAAAATAGTGACTAGTTGGCAGTTAACTACCAATTGAATTGATTTTAACAGTAGTAAAAATAATACAAAAAAAAAAACAGTATTCAATATAAAATAAAAAATTACAACACATAGGCACTATAACTAGTGCCTAACGGAATTGACTACAAATCAATTATTCTTGGGATTATATTCCTGGGCTAGAATTAACTTATGTTCTATTGTGAAGAGGTAACAAAGAGACAGTTAAAAATATTAGTATTAATATAGATGGTATGGATACATTACAGGGCCCCATAGGACCTGAGGGACCTAGAGGCGAAAAAGGTAGTGATGGTCAGCCAGGAGAGAATGGAGTACCAGGCAACTCAGGTCGTCGTGGATGGCCAGGAGACAGAGGTCAAAAAGGTACGAAACCTTTTTTTTTAAATGTAACTAGTAATCATTGTGCCATATTATATTAGTTGATGTGCCGCTTATGGGTGTGTAATGTTGGGTCGAAGTAATTTTAATATAAGAATGAATGATATAATTTCGGTGAAGCCCTATTTATGTTTGCGGGGTTTAAAGGAACCTAACATCATAATACGAAGCTGTAACGCTCAAATGGCGTAACGTTTAGATACTTCATCTAATAACATATATGTATATTGTAACACCACTTTCTCTATCTATATCCCGTGATACCATTAATGTTAGGTACCTTTAAACCCTGCAGACAGAAATAGGAACCCCGCGCAATGGGGATTCGTCGACAATTCTTGGTCACGATCCCAATTTAAGCTGAATTCAAATGTGATAAAATTATAAAACTGGCCAAGTGCGAGTCGGACTCGCGTGCAAAGGGTTACGTACCAATTTAATTTTTTTAACATGTTATTTTAACACTATGGACTTCATATAGGTTTCCCTATAATCTGTAGGTGAGCAGCAATAGTTTTTTTTTTTAATTTTTGGCTCAGTAGGTTCGGAGATATGGGGGAATGGTCATTAAGATAAGATGAGATAAGATAAGATCATTTATTTGTCCAAAACATGAGTATACACACACATGGCATGCAAGATGTTACAATTAAATTACATAATATATCAGTCATGTTTTGCCTTAACAGCGTACAAATATAAATAGGTAAGTTACACTTATTACGTAGGCATGAAATAATTTCAAATTTATCCACTATTACAAAGATTAAACAATCTAAATCCAACAGAACAGCAATAATAATTCAATTTAATTTATTTAATTCAAATAGATTAAATCTAATTTCTTCAATAACTTCAAAACTATGAAAAAAAGATATTATTAAAGCCTTCTAAGGAAGTCCTTTTATTTGATATATCGCACGATACAGTTTGAAACACTTTTATTTTTTAATTTGTCGTGTCGTATCTTACATACCCAGGGTTTTCCCTGGAGCACCACTTCATCTGCTATCGGCGTCTCCGTAATCTTGAGAACTCCAGGTTCTCAACGCTGTAAGCTTTAGTAGACACCGGCCTGGATAAAATTATCTGCACCTGTGTCTACCGTTCGCACAGCGGTGATCTGGAGACAACTGGGCCTATACAAAAAAAGATGGCGCTGCCAGTACGTAAACATAGGCTCCGTGTTTAAAAATTATTATAAATTAATTGTGCGCGTAATTTGATTGTAAAATAGTGTCAAAGTAAACTTTAAAGCGAAAAATGTTCGTGTAACTGTTATTTGCCTAATATATTTAGTGTAAATAACAAAGTAATAGCAATTGTGATCTTGGAGAAACATTATTTAATAAAAGGCAATTGTCGAACTGAAAACTGTGAACTGTGACCAAAACATTACCTTTATTGTATTGCATAGCAATTGAGGACAACAAAATGAACTAACAGTGCTTAATAGTGGAAAAAAAAACTGTAAACCTGTGTATATTGTCAAAATACCCAAAGTGTAAGTGAACAAAGAAAAAAAAATATACGTTATTTGGACCTACCCACCGGCACTTTTTTAACATCTAAGTTCATGCCGCTACTGTTGCGGTATTTTGAACATTCAAGACGTGCAATCATAGCTTAAGTCGGTAAGCGGCTACCTAATTGAAGCGTTGCACGAGGAGGCCCGAGTTCAAATCGCAGTTTCACCACAGCTCTTTTTGGATTTTTTAAACATTGTCCATATTTTTTTTGGACAGGCTGAATTTGATTAAAAAGTTCATCACAATTTTTTTGAGCATATCGAGAGATTTTTATATCATTTTTAAGACGCCTGTTGGAAGATTAACACTACAATGGCATCAACCAGTGAATGTGCCGGCTGTCGTACCATGCTTAGCAGTGAGGCACATCTTAGATGCTACAGTTGCGAGTCTAAATATGACCTAGTCTGTGCAAATGTGTCTTCCAATAGTTATGAACTTATGGACACTAATCTCAAAATCTCTTGGAAGTGTCCTGAATGCTGCAGCAAAGAACCTAAAAGGGGTAACATTAACACCCCTGTGCGTCTAACTTCATGCTTGGAAGTCAAGAGCCAGGAAGAGGATGTACATGGAGATCCCAACATAACTGTTCGGAAAAGGCCTACAAAATCACCACCGAAGCCATCGCAAAAATTACCGTCAAAACCACTGTCGAAACAAGCGTCGAAACAATCCCAAAAACCACTCCAATCAAAAACATCGCAGAAGTCTCCGTTGAAGTTGCAGTCACCACCAAATTCGGTCCACAAGACAGAGATGCCCAAATTTGCCCCGCCATCTAGTACCGCAGAAGTCAAATCGGCTTTAAAATCCCAAGGTCCTCAGACATTGGTGACAGAGGCAAGTCTGCGTGAGATTTTGCAGCAGGAGATAACCATTGCTCTAAAGTTCAGCCATGAAAAACTTGTGAAGACTGAATTCAGTACAATTCACAAGAAGATAGATTCCTTTCAGGAGTCGCTAGAATTCATCAATGTCAAATTTGAGGAAATTAAAGCGGGCTTTAAAGAAAAAACAGCTATCATTAATGACCTCAAGCGTGAAAATGAATTGCTGAAATCTACAGTTCGAGACCTGTCCGTAAGATTGAATACAGTAGAACTACACATGCGTGATTCTAATGTAGAAATTAATGGTGTTCCAGAGCATCGCTCTGAAAATTTAGTAAACACAGTTTTACAACTGTCAAAGGTTGTGGAGAGTCCCCTTTCGGATGGTGACATTCAGTATGCAACGCGAGTTGCTAAAATGTCGAATGATAATGACAGGCCTCGACCAATTATTGTCAAACTGCGAACCGCACGCCATCGTGATACTATTCTTGCCGCAACTACCAAGTTCAATAAGAAAAATCCAGATGGAAAACTGTCTACCCAGCATCTTGGTATAGGAGGTCCAAGAAAGCCAGTTTTTGTGTCTGAACACCTTACTCCAGCAAACAAGTCATTGCACGCCGCTACACGGAAAAAAGCCAAAGAAATGTCATATAAATTCGTTTGGGTCCGTAATGGACGTATTTTTGTCCGGAAAGAAGTTGAGTTTCAGTCTATTCTCATCAAAAATCTTGACAGCTTGAACCTTATAGTCTAAATGTAGTTAAAGTTCTTGATTCAGATATTGTTTAAATGTATTGGTACCACTTAAAGTCGTAATGCTTGATATTTATTACCAAAATGTTCAAGGACTGAGAACAAAAACTAATGATCTTTTAAAAAGTATACAAACTTCCAATTATAGTGTAATTGCACTTACAGAAACATGGCTTAATCCCAAAATTTGTGACAGTGAATTGATAGATGATCGATACACACTCTATCGTAGAGACCGCCACAGCACCCTTAACAAAAAAAAAGATGGTGGTGGAGTAATGTTGGCTGTCTCTAGAGACATACCTTCAGCTAGAGTCACTGGCTGGGAAAGTGGGGCGGAAGACTTGTGGGTTATGTTGGAGCTAAACATAAGAACTAAAGTAAGAAAACTAGCAATCTGCGTTGTCTATTTGCCCCCACCTGTAAAGTTGGAAGCTCTGTCAATGTTTCTTGGAAGGGTGGACTATGTTACTAGTCACACAGATGACCTGGTAATTCTGGGTGATTTTAACCTGGGCTTCATTGCGTGGAACGCCAGTGCGGACTGTAATTACCTTTCTCCCTCCAATTATGATAATTCTCTTGGACATTCTTTTGTAGATTTCTTAAGTATAAACAACCTGTATCAGGTGAATTGTATTAATAACTGTGACAACAAATTTCTGGATTTGACTATTACAAGTTTGCCTGGCGCCTATGTTACAAGACCTTTGAATGTTCTTAGCAAATGCTACTCGAACCATCCTAATTTATTGCTTAACATTCCATACAACAATCTCACTTACCTGCGTTCGAGACCTGACAAAAAAAACAACTTCTTCAAAGCCAACTATAAAGATATCGTCGGTGAGCTAAAGAGTGTAGAATGGCAAGAACGAATACTCAGCTGCAACGATGTTGATAGTATGGTCGGGGAGTTTTACAGTATTCTTGGAACTGTCATCGATAAGTTAGTCCCTAAAACGGCAACTGTTAGATCTAAATTCCCTTCGTGGTTTAGTAATTCGTTAATTAGACTTTTATCTGAAAAGGAAAAAATTCGAAAGAGATATAAGAGATTTGGTAATCCTAGAGATGAGATCGAGTATCAATTGCTACGCTCTCGCTCTCACAAGCTTTATGATGAATGCTATTCCAGATACAAAACCAAAATAGAAAACGACATCCCTAAAAACCCAAAAGCCTTTTGGAAATTTATTAATGGCAAACGCGGTGGTAAATCATCGATTCCTGCAAGAGTGACGCTAGGAGACGAAATCGCTAAAACTGGTCCTGAAATCGCTAACCTATTTGCAACTCAATTTTCATCTGTATACACGGCAAATACCTCGCAGCCCACACATTCACATACTCATTGTTCGCAATCGTTTAGCTATGAATCCCAATGTGGAACTTCTAACTTTATTTCAAGTGTAAAATTTGATGAATCCGATGTTTTCAGGGCAATTAGAAAAATTGATCCAACTAAGGGTGCTGGACCTGATCTTATCCCACCAGTATTTGTTAAAAGATGCAGTTCGGCTCTTGCGCTTCCTTTAATGCTGATATTCAACTGGTCCTTGAAGGAGGGCAAATTCCCTGAAGAATGGAAGAAAGCTCGTATAGTTCCCATATTTAAGAAGGGTGATCCGGGCAGCGCAGTTAATTACCGCCCCATTTCGATCCTTTCATGTTTTTCCAAACTGTTTGAATCAATGTTATGCCCCATTATCTCACAAATGGTGGATTCCAGCATCTCGGATTATCAGCATGGCTTCAGACGTGGGCGTTCAACGGTGACTAATCTGGTACCCTTTGTTTCTGAAGTATCACGTGAGGTTGACAAGGGTATGCAGACAGACGCGATATACACCGACTTCAGCAGCGCCTTTGACAAAGTAAATCACCCCATACTAGTTGAAAAACTGAGATGGTTTGGTATCGGAGGTGAATTGCTGGAGTGGTTCAAATCATATTTATCAAAAAGACCTCAATATGTAGTGATAGGCAGCTTTAGATCTGAGGTATATTGCGCGCACTCAGGAGTTCCGCAGGGATCTCACTTAGGGCCGTTGTTGTTCCTCATCTTCATCAACGATTTAACCAATCACATACGATATAGTAGAATTTCCCTGTTTGCTGATGATCTTAAAATATATAAAGTGATAAACTCCCAAACTGACGCTGATTTAATTCAAGATGACTTGGATAATATTCAGCGTTGGTGTGACATTAACGGTATGAGTCTAAATGTTAAAAAATGTCATCACATATCATTCACTAGGAAAAAAACACCAGTTCACACAAAGTATGACATTGGTGGCGTAATACTGGACCAAGTGAATGAAATTCGAGATCTCGGTGTGATTGTTGACTGCAGGCTGAAGTTTACCTCGCACATCGATAAGGCAGTGACAAGGTCCGCCCAGATGCTTGGATTTTTAAGGCGTAACTCCAGAGGTTTTAAACTCGAGAAGACCAAAGTGTTACTTTATAATGCCCTAGTACGCAGCAATCTTGAATATGCAAGCAGTGTGTGGAGCCCTTTTTATGCAGTCCACTCACAACGTGTGGAAAGCATACAAAGAGCCTTCACAAGACACCTTGCTTTCTCTACAAAGGATTTTTCACACAGAAAACCTTACACAGAACGTTTGAAAAAATTTAAAATGATTACCCTTCGCGATCGTAGACGTCTCTTAGATTTATGCTTTCTCCATAAAGTTATTAATGGGAATATTCAATGCAGTTACCTTTTGCAAAGCGTTTCCTTAACGGTTCCAAGAACTTACCCACGGGCCAAAAAAATTAAACAGGTTTTTGACACGTCGTGTGTCAAAACCAACCTAGGCTTGCAGTCTCCCATTGTAAGAATGTGCAATGAATATAATAATGCAGTCTTGAACATGCCTGAGTTAGACATATTCAGTGACAAGCTACCGCGGTTTCGGAAAAAGATCACACTATCCTTGCCAGGTTGTTCTCAGTAATTTGTTGATAGTATTTTGTTGATTTGATTTTATTTAGATTTTATTTTATTTTGTTTTATTTTAATTTATTTTATTGGCATTTATTTCTACCCAAAGCTTCGATTATTATTTGATGATTTAATTTAATTTATTTTATTTTATTTTATATGATAATGATTTTAATTTTAATTCTATTTTAATTGTTTGACATGTTATAATTCTGTTTTAATTTTTATTTTAATTTTCATTCCGTTGACATGTTATGAATTCAATTTTAATTTTTATATTTAATATTTTGACATTTTGAATTTTGATACTTTTTAACATATTTTTTTCATTTGTATAATTTACTCTTTTTTTTTGCAATAACTCTTATAACAAATTGTATTTTTAGTTATAATAGAAAGCTTTGTTAAAAACTTGTAATAAATGTTATTATTTCAAGGCAGCAAGCACTATAGTTCTGGTGAGCGCTATGTACGCCTTAATTGTCATGTGCATTAGATATATTGTTATGGATCTTTTTTTTTTTAATTATTGTGCAATGTATGTGATGTGGCTGTACTTAATATAAATAAATAAATAAAAATAAATAAATATACATACAGCACCTCAGTGGGGCGGCGGATGCGGCTCAGCAGTGGTACCGTTCTGCCCAATTGGTGTTGCTGGGGGACTTCAACGCCCAACATCAGGAGTGACTTTTCCCATACCAGCACACAGACCATGCTGGACGAGAGGAGCGAAAGCTAGCGCTTGCGTTAAATCTCACCCAACTGGTCCAGGGGGCAACGAGCGTGCCGGATGTTGATTCGCACACAGCCAATTGCTTGGACCTTCTGCTGACAACAGATCCGGACCGCTACTCGTTGTCGATTTCTTCCCCACTGGGTAGTTCCGACCATTGTCTGGTGAAGTCTGTGTCCGTCTACTCCCGCCCGATCCTAGCCCAAGAGGCACCTGGCGGGTATGGCGATACAGGTCAGCAGATTGGGATTGCATGCGATCATTTTTGCTTGTTACCCTTGGCAGCCTACTTGCTTTCCTTCAACTGATGCTTCGTCGTGCGCTGACGCCGTGACGGAGGTGTTGCGGAAGGGAATGGAGTACTACATTCCATTCTCAGACGTAGCAATGTCTGGCGAAGCTCGCCCATGGTTTGGTGCCGAGTGCAATCGCGCTAATGCGATAAAACATGCGGCGTACTTAGCATGGGTCGACGCCCGTGCGCGCAAAGCAAATGACGTGAGTCAGAAGAAGAGAGTCTTTAACAGGGCTACCAAGTCCTGCAAGAAGGTGTTGCGGAGAGCTCGGTTTGACCACATTAGCCGAATAGGGAACAAACTTGCTACAAACCCAGCGGGTAGTAAAGCTTTCTGGTCCCTGACTAAGTCGGTCGAATCGAACTTCTGTCGCCCCTCACTACCGCCACTGCTGAGACCCGGTGGGTCGCTGGCCCACTCCGCTGAGGAGAAAGCAAACTTGTTTGCTTCTATGTTTGCGGAATCGTCGCGTCTGGATCCTGGTGGCGCGAGGACCCTGCTGAATTATTTTGAGGACTTGTGCGCCTGAGTTGTCTCCAATCTTGACACGCCTACTTCGCCTTTCGTTTGAGTCTGGAAAAGTACCGAATGCTTGAAAGCAAGCTAACGTGCAGCCCAAGGAGGGTTGTCGAGCTGACCCATCGAATTACAGACCCGTCTCGGTAACGTCCATACTCTGTAAGAGTATGGAACGCGTGCTGAATCATAAGCTCCTGGCATACCTAGAAGCGAATGAGATTCTTAGTGACCGACAATACGGGTTCCGCCGAAATCGGTCTACTGGGGATCTTCTAGCGTATGTCATTCACATCTGGAGTGAGGCCATAGAGAAGCACGGGGAAGCACTTGCGGTCACCCTTGATATCTCGAAGGCCTTCGACAGGGTCTGGCACGATAGCCTTATTAGTAAGCTTTCTTCCTTCGGTCTGCCCGCCGGATTTTGTGATTGGATTGCAGATTTCCTGAGGGATCCAAGAGGTTATAGATGGCTGCTCGTCCGGACTGCTGGATATTAATGCCGGCGTTTCTCAGGGGTCGGTGCTCTCGGCAACATTGTTCCTGCTGCATATTAATGATCTGCTAAAACCCGATACCTTTGGGTATGCAGACGACAGCACTGTTGCTGAGAGATACGTGTCCGACGCACGAGCTGGTGGGTCGCAGATCCGGTCTCTCCGGGAGGCCATGGTTGACCGCTTTAACTTGTCCTTACAGGTTGTCTCTGAATGGGGCAATGCCAATCTGGTCAAGTTCAATGCTGCTAAGACCCAAGCGTGCCTTTTTTCCACTAAACGGAGCCAATCCCACCCAGCTCCATCTTTTCGAGGTGTAACCGTGCCGATAACCGACCGACTTGAGCTTCTTGGTGATACGTTAACATCTACCCTCAATTTTGGCCCTCTCGTAGAGGCAAAGGCTCAAGTGGCTGACAGAAAGTTGGGGCTCCTAGCAAAAGTGAGACGTTACTTCACGCCGGAACAGCTGCTCAAGCTCTATCAAGCGCAAGTTCGATCGTGTATGAAGTACTGTTCTCATCTTTGGGACGGATCTGCCAAATACCAACTTGATGCCCTTGAGTCAATTGAGAAACGAGCCAAGAGGATCATCGGTAATGACAGGCTCGTCGAGTCGAAGCTCCAAAGTCTTGAGCATCGACGCCGGGTTGCTTGCCTATCGGTTTTCTATCGGTTGCATTTTGGGGAGTGTGCGACGGAATTGCATGATTTAATTCCGCCAAGCCCGTTCCATCATTGGACCACAAGACGAACGGCGATGCGCCACCGGTACATGTTGGACATCCCACCCACACGCACAAAACGTTTTGCGAACATATTCATGGTGCGTACAGCTAAAGAGTGGAATTCCCTGCCAGAGTCTGTTTCCGGATAGCTATACCTAGCTATACCTGGGAGTCTTTAAGACAAGAGTGAATAGGTTGGTTCTAGGCAAACGTGCTCCATCTTCGACCGCATCATCGCTTACCATCTGGTGAGATAGTGGTCAAACGTATGCCTATCTATAGTAAAAAATAATAATAATCCTAGTTTGACCTCCAAAAGTGACCCAATTCTCAAAATATATTTATTTGCGTAACGCATTCGTATTTGGGTCACAAAAGTCCATATGTACACCAAATTTCAATAGAATCGGTCCAGTAGATCCGACGAAAGCTGGCTATGACCGACGGACGGACAGACAGACACCCGAGGGATCCTATAAGGGTTCCGTTTTTTACGCATGTTCGGAACCCAAAAAATAGTAATTTGTATTGAGTTCATAGCTTATATCCAAGTTGTTCAATAAGAATGTGTGTTCTTTTTCCAGGTGATAGAGGAGACAAAGGCGCACCCGGTCTCGCCGGATTACCAGCATCTTTAACTTCAGTCCTAGACGCGAAAAGTAAGTTCTAACTCAACCAAGCCAAGTAACTTAAACACGTTGCCATTTTAGTCATCTTACACATTCATTAAAAATATTATTCATTATTATATTGCATGACGTTGTTTGAACACCCAGGAGTGAGCTCAGTCCGAGCCATGTGTTCCAAGAACAGGTGCGCGAAATGGAACGGTGACATTGTTTTGATACGTAAACATCATTAACAGGGTGTCTCATAATTCTATTGCATGCTTTATTTGATACTAGCTGACCCGCGCAACTTCGTCTGCGTCACAATTTTCATAACTGCTCCGCTCCTTTTGGTCTTAGCGTGATGATATATAGCCTATAGCCTTCCTCGATAAATGGGCTATCTAACACTGAAAGATTTTTTCAAATCGGACCAGCAGTTCCTGAGATTAGCGCGTTCAAACAAACAAACAAACAAACAAACTCTTCAGCTTTATATATTAGTATAGATTATCTTACAACGGCAGCCCACTTTATCCATCCAACGACCACTACACATTCATTAAAAATATGAAAATATTATTAATTACTAGCTGACTCGGCAAACGTTGTTTCGCCATATAAAATAGCCTACCACCTATTCTCATACATACTGAATGTATAACGCATGGACGTAGTTTGAAACATCCAGGAGCGAGCGCAGTCCGAGGCTTGTGTTCCAAGGACAGCTACGGGGAATGGTACGGTGACATTGTTGTGATACGTAAACTTTAATAACAGAGTGTTTCATGTTTCTATTGCATGCTTTATTTGATATTATCTTACAACGGCAGCCCACTTTATCCATCCAATGACTACTACAAATTCATTAAAAATATGAAAATATTATTAATTACTAGCTGACTCGGCAAACGTTGTTTCGCCATATAAAATAGCCTACCACCTATTCTCATACATACTGAATGTATAACGCATGGACGTAGTTTGAAACATCCAGGAGCGAGCGCAGTCCGAGCCTTGTGTTTCAAGGACAGCTGCGCGGAATGGAACGGTGACATTGTTGTGAATGTTGTGATACGTAAACTTTAATATCAGGGTGTTTCTATTGCATGCTTTATTTGATATTATCTTACAACGCCAGCCACTTTATCCATCCAATGACTACTACACATTTATTAAAAATATGAAAATATTATAAATTACTAGCTGACTCGGCAAACGTTGTTTCTACATATAAAATAGCCTACCACCTATTCTCATACATACTGAATGTATAACGCATGGACGTAGTTTGAAACATCCAGGAGCGAGCGCAGTCCGAGCCTTGTGTTCCAAGGACAGCTGCGCGGAATGGAACGGTGACATTGTTGTGATACGTAAACTTTAATAACAGGGTGTTTCATGTTTCTATTGCATGCTTTATTTATTATTACACCTATAATCTTAATTAATTATTTTTCTATCGGGTACCTACATTAAGTGGGCCGCGGTTTTGTAAGACGACAAAAATGGCAGCGTTTATTTTAATATTGACAAAAATGTGCGTCCAGTATAGCCAAGAGCTCGACTAAAAACGTTGGGAAAATTAGTTACATATTTTAGATTGGAATTCTTATTATTATTAATTTTTTATATTCTTTAAATAGTTGCTACGAAAATCTCCTCACATATCGTCAATTTGCTGTTTATTAAGAGCTTTCTATTCATGTTCGAAACATTATATGACCTGAATAAATTTCAATATCAAACAAAGCATTCTGTTCACGAAAATGTAATAACGTAAATAGATTGAATCCCTGAACATTTTTTGCTACTATCAGCTCTATTGGCTTTGATCCTGACTCAACGTTGTTGTATTATTGTGTGGTATTGGGTATGTTTATTTTGCTATCCTTCTTTATAACGCGAGGAATGAAAGGGATGGAATGAAAGAATATCTCAATTGAGCTTTCGTATCCGTTTATTTCTATACAGTGCGTCTGCTATTGTCATTTTTCGGTTCAACACAACGCATCAGGATGTCTTTGTCAATCATATTATTAATTATTTTGAAGTAGCTTTTGCCTGCGATTTCGTACGGACATATCCCGTTTTTTCCTGTTCCCGTAAGAATTTCTGGAAATGCTCTCTTAGTGCTCCCTTACGGAATGTTGGAAAGCTACAAGCCAAATTTTATCTTTATACAACTAGTAGTTTTGGTTGTGCGTTGATGTCAAATATTTCATATAAAATGACCCCGTGTTAGCTACTAACTTGAAGTTAAAAGATAACTGTGGTTTGTGAAAGTGAGCCTTTTTTAGGTGGTTTCTATTTATAAGCAAATGTTTTCTTAGTATAATTAAATCTATAATAAAGCTTAAAAGTTTATTTGTATGTTTGGTTGACGCGCTCATCTCAGGAACTATTGGTTCCATTTGAAAAATTCTTCTAGTTTTGGATAGCCCTTTTATCGAGAAAGTCTATTGGCTATATAACAGTAACTGTATAATATCACGTTACGAACAATAGGAACGGAGCATTCATGAAAGATGTGACGTAGACGGAGTTGCACGGGTCTGCTAGTTGATAAGTACATAGTAAAAATTACTAAGCCATCCAGTCAAACATTCAACTGTATAAACACATTACCAGTTCCTCTAAATTCACAACATGATTTAAAAATCATCATATTAGCTGAATGACGTCTCCTTCTGGACATAGGCCTTCCCCTGCTGTCGCCACAACAACCAGTCCTGTGTGTCTCGCATCCATCGGCTACTCGCAACCCTCACTAGGTGATCGGTCACGGTTTAATATTGTAATAATATTTCAGATGCAGATGTAGTGGAAAAACTGAGAGGCTTCAAAGGAGATAAGGGAGAAAGAGGTGAAAAGGTATTTCATTAACCCCTATTGAAACCAGGGAAACATTTTTCTATTGGATTTTACTCATTACTTAACGCATTAGATTATTTTACAATATTTTTTTTATGTAGCTTATTCAAATTTGTTACTGTTTTTTTGATAATTTAATTCAATACAAAATAACACTGCTATTTATCCCTTAATTTTTAAATCTCAGCCCGATTTTTACCATTTAGCTCATAATGTAAAAAATCCTATTATGCAGAACTCTTATACAGCCTTTTTATTATAGGGGGACAAGGGCGATAAAGGACCCATTGGTATACAAGGACCAAAAGGGAAGGATGGCAAAGATGGTACTCCTGGGACGAAAGGGGAAGTCGGACCAGAGGGAAAGTTGGGAAAAAAAGGAGACCGGGGTGAACCAGGCCCAGCTGGAGAAGTCCCTGCATCAAAAATTGCACTACTGAAGGTTTGTTTTTGTTAAGGTATTTTTTTGTTCTATAATTGTATTCCAAATATTTTTAATGTTTCAAGAATAATTTTGAAAAGAAGATTGTTATTGTGATGACTGGCTGAAATAATTACTTATTTAAAATTTCACTATAGCTATAAAGTTTGCTTATTGTTGATTATTTTAGGGTGCCAAAGGAGACAGGGGTCAAACTGGACCTAGAGGTGAATCCGGACCAATTGGTAGCAAGGGTGAGGCTGGGGAAGAGGGTCCAGTTGGTCCCAAAGGACAAAAAGGAGATCAGGGTCCTGAGGGCCCGGTGGTAAGTTCTATCATTATTGTAATATCTATAAGAACTAAGACAAGAAAAAGCTTAAGCAAATATGCCAACTAGGTATATTATTTGAGTTCGGTGCCAGCCTAACTGCGGTAGGCGGGATATGTGGCGTGTTCATATTACAGTACTCGTGCCGCATACTGCGACTACCAAGTGACAACGTTTATTTTATTTCTACCTTTTTATTTATTAATTAAATGAATTACAGTTTAATTTTTTTTTGTTTTCATTTTACATTCAATTTTTTGCTTTTATTGCTCTAGGGACCCATGGGACTTTCTGGTTATAACGGCACGAATGGAGAAAAGGGTGAAAAAGGAAGTACTCCAAATATAGATTTGTACCAGGTAAGATATATACAGATGATATGATGATATACAGGTATTATGGGCAAGGAAACTAGGACTACTATCATAAAAACACATCTTTTATAACAGCTAAAAGGAGATAAAGGAGACAGAGGTCTTACGGGCGACCCTGGCAGGCCAGGAAAAGTTGGACCGGAAGGACCACCGGGAACATGTAAAGAAGCATCCGCTGGAGCTCTTATACCAGGTCGACCGGGTTCACCGGGAAAGCCTGGTCCTCCAGGAAAGAATGGCAGATCTGTGGTTGGACCGAAGGGGGAAATGGGTCCACCGGGGCCACCAGGACCACCCGGTCCTCCGGGCCAAGCGGGCGTATCTTTAGTTGGACCAAAAGGAGAACCGGGAGTTACAATAATACAGGAAATTTTACCGCACCCATCACGTGAGTTTTGAATTATTTGCCTTATTTTATAAAGAAACATGATGTGTCTAATTTACAGTTTAAAAAATTGTTGGTACCTTGCAGATTTTTGAGTGGTTATTATGAATTTTATATTCGAAAAAGTTCTACGAAAATTTGAATTTGGTTTTGCAAGTATCAAAACGTACATTTTTAATTCGTATGAAAAAAATTGCCGTATGGTGTCGGCCGGTGCAGTATGGTACCGTTAAAGAATAATACCACCCCATCACTTCCCGTGGGTGTCGTAAGAGGCGATTAAGGGACTCGCCAGAGAATGGGCAGCAGCGTTCTCTGTAAAACTCAACACCTTACACTGCGATCGCCAACCCGCCTGCCAAACGTGGCGATTATGGCAAACCCCTCCATCTTGGGGGAGGCCTATGTCCAGCAGTGGACATCTTTCGGCTGATATGATGATGAAGAAAGAATTCTAACGGAAAGTCAAAATTGTAGCAGGAACTGAAGTCGTTCGCATTGTGTAAATAATGTACGCAATAAAAGCGATCAAAAAGCAAGAGAGTTCAAAATCGTATGTTTTTATTCTTTTATTTTATTTTAGGTGATCCATTTGACGACGACGACTGGTACACACTGAATACTGTTGTTTTCAGAACTAAACGAGGTCTAATAAAGGTAAGGTTTTTTTATATAATTCGTAATTAATAAAGGTTTATTGAATACTGAAATTATCCGTGTGAGATGTTCTAATTTACACCTGCAGCATCACTAACAATATTGCGAAATCTGTTCGAAAGAGTCACCGCGGCCCTAGAACACAAAGAGCATTAGGAGGAACACGGATGGGTTTTAGTCAGTAAGAGTCCGACACTCCCTCCTGCTTCACCCAGAGCGGGAGGAGTCATTTGATGATTTCCCATCCTTAAAAAAAAAAAATAAGCATCACAAACAATATAAAAATCAAAACAAGCAAACGCAAAGTTAAAAACAAGCATATGAAAACAAGAAAACTATTCAAAGCGAAATATTTCTTCCTGAACAGTTCCATTACCTTGAACAATAGGTAAATATATGTACATAATTGGTTTCCTTTTGCAGCGAACGAACCAAACACAACTGGGTACCTTGGCATACGTTTTACTAGAGAAAATATTGCTTCTCCGGGTTGAAAATGGCTGGCGACATGTTGAGGTAAATAGCATTATTGATTCTGTATATGTTACTTTTTCATATTGAGGTTGAGTATTTTGTTTTAAACCATCTTTTGCCCTCCACGTACGCAAATATTCCGTAGGAATTTCAGAAAATGCTCTCTTAGTTCTCCTCTAGACTCCTCAAGGAACCTACATGCCAAATTTCAGCTTTCTACGACCAGTGTTTTCTGCTGTACGTTGTCTGTCAGTCACTCAGTAACGGAATAATTTTATATAAATTGACGACTAGCTTTTGCCCGCGACTTCGTACGTGCATATTCCGTTTTCCCGTCCGCTAGGGATTTCGAGAACTTCTCGAAATCAAGAAGGAAAGGACTTCTCAACGAGAAGTTCTTTCTTAGTACTCCCTTACACTCCTCAAGGAACCTACATGCCAAATTTAAGCTTCTTCGACCAGTAGTTTTGGCTGCGCGACGTCTGTAGTCACTCAGTAACGGAAGAATTTTATATTTATTGATATTTATCAAACTAAGAAACAGGTAGAACTGACTGTTGTTTCATAGCTAGTAGATTTTTAAAATATACCCTCTAGAAGTATAATGTTTAAATGTGAGTGTACAGTGAAAGAATTTTAGTAATCGGATTAGAGAAATAAGTGCGAGTTATTTAAGTCTTTAAACAAACAATTATCATGTATATCTCGAACATAATATCGGCGATAACCGGTAACTTTATCCTCATCAGTTTAGTGGTTAATGTAATGACGTGGATTACATTCCTAGGTTGTAAATCCTCCTCCTTGCGTCGTATTCTTCAATGCTGAGGGTCGTGACCTCCCTTCTGTATCACTTTTACACGAATGATGTAGTGACCCCAGACACCTGTGAACGCGGCGCGCGGCGTTGTGAACGGAAGTGTCAAGAGCGGTGCGAATCTGGTCAGACCAACGTATTGGACTGCGTCCACGAGGTCTTTTTCCATCTACTTTGCCAGTTACGATGAGCTTCTCGAGGTTGCCACTTTCTTTCCTCGCAATATGACCGAAGTATTCTAGGACTCTGCGCAGGGTTGTGAAGGTCTGGTAGGCAGCCGCTTCACGTAAAATACTGGTATTCAGCTAAATCTGGCTTGACTGAAAGCCGACCCCAATATAGTTGGGAAAAGGCTAGGCAGATGATGATTCTAGGACTCTGCGCAGACACTCAGCTGACAGTCGCGAGGAGATTTTCAGTTCTCGCAATATGGACACGTTAGTCCGAAACGCCCTCCAAGGAATACGGAGCATCTTTCTCCAGCACCACATCTCAAACGCGTCAATGCGTTTGCGGTCTGCAGCTCTCAGTGTCCAAGTCTCAGCGCCATACGAAAAGATCGAGAAGACTAAAGTCCGTACCAGTTTAGTTTTAGTTTATACGGAAATGTTACGATCTTTCCAATTTTTTCCAAGCTGAGACATGGCGCTCTTAGCCATGCCAATTCTCCTGCGCACTAGGTTGTATATTAAGTCCCATTAAACCTTAGCTAGTAGCGCCAAAAAACAAAATCGCGCGAGTTAGTCGCGTGGGGTCCGTACGAACCCCAGAATTAATTGTGAAAGATAAACAAGTACAATAAAGTCAATTACTTATTTTATATAGGAACTTGAAGAGCAACATTTTATTTTAACAAAAATAGTAAACTTCTAGAAAATAACAAAATATAAACTTCTGAAACAGTCTTGGATGATAATTAGAATAGAATAGAATACTCTTTATTATGTACACCATATAAGTTACAGAAAAGATAGATGAGAAACATTACATAGGGTGACACAATGGGCGGCCTTATCGCTGAAAGCGATCTTTTCAAGACAACCTTTGGATGGATTCTAAAGAGAAAAAGGAGATACAGTACTGTAGGTACAATTAGTAATTACTTAGCACAGGAATCACAAAATTTGGTTTGATGTTTGTTACACATATATTTATTAATATATGTTAACTGAGTTCTCGTTTTTCTGTCTTTGGACCTTACACATAGAACACAACGGCCTTTGGACCCCCAGAGGGTGCTTCTAGAAGCGGAGGGTACCGCGTGATTATTAGTCGCACGGGGTCCATTGGACCCCAGACACCTCCGTATGGCACCTGCGGTTGTCGCAGTGGCTAGCAAAATACTGAGAAGGGAGAGCCGCCTGATCTAGGAAGTACAGTCCTGTTACACTTGCCGAATTATGTCGAAATCTAAGTTCGACCCCACGCGACTAATAATTAAGGCTTAAAATAGATAGATACACTTTTAGAAATTATTCAGACCACCAAAATCAAAACAATGGCAAAAATGACATTATACGGAAAACGCATTAGATAACTACAAGAAAAGAAAACAGCTAACAAGAATACTCTAAAAATGTTGGAAAGTTATCATTTTAATCCATTGATATATAAAAAACCCAAGATACACACTCAGCATTTCAAAAACCTCCGCAAAAACAAGCGCAAAAACAACTTTAAGCGACCCGCGTAAGGTTGAATTTGCAAAAAAAAATTGTTTATAGTATAACTACATACAACTCACACATGACACTTGATACATGTCAGTTTTTGACGACAGTTTCGAGTATTGCATTTGTTCGATACTGCATCTTGGGTTTTTTATATATCAATGCTTTCATCTTGAGTTTTTTTCTGCTTAGTGGTTAGACGCACAGAACACCTGTGTTAAAAGTTGTCCATAATGTCCATCTATTTTCATGGGATCTTATATGGATTTGATGCGACGTTCAGTTACTGCAGTTCCTATACTATTTTGGACGCCAGCAAAACGTGCAATAATGGTCATTGACCCCTATACATGTTTTGATTTTCTTAATGTCAAAAACAGAAATAAAGACATAAAGCTGCTCTGAATCGACTTCTATCGTTATCCTTTACATTCTCTAGTGTATAAAAACGGTTCATAATTTATTCTTCGGGATATTAAGGAAAGCTCAATGTACTTTATTGCAAGTTTATCTGGCGCCTACCTATTGATTTTTATTGGGTTTATAATTTTTTTGCAGATGGCTTCAATGTTGGACGCGCGGACTACTACTACAACCTCGACTACGACCACGACAACAACCACTGCTAAACCACGGCCACCACCACCTACCACCACGACTACCACTAGTACCACCACTACTACCACTCGTAGACCACCGCCACCGCCACCGCCACCAACGACGACTACTTTTAGTCCTTATATTGATACGCCTAGGCCGTATAGGCCGTATCGGCCGTATAGACCATATAGGCCGTATAGGCCGTATAGGCCGCATAAAGTTGAAGAAGACAAGAGAGGAGTTGTAAGTACCTGCATTATTCTATTCGTATTTTGTGATCAAGACTTTTACTACTTATACTTTCTTGACTCTTTCCTTTGAATGGAAAGATGCATAGGTATGTCGTTAGATTTGCGCTTACTATACATATCTCCTACGATAAGTGAAGAGATGGGTAAGTCAGGAGAGATAGATAAAAAAAACTGGCCAAGTGCGAGTCGGACTCGCGTGCAAAGGGTTCCGAACGAATTTAATTTTTTAACATGCTATTTTAGCACTACAGACTTTTAATAGGTTTTCCTGTAATCTAGTGGTAAAGATCTATTATCTCCATTTTTTTTTTCAAAATTTTAGGCTCAGTAGTTTCGAAGATAGGGGAATAGTCATTTTTCGTCTAATTTCTTGAATAACTTCAAAACCATTTATTTTAAAATTATAAAAAAATATAATTAAAACCCTCACAGTGAGCCCTTTCATTTGATATATCACACAATATTGTTCAAAAAACTTTTTTTTCAAATTTTTTAGTTTGACCCCCAATAGTGACCCCCATACTAAAAATTGTATCATTTACGTAACGCGTCCGTGTTTGGGTCATAGAATTCCATATGTGTACCAAATTTCAACAGAATCGGTTCAGAGGATCCGGAAAAAACTTGCTGTGACAGACAGACAAACGGACACCCGAGTGATCCTATAAGGGTTCCGTTATTTTTTCGGAACCCTAAAAATATATGAATCAATCCGTTTCCATCAATCATTCTTTGTATCCGTTCATATCCGAATGTATCATTGTATCTTTACAACTCATCTCACCGTAAATGAAGCAAAGATGAATTGAGGTCTCAATTAATTTAATCAAGGTGTTTAATAGGTAACCTTTGCCTATAGTTAAGTGATATTGGAGACATGTTTCTACGGAAAACCTATATATTGACACATTTTTATTTCTTAACTTTGTCCTCTTTTTTTCATTTTTTTTTTTCATTTATTTTTATTTATTCAAGTGTGTGTTTTCCATAAACCTGACAAAGATACCTGTATATTTTTTTCATTTTGTTATTTAACGGTTGATCTCATAGTCCAGTTCCAAATGAACTCAAAACTCTTGCTTTAAGTTTTATATTCTAATTCTGCCCTTTCTAGATACGAATGGCAGCACTTGACATTCCATATTCCGGTAAAATGGAATATAATTTATTTACGGGACGAGAAGCTGCAGAACTTCTCTGTCACGAGCAGAAAAGGAAGTACAGACTCAAGACGACTTTCAAACCATTCTTGGCAACAAGGTATAATATTACAACTTAACCCCATATTTTTTTTAAATTACCTCGCTTAAAGTCTTGTTCAGACCTACGTGGTTATGCGGTATGAGGTTCGTTACCCAGAGCGATAACCATAAGTGCCATACTACATATTAGTGTTTCATTATCATCATATCAGCCGAAAGACGTCCACTGCTGGACATAGGCCTCCCCCAAAAGGGGGGGTATGGCAAACCATAATCGCCACGCTTAGCAGGCGGGTTGGCGATCGCAGTGTATGGTGTTGAGTTTTACAGAGAACGCTGCTGCCCATATATTAGTGTTTGCGATTGCCGAAATGCCAAAATATAAGACAACAACGAGACACTTAATGCCCGTTCCCACTACGACGGACTGTCTGTGTTGGTGCATTTAACTACTTCGGATATGCCAGTGGCAGTACAATTTATATGACAATGTTCACATTTAGACGGATTCGCGAAAAAGGACGGATCCGGGTTTTTAGACGGATGTTTTGCCACTGCGAAATGAGACAACTATTTAAACGCTCGGATTGGGTGTAGTGTGAATGAACCTGCCGATCGTCAGTCGCCGTCTTCCGTTTAAACAGACTGACGGTCCGTCTGAGTGGGAACGGGCCCTTAGGCAATGTTTTTCGATTCCGTATATTATTGTCATTTTGAAAACCGCCATCGCCACGTTAATGCTGACGGGATACCACTAGTCTAGAGCCTCAGGCGTTTAAATCTTCTAGCTAACAAGCGAGATAATGTTTGTGATTTTGTTCTTAAAAGTCACTAATGAAACCTTCATAATATCTTTAGAGATATCTCTCAACAATACTTTAATATTTCGCGTCTTATAATGTTGGCTCAAGAGCAGCTGTAGGTGCCCTGTATAAACGGCCCCAACCGCCCACGATATTTTTGTACTACGTTTTGCAATTTAAATATTTCATCATCACTGACAAGACGAATTTGACTCTTAGCGGAAGGATTCGCTCGCAATGGCAGAGGACAGACGTGTGTGGAAAAGGGAGAGGGAGGCCTTTTCCCATCAGTAGGAAATAATGCGCTAATTTAGATTAGACTAGACCATAATCAGGTGGTCGATGGGGGCGAAAAGTTCTGGAGTGCCGACCGCGTACCGGAAGACGCAGCGTTGGAATGCCTCCCACAAGGTGGACCTAGTTAAAATGCGGGTAGCCTATGGATGCGAAACGCCCGGTACCGGTTGTTGTGGCGACACTTGGGAAATGCCTATGTCCAGCAGTGAACGTCTTTTGGATGATATGATGATGATGTTGAGATCATCACTGCTCTCAAAACCGTGAAAGAATTCAAAATGAGAAAACCAACATGTTCTAGTACCAAAAAATCGAAGACATTCACCAACCTTCACTGTATCCACATGGCTAGCTCCCCTTCAGCGAGACAATATTGGTCGATTATGTATTCAATCTCACTGTTTACTTTGTGATAACTACACTTAATTAATAGCCCAGTGATTTTATTAATATTAAAATCGCAAAGCACGATGTAGTTCTGCATTTTTAATATGTTTCCTAAATCAGTGCTTCTTCTTATCGTGTGGGCAGTAAGGTCTAACGACCCGCACACCCTAGTGTCAGAGTTTCTAAACCGCCTCAAGGGCCTCTGACATGGTTTATTTGACGCCATATGGCGGCCGGGACCACCGGCTTATACGTGCCTTCCGAAGCACGGAATCATCTTTTTATCAGACAATCAAGTGATTCAAGCCTGCAATGTCCTAGCCAAACTGGAAAACAACTTTACAAAGTATGTTTCTTCCCGTGGGAATCGAACCCACGAACACCGGGTCACAAGGCAGACGCCTAAATCACTGGTTAGGGTGATGTGAATCCAGATTTGCATCTTCGATAAGCTTGTGCTCGCTGCGCACTACGCGATAAACTGCGAAATTTTGGGACTTTCACTTTTTGCTCTAAAAGTAAAAAAATATGCATTTTCAACATTTAACATTTGTGTAAAGACACTTAAATTTGCAATAATTTAAGCCCGACCGCATCTCTATGGACCTTATAGGGACCAAGACGGCCCTTCAAAGTTGGTAAATTTTTCTCGAAAATTGTTTATCTGAGTTTTACTCCCGTCCGAAGTAAAATATTGGCAAATCGCTCGTCCTATGAATTATAGCGTTTGGGCCTAAATTATTGGAAATTTAGCTGTTTTTATTTAAATACTATGTTATTGCATTTTATTTGTCAAAAATTCATAGTTTTTGACTTTTAGAGTGAAAAATGTCACAAAAATTCACAGTTTATCGCGTGATGCGCAGCGAGCACAAGTTTTTCAAAGTTGCAAAGATGTTCCAAAATGTATGGAGTCTGAGCCAGGTCCTTGAACACTACACTTAAAATAGGAAAATACGTTTAAGACAGTACTCAACAGTCCAATTTCTTTAAAATGGCTTTTGTTGCTGGTAAAACACAAGAAATTACACTTGAAATTGCAACACACAACATAAACTCGTCATAGCGGTAAGCTGTAATTTTGATTGATTAATGACGTTTGACATTTATTTCTCAAATGTTTGTTTACCGACAACGAGACGAAAGTGACTGCAGTGACATTTTTGTGACAGCTGACAGTTATCTTTCTATGATCTATGGTTTACTATCATTGTTTTCAAGCACAAAGTAACTAAATCGGTGCGACGACATGTTGAAAATCGATAAAAGTTATTTACAAACGTCAATTAACTACCATAAAAGTAAACATTTAAATTAATTATCTGTATTTTTCCCGAATTCTACGGATTTTTCTCTTTTTTTGAGGTAGTGTACATAGATCTGGCCCATTTTGAAACACCTCCTTTGGATTCACACTAACTGGTTCATACAACATACCAAAAAACTACACCCAGCTTTGCGATTTTAGCCTTTTTTAGCATCGATTTTTACGCACATAGCTGTGCACTATAATATGTCCCGCGCCGATGGCTATCCTCGGTTGAGATTGGCCGACATGTCCGAAAAACACACATACACATTTTATTTTTTCTTATCCTCAGCGACCAGAACCTCAAGGGCTTAGTACCTGAAGCTGACTGGAATGCACGAGTGGTTAATCTAAACGGGTCTACTTTGTTCCGTTCTTGGCAAGATATTTTCTATGGAGGAGGAGTTTTTCTTAATCCTGCAACAATCTTCAGTTTTAGCGGTAAAAGCGTAATGATTGACAAGACCTGGTACGTAGTGATTTACTTTATTTTATAATCCTTAAATTTGTACACTTCAGACAAGTTCAAGATTGTCTGCAGCCGTGTTATGAGGTCATATTTATTATAACATTATGAATTTTGTCATAATATGTATTTGTGTAATTATTATTCCTGCATATTATTATTTTTTTAAGTTTAGGTGATCTTAACCTGCCGTAGTAATAATAGTATTTTTACCCTAACCCCAATTCCCAAGAATTGGGAATCGTATGATTTTATTTAATATGAAGATTTTAATTTTGTATAATTATTATTCCAGCATATTTATTTATTTTTTAAGTATATAAAGTATATCGTTGTATAGCTTTTTACGCTTACCCTGATTCCTAAGAACTGAGAGCCGTATGTTTTTTTTTAAATATGAATATTTTTTTTTTTTATATACTACCTTTTATTTTCAGGCCAAACAAAATAGTGTGGCATGGAGCCAATAACGACCTTAATGGAACCGCTAATCTAAATTATAATTGTGACGATTGGAAAAATGAAAGCCATAATTACAGAGGACTTGCATCTTCATTACATAATAATCGACTACTAGAACCAGACGTGTAAGTATTGGTGCTCAGCCATTGGAAGTTTTTATCCAGGACCGCCTTTTCTTTGAAGGATAAGAAATTATCAAATGACTCCTTTAGCTCTGGGCGGACCGGAAGGGAGTACCAGACTCTTATTGATTAAACATCCGTCTTCCTCCGAATGCCCTTTGCGTCCCAAGGCCGCGGTGACTCTTTCGAACATATTTCGCAACCCTGGCTTCTAGGACCATCTGTCACTCAATATTTAGTTTGTCTTCGAGATTTATAAAAGTACTAGTCTTCGCCAGCGACTTCGTACGCGCATAACCTGTTTTTTCCCGTTCCAGTAAGAATTTCGGGAAATCCTCTCTTAGTGCACTCCTAAAGAGTATAAGGAAACTAAATGCCAAATTTCAGCTTTCTACAACCAGCAGTTTCTGCTTTTATATTATAGATTTGAATAATGGTTTTGAGTGTTGTTTGCAGAAAAAAAATAATTGTATTTGGTCCGTTACTTACATATTAAAATAAAAATTATTAGACACGTATTTTTGCCTTCTCAAATCAATAGAAGTTGAGGAGTTGTTGGCGCTGGTAATGTTACTTGTTAGTAAGGAGCGGCCACGCCTTTCAACGCATGGATCGTACTTATATTAAGTTCAAGTAACAAAAGAAGAAAAACGTGTCCAATAGTTTTTGGTAATTTAACCGACGGACTAAAGTGTTTTTAAAGAATAAAATAAGTTCAGAATCATACTTTTGGATTTATATCTGTCTGTATATGTAAAAGAGCCAGTGTCTTTTCGAATAATAGTTATTAGGTTTACGCCGACATCAATCGTAGTTTACAGTAAAACTCTTAAATTACACATCGATTTAACTACGCAACACAACACTTATTTGAATATCTTGATCGCTTCCATCCCTTTTCTATCCCTGCTAACCGTATGTATCAAAATGGAAAATTAAAGGTCAATTCAAACTTAATGACGTTTGTGCAGTTCGATTTTCGAAGTAAATTACCCCACCCCTCACCCCCGGTATCATATGAATTTGTTATTGTACAGCGATACATGAATGTATTATTGTACAGTGCTCAGTGATGCCATTAGGTTCGATTCTACCTGTACTGAAAAACATACCTATACTAGAGCGATTTAGGTAGTAAAACAAAGGTAAACAATCTTGATGTGTCTTTTTAATCCTTTTTATTTAAAAACGCAGTTTAAATATAAAATGCAACTAAAAACTAATGTAAATACAACACCAACGATTACTAAATCAATTGAACCATTACTTTTAGCAGTAGTTTATTTGTTTAATACGTGTTTATGTAAAAATTCCCATCAAGATTGTTTCCTCCTCCTTGCGTCGTATTCCTCAATGCTGAGGGTCGTGACCTCCCTTCTGTATCACTTTTACACGTATGATGTTTCTCCACCTGTTTCTGTCCCTGGCGGTGTGGAGGACGTTGTGAACGGAAGTGTCAAGGGCGGTGCGAATCTGGTCAGACCAACGTATTGGACTGCGTCCACGAGGTCTTTTTCCATCTACTTTGCCGGTTACGATGAGCTTCTCAAGGTTGCCACTTTCTTTCCTCGCAATATGACTGAAGTATTCTAGGACTCTGCGCAGACACTCAGCTGACAGTCGTGAGGAGATTTTCAGTTCTCGCAATAAGGACACGTTAGTCCGAAACGCCCTCCAAGGAATACGGAGCATCTTTCTCCAGCACCTCATGTCAAACGCGTCAATACGTTTGCGGTCTGCAGCTCTCAGTGTCCAAGTCTCAGCGCCATACGAAAAGATCGAGAAGACTAAAGTCCGTACCAGTTTAGTTTTAGTTAATACGGAAATGTTACGATCTTTCCAAATTTTTCCAAGCTGAGACATGGCGCTCTTAGGCATGCCAATTAAATCAAGATTATTTACCTTTGTTTAATTACCTATACCCTTCTTATATAAATTTTGTGTCAAAGATTTGCCTGCAGATTTGAGTAACACTTGTTTTTTGTTTCAGTCATCCCTGTGATAGTAAATTTATAATACTATGTGTAGAAGTACAAGCATACCATGGTTCATTTCCTACAAATCAATTAGGAAGACATAAACGGTGAGTAAAAACTAAAGTTCTTTCTACCCGACTATGGCAAAGCCAAAAGGAAGGGTTATGATTTTTTAACCAACTTCCAAAAAAGGAGGAGGTTCTCTATTCGGTGGGTTTTTTTATGTATGTACATCGATTACTCCGAGGTTTCTGATCCGATTTCTGTAATTCTTTTTAGTTCGATGCAGTATACTTGCCATTTAGTCCCATAACAATTTGATTCATTTTGGTTTGGTAGTTTTTATGTTACGAGCATTTTTGCTAATTTCAATTTCTGCGTTGACGAAGATGTCGTCCAAGTATAACCACTTAAATGTGAAAAATAAAAAACTTTTTACAAAGTCGGTGTTTTTGGTTTTGTTTCTTTGTTTTTTAACACCGACTACAAAGAATAAAATAACCTTAATATCGAAATTAAGGTTATTTTATTCTTTGTAGTGTTTTGTTTGGAAGTCGGTTATATTTTTTTGTAAAAAAATTTTTAGCTGTCTATGTATGTAAGTATGTTCCACCATACCGCTTGAAATACCTAAATTTTGATGAACGGGGTTTCAAAAGGTTCGTAAAAACACTGCAGGTGACATAGGCTATGTAAATTTTCACTAAATTTGATATGTGAGTGACCCTGAAAAAAATATAATTGATATAATCGTAACATATTCAATAAACAGAAAAAAATATGGAACAAATAGGTACAAAGGTGATGCTTATTCCTTAAGAAATCTCTTGCAGCACACTTGCGACAAGACAAAATTTCGTATTTGACCGTATTTTTTTAGATCAAACAGTTTCAACCAACCTTTTTGTTCAAATTACTTGAACGTGATGGCCTGCATGAGATCCGAATACGAACGTTGCATAAAAATTTGGAGAATTTGACCTTGGGCTAAAGTGGTCTTTGAGAAAACTCAACTTCAAATGCTTAGTTACAAATCGGGATTTCATCATCTAGCCTTTTCCCCGACTATTTTGGTGTCAGCTTCCAGTCAAACCGGATTTTAGCTAAATACCAGTATTTTACGTGGAGCAGCTGCTTACCAGACCTCCACAACCCATTAACTAGGTAGCACGGTACTTCATGGCAAGATTGGAGTCAGATTGATTGGCTTCTGACTATCCGTAACGACTACCAATATCTACAAATGATAGCCGGGACCACCGGCTTAATGTGCTTTCCGAGTCACAGAGGAAACTCGGTATGTTAAGTTAGTCACCCATACACAGACCAACCTTGGCAAGCGTATCTTAACCTTGAAGATCGATCCGACCCCGAAATCCCCCGACCCCAGCCCGACCCCTTAAAAATCGGGGGTTATTCAAGTAAAAATAGTTTTGAGTATTTATTAATATATTTTCTTTCTTCTTTTCAGACACCATCGGCAAATGCGGCGGGTATTTTAATGAGTATTTTTAATTTAAAGCATACTGTCGTTAGTTATTGTTTGAATGTCCATTTGATTTGCTAAAGGAAGTATTTATCCAGCTGTAGAAAACATCTGAGTGATTAAGTACTTAAAAAGGTGTATTATTAAAAATAATATTCCTCGTAGGTATTAAAAAACAAGAAACAAAATTATATTCTTTAACGCTGTAACTATACTCATTATTGTAAATAGTAGCTAGATAGTATTTAGTAATTGATTTTTTTGAAAAAAAACATACTCATTTGAGAGCATTTTGAACAAAATTAAGGCATTTATGAATTTAATTGTATGAATTTTAGATATAAGAAGCAAGTATTCTTATGATAAGAATATAGATAATATTCTTATGAACACGAGGCCAACATGAATGTGCGAATTGGTTGTAGTTGCTAGAATCGGTATAATTTCACGTCAAACTTTGAAAACCGCCCGATTTCGTAAAAATAGTAGGTAATATTTAAATTGTATGTGAAATTATGTCGAAATAAAACGATAAAATTGAAATTGTATTCTTAGAAAACGAATTTTACGAATGTGCAGTCAAAAAAAATTGTTTATCACGTGAAAATTAAGGTCTATCGACTCAATTGGTGCACACTCGACCAAAGCTGGGAGGACATACGCACGTGACTAAGAGGGAACAAAACACGCACTCGTCTAACACCCAAAATTCAGTAGATTTTTTGTACTTATCTTATTATTCTAAGATTTAACAATGATGAACAATTCAGTAGATTTATTGTACTTATCTTATTATTCTAAGATTTAACAATGATAACACTATGATGAACGAATAAAACTCAACATTTTCGTAACCAAATTATTAAGAAAATAGTTTAATGTAACACATATTTTTTCCAAAAAATTACAACTAGCTGTTTAGATGTGATTCTCATTTTCAAATCAGCTACTCTCAGGTATCACCGCCTTAAGATTTAGGACTATCACACAGTAGGACACCACAGTGTGGCGGTGAAATTGGTCACGCTAACAACAAAATATACATAATATACTAGCTGACCCGCGCAACTTCGTTTGCGTCATGCTTTTTAATGAATCCTCCGCTCCTTTGATCGTACCGTGATGTTTTATAGCCTTCCGCGGTAAATGGGCTATCCAATACCAAAATAATGCTTCAATTCGAACTAGTAGTTCCTGAGATAAACCAAACAAACTCTTCAGCCTTATAGTATTAGTATAGATCTACAGTTTTGCGCAATCAAGCGGACACCAGAGGGCCTTTGTTCGCATTTCAATGGCAGTCTGTCAAAAAAGCCTCCATTTCCATACAGTTTTGACAGATTGCCATTAACATGCGAATAGGAATGTTACTTAAAAATAGTAAAATTGCCACTCTGGTGATGTATCTCCATAGACCTATGACTTGCAGTGAGTGATAGGCCTTAATTTCACATGCACGTCATAAAACAATAAAGTCTATTGGACACATTGATATATAAAAAAACCCAAGATACATACTCAGCGTCTCAGAAACGTCCGCATAAAATGAGCGCACTATTTGAAATTGTGCGCTCATTTCAAACAGTCTCGCGTCGGTCGCCGTACTGTACGCTTTGTCAAAAATGCCGAAGCATTTGTTGACAAATTGTAAAAATATTATGTCATCTCCACTGGATGCCTTCTCCTATCGTCTTACTTCGGTCGTAAAATTTTATTGCTTTTTGTACACTGCTTTTTAAAAACAACTTTAAACAATCCGTGTAAGGTTGAATTTGCAAAAAAAGTTGATTATAGTATAGCTACACACACATGATACATGTGAGTGTTTGGTAACAATTTCAAGTATTTTTGTTCGAGACTGTGCACCTTGGGTTTTTTATATATCAATGACTAGCTGACCCGCGCAGCTTCGTCTGGGTCACATTTTTCATTACTGCTCCGCTCCTATTGGTCTTAGCGTGATGATATATAGCCTATAGCCTTCCTCGATAAATGGGCTATCCAACACTGAAAGAATTTTTCAAATCGGACCAGTAGTTCCTGAGATTAGCGCGTGCAAGCAAACAAACAAACAAACAAACAAACTCTTCCAGCTTTATATATTAGTACAAATAGATTGGATAGTTTAAACCATAGCGAAGTTTCAAGTAACTGGACCTCATTGTCAAAAGTGGTAAACAATTTATTTTCCTGATTAATAAAATACCTAAAATGATGATTAAAAAAATGTACATACAATGAATTGGTGAAATATGAAATCTTTATTTTTCCAATTTCTTTAGTCATATTATTTATATTTAATGTAAGTCTGTGCCATAATAATGTCATCGTTAGGAGAGAAAGGAAGAAACTAAAATAAAATTGTTACAATTTGTAGTCTACCGACTTTCATTTTTCTCTATGCCTACTCATAACAGTACCGACGATGGGGTAAGTCTCTCAGAATCATACAAAAACCAGCCAAGTGCGAGTCCAACTCTCACACCAAGGGTTCCTGACCATAAAACGAAAAAAAAAACACACGTTACTTAGTGTAAAAGCAGTATAGTTGCCACACTTTGAAATTGCTTTATACATTCAATACAAAAAAAAATACTTAATTTTTAAAACAGGGGGGTAAGTACCTTGGTTCATAATCTTCAAATTTGTGAAATTAAAAAACATTCTCTTTGATAATTCCAGAGTATAGGCGATTTTTGCGGACCTCTAAATTTTGTGATGGGATAGTTGCTTTATCCATATAAATTACATATAGGATTGATACCCCGCCGAGAAAAAGGACCGCAAAAACTTTGATCACACCTTGCCTTCCCCTGCAATCGCACAGACACATGCAACGTGGTCAACTTAGTGGTAGTTGTAGAGTCCCTCGATTGATAAATAAAATAACATGTAATTCATTTGCGAACCTAGAGTAAATAAAATCGAGGCAACTATACGCTAACATTGAATTCAATTGAATTTCAATTGATTTCAACTGTCTACCTATTACGGTTCTTGAGATACCACCCGCTGACAGAAACACGAATAGACGGACGGACAGCGGCGGCTTAGTAATAGGGTTCCGTTGGTTACCCTCGGGTACGGGACTCTAAGAAGTAAGCTATGTACTCATTTTGAATAACAGTTGGCGCAGTGACTAAGCGATTGGCTGCTGCGCTGTGTGTCTCGGGTTCAATTCCCGCACAGGAGGACTATTTGAATGGCCCAAGTATATAAAGTTGTTACGGGTCTTTTTATTTGTACTTATGTGTTTGTGAGCTGTTGTGTTTTGGCAGTAATTTCGGATCCAAATGCTTGGCACTTGCCACAAACTTCAAACCTCCACAAAGGTTTGGTTAAAACGGTTTAAAACATTACCACCCACACGCTAGCGCGAGTGGAGAGCATGCTCTGAACAGGCAAGTATGACGGATATCGAGCTAGTGTCAGCTATAGTTGTGACGCTTTGTTGAGAATTGGCAAGCATGTAGATCTAGCTTAAACACACCCTCATCCACGACCTCATCCCGCCGGCCCCCTTCTACCATCGGATACCCAGACGCACTATAACTTACCATCCCTACCTTGTTGCTATTCCACCAATTCGCACTAAACGTTTCCAAACGTCTTTTATAATGCGCACAGCAAAAAAGTGGGACTCTCTGCCTGCGTCTGTGTTTCCAAACGCTTACAACCCTAATCTCTTCAAAGTTAGAGTTCACAGGCTCCTTCTGGGTAAGCTCGCTCCATCGTAGACTTTGTCTCTGTCATCTCTGACCTAGACTAGAGTCAAGAGCAAACCCATCACAAATAAAAAAAACCCTCAATATAAGAAAAATTCTAACTTGGTAACGTTTAAATAAAAAACTTGTGACAGACAGAACGACAAACAATCGAACGGCGTAGCCTCATTTTGTCTGTGGAACCCTAAAAATTGGAAACGATAATACTCAAAGCTAATTTTCTCCATCACATCTCCTTACTTCAAACCGCTGAAAGAACCTCCTTAAAACTGTTATTACAATAATCTCATTCAAAATTAGGTCTCCAATTCCGTCGCCACCTCCACAGTCATGCCGATGCATTCCTCTAGAAGTGCCACAGAGCTCATTTGCAATAAGCGCAGTCGGAATGAGCGGCATAATGCGACTTGGCCGGAGTTACCTCCGTTGCATTTACCACAGATTGCAATAACCGCCCCATCTAGAAGCTCCTCTGAAAATTTGCTAGGTGCTCATTTTTGATACGGACTTACAAATTTCTTCGATTGCACAAAGGTTGTCTTTTGTGTTTGGTTTGCTTTTTGGGTTTGTCTGTTTGTACAAATTATTGGGTTAGCATGTTTTCAGATCTGCGATTGATGTTGTTATAGTGTAGATAGGCATTATCACATTCGCTCACCACAGTGTAATAGGATAAGGCTTTCTATAGGCATCCATAAAAATGGTCCTCAACAATAAGTTTCTACTTTATCCCAGGCATTCAACAGATTCTTGCTCCAACCTACTGAGTTAGGTCCGATTTCTGAGTTAAAAACCCTATATTGATGTCAAATTGTGTCGGTTTTTCTGGTCAGGTGAAAGTAGAGTTTTAAATTTGTGTGTAATGTTAGGTATTTTTAATATAACATCAAAACGAAATAATTCGTTCGTTTTCATTGGGGCTCCTATTTCTGCCCGTTGGGTTTAAAGGAACCTGACATAAATGGGATTAAGGGAGATAAGTTCGCTCGCTTCGTTCGCTCACTCTATCTCCCTCCATCCCATTCAAAACTATGTGTCGGGGACTCAGGGTGCCCTAAGTTCCCAAACTGGCGCGGTCGCTCTTTGTTGACCAACCTACTGAGTTTGGTCCAATTTCTGACTTAAAAACCCTATTTTGATCTCAAATTGTGTTGGTTTTTCTGGTTAGGTGAAAGTAGAGTTTTAAATGGGTGTGGAATGTTAGGTATCACATCGAACGACATAATTTCGTTTGATATCATTTTCATTGGGGCTCCAATTTCTGCCCGTAGGATTTAAAGGAACCTGACATAAATAGGATTAAGAGAGCTAAGTTCGCTCACTTCGTTCGCTCAATCTATCTCCCTTCATCCCATTCGAAACTGTGTGTCGGGGACTCGGGGTACCCTAAGTTCCCAAACTGGCGCGGTCGCTCTTTGTTGACCAACCTACTGAGTTTGGTCCAATTTCTGACTTAAAAACCCTATTTCGATCTCAAATTGTGTTGGTTTTTCTGGTTAGGTGAAAGTAGAGTTTTAAATGGGTGTGGAATGTTAGGTATCACATCGAACGACATAATTTCGTTTGATATCATTTTCATTGGGGCTCCAATTTCTGCCCGTAGGGTTTAAAGGAACCTGACATAAATAGGATTAAGAGAGCTAAGTTCGCTCACTTCGTTCGCTCAATCTATCTCCCTTCATCCCATTCGAAACTGTGTGTCGGGGACTCGGGGTACCCTAAGTTCCCAAACTGGCGCGGTCGCTCTTTGTTCAGCGGTTAGATCAATTGTCAATTATACACGTTGATCAAAAGAACGTTATACTAAATAAGATTATACTAAACGAACGTTAGATAAAGTGTACACATACTGAACATTACATTAAATAATAATAATGTAAAATTTTGTTATGAAAATAGAGCAAACTAGTTTCTGGCAGCGGCTTTGCTCGCGTGGGTTTCTGAAATTATTCCTAGGGAACATATGTCCGAGATAAAAAGAAGCCTATTTGTTATTCCAGACTATAATCTACCTCTGTGCCTTTCATCAAGATTTATTCAGCCGTTCTGACGTTCTGACGTGATTGAGTAACAATCATCCATCCATCCTCACAAACTTTCGCATTTATAATATTAGCATAGCATAGTCGACCTTATAATGTTCCCACTGTTGGGACTCAGGCCTCCTCTCTAGGAGAGGGAATGGGCCGTAATCCACCACGCGGGCCCAATGCGGGTTGGTGAATGTCACATGTCTTCGAATTTTTGGTTCTAGGACATGCCGGTTTCCTCACGATGTTTTCCTTCACCGTTTTGAGAGCAGTGGTGATGAAATAAATAACACAAAGTAATGTGCCTGGCTGGGTTTGAACCCGCGACCTACAACTCGTAAGTCGAAGCCATTACCACTCGGCCACCACTGCTCTATTATAATATTATATTAAATTAATATTATATGTATATGTTATTATAGTTAGGATTAGGATTAGGATATCTTATACTAAATGAGCGGCACCCTTTTAAGTACTCAACCTCGAATCCTGAAATCAGTGGTAAAACCATTACAAGTCCCTTTCCCATAGGCCTTAAGTACCTATACCCCAAAACTTTTTCAATATCACACAACACAGCACAAACACCTCATCTCACTATTTAACTTCGCAACCTCTTTGTATTTTTTCAATAAAAGTTTTTACCGAAACCGTACAAACCAGACACCTATCTAAAGTTGTTAATCGAAAAACCACCATAAAAACACAGAACAATCATACCGGGACCACGGAGGTTATGTGCAGCGATTGATATTGGTTTCAATTGCTATTTTCAGATCGAATATGGACTACACAGAAAATTCCGAAACGATTCTGTTGACAAAATGGTTTCCATCCGCGAATTGGTGTTAAATTTTTACGGTTGGAAAAGGGGTCTTTTTTGAATTATTGTCTTGTTTATATTTATTGAAGTTCGATTAAAAGTAATCAAAAGGAAACCACACGATTTTTTTACTAAATATTATTTATATAAATATGCCATATGAGAAGATTAAAGGCCTGAGATAGAAGGGTAAACGAGATTGCAAACAAACAAACACACAAACAAAAAAAAACAAACAAACAAACAAACTTCTGCTTGCAAAATGTTCTGTGGACTACAATTCAGTATAAAATCATTTTATATGTAAATCCAGGTTATGACAAAAAGCCAAAAATCATTCAAATCCATTCAGTAGTTTTTGCGTGAAAGAGGAACAAACATCCATATATCATTACTAACTTTCATAATCATAATATTCGTAAGATTGAAAATAACGGGAATAGGTGCATAACAATGCATCTATTTACTATTGATAGGCATAGGCAGGACACGTTTGTCCCCACTATCTCACATGATGGTAAGCGATGATGTGGTCGAAGATGGAGCACGTTTGCCTAGAAGTAACCTATTCACTCTTGACTTAAAGACTCCCAGGTTGTAGCTATCAGGAAAATAGACTCTGGCTGGGAATTTCACTCCTTAGCTGTACGCATTATGAATATGTTCCCAAAACGTCTTATGCATCTCCAGTAATCTATTACTTTTTAGTTCTACTAAATCACAACAGTACTAGCTAAACGGATAAATCAAGCAAGCTGTGTTCCACAACATTTGTTTTAGACGTTAACCCAAAGAAGCATTATAATGCAAGTCACTAACTAATGGCAGGGGCAGTAAAAAATAACTGAACAGTTAATATGTTTCCTGAAGCTGAAAATCCACAGGTCGACTAGATTGCACTTCTTGCTCTACTAAGTAATCTCGAAAGTATTTTATTTTACCGAAGACAATACTTGCAATGGTTCCTACCATGTTTTAAAATGATCATGATCCCGATGTGAAAGAAGACGGAGCTATACAAGATGTATAGCACTATCTTATTTTCACAACGAAATTACTGGTTTGTCATGGTAATGCTGAACTGTTGCTGATAACGCTGGCACTATATTTTACGCTTCAGTCTCATTTTGCATGCAATTTTCACGACTATAGATGACTGAAAAAAGGTTCTTGTTAGCTTCCATTTTAACCGGATAAAGCGACATACCAATAATTTCCAAGAAACGACAGCCTGACTGAACTCCAAAACATGGTCACTGGTTGATACGATATCACGATTCTTTTTGTCTTTGAATTTGATTAACGTTATCTGTGACGATGACAAAAGACCGGACGGTATTTTTTTGTTTCCTTGGAAGATGGGTAGGCATTTAGTGTAGGACGCAACCTGTGTTGATACTCTTGCGATGAGTTAGGAAGATGGGATATCTTCCTAACTCATCGTATTGTGCTGGCGCTGCCGTTGCGGCTGCGGAAAACCTCAAGCGACGTAATTACCTTACAGTACCTTATTGGTAACTATATTTTCGAGCCTTTTGCGTTTGAAACCCTCGGGCCGTGGTGCCCTTATACTCACAGCATCTACAAAGAAATTTCGAAACGGCTGGTTGACACCATTGCCATTCAACGTGGCAATGCCGCCAGTCTCTTGGGCACATTACCAGCTGACAGCGTTGAGGACGAATTTTTTTAGGCTATCTTTTAGTTTGTTATTAGTTTAGTGTATTTGTTAATTTTAGTTATTATATAGATAAATAAACAATTAAGATTTGATAAGAAATACCAATATTGTTTTGTTTGTGATTAAATTCACGTTATTACTAGATTGAAATGATAATTTCACTTTATTTTGATTATAAGGTGGACCGATGACCTGGTGAGGGTAGTGGGTAGCCAATGGATGCGAGACGCATAGGAACGGTTATTTTTTTATTTATTGGCACACACATAAGTTATTACACATAAGCAATTACACAATGAAGAATAGAAGTAGATAGCGAATGTAACAGAAGTGGCCATGGGCCCCAAACTAGGCACAGCCTGTATCTTGGTGGCCCAGGGTCATGGAATTAGTACGTTGGATACTTTGTGTGGCAGCACAATGTTACCTATTGTGGCGACACTTGGGGCAGGCCTATATCCAGCAGTGGAGATCTTTCGTCTGATAGATGATGATGATGATTACTAGATCTGTTAAAACTTAAATTAAATTGGGGTCGTCTTCTACTCTAACCGTATGTTGTATTTTATATGGAGCGCCTACCTATCTAACTTCCACTGTACTGAACAATAAGAGTAAATAAATAATCAACCAGCTTTTGCGTACAATCTCACTGTTTCAAAGAAACTGCAAAATGAGGTCCCATAGTAAGGCCCCGCGGTCTCAAATTTGGCCGTTTTCCAACCACCAATCTCCTTAGAGCAATATCCCCAGTACTGTATTATTGCTGTACAAAACATAAATATAAAGTTACGAACTGTTTGACTGTCTGTTTGTGATAATGTAAGACGTGGAGCTCTTGGCACCCTTGCTCGGCTGCTGATCTTGGGTAGACAGGGGTTAAGTGAATGGGATTGTTTATTTAATGTGTATGTAATTAGTGTTTTGATGAAACATTTTGTTGAATAACAATCTAAAACATAGCATCAAAAAATACGTCCTCACGCTGTCTGCTAGTAATGTGCCCAAGACACTGGCAGCATTGCCACTTTGAATGGCAATGCTTAGGCTCAGGCCAAAGTAAAAGTCAGCTCTTGGCTCACGGGAAGTTTCAACCAGCCGTCAGCAAGGGCCCGACGGCCCGAAGGTTTCAACCCCAAAGGGCTTGAAAATACACTTACCAATAATAATAATAATGCTTTATTTAACATACACAGTTACACATTATTTTACATTGAATGGTATGGAATTACACTAACAATGCCCTTATCAAGTTATCAGCGGGTCCCAAACTAGGCGCAGCCTGTGTCTTGGTGACCCAAATAATTCCAAAAACTCCATGTTAGACGTGGCCTGCTAGCGCTACGTAACAATTTATTACGAGGACAAAAAACAAATATAAAAATTAAAATTAAAAACAAAACTGATATCAATCAACAGAGCCAATTCAGAAAACAGCATTTGGTGTGAGTGAGTGTGAAGTGTAAGTGAGGTTGTGAATTTTTATAGGGTTGGACAACGAAGTAGATTTTCGGTATCCTCATAACTCCGGTCCAGTAGCCATTTTTTTAGTTTGGTTTTCGGCCTCTCCTTTTAGTACTCATTTGGTATGGTGATACTTTTGCTAACAGCATTGAAAACTCGAACGGGCAGATACATCGAACGAATCGCAAACAAGGTTTTTGTTTTTGGAAGGGGGATTCATCCAGGCAATTTCCTACCCCTTTTACTGCAACCAGAAAGTACCGCTCTGTCTTTGATGAGTTTTAATAGGGACTCTAAGATGAAAAGCTGTCGTATACGTAATACCCCAGCCTCCTTGTAAAGTTCATCAGTCGAAAATCGCCGTGGTTTCCCTAGAAGTACCTTAAAAACAGCGCGTTGAGCTCGTTCCAGCTCCAGCATGAACGTACTGGCGGCGCCGCCCCAGACCCCAAAGTATTGCAGGACAGATTGGCAGAGATGTGAATACCTGGATGCAAATATTCTTAGGAGCACTGCCTCGTAAGAGCTTTGCGACGTATATAAATTTGCGAGTCTTTTTTGCGAGCGAATGGATGTGTGCTTTGAAGGACAGGTTTTGATCAATTAGGATGCCAAGGTATTTGGTGGTGTCTGCTCTGAATATGACGTTGCAATCACAACTGCAATCTGAGTCGGAAACCGCTGTCAAGACACTGCAGTTGCTTTTGTGTATTTTTAGTGTGTCAATGTTTGGTTCACTTGATCGGGTAAGGTGAAAGGTTAAGAAATTAGTTTTATTTAGATTGAGCGTCAAAAGATTTTGCTCAAGCCATGCTGTTATGACAGTCATCCCTTTCCCAGCCGCCTCCAGAGCCTCTGCCCAAGACGCTCCATGAAAAATGATGGCTGTATCATCAGCGTAGCAGATGACGTCAGCCTGTGCCATGTTGAGACGAAGAATGTCATCCATGTACATAATGAAGAGGGTGGGTCCCAATATACTTCCCTGGGGCACCCCGAAACTAATCGGCAAACTTCCACTGACTCTTTCCCCTATTTTGACAAGCTGAGATCTACCAGACAAGTAACTTCTGAACCATTCTAAGGACAGACCTCTGACACCGAAGGTTTCGTTGCCGATTATATTTACGCCGCTTGAGATTTCCTGCAGCCGCAGCGGCAGCGCCAGCACAACACGATGAACTAGAAAGATGGGATGGCACACAAGTGTCAACACAGGTTGTGTCCCACGCTCTTCAGTGTAAGAAGGATGGGTAGGCTTACGCGTACCCGTCTTCCATGGAAACAAATTTTTGTTTCATATCAATAAACACACACATGTTAACATGAACTAAACATCTACGTAAGAGAGTGTACTAAGTACACCCCGATTTCGATTATTATGAATAAAAGGACTTACAAAAATTTCTTACCCCACTGGCGAGTTGATGTCGTTCAAACCAACAATAATTTTATTGCAGATATTTTAATAATCTGTCCTGTAAAATTACGAGTTCACAACTCCGCATATGCTGCCAAAGAGAAAAGGAGCGAACGGAAACCATCAGCGAAACGGAAGCGGCTTGCCATAATTATGGGAGACAATGGCCATTCCATTGTCCCATGACCGATAAAGATCTGTAGACCGAAATATATTGTGGCTGTTCGCGGTTTTAATTATTTTTGGTGGTTTATGAAGGTTTCAGAGGCAAATGTAAAGTTTGCTGTAAAAAGAACTGGTTTACCTAGGAACTAATACTACTAAAAGCATTTTTATTGCTAAGCAGCACCTATTGTCTTAAAGCAAAGTCGACTTTATATATATATATACTATTTTCCATTGTTAGACATCCAAAATATTTAGCACATATCATTTCGTGATGACATCGTTATTGCTGATTGAATATTCTACACATAATACAAGTTCGATTATTCTTTTGCTATGTTTTGAATACACTTTAAAAATACTATTTGTGTATTGTATATTTAGCACTTAACCAAAAAGCGGTCAATGACCGCTTTTTGACTTAACCATGATAGTCAGATACATACCCTCGCGGACTTTTTATATAGTTATTGATGTCTTCTATAAAACTTTAGTACATCACTTTGCTCTATTGTCAAAGGTTTCCGCAGCGTACGCGATATAAGGATCTTTTTTGGTATTTTTTTCACACCTTGGGTTACATTATCGAAGTTTTCATAAGGATCCCTAACTTTTTTGAAAATATTCTATAGCCTATGTCCATCAAGGATAATGTAGAATTCTAATGGTGGAATTTTTCTAATCAGTCCAATAGTTTCGGAGCCTATTAATTTCAAACAAACAAATCTCTCCTCTTTATAATATTAGTGTAGATTGTATTAACTTATTTTATGCAATCATATAGATACTAAGTTGCTATTGCACTTTTGAGTCTTGGATTTCGTCTCTTTGTCAGTTTAGGGACTGTGGCAATGGTATTCATCAGTTAAGTTCTGCGCCAATGGGAGCATAGCGAGGAGTAAGTGAGTAAGTCAGCAAGGAGCATCTTGAAAGCCGATAAATATTGCCAAGAGGGCAGTCCGAAACATGATCTTTTTTCTCCTAACGTTCACCTGGAGGTAAGCCAAGTCTTGCTTTTATTAAAATAACTGACCAAGCGCTTACTATCAAGTGCACAGCTGATATACTACCACGATTTAAAGTACATAGAATTACTCCAAATCTGAGAGACTGACTTTCGTTGCTTGACTAAGTTTGTTTCAGTGCTAGTCACGTCTAGTAGCGTAGACTAAAGACTGCAATAGTAATAAAATTCTAGACGCTAAAATGCTGTCTGTCTGTTTACATCATTTTATGTCTTAGTGCCAGTAAACAATGGCACGCTTGTTTTGTATGGAAAAAGTTCGAATCATTTCTGTGTGTTGTCACCTTTGATAAACAAATAGTTATTGCTGACTATCAAACTTCTCATTATGATCAGCCAAGCCTTTTTCCAACTATCTCGGGGTCGGCTTATAGAGATATGCGGAAAAGAGAGTAAAGTCCATAGAAAAAGGAGGATCCTCCGACCGGACGGTTGTTGTGTCCGGTGGGCAACTGCCTGATAGTTGATATTCGGACTATAGTATATGTTCAAATCGCACGGAAAACTGTGATAACGCGATGCAGGATTACTTTAGTAGTTCGGTGATGGTGGGATAAATGGCGTACCGGTTCTTTTTGTTGCCGTACACATTTTGTTTCTTTACTTTTTCTTGTGATGATGATTGTACAGGCTTTCGGTCTAACCAAATGCCGTTGGATACCAGTATTTTTAAACTAATCTGACCTTTAAAACCCAGTTACTGAGCTACACGGCCGAATCAGTCTTGTCCGTTATTTCCCGGAAAATCTAGACAAAATCGCCATTTTAATTCCGTACATATATTAAAATACTAAACTTCTGCATGAGACCAGCTATTCAGTATGGGTGTCAAATTATATAGTGTGGCGTTATTAAAAAACTTTTTGGTCCCAGTTGAGAGCTGGATTATTAATTTATGTTGCGTCCAACACTTGTTATTAATAAAGTGTAGGAAAGTTTTTAATCGTTGCTAATAGTTTTTAGTGGCGTCTAGCGTTTAATTAAGAAAACTGTTGGCGGTGGTTTAGTAAATGCCCGTTCACATTCAGAGGAACCGTCTGTTTTCCCGGTCCATCTAAAAAACGGATATGTCTGGCAGAACAATTTATATGACACTTTTCACGTTTAAAGGGATCTGAGAGAAAGGACGGATCCGGGTTTTAGACGGACGTTTAGCCTTTGCGAAGAGCTGTCTAAACGCCAAGATCGGATGTAGTTAAACGAATCTGCCAAATTGTCACTTTTTTAGGGTTTCGTACCTCAAAAGGAAAAAACGAAACACTTATATGATCACTTTGTTGTCCGTCCGTCTGTCTGTCAGGCCGTTTATCTCGAGAACGCGTAAAGGTTATTTGAAATTAAAACCATACACTCAGGTCTATGGCCCTTTGCAGCTATAAAATAAATCAAAATTGTAAGTTAACGTAAAAAAAAAAATACAGTCGTGTATGCCGCAAAATACGTTTATTTCGACACTCTCAAGGGAATCAAAATATATAGGGTATTTCCTGCTGACCTAGAACTATGAAATTTGGCAAGTAATGCCGTCTTATACTACAAGTACAGGAAAAAGTGTGAACACTATACATTTGTAAATAAATCATAAAAAAATAGTATTTATTTAAAATAATTTGTATCTACAATTTTGTACGGAACCTTCGGTGGGCGAGTCCGACTCGCACTTGGCCGGTTTTTTTGTTTGGCGGGCTCTTTTGCTACTAAGTCCAAAATGAACGATGTCCTTTGGATTAAAAATCTGTCTGATTTTGTTATATAAAAGGTCCTTAATAAATAGGAATAGATTATTTCACTATAACGCTCACACAATAAAGTTGGACTAAAGTTCTCAACAATATAAAATAACATATTATACCTAAGCCCAAAAGGGTGTTGATGGATCAACAGGGCCCAGGTCAAACCTAAATTCAAGGGGCTCATTCAACAATGTAGGGAGGTACTGAACACGTTTGAAACTACAATATTCGCCTCGAGTTTAATTTATAAACTAGTTCTGAAGTGCCTACCTACAGTTATGTTGTTTAGGCCAACTTAGTACTGGACTTTCAGTTGAGTTACGTCACACGATATTTTATGTCGCTTTAGTTAAGCCGCCCGAGCAACCACGGTGAGTAAGAGGCTAGTTTCTTCTTTCATATGGTAGGTAAGTATATCTTTCAAAAGGTGTCTTGTGGAAATCTGCTCCTGCTTATGTTGCAAATGTAAAAGAATATGTGTATGGTTTATTATAATAGATCACTCCTAACGACTGAACGTATTTGGGAAGAATATAGGTAGATCATGGCCTGGTTATGTACATCTTTTCTTTTTGTCGTCGTACCCTCAGTCAGAATGTAGAATGGACAATTCTACGTTCTGACTGAGGGAACTCTGAAGATCGCAACACATGACGCGTCTCCAAGTCATGTGGTCCTCTGCATTGTGGGCCGCTCGGTATGCTGCACGCAGCATATGCTGCCTTTATTATAATTTTTTTTTCGGATGTCCTCCACCCTGGGGCGGGCGGAGGGGTCTGTCAGGCTCTTACTGACTAAAATTATCCCGATGTTCCATCTCCCACCTACGCCGGGGATCGCAAGAACTTACGCGACTTCCGTAATCCCCAGCTGAAGCCTTGCCCGCCGGGCTCGCCTCAGCGGGCCACCTTGGGTCAGTAGGGAAAATGAGGTGTTTGACTGCCCCCGCGACGTCATAGAAGGGCGCATGGGAACACCACGCGCCTCCACCTCGGATCCGGATGAATGGGGGCGACGGACATCCTCAAGTCTGCCGCCCCTGGACCCATTTAGGGGGGCCGGTGCGCCTGCTGCGAGCCGGGAGAGAGGTCGAGATCTCTCTCTCTACCTATGTGCTGTCCAACAGCATTTTTAACTGCAGCTGGCCATCTTACCGGTAAACGTCACTTTAAAGCTATTTTCTCCAACCCAGCTCAGTATCGTGTCTTTTAAGACTATGCTAACATACATACACGCAAAATGTTCCCTTGAGTTTACTATTTTAAGGCAAGTGGAACCACTGCTAAATCTAGTTCCGCATAAAACAATCCATAAATGGTCCTACGTAACAATTTGCTAATATTCCCAAAAGCCAACTTTCTCTAAAGCTAACCTAACTATTATTATTTACTTCTCTTTCAATATAACAACATCCTATTAGCACTAAGACATCTGAAAGCGGTTGATAGTGAAGTTATAAGCGACGTAGGAAGTTGCGGCTAAATTTGGCACCCGCCCAACGACCTCTTAATTACAAAAGGGACAAAAACCAAAGGCTTTTTGTTCATATTTTGTTGTACGAAATGCTCGTAATAGCGACGTAATTAATGCTTTGTTTTAGCCTCACATAGTCTTCTATTAGTTTTGTTATTTAGGTGCTTAAAATAGTTTCTGATAGTCATGTCTGATATTATGTCGTAGATGGACTCTATTATTTGTCAAGACGATAAATTAATTTCCCGATAAGACTTTTCGCTTGTTGTCGTATTTTTCATATCTGGATAATTATGTATGTACATAATTATTATTTAATAATTATGTACATACATAAGAATTACCATTTCACACATTTTCATCGTTTGTCGACAACGCGGCAGACTAAGACGAAGCGACGAATATGACTTCAATTCTAAACTAATGCTGGTCCACAAAGGGCAGACGTGTGTGAAAGAAGGAGATGGAAGACTTTGCCCAGTTGCATTAGCAGATTTCATACTAAAAAGTTAGGTGCTTGTTGCTTAATGTCAGGCGCACGGTTCAATCTCGAAATCGGTCCAATACCAAGACCGTCCCTGCCTGTACTGAAGAGCCAGTAAATATGACACCACTCGCGTCAAGAGTCCAGGTTTTCTTAAGTCTTGTGATGATCGAATAGGCAGTCGCTTCAATGGAAAATACTTATACCTACTCAACTGCATCGAGTTAGACTGGAAGCTGACCCCGATATTTATCTAGTTTGGAAAAGGCTAGACAGCTTGTTTAAAGGTAGATGACTAAAAAAATCTAACTATTCCGTCAGATAGTTAATCGAAAAATATTGGACATGTTTTTTTTGCTTAATCAAGTCAATAATAATTTACGAAGATAAAACGCATCAAAGATCAGGAGTGGGGGCTTGTGACGTAACTATCAGTTATAAATTGTACTAAAATGTAACGTCACACAAGTTTTCAACGCACTGTATCGTCTTAACTTTTTGTTTACGCGATAAAAGAAAAAATACGTGTCTAATAGTTTTTGGAAATGTATCTGGTGAATCTATTGCTGACCTAAAGTTATCAAAAATTTTATTTGTAAACCTACTATTTACGCCATCTTACAGAACGATAATCTTGCAACCAATGTGCTTGCAACGCTTGCCAAGGTTGGTCTGTGGATGGGTGACCATCTTAACATACCGAGTTTCCTTCGTGTCTCAGAGAGCACGTTAAGCCGTTGGGCCCGGCTGTCATTTGTAGATCTTTGCCAGTCGCTACGGATTGTCAGAAGCCAGTAAATCTGACTCCAGTCTTGTCAAGAAGTACCGTGCTACCCACGAAAAACACAGGAATTCAGCTGAATCCGGTTTGACTGGAAGCCGGCCCCAATATAGTTGGAAAAAGGCTAGGCAGATGATGATAATCTTGCAACCGCTTCTAAAAAGGCAAGCCAAAAGCGTACTAACAAAATAGTTACGAAATACATTTTGGTAGAAAAATAAACAGCTTAAGAAATACATTTTGGTAGAAAAATCTATGAAACTCGTGTCACAGTTTTACGAATTTACGATTTATCGTGAGGGAATAGGAATTCGCTGACAAATTGAGAAAAGTTCCCTCGAGTGGAGAGCACTCATGTAGATTAGTAAGATCGGTGTTCTAGGTCAGCGGTTCTAAGTAAACAAGATCGATATCTGGTTATCTGGACGATTAACTGTAAGGTAAATCCATACTAATATTATAAATGCGAAAGTAACTCTGTCTGTTGCACTTTCACGCCAAAATTAACCGATTTAAATGAAATTTGGTACAGAGAGCCTGAGAAAGGACATAGGCTACTTTTTATCGCTGGAGTATGTTCTCTAGGGACCACGCGGGCGAAGCCGCTGGCAAAAGCCAGTACAGGATAACCAAAAGTTAGCGTTCAGGCACAAAATATAACTTAATATCATGAGTCACGGCTCTTAAAAATAAATATACCTATGTTCACCCGCATACCACAAGAGAACTGGGCGAAAATAACCACGGATTGGGAATCATCAGGAATCGGCGACGTGGTAGACCCAAACGGAGATGGCGAGAAGAGCTGGACTCCTACCCAAAGCATTTAACTCAGATTGCTCAAAATAGATTGAGGTGGAAAGAAAGAAGGGGTCTTTGCCCAGCAGTGGGACACTACGGGCTTATAATATCATTTCTTGACCTGCCTTTTAACTCATTTAAAGCTAGAGTCAAATTCTAAGAGTTAAATCTAACCTCTGTTCGAAGGCATAATATTCTATTAAGGATTATTTAGACGATAAGAATAGTTGGTCGCTGTGTTGTATGCAAGACAATGTCATATTTATCGTGTTCTTTCTCTTTGTGTAATTAGCTTAAAACGTAACAGACAGATGTGTTGCTGGGGAGTTTGTTGGCCACTTCTTCTCCACAGCTAAAACACTAGGAAGTTGTGACGGGCTCTTGTAAAACTTGACATTCAAAAAGTGCTGGCTCTCAGCCTAATTTGAATAAACGACTCCTGATTTTGATTGATTTTAATAAAAAATAATGATGTTGCATCGTAGAAACTTGAACTGATCGATGGTATTTTTTTTTTATAATGTCCTCTTTTCGGAAACTCTACACTCGAAGTTGTAGACGAGTACGTCTACCTAGGACAAACGGTCCAGCTAGGCAGGGCCAACTTCGAGAAAGAGGTCAACCGTCGAATCCGACTCGGCTGGGCAGCGTTCGGGAAGTTGCGCGGTATCTTCTCGTCCCACATACCACAGTGTCTCAAGACGGAAGTCTATGATCAGTGCGTGTTGCCAGTGATGACATACGGAACTGAAACGTGGTCGCTTACAATGGGCCTCATCAGAAGGCTCAAAGTCACTCAAAGGGCAATGGAGAGGGAAATGCTTGGAGTTTCTTTGCGTGAACGAATCAGGAATGATGATATCCGCAAGAGAATCAAGGTTACCGACATAGCCCGAAGGATCGCCAAACTAAAGTGGCAGTGGGCAGGGCACATTGCTCGCAGAACAGATGGTCGATGGGGCCGAAAAGTTCTGGAGTGGCGACCGCGTACCGGAAGATGTAACGTTGGAAGGCCTCCCACAAGGTGGACCGATGACCTGGTGAAGGTCGCGGGTAGCCGATGGATGCGAGACGCACAGGACCGGTCGTTGTGGCGACGCTTGGGGGAGGCCTATGTCCAGCAGTGGACGTCTTTCGGCTGATATGATGATGATGATGAAGTCCTCTTTTAAGTTATAGTGGGAAACTCCTAAGTCTGACACCAAGGCCAAGGAGGGTATTGTGCTAAATAAGTGGGCTATGGAGATCTGAAAAACAATCGGTATGTACTCAAAAATCTTTAAAATTTAAGTCGCAATATTATCTTGGCAACAACCGACGTCAAAAAGTTTTCAAAATGTTGGGAAATGAGAAGTATTTTTAATGGATCTATAGCAAATAGATTAAAATTGGAACGTTTCCTAAAAATTTCTGAATAGCCCATCAAACAGACAGTCGTTCCATATCGTCGGGAATAGTACAAAACCGCGAATCCACTACGCACTACAGATAAGTTTACAGGAGAAGGTTAAAACTTTTTTTTTATTTAACAGATTTTGGGCTTACATAAATTATTACTCTCTGTACAGAACACATAAATTATTAATTTATGTGTTCTGTGTATTGTATTATACTTTCTATTTATGCGTTCTGTGAATTCTGCGTGCATTCCCCGCGAAATCTTAAATTGGCTACGTTTGTCAGATACGCGGTTTTATCCAATGCTAGTTACGCGGATTTGTACTATCCCCGACGATATAAAACTTTTAGATTCGATTGTATCGAGAAAGACTGAAAACCGGCCTGAAAAAAACTAGATAATTATGATGGTAGATACCATCATAATTAAAACAAAATAATAATTCAAATCCACTTCCACATAAAATCAACAAAGAACAAAACTACATCGTTCAACAGGAACATAATAAATAAAAAACTATGTTCAAATAAAACAAACGGTGGGTCGGTGTGAACGATGAATTTTCTTCTGACAGTACAAGAGAAATAGTAGTACAAATGTACTCGCCTATTATTTATTATAGTTCGCTCATTCCTCACTGCGAAGCCTTTAGTTTCTTCTCTTTAATCTGTCTCGAGTTTGTGGTGATGTAGTGGCGGAAAAATATGATATTATTGTTGGAAATATAAGTTTGATTAATTAAGTTAGCAATTTTACTGCGGAACCTGAAGAGATAGTTTGAATTTAGGGGGTGGATACAAATGAGTAATAGTAACTGACGACTTCGAATGGCGAAGATGACAAAAGTTTGCGCTAGACGTACTTACGGCGTTACACAATTTATTAGTACGCTAGTCGCGACGATCATTGCATTCGACAACACTGATTCATTTGGCTGGGAAGCGTATGAGGCACTTCAGCTAAGAAGATTCTAGCCTTCTTGATACAATGCTGAGGTAGGTAGTTGTTTGTGATCATTCAACTAAGCTATCTCTGATTTCCTCGTTAAACAAGTATCTTATAACTTGCACAAAAGTACAGCTGCTTCACATAAAATACTGGTGTTCAGTTGAATCCCGTTTGACTGGAAGCTGACTACAATATAATTAGGAAAAGGCTCAGCAGATGATAATAACTTGCACAAAATGCGGCGAGATACAGACAACATAATAAATGCAGTGTCGGTCAAAGTCAAAAGTCATTTATTCAAATTAGGCTGAGTACCAGCACTTTTTGAACGTTAACGTTTACAAATAGACAGTCCCCCAAAACGCCCGCCCGTCACCACTTCCTAGTATTTTAGCTGTGGAGAAGAAGTGGCCAACAAACTCCCCAGCAACACATCTGTGTGTTGAGTAAGAAGAACTCGCATTTAAACAATAGAATGCAAATTTTTATTACCAAGAAAATATTAGAACATACAACCTAAAAACTAAATCATTTGCCACCCAAACAAACAATTTGCCAACCTAAACGCGACAACCTCTGTTAAAAACTTGTCAAAATGTAGAGAAATTAGAGGTGTCTTTGACTGCGATACGAATGCGAACGCGTGTAAACAAAAATGTAGACAATACAGTGCGTAGTCGCGTGATATCACGTTTGAGTAAAAAGAAGTGTACCTTTCTTCTAGAAGTGACGTAAAAAGCCACGCAAACGCATCAAAGTGCAGCAGTGCATTTGATGTGTTTTTATTGGTATTTTTTTATTAATTTGATAAAGCAAAATATAAGAGTTTAATACTTTTGAAACTGATGGACTTTACCATCTTACTTCATATTTAAGGAAGTTTGGATGTATGTTTGTTACTCAATCCAAGCTAGAATGGCTGAACAGATGCATGAAATTTGGTACAGAGATATACAGCAATATTATAAAGAAGAATGATTTCTTTGTTTGTAATGAATAAGCTTTGAAACTCCTGAAACGAATTAAACCATTTTATCACCAACAGAAAGCTAAATAATCAGGACGTAAAATAGGCTATAATTTATTTCACCACGCTTACGCTTATGATAAAATAATATCACGCTACGACCAATAGGAACGGAGCATAAATGAGAAATGTGATGCAGATAAAGTTGCGCGGGTCAGCTAGTAAATTATTTTCTGGAATAGCACATTGCGGCTACTTTTATCCAGTTACCCCCTAGTTAGTCCCTTGGGATATTTTCCGACCTTTACGCGGGCGAAACCGCGGACAGAAGTTAGTAAATTCAGAATTTTGAATACAGTAAACATCTCTATTGATTTGAAGTCGCCACATCATGTCTTCTTCTGCCGTAATGCGTTATCTCAATGTTATGAATTTTATTATAATTTTAATATCTTTTTCAAATTTACTTAAATTATTCATTGTATTAGAGTAATATGTTATGTTATTTTTACCAATTTTAATTTGAGTCATCCAAAGATTTTATCTATTTATGTGAATGTTACCAATTTCAATTAGATTATTAATTTTATAAAATTTGTTGATTTACGTTGATTAGCGCTTATTACTATGTAACTTAGCTTAACTTTCGAATTTCTTATTTTGTACATGTGGTGTTCACTTTTAAGTAATTATTACACTGTAAATGTATTAATATTGGTGTTCTTATAAGAATTAAATAACTGGTGGTAAACTTAAAAATAAAAAAAAATAAAATCTCAGAAGTATCCCGCCTTCAAATGCAACCAAAAAAAAATCCACCACATTCCACATCATGTGCTCAATATATCACTCCCAAACTATCCTAACAAAGTTATGTTAATGTAAATCTCTATTTATCTTACTTAGCCACTGCAGCCAGCGTTTATTCGCCTTGCTAGCAAGTAGCGTAGCGGTAGCAGTAACGCTAATTGCGATGCCGTTTGTCCTAAGTGAATGTACATTTGCTGTCTTGTTCAGCATTGTCGTCTGCCGTCTGTCGGTGCGACAACTGCGGTGACATTTTGTTGGGAATTGAATGAAAAGTCATTGGTAGTTTGGAAATTTAGAAGCCTGTGGGATCTGGATATGGAGAACAATTTTCGTACCTACTAGAAACGTCAAAATTCAAATAAAGAAAAGAAAGAAAGAAAAATGTTTATTCGGAACTCGCACCAAACAGACAGATGTAAAATTAATTAAAACTAAAAGTAGTCTTTCTTCAAATCGCAATCTAATCTGAAGACACAGTTCATTTTAATTTTATGCTGCTCCGATCGACGTCATACCGTCAAAGCCGGCGGCTGTCGCTGAAAACCAGCGCTGTGGTCCTGTCTCGCACACGATTGCATTATGCTAAGCGATGGCCGTTTTCCGCGAAAGTGACGCATATCTTTTTCACCTTTCAAATTGTATTTTTTTTATTTTTGTATTTTGCGTCATGCTTGGCGCAAATAAACTCTTTTTCTTTCTTTCACTAATCTTAACCCCTCTATAAGTCACTTACTCAACTCGATTTAATCAAATTGACAATTGGAACCATTGATATTATATAAAAAACCCAAGATCAAACACACACAACACTCACACACACTCAGCATCTCAAAAACGTCCGCAGTATGTATAATTATGCGCAAGTTTCAAACAATCTCGCATCGCTCGCCATAGTACACTGCTTTGTAAAAACAACTTTAAGCGATCCGTGTAAGGTTGAATTTGCAAAAAAAAATGCGTCCCACTCGCCATACTGAACTGCTTTGTAAAAACAACTTTGCTTTGTAAAGACACTTGACACATGTCAGTTTTTGACGACAGTTTCGAGTGTTGCATTTGTTCGAGATTGTGCATCTTGGGTTTTTTTTATATATCAATGATTGGAACTTGTTAATTTTTGACGTTTCGCCGCAAGGTTGCCTGCTTGTCGGTTTTCTACAGATTGTACTTCGGTAAGTGTGCCCAAGAACTCCACGACCTCATCCCACCGGCCCTCTTCTACCATCGGACATCCAGTAACTGCAACTTACCATCCCTACCTTGTTGCTGTTACACCAATTCGCACTAAGCGTTTCCAAACGTCTTTTATAATGCGCACAGCTTAGGAGTGGAACTATCTGCCTGCGTCTGTGTTTCCAAACGCTTACAACCCTAATCTCTTCAAAGTTAGAGTAAACAGGCTCCTTCTGGGTAAGCTCGCTCCATCGTAGACTTTGTCATCTCTGACCTAGTCTAGTCAAGAGCAAACCCATCACAACAATCGAGTTTTTTTTCCACTATCATGATTACTGAGTCTAGTGAAATAGAGGAAGTTTACTTCGAAAGGACTTCTTAATTTGTGGATCAAAATTATCTCAAAAATAAAGAGAACTCAGGCTGAAAAAAAAAACTTACCTTCTCTTTCTCTTAAAATTCTACTGATGATCAATTTAGTAGCTTCCTAGGTGTTCGCCTGGAAGCTACTAAATTGATCGTCAATAGATTTTAGCACTGCTATGTTAGTCTCCATCTTCTAAATCAATAAACCTCATCCGATTCTCAAACATTGCTCTGCATACATCTAAATATTTGTGCATTCAATTTGCGTGTGTAATGGTACCTAGCGCCAATAGCCTAAGGCACCCTGAAACTATGGAGGTATGAGGTATCGATTTACAAACGGTAGCTTACCTCCTTCAACTGTATTTAGTGACTTCACTTGCAATTTGTGTCTTCCACAATGTATTAAAGTGATGACGGCGTAAAATTTGAACGCGCGAATGGAGCTAAGTTATATTACCACGTCTCTTCACCCTTCTTCTGGGGTAGTTTGTGTGCAATGTGCAATCTAAAAACTGCTTTTTATCAGTCGTACCTGGCTGTGATGATGTAAAACACACAATATATTGTTCAACTAACCTAAACATAACTACACAAATTCACTCGCTAACATCTTCAACAATTCAATCTTCAAAAACCTTTTACAAAGACCATTCCCACCAGATTTAAATCGTTCTTCACCGTCATACGAGTATTTCATTTCGACAGCATAACTTTAAAATATTTAGTAACGCTTCGAATCTACTGAATATTTCAATTCAAATTGCTTCCAACTATTTCGACGTCTCGTAATAAATTCTTTCCTACGCTTAGATCTGACATCCGCGTCTATCTGGGATCCGCGTTACGGTCGCGGATCCCGTACGGTACTTCGGATCTCATCTTCGTCTAGGCCGGGAGTCCCGGAGCATTACTGACGATACCATTTCATGGCGGATATTAGGACATCGCTCAATGCTGTCGCGCATACCCTGATATATAGGTTTCGCCGGCGTTTGGGAATCATAGATTCCTTGGGAATCCTTTACACACAGTGCAGTCTTGGGGAAATATGACCTATATATACTGAACTGTTACTGCATGAATTTGGTGCGCCACGTATCTGCTTCAAGAATAAATACGGACGTTTTATACTTTCTATACTTTCCTTCAACCTAAAATCACTAGTCAACAAGATTTTGCAACCAGGAAGGAGCTTACTCATTTTGAATTTTTCTTATCGTGTGGGCAGTAAGGTCTAACGACCACTCTGGTTTCAGAGTTTCTAAACCACCTTAAGGCCCTACCTCTGCTTCAGGGCCGTCACAAGCCTACTTTCTAAAAGATATTCCCCATTAATGGCTGGGTCAAAAGATTGGAAAAAAATATATGTATATGGTAGATTCATAAACAACAATATGAACAATTGTTGTTTTTGTATGACATATAGTTTTGCTGCAAAAAAAATATTTAACAACACGCTAATTTATGGATATTTCTTCCAAACGGCTTCGAAGTTTAAAACTATTTTTACATGGAAAAATTGCTGGTAAAGTGAACTGAACAAACTGAACATTGCTCATGTAAATCAATCTATATTTTACAAAGAAAATGTTCAATATTGAGTCTCCCATATGTTTAAAGCTCTGTTTGGGCGAAGGCGGCAGTCGTGCGTTAGCACTGAGATGGGGAGGCTGTGTCGCTCGTCGCTCCGGTCGCGCTATCGACCGACTACGCGTATATGAATGTGTTAGTGCAAATATTTACAAACTTTTGTATTAGTGTGCGTTCATAGACTAGCTCTTTGCAGAGGAGCCAGCTTGATTTAGCGCGTGGGCGCATTGTACAGTTTCATACAGCAACTTTTATCAAAATACTATCGGCGTCGCTCGGGTTTTATTTTTGTCTGCTCTTTTTTTTCAAACGTAGCCGACGTTTTTTCTTAATTTCTTTTATTACCAACAAACTGACTAATATTAAAGAATAATAAAAAATCAATATAAGTTTATTTATTCATTTAAACTTCATGAACAATAGTGGTACATAGGCGGACTTAATGCAACGAGATCTTCTCAATTAGTCAACCTTTGGGTTAAAAGAAATACATTGTCGTAGGTGTACAGCTCTTCAACACAAACATAAACAAACACAAGTTCATAAACAAACACTTATTTTCATTATTCGGTCGGTATACGCGGCGTGTCAGTCGCGTCTGTGGGGGACCGTTTGGCTAAATTGTGTTGTTTGATAAAATTATGATATCTTTTGAATGTTCGATATGGGTATTTAAAATAAATAAGTGAATTAAAGTACGATTTATTTTGATAAAACTGATACCAAGGTGCGAATAACGTGGTCTGCTTTGGTCTGTCATGTCGTATCTATTAATTTTTAAATAAAAAAAGTGACATACAATAATAGTTGGGCATTTGGTATCACTGCCTTTTCTGTTTGTAGATATTGATGTGTCTTCTAAAATTCGAGTTTATTATTTTATTATATCATCAATCATTTTCACAGCGCACGCAAAAGGAGGTAATTTGCAGGGTTCCGTAGTTAAACAAGGATTTACAGCGGTAATTCTTTTCAGAGACATTTCTCCAGTGTGTCTTCACTGTCACTTGGTTCTTTTTTTCAACAATCATTTCCAGTTTTTTTTTATAAACCGATATATCATCATCATCATCATCATATCAGCCGAAAGACGTCCACTGCTGGACATAGGCCTCCCCCAAGCGTCGCCACAACGACCGGTCCTGTGCGTCTCGTATACATCGGCTACCCGCGACCTTCACCAGGTCATCAACCGATATATAAACGTTATTAATTAAACACCTAAAACTTTCACAGGAATCACAGAATCTGAAGTTTTTGAGTTAATGAAATAGGCTTAAAATTTTATTTATTTCATTAACTTTATTTTACTTTAGAATATACTTTTTTATTTGAAATCTTTTTATGAGACTATAAAGTAGTATAGGGAGAAACAAAAAGTAGTAGGTACACTGCGTACTCAAAACGAAAAAAAAAGCAGAAAAGACGAAACTGCTTCACAAAATTGTTTTTGTCTGACCTATATTGTTTTACTTCTGTTTAACCACATGCGTATAAAAAATGAGACCAGTGAATAAAAATATGCGTAACGTATGTATCTATCTAAACTAAACATCAGCCGTGCAATCGCCATACTCTTGTGTAGTCGTAGGTAAAAAAGCCGGCTTGGCGCGCATGTCTGCGTCCTCGCATAATCTTTGATAATAGTTTTGAGGTAGCGCGTGCGCTACGGAAATGTTTGTGTGGGCGGCGCAGATATGAATGTGTGGCCCAGATGCTCAAGGTTATTGAGCCTACTATACACCTTAAGGGCCTCTGACATGGTTTATTTGACGACCGCCATTTGGCGGACTAATTTTGAATGACCTACCTTCTCTTATTACAAAACAATATTTATTTTGTTTTGATCACGTATAGTTTTTGTGTAACAGCTACTACCATTTAGATTATTTTCCCTTTACCTTGTTAATTCAGATTTCTCATTTTTCAATAATGAATAAAAAAAAGAATAAAAAAACTCAGTAAACTGAAAATACTGCTAATTTTCAGTTTACTGAGTTTTTTTATGCTTATAATTTGGAGAAAGTGTTCAAATATTATGAAAAGTTTCGTTTACATTTATTGTGAAATTATTTTTAAAACTCAAAAGGGAAATTTTGCACCATGAGTTCAAAAAAAATGTGAGCTTTATTTTGGCATTTTTTAAAATTAAAGAATAGTTGAGTATCCCGACGTGCCATCTCCTACACAACCACATCCTTTAAAATTATAATGTGCCTGTACTAGAACCAGCTGAAAACTACAGTTTTCGCCTCAAAGCATCGCTTCAAAATAATAGTACTGGAAGACTGTTCATGTCTCAATAATTCTAACTTCAGTTCTACATTGGTTAAACATGTTTTTAACATAATTAGTTCAAAAAAATCTTGTTGCAAACAAAAAGTGCTTTTTTTTGTTGACCAGTGATTATTAGTGATGATACCAGTTATCCTGCGAAATTAAAATAAGTAGGGAGCATAGAAAATCTTACTGATATTAAGCAGCTAGCGTAAAAGAAGTTCTGTACACGATATTATGGAATGGGACCGCAAAAAAAACAATGACACATCAATTTTTCTTCCCCAAATCAGTTATAAGATAGACCAAAAGGTACGTAAACGATTTTCTGCGTATATTCCTGCTATCGTAGTCCTATTTGCTTTATATCCTTCTAAAGTAAAACTGACAACCCTATTCTTACCCTTATCGTACGGGATTATATATCTTCGCTGGGTATCGAACAGCCATTGACCTCGGTCGAGAAAGCAAACCCAATTTGTTCATACAAACAAAAAATAATATAAACTAGATAAAATATTGAAACTATAATTCCCAAAAGCAAGTTACAGACGGGAATGATAAATAAAATATAAGACTCAAAAGATTATGCAGTACAATACGTGGATGTAATAAATTTCACTACAATATCTGTTTCCAATATGCAAATAGACATACCCAAATATCACTAGAGGAAAATAAAAGGATGGGGAAACAAAAAAATATATGATAATCAAATGTACTGGATTCGAAGTTATATCTTACGGTGGAGCACTTGAATTGGTCCCTTAGAAAACGTCTGTTCTACTGTTTATCGGGATTATTCATCTCTTAGAATATTAAGAGATTGAAAAAGGTTTTAGTAGACAGATGTTAGTTTATTGTTAAGCTGATATATTGTATTTACATTTATAAAGACATATATTATACAGTTTTCTGCTATGAGGTAAATAGGGTTGAGGCAATTTATTTCTGTTGTATCAGGGTCACTTGAGAGACACCCAATTTAAAAAAGGAATCTAGATAGAACAAAAAGGTTCGCATATTTTTCATGAATTTTTGTTGGGTCGATCTACAAAAGACTGTCAACTAAAATAATAATTAAGGGGATATTCGTCAAAGTTGGCGAAACAGCAACAAAAATAATAGAGCTATCGGCATCCATCCTGTGTGGACAGATCATTAAGACCGGACGGGGCTGACTGACGACGGTAGTTAGTAACACGTCAACACACTAAAATGGCGCTTGCTGCATCCCATGCGAGAAAATGTCACTGTTTAGTTAAAAAAATCGGAAATTCTGACGTTTAAATCTAGTTGTACTGTAATGGGATTTAAAGTAAGAGAAAATGTGATGCAAAAACTTAAAGGGAAATTGCTAGCTCTTCAATCCTTCTACGAGTTCCGTAACTACGTCCGAATTACTTCGAATGCAAAACAGTACCCTAATAGGAACACTCGGGTGTCTGTCTGATCGACTGTCTGTCTGTCTGTCAGTTAGTTTGTCCGTCACAGTAATTTTCAATTAATCAAGGGCGAGTGCATCTAAAAATAAAATCTTGAATGTAAAGTTACAATGGACAGTGAAGGAAGTAGGTACATAATTTCCAAAACATTTCGCTGCTAACATTTTAACAAAAACATAGTTTAGCTATACTGGAAAGGTTGAGGTAGTTAACAATTTTGATGTCTTTTTATTTAAAAACTCATTTTAAAAATAAAATTCAAATAAAAACCAATGTAAATACAACAATAATGTATGTGTAACGTACGTGTCCAAATAAAAGTAAACTTATTCAACTACTTAAATCTTTCTAGAATAGTGAATTTCATGAAAGACTTCGCTTTCTTTTAAGACGTTCATCCAACCAAGTCATTTTGGCTCAATCTGACAGCACAGAGGTCTAGACCTATCACAAACACAGACTCGTAAATAAAAACAGTTCGTAAACCTAAAAAAGAAATGTAAAAGTAGAACCTTAGAACCTAATGAAGGTGAGTAGCTTTATACTAAAGAGTTTGTGAACGTGCATAGAATAAACTATAGATAGATCTGTACAAAACAAATATTGATATATGTTTACTTGTATTTTCCATTTTGTCAAAGCAACGGATGGTATCTACGTTTGTTTTCGATGAATAACATGTAATTTTTTTGCGTTTGTAACTTTGCGTACGTATTGCCGAGGACGCCGTTTATTGAATGCTGTTTCTACTAAGAAAAAAATATTTAGGAATAAAAAAATATACTATACTGAAAGTACGGTGTAACAAAAATGCTAAACCATCTGAAAAAACAACTTTTACAATGGGGCACAAACTGAAATCGCGAAAAAAATCTGCTGTCCAGTACATTTTTTTTAGATACAATGTAATTTTTTTACACATTGTAAATTGTCTTCAAAACATCTTATACAAGCGAGCGATCTAGTTATATACCATACGTTTACGATGTTATAGTTTGACATAACTTGACACAAGTATGTAGTTTAAGTATTTAGAAGTTTACAACATATTCATTTCTTTTCTCTATGCCTTCTCAGGTACTCAGCCAAGTAAGCCTCACAGCAACATTTTAGCCGCCAACGTGAAGTGCTAATGGCTTTAGAGGGTTAGTCCCTTGTAATTTCTGTGCTAATGTTTAGGCTATTAAAGCTAGAGCTTTACCATTGAATGGGTCACCTTTCAATCCACACAAATAGTAGTCCAACCAATCTTCAACCAAAGCTAACCCGATAGAAAATTTACCCGAAATTGGATTGACATATCAAATTGTTTGGCATCAGAAGTGGGATTTAGGCAATTAGTAGCAAAGTACCCTTTTCGTTTGCTAAAGGTATTATTATTCTGGAGAAGTCTCGAGAATAATTCTTGAAATGGGCACTTAATTGGGTTATTTAAGAAATTACGTACGAAAAATGTTTATTTTGTTACTTTCTCATTATTTTAGGCCTGTGATTTAGCCCGTTTTCTTTTTTTTTCATGCTTATCTCGTATAATCAGCTAACTCTGTGATCATTTTATTGAAATTGACTCTTCTAGGTACAAATTCACATTAGTATACACTAACTTTATAGGTATCTACCTGACTAAGATAGTAACCATTTTCGTATGCACGCTCAGCGCAATTCTACTGTTGCAATGTAATATTATTCTTCTTTAAAAATGTTTTCTATTCTATTTTATTCTAACTAGCTAATTTATTCCTGATTGTTGCATGACGCACATGTGACGCATATTTCCCTATCCTTTTTGTGTCTTATTTTGGCGCAAATACAACTCTGCTGTGTTTTATCAATTAATTTCCATTGCTATTTTAATTAGAATTGCTAAAATAAAAATAGGTATCATACCAAAATTCGAGCATTGAAAACAAATCACTAGCCACCTCTTTGTTTATTTCGAAACAATACGTTTGTTAAAAAGCTTACATTATTTGTATATTTAACAGTGAAATTTGTCTACTGAATACTTAATAACCGCCACTCAAAACAAAGGGAATAACAGGATAATTTTAATAACAACAAAAACTCGAATTTATATTCTGAAAATCAATCAACATTTTTCGGGCGAAGCAACGTAGACAATGAAATAAGCAAGGTATGTAATCTGAGCATTGTTTAAATTGTACCGACAAAAGTATCGAATATTACAACGCGTTTAAGCTCTCAGAAAATATTCAATTTTAATTATTTTTCTACAGTGAAAAACGTGTCGTCATTCTGATAAGTATAAAAACAATTGTTTTGGTGATAAATCGTTCGTGAATATATGGCGACTGTATCTTTTGTCTTTATCTAATGACATTATTTTGTATTTCTTTACATGAGAGGGGGCAATTCAACCAAGGGAGTTTTTACATTCACATATTTTGTTCAAGTTCAAGTCGCAATAGGCCCAAACTGCCTAGAATTTTCTACATTTTGATTAGTTTTTAGGGTTTCGTAAATCAAAAGAAAAAAAAAACCCTTAACGATCACTTCGTTGTTCGTCTGTCGGTCTGTCACGACGCTTTTCTCAGAAACATGCTAACATAAACACACACACACACATGTTGTTGTGAACATGTTATGGTGTGTTGTTTATAAGGTACTTGCCCGCGACTGCGTACGCGCGTATTACGTTCCCGTAAAAACTTCATGAAATTCTCTCTTAGTGCTCCCCTACACTCCCCAAGGAACCTTCCTACCATATTTTACCAGCTTTCTACGAACAGTAGTTTCGGCTGTGCGTTGTCTGTCAGTCACTCAGTAACGGAAGAGTTTTATATATAAGGATTTTGTTGAAATTAATATTTATTACGTAAATCTATGGGCCCTTGGAGCTCAAAAAAATCAAGCTTCTAAGTCGACGCAATAAAAATACGGCTAACTTTTTTGACATACATAATATTTTGACAATTTCAAATAAATCAAAACCTGTACTTCTCGTTGGCAAGAAGCAAGGTTTTACAGCACAAGTAAAAGATAAAGGCTGCAGATTGTTCATTTGTAATTTTATCACATAAAAAGACTTTGCGATTACAAACTTAAATACCGATACTTTTACCGTTGAAGAATTGACGTAGGTACATATTTGTATGAGAGACTATTTATTCAACTGAAAAGTTAAGTTTGTCCTCTTATTACTCTGACAAAAAGATAATTAGGTAGGAACGTATTATCTTTTTGTCAGAGTAATGAGAATTTTTTATAGTTTGTACATTTCAGTAGGTAATGTATACTTGGAAAAAATTAGACCCAATTCCCGTAATAGACGAACTATTTACGAGTTTGTACGGAGCCTTCGGCGCGCGAGAGAGACTCACACTTGTCTGGTTTTTTGGTCATTAATCTCATTTTGCACCATTGAAATATAAAAAACCCAAGATGCACAGTCTCGAACAAACGCGACACTCGAAACTGTCGAAAACTGACATGTATCAAGTGTCATGTGTGAGTTGTGTGTAGTTATACTAATTTTTTTTTTTTTTTGCAAATTCGACCTTACACGGATCGCTTAAAGTTGTTTTTACAAAGCAGTGCAGTATTACGAGCGATGCGAGACTGTTTGAAACTAGCGTTTTATGCGGACGTTTTTGAGATGCTGAGTGTGTATCTTGGGTTTTTATACATATATCAATGCCTTGCACACAGCGTTTTTAACGCGCCGACAACTACGTGCAGATGACGCGCACTAAGGCGCTTTAACCGAAATCCAGACGCAAACAGTACTACTTTTTGGTCATCTACAGCGCCGTGAGCGCCCGTCGACGGCGAAGTGCGTCGTCGGTCGGCGCGTTAAAAATACGCCGTGTGCATAGGCTCTAAGTACGACGAAGTCATATTAACTTTTTAGTAGCTTACAGGAAACCTATCACAATTTGTGGAGATGTGGTCTCTATCTTCAATACGTTGATTCTTTTGGCAAAAACTCAATATCTTCATCCCAGACTTAATTAACTGAGTGGTGAAGTAAATGGGAACCCTATTCCCATATAATCCACTGCCGTTCCATGGTGAAAGGAATGCTATCTTCTCATTTATGGGGCAGGAGAGCCCGATTTAGTGGATATCTGTCGACAAAACTCCTGGACGTTGATTGATGGGCCGGGTCACACATTCAGCACCAGTAAAGTGGGTGTATTCGTAAATACATAGATTCTGACATATGTCTACGTATTCAGTAGTAAAAAGGGCTTAGTATGGTCACTTGGTAAGTTTCCTCGAAGGATTTTGTGTTTAGAGTTCCGTGTCTTTTTTTTATTATTAATAGGCTTACGCTTTACCACTATCTCAGCTGATGGTAAGCGATGATGTGGTCGAAATGGAGCACGATGTGTCACCGGCAAAGTTTGAAATTATAATAAACTACATAAAAGCAGGCTATGACTTTGCTTGGATGTGAAGTACATATTACAGAGTATTTTACTATCGCCAGAAAACATGCTATCGTGATAACAGTATCCAATTCCATAAGTATCCATAGTTTAGGCTTATATCAGTAGTATTCAAAATATCCAAATTTGTTTATTTGTTTATTTAACAATTTTATTTATGTACACACATTACATAGAAAGATAAAAGAAGGAAACAGAAAAATAGGTACAAAGGTAATGCTTATTTCAAAAGAAATCTCTTCCAGCATACCTGCAAAAGGAGAGTTGTATAAAAGATATGTAGACACCGTGTGTAAAAGGTATAAGTACTTAAAAATAAAACAATAAACTTTAATATAACATACAATACATAAATATTACTGAAATAAATATATACTAATACATACTAAACAACATTATAAGATAAATAATAACACATACTTATATATGCAACTATGACGGTAAAGAAAGGTAGTGCTCTTTCACTCTTCTTTTAAAAACTGAAAGAGATTTGCAGTCTCTAATGTCAGGCGGCAGTGAATTCCACAGCCTAACCGCATGGCAGTAAAGGAATCAGCCGGTAATGGGCGGAATGGGTTCAGCCGTTGTGACATGAAAAATAAATAAACGTACAAACATGCACATTTTCAGATTGGATTCATCATCATCATCATAACAGCCGAAAGACGTCCACTACTGGACATAGGCCTCCCCCAAAGGGGGGGTTTTTGCCATAATCGCCACGCTTGGCAGGCGGGTTGACGATCGCAGTTTATGGTGTTGCGTTTCACAGAGAACGCAATCCAAACGTTTCACAGATTGGATTTGTAGGATAGTATTTTGTATGTCTGTCACTTACCTTCATGAAATACATTATACGCAAAAATAATTAAAAATCAATCTAACTAGACAGAACAATCTAACAACGTGGCAATGCCAGTCTTTTGGGGTCACTTCCAGTCGACAGCGATGCGGACGAATTTTTTGACGCCATATTATAGTTAGGAGTTTTATTTTGTATTGTAAGTGTAAATAGTTTGTGTTTTAAATAAACTTTTATACTAGCCAGTACACATAACGTAACAAAGCATAAAAAGGCAACAAGAATTATTTACAAAACAATAAATAGGTAAAATTTACCGTAAAACGAAATATTTCGGTAAAAATCGGGCAACGTTATTGAAAGAAAGGGTTTCTTGTTTTCATTACAACAAACCTTTTTGGCTAATAAGAATGTTTGTTTCTGAAATGTTTTCTGGTAGAAAATCTTCTTTGTTGAAGCATTTCCTGCCAGGAACCCTCTGTCGATGAGTTTTCATTGTCCGATTTGAATGGCCATTTAAAGGGTTGTAAGTACCCGGAATTCGGTTATTACCTTTGAATTTCTGTTCTGTGTATTTAGGTTTATACTGTTGGACCATTTAACAACAATTTACTTACTTTATATACATCGCGAGATAGGTTTTCCAGGAAAGTCTTGTCTTGTACTTCATGGCGTATCAGGCTAGAATGTTGAAATCAAAAACCCTTCGGTATTAAACTAAGTTGTTTCAAAAAAGTCTCAGGTTTAAACACTAGGTCTGACAATATACTCACTTTAACCGTACCTTATGTTTTACTAAATAAATGATTGATTGAACTTTAATTCTACGAAAATTTATGTAACGTAAATAAGTACCTACGTCATTTAATGCATCGTATTTTCATCGCATCACTGATGCGTCGGGTGTGCGACAAGCCCAACAGCCTCGTGGCTACTGTAGCCTGCAGAGTGGTTGGCCTAATAATGTGTCACTGGATGGCAGCACACATACCATCATTTAGATATATGAGTTTTATTGGACGTGTTTTAGTTAATAAATGCCTAATTATATTATAACTAGTTGACCCGCGCAACTTCGTCTGTGTCACAATTTTCATTACTGCTCCGCTCCTATTGTTCTTAGCGTGATGATATATAGCCTATAGCCTTCCTTGATAAATGGTCTATCTAACACTGAAAGATTTTTTCAGTAGTTCCTGAGATTAGCGCGTTCAAGCAAACAAACAAACAAACAAACAATCTCTTCAGCTTTATATATTAGTATAGATACCAAAAATTCAACCCATGCGGCTACTATTCAGCCTCGAGCTCCTTTGACGACGCACACGTGTCGTGATTATTTACAGACTATAAATAAACGAAATAAATACAAACCTTATGAAACGTTCTAGATTAAAAATCAGTGAAGTGTAAACCCTATTTACCTTCATAAACTGAATTTTCATAAAGAAGTAAAATATGATATTTTCTGTCATTTTATTTATTAACAACCATACTCGCAGCTAACTTTAGACTTTTTCAGATAGCAAACATTTGATTCAAAACATGTTTTATTTGATGAACAGTATTTGTAGACAAAATCCGTGGTATCAAATGTCTTTCAGAATACCAGTACTGCGTTTTTATTATTATTTATATTCAACATTTATGCTGGAAAGCATTTATGCTGGCTTTGGGCTCGCGTATGTTTTTTTATGTAAGTTTTTTATTAGATGGTTAATATAGATTGTAATTTACTTTGAGGTGGTCCAGTGTGAATCACTTAAAAAAAAAAAATTTTTTTTTCATTTAGGTATTAAATATAAGAAACCTCGGTCAAAGTACATAAAGTGCACATCATCATCATCATGATGATTCCGTGCTTCGGAAGGCACGTATAATGCCAGCCGCCAAGTGGCGGCCGTCAAATAAACCATGTCAGAGGCCCTTGAGGCGGTTTAGGAACTCTGATACTAGGGTGTGTGGGGTCGTTAGACCTTACTGCCCACACGATAAGAAGAAGGTCGTCATCATCGTCGTCGTAATATCAGTTGAAAGACATCCCTCCTTTTCCAAGCCCACACCTCTATTGCTTTTTTTAGAGTCATAAGACTCTTACTGACTAAAACCCATTCGTGTTCCTCCAAAAGTCCTTTGCGTTCCAGGGGCCGCGGTGACTCTTTTGTACAAATTCCGCAACCTGGCAGAAACCTTTCCCCGTGCGTCTCGCCAAATCGACTGAATATATGCCTCACAACCAGCACAATTTTACAGCAATCATCAGGTCATCAATTGTCCTTATGTGAAGTTATTCCGATGCTGCGTCTTCCTATACACCATTTTAGAGGGATTTGGTATACCGCATCCCTCTAAAATCTCTCTATAGAGAGTAAAGTCCCGCAAATCCCCATTGAAAGGGGAGGATCCTCCGACCAGACAGTTGTTGTGTCTGGCGGGCAACTGCCCGATTGTTGAGATTCGGGCTGATGTATATGTTCAAATCGCACGGTAAACTCTGCTTGCGCGATTCGCTTCCCGCACGGAACAAATGTTTGTACGGCCTACAGATAGTTGTTCCGAGTCTGGCTGTTTGTGTATGTGAATTTATATGTCTGTAAACGCACCCACGATACAGCAGAAATTCCTGGTGTGGGGCAACGGTTTTCTTAAAAAAAGTAACCTAAACGCGAAATTCTATAGCTACTTGGTGTGCAGAGGAAGTAATCCGGATTATTGGCACTGATTTATTATTTTTGACGATCCCAGAACATTATTCGTGTTTGAATCGAAACAAATTGAAGGATGTCTGTTTGTTGAATTGTAAAAAATACTACTTAGAAAGCAAGTGATGGTTCCGTTTATAATGTTCGTGTTCTTTTTAAATTATGTGAGTGGACAAGATTCAAAACAATGGACCTTCAAGAAATAAGGCTCTACAAGCCCGTTTGTTTTTTTTTATTGGCTATTAAAACTTTACGAAAAGAAATGCATGTTTAAAAAGTCTCAAGAAACAAAAAGTATCTCTGCCCAAACAATCACTGCAATAAATCAACTTTTTTCCACCCATCGCATCCCTAAAAAGTTATTAAGTACCAATTGTAGAAACATTTGAATTTAGCACGGGAACAATAGCCAAGTCTTTCTGTTCAACAAAGTGCAAACTCGTAAACGCGTTTTAAGGTTGTTTCCAAAGAACCCTAAAATGCCAAAAGGCGAGTTCAATTTATCTCTGTCAACCCTCCAGGGGCAGACACTGTGAAATCTCCACTCCATTAAAATGCTATACACCCTGTATATTGGACGCAACAAATACAAGATTAAACACAATTTTCTTCGATCATTAAGTGTCAGTCAAATTCAGATTGAGCGCACTTAAGGCGAGGGTTGACTTAATTTTTCAACGTTTTCTTTTTCTTTTCAATGTTTATTTTAGTAAATTATTTGTTGACTTTACCTGTTTTATTTTGTACTGCCGCTCCGCTCCGCTCCGCCCGCATGAATGTCAAAAATCATCCCAAGGGAACCAATTCCCGGGATAAAAAGTAACCTATATGTTATTTCAGACTATCATCTACCTCTGTGCTAAATTTCATCAAGATCCGTTCAACCGGTCTGACGTGATTGATTAACAATCGTCCTTCTTTCGCTTTTATAATATAAAAAGTATAGATATAGATTTTAATAACTACTAACTTATGCGAGCGGCTTCGCCCGGGTCAGTAATTTTGAAAAATATCCCACGGAAACGTATCTATTGCCAAGATAAAAAATACCTTTTGACCTAATCTGGGCCGTGGTTTACTCGTATTTCTACCGTTGAAGCGTGATGGATCAACTCACATACCTATAAATAAAGATTTAACATTATATTACAAGTAGAATTAGATAAAACAAGCTTTTGCGCGCGACTTCGCACGCGCATATTCTGTTTTTCCCGTTCCCGTACGACTTTCGGGAAATGTACCCAAGGAATCTACATGCCAAATTTCAGGTTTCTATAACCAGTAGTTTCACCCGTACGTTGTCTGTCAGCCACTCAGTAACGGAAGCGTTACATAAATTACTAGCTGACCCGGCAAACGTTGTATTGCCATACAAAAAAAATACCCTACCATCTATTCTCATACCTACCGAATATACACACAAAATTTCATGAAAATCGGTAGAGCCGTTTCGGAGGAGTTCGTTAACAAACACCGTGATCCGAGATTTTTATATATTACATATTGATTGCAACCACACACAGTTCACAACATATCAAGCCGGCGTCTGGCTTGATTTAAAAAACAATATTGCCAAAATGTAAAATTCTAATGTAACTTCAAAATGATTCGTGCAAACTCGTTAGTCGTAGCGTCCTTTAATTGCGGCAATGTTTGTATAACATGTCTTTGTGTAGGGTAACTCGTGACTTAAATAAACTTAAACCACAACTGAACTCTTAAATTTAAATGATTTAGTTAATTCAGATGAGTAATTTACTTGTATGTCGGAAATAAGTCAGTCAATTGAACAATCGGGACACCAACGCCATCTAGTGGCGTTCGACGGAGTCTAGGACTTTGTGCTCGACAGAGGTTGAGCTCAGTCTACTGGTGGCGGTCGAGCAGTGCAGACGTGCACACGTTTAGAAACCGCCGCGTGTTCCGAATACTTGTTCAGTGTACTTATTGTGTGAATATTGTAATTAAGACTTTCGAGTGTGAATAATAATTTGATTTAAAAGCAAACGGTGTTTCTATTACGCAATAATCAACACTTTCCATACTACGCCCACTGAAGTTCCAATATCCTGGCTGTAACTTGGAGAGTTGTGTCTTCGCTGAAATGTAAATTTTATGTATAAAAACGAATGGGTTTGCATTATTTTTCTCTTTATTCGTATAAAGGGGCTTTTACGCATAGCGAATGCCAGTCCCATCGTATCCTTAACATTATTTTACTATCACAAGATGTGAGCCATGAATTGGAACAAACCCTCTGCATGGTCGCCATTTGGTTGGGATAGAATTGTGTGGAACATGCCTAGGCACATCAGTTCTTCAAATTCAGGGACCCTACTAAATTATTTCTACGAGACTCATAGTGGACACATTCCATCAATAAATGTTGTAGGTCTTCGACAACTCCACATTCCTCACAATTGGGTAAACGCATTTTTTTAAGAACACGACTACTCTAAACAAGTTTTTCCCGTGCAATGCTCTTATAAACTCTTGTTGCCTATTCTATAAAACCGAGAATGAAAATTAGCCATATCACTCAGCGATAGTGAAGCTGTATCTATCAGTGCTGGAATTTTAATCGCACGCTGGATCATTGTTGTCCGAAATAATAATTTGTTCTTTGTTGTAATTAATAATAATTAACAAAGAATACAACAATATTCTTTATCAATTATTATATTTTTAGCAATATTTAAATATCTTCTTTTGCAAACAAAAATAATTAAATTTGGATTTTAAGTATTGTCGTACTTTAAATTGAACGAAGTTTACTAACAATCACTACAGTAATAAATATTTACTAATTTTGAAGTTATTTTGACGTGCAAAACCTTAAATTGTTTTTTCTATTTCAGCAAGTCAAAAATATGTCGCTACGCAAATTACCGGCAGTCTAAAATATCGAATTTTATTACAAGTATATGAAAAGTCTCGCAAATTAAAGCAAGATTCAAGAAAGTCTCTCTCAGTTCTTTTCAAATCGCTAACGAGTCGTTAACCTTGTTACTAAGAAAATAAAGTTTCCAGTTTATTTAATATTGCTTATTTAAATATTATTTTCTCGAGACGACTTGTAAATTTCGTCTAATTTATTTAATTCAACTACTTCAAATGTCTTTTTTACTTTTTTGCTTGTTTTAAGTTTTCACATTTTTTTCTTTTGAGGAATATAAATTAAAATGGCTTAGTCTAGTCTAAGTTCTCCAAAATGAAAACCTGACTACCTATAAAAGATGTAATTTTTGGAACGTACCCAATGCCATACCCACCATAAAATAACAGTGACAGTAGGAATTAACTACTTATTCAATTCCTACCACTTTCTTTCCGAGTACAAGTACAAAGAATACGGCTATTTTGCAGTTTGGCGTAGGGGGTTCGGTCAATACGTTTATAATCTGGTGTTTAAAAAGTTGAGCCGCTACTGTTCTCAAATACTCAACTTCATCATTATCAGCCATATTACTTGTACGCGGTCGCTAGTCCAGATTCTTTTGGACACATCAACCATCTGTTCTGAGTACAAGCCACTTATACTTGAAAATTCTTTGGGCTATATCGGCAACCTTGGTTTTCCGTCTTTTCAGTTCCAATCCAATCACGTAAGGAAAGCCCTTTGATTGACTTCAAGCCTTCTGATGTCATCATTATCTATACGCACTGAGACACTATATGCTGCCTATGTCTCCCCCAAACGTCGCCATATCAACCGCTGTATGCTTCTTGCTTGCAACGAACCCCACGACCTTCAGTCGCTTATCGATCTATCTTGTGATACAATAACATGGTTGATGTGTTTGAAAGAATCTGGACTGGAGACAGCGCGGTCGCCAGACTTGCCGGTTTTTTTTTATTGTTGGTTTTTTTTTATAATGATGAAGTTGAGTATTTGAGAACAATGACAAAAAGTTGAGCCGCTACTAGGCTCAATTTTTTGTCTTTGTATCTTATTTATTAAAAAATATTTCTTAAACAATTTCCTCATTTAAAAACTAGCCGAGGCCGAATTTAGAACAAGCGTGGTCAATTTAATACCCACTTATTCATTACTAAACGAAATAAGGAGAGAACAAACAAACTGCACCGCTTTGTTCCCGAGAGAGAATTTTGTACGTAGTTACGTAGCCATGCGTGAAGTGAAAGGGGTTAAGTGAGAAAAGCTTATTTTCTATTTGGAACAAAACGGTTGGTTTCCAGATAATGTTTATTCTTACAAAAAGAGAGTTTTGTATATTTTGGAAATAGTATTATGATATAGTAAGTCAAATGATAAGTAACGTAGGCTTTTAGGATTCCGTACCCGAAGGGTAACAAACGGAACCCTATTAATAAGTCCCGTGACCTTCCGTCCGTACATCCGTTTGTCTGCGCTGCGGGCTGTTTTTCATGAAATAACAAAAATTGCAATAAAAATAAAATAAAATTAAAAGATAAAGGGGTCCCATACTATAAACGGTGCGCGAATCAAGTTATTCAAAAAAAGCAACTAAAGTGCTTTTACGAAAACATACCGGACAAGTTTATTTTTTAGCACGTCTTTTTTACATATTTGATTATTTATTTCATTCCACAAATTCTATGCCATACAATCATAATTAATTGCAACTTTCATCACTTCACTCAAAATCGACCAAATATGAGTTACCCACGTTTTAGTAAGTGCACGACCGTATAATACAGGAGGTTGCAGTCTGAGGCGAGGCTGAATTTACTGCCAACACTAATATATTTTCAAACCATTAACGATATTATTTTATGCATAAGGAGAATGGCAGAGATAATTAAGATTTCATTGTTTATTATCTAACAAAAATTTTCTCTCTTAGGCACTTATTTCACCGCCGGCGGGGAAACGAGTAGCTATCGAATATTTGCTCTCTGAGGAATGGGACAAAAGATATAAATCTTGTGTGAGGAAAAGAGACACATACATTCATAGTTGATAGCTGGCTGTTCACACTGTCGGCGAGCGTCTCTTACCTCTAGTTGCTCGCAGCGACAAAAGCTATCAAAGGTAGCACTCGCTCAGCGGCTCGGCGATTCTCGCTTGGCGGTCAGAGCTCACCAAACAGCGGTAATTTCTACATATAGTGCTGGCCGTAGCGAGTATTGCGAGTAAAAGCCCGTCGCACAAAAGCACTCGCTGAAAGCCGAGCGTCAAAACTATCGAAACTTTTCACTAGCTACTCGCTGCTCGTCAACTCGTTTCGAGTTTGAAGCTTTACTCGCTACTCGCTGATCGCCGGCGGTAAGTCAAGTGCCTAAATATAGAAGTTCTGGGATTTTAAATTATTCGTAACTTAAGAAATATTTGGAAGTTTGATGTTTTTTTCTCCATGTAACAAAAAAAAAACAAAATGGGTACCTACCTAGCCTATATTGGGGAGGCCTTTGCAGGATGATTATGAGACCAACGCATTCTCGCATCTCTCGAGCGTAACCATAATCTAGTACCAGTAACCAGTAACCATTAACTAGTTAGAAATAATCTTACCATATTATTTTGATCTGAAAGCCAACGCTATTAATTTTTAAACAAAATTTTCATTTGCATCTCAGTGGCAATCTATAAAAAACTGACCAAATGCGAGTCGGACTTGCGTGCAAAGGGTTCCGAACGATTTTTTTTTAGCATGTTATTTTAGCACTACACATACTCTAATAGATTTTCTTGTAATCTTTAGGTAAAGATCTATTATCTCCATTTTTTTCAAAATTGTAGGCTCAGTAGTTTCGGAGATAAGGGGGGAATGGTTATTTTTCGTCTAATTTCTTGAATAACTTCAAAACCATTTATTTTAAAATTATGAAAAAAATATTATTAAAACCCGCACAGTAAGCCCTTTCATTTGATATGTCACACAATATTGTTTAAAAAACTTTTTTTTTTAATTTTCTAGTTTGACCCCGTAAAAATAAAAATTTAATGATTTACGTAACGCGTCCTTGTTTAGGTTACAGAAGTCCATATGTGTACCAAATTTCAACAGAATCGGTCCAGTGGATCCGGAGAAAACTGGCTGTGACAGACGGACAGACAGACAGACACCCGAGTGATCCTATAGATAAGAGTTCCGTTTTTTTTTCGGAACCCTTAAAAGTAGGGAAACGTTTGCGTTCACAATTCGGTTGCAATCTGTAAAAAACACCTCCAAATTCCCTACATTTTGATAGATTGCGACAACTGTGAATGCGAACGTAACAAAAAAAAATAGTAATATTGGCACTTTGATTTCTCTGATATAAAAGTCTGCACCAGAAAAAGATATAGTTTGCTGCATTTCCACCAGATGTGCAAGGATGCGTAGCGAGGAATGTGTTTGTTAAGAACCAATAAAATAAAATCACTTCATTTATCTAGACTGGCTCGACACAAGCGATTCTATTGGTTGTTAACAAAAACATCTAGAACACAACAAACAACAACAACATAATAAAGAGTATTCTATTCTATTCTCTCGTTACGCATCCACGTTCATCTTGGCCTCTAGTGAAACACAGCCTATGTGTCAACTTAAAACCAATAAAAAAAAACATAGCACAACACTGTCCACCTACACTTTTAAAACCAGCAACTTATTCCAAAGAGACTACATAAATAACAGAAAAAAAAAAACTTTCGAATGCAATGAACGCGGTACATTATCTAAAACAAACGGCCAACGTTTTCAGCCAGTTGAAAAGTTTTAAGCAAGGAAACATCTGTTGGGTATAATTAATTAGAAGTCTACTTGCACCGTCTTCGTTAACAGCTTGCAGTTTGTACGTACTGAAAATTTCGCGTATGTTTTTACTATTGGGTGGGGTAAAAGATTTTTGTAATTAATATGTAGTCTATTCGCGGGAGCATGGAAATAAAACCCCTGTCAAAAATTAAAGGGTTTTAAACTTTTTCCAGCGATATAAACGCAAAAGATAGCATTGATAGATGCAGTATAATCGCGATGCTGTCGCTGGTTACGTGGGCTGTATAGCGTAAGCCATAGCCCACGTTAACAGGATTCTGCATATTATTATTATTTTATTAGCATATTATCATCAATTTGCCGTTGATGTGTTTGATAAAACCGCATTTCGTCAACTTTCGTAAAGTTTAAATAACCACATTTAAGTTTACTTTAAAAAGATCAATTCTGTGAAAAACAATTTTAAATTTCCACTATACTTAATAGTCGATTAAATGTTTAAAAAAATTAATGCAAGAGCGTAATTCGTTTAAACATCTTTGAGAGACACAAATTACACTCTAAAGTCACAAAATCTATTGAAATTTCAGCGTTTAATATAAAACAAATTAAAGAAATTTTTTTTTTCAAGAAGATAATAGCGATTTAATTACGTGACTACGTATCAGCTGATAATGTCAATTTTTCAAAATGTCGATTTCTCACAATGACAAATTCGCTTAATGACAACTCCACGTAGTTTTTACTTTAACAAGATAATTTGAATATGGTATTACTTCTTCTTGTTCCAATAGGTCAAATGTCCAACCAATAAATAGGACATAGACATAAAGCCTTGGATAGTTCTGTCATTTCTTTGCCCATTGGTGAACGAAGACCTTCCTCATACTTTCCCGGTTCTTTTTATCTTTAACCTTCGCCAGCCAATCTATCAAAAAGTCAAATAGCCACATTTGAGTTAAATCCTGCGTGTGTAGATGAAATAATGACCCAAACTTATAACTCCAAAGGAGTGCCTTTATATATGTATAGGCACGTTCACGAGGAGGCTGTCCTCCTCATGAATGCAGCCATCATATACAAAACCAGTTTTCCAAATCCGATTGGCAGTTCCAAAGATTAGCGCGGTCAAACAAGCAAACAAACTCTTCAGCTTTATTATAATTACTATAGATTGATATTCTACCACTATCTACATCGGTAGATAAATAAAATACAAAAGGATATAAAAACAAAGCAAGCAGCAAACTAAAAGCTATCACTATCCCATTAATCTCGTTTTCCATTCCACTACAAATTATATGAAAGTGCAGTCGTAAATTCAATTTTAAAAGTGAATAAATGTTTAGTATTCGGATTATAATTCTTAGCGAGGCTCATTTGGCATGTTAATTGAAAAAAGTCGAGTCTGATAATCCGTCGTGGTGCATTGCGGTGCTGGTTCTAGCTGTTGCTATTATGAGGAACGATATTTAGTTTTCTTTTGTTTTTATTGTTTGTATTTCCTTGTTTATGTTTGTCTTTCTCTCTCTCTCCTTTGTAGGCTTTGCATACAGACAAAGCCATACTTTGCGCGTGACTCCTATCAGCGATAACTATTCTCGAAGAAGTCCACAAGATTCGGGATTGAACACGTGATTTTTCTCTCGCAACTATCAATCCTATCCTAATATATAAAATTCTTCCGTTACTGACTGATTGAGTGACTGACAGACAACGCACAGCCGAAACTACTGGTCGTAGAAAGCTGAAATTTGGCATGTTGCTTCGTTACACTCCGTAGGGGTACACTAAGAGAGGATTTCCCGAAATTCTTACGGAAACGAGAAAAAACGGGACGTGCGATGTCGCGGGCTAAAGCTAGTCTTTACAGAGAAGCTATAAGCTCGGCTATATAGCTAGTCTGTGAAAACTTTTAATTGGCCTTATTTTTGTTACTCTCTCTTGTGTGAAAATGTTTAGCTTTAAGTTTACCAAAAACTGTAAAATAAAATAAAATTAATAAATAAATACTAATATTACAAAGCTAAAGAGTTTGTTTGTTTGGTTGAACACGATAATCTCAGGAACTGCTAGTTCAAATTGAAAATTTCTTTTAGTTTTGGATAGTCCATTTATTGAGGAAGGCTAATAGGCTATTTAACATCACATTACGACCAATAAGAGCTGAGCATTAAAGAAAAATGTGACGCAGACGAAGTTGCGCGGGTCAGCTTGTCTTAAATATTGTGAACTTTTTGGCAATCGTTTTATACAGAAAGCCTACAAATTTGTCGCTTGGTCCAGGCTTTCCCTTTGTTTCTTGTCGTGAAAATGATCTAGATTTTACTTTAATTAATAAGACGGATAGGCTGCGCAGATCTTTTTTATATACCATTTGTATCCTTGTATTACTTTAAATATTTTTAAATGGGTCTATAAAAATAGAATTTTTTCCAACGTATAAAGATCATACTACGACACGCTCCTTTAATTTTTGTTCCTTTGCCCAAATATACAGGGTTATTTATTAAACACTAATAACCTCTTAGGGAGTGAATGTATACATGATTATAAATAACTAACTTCTGCCAGTGGCTTCGCCCGCGTGGTCCCTAGGGAACATACTCCCGAGATAAAAAGTAGCTTATGTCCTTTCTCAGGCTCTAGACTATCTCTGTGCCAATTTAAATCTGTCTACTGAACAGATTTAAATTGGCGTGAAAGCGCGACAGACAGACAGATAGAGTTACTTTCGCATTTATAATATTAGTAAGGATTTTTACTTTGACCTGAAAACTCGAAAAAAATAATCAGCTGTTTCATAACACCCGCACATAACCCCGTTTACATTCCAAAATCCGTCCGTAACGTTTCAATATCGTCCACTGTAATAACCACTTTCCCTGCAGTCAGCAGGATTTGTGAATAAGCCACCGCTCACCCTGTTCTATTTGTTGCCAGTGGTTGCCAGATAACCTTGTCGCCGGCTAACTAGCGCATTTCATACATAACCGAGTTTACATTCCAAAATCCGTCCGTAACGTTTCAATATCGTCCACTGTAATAACCACTTTCCATGCAGTCAGCAGGATTTGTGAATAAGCCACCGCTCACCCTGTTCTATTTGTTGCCAGTGGTTGCCAGATACCCACCCTTGTCGCTGGCTAACTAGTGCATTTCATACATAACCGAGTTTGCAATCCAAAATCCGTACGTAACGTTTCAATATCGTCCAATGTGATAACCACTTTCCCTGCAGTCAGCAGGATTTGTGAATAAGCCACCGCTCACCCTGTTCTATTTGTTGCAAGTGGTTGCCAGATACCCTTGTTGCCGGCTAACTAGCGCATTTCATACATAACTGAGTTTACATTCCAAAATCCGTCCGTAACGTTTCAATATCGTCCACTGTAATAACCACTTTCCCTGCAGTCAGCAGGATTTGTGAATAAGCCACCGCTCACCCTGTTCTATTTGTTGCCAGTGGTTGCCAGATACCCTTGTTGCCGGCTAACTAGCGCATTTCGGCTTTATTAAAATTAAAAATACATCGTTTCTTCACAAAAATTACTCCACATTTTTCGACATCAGATTTCGTGCCATTTTTATAGCATCTTTGCAGTAGAAGTTTATTTTGTCATTAAATAAATTTTATATATTTTTTTGTAGGAGTTGGTAGTCTAGAATTTAATTTGGATGGCAATAATTATGCTAGTCCTAATTGTAATTGTAATTTAAATATTTCAATTTAATTCATATCTCTATTTTTTTACAATTTACTAGCTGACTCGGCAAACGTTTTTTGCTGTACACAAAAAAAATATATATAGGTACCCTACGACCTATTCTCAGACCTCTGTACACAGAAAATTTCATAAAAATCGGTCAAGCTGTTTGGGAGGAGTTCGATAGCAAATACCGTGACACGAGGTCAGGTGTGCGTCTCATAGCTATGATTTTTCTAGCAGGCGCACGCCAAAAAAGCTACGCCAATAGATGGCACCACAGCGACCGGTCCGCCGTCGCGGACCGAGGTGTGCCACCGCGGTCAGGGGGCTTCGCCCCGACACCGCTTGCCGCGCTCTCTTGCGGGGACGCAGCAAACTCTACACTCGTTGACACGAGATCTCAAAAACAATATCAGCTGTTTCATACATTTTCATTGGCTAATTATTGCATTTTGTATGAAACAGCTGATATTTTTTTTGAGATTTCGGGGTTTTCACAAAGTAAAAGTTGTTTATAATCATGTGTACTTTCACTGCCTAAGAGGTTGTTGGTGTTTTACAAATAACCCTGTATATTAGATTTATAAAAATTGGCTGGAAAACAAATGCGCCCATGCTGTGAGCGCAATGTGATTTCTTGTTGACAAAAATAATGTCTTAACACAATATTTTCTCATCTTTTTAAGGGATGTATTTCCAAAGAGCCGTTTTAAAGCTCAGTTGTATTTCACCTTTTCAAGCGTATAGATAGACCCAGAGCTGTAGAGGCTGTGTATCTACCAGTAAATTAATAAATTTAAAATTTATATCCACCTAGCATTTTCCTAACTATTTTGGGTTCGGCTTCCAATCAAACCGGATTTAGCGGATTTCTGTGTTTTACGTAGAATGGCTGCCTACCAGACCTCCACAACCCATTAACTGGGTAACACGGTACTTCTTGGCAAGACTGGAGTCAGATTTACGGGCTTCTGACAATCCGTAACGACTGCCAAAGATCTACAAAAGACAGCCGGGACCAACGGCTTAACGTGCTTTCCGAGGCATGGAAGAAACTCCGTATGTTAAGATGGTCGCCCATCCACAGACCAACCTTGGCAAGCGTTGCTTAACCTTAAAGAACGACCCGTGCTGCTGTTATTATTTAGCCACGAGCTTCAAAATTGATATGACGTAGATAATTTACTCATTGATTGATCGCAAGTGCGACTGAAGTTTGTTCTAGTAACAAATCTCCGTTGAGATTGAAATTCGGTCGCGAGGATTATTACCGGTGTAAGCGACCAAAATTTCAATATTGTAGCTAACTTAACTACTTATACAACGTGTTGATTTGCATCCTAGTCAAATTCAAGGACGTAATTATGCGTAATTAAGCGTGCGTATTTTTTGTTTTGCGAATCTCCGTACATCGTTGAGACGTACCTACGAAGTGCAAGATGACGGACAATTATTATTCAAATGTCGAGATGGTGGAGATGGTCCGCCTGTATGCCATCAGTGGAGACAGCCTACGTGGAGCCAACCGGATATTCACGGAAATGTTTCCCGATCGGGAACCCCCATCACAGAGCGTCATGCTGGCTGCTACGCAGGGACTGTGGGATCATCGGCAGTTTGACGTTTGCCGCGAGCATGAGCATGCCGGGCATGCTCATGCTCGCGGCAGCGTAGGCCTGCCTGTCGCCTTGCAGGAAGACATCCTGGAATACTTCCAGCGAGACCCACGGGCAAGCACGCGGGAGGCTGGTCAACACTTAGGAGTGCACCACACCACAGTGTGGCGCCTACTGAAACGTGAACTTCAACACCCGTTCCACTACCGCAAGGCACAACCTCTACTTCCAGCAGGATGGCGCTCCCTCTCACTATGGTCGGCAAGTACGCGAGTACTTGACCGAAAAGTTGGTGACCACTCGATCGGTCGCGGAGGACCTGTGGCCTGGCCTCCGCGTTCTCCAGACCTGAAGCCTGTAGACTTTTATTTGTGGGGAGACGTTAAAAGTGACAAGTGTAACAGAATTACATGCAAGGATCATTAGTGCTTTCGACACTTTAAAAACGAATGTGTTAGTGTTACGTAAGCTGAAGGAAAACCAGCTACGTTGTGCTCGATTGTGCGAAGAGTGTGATGGTGGCAACTTTGAACAATACCTCCGGTTAACTTAAGTAGGTAATTTATTTATTTGTACATTTTGTAAATACGTTGTAAGCTTAATCAATTTTATTAGTGTAAATAAGTTGCATTCAAATTTTATTTTTAACTACGCCAATAATACCTAAGAGTCGAAAATATCACCACGTACTTTCACTTAACTAGCACGTCTTTCCATTTCCATCAAACGTAGAAAACATTTTTAGACTTAGTAGATCGCTACACTAACTAAGGCATTCTTGCCAGTCCTAAGCCCGTTAAGTAGGAAGGAAATCCACAAATAAAAACAAAATCACTACGAAAAGCAAAACTAACATTTTATTAATCATCTGACAACAGGTCAGTGAACTTTTCTTTGGCGCACTAGTATTACTGTCATTAGTAAGATTTCCGTATTCCAATGATGCTCAAAGATGAGTTAATTATCAAGCGAAATTTATGACAATAATGTAGGTGATTTTCGAAATAAAATTAGGTAAAATTACTGCTACCGGTCATTGATCGGTCGCGCTTGCGCGCGCTAGCATTTCGTAGGTAAGACGTCGACACTCACGCACACAGCTGCGTTGTCGCTGTGTGCGTAGTCGGGTAATTATGTTTTAATGGTATTGAATTAAGGGCTTAATTCTGAAATACTGTTAAATTTCAACAACAAAAAAAAGCAGCGCTTATTAGTTATTGCCCGCTACCGTACTTTCGATTGATTATTTATGTCTTTTATGACAACCTCCTGAAATTTGACGAGGATGCAAAACAACACGTTGTATATTTAATCCGTAAAGAATACCTTCGTATACAATAAATATTCTTTACGCCACAAATGTACAGAAGCGGAATTAACAATCAACCTCTGGGTGAGATGCTACGAAAAATAGTCACTACTTCAATTACAGTAACAAAAAAAACGTTTTTTTCCAAAAAAATAACCGAATTCCAAAAACAAAACACTACAAAGTATAAAATAACTTTAATTTAGGAAGTCGTTGTTTTTGGTTATTTTGTTTTTGACACCGACTTCCGAAATTAAGGTTATTTTATTCTTTGTAGTGTTTTTTTTTGGAAATCGGTTATACTACCTGTAACAAAAATAAACGCAACACCTCTTAAGGGGTCATTGAACTCATCATTATGAACAATTTTCACTATGGGACCAAAACTGAAATCGCGAAAAGAAAATCAACTCCCCCATTCATTTATATGCGCACAATTCGACAAAATATACTGAACAGCTGATTTAAGTTTTTTATTTTTCACTTTTAAGTGGTAATACTTGGACGACGTCTTCTCATAAAATAAAAACTACTGAACCAAACTGAATCAAATTTTTACAGGACCAAATGGCAAGTGTACTGCATCGAACTAAAAAAGAATCATAGAAATCGGATCAGAAACCTCGGAGTAATCGGTGTACATACATAAAAAAATACCCACCGAATTGAGAACCACCTCTTTTTTTGGAAGTCGGTTACAAAACAGATGAAATCAATAGCCCAACAACATCAGAAGCAACCGGAAGACAAATAGCAACGTGCCCACGACTCGCATTACTACTGAATCCGAATGGCTTTTTATTTGAGATCTGCAAATCTCGTCTTAACCCAGTTTTGGCTGTTCCTTGCGATGTTAAGGATTCAGTTGCATTGTGTGTTTGTGCTTCATTAATTTTGTATGGTTATAATCAATGTGTCGTGTGTATATAGCTAGTTATTTTCTTTGAATTAACTTTAAACTTTTTAACTTTCAGAAATAGTTTTGTTTCAAGAAAGACATTTTAATTATTAATCATCATCTTCGTGCGGCGGTGGCGCTGTCTTCTACCTCTGATCCGTGACCCAAAGTAACCCTTCATAGCAATTTCATCTTCCTCGCAATCCATTTGTACTCTTATTATTGTTAATCAATCAGTAATTTATTCTACTGTCATTTTGCAAAGTTTGATAATGAGTTAACTGATATACACTCGAAAAATACCTGTCTACCCTTACTTTGAATAAATAACCTGATAGGTAAAGAAGGCAATAGATACACAATCTACGAGTACAAAAATGGTGAAATCTCATTCAGCTATTTTTGACAAAAAATTATAATAATAATAATTTAAATATATTTCGCTATAGGTATATGCGTCAAAAGGAGTGTATATGCATGCGAAGATTTTGGGTCAGCACTGTATATTTACAGACGAATATGGAATTATAGCGACACATGAATACGCCATGATTTATGGAATGCATGACGGGGACGATATTGCATTGCCCTCGCGAAGTTCGCGCTGATTTGTATGTATGGAAGAGCCCGACGCGATTGCTTGCGGTCCGCAGTCCCTCAAGTTGGATGGTGACCGGTGTACACTTCGTCCTGAAACGCTATCATTTCTATGCAGAAACGGTCACCCAATGCGATCCTTGGGCTCAAAATAAAATTACGTTCTATATAAGTGATAACCATTATTTAAAGTTCGATATGATGAAGCACGTCATACTTAGCCAGCGCTTTTTAATTCCATACATTCACTATTAAACAATCGTTGCGCTAGTCTTGTAGAATTTCACTTGTCTATGGCATAATTCTCTTTATTCACTTCCTTTATATACATATCGTTTTTCACACACTCAACCTATTACATTCCCTTTCTTTTTTTTCTATTGATAGGCATACGTTTGACCACTATCTCACCTGATGGTAAGTGATGATGCGGTCGAAGATGGATAACGTTTGCCTAGGAGTAACCTATTCACTCTTGTCTTAAAGACTGGCTAGCTACAAGCTATCTGGAAACACAAACCATTCATTCATTCTATCTCGCCATATCATGTCATTTTTCCCACAGTCAACCTTTTATTTCAAACCTGTTATGCTTTCGCGAAACTCTTTGATCTGAAACATCAACCCAAACCGACACTTTATCTATTGTTACCGGTAAACATAATACCTCTAACAACAAAAATGTCACCCATATCACAAGTGGGTGTTTAACATTTTCTTTTATTATTTATATCGCTTAGCAGTAAGCAATCCTAATACCATTATCTCATAGAAGCCGTCCCTAAGTAATTGACCTTTGTCTTTTTTCTTTTACTTTATTGTCAGACACTAGTATCGTCCGTACAAAAGGAATTGTAGGAAAGTTCCTGTCATTCATAACTGTCAGCGCGTATGATATTTTATTTCTTGGCACCTTAATATCTTTTACAATCTTTGTAAAAGATCCACGATACATGAAGCATAACGTTTAGCCTAGCTTCATGCCCCAACGAGCAATTTCACGGACAATTTCATGAGATAAATTCTGAAAACGCTATTTTTAAATTTTGCTACCTTATTTGCTTCTTCCAGATTTTGCCTCGGAGCACTATTTTAGGTTTTGACGGCATCCGTTTCAGTGTTGTGTGTGATTTATTTTATATTTGCGTCTATTTATAATGCAAGATTAAATTTTATTACGTGCTCTTAAAATGTTGTTTGCTTTTTACATTATTTTTATAGCATGTTTTAGTATGTCTGGATAAGATCTTCTAAAGGGGTCATTGTACTCATCATTATGAACAAATTTTACTATGGGACCAATCCAGAAACCGCGAAAAAAAAATCAGCTGTTCAGTACATTTTGTCGAGTTATGCGCACATGGGGAAGTCGATTTTTTTTCGCGATCTCAGTGTTAGTCCCATAGTGAAAGTTGTTCATAATGATGAGTTCAGTAACCCCTTAAGAGGTATTGCGTTTATCATCTTACAGGTTGTATAATGTAACTTCATATTAATTGTAACTGACTTGGTAAATAACGCCTACCCAGCGACTGGTGGACGGGATTCCATAATTACTGGAGCTAATTTTGACAAACGTAGTTTCAACGAGTCCGCATACGAAATTTTACAATAGTTATTTCGTTTATTTATTTTTCTGTACATAAAGATTACATTTTTAAATATATCTTAAAAAAATATTAACAAATACATTTAAAAATATAAAAAATAGTAGTCCGCCGGTGTCGGGAGCAGAGTCCAAGCTACCGGTGGTTAGGGCTCCAGAGAAAGGAACCTCCTCACAATACGAGCCGTATCGAGGAGTACTGCCTTCTGTATCAGACCCTTTACCCAACCGCGTAACGCCAGCTTCGACAGATGGTCGTCCAATAGTTATTATTATTGACAGGATTGGGATTGACACAGTTATTCGACTTGATTTTTTCTAATTCGCGTTCCGTATTGGCTAACTTCGTTTCGTTGCATGATGATTTTATGGCCAGCATAGAAACGATGGCCGTGACACGCTGTGTCATATCCAAGATGGCAGATTTATTTGCAACGTTAATGCGAGAGCCCTGATCATTGACTAAGACGTTAATTTTTGACAGGTAGGCTGACGCCTCGGAAACTAAGTCGCGGGAGTCGGTATTGCTCACATTACTGATATTTGAAATCGGCGAGGATTTTTCCACGGTTTCGAAAGTTTGATGAACCCGTTTTGACCTATCATCGGGCGAAATGTATGATGGAGACATTTCGCTGCACAAGCGTTTCGAATTAGCGGAGGTCGCCACGGGCGACCTTTGGGTTTTTGTATTTCGACGAAATATATCTCCGCCACGATCTGGAGGGTCATCATTTGTTGACATCATGAATTACGTTATAACAACACGGATGAATTATAAAAAACAAAAAAACTAAACAAATAGATAACGATCGATTAAGTTATTCCGCGTTACCCACACCCAAGAAAAATAAATGCACTTACCGAAGGCTGGAGAAATTGACTAATTGCCAGTAAATAAATAAACAGACACCTTGAAAAACTTACAAAACACGCATTTACTACACTATAGCACCGCTAGGAATAATTCACAAGCCTTAAAATTAACACACAACGCGAATTCCGAATTTACAATACCGAGCGATATAATAAACACCGCAGTGCGCGCGAGTGGAGAGGGAAGATATTATATGAATGTGTAATTTCCCCACTACGCTCGATTTAAAGCGACTTTTCATTCAAATGTTATTCAACACTTGTTTGTTCATCCCGTCCCAAATCCCCATCGAATTCAAAACAATCAATACAGTAATGAGATCCAGAAATAACTTGAAACAAACACTATTGTATTTAATTCTGCCACAGAATAAATAGGGATAGAAGGTAAACTCCATACAATGAGCGAAAATGCACGCACACATAGAACAATCACACGACTGTCATTTAATGACAAGACGGTCTATCCTAAGTCGATCTCAAACAAATTTTGGTTCCTTTTTTTTTAGTGAATTCTATTTACTATACAACATCTGAGCTTCACAACCCAGTAACTGGGTTACCCGACTGCCAACAAGACTGGTGTCACCGCCACACCAGTCTTGTTGGCTGAAACAGAGAGTTCAAAGACCTACAAATGATAGCCAGGACCAACAGCTCAAAGTGCTTTCCGAGGCACGGAGGAATCGCGGTTACCTAGGTATCGGTTATCTCGGTTAGGTATGTTAGGACGGTCAGCCATCCACGGACCAACCACAGCAAGAAGCTGCTTAACCAGCTTCTCCCCTTTTTAGGGTTCCGAACAAAAAACGGAACCGTTACTCGGGTGTCTGTCTGTCCCTCTGTCACAGCCAGTTTTCTCCGGATCCACTGGACCGATTCTGTTGAAATTTGATACACATATGGACTTCTGTGACCCAAACACGGATGCGTTACGTAAATTATATTTTTTTAGTATGGGGGTCACAGTTGGCGGTCAAACAAGAAAATTAAAAAAAATATTTTTTGAATAATATCGTATGACATATCAAATGAAAGGGCTTACTGGCTTATTTGACGAAACATGACCATTCCCCCCCTCTTATCTACGAAAATTCTGAGCCTAAAATTTTGAAAAAAATGGAGATAATAGATATTTACCTATAGATTACAGGAAAACCTATAAGAAGTCTGTATTATTAAAATAACTGTTAAAAAAATAAAATTCGTTCGGAACCCTCTGCACGCGAGTCCAACTCGCACTTGGCCAGTTTTTTTAGGATTCCGTACCCGGCCAAAGGGTAACCAACGGAACCAAATTACTACGCCTCCGCTGTCCGTCCCTCCGTTATTTCTATTTCCACTATAAAAACAAATGAAAAAAACTAAAATTAAAGGGGGCTTCCATACAAGAAACTTATTTTTCTGTTTAGTGAATTTAGTGTGCGGAACCCTTTGTGTGAGAGTCTAACTCGTACTTGGCCGGTCTTTTTTTCACTTGGTTTATAAAGCCGGTCTTCTGTATGTATTTTCTCTATGGTTCAGTCGATAGATCTATTTAATTAGAGCAATCTCGTCGGGCCGGTCCTAATCACTCACTAGCCAAGACAATTTATTTGGAACAAATTTTGCCACATACGCTATTATCGTTAATCTTACAGACCTGAATTGAATTTCCTTTAGTTCTTTGAAGTACGAACTTTATTGAATCGTGTCTCCTTTGATATAAGATCTAACGTTTAGAACCTAGACTAGATTATTGGATATTATAATCTTAGAATACTTACCTATACAATATTTCCTTTGAGCTATTATATAAGATAGGTAGGTAGTTCTCAAGTAGAAACTTTGGTGATTTGTTTGCAGTAACCTCTAAGTAATCCTTACTAATATTAAAATGCGAAAGTAACTCTGTCTGTCTGTCTGTCGCGCTTTCAGGCCAAAACTTCTGAACCGATTTAAATGAAATTTGGTACACAGAAAGTCTAGAGCTTGAGAAAGACCACGCGGGCGAAGCCGCTGGCAGAAGCTAGTTTCGAAATAAGTGGTTGCTACTAGGGATAACTGTAAGCCTATAAGTACGTATAAGAGCACTAGCTTTTGCAAGTGGTTTCACCTGCGTGGAAGTCAAAAAATATATTTAATTGATTAATATTTTACACTTCAGTCTGCAGGAAATTAACCTACAGAAACGGAATACGTTCCGGGAAAAAGCACCCTATGTACTAAATAGATCACAGAATACTTTTTATCGATGTAACAGTATGAAGTCATCACAATCTTCTGAGCCTTTAGATTGAGATTGATGAACGAACATCCAAGCAGCCAAACACTCAAACATACAGACTTTCTTCATCATCATCATACCACCCGAAAGGCATCCACTGCTGGACATAGAACTGTCTCTCCCAAGTGTCGCCACAACAACCAGTCCTATGCATCTCACATCCATCGACTACCCGCGACCCTCACCAGGTCATCGGTCCACCTGTGGTAAGTCTTCCAACGCTGCGTCTTCCGGTACGCGGTCGCCACTCCAGAATTTTTCTGCCCATCGACCATCTGTTTTGCGAGCAATGTGCTCTGCCCACTGCCACTTCAGTCAGCAGACTTTCATCACAAATATAATATTGGTATCTCAAGTGAACTGAATCGGTTATTTTAATTGTATTTGATCATTCAGCTCAAACAAGATTCCACAGCAGCTTTTCTGATCAGAGGCATACTCAAAAATTGCCAACCTTCATTTTGTTTTTGCCAAAGATTTTCCCTACATAGCTGCATTTCCTTATCTACCTAATTTGCACCTTCCACTTAACAGCAAAGTAAACGAAATCTTTGATAACGGGATCTGCAAATGAGAATCAGCCCCAATGTTCGTAGAACGGTGTTAGAGGCTATCTGTGTACGAACAGTTGGTTGTGAAAACCGATATTCAGATTGGATACCTGGTAGGCTCGTTGCGTACAGGTATGCATGACTGACGAAGCGGAATTTGAAGAGTATGCATTTTGGTAGATATCAGTCACAATCTAGGCTTTTGTACAAGATTAATCCTCGTAGAAAGGTTTTGCCCGCTGCTTACCGCGCGTTAATGTATTTCGGAAAAGTTCTTCGTGTTCCAGAAAGTATAAAATGTTCATATCCCCCCCACGCCCCTAATAAGACATGTAAACGCCATCATGATTTCGTTTTTACCGAGAAACGCAGCTATGAAGGACGAATAGCAGTGTACGTTTTTCACAACGGATTCATGATGGAAAAACGTCATGGTCGGGTAATAAAAACCAATACCAATATGAGGCATAATTATGTATTTAATAGGCTCACCAGCAATTGTTACCGCTAAAAATAATTCAAAAGTACTTAGCTTAAAACTGCATGATGCAGTGTCACAATTTTTTAAAAGTTAGCACCACATGTGTCAAAATGATAATGTGCTTGTCTTGTGTTTTCTATAGTATCTGCAAAACTTGCAAATGCAACTCCTCCATTTGAATCTCGCTTTTTAATAACAAAACAAAAAAGAAACGAAATAATCACAAACATAGATATATTCAAAGGTTAATATAACCTGCTCCTGCTGTGTGAACTTTGTACATAGGGCGATATACTCGTACATAACAATTCCAACTTCTATTTAGCCGGTACCCACATTATCTTCTATCGTAAGACCTGTCTGATACACTCAGTGGAATATAACTGAAGGTTGCTCCAACACAGTCTAGTTGCTTAGTTCTCAGATAACCTGATACCATTTTGCTTTATCTTAAAAAGAATTCTTAATAGGAAACTGTTCAGAAAATCAGATGCATATCCTTTATCTTTGAAGATTAGAGAGTGGGTGGAATAGTATTAAAGTAGATTTTACTTTGTTAACCTGAGAAAAGGTTAAAGAAAACATGCTTTTGTTTGTTTATTTTTATGTATTAACTAACTTATTTCCTAGCTTTGGCTCTGGATTTTAAAAGGTTTATGCCTAAATTAAATATACCTGTTTACCGGTGATTTTTTTTGTCAATCTCGAAGCTCGTTATGGATAATTTATATATCGTACAGTTGCTTTTATTTCCTTCAACAAACTGTAACAGAATAAACGCAATACCTCTTAAGGGGTAATTGAACTCATCATTATGAACAACTTTCACAATGGGACCAACACTGAAATCGCGAAAAAAACATCAACTGTCCCATACATTTATGTGCGCATAACTCGACGAAACGTACTGAGCAGCTGATATTTTTTCGCGATTTTGGGATTGGTCCCATAGTAAAAGTTGTTCATAATAATGAGAACAATGACCCCTTAAGAGGTATTGCGTTTATTCTGTAATAAGTAATTTATCTATACTTAATATTATAAAGAAGAAAGAATTGTTTGCTTGTTTGTTTGAATTGAATAGGCTCCGAAACTACTGGGCGAATTTGAAAAATTATTTTAGCATTGGATAGCTACATTATCAGGGAGTAACATAGGCTATATATTATCTCCGTACTCCCACGGGAACGGGAATTACGCAGGTAAAACCGCTTGACGTCTACTAGTCTTTGATATTTTGACAACACAAGAGGCAGTATTCTTTTTCTTATCGTGCGGGCAGTAAGGTCTAACGACCCCCCACACCCTAGTGTCAAAAAGACACTCAAAAAAGTGAGTAGTGATTTTATAAGAAAGATGGCAGTACCAGGTGATTATATTCTGTCGAAATAGTTATTTACAGAATAGACTAGCTGGCCTTTCACGTTTTGATGGATGGAATTAGTGATTGTAGCAATGTAACATTTCAAATAAAATATCGATTCGATTATTAACACTTAGATTGGTATGTGGGTGGTATCGAATTATTTGTTTTCGAATAAAAATGGTGTTATCTTTTGGCTTTAATGTACACCTTTTGACGTCTATGAAATTTCAGACATTGTAAAATGCCGAAGGGAAATAAATGTAAGACACACGACGAGAGTTCCATGTCGGAAGACGATGGATATTCAATTTTGTAAACCCAACCACTGTTTGTCTTATAATAAACTAACTTCTGCCAGTAGCTTCGCCCGCATAATCCCTAGGGAACAAACTCCCAGAATAAAAAGTAGCATATGTGTTATTCCAGGCTATAATCTACCTTTGTACCAAATTTCATGAAGATCCTTTCAGACGTTCTGACGTGAAAGAGTAACAAACATCCATCCATCCATTCTCACAAACTTTCGCATTTAAAATATTACTAAGATTCTTCTTGTAAATTGGAATGAGTGTTCAAATCCACCCGAGACTATTTTGTGCCAGTGTTTTTTTTTAAGGATGGGAAATCATCAAATGACTCCTCCCGCTCTGGGTGAAGTAGAATCCCTGTCAGACTCTTACTGACTAAAACCCATCCGTGTTCTTCCTAATGCCCTTTGCGTTCCAAGGCCGCGGTGATTCTTTCGAATAAATCCCGCAACCCTGGCAGGCATTGGCCTTAGCAGGCCCCGTCTTTTATGCTGACAACTCTTTAAGGCGCGCGTGGAACACAGCGCGCCGTCGACCCGGGCCTGGTTCTGATCAGACGGCGAGCCACCCAATGCTCGCCGTTGTGCCAGTCTACATACTGTAAAATTTCTTTCAGCAGGCAAACTTTGCAGTAAATACAAACGAATTAATCTTCAATTATAGCAGTGTTCTTACTCTCTTTGCCTATTCCAGATAGCTTTTCCATTAGTAAAGTCTTCTATGAAATAGTGCTTTGTTCTCAAAAACGTAACACGAAACTACAATACAAAGCAAAAAAAGGGAACAATATATTTTTATATTAAATTCTTTCGTTCCACTTTGTAATCAAAGAAAGCTGAATAGCATTTCAATTCCTTTGGATAAGGAATGAAACCTAGAACAGAAAAGCAGTGTTCGTTGCATAGAAGATTAATCTATTCTTGTTTGTAGGAAGAAGTTCAAAGACTTTCATGATATTACTTCAGGGTTCAAAGTAACAATCACTGCGACACCTTTGGAAACGGTTCAAAGAACAAGCACTCGCAAGAAATCTCTCGAACGTTTGACTCTTCTGTTTCACTTCAATGTAAAGGGTTAAGCAATGCCGTCATAAATTAAAAACAGACGCCTTCTAAGTATCGAATGTCTGCATTAAAATACTTTTAAGGTTCTCTAAAACAATATTTTTCCTTAAATATTTTTTTTGGGTAACGAAACCAATCAAAGCTTTCCCGTTTTCCCTTGGGTTTATTACAAGAAATGAAGGAGTAAAACATTTTATTTTTTAAAACATCTTGTTGTGTTATTTCGTACAGCTATCATCATCACATAATGCCTGATTAATAAACGAACAAGAAGAATAATTAGACACCATTCTAAATTTCTACAACTTTGCATGCTATTGCTGTTTACAGCATTTTACACTCATGCGCAGTTCGAGAGTGTATATCCAGACACTATATAGGATTATAGTTTTGCTATGGCCAAAAGGTATAGAACCATTGTGGCATAGCTCCCCCACCGATATTTTAATTTTTTTTTTCAAAGTTGCGGCGCACAATCTAACATGCATTATATGGGTAGAGAACACTTCAACCAACAAAGCATATAAGGAACATGGTAGCGTAAAGTATCACGTTGCCGAGATATTTCGAGGTATAGTGACAATGTGACATCATGACTATTATTAAAACTTACTTTATTATGTGCTCATATATTAAATTAAATAATAGTTCCCAGCTTGATTTAATAATTTTTTGGAAGAAACTATAAATAAAAACACGTGAAAACCACTTTATTAAGAACTTCGCAAAAGAATAGTGTTTAATTTATATGAAGAGTTAAATCAAGCCTAGAACAATATTATTAGAATACAATCTTTAACATATAAGTGCGTGATAAGTTTAATGATTTTCATTGTTCTAAAATTCACTTACTTTCTTTCTCAGGCTCTAGATTATCTGTGTACCAAATTTCATTTAAATCGGTTCAGGAGTTTTGGTGTGAAAGCGCGACAGACAGACAGACTTTCGTATTTATAATATTAGTAAGGATAAGGATAGTAAGGATGATTATATCACTTGCAGGGTTATTGCAAAGACAAGCAAAAAAAAATCTTCTATTTATTTTATTTTTTCTCGTATAACTTAGCGAAGTATGTAGGAGCTGATTTTTCTTCTCATACTTAGCTGGTCATTGAAAAATGACCCTGTTGAGATTAACATTAAACATTTCAGGGGAGTTGTAGATCAAAAGTAAAAAAAACGTGTCCAAAATATTTTTGTTAAACATAAACCAAAAAGTTTACCCGCTAAAACGTCTTTATTCCACTTTGTTTGGCCCTCAAAATCAACACAGATCTTTATAATCGCCGGGTTATCTCGTTCCAAGTTAATTTCTATCCGTTACGGCTTTTAAAAAGAGTTTGCGGAAAATTAAAAGAGCCTTTTGATGCTTGTTTTCGGCTTCCGTTTTCATCTTTAATATTTATTAAAACGGTTTAGTTTTTTGTTAAGATGTTATCCGATTAGGCTTAATGTCTGTTGGATTAAGTGTTGATAAAAAAATGTTTTCGAAAATTTTCTAGCCAGACCTTTGATATCAAACGATGTTTTTATTACTTGGTGTTTTGATAAAATAATTATGTTATAAGCCATCTATTTTACTTCTTGACGTTTTGACTTGGGAGTTACGTAAGTATAGTTCAACCGAAAGGGGTTCGAACTTCTTTCCATGGAAGCTGGCATAGCGTCCATTTTGTTTTTTTTCAAAATTGCAACGCACGATTATCATGCATTAACAAACAAAAAATGTCGGCAACACGGTGCCCTAAAGTGTCACGATGCCGAGATATTTGAAGGTGAAAACAAAACACAACGACATGTGGAAACAATGAAAAATCATTAAGAATAGCGTAGTCATATCGCCTAGATAAATATTGGAATTCCATTAGCGACAAAAACCGTCAAACTTCTTTTTTGATACTCGTTATAGTTGATAGAATTTCATTTTGTCTTTATCAGTTTGTTAGTGAGGCTAATTGTAGAAGAACCTGGGGCCCTATTATGACATGCTAATGCCATCATGATTACGTTGTGAAAATGGTATAGTGTTAGGCATCTTGTATAACTCCATCTCCCGCCCACACCGTTATCATGATGGTTTTAAGATGGAAGGTACCCAGGTGATCATTATTAATAGCCATTATTGATAGTCAGAGTCATATTGTCAGCGGTAGCATGGCGAAGGTGATTGTTAAACGTCAAAAATGGCAACGTCAATTTTGGTATTTCGACAATCGCCACCCCGAATAGAATAATATTAATCATACAAAAATCTGTCAAATTTCATTTTCATCTTTATCGTTAAAGCATTAAGTTTAAGGTTGATTGGGAAAATTTGACAGTTTTGGGTAGCTTGAATTGCTGGCAGATTCTACTAAAGGGCCCTTTTTAGACCCGTAGGTACAAATTGAACACACTTTCGAACCGGGAACCAATTTCAGATACACTAAACCTACCTAGGTTTGCCAGGATTATGGGATTTGTGCGAATCAGTCACCGCGACCCTGGAACGCAAAGGGCATTACTAATCAGTAAGAATCTGACACTCCCTTTCACTCCACCCAGAGAGGAAGGAGTCATTTGATGATAAGACTTACTAGGTAGTCGATACAGTGTACTAAAATATCTTACCTATCGATTCTACTCTACTTGAAAAACAGGTGGACACACCAATCTCAACTAGAAAAAAAATCTTTATAATTTTCTGAAATACAACGCACAACCTAAATTGGCCTTTGATTTTTGCACGCAATGCTCACAGAATTTTAAATTCATTCCTATACTGACAACAAATAGGAGTGAATGTGTGGAAGTTCGTTATTTTTGCCAATAAATTCCATCGGGCAGATGACCTTATTTTGCGCTAAAATATCTGGACAGCAACAAACTATTAAAACAAAAAACAATCTAGCCAAGAATAAAGACTGCTTACATTTTATCAGCTCTTGAACTTTCGCCCGAAGACGCTTGATACATAATGTAAATATATTAAAATCGATGCGAAACTTGCTGTTATGTAAAAACTTTGCCATTAGTTTTCCAAACTACCCCCACTTGAACATTTGAAAGTTTGCCACGAGTTTTCAACCCCTTTTAAACATGCCTAGAATTTTTTTTTCTTTCATAACTTCAGATATTTGAGTTTGTCTCTGTGCCTCTTTTAGAATATTGCTTGATATTTATCAAATCAACGAATATATCGAACCATTTTTGAAAGATTGGTTGCAAACAATTAAAAATAAAACCGGTCAAGTGCGAGTGCGCCCTTCAATTGTAAATAGCGGTAATAAAAATTAACACTCAGTGAAAATTTCAACTGTTCCGTAATAAGGACCTTAAGATACCGCCCGTTGACAAACAGACGGACGGACAGCAAAGGCTTATTATTATTTATTTTTTTTGTTTGTCTATATATGTTTTTGAAATGGAAATCTCTGGCAGTACTGGTTCGAATCCGAAAATATTTTTCCCAGTATCGCCTAGTGTCATCAGACTCTTTTTTATTCTTGAAAAGGCACGGTTCCTGTAAAGTATGCAACGGGGGCAAGGCTAGTCTAAAATAAGACTAGGTAGTGTTGAAAGATAGTTTCCGAATAGGTTCACTCATCAACGTCAGCTTAAGACGTAATCCGAATTCAAGTCTTGCTTCCCTCAGTGAAACCAACCAATAAAAAAACGCCAATTATTCAGCAAGGTATCAGCGAACCAATCAGGATCCTTTCCCGACATGATGAACAAATGAAGCCGCTCCAATGACGAATGGAGCGACAAACTAGTCGAGGGTCTGACGCGGCCTTTGATTGTTACATTCGCAACTCGACGCTGTTAGCCGTTCGTGCTAATACGTATAAACTTGGTTACAAAGAGATAGACTTGAATGGAAGTGGCTAGGAAACTAAAGTATAATTCTATATAGGTTCGAGTAGTATTTATAGAAGGAATTGGGAATTGATTGGATTTTGTTTTTTTGGAACGAAGTTCCTTATCGCGCGTTGTGGGCTAGACGGAAAAAAATCATACGAAAAGTTGTACCGACACTTTTTGCTATAGTTGTAAGCCGTGCGGCGTGCGCGTGTTTCTCTTTCTGTCTCTCTCTCTCTCATAGAAAGCAAGCCAGTTATTTTCGTTTCGTCTTTCTATTTATGTTTACATTATATTTGTTAATAATAAAAAAATATTATTAAAACTTAAAAAAAATAAAATTTTATTACAATTCCTTCACTAATTAATCGAAAGAAACTTCGTTCCATCCGGGTGTCCCTTGAAACCTCTCAAGTTTTTTTCTTTTATTTTATTTTTTCCTTTTTTTTAATAAATATGTTCAGATGTCTAAAAAACCATCATCATTCTGATCATTTAATGGCTTACCTACTGCCGGAAAGCCGGAACTTTTTCTTATTTGAATAATATAGTATAACAATGGCATTGGCATGCCATAGCAGGAGCTGGATAGCATTTACCTAAACCTCTCGTAATGTCACGAAATATAGTTTTGTTATAAACAAACCATTTTTAACCGTTTTTATATCTACAAAGATATAAAAGTACACAATTTTAAAAATAATCTTATATCGATTACTAAGACAAATCCTTTAGGTCTTTTTATGTACAAAAAGTCTTTTTATGTACAAAAAGCTTTTCCGTACTCTCCCTTGGGTTTCCAATTAGTAATAACCGAAATGATTCCTTATTAATAATAATATTGACTACTTCTTACAAAAACAGCGTCAAACTACTTACTTCAGCTCTCGCAATACTTCAGTATCACTACATAATTATTATAAGACAAAGTTCTACGCCGCGTCTGTCTGCCTATCTGTTCAAGATAAATTCAAAAACCACTGAACAGATTTTCATGCGGTTATGCCAATAGATACCTACACTGATTCATGAAAAAGGTTCAAGTATATCATTTGTCAAGGTTTTGTGTAAATTGGCTAAAATGTGACTATAATTATTGAAAAGGAAAAATAACCTACAAACTTACATCGCGTGCGCTGTAAAAAGTGAGGCAGGTCGCTAGTAATAGATATGTCAAGTATCTAACAATGGAGTATATATAATTTTACAATCATTCAATAAGCTGACCAAGTATGAAGTTTATCGCAGAATCATCTCCATACGAGGTTGGCAAGCCTCCAAAACGCAACACTTCTTGCTAAAATAATGATGACAAGTGGCAAGTTATTGGTCTTGTACTGGTGCTACAATGTCATACAGCTAGATAGACAAATACATTCTAATAAAAATGATGTAAAATAAAAAGCGTTCAAATTCAAGACGGAATATCATCTTAACGACAATCAATGTCAAAAACTTTTCAAAATGAAATTAGAGGTGTTTTTGTGAGGTTGCGAATGTGAATGAATAGCACTGCAGGCAACTTAAATGACCCCTCTGCAAGTAGAGTCAACCTACTCAATGCAACTACTATTTAAAAATTAAAAAAAAAATCACGAGACATATTCGAAAGTGCATGATTGACTTGCACTCTCGAAAATGTCACGTTTTTATTTTTTTTTCACATGACATATTCGAGAGTATCTACTCTCTGTTACAATGTTTGGAGCTGATTACTAAAAAAGTGTCGTTTCCAGCAACTCCATATCTACGGTCTGCATGTAGTGCTCATTTCGCACTTACCCTTTTGACGATCCTAAAAAGGTCGAGTTCATTTGCCGCCATCGCCATGTTGGCCCGAATGAGACCGTTTGACGGTAGATTACAGGAGCACTGTTCCGTTTTCTTTGTGTATTTTGATTACTCATTGACGACAGAGTACCAGGGAAGCAGAAGTGGAAAGCGATCACTCTAACATATTTTAACGAGTCTTTCAGATTTTTCGAGAGGAATATACTCGAAGCTTCGAAAGTGTGAAACGAAAAGGGTCGTTGATATTTTTTTTGTATTGTGTTTTTTCGTACACTTTGCAGGCGAGTGATTTTTGGGTCGGAAGAGCATTTTTTGTCAGAGGTCGTGAATTTACACGCGTTTTCAGTCAGGCGAGCCTCACTCGAATGGGTATCCAATCCATCAAGGGAAGCTGGATGGTTTTAAGCCTGCCTTTATTTTGGCTGAAAAATTTGCTGTTGTTGTTAAGACTTCTAAAAGTTAACTCGATCACATTCACCGGCAACACCACCTCGGAAAGATGCGACTTTTGGCGAGAGTTGTTCAAACCTCCTGACTTTCGTCGACCCTTCGGAGAACCTGTCACCTGGGTACGCCTTGCCGTGGTCGACCTGGAAAACACTTAACAGACTCCTTACTCAGGTTGGCCGCAATAAAGAAAACCTCCTCAGGTGGGGGTTCTCGGATGGCTCCGATCTTCAGTGTTTGTTTGGCGTCTGTCCGCAGTCGACCCATCTTTCGTCTTGCGCCGCATGTGTGATGTCACCTGTACAAACGTGAAACCCTTATGGCTGCGTTAGCTAATGCTGTTACCGTTGCTGAATACTGGGCCAAACATATATTTTTTTCCCACCGACACGCTAAGAAGAAGTTAACTCGGTAATCTGAAAATTCCTATTGTGAGGAAAGATTAATTAATCAGCAAGTTTATGGAAAGGCTGTGAACCTCGACACAAGGTGTCAAACTTTTTCCTAATCTTGTTTGTTTTGTATGCCCCATTCTAGTTTTCCTGTTAACCAATCCAATAATACTTACTTACTTATGGTTAAATAGCCGCAGTGACTTGCATTTGTATTCTATTAATATTTTTGTCACCAGTAGGTTGTCCCGAACCAAACATTGAAGTGACGGTTTTGTTTTTTCAAAGTAGTAGGTTCTATTCATCAATATCGATTAAGTTTTACTTAATTACTAGCTGACTCGGCAAATGTTGTTTTGCCAAATTAAAAAAAAGCCTACCACCTATTCTCATACCTACCGAATATACACACAAAATTTCATGAATATCGGTCGAGCCGTTTCGGAGGAGTTCGGTAACAAACACCGTGACACGAGATTTTTATATATTAGATTAGAGTAAAATTCTATCAACAATTTCGGTTGTAAATAGTCCAACATGTATGCGATCGATACACGATATAGAGATTTTTACAATCATCATTGTCATCATTTGTCTCGAATCCCTTGTCTACCTCAGTCAATCCTTCACTCATTCCAACAATGAGCTCAAAACCGTCTCAAAATTCATATCTCCCAGCAATAACTCAAGCAGTGAACCTACTTAATTCCGTCGATGTTACCCTTAACCGAACCCGATTACATTACAAACGATTCCGAGACTCGGTACCAAATGACCGATCTCTTTCCTTACTCCCATTTGGCACATAGAGATGAGGTCTTAGAAAATATCCTGCAAAGAAAAATGTACCTTACTCGTGCTGGTTTTATAGTTGGAATTTGGATGGGTGGTGCGAAGATATATATAAGGGTTTACGTTCGTTAAGATTGACTTTACGTGTTTGGATATACGCACGATTCGTTTTGAGTTTTATTTACACTTGATAGTTATGGTGTATGGTGTTGCCGGGTGGAGTGTAAGGATTTTATCGGATGTAAATAAAAATGTTTTGTAATGTTGTGACAGCTTCGAGGTTTGTTGACGGCTGTCGGTCTGGGTGTATTTTATATCTGACATGCTTTAATATGATTTTTCTCTAAGGCATTGTATTGCCATCTATTTTTTTTTTACTTCAGATAATAATAATAATAATATATTTATTTTCTCGCCACAATACACATTAGATACAAGATTTCTAAGGAACAATAGTACACAGTTAGTATATTGTGGGAGACAATATACTAACTGTGTACTATTTAAGAACTAGGCTTGGGGCCTGTATTTCAGGTCACCAGGTCTCCACCCCTTAGGTGATACAACATTCTTCATTGTTTATTTATTTAGCAGACAGTGGTCGTGAATAATTTAATCATAACTTAAGATGTAATTTTTATATCTATAGTGTTAGTATGGTTAGTATAGTGTGGGGATGAAGGAAAGTGTAGTGTAGGTTGAGTGTGTGTTTATGTAGTGAGTGAGGATGTAGAATTATCTGTTCTTGGATAAATTAAATATTGATGAATATGTTATACAGTTAAAGTAATAATTAAATAATGTAAATCAAGAACTACACCGAGACAGCTAGAATTTTTTCAGTTTCAAGATAGTTGAATTCCTGAAGCCAACGAGTTAATTTCATTTTAGATGGTTTGCTCTTGATTCTAATTTAGGTCAAAGGTGACAGACAAAGTTAATCATTATCATCATCTGCGTTGCCTTTTCCTCACTATATTGGGGTCAGCTTCCAGTCAAAACGAACTCTATGCCGTTATATACGAACCACAAAAATAAACCTGACATCACACAAATCGTGCATCGCGATTTTTAAGTTAGAAAGAAAGAAAAAAACTAATTTATTTGGCACACACGAATACACACAATGTAGTAAGTTCTCCACGTGAACAAAACATACATCAACCATGGGGCAGTTGCCCATTTTAGACACCACCCGTTTGTATTTCCTTTTCAATGGAAACATTATTTTTATGGATTTCCTTTTCAATGGAGACATTACTTTTAAAGCATAGGTTGCTTTAGCTAGGCCCAAAAGAAACCGTAAAGAACCGTACCGTAGATGTAATAGATAAAAATCATACATCAGGCAAGCATGGCAATCAGAGGTACTTAGATAACATGGCCATAATAACTCGCCTTAACTTAGGAATATTAATTCTTCTCCTTGAAACGGTATACATAATTTGCACTGTGAAAATAACCTAAAATTATTTGATAACGCAAACAAACAAGATAACTTAAAAACACATTATTATTAGGAAAATTCCTAAGAAAAACGCAACTCATGAAAATTGTTTTCAGGAGCACTTTATGCGCTTTCACTTAAAACATTCTACATAAACTATATTTTAAGCTTAAAACGCACTTTTTCACATTTTTATAAAAATAATATATTATGCAGATATGACTTTCAGAATACGTTTAAAAGGTTTTCAGGAATGCTCCAAGGTGTATGAGAAAATTTCCAAGGTGTATGTGAAATATCGTGGAGTCAGATTTTTAGAATTTTGAGTCCATTTTCTTTGAAAACACTATGTGACCTGCGGATCTAAAAATACCACTTTAGCAGAATCGGAAACCAAATCACGCACGTCACTGTCAAATTTCTCAATCAACCTTGAACCTAATACTTTAGCGATAAAGATGATAATGAAATTTGACAGATTGTTGTGTAATTAATATAATGATTCCAATATGATTCTCCTAAAGTGGCCATTTTAGCCCCCCCTGAGGGTCACGGGTAGCCGATGGATGCGAGACGCACGGGGCCAATTTTTGTGGTGGGAGTCATAGGCCTCCCGTAAGTGTCGCCACAACATAGGTCACAGGGCATAGGTCCAGCAGAGGATTTCTTTCAGCTGTTATGATAATGATAAACAGTGTAGGAAAGCATTATCTAACAGCTAGTTCTAGGATCGAGCAAGATATGTCACAGCTAACCAGTACTGAGACTGCGTGGTGGATTATATCCCACACCCTCTGACAGACTTGCGTCCCAGTAGTGGTAGCATTATTTTTAAATTAGAGGCGTATTACGAACATACATTCATAAAGTCCTGTTTATGAATAGATTTATCTACACTAATATTATAAAGAAGAAAGATTTGTTTGTTTGTTTGAAATGAATCTGCTCCGAAACTACTGGACCGATTTGAAAAATTCTTCGAGAACGGAAACTACGCGGGTGAAACCGCGTGACGTCCACTAGTTTTATTTATTTTTTGTAAAAAACATGTAATTCTGCCCACGCCGATGGAAAAAACCTCTTGGTTTTTCGCGTAACCAGAAGCTACAGAACGCCACTCACTATGATCCTCACATACATAACCTTAACCTAAGGCTTAATAGGTTTGTGTCAGGGTTGTGGGCTTTTTCCAAAGATTCACCGCGGCCCTGGAACGCCCTAAAACGCAAAAGGATTTAGTCAGTGAGAGTCTAACACTCTCTTCCGCTGCGCCCATAGCGGAAGGAGTCCTTTAATGGAAAATTACCCATCCTAAATAAAGACTTTGTAAATTTTCAACCTTTTATATTTTTAAGAAATGGAAGGAATGGGGAGACACAGTTGTCCAGCTGTAGGACAGTTCAGGCAGACAAAATAAAAGAGCGCAGTAGACAGTAAAAATAACACTAGTTTACAAAATTTAACTTTTTGTCTGTAGCCGCGGACTTGGTAATTGAAAATATTTACTTTTGTCATGTTTTTTCAAATCTACTCTCAAAATTTATTCTTATAATATATTGTGTAAAAACTATATCTATATATATAAAAGAGCTATATATATAAAAGAGCGCAGTAGACAGCAAAAATAACACTTGTTTACAAAATTTAACTTTTTGTCTGTTGCCGCGGACTTGGTAATTGAAAATGTTTACTTTTGTCATGTTTTTTCAAACCTACTCTCAAAATTTATTATTATATATATTGTGTAAAAGCTATATCTATATATATAAAAGAGCGCAGTAGACAGTAAAAATAACACTTGTTTACAAAATTTAACTTTTTGTCTGTTGCCGCGGACTTGGTAATTGAAAATGTTTACTTTTGTCATGTTTTTTCAAATCTACTCTCAAAATTTATTATATTATATATTGTGTAAAACCTATATCGGAGTTCGTTAGAAATACCTCTTTATTTTGGCGAGAACCAAAATATCTGAAACTCAAAAACCAGAGCTGATAAATAAAATCTACCTGTATATTTGAACTTAGCATACCATGTGGAGTCATCAACTGCCAAAATTTTTCCGGCAACATATTTACTGTAAACTAGTCTAATATATTCTTGACCTTTTTACAGTCAGACTCTATAAATTTAAGTTTCTACAGAATGAACTGGAGCAAAAGAGACTAAGTTTAGTTTCATATAATTCAGAATTTCAAATACTTAGGACACAGATGTCCTAAACTAATCTGCTAACAAACGAACCATTCACCAGATGCTACAATTTTTGTACCAAATCCTATTATAATTTAAACAATTTGCTTAGTAGACGATTATTACAATTGGATTATTTTAATGAGATTAAAAAGAATTTAGTTTTCGTTAGCCTGTCTTATAATTTTGGTAAAATTATGCCAGAGGATAAAAGTGCAAAGTAAAATATTTAATCTTAAAAGTAGGTTTGTATTTTATTTACAAAGAACTCGGTACAAAAAATTTACGTCAAGCCAGACTTTTCCTTAACATTATTTGTATAATACTGTTCTGTTTATTGTATACCGACCAACCATACTGCCTGCCGAGCCTTTGGTACAAAATAATAAAAAATTAAATGTAGTTTTATTTACTAAACCTATTCGATAACATTAATAAAAATATTGCGACCAGTGTTCTAGGCACTATTCCCATTGACAGCGATGTGAACGAATTTTCCGATGCCCTATGAGTTTCTACTAGCCTGTATACAACGAGTAACAGAATAAACGCAATACCTCTTAAGGGGTCATTGTACTTATCATTATGAACAACTTTTACCATGGGACAAAAACGAAATCGCGAAAAAAAAATCTGCTGTTCAGTACATTTTGTCGAGTTACCCACATAAATGTATGGGAGAGTCGATTTTTTTCTCGGTTTCAGTATTGGTCCCATAGTGAAAGTTGTTCATAATGATGAGTTCAATGACCCCTTAAGAGGGATTGCGTTTATTCTGTTACAGGTTGTATCCGATCAGATAGATTTCGATGATTTCTGGTAAAATAGGGAATCACTATTATACATCTAGGCTGTAGTATTCAATTAATGTAATTTCAGGACACATGTGTGTATATATGTCCACTAAAATCTGTGTGCTTTCTCACCAGAAGCCCCCTCAGACCTGTAGATATTTCAGGGTTGCGGAATTTTTCGAAAAATTTACCGCGACCCTGGAACGGAAAGAGCATCTGCAAGAATATGGGTGGGTTTTCAGTCAGAAAGAGTCTGTCATCCCGTTTGACCTTTTAATTGATTGGTCCAAAAAGACGAACAGGTCTTACCTAGACTGGTCTAAGGTCTTTGGTTCTCATATAATTTGGCCATTGAAAGCAAGTATAAAAAGACAGACCTTCAGGGTGTCACGTAATCCTATTCAATATACATGTCTTTATTTCTATGGTAGATGGGTAGGCCTTTTGTGTGGGACGCTACTTGTGTCGATAGGTACTCTTGCGCCATCCCGTCTTCCTCAAACGGCAGACATATAATAGCCTTGTTGGCAATTATATTTTTGAGCCGTTTGGGGTTGAAACTCTTGGACCGTGAGGTCCGAGTGCTCACTTGTTATTTAAACATCTAACTAAACGCTTAGTTGACACTTTACAGAGGATAAGCACTGCCATACAACGTGGCAATGTCTCCAGTCGACAGCGAGGCGGACGAATTTTTCGACGCCATATTATAGTTAGGAGTTTTATTTTCTAGTTTAAGTGAAACCCATCATACCAGAGACAGTGGGATGAGCCGGTCTGCAGAGAAGTTCAGAGGAACCTTATAGCCACTTCTACTTCTACTGCGGAGCGTGCGCGCCTGCTGGCTGTGGGTGAGTGGGAGTCGGGCCTCTGGCTTCACGCACTACCGTCGTCGAACTTAGGCACCTTGTTCGACGATACAACTTTCCGCCTCGCTGCTTCCCTTCGCTTAGGCGCATCGTGTTGTTCTCCTCATCGTTGTCACTGTGGCGAAGCTGTCAACAGCCTCGGGCACCACGGTCTCTCATGCAGTCGAAGTGCGGGTCGCTTTGCACGGCACGCAAACATCAACGACATTATCCGACGCGCTCTTGTCGCCGTCGGCGTTCCAGCCGTACTAGAACCCAATGGCCTGGCACGCGACGACGGCAAGCGACCGGACGGTATGTCTTTGTTTCCATGGAAGATGGGTAGGCCTTTAGTATGGGACGCTACTTGTGTCGATACTCTTGCGCCATCCCATCTTCCTAGCTCGTCGTGCTGTGCTGGTACTGCCGCTGCGGCTGCTGAGAACCTCAAGCGGCGGAAATATAATAACCTTGTTGGCAATTATATTTTTGAGCCGTTTGGGGTTGAAACTCTTGGACCGTGGGGTCCGAGTGCTCATGCCTTATTTAAAGATCTATCTAAACGCTTAGTTGACACTTCGCGTGACCCAAGGGCTGGCTTTTACCTCGGACAGAGGATAAGCATTGCCATACAACGTGGCAATGCCGCCAGTCTTTTGGGCTCACTTCCGGTAAACAGCGATGCGGACGAATTTTTTGACGCCTTATCTTAGTTACGATATTTTATTAAGTGTATATATTTAGTACTTTAATGCTGTACCCGTTTAAGTGTATATCTACACTAATATTATAAAGAGGAAAGATTTGTTTGTTTGTTTGTTCGTTTGAATTGAATAGGCTCCGAAACTACTGGACCGATTTGAAAAATTCTTTTAGCATTGGATAGCTACATTATCAGGGAGTAACATAGGCTATATATTATCCCCTTACTCCCACGGGAACGGGAACTACGCGGGTGAAACCGCGTGACGTCCACTAGTAGTTTGATATTTTAAATAAATCACAATACATACATGATTCATAGCAGATCTACAAATCCTCCGTACCTAACCATTATATTCTTAAAAATATATCACGATTTAATACAAGGGGTGTTCAAAATCAGCCGTCGTGCCCATCCGAGCGTCGTTTCATCTAGAAAGTTCACTGGAGCACACGACAGACGGATTAACTTCTAACAGCTCCTGTTAATTGCACTCCAATGATTTTTATGCTTTTTAGGTAGGTATTTAGGCCATATAAAAGTTGATTATAATTTATGATGGTGTGCTTAAAAAAGTTGCGATGAATCCGGAACTTTTTCTTATTTGAATAATATAGTATAACAATGGCATTGGCATGCCATAGCAGGAGCTGGATAGCATTTACCTAAACCTCTCGTAATGTCACGAAATATAGTTTTGTTATAAACAAACCATTTTTAACCGTTTTTATATCTACAAAGATATAAAAGTACACAATTTTAAAAATAATCTTATATCGATTACTAAGACAAATCCTTTAGGTCTTTTTATGTACAAAAAGTCTTTTTATGTACAAAAAGCTTTTCCGTACTCTCCCTTGGGTTTCCAATTAGTAATAACCGAAATGATTCCTTATTAATAATAATATTGACTACTTCTTACAAAAACAGCGTCAAACTACTTACTTCAGCTCTCGCAATACTTCAGTATCACTACATAATTATTATAAGACAAAGTTCTACGCCGCGTCTGTCTGCCTATCTGTTCAAGATAAATTCAAAAACCACTGAACAGATTTTCATGCGGTTATGCCAATAGATACCTACACTGATTCATGAAAAAGGTTCAAGTATATCATTTGTCAAGGTTTTGTGTAAATTGGCTAAAATGTGACTATAATTATTGAAAAGGAAAAATAACCTACAAACTTACATCGCGTGCGCTGTAAAAAGTGAGGCAGGTCGCTAGTAATAGATATGTCAAGTATCTAACAATGGAGTATATATAATTTTACAATCATTCAATAAGCTGACCAAGTATGAAGTTTATCGCAGAATCATCTCCATACGAGGTTGGCAAGCCTCCAAAACGCAACACTTCTTGCTAAAATAATGATGACAAGTGGCAAGTTATTGGTCTTGTACTGGTGCTACAATGTCATACAGCTAGATAGACAAATACATTCTAATAAAAATGATGTAAAATAAAAAGCGTTCAAATTCAAGACGGAATATCATCTTAACGACAATCAATGTCAAAAACTTTTCAAAATGAAATTAGAGGTGTTTTTGTGAGGTTGCGAATGTGAATGAATAGCACTGCAGGCAACTTAAATGACCCCTCTGCAAGTAGAGTCAACCTACTCAATGCAACTACTATTTAAAAATTAAAAAAAAAATCACGAGACATATTCGAAAGTGCATGATTGACTTGCACTCTCGAAAATGTCACGTTTTTATTTTTTTTTCACATGACATATTCGAGAGTATCTACTCTCTGTTACAATGTTTGGAGCTGATTACTAAAAAAGTGTCGTTTCCAGCAACTCCATATCTACGGTCTGCATGTAGTGCTCATTTCGCACTTACCCTTTTGACGATCCTAAAAAGGTCGAGTTCATTTGCCGCCATCGCCATGTTGGCCCGAATGAGACCGTTTGACGGTAGATTACAGGAGCACTGTTCCGTTTTCTTTGTGTATTTTGATTACTCATTGACGACAGAGTACCAGGGAAGCAGAAGTGGAAAGCGATCACTCTAACATATTTTAACGAGTCTTTCAGATTTTTCGAGAGGAATATACTCGAAGCTTCGAAAGTGTGAAACGAAAAGGGTCGTTGATATTTTTTTTGTATTGTGTTTTTTCGTACACTTTGCAGGCGAGTGATTTTTGGGTCGGAAGAGCATTTTTTGTCAGAGGTCGTGAATTTACACGCGTTTTCAGTCAGGCGAGCCTCACTCGAATGGGTATCCAATCCATCAAGGGAAGCTGGATGGTTTTAAGCCTGCCTTTATTTTGGCTGAAAAATTTGCTGTTGTTGTTAAGACTTCTAAAAGTTAACTCGATCACATTCACCGGCAACACCACCTCGGAAAGATGCGACTTTTGGCGAGAGTTGTTCAAACCTCCTGACTTTCGTCGACCCTTCGGAGAACCTGTCACCTGGGTACGCCTTGCCGTGGTCGACCTGGAAAACACTTAACAGACTCCTTACTCAGGTTGGCCGCAATAAAGAAAACCTCCTCAGGTGGGGGTTCTCGGATGGCTCCGATCTTCAGTGTTTGTTTGGCGTCTGTCCGCAGTCGACCCATCTTTCGTCTTGCGCCGCATGTGTGATGTCACCTGTACAAACGTGAAACCCTTATGGCTGCGTTAGCTAATGCTGTTACCGTTGCTGAATACTGGGCCAAACATATATTTTTTTCCCACCGACACGCTAAGAAGAAGTTAACTCGGTAATCTGAAAATTCCTATTGTGAGGAAAGATTAATTAATCAGCAAGTTTATGGAAAGGCTGTGAACCTCGACACAAGGTGTCAAACTTTTTCCTAATCTTGTTTGTTTTGTATGCCCCATTCTAGTTTTCCTGTTAACCAATCCAATAATACTTACTTACTTATGGTTAAATAGCCGCAGTGACTTGCATTTGTATTCTATTAATATTTTTGTCACCAGTAGGTTGTCCCGAACCAAACATTGAAGTGATGGTTTTGTTTTTTCAAAGTAGTAGGTTCTATTCATCAATATCGATTAAGTTTTACTTAATTACTAGCTGACTCGGCAAATGTTGTTTTGCCAAATTAAAAAAAAAGCCTACCACCTATTCTCATACCTACCGAATATACACACAAAATTTCATGAATATCGGTCGAGCCGTTTCGAAGGAGTTCGGTAACAAACACCGTGACACGAGATTTTTATATATTAGATTAGAGTAAAATTCTATCAACAATATCGGTTGTAAATAGTCCAACATGTATGCGATCGATACACGATATAGAGATTTTTACAATCATCATTGTCATCATTTGTCTCGAATCCCTTGTCTACCTCAGTCAATCCTTCACTCATTCCAACAATGAGCTCAAAACCGTCTCAAAATTCATATCTCCCAGCAATAACTCAAGCAGTGAACCTACTTAATTCCGTCGATGTTACCCTTAACCGAACCCGATTACATTACAAACGATTCCGAGACTCGGTACCAAATGACCGATCTCTTTCCTTACTCCCATTTGGCACATAGAGATGAGGTCTTAGAAAATATCCTGCAAAGAAAAATGTACCTTACTCGTGCTGGTTTTATAGTTGGAATTTGGATGGGTGGTGCGAAGATATATATAAGGGTTTACGTTCGTTAAGATTGACTTTACGTGTTTGGATATACGCACGATTCGTTTTGAGTTTTATTTACACTTGATAGTTATGGTGTATGGTGTTGCCGGGTGGAGTGTGTCGGTGTTTGTGTAAGGATTTTATCGGATGTAAATAAAAATGTTTTGTAATGTTGTGACAGCTTCGAGGTTTGTTGACGGCTGTCGGTCTGGGTGTATTTTATATCTGACATGCTTTAATATGATTTTTCTCTAAGGCATTGTAGCGCTTTTTTTTACTTCAGATAATATTAATAATATATTTATTTTCTCGCCACAATACACATTAGATACAAGATTTCTAAGGAACAATAGTACACAGTAAGTATCTTGTGGGAGACTGGTGCCAAAACTAGGCTTGGGGCCTGTATTTCAGGACACCAGGTCTCCATCCCTTAGGTGATACAACATTCTTCATTGTTTATATTTATTTAGCAGACAGTGGATTTAATAATAACTTAAGATGTAATTTCTATATCTATATAGTGTTAGTATGGTTAGTATAGTGTGGGGATGAAGGAAAGTGTAGTGTAGGTTGAGTGTGTGTTTATGTAGTGAGTGAGGATGTAGAATTATCTGTTTCTTGGATAAATAACATATTGATGAATATGTTATACAGTTTAAATAATAATTAAATTATGTAAATCAAGAACTACACCGAGACAGCTAGAATTTTTTCAATTTCAAGATACTTGAATACCTGAAGCCAACGAGTTAATTTCATTTTAGATGGTTTGCTCTTGATTGTAATTTTGGTCAAAGGTGACAGACAAAGTTGATCATTATCATCATCTGCGTTGACTTTTCCTCACTATATTGGGGTCAGCATCCAGTCAAAACGAACTCTATGCCGTTATACACGAACCACAAAAATAAACCTGACATCACACAAATCGTGCATCGCGATTTTCAAGTTAGAAAGAAAGAAAGAAACTAATTTATTTGGCACACACGAATACACACAATGTAGTAAGTTCTCCACGTGAACAAAACATACATCAACCATGGGGCAGTTGCCCATTTTAGACATCACCCGTCTGGATTTCCTTTTCAATGGAAACATTATTTTTATGGATTTCCTTTTCAATGGAGACATTATTTTTAAAGCATAGGATGATCTTAGGTTGCTTTAGCTAGGCCCAAAAGAAACCGTAAAGAACCGTACCGTAGACGTAATAGACAAAAATAATACATCAGGCAAGCATGGCAATCAGAGGTACTTAGATAACATGGCCATAATAACTCGCCTTAACTTAGGAATATTAATTCTTCTCCGTGAAACGGTATACATTATTGGCTCTGTGAAAATAATAACCTAAAATTATTTGATAACAGAAACGAACAAGATAACTTAAAAACATATTATTACGAAAATTGCTAAGAAAAACGCAACTCATGAAAATTGTTTTCAGGAGCACTTTATGCGCTTTCACTTAAAACATTCTACATAAACCATATTTTAAGCTTAAAACGCACTACTTTTTCACATTTTTATAAAAATAATATATTATGCAGATTTTGTCAGAATACGTTTAAAAGGTTTTCAGGAATGCTCCAAGGTGTATGAGAAAATTTCCATGGTGTATGTGAAATATCGTGGAGTCAGATTTTTAGAATTTTGAGACCATTTTCTTTGAAACCACGGTGACCACCAGGTGACCTGCGGATCTAAAAATACCACTTTAGCAGAATCAGAGAGCAAATCACGTCACCCGTCACTGTCAAATTTCTCAATCAACCTTGAACCTAATACTTTAGCGATAAAGATGATAATGAAATTTGACAGATTGTTGTGTAATTAATATAATGATTCCAATATGATTCTCCTAAAGTGGCCATTTTAGCCCCCCCTGAGGGTCACGGGTAGCCGATGGATGCGAGACGCACGGGGCCAATTTTTGTGGTGGGAGTCATAGGCCTCCCGTAAGTGTCGCCACAACATAGGTCACAGGGCATAGGTCCAGCAGAGGATTTCTTTCAGCTGTTATGATAATGATAAACAGTGTAGGAAAGCATTATGTAACAGCTAGTTCTAGGATCGAGCAAGATATGTCACTGTCCACCACGCAGTCTCAGTACTGGTTAGTACTGAGACTGCGTGGTGGATTATATCCCACACCCTCTGACAGACCTCCCAGTAGTGGTAGCATTATTTTTAAATTACAGGCGTATTACGAACTTACATTCATAAGTCCTGTTTATGAATGGATTTATCTACACTAATATTATAAAGAAGAAAGATTTGTTTGTTTGTTTGAATTGAATAGGCTCCGAAACTACTGGACCGATTTGAAAAATTCTTTAGCATTGGATACCTACATTATCAGGGAGTAACATAGGCTATATATTATCCCCGTACTCCCACGAGAACGGAAACTACGCGGGTGAAACCGCGTGACGTCCACTAGTTTTATTTATTTTTGTAAAAAACATGTAATACTGCCCACGCCGATGGAAAAAACCTCTTGGTTTTTCGCGTAACCAGAAGCTACGGAACGCCACTTGCTATGATCCTCACATACATAACCTAACCTAAGGCTTAATAGGTTTCTGTCAGGGTTGTGGGCTTTTTACAAAGAGTCACCGCGGCCCTGGAACGCCCTAAAACGCAAAAGGATTTAGTCAGTAAGAGTCTGACACTCCCTTCCGCTGCACCCAAAGCGGAAGAAGTCCTTTGATGATTACCCATCCTAAAAAAAGACTTTGTAAATTTTCAACCTTTTATAGTTTTAAGAAATGGAAGGAATGAGGAGACACAGTTGTCCAGCTGTAGGACAGTTCAGGCTGACAAAATAAAAGAGCGCAGTAGACAGTAAAAATAACACTAGTTTACAAAATTTAACTTTTTGTCTGTAGCCGCGGACTTGGTAATTGAAAATATTTACTTTTGTCATGTTTTTTCAAATCTACTCTCAAAATTTATTCTTATAATATATTGTGTAAAAACTATATCTATATATATAAAAGGGCTATATATATAAAAGAGCGCAGTAGACAGCAAAAATAACACTTGTTTACAAAATTTAACTTTTTGTCTGTTGCCGCGGACTTGGTAATTGAAAATGTTTACTTTTGTCATGTTTTTTCAAACCTACTCTCAAAATTTATTATTATATATATTGTGTAAAAGCTATATCTATATATATAAAAGAGCGCAGTAGACAGTAAAAATAACACTTGTTTACAAAATTTAACTTTTTGTCTGTTGCCGCGGACTTGGTAATTGAAAATGTTTACTTTTGTCATGATTTTTCAAATATACTCTCAAAATTTATTACATTATATATTGTGTAAAAGCTTTATCTAGATATATAAAAGAGCTATATATATGAAAGAGCGCAGTAGACAGTAAAAATAACACTTGTTTACAAAATTTAACTTTTTGTCTGTTGCCGCGGACTTGGTAATTGAAAATGTTTACTTTTGTCATGTTTTTTCAAATCTACTCTCAAAATTTATTATATTATATATTGTGTAAAACCTATATCGGAGTTCGTTAGAAATACCTCTTTATTTTGGCGAGAACCAAAATATCTGAAACTCAAAAACCAGAGCTGATAAATAAAATCTACCTGTATATTTGAACTTAGCATACCATGTGGAGTCATCAACTGCCAAAATTTTTCCGGCAACATATTTACTGTAAACTAGTCTAATATATTCTTGACCTTTTTACAGTCAGACTCTATAAATTTAAGTTTCTACAGAATGAACTGGAGCAAAAGAGACTAAGTTTAGTTTCATATAATTCAGAATTTCAAATACTTAGGACACAGATGTCCTAAACTAATCTGCTAACAAACGAACCATTCACCAGATGCTACAATTTTTGTACCAAATCCTATTATAATTTAAACAATTTGCTTAGTAGACGATTATTACAATTGGATTATTTTAATGAGATTAAAAAGAATTTAGTTTTCGTTAGCCTGTCTTATAATTTTGGTAAAATTATGCCAGAGGATAAAAGTGCAAAGTAAAATATTTAATCTTAAAAGTAGGTTTGTATTTTATTTACAAAGAACTCGGTACAAAAAATTTACGTCAAGCCAGACTTTTCCTTAACATTATTTGTATAATACTGTTCTGTTTATTGTATACCGACCAACCATACTGCCTGCCGAGCCTTTGGTACAAAATAATAAAAAATTAAATGTAGTTTTATTTACTAAACCTATTCGATAACATTAATAAAAATATTGCGACCAGTGTTCTAGGCACTATTCCCATTGACAGCGATGTGAACGAATTTTCCGATGCCCTATGAGTTTTTCTCCTGCCCTAAATATACAAACGGAGTAAAAAGTACTCCGTTTGTATATTTATACATATTTTCTACTAGCCTATCTACACTAATTATAAAGAAGAAAGATTTGTTTGTTTGTTTGAATTGAATAGGCTCCGAAACTACTAGACCGATTTAAAAAATTCTTTTAGCATTGGATAGCTACATTATCAGGGAGTAACATAGGCTATATATTATCCCCTTACTCCCACGGGAACGGGAACTACGCGGGTGAAACCGCGTGACGTCCACTAGTAGTTTGATATTTTAAATAAATCACAATACATACATGATTCATAGCAGATCTACAAATCCTCCGTACCTAACCATTATATTCTTAAAAATATATCACGATTTAATACAAGGGGTGTTCAAAATCAGCCGTCGTGCCCATCCGAGCGTCGTTTCATCTAGAAAGTTCACTGGAGCACACGACAGACGGATTAACTTCTAACAGCTCCTGTTAATTGCACTCCAATGATTTTTATGCTTTTTAGGTAGGTATTTAGGCCATATAAAAGTTGATTATAATTTATGATGGTGTGCTTAAAAAAGTTGCGATGAATTTTAAGATGACATGGTCTGACATCTAATTATTTTACTAAAAAAATCAGTCAAAGAGTTATCTTGGAGTAAAAACCGGCCAAGTGCGAGTCGGAATCCCACAGGAAGGGTTCTGTAACATAAACCGAAAAAAAAATCTTGTCAGGGAGCCCCATAGCGGCAACAGAAATACACAATCTGTGAAAATTTCAACTGTCTACCTATTACGTTTCTTGTGGTACAGCCCGCTGACAGACAAACGGACGGACGGACGAACGGACAATGGAGGCTTAGTAATAGGGTTCCGTTGGTGACCCTTCGGATACGGAACCATAAAAATTTAATTTGAAAAAAAAAACTGCTAAAATATGACTATACTAGCTTTTGCCCGCGACTTCGTACACGCATATCCCGTTTTTTCCCGTTCCTGTAGGAATTTCGGGAAATCCTCTCTTAATGCTACACTTAACAAGGAAACATCATTCAGTTTTCTAAGAACATTCGCTTCGGCTGTGCGTTATCTGTCAGTAACGGAAGAATTTTATATTTTAGAATTGCGACACCTGTGCGTTAGGAATTTATCAGGAGCAGCTCGGAGTTTGGAGGATGCCTCGGAAAGCATTTTAAGCTTTTGGTCTCGCCTGATCTCTACGGTCGTGTCGAATTGTCCCATCGTACCTTGAGAGTAACGGAAGAGAGCGTGCAGCTGTGTTTGCACATAAGACATCGGAGCGGGAGATATTATCAAGTATATACTTGACTAGTTGACCCACGCAACTTCGTCTGCTCCACTCCTATTGGTCTAAGCGTGATGATATATCCCAAAACCTTCCTCGATAAATGGGCTATCTAACACTGAATTTTTTTTTCAAATCAGACCATTAGTTCCTAACAAATAAGCAAACTAACAAATAAACTCGTCAGCTTTATATATTATTAATAGATTTACATGTTCAATGCGATTCGAAGTTTTATAAGACACAAGTGGACGTCACGCGGTTTCACCCGCGTAGTTCCCGTTCCCGTGGGAGTAAGGGGATAATATATAGCCTATGTTACTCCCTGATAATATAGCTATCCAATGCTAAAATATTTTTTCAAATCGGTCCAGTAGTTTCGGAGCCTATTCAATTCAAACAAACAAACAAATCTTTCCTCTTTATAATATTAGTGTAGATTAGACACGTCAAGCACGAAATGAATGTGGAAAAAAAGATAAACTATTAAATTCAGCACTAAATAAAATACTTTTTTAGTAATAACGCTCTTCAAATCAAATACCATATTAAATTCACAAATTAATTTAGTATCTCATAACTTAACCTTAAGTCTATTGCAGTTATAAATATTTAAGTGTAGAATATTCCCCTGAGATGTGATTAGTAGCTACGGTTTAGTGGCCCCACTGTTGCATTCCACGAAAAATTAAAAAGCTTACAGAATTTGCTAAAGACAGCCATTGAAGAATCCTCACATTAAACATTAAAAAAAAACCTGAATATCAAATGCAATCTCAACCAAAAGATTCGTTCAAAAATGTAAATAAACGACGACATTTATCTTTCAACTAGTTGACCCGCGCAACTCCGTTTGCTCCACTGCTATTGGTCTTAGCCTGATGATATAACCCATAGCCTCCCTCGATAAATGGGCTATCTAACACTGAAATATTTTTTCAGATCTGACCAGTAGTTCCTGAGATTAGCGCGTTCAAGCAAACAAACAAACTATTCAGCTTTATATATTAGTACAAAGTATAATAGATTAAACAGTGCCCCAGGGACTAGCACTGAGTAAATCTAGCAACAAATAGTTTTGCAGACTGTCCCGAGTTTTGCTGCCTTAATTGAAGCGTATAAAAATTATATGTTAATTTGGGATACAAAGACGTAGCCTCAGTTGGGAATGAAACGGAAAACATACGAATTGGGACTTACTTTTAGTTCCTGTGATTAGCGCGTTCAAGCAAACAAACAAACAAACTATTCAGCTTTATATATTAGTATTAAGTATAATTGATTAAAAAGTGCCCCAGAGACTAGCACAGAGTAAATCTAGCAACAAATAGTTTTGCAGACCGTACCCAGCTTTGCTGCCTTAATTGAAGCCTATAAAAATTATATGTTAATTTGAGATGCAAAGATGAGCCTCAGTTGGGAATGAAACAGAAAACATACGATTTATAGGACTTACTTTTTTGTGCACTCATAATAATCTGTAGATAGTATATATTGAAATGCCGATAAAAAAGGTCAAGTGCGAGTCGGACTCTCACACAAAGGGTTCCGTACCATAAACAGAAAAAAAAACACATTTCTGTATGGGAGCCCCCTTTCATTTTTAATTTAATATAATTTTTATTATTTTTTGTTGTAGCGGCAATAGAAATACACACTCTGTGAAAATTTAAACTGTCTACCTATTACGGTGCCTGAGTTAAAACCCGCTGACAGACAGATGGTCGGATAGACGGACGGACGGACAGCGGATTCTTAGTCATCGGGTTCCACTGGTTACCCTTTGAGCACGGACTCTTATAAATGATAATGTCACATTTTTGAGGTTTAAAACATAGGTATCAGACATGGACATTTACTGAAGCTAAATAGTCCAAATTCAAGGTTTACCAAAGAGCAATGGAGCTTGGCCTTCTGCAAACCAAACAAACCGACTAAATTCCCAACAAATACCCTCTCCGATCATCGCCGACGGAGAAGAAGACAAATGTGAGGGCCAATTCGACTAATTTTTAGGGTTCCGAACGTCCGTAAAAAACGTAACCCTTGTAGTCACTCGAGTGTCTAACTGTCTCTCTGTCTGTCCGTCTGTCACAGCCAGTTTTCTCCGGATCTACAGAACCGAATCTATTGAAATTTGGTATACATTTATGGAGTTCTGTGACCCAAACACGGACGCGTTACTTAAATAAATAAATTTAAATAAAAAAAGCCTTAATTTTCATACATATTCGACAGATTGTGACTGAGATGCGAATGCGAACGTTGCTTAAAAATTAGTAGTACTAGCACTTTATTGCTTTTCAAACAGGACGCATGACGACAGATGGGCCAGAATCATCATGTGATGGGTTTCTGAAGACGAACGTCATAACTGAGGCAGGTCTTAAAAGCGGACGTGACGATTTGGTCTGATTTCTTTTTTTTACTGTTGATAGGCACGCGTTTAACCACTATCTCACCTGTTGGTAAGCGATGATGTGGTCGAAGATGGAACACGCTTGCATAGAAGTAACCTATTCACTCTTGACTTAAAGACAATCACGTTGTAGCTATCAGGAAACGCAGACTCCGGCAGGGAATTCCACTCCTTGGTTGTACGCACTATGAATGTGTTCCCAAAACGTTTTGTGCGCATGGGTGGGATGTCCACCATGTACCGGTGGCGCATCGACGTTCGTCTTGTGGTCCGATGATGGAACGGACTTGGCGGAATTAAATTATGCAATTCCGTCGCACATTCCCCAAAATGCAACCGGTAGGAAACCGACAGGCCAGCAACTCGTCGTCGATGTTCAAGACTTTGGAGCTTCGTCACGACGAGCCTATCATTGCCGATGATCCTCTTGGCTCGTTTCGCAATTGACTCAAGAGCATCAAGCTGGTATCTGGCAGATCCGTCCCAAAGATGAGAGCAGTACTCCATACACGATCGAACTTGCGCTTGATAGAGTTTAAGCAGCTGTTCCGGCGTGAAGTATCGTCTCACCTTTGCTAGGATCCCCAACTTCTTTGCAGCCACTTGAGCTTTTGCCTCTATGAAAGGGCCAAAATTGAGGGTAGTAGAGGGTAGGGACGTCATTTGCTTTGGGCGTACGAGCGTCGACCCACGCTAGGTACGCCACGTGCTTAAGCGCATCAGCGAGATTGCACTCGGCATCAAACCATGGACGAGTTTCTCCAGACATTGTTATGTCAGAGAACGGAATGTAGTACTCCATTCCCCTCCGCAACACATCCGTCACAGCGTCCGCGCACGACGAAGCATCAGTTGAAGAAAAGCAAGTAGGCTGCCAAGAGTAACATGCGAAGAATAATTTCATGCCATCCCAATCTGCCGACCTGTATCGCCATACCCGCCGGGTGCCTCTGTGGCTAAGATCGGGCGGGGAGTAGACGGACACATACTTCACCAGACATTGATCGGAATTACCCAGTGGAGACGAAATCGACACCGAGTAGCGGTCTGGATCTGTTGTCAGTAGAAAGTCGAATCAACATCCGGCACCCTCGTTGCCCCTGGACCAGCTGGTAAGATTTAACGCCTCACTGAGGTACTGTGTGAGCCCAGTTGTTTCCAAATCACCGCTGTGCGAACGGTAGACACAGGCGTAGACAATTTTGTCCAGGCCTGTGTGCACTATAACCCACAGCGTAAAGAACCTGGAGTCTTCAAGGTAGCGGAGACGCCGATAGCAGATGTCGTCCCGGGCGTACATACATAGCATACATACGCCCGCGCGTGGTCTAAAGTGGAGCTTCAGGGTAAACCCTAGGGAAGATAGGACACGTCTGACGGACATCCGATCTGCGTCTCCGACAGGAATAAGAGCGCTGGTTTCTCAGTCTCAAGGTGGTGGTGGACTGCGGCGAGATTTGAGTGCAGACCTCGTATATTACAGAGGTGCACTTTGTGTGAGAGGGAGTGCTGCCGCTGTACAGCTTTTTTCTTTTTTTTTCTTTTTAGGCCGCCCATAGTGTCACCCTATTTAATGTTTTCTACATCTATTTTTTTTTTCTGTAACTTATATGGTGTACATAATAAAGAGTATTCTATTCTATTCTATTTCTGTTCATTTTTGAGTGAAGGAGGTTGAAGAGAAGGAAGTGAAATGAGGTTCCATGCTGCAAACCCACAGGCACGCTCTGACAGGACGACATCATTGGGGGACTAGTCTGGAGACTGCGGGGACGCCCGAGCCCCCACGGTAATGAACATCGGGCCCTCTCGTCTGGTCGCTAACCAGCAAGATGGTGCATTCCGGGATTTTTCATTCAGCAGCCTTTCATGTGTGGCTAGCACACTACTTCGGCCCCCAACTACCTGCGGTCGGCCAGCGGCGCACCGTGCCTCGGATCCCGCTACCCTCCGCGACTTGGCCGCTTGGCGGTACGTCTTTGCCCAGTGGGTGGTCACAAGCCATAGGCCGAAGCCTACCACCAGTTAATATCACCTGATTAGCACCACCCGGGGACCACGTGTAGGATTAAACATTGGGTACTCTCCTACGGACGCGGGTGACTCGGTCGCCAACAATTTCAGGCAGATTGGCCGGAGAAGGGAGAATAAATTCAGTTCGAAAAATATAGGAGGCCTTTGCCCTGCAGTGGGACAACATAGGCTATTCAAAAAAAATATCTTATTGGGAAGGTACAAAAATAAACACTAAAAGCGCTTTTTAGGGTTCCGTACCCAAAGGGTAACCAACGGAACCCTATTATTAAGCTTCCGCTGTCCATCAGTCGGTCCGTCCGTCCGTCCTTCCGTCTGTCTGTCAGCAGGCTATATCTTATGAACCGTAATAAATAGACGGTTGAAATTTTCACAGACTGTGTATTTTTGTGGCCGCCATAACAACAAATAAAAAAATACGATGGTACGGAACCTTTCATGCGCGAGTCCGACTCGCACTTGGCCGGTTTTAAATTCGTTTAAGATGGCCGCCTTAAACATCAAAATTCCTAATTACAAAAATCGCTTCATAATTTTCACCAGTACTTAACCGTCCCTTTTTCAATTTACCCCATTGTATTCGGAACACCCTTCCAAAATGTTAATCTTTCATTAATTATTTAAAATATTTCCTTAATCCCGAAACAAACACTTCAATTAATAGTCGAGTGACTTTACAGGATTAGACGGGAAACTCCCGAAACCGGGGATTTCGCGAGATTAGTGAGAAGCTTGAGACAACATTATGGAATTACCACTGTAAGGCGATGGCCAAATCTGTTCGAGACAACAAATTCTCTTAAACGATATTGATATTCTCATAAATTTTATTTAATTGAGGAAAACGTGATAATGAGAAGCAATTTTCTTGATTTCTTGATTAGCGTAATTAAGTTAAGGAAGATTTTGTTCTTTCAATTTAGATTTTTGTACACGTGCGCAGGTACCTAATTAGATTTTGGTTTTCGGTTTTGGCTTCTTATTTTTAATAAACTGACTCTAAGACTGATTCATTTGGCAAACTGAATTTCTCAATTATAATCCAGAGTATGTTTTTTTTTTCTTCTCCAACAAATAATAGGCATGATGTTGTGACTAAAGTTCTATACCTATTCCTAGACACTTTGAGAAACCCTTTTTGTTCTTCAAATAAATGTAAGTCATAGTAGACACGTAAAGTCACAGGTATATCTGTTAGTATCATCATATCAGCCAATTGCCGTCCACTGCTGAATGTGAACCTCCCCCAAAGAACGCCAGCCATCCCGGTCTTGAGCAGTCCGCATCCATCCGCTGCCAGCCACCTTCTTTAAATCATCGATCCATCGTGCCGCAGGGCGTCCCACACTACGTGTGCCCATACGCGATCTCCACTCTAACATGTCTGTTCCATCGACCGTCTGTCCATCTACAGACATGGCCGGCTCACTTGCGCTTCAGCATGATGATTCTACGCGAAATGTCGGTGACTTTAGTTCTCTGGCGAATGACTTCGTTGCGAATTCTATCCAACAGATAAACCCCGAGCATTGCTCTCTTCATTGCACGCTGAGCAACCTTGAATTTGTGGGCACACTCACCATAGGCCTATATGGTGAGTGTGCCACGTTTCGGCTCTGTAAGTCATTACGGGTGGGACGCACTGGTTATAGACCCTGGTCTTAAGGGATTGTGGCATCGACAATTCAAAGATATCACGCAGCTTCCCGAATGCAAGCGCCCAAGCGAATTCTTCTGGTCGCCTCCTTCTCAAAGTTTGCATCATAATAATTATTCTGTAACATCATTTTCGTGTCTCGAAAGCGGAATCCGAGGTAAGTATCAAGATCGAATAAATATAAGACCTTTATGAGCTTTATCACTCAGGTGAAGCTCGATATCAAAATTATCTATTCTGTAAATCATACAGAATAGACTAGCTGCTCCTACTAAGTGAGATACATAATGGGACCCCCCTCACTCACGGGAGATTTTCATTGACTCAAGTAGTGTATGGCGGGTTTGATTTTGTTTAATTATAATGATCTTTTATGCTTATTGTCAAAATTAAAAAAAAATACTTGAGCTTATCATAAATCCCCCTACTCCCTTCAAATGAGCTTTGATGAGATTTTACTGGAACTCTCACCCATATATTGAACTCCCGCTGTATAATGGACACCCTCATACTCCTATCCAAAAAAGACTAAAACGCAAAAAGAATCTCATTTTCCTGATAGCTAACCCTTAGTCCAATACCTGGAAAGGTTAACATAATCTATGGTTAACGGTCGGCTATCTTATCCGTCGGTTAGCGGCCGAACATGAGATAAGCACACGAGGCATTAATTAAACGTATCTCTTCAGCGGTGTGGTCGTTAGCCCATGCTATTTGTTAGTGGTATAATAGCCCTTTAGTGGAAGGGTAGGTTCGATTTTTTTTTATATCAAACGTGTAAATTGGAGATTTTGCATTAGTACATAAAACGGGGTGAATGGACACGCAAGGGTAAATAGAATCGGCGGCGGCGACCTGTCGCGGTTGGCCCTGTTTCAAGCCATGGTCCGGAGCGAGGAGACTTGGGAAGCGGTCACCTCCTTCTGCGAAGCAGTAATGCTAGCGAAGGAGGAAGCCGAACGCGTGAGAGAGAGGGAAACATCACGCCCCAGCCGCCGCAACAGAAGAAGACGCCCCGGGCGTCGGGAGTCGCAGGGCAATTCTCGGCCACCGTAGGCGCGGGCCTGCGGACGGCGAGCATTGAGTGGCTCGCCGTCTGATCAGAAACAGGCCCAGGTCGAAGGCGCGCTGTGTTCCACGCGCGCCTCAAAGAGCTGTCAGCATAAAAGACGGGACCCGCTAGGGCCAATGCCTGCCAGGGTTGCGGGATTTATTCGAAAGTCACCGCGGCCCTGGAACGCAAAGGGCAATAGGAGGACCACGGATGGGTTTTAGTCAGTAAGAGTCTGACACTCCCTTCTGCTTCACCCAGAGCGGGAGGAGTCATTTGACGATTTCCCATCCTTAAAAAAAAAGGGGTAAATAGAAACAAAACTATGAAGCAGATCAAAAATGAGTAAATTTTGCCCTCTAGTCGCAGAAAGCTGAAATTTGGCATTTAGGTTCCTTGGGAAATGTATGGGAGCACTAAGAGAGGATTTCCTGAAATACTTACGGGAACAGGAAAAAACGAGATATGCGCGTACAAAGTCGCGAGCAATAGCTAGTAAATAATATAAATAACTTTTTATAATTGTCAGACGAAAGTTAGCTATACAGATATACAAAGATAATTATATAAAGATAAAATGCGTTACACGCACTTTAAAATGGCAACAAACTCGTAAAAAGAAGTTAGCTACCGGTATACATAGCAATCTATAGATAGTGTTTGCGCAACACAATCGATACTAATTTGTAATTAGAGCTGGGATCATTGATATATAAATATGAATATGAAAATATTAAAAAATCTTACAATATAACAATAAAAAAAATTTATTAATGGCTGTGATGTTTTTCACAGACAAAACCCCAGTCATAATCACAAATGCAGTTCTTTACAGCAAGAATATAGACAAAAATCCTTACAATGCTGTTAACATACAAACATTCTTTTGTTTTACACGAGCACAGGATAATGAAGATGTTTCTCATGCTTTATGAACCAGGATTCTTGGACGGCCATCTGAGGAATGTGGAATATTTCACTGGCATTTTGTTTCTCAGCATCATTTTGGGCAAAATGCACGATGTTTAGCAGGGGATTAGAGAGTGTTATAAATGAAAGGGACCTACTAAATTTTAACCTTAAAAATGCTAAATCACATCAAGCTTTCGTATGAGTTTAGAACTTAATAATTTTGATACACATTTACATCAATCTTATCAGTGTGGAGCACTCCTTCAACACAATAAGGTAGATGAATAAAATAATCGAATAAGTATGTCAAATAGATTTCCAAAAAATATTGCACACGTATTTTTTTCTTTTTTCACGTAAACAAAAAATGAAGTTGGCTTACCAACCACCTCAATTTACCGAGATTTCAACGCACTATACCTAGTGCGTTGAAATCACGTGTGACGTCACATTTGAGTACCTACACTTTTACCCTAATGTGACGTCACTAGCCCCCACTCATGATCTTTGATGCGTATAATCTTCGTCAAATTTTATGATTTGATACAGCAAAAAATACGTGTCCGATATTTTTCGGTAAATCTAACCGACGGACTGAATAGAATCATGATTTGTTAGGGTTCCGTACCTCAAAAGGAAAAACGGAATCCTTATTAGATCACTTTTTTATCCGTCCGTTTGTCAAGGCCCTATAACTTGTGAACGCGGGAACACGTAGAGGTATCGAGTTGAAATTAAAACCATATACTCAGGTCTACAGTCACTTGAAGCTGTGAAAAAAAGTTCTAAGTTAGCGTAAAAAAATATACGGCCGTTAATCGCAAAAATGTATATTTCGACACTCTCAAGGGAATCAAAATGTATAGGGTATTTCCCGTTGACCTAGAACTATGAAATTTGGCAATTAATACCTTCTTATACTACACCTACTCGCACTAGGCCGGGTTTTTTGACTCAGAGATCATTTCTATTCAATTCCTGTTAATCGTATCAATAAAAAAGTTCACGTTATCATTCAAACTGTCCATAACGATGACCATAGATTACATCTACTCAATGCCGATATTCAGTTAAGACCGGGGATATTATTTCCGCTGACACCATTGATATATAAAAAACCCAAGATGCAAAGTCTCGAACAAATGCAACACTCGAAACAGTCGTCAAAAACTGACATGTATCAAGTGTCATGTGTGAGTTGTACGGATCGCTTAAAGTTGTTTTTACAAAGGAGTGCAGTATGCCGAGTGATGCGCCTTTTTTTTTGCAAATTCAACCTTACACGGGTCGCATAAAGTTGTTTTTACAAAGCAGTGCAGTATGGCGACCGATGCGATACTGTTTGAAACTAGCGCATAACTATACATTTTGCGCTTGTTTTTTGAAGACGTTTTTAAGATGCTGAGTGTGTATCTTTTTTTTTTATTGAACACCTTAAAACTATATTTAATTTTATGGGTTGCCCTAATACGATAGTCAACTATATACAGTTAGTACATATATAGGTAAGTCAAACTTTAGAGTATATAATATAATATACTTAAGAAAATAAATAGAATCCGTCGAATTGAGAACCTCCTCCTTTTTGAAGTCGGTTAAAAAATAAGCCTAGTAACAAAAAAAAATCTTATTCGATATTCTCATTAAGACCTTAACCTTTCCCTAAAAGCCTTAGTTAAAGTTCCAAAAAAATGCTAATTCAGGGCCACCTACTCCTGAAACTTGTGAAATATCTACGTAAGTTCGTCGTACGCGCAATAAATTTACAATACCATTAAACTTCCTCTCCACTTGCTGTACAGTTTCAACAGTGATCTATTTAATAATTATAATGCTTAACTTATTCTACAAATTTTGTTAACCAAAACCACGATACACGTTCACTAGGGCGAAATTTTCAGACCCTCTATCACAAGGGAGTAAGGTCTTTAATAATTTGATGGTGGTCTGGTTCGTCTGTAAATGAAAGTTGGTAAAACCTGGCGGAAGAGACAAGTCTGAAATTACACGTTTCTCCAAGTTTATTAGTTAGAGTGTTGGGATGGGGAGTTTTAATCGAACTTCTCACCTGCCTCTATTGACTTTCCACTTAATTTTGATTGGCTCTGAACAAGTATCGCGTAACCATTTATCTTAGTAACCTTGAAAACCAGTCAAAGTTATGTGATCAGGCTTTTATTTCTGCCACTGGTTGAGACATTGTGCATCGCCTAGAGCTCTTCCTGTCAAGGTAAGCAGTTCTTCTGCATCTTAAGCTTACTTCCCAAACATTGTTCGATTGGAATGCAAACGATTTTATTTTTTAACATTTTTCACTTGACACATAAGAACCCCTAAGATGACCCTCTGACCGAAAAAAGGAAAAAATATATATTTGGCACACATCATGTAGGAACAAATATCATCATCATCATATCAGCCGAAAGACGTCCACTGCTGGACATAGGCCTCCCCCAAGCGTTGCTACAACGACCGGTCCTGTGCGTCTCACATCCATCGGCTACCCGCGACCTTCACCAGGTCATCGGTCCACCTTGTGGGAGGCCTTCCAACGTTGCGCCTTCCGGTACGCGGTCGCCACTCCAGAAATTTTCGGCCCCATCGACCATCTGTGGAGTTTCCGATCTAGATGGAGTGGGAACAGATTTAAGGGGACTTAGTTTAAAACAAAAATATTGTGTGCCTCACGACTGCGCCAAATAAGACGTCCAGTTCAGCAAAATGTCTCATGAAAAAGTCACCGTGACCCTGGAACGCAAAGGGCACTAGGAGGAACACGGACGGGTTTTAGTCAGTAGGAGTCTGACACTCCCTTCTGCTCCGCCCAGAGCGGGCGGAATAATTTAATGATTTCCCATCCTTAAAAAAAACATTACTGATTTAAGCCTTTCCATCAAAAATAGTTTTTTTTTTATCTTTGAAACGTACCAACAAACAGCTACTCGTGCCACTGAGCTAAACAACTATACTGAAATAATAATTTAAACAAAATAACAACACAAATTCTGCTCAGTTGGCAACAGTTAGATTAAATCAATAAACATAGATTCAATAAATTATTACAAGTCTCGATAACTGAACTAAGTTTGATACTTAAAGATAACACTCGATAAAGTATGGATGCAAATTAATTCAGTCCTGACTTGAATATTAACAAGCGGTTATAGAAAATGTATAGTATAAATAGAACAGAATTTCGTGGAAAATACTAGAAGACTCGATGTTAGTATAATATAAAAATAAGATAATGCTGTTATCAATATTAACTTACCTACTTGGCTATTGCATATTATATTCTTAGTCCTTTTAAAGGAATTTTCCTTCACTCCAATCGACCCAGTCCTAGTGACAACAAAAAAACCTAAATTAAATATCCAGCTATAACTGTCAATTTGATTGCAGGAGGCTCATTCCAAGTTAAGTCGAGTGGAAGAAATAAGTTAGAATATCGAGGTTTATATCGTCCATTTATTACCGTACAACTGCAAAGATCGGCGCTTAACGTGGCCGGAGTCCGGAGTACCATGAGGGGATACCACCGTGCTTGATGCAGGGCGTGCGTGCTTGGTAGGCAGGAGCCATTGCTGTTGTGTATTTGGAGAGGCTATGTGGAGCAGAGAGGAAAGTCCCGCAAACCTCCATTGAAAAGGGAGGATCCTCCGACAGACGGTTGTTGTGTCTGGTGTGGGCAAGTTCCCGCTAGTTGATATTCGGGTTGATGTATGTTCAAATCGCACGGTAAACTCTGATTGCGCGATGCAGGATTTCGACGTAGTAGTTCGCTGCTAGTTGGATAGATGGTGTTGCAGTTCTTTTTGTTGCGATGTTTATTTGCTCCGTTGGTTTTTCCTATGGCGGCATTTATGCCGCTACATGTAGGTATGCAATGACAATGAATACACTCGAAGTTCCACACTCTCCAAAGTTGGTACGGCATCCGCTACTTTTGAATGTAGGTATCAACTGAAAGGTGTGAAGTATCTCTCTCTTCCATCTTATAGACAATAATGATGAAAATCATCTTAACGTCTCAGCTTGTTTCTCAAAGCAAACGTGAAAACCATTTTAGTGCTCTTTGCTTTCTCACCAACTTGTTATTACAATCAAATTTCCCAAATGACATCGTTGGTGTCATTGCAGTGTTCAAAATGGTCTAGTTTTGTTCAAAAGCTTCGATTATAAACTCACAAAGAAAATGAAAACATGTACAGACAAGCGGTTTAAGGTGCCATGTGCCTGTCCATTACAGCGGAGTGAGGCAGCGGAACGGAGAAACGGAGAAATTTTGACCAATAGAATTGCATAAAATCTCCGCACCACGTGAGTCACTGACATTTTGACTGAACTGATTGGTTATTATTTCTCCGTTTCTCCGCTCCGCTGCCTTGTTTCATTGCGTGGAACAAGGCAGCGGAGCGGAGAAACGGAGAAATAATAACCAGGATATAATAACCAGGAAATATAATGGACAGGCGACCTTAAACGACCTTTAGGGTTCTTGACCATTACACTTGGGGGAGGCCTATGTCCAGCAGTGGACTTCTTTCGGCTGATATGATGATGTTGATAATGAGGCAGCGGAGCGGAGAAACTGAGAAATTTTTACCAATAGAATTGCATAAAATCTCTGCACCACGTGAGTCATTGACATTTTGACTGACATGATTGGTTAATATTACTTCGTTTCTCAGCTTCGCTGCCTCGCTTCACGCAAATGGACAGGCACCTTTAGGCTGTGTTTCTACCAGATATGTGCTAGGATGTGTAGCGAGAGATGTGTTTGTTAAAAACCAATAGAATTGCCTAATTTACCTAGCCTCGCTCAGCTATGCTACGATAGTATAAAAGCTAAGCTACGAAACTGTGTAACTGTTTCCACTGATGCTAAACTATGTAGCTGTGCGAGGAAGATGAGCAGCTCGCTGTAACGACAATAGAGAAGTCACGCACAGTGGCCTTAGTGCGAGTTTATTGAAGTTCTCGATTGCGTTAGCGTAAACGTCAATTTGTATTGAAACTGAATAAGCTCCGTCTGGTGACAATAACGGAAAACCTTTTTTTTCTATACATTTTGACATAAGCGATCGTTTAGGTGAACGTGATGGAGTGCGTGAAAAAACTTACACTAAGCCCTCTGGTCTGCACATAGCTACACACCTCACGACCATCCATAGCACGCATCCATAGCTCGCATCCATAGCAAGCATCCACAGCACGCATCATACTATATAAAAAAACGTAGCTTAGTTGAATCAGGGGGGCTACTCTCTAAACCCCGAAGTCCGTAGTTCCGGGCTTAGTTGCGGGCATATTCTACTCCGTATCACCTAACCACTGAGAACTAATGATAACACGATTTGACAGTTTCTGTGATACCGTGTTGTCATTCATTCTTAGTTCGGGTTCGGTACTAATCGTAAGTCTATAGGTGATTCGGAGTAGCAACTAAGCCCGAAACTACGGACTTCGGACTTAGAGAGTGGCCCCCCAGTTTCCACCAGTGCTACGCTATGTGGACCGATGAATATGATTGGTGGATATCAAACGCATCCATAGCAACGTAGCATAGCGCATCCCTGGTGAAAAAGCAGCAAAACACTAGTGTTACTTAGATAAAAGTGAACTATTCCCGTCTTGTTTTTTAAACAGCTAACGCGTGTAAAGACAAAGACTTGAGGCGCTTTTCAGAATTGTCAAAGTAATGGTGCCTAACAGGAAAGAAGATTATTAACATTATTTTCCTTTGTTTTTTATTGTTACAGATACAGTTGCCATTCAAATCAAGAATGTGTTATCGTGGTCGTTAGGGAGAAATCACGTATTATTTTTAAGGATTGCATTCGTAGTAGCAAACTCTCAGCGATACCTCTAATTTTCCAATATTTTGATAGGTTTTTAAGATTGATTGTCGTTCAGGTGATAGGTATTGTGTCTTGAATTTCACTGCTTTTTAGGGTTCCGTACCAGAAGGGTAACCAACGGAACCCAATTACTAAGCTGTCCATCCGTCCGTCTGTCCTTCTGATCATCTGTCTGTCAGTGGGCTGTATCTCAGGAACCGTAATTGGTAAGCAGTTGAAATTTTCACAGATCGTGTATTTCTATTACATAAAATAAAAAATAATTTTATTTAAAGGGAAACAAGAAACGTGTTTTTCTCGGTTTATGTTACGGAACCCGTCGTTTGTGAGTCCAACTCGAACTTGGCTGGTTCTTAAGTACGAGAATTCACCTTCTTATTAAGGTCTTGGTCAACTAATAACGATCCAGCTTTAACCATTCAGACATTTTTCGTTTGCAAAAAAAATCTTATAACTATTCAAAGCAAACAATGACGAATCATTTGACATTGGAAAACCACAAACTATATTCCTAAAAAATACATAACCAAAAACTATACTCCTAAAAAATACATAACCAAAAAGGGGATTAAGATTGGCGTCCCAACCGCTCGTCTACTCAAAATAATCTGCTAACTAACTTGGCACTAGGCAACCGCGACTGTTTCTTGTTCTAAACTTGGTTACACAGTTCTGACAGAATTAAACCCCAGTTACCGACTCTAGATACGATTATGAAGTAGCTTCACAGGTGAAATTATTGTAAGTTTAATGTTAGTAGAAAGTCCCGCGTAGGTGGCATGTGGGTTTGTTCTGCAATAATTTTGACTTCGATTTAAATATAAAGGTTAAAAGGTAAAAGTTTAAGTAATTAGCATATACAATTGTGAATTTTTTAAGTATGCCTGGGTGGCCAAACCCAAAATTTCATTCATAGTAGTATGGGCAATGTTCAATGTTGTGTATCGACTTGCCCTCGCACTTTATAAGGAACTAGCTGACCCGTGCTGACTTCGCTGGGTGGTATTTTAGGGTTAAAAAAACAGGTTCAATAAATCCAGAGATACCCCCTACAACCTCACAAACTCACAAACTTTACCTCTTTATATAATATCAGTATTGATATCGAAAGGTACCGTATGGTGTCGGCCGGTGCCGTGTGGTGCCGTAAAAGAATAATACCATCCCATCACTCCTCGTGGGTGTCGTAAGAGGCGACTAAGGGATTCACCAGAGAATGGGCAGCAGCGTTCTCTGTATACGGAATACCATACACTGCGCTCGCCAACCCGCTTGCCCAGCGTGGCGATTATGGCAAGCCCCTTTTGGGGGAGGCCTATGTCCAGCAGTGGACGTCTTTCGGCTGATATAATGATGATGATGATAGATATCGAAAGACACTGGAAGGAGTTTCGTGCCCGAAAATGAGAGCGTTCCTTTACTTCCCAGAATTTAATTTTTATTAGTGACGCTATCTGATGGAGTTTTTTTTTTTAATTCAACCGCTTCGATTCCTGGCTGGGAATACTGTTTTTTTCTAAAATCAATTCGAGACTTCTTTCAGTGTTATTCGATATATATTCTCATATTTTTGGATTTGGCCATCCACGCACACTTTAAAAATCATCTTGTAGAGGACTAGCTTTCTATGTTTTCATATGGGTTAGTGGCAGTGAGAAGCCTGAAAATTAGACAAGAAGTATTGCCTAGGACGGGGATGGCGGAACCTACCTATGGCACGCGTGCCAGTGGTGGCACGTATCGAAATAATTTGGGCACGCTATTGAACGTAGTACCTAAATAATAATTTACAACAGCAGAAATCACATTGATTTAACTCTGAATTGGTATAAGTATAAAACTGTAAAAATTACGATTTATGTTCCAATTTTGGCTTTTCGCTTCATGAGTTGTCCAAATCATCATCAATCAATCATCATCAATTCGAATACTTGGGTTGTTGACTCTCTGTACGTGTTGGTAGATCTACTGTAAGTGCAGAGAGTAATTGAATTTAAATAAATAAATAATAAATAAATAATCACCAAGTCAAGATTCTTTGATGGTCCTTCATGGCAACAATCCTATTTTTTTTTTTATAAACAATGGCACGATCACTAAAAAACAAAAGATTCGCGACCCCTGGCTTAGGGTATCGTGTTGTTCAGCGACTGGGTTGTGGAGACCATATCGGCAGTTGCACCATGTAAAATATACTCTGCTGCATCCGATCACGCCGGAAGCCCAGTCCAAAAAAATTGACGGCACGGTTGGCACAGTGGTTCAGCGATTGACTGCTGCGCTGCGTGTCGCGGGTTCGTTTTCCTCACGGAACAAATATTTGTTTGGCCTACAGATAGTTGTCCCGGGTCTGGCTGTCTGTGCATGTGTATTTATATGTTTGTAAACGCACCCACGATACAGGAGAAATTCCTAGTGTCCAACGTTTTAAATTAAAAGAAGAAATAAAAGAAAAGAAACAAAGATACCGAGACTCCTCCGTGCCTCGGACAGCACGTTAAGCCTATGGTCCCGGCTTTTGTAGATCTTCGGCAGTCGTAACGGATTGTCAGTAGCAAGAAAAATCTGACATCAGCCTTGCCAAGAAGTACCGTGTTACCCAGTTAATGGGTTGTGGAGGTCTGGTAAGCAGCCGCTCCTCGTAAATTACTGGTATGCAGCTGAATCCGGCTTGACTGAAAGCCGACTACAATATAGTTGGGAAAAGGCTAGATAAGCAGGGAAACAGATTTATTGGATGGCAATCAAATAAAGAACCCATTGTTTTTGCTGAAGTCTTGCAATTAGATAAAAAAACTCGCGCACCGAGAGTTCCGTACAAATTTGTAGGTACATATTATAAATATTTCAGGAATCAATTCTCGCAGTACTTTCCGAGCTTTTCCGAGCTAAGGATCTATCGCAGAGACTTAATATAGTAGGGTCCCGTCAGCACCTTTGGTACGGAACCCTACAGGCCTGATCCGCAGTACTTCGCAAGTACCAAATTAGTTCAAGACAGTTCTACGATAAATGATGCACAATTAACGAACCAGAACAGTTCAGGAATTTTATGAATTTGGATCCTAGCAAAGGCTTTTCAAGACTTTTTAGAAACCGAACATAAACACCCAAAGAACTACAACGCTGTTTAAAAATCGTGTGAACTTCCTCACACGATTTTTAAACAGCGTTGTAGTTCGTCATTCTCCAATGGAAAATCTTAACTCTGCGATTCAGAAAAACGCATCATCAGTGCAACGCCATCTAGCGAATAGTCGTAAACTGACAAAATATTTGGCAGCGTTAGATGTTAAATAAGAATTTATGTGACGATAAATAACGGTAAGGTATTAAAATTTTCACTTTTATTTTGGCACGTACTAAAAGTTTCACAAATAACTCAACAATTTCTTATGGTGCTATTTTCATATGTTCGTGCATTTTATTTTTTTCTCAATAGATGGCGCTCTGACTGATCAGAATATTGTAGGAAGTTTCTTCTGAAACTTAAAAATCCTAAATGTTACTCGGGATAACACTTAATATTTTTAAGTACTATACATTTTGATTCCCTTGAGAATGTCGAAAAATACGTTTTTTGCGACTTAAACGACCGTATCTTTTTTTACGTTAACTTAGAACTTTGATTTTTTCACAGCTTCAAGGGACCATAGACCATATGGTTATTTTCAACTCGATACCTCCATGCGTTCCCGAGATAAAGGGTCTTGACAGACAGACGGACGGACAACAAAGTGGTCCTATAGGTAAGGATTCCATATTTTCCTTTTGAGGTACGAAACCCTAAAAAATATTCCCCGTCTATTTTTTTGCTCGTTAGCAATATTTAGCTGCCACTTAATTCAGGCACACATCTGCCAGCATACAGCAGAGTCACATTATTAATTCCGAGCTCCGAGATTCAGGGATTCATATGTGAATATTAGTCGAACTTAGATATCGGTGACAGCAGGACTAATCACTGAAGTTAAACTAGTTATGCGTGTAGGTACTAATGTGTGCGGGCTACCACAATAGCTCAGTAGAGCATGTCTGACTGACGACCGCTTAACCACTGGTTGGCCTCCGTCGTTCGATGTAAGTAGGGGTTCGATAGATCATAATTTTGAATATAGTCCAAGATCCCCCTAGCTCTCAGATGTATCGTAGTCGCATTATTTATTTCAGAAAAAGTGTTGGTTTGCAAGAAAGTGTAAGTAAGGAACCATTAAATTGTGAAGCTTGAGATGTTCAGAGGCAAAGTTGAAAAGGTTTTTCTACCTTAGATTTGTCCATCACTTAGTGTTGGGGCTTCAATGACTTGAATGAAACTCCCGTATCGAGGTATGGTGTATAATTTTGGTAAAAACTGAATTACATTAAAATATATGTGGAGCGCACAAGTTCGCGACTATGTTGAAAATTTTGACTTATAAAAGTGGTAATGAAGGTGTTTGTAAAAAATAATATCCGTACTGGGCGCCTGACCCTTTTGCATAGCAAAGCGAACAACGACGTCTTCACAGGCGTTAACATCCTCCCCCCGTTGAAACTCACGAGGTTTCAACCCTTCAGGAGCTCCTCTTCGGTCGGTAAGGGGCAGATGCGTACTAGAGGGCGACGTATAGTTCCTCGTGTCGTATTTATGTCGGCTACTCGTGAAATCCCATCTTGTCCTGGGAACAGCCGTACAATGCGTCCAAGCCTCCAACATAAGGGTGGGACGCCATCTTCTTGCCGCAGGACCATGTCTCCAATTTTGACTGCGTCGGTGTTGGTCTTCTATTTACGGCGAAGTTGCAACTCGGCTATGTACTCGCGTTGCCAGCGCCGCCAAAAATGCTGATATATTTGCTGCAGCCTGGCATAGCACTGCAAGCTGGTTGACTGGCAGTCTTCTAAAGCTGGTTCAGGCAGTGCGGTAAGAGCCCGACCAATGAGAAAATGGCCAGGAGTAAGGCAATGGAAATCGTCAGGAGAGGCGGATAAGGGACAGAGAGGTCTACTATTTAAAACAGCTTCTACCTGAGCGAAAAGAGTTTGGAAGTTCTTCAAAACTTAAATGAGAATTACCCATCACAAATTTCGCTGAACGGATACCGGCCTCAAAAATACCGCCAAAATGAGGAGCGTAAGCTGGTGAAAAGTTAAATTGAATGCCTTCCGAACATGCAAAATCAAATAACTCGTTTTGGTAAATCTTAAAAAAAAACATTAATTTCTTTAGCTCCTGCGACAAAGTTGCGTCTATTGTCGCAGAATACTTCCGCTGGCCTACTTCTTCGTGACACAAACCTTCGGAATGTCATGACGAAAGCGTTCTTAGATAAATGGCTTACGGCTTCGAGGTGAGAAATTTTATAACGAAGGCAAATGAAAAAACAAAGATAGCACTTGACTAACGAAGCACCACGTCCCTTTCTGTTGACTATATGGAATGGGCCAGCGAAATCAATTCCCACTGTGCGAAATGGAAAGCCTAGCGTGACACGCTGTGAGGGTAAATTTCCCATTATTGGAGCAATAGTCTTCCCCTGCAAGCGTCTGCACCTGGGGCAGTTATTAAAAATGCGTCTAGCTAAATTTCTGCCGTTAATCGGCCAAACGTATTCTCTAACAACGGCCAACATTAATTGTGGACCAGCATGTAGTCCGCGTTTATGTTCGTACTCGAAAATCAATTTGGTCAAATGATGCGAAGCGTGTAGGAGAACAGGGTGTTTTTTATTAAAATCATAATCAGACGAGCCTAGTCGGCCACCAACTCTGATGACCTTGTCGTTATTTAAGAATGGACTCAGTGATAAAATATTTAATTTAGAACTTAAAGCCTTATTGTTTCGTAGTAAATTATATTCACAGAAGAATGATTCTTGCTGTGCGAGACGACACAAATAAAGAAAAGAATTATTCAATTCATCGACCGTCAAATTGCCAAGAAGTTTATCTTTATTAGTTTTTAGATTATTAATAAATCTTAGCACGTAAGCGAAAGATCCTTTTATTTTAGTTAAGCTATTATAGATTCACTTTGAATAACAACATGAGTGGTAGTGCAATTAGGTTTAGTTACCGGTAAATCATTATTTTAATTTTATTAGGATTTAAGATAGGCCAATTACTTTCAGGTTCCATGAGAAATGAAGGGCCTGACCACCATAGCTGGGTACTGCCGAGCTTATCTGGACTAATTCCTCTAGATATGAAGTCTGCAGGATTGACAGATGTGGGCACATAGCGCCACGAGGAGGCATCTGTTAGCTCACTGATCTCAGAAATCCTATTAGCTACAAATGTTTTCAAATTTATAAAACTGGTGTGGAGCCAGGCTAGCACCACTGACGAATCGCACCAGTATACTTGATGTTGAACTTCATATCGCAGTGACTTCCAGACAGCCTTGCATAACCTTGCTGCCAGTAGGGCAGCGCTCAATTCCAGGCGAGGGATAGTCGTGCCTTTAATAGGAGCTACTTTGGATTTAGAACAAAGCAAATTGACTGTGACCTCGTTCGCAGCATTAACCGAACGTAAATAAATACAAACTCCGTAGCCATGTTGGGACGCATCACTAAATTAATGTAATTCTGCCGATGCTGGATCATTACATTTTCATTTTTATTACACACGGACTAATCAGTCCTAAAGGGTCAAAGATTTTAAACAGGGACGATAGAAATGATCTTTTAGTTAAATTATTGTTAGAGGAAAGTGGGCATTTGATAGGGAAATGTAACTGATCGGTTGATGCATTATGCCTAGTGTACTAGTTGACTCGCTTACTAAAAGATTATCATCAGCTGGAATATTTGAATCGAATAATGATGGTAAATTAGTCTTAAACTTGCGAAGATTAAAGCATCCTTTCTTTAATTCTTCAGTTACAGATTGGTGAATATAACGTAGGGTATCCTCACTTTCACAGCCGGTGATGAGATCGTCCACAAAGAAATCATTTTGAATTATATCCTTAACCATAGGATCAGAAGATTCTTCACCAATCTGCCATAGACATCGAGTGCTCAAGTAGCTGGAACTTGCCATTCCGTAAGTCACAGTATTTAGCTGAAACGTTTTGATGGGCAAAGACTCATCTTCTCTCCGTAAAATAAGTTGAAAATTACGATCCTCCTTATGAACACGGACTTGACGGTATATTTCCTCAATGACACCCGTGACGAGGAACTTATGTTGTCGAGCCCTTATTAAAATGGAGAACAGTGAGTTCTGCATATTAGGCCCAACCATGAGAATGTCATTGACAGACTGACCCGACGAAGTAGGAGCCGAGCCGTCGAATACGACTCTAATTTTCGCAGATTCACTATTGTCTTTGAAGATAGCGTGATGGCAAAGGAAGTAAAATGTAGAAGGTAAAAGAACAGCGGATTCTGAAAGGTGTCCTAAGTGTGCGTACTCGCGCATAAATTCTACATATTGCGATTTCACATGTGGTTGTTTGCGAAATCGCCTTTCTAAATTTAACAAACGTTTTTTAGCTAGTGAATAAGATTCACCAAGACAATCAGGTGTATCCTTTAAGGGTAGACTGACTGAGAATCTACCAGTATTTAAACGGAAGGTGTGTGACAAAAAATGTGTTTCGCATGCCTTCTCGCTATGACCCATAAGTGGTTTAGTTTGGAGAACATTTTCTAAGTCCCAGAATTTTGTTAATTCTTGATGTATTTTGTCAACAGACGACACATAAGAAATGTCTGAATGATTTGAATCTATATTATTATCAGTGTCCTTTAACTTATTGTTTGTGGGTAAGTTAAAATACATAGGACCTGAAATCAACCAACCTAAATGAGAACTTCTCAATACAGGTGAATTAAGACCGAGAGAGAGTTGATCGCGGCCAATAATGTCCCAGAAAATATCGGCACCGATGACAACATCAACAGGTGCAGGTTGGTGGAAGTGAGGGTCTGCTAAAAAGTAATCACTTGAAATATTAAGTTTTTTAACGTCAACGGGTATTCGTGGTATATTACTGGTCAAAACTGGCAACACCAGAAACGAAGAAGTGACGGTGAAATGCTTCATCAGAGATTTCAACTGAACCACACAAATTTCTGTTGCCTGAGTGGTAGTTTTATTGCCGCCAATTATATTGACCTGGAAAGTTGTGGTCGGTTCGAGAAGCAGTCTTGTTTTAAGAGATTGAGTAATAAATGATGACTGACTGCCACAATCCAAAAGAGCACGAACCTTCATTGTTTGATTGGTCGTAGGATTAGTTACCTCAATATAAGCAGTAGACAGTAAAACTTGATGGTTATTTTGATTAGAAAAATTAACGATAGTTGTCGTCAGTGATATCAGGTGAAATGGTGACAACACTGGAAATATTTTTGCTATCAGCTTGTTTATGCAAGAGTCTATTGTGACTTGTGTTGCACATGCGACACGGATTCATGCGACAATTGCGTGCAGAGTGGCCTGATCTTAAGCAGTTGTGACAAAGCTTCAATCTGCTCACATCACTGATACGGTCATCCACACTCTTAGCCAAAAAGGTAGGACAATCATAAAGACGATGATTACCTTTACAAATGACGATATATCAGAAGTATTCACTTCACTCTTTGAAATGTATGACTGATGAGATTTTATTTTATTGTTAGAATCTATATGCTTTGACGTTGTCTGAGTTTTAGGTTTAGAGTAAGGAAAGCTGCTATTTATTGACTCAAGCACATCAGCGCGATCAGTGAGAAACTTAAAAAACTGTTGCAAACTAGGTACATTAGTATCCAAAGTGCCCCGGTATTCTTCCCACTTGGCTTTGGTTTGGCCATCAAGTTTAGGGCTCATTATGTGAATCAATAAAATATCCCAGTCACGTGAACCTAGACCGAGACTAATTAAAGCACGCAAGTTTTTATTAACATGGTCTACAAGGAACCGTAATGATTTATCAGACTCACTTGTGATTGGTTTCATGTAAAATAAGGAATTTATATGATGAATTATTAATTGTCGTGTATTGTCATATCTGTCACATAATAATTTCCAAGCACACGCATAATTTGCGCTGGACACTTCTAAGTTAGCGATAATGCGCGCTGCATCGCCACTCAAGTACGAAATAAGATAATGGAATTTGTGAATGGGAGCGATGCGCTCGTTATTGTGGACTATAGATAAGAATGTGTCACGAAACTCAAGCCAACGGAAGCAAGACCCGTCGAACTTAGCAACTTGAATTTGGGGTAATTTAAAACCTATATCAAAATGATCGTGATTACAGGGACCTGCAGTTACCTGACTTGAATTTAAATCCCTGAAATTACTTTCATCGTGACGGTTTGAGTTTTATTTTTGTGTACTACTTTGAGCAATTGCAATGTTGGATATAAATGATTGTTCGATAATATCACGTTCATCAATCTCATTAGGTAAATTGTCAGAGTTTAATACTTCTATCTGATTTTGCAAGTCATCGAAACGGCTATAAATAGACTCAAATTTGTTTAGTTTTAACGTTAACTCAGCTAACTCAATTTGAGTGAGCGTTTCTTTAGATGTAACATTTAATAAAAAGTTTTTAAATTTAGTGATTTGACCTTTTATGGAACTACGTTTCACTAAAAGATCCTGTAATTCTTGAGGATTGTTTGTGCTAGATTCAACTCCATAATCTTTACCCATTGTGAACTCAAACCTTACCAATATTGTAGCTAATTGAATAAACTAATTGATTCCAAGTAGGTTTGATTATGGAAAAAATAGACACAAACTACGTGATGATAATGTAAAAAAACTAAAACTTAGCTCGCGCTCCTCGCCTAACGTCACCTGAGGCCGGCCCGGCGCAGCAGTGGGTAGGGCTCCGCTTCGGTCACACGGTGACACGGCAGGCGGCCCGAAGTCGCGTCCCACGAAGAGATCGGCCTGGAATGTTCGGCGATGTGGGTGAAATATATGTATTGGTATGCTTTTAGTAACAGCTGTAATCCTACTAGGAAACACGAATAAAAACTATGTTAATTACAAAATAGTCTATTAATTGTTTTGTCATTTAAACGTTTACCAATAATATGAATTTACTTTATGAATTAACTGCGTATGGTGCATTGATGTAATTATTTTAAACACTACAATGACAACAGACAGCAATGCACTCATAGAAGCTATTTTAAATATTTATTAGATAGATTTATTAATGGTAAGGGTAAAAGGTAAGGGTAATTTGGTATCAGGGAATTCACAAGGAAAAATGGGCACTCAGCTGCAATGCGGCCGAGGCTGCGGTACGATGCTGAATGCTGATCGTTGACCGGCGGTGGCTGCAATGGCTGGTGCACCTTCAGGGATCCCAGGTATAATGAAAGTATGTAGCTGCGCTGGCGCAATAGCTACACCGGCAGCGCGTGGTAGTAGTGGTCGAACTTGTTTTCGCAAAAATTGCAGGTTTTGTCGTAGGTCGCCAGATGTTGGGGCTTCAATGACTTGAATGAAACTCCCGTATCGAGGTATGGTGTATAATTTTGGTAAAAACAGAATTACATTAAAATATATGTGGAGCACACAAGTTCGCGACTATGTCGAAAATTTTGACTTATAAAAGTGGTAATGAAGGTGTTTGTAAAAAATAATATCCGTACTGGGCGCCTGACCCTTTTGCATAGCAAAGCGAACAACGACGTCTTCACAGGCGTTAACAGTTAGGAATGTGACGGTTTCCATCTCCCAAGCATATTTCTAAGCACTATTTCTTACGGAAGTGAAAGCTAACCTCTGTTGCAACTCTAGCTACACCTTGAATAACGAAGGCGAAAAATGGAATATTTTTTCTCATTTGTCAGTATTGGCAACGAAACAACTGGCCATAACCCCCTAACCAAAACCCATAACGTCTTTTAAACATAGCGCCACGTACAGCCCATTCTGCAGAGGCTGCCTTGGAATGCGAGGCCGTGACTACCCAAAGTCAAAATCTTCGGGTCGGTGAGTTCGCTCCGCGAAGCCTGTACAGCTCCCAGGAAACTTCTGTGCCTTGGGCGGAGCTACGATGGCTAACTTAGCCAGAACATCTACGCACAACGGACTGAATGGGAGTCTAAGTGCGGAAAAGGGAGTCCGTACTCTACCCTACTCCCACTAGTAAAAGTTGCAATTTTTTTACTTATGTTTGGCTGGGAATAGATGCTCAGTCGTCAATTACGTTTTGAAACAAGAATCTTCACAAATAACTTTATAAATTTAGAAGTTCATTTAATCTTCCGTTCAAACCCTAACAAAGACCTTTTACTGGACCCACTCACCCTTTAGGTCCTCACCTAAAGCTTTGTTTAGCCCACGCAAAAACCAAATTATAATTACCTACTTAACCTGCCTCACGGTAAAACCAATTTTCGTCCAAAAAGTTCGTATAACACCTATTTGCGTGCATAATTAGATTTCTGCGACCCATCGGGCACCGAATTATGAATTTTATTTTTATCAAAATTTTACGAAACTTTCTAAATCCCTCAAGAGGTCCATTATTATAATGGACTTAGTTACTAATTCACACGCTCTGAGATTCCAAAACATTTTGTAAGGTTTACTTGTAAATTGGTTTATGATATTTTTCATTCAATAAAGGCTCACCTTGACTTCATCTTTTAATGGATGGAAGATTTTGAGCCTTGGCTGTGTATTAAATATACACTTAAAAGGGCTTTATTGAGGCAGAATAAGCTTGGTTAGGTCAGGTCTCGGTCGAACAGTGGAATAGCGCCAATCAATCCGTATTTTGTAGACTTCTTGACTTAGAAAGAGGTGCCTCAAAGACTAAACATTCTTCAAGGCACCTCTTTACAAGTCAGGAGGCTGGCAAGCCTGTTTAAGCTTGCCAGATTTGCGTGTGATGCTTGCCCCACAGTTGGACTAAAGGTTACATTCCATAATGTCTTAAGTCGGCTGATATAAAAAAGTGGTTGCACTGAGCTGTCCGTTTTTGAGCAAGCTTATGACCATTTTGTTAAAGACTAAACTAAAGAAGTATAGTAATCACAATTCAATTCGAAATCGATACCAATGAAGACCCAAACTTAATTTCTTTGATAGCCCACAGTCCCATAAAACGCCATCTGCAATACAATTCCCATGAAAACTTCCCTTCCATCGCCATTCTCCAAAGCCGGCACATAATCATAATATTGATGAAACTGTGCCGATCGTTATTGCGCCTTTGTGTGTCTGTCTGTCCCAGATATTAATAATAACATCGTCAACACATTCGGTGTTCATCACATGCCGTAACATTGGTTGAGGAACGCGCACATAGAATTGGTGTGACGTTTTGAGCTTACGTGACGGGGGCGATTCGTTTCGGGTACCAACGAGTTTGAGTGAGAACTAGTAGGCGCCCAATAAACGGTAGGTTTGCTGTCAGTTTAACCACAGTTAAGGCTATGATCGACGGATAACCTATTATCGTCTAATGCAGTGACTGATGGTTGTACGAAATTTATTGATGAAAATCTGGACAATTCATCAGTCTTGTGTAATCTAGTGAAAGGGTCTGTCTTTTATATGGAATGAGTAATAGTTCCGTCCTTCTCCTTTTTTCTAATCCCCTAATCCTTTTATAAATATGTATTAGGTACTATTCGAAAATGTAAATATCAAATTCTCAGTAAACTGTAATGTCCCTAAAACAAAATCTAATAAAAATTAAAATGTGATTTATTTACTACAATATTGAGGCCATAAATTAGATCAAAATAAAGAAGTATATCTAGTTTATTTTCGGGCCTGGGACGCATATTATTATTATTTTATTATCTTCATTTGCTACTTGAATGGCAACTCGTGTCCCGATTTTCCAAGTCGTCAAGCTATCGTCTAGTATAAAAACCCGTCTTGTACGCGAAATATGTTATAATTATATCGTTATTTGCTTCAAGCTCAGGAAATGAGCCTCTGTGCCGTATCACATTTAGTGAGAGAACTTTCATTTCAGACCTCATATTATGTTTATCTATAAATACAAAGGAATTTCATTTAGGAAATTAGGTTCGGGTGTATTTTTAGGAAAAATATATACAAATCTAAAAATACATCTACAGATTACGTTCGGCTCTAAAATTGCTTGTCTTTAAGTAGGTACTAAATCAAATTACATATCAGGGAATGCTCTATGAAATTATTTATTGCTAGCTTCTGCCAGCGTCTTCGCCCGCGTGGTCCCTAGGGAACATACTCCCGGGATGAAAAGTAGCCTATGTCTTTTCTCAGGCTCTAGACTATCTGTGTACCAAATTTTATTGAAATCGGTTCAGTAGTTTTGGCGTGAAAGCGAGACAGACAGACAGAGTTACTTTCGCATTTATAATATTAGTAAGGATTGCTTTCAAATAAGCCATCAATATAATAATACACTGCAATAAAACCTACATTCTTATGACTTTGACATTTCCATTGCCCGCTTTGAGCGGAGCAGAAGGAAGTGTCAGACTCTTACTGACTAAATCCCATCCGTGTTCCTCCTAATGCCTTTTGCGTTCCAAGGCCGCGATGACTCTTTCGATAAATTTCGCAATCTTGGGTCTTAGCCATACCTATTATTGTGGCCTGGTCAATTAAACCAAAAACGAGGGATAATGAGCTATAAACTTGTATAAACCTTTATTTATAAGTGTCCTCAAAAGTCCATTGACCTTCAGACCTAGATCTTAAGACACGGACACAAGTTTTTATGTGACTTTTCAGACGGGTCTATCGGTTTGTCTGATATCTCTCCCCTAATTTTACTGGACTAGTATTATGTTACGGAAATACGGGAAGGTAATTATATATACAGGATTATTTATAAAATATTAATAACCTCTTAGGGAGTGAAAGTACACATGATTATAAATATCTTTTAATTTAAGACCAACCCTACAAACTCGAAAAAAATATCAGCTGTTTCATACAATAGCCAGTGAAATGTATGAAAAATTGCATTTGTTTTATTAATGAGTCGGCTTTTCAAGGTAAGGTAACTAATGAAATTCCAACATATTTTATTAATTTATTTATTTCCTGTCTCTTATAATATAACAGATACAATATATTCCCAAGGCGAAACAGTTTTCTCTAATAGCTATTTATTTTTAGCAAATCTACATCTATTTACTCTATTACATACAATAAATACAACTCAATATGTATATGTTTATCTTATACATATTTAATAAAATATTACACACGATTTCCCTTAAGACTAGTCAGGAAGTAATTAATGTTATTATTATTTTTTGAACAATTGTTAATGTTAAAATTATAATAATTACAAGGTTTCTGAATTACAAAGCATTTTTTTTTATTTAGATTTTTTTCATTTTTCTTCGACAGGATATCACAGCTATTAAAATTAAATTATATACAATACGTCTTATGTTATGGTTTTGTTAATACAAATAGTTCGTTATAGGGCACATAAAATGTTAAAACATCTAAATTTTGGTGTAAAGCTAATTTAAAACTAGTGGCAAACCGTTGTTGGATATTTACAATTAAACAAAATAAAAACAAATACCAGGAATGTTTAATGATAAATTTATTATATTTAAAATTATTTAAAATGCACGCATTTCATCATTTCCCTTTTAAGACAACAATATTTTTCACTAACCCTTTGTTTGCTTCACCAGAAAAACTATGTCACAAAATACCACAGCACTACAGGGCAATTGGCCAAACTTAACATCAGTAGAGGGCACCACTATCGCTTGTCCATTTTAACAAATAATACGACAGTTATTGTATGTGTGTTCTTGACAAGTGTTACACCTTATGTCCATATCGATATGACTTTGAAATAATATTACCTATAGAAATACAAGAAGTAAATAAAAATGACATAACAGAAGTAATTGAACTCGGAAATACAAAAAATGTGGTAACAAAGTCATAGTGAATAATCTTAAAAGTAGGTAAGGCTAAATAATATTAATTAAGTATTAAACAAAATAAAAAGAAGTCATACAGTTTCCAAGCTTCAAAATCATATCGATACACCGATGTGGTACACCCAAACATGCCACTATGTAAACCTCGCACAACACTAGATCAACGTCCCAAAACATATACCGTATGCGTAGTCCGTATTACCGTATTCAGAGTCCGCAGTACTACATTCATAGTCCGTATCATCAGTTCCTGGTCAGCATCGGGTTGATCATGATGTTCGCGAGGGCGTTGCGTCGCTTGCGCCAGGCACCGGCACCCTGGGCGTGGTATTGTAGCTGACGGTACCATGTACGCGTGCGTGAGTTTTCTTCCGCCTGTAATGAAAAAAGTTCACATTAAATCATGAAATCTTAGAATATATAGATTATACAAGATTAAGGAATGATTGAAGATAGATAACGACGTTTAGGAGTTCGAAACTATAGTTACAATCATTTCATTATTTCAGCGTTTACATAATTACAAGATCGTAACTTAACAGAATGACTCTGACACTAGGGTGTGTGAGATCGTTAGACCTTACTGCCCACATGATAAGAAGAAGAAGAGAAGAAGAAGAACAGAATCCAGAATCACGACCATCATAAATCATCATCAGTGAGTGAAAACTGGCATGAAACTTTACAAGACCAATATTTAAAGCATTTTTCGAAAATCCTTTGACAGGCAAGCAGAGGAAAGTATTACATATTCAAATCCCGAACAAAAAATCCAATCTTGATGCGAAAATAGATGGAAGCAATACATTTTACAATCTTCTTTCATCGTGCAATTGTTTCTGACAATTTTTTCTGAAAATCAAAATAATAACTTAATTAATTCCCACCTTAAAAATATAAGAATCCTTAGTAGTAATTTCGTGTACTTCGAAGAAATGTTCGGGCTCATGGTCTGCGGCGACTACGCAGCGATCCAAGAATAGTGGCTCCCTCTGCAGGGTGTACCGTCCTGCTTTCTCCCTCACTAGCAGTAGTGCTGCCTCCCTTACTCCACTGCGCGCGAAGAGGGCTTCTCCCTCTTTCTCTCTTGCTTCTCTGTCTCTTGCTTCGCGCGTCTCTCGGATCTCGTTCGTTTTGTGGGTGATCGTTGGCTGTCGAATAAAAAGACTTTAAATTATTCTAGGATTAAAAACTTTAAGTTTTAATGTACTATATCTAAATAAGACCGTACCTTTTCCACATACGTCTGTCCTCTGATATCTTTCGGATTGTATAAGCTTTATTTATTTTCATACCCTAACGAACAATGGCGGCATTAATTCCATAGGCCACCAGCCAACAAAAGGTTATATCTAAATCAAAGTGGGAAAAGAAACCTTTGATCTTCTATAACCTTAACCTTAAAACCCAAACAGCCAGAAAAAGAAATAATACGTCGAATTGAGGAACATATGTTTACAATCGGAAGTTTCACTAAAGCCAAACAAACCACAAACGCGGTTTCACAAGCCACACAGAAAATAAAAATCAGCAGAACTCACCTTTCCGTTAGTTACCAAAAGAGCGTTGATTGGCGTCAACTTGATGGTGCGTCCTTTCCGCCAGTTGTTGTCGTTGGGCTGGGTGAACAGCAGCTTACCCTCCATTGCGAACCTTATAAACAAGAGCAGAGAGTCCAAAATTGATCAAGAGTCAACTTAAGTGTTCGTAGGATTTTGTCGTCATTTTATTTGTAGGAGGTACGTCAATTTGGTGGAATAAGGTCGATTGGGCTCCGCGTCACTTCAGACTGACTCGGCCTGTGTTATGGGTGCGTAAAAATCTGGCCTTATTAAAGGTTAAATCGGGTGTAGAATATACAGCCTACCTCACTGAGATGCCGTACTTTATAAGACTATTTTTGTTTTATACCTGAGCGCGTAGGTGCAACCCTTTTGCCATTTTCGTAGATGGCATTCAAGCTTTGACCAGTATTATTTTCCGTGTTGAATCAGTCTAAAAATAGACTATCGTTTTTCCCTTTGAAAGATTTAATAGCAGTTTTTTGGGTAAATAAAGATCATTTTTATGTGTTTATAAAAGGACAGCCAGATACCACAACCCCCCTAACCCCACCAGACCTGTCTATTTTCCAACTGCTATTACAATTTTTTTTTTTTTGGCAAACTTTATGGCTTTCATGAAAAGCTCTACCATCTATGGCAATTCTAAATACCTACCAAAAATGACTATTTAAAATTGGAAAGATGACCAGCATGTTCCATTTCCTTATCAGAGAAAGGCAGCTAATTTTAAAGTTCAGAAAATAACTGTGGATTACCGTATACATTGAAAAGAACTAAGTATATTAATTTTATTATAGCCAACCTTTGGGTGATTCAGAGACAAATAATGATAAGTGCAGTATATAACAAAAATGAAATTTATTTTTTCTTCTTTCGTTTAAATCACTATCATCATCAAATCAGCCGAAAAACGTCTACCGCTGAACATAGGCCTCCCCCAAGTGTCGCCACTACAACCGGTCCTGTGCGTCTCGCATCTCCTCACTGTAATCTTTCAGGAAATTCTCTACAAAACCCTTCAAACCTAAACACCAACTTTCAAGGCTCATTATTAACTTTACATTTTCGTCGCACATCAAAACCACCACAGCACAACACAACACATCTGAAATTATTTCATCTCCAGCTTAATTCTTGCTGTTACCAACATCGCAATGTATTATGGCATGTGACGTCACAACAACGTTTCATGTTCCACGGACGTGATAAATTCCGCACCAGCTAAAACATTAATTTCACTCCAGTGTATTACTTGGTAAATGAGATATATCTCTGGCATTCGTCTCGTTTTAATTAGCTTTATTTGATGTTCTGGTTTCGGAGATTATTAAACTTGGATTTGTGATGATGTGAATGATATTTTTGATAATGTGATTTCTATGTGTGCACTTCCCCAAGTAAACTATCTAGACGGTAGGATCGAGAATCGGCAACTTATTTTTCTTGAAAGTATCGTTATATTATTATATCATAATGACAAGTCTCAAATTGATGATGACAATCGAAATCGATTTAATAGTACACCACAGCCCTTTTTATGCTTTTGTTCTTTCAATCCATGCAAAGGTTATCTAATAGATACACTTAGTGCTTGCTGTCAGCGATATAAAACTGCCATTGTACCCACTTTTTTTAAAGGATGGGAAATTATCTCTTGTTCAATTTCAATGTCTTCTGCCACTCTTGGCGGAGCGGGAGGGAGTGTCAGACTCTTACTTACTAAAACCCATCCGTGTTTCTCCTAAAGCCCTTAACATTCCAGGGCCGTGGTGACTCTTTAATAAAAATCCGCAATCCTGGCAGGCACTGGCCATTATACCCATAGAATTAAGTTCGTGTAAAAGATTTGTGCAACTACTTTTGGTTTACAATGAAGTATATTCTATTGAGCATTTTTTTTTTACTATATATAGGCATACGTTTGACCACAATCTCACCTGATGGTAAGCGATGATGCGGTCGAAGATGGAGCACGTTTGCCTAGAAGCAACCTATTCACTCTTGTCTTAAAGACTCCCAGGTTGTAGCTATCTGGAAACACAGACTCTGGCAGGGAATTCCACTCCTTAGCTTTGTATTCTTACATTTTTCTGTATAATATTTTCAAAAGCTTTTCTTTTGAAATTCTTGATTGAAAAATAGCTGACCTACACTCAACCTTTACTACCACGATTCCAGTAGGTATTTCCCCCGACTTTACTAGTATTTTGATTATACCCATAAAGTAAACTATTCAGTTTACCCCAGACGTAAGTTACAAAGCAAGACCCATTAAACTCCGTTCAATAGTGTTCATGTTGCGCGCAACAAAATAGCAAAAACGGTTGCTTTAGCTCAAAGTGATTTCTAATAGCACCTGAAATTGTTTTTCCATAAACCTCTTCAATGGACATACGTGACTCTTTTTGTAAATTGGGCTGGTATGGAAAATGATACAATGTGTTTTCTTTCTGAGTATTTAACCAAGAAGAAAATTTGATTTTCTGTATGATTGATTTATGCTTATTAGCTATACCCGTGAACGTCAGAAATGATCCCAAGTGAACATACACCCGGGTATAAAAGACTATGTGATATTCCAGACTATAATTTTTTAGGGCCAAATTTCGTCCAGATCCATTCAGCCGTTCTAGCGTGATTGAGTAACAAACATCCATCTGTCCATACTTTCGAATTTATAACAGCAGTAAGAGTAGGATTTTCAACTCAATACGTTCGCACCTTACATTTGTCCACATTTTAAAGTTAACTATCAGTCATCATAAGTATCTTCCTGCCCTTATCCCATGCTACTTGGGGTCGGCAAAACACGTTTTTTTTCTTCCATTCTGTCCTGTTAGCCGTCACGCCATCACTAACTCCCTTTTCTTTCATACCATTCCTCACACAATCCATCCACCTTTACTAAGTCTCCGCTGTCCGTCCGTGCGTCTCAAGAACCGTAATAGGTAGACAGTTGAAATTTTCACGCTATAACAAAAAATAATAAAAATTAAGGTTTATGGTACGGAAGCCTTCGTGTGAGAGTGACTCGCACTTGGCCGGTTTTTTTTTTTGACCGGATCTCCCTCTCCAACCATCCACATTTATATTCATTCTCTCTTTTAATTCGTACATGCGTTTCATCCCTTCTCTTCACATGACCATACCAAGACAAGCGATACTTTAACATTTTTAAAATCACGATCAAAAATCAATCCACCAAGAATCAAATCACCCACTTCAATCTGAATGACAACATTGATTACCATTCCACAACCGAAACTCCTATTTGAATTTAGCGTATTCGGGCACATCCCCCCTATAAACATTTTAGATCGCATAAAACACTGGAGTTGCGTGGCTTATAAAACCCTTCCAATAATGCTCTTCCAGGCTACGAGGTCGTTTAGGCCTCGTAAAACCCTAAGCTTTCATTCTCAGAACTTAACAAAGGTTTCGCTTGCTTTTAGTCGTCGAACAACATATTTTTCAATTAACAGGGAAATTACTTAAAAACCAATTAAACAACGTATAATTACCATGTATTTGTGAAAGTCTTAAGTCGTAAAAAGCCCTGTTGAATAGCACTTGTCGCTGTTAGTGGCACTAAAACAACGATTATCAGCTTTATGGTGCAAGTAATAAGAGTTAAGAGGCGATAGTAAAAGTATGAAAGGGATTGCAGGAATTTTTATTTTTAATAGTGAGTTATGAGAAACCTTTTTAAATTTCGTGGAACTATTTTAAAGGTTGGTTTCCTTTATTACCGTTTTTCTCTTTTTTAGAGTCAAGTTATTATAATATAGAAACTAGGGTTTTTGATCGTGTTCCGTCTAATTAATTGCAACTTTTGAATCGAATTTGTAATCGCACTAACTATAATTAACTCATCATTATCATCATCATATCAGCCGAAAGACGTCCACTGCTGGACATAGGCCTATGTCCCCCAAAAAGAGGGGGTTTGTCATAATCGCCACGCTTGGCAGGCGGGTTGGCGATCGCAGTGTATGGTGTTGAGTTTTACAAAGAACGCTGCTGCCCATTCTCTGGCGAATCCCTTAGTCGCCTCTTACGACACCCACGGGAAGTGATGGGATGGTATTATTCTTTTACGGTACCATACTGCACCGGCCGATATCATACGGCATAATATGCTACTAGAAGAATTAAATAATTAACTACTAGAAGTCGAATCTAGAATTTTTTATTGATTTCCTTAGGGTTACAACTTGCCTCAAGCCTTAAACAAACAAATTTCGACATTCTCCTCAGTCTCCAAACAGGTTCACTCTAAAAAAAGAGGTATCTAAAATTTAATCAAAGTTCACAACTTAGACCATCAAACGGACCTGCGTCCCACAATGGATCTAGTAATGGAATCATTTGTACCATCCACCAATAGAACTAAATGTGCCGAGGCTACAATTTGCCGAAACATCTCCAATTATACAACGAGCTAAGGCTAATGTTTATCTTTATGAAAAAGATTTCCCTGAACATCTTTGACATTTGCTAAAACATCCCTAGACGCTTTCATTGTTACGTAAGTGGTTGTTCAAGAAAACGGTGGACAATTTAAATCTCATAAAATATGGACGCGTAATCTCGCCATCGTAATGACATCGTGTGATAGGCGAAATTTTGGTAAGTGGTAATTTTCTAAATGTCTCAATTATATGTCAAGGAGATTTTGCATTTAAACTGCTCAGGAAGCTCTTATAGGTTGTTGTGAGAAACTTATTTATGTTGTCATCATCATTATTTTGACCTGATCCCGATTTAATTGGGGTCGCTGCAATATGTTTTCTTCCATACCTCTCTATTAATCACCATCTTAGTGGTCGCTATCATTCTAGACATACGTATCAGCTTTTACACAGTCCATCCATCATTTCTTTGGTCTTCCCCTACTCTATAGGCATCTTGATACATTCGTACTTAAAACTTTTTTCATAACATTTTTTTCATTGCTCTAAATAATAATATTCTTCATCTCTCAGAATCTGAACATCAGTCACCCACCTGGCGTCATCATGATTCCAGTCGAGTACATCGACGGCCATCTTCCTCAGCTTGATATCAGCCACATGAAGGTCGTGTGCTGTTCGCCGTGCAGCTGCGAGTCGTCTCCACAACGGCACGTCTCTTGCTGCAGCGGCAGCGGCTGCGGCTGCCGCATTAATTTCTTCAAGCCTGCATTCTACGCAACGTTGGGCCGACTTCACGTCTTCCCGCTCAGTTGCGCACGCAGCTGTGGCGCGATACAGCCGGGAGAGAAGGAGGGGATATTTTGTCACGCGTTGTACTGGCACCTGGAATTACAATTATTAACATAAGATTTTATTGCAAACAATCTAAACAGCAAGTTTTTAAAGTTTCTGTTTCAGGGCTCAGATAATAAAGGTGAAAAAATAACCAAATTACCATGAGAAATGAGTTTAGATTCATTCTCCTCAAAACGGTGTTTTCCATCTGCGAGACGCGCAAGAATATCCTCAGGAGTTCCTTCTCCTTCTCAAGACCAGCTAACAGAAGGGCAGCACCAGCTTGTTTCACGCAGTATGACTGGAACGCTGTCAGCATGCCTGAACACTCCAGCAGGATTTTGCCAACGTTCACAGTCAAGAGATCCTAAAAAAAAAAAAACAAAAAAATATTGTGTCAGGTAAGATCTTAGAAGCGGTCTTTTGTCAGCCAAATGCTGTGCTTTTTCAGAATTACTTTCTTTGTAAACATTTTTAGTCGTTACAAGCTTAATATTATTACCTCATCTCCTTGGTCTACCGCGATTTCAAGTCCGTCTCTTAACTTCTCCGATAGAACTTGATTGTTCTCAATAAGCTCTTCAACATTCAAGAAAATGGCGCTGAGTTGCTCCTGATTAAGTAAACCAGCTACCAACATAGGTTTATAAAACTCTTCAAGAATGATCTGCAAATCTCTGCCATACTTTTCTTCAGTTTCTACTATTTCCGTGATTATTTCCTTCCTCTCTGCTCTTTTCTTGGCACACTTTCTGCATACTAATGGAGCGTATATTGAACCTAAAATGATAATAAAAGATTAACAAAAAGCCTTTTTTGCAAAGAATTAATCATATGCAACAGAACTTTAACTTACCTTGCTCTGTCAATTGAGTTTCCACTGCAGTGTCGCAATCTTCACAGAGATGTATAGGCGTATCTTTATCGTGTATCATATTGCAAGGAGACGTTTTACCTTGAAGTCTACTTCTTGAAGACTTACTCGTCTCCGAACCAACACCAGAGTCATTCCTTTCAATTTCAGCTGATGTCTTTTTGCAAATTACAGCTTTCTCCAAAGTCTCATGATTAATAATAAGCGAGTTATCTTCGCTTGAATCTGATGCATTTGATAACTGACTCGTGTTACTACTATGATGTGTATCAATTACTTCACTGTTATTAGTTTTGTCTTTTGATTCTTCCAACATATTCGATGAATTGTTATGAGTAGCGTAACTAGTTATGTAAGTTTCTTCATCATCAATGCCTCTTTCTTTAGCATCTACTAAGTATGACAAAATGTCATACTTTGACGCGCCTTCGAATATTGAACGTGATCCACTGCGTTTCTCATCGTCTAAAATCATTAGAGAATTCGGAGGTGGGTTAACAGGTAAAGGCGGTGGCATGTCTCCAATCTCTTCATAAATAGGATCACTGTTCAAACGAATCGATTCGTAATGATGATCGTCGTCGGTATTATTTGAAATTTCAATATCACACAACGCGGCGTCGACCAACATTTGATAAAATTTCGATCTCGTTGAATTCGTATCGTCTTCGGTGGACAACTCACTCGCCGAAGCGTTATAGCAGTCCGACATTGGCTCGAGATCAGAAAAAACTCCCATAGCACCGCTCTCATACTCCATACTTTCATAGGGAGCAGAGCAGCTATTATCTTCATTCTCTGTGCAGACGGACGAGTCGATTATATTTTGTTTATTCGACGCTTCGTCTTTGGCACTATTTTCATTCTTTGGTTTCACATCCTCTTTCTTTTCTCCTTCCTTCACACTCTCCTCTTTTAAATTTTTCAACGAACTTTCTATTAACTTTTCAATAGTTATTTCACTGCTGTCTGTCCCTTCTGAGTTCTTAGTTTCTTGGAGTTTTATCAAAGAGTTTTCTATTAACTTTTTAACTAAATCTGAATCCAAACCTTCGGCAAGATGAGCGAAGAAAGGATCATCAAAAAGTTTTGTGACAACATTTCCATTATTTGGTTGAATTTCAGGAGATTGTTGGCAGTCAGAATAATTATCTTTTTTACCACAGACGTGTGGAATTAAATTTCTCCTAACAGCTTCGACAGGGTCGTTTAGTATTGAAGATAGATCGTTTGAAGTGTTCTGATCTCGAGAGCCATAGCTATCATCTTTGTTTTTATCAGCATAATATTCTTCATAGGTATTCGCTTCAAAATTCTTTTCGGCTTGTTGAGAAAGCACAGCACCTATATATATTTGACTTTTTGATTTTTTTACTTCTTTTTGTGGAGTTCCGACACTTATTGTAACGGTGGTACCTGTCTGATAGGTATTACACGTATTTCCGTAATCATCATTTACCACGACGGAGGATAAGTAGATAGGTGTGTCACTGCTTACATTCATAGTTGAGTAGCACTCGTTACCATTTATTTGAATGGAAGTTTTCCTAGGTTCGTTTTCTGACGATCTCAAAATACCAGAAGCTGTTTTGGGCTCATCAGTGTCAGAATCGAATTGTTTCACACGTAAAATCGTTTTTTGTTCGTAGTCATTAGCATCTGACCATTCGTCACTAGTGGAGCTAGAAGAATTGTTACGAACAAACCGTGTTTTAACATAATTATGCTTTTTAGATTTTGTACGTTCCTTTGTTTTGAGCCGAGGTGGTGGTTCCGGTGACTCTGATATTCCACGGCGTAAGTTGGTCAAAATTGTTCGTGTTATGTCACTACTGTCGCTTAGATTTCCAGATTCAATATTGTCATTGTGTTGAATCGTTGTGGTTAGCGAAGTAACCTCAGGACTCGTCTGTGGCTGGCTAATCACATACTGATTTGGACTGCATATTTCGTTTTCTATGACAGACGTTAAAAAGACTTGACTTGTGTGTCCATGTTTACTCTTGGGTCGTAAAGCCATCGTGTCTAAGAACTTCGGTTGCGCTATTGATATAGTTGGTGGGATACGTTCAGATTCAGACCGACGCAGCACTGGTATTCTTGGAATGTTGTTATCTGAAAACAAAACACCCAATATATAAATTAAATCGTAACCTTGAATTTGGTAATAAGTTTTAACAAACGCTCCACGATACCGATCAAGATCTTACCTTCTTTATTGATGTTGTTTACAATTTCAACGGTTGTTTCAAGTGGAACTTCTGTTGTAGGCTCAATGATTTGCTCGACGACAGTTTCAAATGAATTACTATTCATTTGTACATGTTCATAAACTTCGCTATCGTTTTGTGTTACAGTTTGGCTAATCAATTCCGACAACTTCTCACTCGATTCGTCCAAGCTATGGCTTACAATATCACCTTCAGCTACTACATCTTCTTCAGTTTCAATACTTGAAGTAAGAACTCCAGCAGGAACTTCTTTTGTAATATTTTGTTCGAGGTTAAACTCTGCAGTATATATAACTTTTGTTTCTTCGTTTTCGACCTCTTGGAACTGAACACGTTTCCGATGTAGCATGTTATGAGAATTAAAAGCTACCTTGTCTCTAGGCTTAGGGAGATAAAACAGAGATGTGTTAACTCTTTTGCTGTCATAGGATTCGTTGGTTGCTTCTAATTTTGGGGTAGACTCAATAGTATCATAATTTTTAGGCTTTTTCAAAATAGATTTTATGGTGTCCGTATTCTGATTTTTAAGCTTGTTACGAAAATGATTGTCAGGTTTTCTGTTTGAACTCCTCTCTGTCAACCTTTGATTATCACTCTCACTGTCATCATCATTTTTGATGTTTCTTATCCTTCTAGGTGGTCGTTTCGGAGACACACTTTTTTGTTTAGCCCGGTTTGATGTAGATATGCTTAATACTTTCTTACTCGTACTTTTACTTACAGATCCTGATTTCTTATTTTCATTCTTAATATTTGGCAATGACAAAGTCGGAGATATCTCTTGCGATTTTGAATCATATGATTTGAGATCATAGTCAACGGGATCATATACATCATCTATATTATTTGATTTCGACTCGTCAGAAACTCTTATTCTTTGACCACTTATAGCTTTCACACTTGAATCTGATTTAGATTTACTTGAAGAATTAAGGTTTTTGTTCTTCATAGATTCTTGAAAAACGTGGCCAAAATCGTCATCAAACTCAATTTCTACTAAAGATTTTGAAGTGCCATTAGATTTCAATAAGTCATAGGGATTGATATCACACGACAATATTGACTTTTTGGAGTCATTACTTGTGTTAGTGTCTTCTTCAACCCATATTTCGTTTACTCGACTTACAGATTTACTTCTGTTTTTACGAAGTGTCTCTGGGCTTGTTGGTTTTTTAGTCTTCACTCTGCAAGGACTTATACTTTTGGCGCGTAATCTAGTTGTAGAAAACTGGCTTCCTATACGAGCCTCATGCGGAGGTGCCAATCTGTTCCGTCTCATCAAGTCATAAGGATCCGTATCTCCATTCGATTTAAGTATAGTAGGGCGCGCCTTCGATCCTTGTACTCTTACTGTCCCAGCTCTCAGCAAACCAGATTCTCGGCTTACTTGAGGACCTCTAACCGTTCCCCCGACCAACAACTGCGGGCTATCAGCTATAGTTAATGGCAAACGAGATCCCTTGCATTTCTTACAAATACTGACTTTGGTTGAGCTGGTTTTCTTTGTACCGTTCAGGTACTCAGGACAGGAACATAGTATGACAGCATAGTTGTGTGGTGTTGGTTTTTGAGGCGTACTTATAAGAACAGGACCAGAGACTTCTGGGTAAGCGGAGAAGACACTAGGTCGCATAGGTGGGGTTTGGGTCCTTACGGACCCATAGAGCCAGGTCTCAGCGTACTTCATTGATTTAGACAGCGCTGATCCTCCTGGCCCACTGATGGTTCCGTACATGTACGGGCTTTCTGGAGACTTTTCTGATGTCTTGGAACTGCCTGATGTATTCAGCTTCAGCTTCGATGACCATTTCTTCGGTCTCGTATTTTCTGTCGTATCGTATATCTGAAATAGGAAAAAAAACGTTATTGATTTGTTTGAATCTTATTCTTCATCATCATCATCACCATATCAGCCGAAAAACGTCCACTGCTGGACATAGGCCTCCCCCAAGAATGGGGAGGTTTGCCAAAAACGCCACGCTTGGCAGGCGGTTTGACGATCGCAGTGTATGGTGTCGAGTTTTACAGAGAACGCTGCTGCCCATTCTCTGGTGAGTCCCTTAGTCGCCTCGTACGACACCCACGGGAAGTGACTCTTATTACTTCACACAAATTAATTCAAGGGCAAACTATGAATAAAAGTTAATTGGGATGGTAAATTGAATGAATTGATTTTATCGTACGGAAAGATTGCCATTCAATTAAATTCGAAATAGATCTATTTACATTTCAATATAACATAAAATACTCTTGAATAAGAATAGAAATAGGAAAGTGGGAAATAGAACGTAGCACAATAGGAACAAAATGTCAAGTCCCTCTCCACAAACGGGCCCACAAATAATTGTTACAGTAGCGTGCTCAAAACGATATTTAACAACAATGCCATTGAAATTTTAAGCACAGGAAACGTAAAATACCTAAAACAAATAGTAATAATATAAGTACGGCTGAGGTATGCCCATTTCATTGTTATTATTTTGCTCTCATTATAATTAGAGCAAAATAACCGCGTCCTTGATCCTTGTTTAAGTATCGCGTCCTTGATCCTTGTTAAAGAATCGCGTTCTCATTCTTGTTTTTCAGAACCTATCAGTGGTTTCTTTTGCCCAACTCACTCAGCTACATGTGGCAGAAAAAAAATATAAAAAGGCGTTACAGACAGTGACACAAAAAAATCAAACTAAGACAATTTACTATATATACATTAGCTACTGATAGTTAGAGTGAACAGGCTCCTTCTGGGTAAGCTCGCTCCATCGTAGACTTTGTCTCGGTCATCTCTGACCTAGACTGGAGTCAAGAGCAAACCCATCACAATTAAAAAAAAAATTGGTTTTGAAAAACAAGGATCGAGGACGCCGTACTCCCAGACGGATTGGCGTGACTCTCTTACGTAAAGGATTGTCTAAATGTGGCAACAGACCGATAACAAATAAAACCACTACAAAGTACAAATTAACTTTAATTTTGGAAGTCGGTGTTTCTTATATGGTTTCTTCGTTTTTTGACAACGGCTTTATTACGTGTATATATTAGCATTATTTGGACCTCGGTTGTATTTGTTTGAAAAATAGTATTTAATTTTTCACTTCTCAGAGCTACCCCCCAAAAATTCCAACCAGTCCATATCTATTTAGCCATTTATCTCCGAATTTCTTCATCAAATCTTTACAAAATTTAAAGGACCATTTCGGAATAAATCTCATACGAATAAAAAAATAATTTTGCAAACACATTGAATTCATAGTGCGTGCAGCTAAGGAGTGGAATTCCCTGCCGGAATCTGTGTTTCCTGATAGCTACAACCTGGTAGTATTTAAGCCAAGAGTGAATAGGTCACTTCGAGGCAAGCGTGCTCCATCTTCGACCACATCATCGCTTACCATCAGGTGAGATTGTGGTCAAACGCGTGCCTATCAATGGTAAAAAAAACCATCTAGAAATGACAGAGTTATGCCCGAACATACAAAAAAATATATAAACATCCGAATTGATAACCTCCTCCTTTTTTAAGTCATTTTAAAATGGAAAAAGAAGCATGGCCTTTGCACTGCAGTTGGTAATGTGTCTTTTTAGCTTAAAATTAGAATCATTCTGGACCATAATCCAGCTCTCACAGCCTACGAGTTTACTAAGCACGTTTTCACATAACTTTTGCTCATAAATACCGTCTTCATCCAAAGGCATTTTGTTTACTAACTCTCCGAAGCTAAGAGCTTTTTCATGCAAATATTTTTAGCCTATTTACAAAGTCGAATCGATACTTGACAGTTAAAGCCTGTTATAGATAGGGCCATTACAATTTGTCATGTAACTTTCTAAGCAAGCTTAAAATATTTATGAAACCTAATTTTTTGTGAAGAATTTTCATGAAAAAAAAATATGCAGAAATAAAATTTAATTTTATGACCTTATTTTGATATAAACACAGACAGTTGCTTGTCTCGAAGTACAGTAATAGCGCCTAAGTATGCCTCATGCATTACTGGCCTATGGCTTCACAGAACCTTTAACCTATTCCAACTATTAGCCCCTTAAAATACCATTGCAAAAGCCTATACGTTCTCCATTATCCATGGATAGCATAAAAACATCATTCTTTGGTAGTCAAACATTTTTTCGACAGTGTTCACCTGTCTTATTCCAATTTATTTGAGGTTGGTGCTTCACGTCTTTTTCTATACTACTATACACTACTACACACTACTACTATACTCTACTATATACTATATCTATACTAATATTATAAAGAGGGAAAGTTTGTTAGGTTGTAGGGGGTAATCTCCGGATCTACTGAACTGATTTTGAAAATTCGTTACCAACAGAAAGCCACATTATTTGTGAGTGTTTTTTAGTGTTATTAACCCGAAAAATACCGCCCAACGAAATGGGCACGGGTCAACTATCTACACTAATATTATAAAGAGGAAAGATTTGTTTGTTTGTTTGAAATGAATAGGCTCCGAAACTACAGGACAGATTAGAAAAAATCTTTCAGCAATGGATAGCTACATTATCAGGGAGTAACATAGGCTATATTTTATCCCCGTACTCCCACGGGAACGCGAACTACACGGGTGAAACCGCGTGACGTCCACTAGTCTTTCATAAATTTCTAATTTCCGCTACATCGATAAAAAAATATATACTAATAAATGGCTATAAAAACTGTTGATGTAGTTGACCTTTACATAAAATCGGTAGGTATCATCAAAAAAGAAGCCGATACCTTAAGAGGCCAAATCAATATTTTTAGCACGACCTCGAGCTCACCTTTGCGAGTCGTATCCTAATTATCTCGTGACTCCAAAATCTATGCTAATAACAAAAAAAAGTACTATAGTCATTGGCCTGGGAGAATGTTTTCATTACTCGTTTAAATGAGTCGATTGCCTCGGGAAGGTTAATTGTCCACTTTAAGTTTAGTTAGACGAATTTTCTGCGACATTTTAATTGCTTATTCTGCTTTCTTGTTAAACATTGTTCGGGATTTGTTTGTTTTCGCTATTGTATAATCTGAGAGAGCGAGCGATATTTTCTATTTTAAAATAGTATATTCTTACTTTTCAAAATCATTCTGGAGTAATACTGAATAAGAAATTCTGAATAAAAAATCGAGTGCCAATGAAAGTAGGTGGTATTTGAATGCTTTTTCTTTTTTATTTAATTTAGAAATGAAACAAGCAAGCCGTAGCTAAATGTAAGGCCACGTTTACACATGCAACCAGCTCGCATGCTAATTGCATTACATTGCAGGCTACCGTGGATAATGTGATTTATTGCTCGATTTTACCCCGCAACATAATTAAACTTGCATGCGAGTTGCTTGCAAGTGGAAATGCAGCCTAACTCAAATATTTCCTCAAACCATGTGTCATTTTTTTTTAAATAAAATACATTTACAGTTACAAGAAGTATATTTTCCACATAATTATGCTCCAGTTCAATTTTAAACAATTTTCAACTATGTCATAAACGTGTTTTTCTTCTGATACCGACAAAATAAAAACGCTTTCAAAGTTAGCTTACTCGAAAACTTTCCTTTCTAATTTTTTAGTATTTTACTCATATTCTATAAATTATTTTTTTCTGGGGAACAAAAAAATATGTTAAAAATGTTTAATTATATTATTATAATATACCTATGTTATTATAATTAGTATATGTTAAAGGAAGTTCAAGCGAAAAATCCAAATGTGATTCTTGGAGAGATGTGTGTTTTGAGAAAGCAAAAGCCAAATAAATTCTGAGAATCCGAATTTGTGGAAGTCTCTGGCATAAATGAATTTAAAGGCATTCTCAGAAATATTCTAGAAAATATACTTATATGAAAATGTATGGAAATAACTTCTAATAAGATTTTATTTTGTAATATTTTTGGTTTCTAATATATTTCTGTACCTAATATTTTTAAGAGGATTAGATTGACTCGTTTCGTCTCTTACTTGTGTAAAATATCTCATTATAGGGAAAATTCCATAGTTACATTGCTGATTCCCCTTCAAAAAGTTTAATCCAAGTTTTATAATATCAAAATTTTGAGAGCCCTACAAACCGATTTTAGAGATAAAATAATCAATTTGTTTCTTAATTGGATTCCATTTAGCATAATACTTTTAGAATATTCATTGGTCTGAGAATATTGAATTTCGATTGCATCTTAACTTTTTCATTTTTGTAGTTCATTTGGAGTTTATTGATCACATTCGTCTATCATCATCATCACTTCAGCCAATTGCCGTCCACTGCTGAACGTAATCCTCCCCCAAAGAGCGCCAGCCATCCCGATCTTGAGAAGTACGCATCCCTCCGCAGTCAGCCACTTTCTTTAAATCATCGATCCATCGTGCCGCAGGGCGTCCCACACTACGTTTGCCCATATGCGGTCTCCACTCTAACACATGTCTGCTCCATCGACCGTTTGTCCGTCTACAGACATGGTCGGCCCACTTCCACTGCCGCATGCTGATTCTAAGCGCAATGTCGGCAAACTTCGTTGCGAATTCTATCCACCAGAAAAACCCCTAGCAAAGCTCTCTCCATTGCACGCTGAGCAACCTTGAATTTGTGGACTAGGCCTATGGTGAGTGTCCACGTTTCGGCTCCGTAAGTCATGACGGGTAAGACGAACCTGTATTGCTATTCTGTAACAACATTTTCGTATCTCGACAGTCGAATCCGAGGTGAGTTTCAAATGAAGATCTTTATGTTGTGTGCAATAAAGCTCACTTTGTGAGTTTTATCACTCAGGTGAAGCTCGATATCGAAATAGTTTCTTACAGAATAGACTAGCTGGTCTTAAGGGATTGTGGGATCGACGATTCAAAGATATCACGCAAAAAGACATTCGTCTAAGATATCTCTGGTCTATTCTGTGAACATCTCACCGTGTAAACTTCGGTGGAGTGAGTATGTAATGAACTGGCAATTTGTTTTCGGGTAAACTTTTTAGGGTTCCGTACTCAAAGGGTAAACAACGGAACCCTATTACTAAGCCTCCGCTCTCCGTCCGTCCGTCTGTCTGTCAGCGGGCTGTATTTCAAGAACCGTAATAAGTAGACAGTTTAAATTTTCACAGATTGTGTATTTCTGTTGCCGCTATAACAAGTAAAAATAAAAATTAAGGTTTATGGTACGGAACCCTTCGGTTGATAGTTCGACTCGCACTTGGCCGGTTTTTTTTAAGCATGGGAAATTATCAAATGAATCCTCCCGCTCTAGGCGAAGCAGGAGGGAGTGTCAGACTCTTACTGACTAAAACCCGTCCGTGTTCCTCCTAATGCCCTTTGCGTTCCAGGGCTGCGGTGACTCTTTCGAACTTCGGTGGAGTGAGTATGAAATTAACTGTCATTCCTTTTTGTTTGTATGTATTGACCACTTCGTCGCTCACTTCGTTTTCGGGTAAACTTTTTTTTAAGCATGGGAAATCATCAAATGACTCCTCCCGCTCTGAGCGAAGCAGGAGGGAGTGTCAAACTTACAGACTAAAACCCATCCGTGTTCCTCCTAATGCCCTTTGCGTTCCAGGGCCGCGGTGACTCTTTCGAACTTCGGTGGAGTGAGTATGAATTGAAATGTCATTCTTTCTTGTTTGTATGTATTTACAACTCACTTCGTTTTCAGGTAACTTAAGTTTTTTAGGGTGAGAGGTTTATAGAATCGCACTGCTGTTACATAATATACAATTATTATAGGGGCAATAGAGGATGTATGTCATTTGGATTCAGTCATTGATATATAAAAACCCAAGACACACACTCAGCATCTCAAAAACGTCCGCAAAAAAGCAATCGCAATATGTATAATTGTGCGCTAGTTTCAAACACTCTCGCATCGCTCGCCATACTGCACTGCTTTGTAAAAACAACTTTAAGCGACCCGTGTAAGGTTGAATTTGCAAAAACAATTGCGCATCACTCGCCATACTGCACTGCTTTGTAAAAACAACTTTAAGCGATCCGTGTAAGGTTGAATTTGCAAAAAAATAGTTTATAGTATAACTACACACAACTCACACATGACACTTGATACATGTCAGTTTTTGACGACAGTTTCGAGTGTTGCATTTGTTCGAGACTGTGCATCTTGGGTTTTTTATACATCAATGGTTTCAGTATACTTTTTAACCACAAGTGACGTCACACGACCTTTCAACACACTGTATCGTCTTAATTTTTTGTTTACGTGATTAAAGAAAAAATGCGTGTCGGTTATTTTTTGGAAACCTATCTAACGGACTTATTAGATTTTTTTAGTCCACTCCCCTATTATCGTATTTGTAAGGAGCGTGTGCATTCGCATCGCAATCGTAAACGGACAAAACACCTTCTTGGCTTCTTGCCATAAAACGTAAAAGTTTGGCAAGTTTAGAATTAAGTAACACCTCTGTATTATAATTTCATAAAATAACCAAGTGCGAGTCGGACTCGCGTGCAAAGGGTTCCGAACAAATTTAATTTTTTTGACATGTTATTTTAACACTACAGACTTCTAATAGGTTTTCCTGTAAACTTTAGGTAAAGATCTATTATCTCCATTTTTTTCAAAATTTTAGGCGCAGTAGTTTCGGAGATAAGGGGGGGGGAATGGTCATTTTTCGTCTAATTTCTTGAATAACTTCTAAACCATTTATTTTAAAATTATGAACAAAATATAATTAAAACCCTCACAGTAAGCCCTTTCATTTGATATGTCACACGATATTGTTCAAAATACTTTTTTTTTTAATTTTCTAGTTTGACCCCCAAAAGTGAGCCCCATACTAAAAAAATAATAATTTACGTAACGCGTTCGTATTTGGGTCACAGAAGTCCATATGCATAACAAATTTCAACAGAATCGGTCCAATGGATCCGGAGAAAACTGGCTGTGACAGACGGACAGACAGACAGACAGACAGACACCCGAGTGATCCTATAAGGGTTCCTTTTTTTTTCGGAACCCTAAAAAAATACCTCTATTTCAAGACATTTTGACAAGGTTTTGACATTGATCGTCGCTAAGCCGCCTTCAAATTTGTCGCAAATAGCCGCGCAGCAGCAGCGCGGCCACTTTGCGTATAAGATGATACTACAGAGTTTAATTTGAACATGCTTAAGTAGAAGAAATTGGTCTTCTGAACATCTCACCGTGAACAATAAGGTGGAGTAGGCTGTCGCTCGATATAAAGCTATGGATTTACAGTTCACTTCATTTAAGTTTTAAAGGTGAGGACATAAGAATTTCCTTTTTTTAATCGTAGGTTTTGTTACCCAGATTTTATATAAATTTTCCTTGAAAAGAAGTTACTTTCCAAATCGACATAGCATAGCCCACAAAAACACGAGTAATTTCAAAGACCCGACAAGATTAAGCCAACTAGCGTACCGAATTAGGGTGTCCACGCTTCTGGCTCCCAAACCCGATTGTTCTGTTCCTAATTACGAGTCCCGGACTAAGCCGACGCGTGCTTTGTGAGGCGACCACACGGGACCACTGTCCCGGACAGCTTGATTACGCATACCCCTGGCTTTTGATTTGTCAATTCCCGCCATTGACAGATTAGACAGCAGGTAGGCTTTTAATATAATGCCTCGATTGAGCGTCCTTGCTGAAGGGATTTCAAATTGCTGACAGTTCTATTTGCGAAGTAATGGTTTCGACTCTGTTGGCACGAAATATACTAGGTAAATGACAGTCCATACTTCAAAATCTAGTAAAGTAGGAGAAGGTGGTGATCCGATACTATTCCTAACAATAAGCGTTACACTGAAGCTTTTTGGGTACCCTGGAAAGAAGTTATTATATACATAACAGTTATGCAGAGCTAGATAAAACTGTTAGCAATTCTTTTACGCAAGAAGAGTTTTTAGGTTCCAGAACATCCGTAAAAAAATAAAACCCTTATAGGATCGCTCGGGCGTCTGTCTGTCTGTCCAAAGAAGTCTATGTTATAAAAATTTTATTCGTTCGGAACCCTTTGCTTGCGAGCCCGACTCGCAATGGGCCAATTTTTTTGGCACATCGTTACCGCACCTGTACAACGCAACGTTACGTATCAACAAACATTCAGTATCCAACAGGATAATTAACCCATCTCCAACTACCTGAAAATCAACGGTACCTACCTGTTATAATAACCCGGGTTATCTGTCACGTGACGTAATATCCGCCCACATCGCTTCCTCTGAAAGGGTTAGCCCGGGTTATCGTAAACAAGCTATATTGTTAGTCTAAATAGTGCAGTTAGGAAGCGTTGCGTGGTTTTCAATTTACTACAACAATAGCCTACACGGATACTCCTCTGATTTGAATAATCGATCGCCGTGATCGCGTGGTTTGGATAGAGATAGGGGGTAAAATTTAAGTATTTTTCAGACTATCGGAGATGGGAGGTGGATAACTATTCAGATAAGGATGAGATTTTAAACTAACTCAGACATTTACCTACATGGTTTTCATATCAAATCATTACAATGTAAATTATGTACAGGTTTTACAAGAGACTATTATTGTCACTGAGATTTTTTCAGTATTTATTATCAAATAATAAAAAACTGCTTTAAACTTGATGCGGTTATCAAGTTTAATGCAGATTTTTTTTTTTTTCATTTAAACAGAAAAGTTACCGGGAATAAAAATATATTTTGCAACAAATCGACTTTTGAATTTCGCTGTTTCGCGAAAATCAGTACCTATTGCGGTAGGTTTTATTAATTGATCTAAATGAAAGTGTATATTTCAAGGAATCTGTGTGCTTACAGATTTAAAAAAATATATATAAATAATTTATACGTAACTTGACTTTGATAATCAAACGGAGTGCAGTAATTTAATTATTTCATATCTATTTAGTGTCGAAACCACCACTTGAAATAAAAGTACTAAAACAATTAATAGTACCTACAACTTTCGCAAACGTTTAACGACATACAACCTATTCAGTACAAAGCTGCGCTTGCGCAAGTTTCGGTCACGATCAATTACTTATTGTTCGGGTAACAGAGCAGTGTGCAACTGTTGGGCAGCTTTCTATGGTATTGGTAATAAATTTTGCAAAATGTTACTAAAAGCCCAAGGGATTTTATTCAATGGTAGAATGCCATACAGCTTATGGTGTCGTAAAGAAAAGAGAGATTTTGATTTGTTTGAACATAAGTATCAACACTTATAAATTATGGCGTCGAAAAATTCCTCCGCATCGCTAGGCATTGGTAATGTGCCGAAAAGGCTGGCAGCATTGTCATGACAATCCTTTGTCAGAGGTAAAAGCCAGCCCTTAGGTCATGCGAAGTGTAAATTAAGCGTCTCAGCAACATTGGTAATGTGAGTTACCCTGGTTTCATCGAAAATAAATTGACAAATTATCACTTCCCAACTACTAATTAGATTTTTCAGTAAAAATTACATTACCTATTCCAAAATGGCATTCAGTATCGATAGTTGCTGACGCGAATTTCACTTTCCCCAGAGCCGTTAACTATTACTGCAGATTCTTATTGGAAAATCCCTAAAATGACATCCGACCTACACAAAACCCCCACAAACACGCGCAAAGACACACAATCACAATAATTCTTACTCAAGTGCGGTTTGTAACTCAAAACTAAGGGGATCGTGTGACATTCGCACGGACATTCAACACCCGTCCTTCCTCCGTAACCTAGTTACTGAGGAGACCTAACACTGAACAGTGTAGGGTTACCTATATGATACCGAGGAGAAGTACCTATGATAACGTTATTTGTGGAGTTTTTGACGTGATAACGTCTTATAAATCGGTGAACACCGGCTGCACGCACGAAAAAGTGACACGGTCACGATCACGGTTATGACGTTATCACGTAAACCTATTTTACAGACTACCAATTTTTTTTTTGCCCCCCTTAGTGGGTGGCCTTGTTCAGCAGTGGACGTCTTTCGGCTGTTATGATGATGATGACAAATATACCCACAGCTAAAGAAGCAATACATTCCTTTTACTGAAGATTACAATTGCCGTTTCGCTGAGCTCAATAACATAAGGAAATTTACAGCCATAAAAACTTTTAATTATGCCTATCGTTCGCCCCCAATTAATAGTATCCAATAACGACACAGCTTGTTAACAGGGTTGCTCTAACAAAAAAGAGTCCAATTACGCCAAAATATTTGAATAATATAAAATATAAAAATAATTATTTATTTTTGTATCAAGATGTGGGAAGGAAGAATTGGGGGTTTCTGACTGTCTGGCTGGCCGTCTGTCAGTTCGTCTGTCACATCCAATTTTCTCAAAATTTATAGGACCGACTCTGTTACGCTTTACGTAAATAAATAAATTTTGAGTATAAGGGTAACTTTTGAAGGGCCCAAGCTCGCCTGAGAACATCAAAATCAACCAACCGCCAACATAATGCGCCTGCGCCAAAACTTTATTATTAACAAAGTCTTGATTATTATAAATAGAAACACCGAATACACTTAAACAAACAGAAAACCCATTACCGATAGCTAAAGTATATCATTTTCGAGGGTGTATAACAAAATATCAATTATAACGTGCTTGGCAAACTTTGCCACAACATGCCCGACCGTACGAACAACTTCTATTCATCTTCTGCGAAGAAAATGTATCAGTATTTTTGTTTTGAAACTCGATAACAAGGTACTTGGTAAGTTTGTTAAAAGGTTACCCGAAGCCTCTGTTTGAACATTTGAACCCTGTGTCTGTTTTGCTGTAGTTTATCGGAAGCTTCCCATCGATGCTAGCACACAAAAATAATCTGGGAAAACTAAAACACTTGCCTAGTACTAGGTAATTAGGAATCGGATAAAAGGACATGAAAATGTTTGGGTATAGATGAATGTGTATGAAACATACATAGGTCTTTAAAAACAATTATTACAACAAGGCAAATTATATCATCATCATCTGCCTAGCCTATTCCCAACTCTATTGGGATCGGCTCCCAGTCAAACCAGATTCAGCTGAATACCAATAATTTACGTGGAGCGGCAGCCTACCAGATCTCCGCAACCCATTAACTGAGAAATACGGTAGTAAACAAGGCAAATTTTAAAAAACTTTCCAAGTGCGAGTCGGACTCGCGTGCAAAGGGTTCCGAACAAATTTAATTTTTTGAACATAGACTTCTTAAAGGTTTTCCTGTAATCTTTAGGCAAAGATCTATTATCTCTATTTTTTTTTTTCAAAATTTTAGGCTCTGTAGTTTCGGAGATAAGGGGGGGAATGGTCATTTTTCTTCTAGTTTCTTTAATAACTTCAAAACCATTTATTTTAAAATTATGAAAAAAATATAATTAAGACCCTCACAGTAAGCCCTTTCATTTGATGTCACACGATATTGTTCAAAAAACTTTTTTTTTAATGTTCTAGTTTGACCCCAAAAGTGACACCCATACTAAAAATTAATTAATTTACGTAACGCGTCCGTGTTTGGGTCACAGAAGTCCATCTGCATACCAAATTTCAACAGAATCGTTCCAGTGGATCCGGAGAAAACTGGCTGTAATAGACGGACAGACAGACAGACAGACACCCGAGTGATCCTATAAGGGTTCTGTTTTTTTTTCGGAACCCTAAGAAGCTTGTAAAAATATAGCAAACTAAAAATCTCAAACCACACATGATTCATTCTCCAATCCAATACATAACAGCGGTACTAAAAATGCCACTTTAACAGAATCAGAAAGCACATCACGCTTCCCGTCACTATCAAATTTTCCCAATCAACCTTGAACCTAATACGTTAGCGATAAAGATGAAAATTAAATTTGACAGATTGTTTTGTGATTGATATTATGATTCTAATATAATCCAAGGAAACAGTCTGTCAAATTTAATTTGACATTTCTCCATTCCCCTAAAGTGGCATTTTTAGCCCCCCATGTTTCCTTGGAGTAAAAAGGCCACTATAGGAGAATCATATTAGAATCATAATAGTAATCATACAACAATCTATCAAATTTCATTTTCATCTTTATTGCTAGAACTTTAGGTTCAAAATTGATTGGGAAAATTTGACAGTGACCGGCGGAAACATGTGACCACCTTTCAAAAAAGGCCTTCATCATTTAAACGCTCTATAAACTGACCAACAAAACAAAAGTCTCGAACAATAGGCTTGCAATCGAAACGCAAACGAGCTAGTCTATAAATAAACAAAGCATAGTTTCCAGTCTCATTCCCTTTACTTTCGAATGCGATTTCCCGGCGTCGCGTTACCGTAACCCTATAGATAGCGTTAGTCAAGCCGGTTTGTTCACTCGTGTCGTGTTCGCAGCAATGACATATATTTTTTTTCAATTTGCTGGAATGAGGGTGAAAATTATACTAATATTATAACGTTGAAGAGTTTGTTTGTTTGGTTGGTTGAACGCGCTTAATCTCAGGAACTACTGGTTAGAATTGAAAAAAATATTTTAGTGCTGAATAGCCCATTTATCGAGGAAGGCTATATAAAACCACGCTACGACCCAATAGGAGCGGAGCATAAATTAAAAATGTGACGCAAACTAACGAAGTTGCACGGGTTAGCTATAGTCGAAGATATAGGCGGATATAATAACTAAAATTATACATGCAAAAGCAAGTGCTTCTTTTTGTTGGTGACGTTTTCACGCCTAAATCGCTGAAACGATTTTGATGAATTTTGGAACAGAAACAGATGAATTTTGGAAGAGAACACAAGCAAAGTCGAGGGCAACAGCTAGTATCTAATACATTTAAACGAGCACTAGGTTTCATGTTTAGAAAACGACGTAAAAAAACCGAGCAAAGCTCAGTCATCCAAGTACTATTTATAAATCAGGAATTGCGGTATGCTGAAAAACAGGCGATTGTTTGATGACAAACCACTACAATATTTGAGACTATAGCAAAGAGGCGAGAAAAAAAATCATCTTCCCCCGAATGTGACACCATCCTCATAATTTATTTATTTATTTTAAGCGTCCTTGTCATATTGGGTCATAAAAGTTATATGTGTCCCATCGGTCCAGTAGAGCCGGAGCAAATTGATTGACTCAGACCGACAGGTAGACATACGCGTGATCCTATAGGATAGGCTTCCGTTATTTCATTCGGACGCACTGAACTCTAAAACCAGCGTGAGACTAAGCAAGAAACTAAACCACACGGTCATAAGCACCTGTGAAAATCCATAACCAACAAAATCAACCAACATTTCCAGCATACGATGATACGAACCGTCACCATGTCTCTAGGGTGTTGCCACATCAGATCCGTAGTTCGCTCCGCTCGAGGTTAGTAAGTGAAATATTTTAATGGAGATCACAGATGCCACACATAAATTCTGGGGGATTATTGAGCATGTAACTATGCACCATATTTTGTGTAGGCTGCTTTGAAATTATATTTTTTACTAGTTGATCCGCGCATCTTCGTCTGCTCCGCTCCTATTGGTCTTAGCGTGATAATATATAGCCTATAGCCTTGCTCGATAAATGTGCTATCTAACACTGAAAGATTTTTTTCAAATCGGACCAGTAGTTCCTGAAATTAGTGCGTTCAAGCAAACAAACAAACTCATCAGCATTATATATTAGTATATAGATTATATTATACTAGTTGACACGCGCAACTTTGTCTGCTTCACTCCTATTGGTCTTAGTGTGATGATATGCCTATAGCCTTCCTCGATGAAGGGGGCTATCTAACACTGAAAGAATTTTTCAAATCGGACCAATACTTCCTGAGATTAGCGCGTTCAAGCAAACAAACAAACTTTTCAGCATTATATATTAAGTGTAGATGGGGATGTGCAGGTTTTCTTTTTGCGGTTAACCAATGTAAAAAAGTACTGAACATTTTATGAATTTACTTTTTTTGATTTAGCCTATGTAAGCAGTGTTACGTCTTTCAGCTGATTTGATGACTTAGTTTATACAAATGTAACGGCGAATATTTAAAAATTCTGATGTAATAAATAACTGGAGAAAAAATATGACAGTTTGATATAATTACAGGCAAAAGCTGTCAAACCGCCTTTAGGGTTTCGTACCCGAAGGGCGCTTACCCTATGGACAGAACCCTTAAGGAAACCTAAAAATAATAAATTTAAAATTAAAAGGGTTTCCCTACTAGAAAAGTGATTTTTGGCTCGATCTTCATAATGGCAACAAACATGTAGACACTTAAAATCCCCACAGAGTTTGTATTGCTATAATTTACCAAAAAAAAAATCCCTATGGGACGTGTTTTTTCGAGACTTTTGATCGATTTTAACGGCATAATAGTGGATTATAATAATGGTGATGTTACGGAACACCTTAACGCGTAAATCCGACTCGCACTTGGCCGGTTTTTTATTCCTCAAGTAAAATTTATCTGACTACTGAAAAATCGGCTCTTAATCAACCAGAAATCATCGTTTGTCTAATACATATTTATTTACAAAAGATTTTTTCGTGTTCTATAAAAACAGTCAATGAAGCGGAATCACAATAGGAAATACGTGCTCCTAAAATAACATTTACCTAACAAAGTAGCTATTCCTCGAATCGCTCAAAGGAAACGAAAAGGAAATAATTTTCCCATATTTCCTAATAATCTTGTATTTCCTGGTCAGAAAGGGTGAACGAACCTGTATCTAATATTGGTATCTATGCAATTTACTGGTAAAATCGTAACGTAAAACATGAGTATTTTGCTTTATTACTTCGAAATTAAGAGCACCTTGCTCCTTAAATATTGATACAGGAAATGTCTTATTAGTAGAATAGATAAATCAGGTTTGTTTGCTCTGATACTAAGAAAACAAGTTTTTTTTTTTCAACGTTGGGAAGTCATCAAATGACTTCTGCCGCTCTGGGCGGAGCGAAAGGAAGTGTCTGACTATTACTGACTACACCCACCCCTATTTCAGCGGAGCGAGACAGTGGAGCGGAGAAACGGAGAAATTTTAACCAATGGAATTGCATAAAATCTCCGGACCACGTGTGTCCCACTTGAGTCACTGACATTTTGACTAACATGATTGGTTAATTGTTCTCCGTTTTTCCGCTCCGCTCGCAATGGACTGGCACCCTGGCTGGTATTAAAATATTTATGTTTTTCCATTAATGAGACAAATGCCATTCTTGACAGTGACAACAACTGTCAAAAATGTCATGTAAACAATTCTTTACATGTCATGTTGAATCCTCTTTACCTCAAACGCTCAAGAGAATCTTTCTGCTATTATTATGAACGCGAAAGTTTGTGTGGATAGTTGTATGGATGTGTGTTGCTTGTTTTCCCAAAAAAACTACAGAACGGATTTTAATTAAACTTTACAGTATAGCTTATACTTCATGGAGGAAGTACTAATTCGACTCGGGACTGCAAACAGATGGACACTACACTATATTTTCAGCGTACTCCACGTAAACCTAGATTTCGTGACAGCGAAGCCTTTCAGTACATAAATACCGCGTGTTGAATGTTGATGCAGCTTCCAGGCTCTATCAACATCAACACGCACACACAATGACACCAACCAACACCACAAATAAATAGTAGTGTTGATTAAAAAGCCGGGAAATTCAATATCACAATCAACTATGTAAAGATCACACTAGACATTGCAAAGACTGGTCCATTACCAGCCTTACCAGCTTGACAGCGTTGAGGACAAATTTAATATTTTGATGCTATATTTTAGTTTGTCGTAAGTTTAGTGTATTTATTAATTTTAGTTACTACGTAAGTCAATGTCTAAGGTAAGGTGACCTTTTGAAATCTGTCGGGTCAGTTCAAGCCTATGTATGTCAGAAGTTGAGAAGCTGAACTTAAAACTACTAAGGAGCTCAACGACTCGACGAACGATTTCCAAGAAAGGCCATTTGACACACAACTATAAAACTGTGTCGATGGCCAAAATCATGTGTGGTTGTGTGTGTATCTTCTGTGGGCGCTTACAGTAGTCGCCGTGGGTGATACGATAACATCTATCCCACCACTCGCCTACTTGCGTTTTTGCGTGGGAAGAGTTCCTTAGTGGAATATAAGTAGAAATTGGCTGGATGTGTTTATGTATGGGCTCTTTGGACCAACATCCAACGAATTATACTTTATTCAATAACTAGTGGACGTCACGCGGTTTCACCCGCGTAGTTTCCGTTCCCGTGGGAGTACGGGGATAAAATATAGCCTATGTTACTCCCTGATAATGTAGCTATCCATTGCTGAAAGAATTTTTCAAATCGGTCCAGTAGTTTCGGAGCCTATTCATTTCAAACAAATAAACAAACAAATCTTTCATCTTTATAATATTAGTGTAGACGAATGGGATAAGTCCATTCGTTTTCGATGGTCAAACAGCTTAATTTTTCGACATAACGTCAGCAGGTACATCATTTCTCGGGTGTGGTTTAAATACTGCCTTTCATTATAAACGAAATCAATGCATAAGTCATCTTCTTCTAATATATGTATAAAAAATCTCGTGTAGGTAACAGTGTTTCTTATAGAACTCCTCCGAAACGGCTTGACCGATATTTTATATTTTTTGTGTGTATTTGGTAGGTCCGAGAAGGCTATTTTTTTCATAGCAAAACAACGTTTGCCCGGTTAGCTAGTATCATATAAATAACCTGCCGTTGAAGCAAACAAAACATTATCTTTAGTGCCATTCCCTACCTACCTAAAACACTGCCATTAAAAAACAAATTAAAGCATTATCAAACCAGTCTCAATTTTAAGTCCAAGCTATAAATAGTCAACACGAATACAAAACACGATTAAGTAGGTGTCCGATTTAAATAAATCGCCCTTTTTAAATTAAAAACAGACGAACACTTTTATTCCAGCCTTTATCTTTGTTGAACGTCGGAAATACTGTTGATATTTTTCGTGCTATTTCACCCAGCGTGGTTTTGTTCAGCAAAAAGTCGAGCGGACTCGCATGAACGGACTCTACCCGCTTTTTATACAATCACCTACACAGTTTGTTATATCAATACATTTATGTGCACGACATTTCCACCACTATCCTAACGGAATAAAGCTGAAAATTTCATGCCTTTCCAAACCTTTGTTACGGATGCTGATAAAATGTACTTTGTTAAATACTCGACGGCAAACTAGCCTGTGTTTTCATTAGCTTTTGGAATGGTTTTCGTTCTGTGAAATATTGTAAACAAAATATTTAAAAGCTATTCGAATACTTTTAGCTCTAGACATTTCCAATAAAACGTTTTGTATCACTAAACTTTTCAATCAACAATATATTACAGGTTTTTTCCATGAAATGTAATATCTAGCAAACCATTTGGATTGTATAGAATGAAGAGAAGAACTACAATAAATCATACTTTCTATCTGTATTGTATTGTAGAGTACACTCCCAATATATTTATATTTGGACCTAAATATTGTTATTTTGAATTAAACATTGTTCCAATTCGGACTAAAGTCTATGGTAGTATAAAAATAGTTTGTTACACTAGCGCCACCTGCCATTGTATGTGTCAACCTGAGTTTGAAATAATAAACGTTCAGTCTCTGCAAAACCACCACACGAGTTTTATTAGGTTATGGGACCAGCACGCGTAAAGTAAAAAAAATAGTTAGTGATCTTTGTACAGCACAGTGATAATGGCAGGAAATTATTCTATGAATGTCCCAAAGCTCAAGGGAAGGGACAATTACGATGATTGGGCGTTCGCAGTGGAAAATTTCCTCATCCTCGAAGGCATCGACATCAGCAACAGCGAAGGATTAAGCGCGCAAGATGACAAGAAGGCTAAAGCTAAGATGGTGATGACCATTGATCCATCACTATATGTACACATTAAGAATGAAACTACGGTGCATAGCTTATGGAAAAAGTTGAAGTCGTTATTCGACGATACTGGCTTCACCCGCCGCATCAGCCTACTCAGAAGCTTGATCTCCATTCGTCTTGAAAGTTGCGACTCAATGACCGCGTACGTGTCACAGTTAGTGGATACGGCACAAAAGCTAAAGGGCACAGGCTTTGAAATCAACGATGAGTGGATAGGGTCTCTCCTGTTGGCCGGATTGCCAGAAAAGTACGCGCCTATGATTATGGCCATTGAGCACTCGGGGATGAACATTAGTGCAGACGCTATAAAGACGAAACTATTGGATATGAGTGCAGATTCTGAAATTACAAAGTCCGAGGGTGCTTTTATTGCCAAAAATGCATATCATCAAAACGCGCGCCATAAGAGCAAAGAAAAAGCAAATGGCGGCGGTCAAGGTTACGTCAGTGAAACTAACAAGCCGGGAAAAATTGTCAAGTGTTATAGGTGCAAAAGAACTGGACACTATAAAAATCAGTGCCGATCTTATAATACGAATGCGAGTACACATAACGAAAAACAAATGAACGCATTCAGTGCAATGTTTTTGACTGGTGAATTTAGTGACAAAGACTGGTATGTGGACTCGGGCGCGAGCACTCATTTGATATCCGAATCAAACAAAAGTTTGTTGACAAATATTTCGTACAATACAGAAACTCGAGACATTGTAGTGGCAAATAAAGAAAGAGTGCCGGTTTTATGTTCTGGAGATCTGCAGATAACAACATGTGTTGGAGATTCAGAGTTTAACATAAAAGTAAACAATGTTTTGTGCATACATAACCTAACTACAAACCTGCTATCCGTGAGCAAGATCATAGCCAGTGGCAACAGAGTCATTTTCAACAAAAATGTGTGCCACATTTACAATCAGCTAAATGATTGTATTGGAGAAGCAAACCAAGTGAATGGTGTGTACAAGTTAAACATTGTAAAGTCGGGAGGGCTTCTAGTAGCAATGGCAGTAACTTCCAGCAAGACTTGGCATCGGCGTCTTGGCCACATTAACAAAAGTGACCTGAACGCCATGAGAAATGGTGCTGTGGAGGGCTTAAATTTCCAAGATAAGGCAGAATTTGACAAAAGTAATTGTACAGTTTGCTGCGAGGGAAAGCAAACTAGACTCCCCTTTCCCACCAGCTTGTCGAGAAGCAAGGAGGTTTTGAATCTGGTACATGCAGACCTGTGTGGGCCTATGGAAACTAAGTCGCTCGGTATGGCCAAATACTTTCTATTATTTGTGGATGATTACAGTCGAATGGCACACGTGTACTTTCTCAAATCTAAAGATGAGACATTCACCTACTTCAAGCAGTACAAAAACTTAGTGGAAAATCAGAAATCAACAAAAATAAAGATTTTAAGAACTGATAACGGAGGTGAATTTTGTTCAGCAGTTATGGAGAATTATGTGAAGCAGTGTGGCATAGTACATCAGAAAACAAACCCATATACCCCTCAACAAAATGGGCTTTGTGAAAGATACAATAGATCTGTGGTAGAAAAAGCCAGATGCCTGCTATCAGATGCCCAATTTAAAAAAGGGTTATGGGCAGAGGCAGTTCATACTGCCGTATACTTAAAAAACAGATCTCCTGCAGCAGGAATTCATCAGAAAACTCCATTTGAATTATGGATGGGATATAAGCCAGATGTGAGCCATATCCGAGTCTTCGGCAGCATAGCCATGACACACATCCCGAAGGAAAGACGTCTTAAATGGGATAAGAAGGCAAAGAAACTTTTTCTTGTTGGTTATGCTGACAACACTAAAGGCTATAGGCTATATGATCCCATAACAAAAACAGTGACAGTTGCAAGGGACGTCATAATAATGGAAAAAGAGTGTGACAGTATGACATCTCAGATTACTATACAAGACAAGAGTGACATACAGGATTCAGTGGGGGAAAAACAGTCAGAAAATGTTCAGGATTTATCAAGTCAAGAAGCTGAAAGTGATGAGCAGATTGATGAACATGACGAAACCTATATTCCAGTAGAAGAGTTGAGTGACTCGGAGGACAGCTACCATGAGTCAATGACATTGACGTCAGAAGACAGGGAGGTTAGTTCTCAGCAACAAAACACTGAAATGTCACAGAAACGTACTCGAAAGAAACCAGATTATTATGGCTATGCAAACTTGTGTGTTATGGAGGACTTCTCAGAAGAAGAAATAACCCTGAATGACGCCGTGAATGGACCAGAAAAGGAGCAGTGGCAGAAAGCAATCAGAGAAGAATTGCAATCATTCAGTGACCGAGATGCGTGGGAGTTAGTGGACAGACCAGTGAATAAGACAGTTGTAAAGTGCAAGTGGGTGTTTAAAAGAAAGCTCAATTGTGAAAGTGAAGTGCGGTACAGAGCGAGGCTAGTTGCGAAGGGATTCAGTCAGAAGAAAGGTACAGACTTTAAAGAAACCTTCTCACCAGTTCTCAGATATTCCACTTTGAGGTTATTATTTGCACTAAGTGTCGACCAAAACTTAGATATTGTTCACCTTGATGTCCCTACTGCATTTCTGAATGGTCTGTTAAATGAGACTATTTTCATGGAATTACCAGCTTGTTCAAACTTTGCAAATTGTGAGAATAAAGTTTTGAAACTAAAAAGGGCAATATATGGTCTAAAACAGTCTGCTAGAGCTTGGTACCAAAGAGTTGAGGAATTATTGCTAGAATTAGGGTATACCAAGTCTCAGTATGAACCATGTTTATTTATGAAATGTGATGGAAATATCAAAGTTTATATTGCTCTGTTTGTTGATGATTTTTTTGTCTTTTATAACAGTAAGGAAACTTGTGAGAACTTAAAAAGTGAATTAAAAGCAAAATTTAACATAAAAGATCTAGGCCCAATAAAAAAATGTCTTGGTATGAATGTAACAGTGAATAATGACTCTATTTCTATTGATCAGAAGGACTTTGTTGATACAATTTTGAAAAGATTTAATATGTATAACAGTAAGAGTTCAGACACTCCGATGGAAAATAATTTAAAGTTAGAAAAGGCTTCAACTATTTCTCAGCAATATCCTTACCAACAATTGTTAGGTGCTTTAATGTACTTATGTGTACTCACAAGACCAGATATTGCTTTTGCAGTTAGTTTTCTAAGTCAATATAATAATTGTTACAGTGAGATTCATTGGAAACATTTAAAACGGGTCTTGAAATATTTAAATAAAACTAAACATTATGGATTAAAATATGTCAAAAGTAATTGTAATTTAATAGGGTATGTTGATGCTGATTGGGCATCATGCTCAATTGACAGAAGGTCATATACGGGTTTTGTTTTTAAGATGTCTGGATGTGCAATATCATATGAGTGTAGGAAACAAAAAACAGTTGCCTTGTCCAGCACCGAGGCTGAGTACATGGCCCTGTCAGAAGCATGCAAGGAAGCAATTTACTTGAAAAATCTTGTTTGTGAAATAATGAAAACAAAAATTGAAAATGTACCAATTACTTTATTAAGCGATAACCAAAGTTCACAAAAATTAGCATCTAATCCTTTATACCATAGAAGAACAAAACACATTGATGTTCGGCATCATTTCATTAGAGAATGTGTCACTAATAATTTAGTACAAATATCTTATTTGCCTACTAACGACATGCCAGCTGATGTGTTAACCAAAAGTCTTTGTCATGTAAAACATTATAAATTCATAAATGGTATAGGGTTGACACAAATAAAATAAGTATAAATATATGTTTATGAAAATAGTAAAATATAATTTTATGTATTGTTCTAAAACTATGTAACTTTAATGTAGATATTATTTTTATAAGTGGGGGTGTTATTTTGAATTAAACATTGTTCCAATTCGGACTAAAGTCTATGGTAGTATAAAAATAGTTTGTTACACTAGCGCCACCTGCCATTGTATGTGTCAACCTGAGTTTGAAATAATAAACGTTCAGTCTCTGCAAAACCACCACACGAGTTTTATTAAATATAAATACGGTTAGCAAGAATTGTATTCTATCGAAAACGTTATGGTTATAAGAAGTAACGGACTAGTGTTATACTTAGGTTTCATTGCTAGCGGAGATCTTTTACCAATATTTGCTTAGTTTTGACAAAGCCAAACATGTATTTTGGAACCTTAAAGAACTAACTGTAAGAACATCATTTCAGCCGAGAAACGAACAAAGACCTTTTTACTTATCGAGGGGAAATCCTCATGGATGTCCTCCACCCTGGGGCAGGCGGAGGGGTCTGTCACACTCTTAGTGACTAAGACCACCCCGGTATTCCATCTCTCACCTACGCTGGGGATCGTGGATATTAATGCGACTTCCGTAATCCCCGGCTGGTGCCGGCCCTTTTCTGCGGGCCACCTCGGGTCTGCGGGGGGAGTGAGGTGTTTGACTGCCCCCGCGACGTCAAAGAGGGGCGCACGGGTACACAACGCGCCGCCACCTCGGGTCCGGATGAATGGGGGGCGACAGACATCCCCAAGAACGCCGCCCCTGGACCCAGTTAGGGGGGCCGGGAGAGGGCTCCTCCGACGACGGTACTCGTGCTGCGGGCCGGGAGAGGATCTCCCTCTCCCTTTCCGCAGCCTCTTTCTGCGCGATACTAATTCGCAGAAGGAGACCACAAAGAACATAGACCTGCCCCAAACCCAAGCGTTGTCAAATCGACCGTCCAGTGCTTGTAGCATTTAGGGGACTCCAGCGGCCTCACCAGAAGAAGACCAAATCCGATGCTATCAGTGAAGATAATTGTCGAATTATAAGACACTACATTTTGCCCGCAACTTCGTACGCGCATATCCCGTATTTTGCCATTCCCGTAGGAATTTCGGGGAATCCTTTGTGCTCCCCTACACTCCCTGAGGAACCTATCTGCAAAATGTCAGCTTTCTACGACCAGTAGTTTCGGCTGTGCGTTGTCCGTCAGTCACCAGTAACGGAAGAATTTTATCTGTATCGATGTTGTTTGATCACGTGACATTTCGACAGCGTTTTTCAATTATATAGATTTTAGACGTTTTAAAAATCGCATTCCCTACGCTACCGTCGACAGAATGTAAGCGACATTCTGTCGGCGGGCGGCGGTAGCGTGGAGAATCTCAAGCCTCAGTAACAACATTTTCGTATCTCGACAGTGAAATCCGAGGTGAGTTTCAAATTAAGACCTTTATACTGTCTGCAATAAAGCTCATTTTGTGAGTTTTGTCACTCAGGTGAAGCTCGATATCGAAATAGTTACTTACAGAACAGACTAGCTGGTCATCGGTCCAGCACGCTGTCTTCCGATACGCGATCGCCATAAGAATGAAGACAGAAAATAAAACATAAATATAAAACTTCCTTTGTGTTATACTCGTAATAGGTGCACAACAAAACATCACAAGTGACCTAAAAGAGTTTTCAATCACTTTCGAAAGATATATTCTGGTACCGTTTACAAGTAAAAAGATTCAAGTAACTCTCACTATAAAGTCGAGTTCAGGCACGTCCGTTCAATATACAAAACCTAAGCTTTTCCCCGCCGACAGTGTAACTCGGACTTTATATTTAAATAACAATATGAATAAGGCTTGCCAAGTTGTTGTATAAATACAGAACTTCCAAGTCACGTCCACGATATTCCATTTCAGACGATTCCTTCATACAATTTATTATATTAAAGGACTTATGTGTAGGTACAGTTACTAGGATAAATAAGTACCTTACACTAACGCAAAATTTTCGTGACAAAGCGATTGTAACTCTGAGAAAGGATCTAATACTTTTGGCTTTCGGTATGGGCGTGCACGCTCTGCGCAATTTACTGCATCATTTAGTCTGTTATGGCAATTGAACTGATTTGAACCATTCTTCCAATGTCACGTTAGGATGACTTATTGTATAACATTCTTTAATCTACACTAATATTATAAAGAGGAAAGATTTGTTTGTTTGTTTGAATTGAATAGGCTCCGAAACTACTGAACCGATTTGAAAAATTCTTTTAGCATTGGAAACATTATCAGGGAGTAGCATAGGCTATATATTATCCCTGTACTCCCACGGGAACGGGAACTACGCGGGTGAAACCGCGTGACGTCCACTAGTCTTTAATAATCTTCTCTTTTGATTTGTATTGTGTCTTTGTCAAATAAATATTTACTATTATTAATTCCGTAATTTTGTATTGTTTCGAAATTGTATCCTTGGGTCACCATAAAAATGCTCATCAATGCTTTACGAAAAAACGCTTTTTATTTTATTGTTTGTCACATATTTATGCTCGTGACTGTACATAGAACATAATAGAGTGGGGAAATAGATTTTTTCTCTGAATATAGTTTCGGTAAACGATTTTATTTGTTACCATTAAACGGGAAGCCTTTTAGTTTGATATCGTATCTTGACAATGATGTTGAAGTTGTATGAGAAAAAATGATATCATTTTCCATGATTTACTTTTAAATTGAAAATATTTTTATCAAAAGAAAGTAGGTAGGTATTGATAATTTGAGTTCAGTATTTGCTGTTAATTTAATTAATAACAAGAAACCAGAATTGCTACCGAAATAAATATAAGTACAGACGCCAAACCCAACGATTGACATAGGTACTGTTAATTTTATTGTCTGAATGGTACTGTTAAATATACTCTGAATTCTTTACAAAAACAACATGTGGACATGTAAATGTTTCTGTTAATCGTACAAAACAAAAACCGGCAATATTGATCGAGCCATTTTTCTATTTTCTTATAAATTAATCCGCAACAAAGTCTAAATGTTCTACAACATTTAAATTGGAGATACTAAGCTGTTCATAAAATAACTTCCCTAGCCTTCGTTTTCAAACACTTTCACATAAAACCCGGTGAAATGTTAGGTACGCCATTTTCCATTATTCGAAATCCACGAAATATCAGAAAATCTCATTGGTTACGACTCATCAACAAATGGATGAGCTGGGACGATCCGGAATGAGGAGGAAGAATCTGAGTATAATGTATCTTGGCAAATCTTGTTTCATTTTGTAGTGATATTTTGTTTCAAAGCTCTGTGCCGTTTGCGGAAATAAGTTACTGTACTCATATGGGTTTAGGAACTTTTCCAAATGAGATGCTGGAAACTTGAAGCCCAATGTCCCATCAGTCCAGTAGGTTTGGAAAAAAATTAATGCAACAAACAGACAGACAAGCACACGAGGGATTATATAAGTTTTTCGTTTTACCTACGAAGGTTCGTACCCTGATAAAATTGCGCGTGCAGCGCCGTACTTATGATATGACTGAAACTTATAAAAGGGAATTAGTGTTAGTGCAGGAGAAGATATATCTTTCTTTTCTCTCATGTAACTAATGATAACATGGTAAAGTGGTGGAGTCGAAACGTGCACTCACTGTGCGGCTCGTTTAATAAATTCAAGATCACTCAGCGAGCTATGGTACGGGCTATGCTTGGAGTCTTTTTGAGGGGTTGATCCGCAACGAAGTGATCCGACAGAGAACCAAAGTTGTCGATATAGCTCTCAGAATAAGCGAGCACGGAACAGCTGCTCAAACTCTATCAAGCGCAAGTTCGATCGTGTATGGAGTACTGCTCTCATCTTTGGAACGGATCTACAAAATTCTAGCTTCATACCCTTGAGTCAAATGAGAAACGATCCAAGACGATCATCGGCAATGATAGGCTCGTCGCGACGAAGCTTCAGTCTTGAGCATCGACGCAGAGCGTTAACCTGTCGGTTTTTTACCGGTTGCATTTTGGGGAATTTGCGACGGAATCGCATAATTTTATTCCACCTAGCTCGTTCCATCATCGGCCACAAGACGAACGGCGATGCGCCACCAGTACATGGTGGACATCCCACCCACATGCACAAAACGTTTTGGGAACACATTCATAGTGCGTACAGCTAAGGAATGGAATTCTCTGCCGGTGTCAGGGGGGCTACTCTCTAACGAAATCCGTAGTTTCGGGCTTAGTTTCGGGCGGGCATTTTCTACTTCGTATCATCTAACCACTGAGAACTAATGATAACACGATTTGACAGTTACTGTGAAATCGTGTTGTCATTCATTCTCAGTTCGGGTTCGGGACTAATCGTAAGTCTGTAGGTGATACGGAGTAGAATACGCCCGCCCGCAACTAAGCCCGAAACTACGGATTTCGTTAGAGAGTAGCCCCCCTGTGCTTCCTGATAGCTACAACCTCTCTAGGCAAGCGTGCTCCATCTTCGACCACATCATCGCTTACCATCAGGTGAGATAGTGGTCAAACGTGTGCCTAAAAATAATAAAAAAAGCTGAAGTGGCAATGGACCGGCCATGTCATAGCCGTAGATCCGATGGCTGTTGGGATAGACGAGTTCTTGAGTGGAGACCGCGTATCGGCAAACATAAGGTGCACTAGGAGAGGCCTATGTCGAGCAAGGGACTGCTATAGGCTGATGATGAACTTATGGTAATATGTCTAAACGTGGCACGTCTCCAAGGACGAAATAATTAAAAAAAAAATGAAAATGAATTCCATTTTCTGAATTGTCATTCGTCCAATTCGAAAATTAAAACGCCGGCAAAGAAGTTATAATACTTCAATAAAGTCCGTATCCGTACAAACTTTATCTGCCACGACAACCTTTACTGAAATTCTCGAATGTTAAAGCCATTCGCCATAAAACCTGACCCCTATTTTCAATTCAAAACAAACCTTCGCTCTTATAAGAGAGTCACAAGTGTGCAAAGTAGTTGTAAGGGTCGCATAAACTGATATTATTGGATAAGTAACCAAAACTTTGGTCGCGTATGCGGTCAACTGAACTTGCAAGTTTTGTCTCGGATTTTGAAGGACGTATGTGAAAAGTATTAGGCGTTTTTAAATGACACAGTACATAAGCATTTCGCTAAATGATGTTTTTTTTTGTTTCTTTTTTAAAAAAACGTTGCCCTACTCTAGGAATTTCTCCTGTATCGTGGACTACCTCGTGAGTATCGATTTAGCTACCTCAGGGCAGGAAAAAGAGCTATCTACAGCGTTAGTATCATGTAGTGAAATCAGAGCATCAAAATTGTTTCGGCCAATGCCTGCCGGGGTTGCGGGATTAATTCGAAAGATTCACCGTGGCCCTGGAACGCAAAGGGCACTAGGAGGAAAACGGATGGGTTTTAGTCAGTAAGAGTCTGACACTCCTTTCTGCTTCACCCAGATCGGGAGGAGTCATATGATGATTTCCCATCCCTAAAAAAAAAAGAGACAATGACCAGAAAAAAATTCCATCTTTCAAACTTAACTATAGCTGGTCACGAAAATTAACCGTTTTCAAACAAAACGGTCTTAGTTTGCAACGTTTTGTGCATCAAATTAAAACGGTTAACCCGTTTAAGGCTGTCGAACACGCGACCGCTTGTGCCCGACACACATGTTTTAGATGATGCCAACGATTTCTTGTCACGGACTCTTAAATTTTTTATTGAATGCCGTTTTTATGCGAACATATAAAATCGAGTGTAGGTCCTCGTGAGGTGTAAAATCGGTCTATTTTTACGCCCCGAAAAGTCGTAACCATACGAGTGGATTTTTATTTGTAGGACATTTTTCGAACTGTTACGTCGTCGAACCTACTTTTCGACGATTTTTTTACGTTCCGCATAAAAAATTGAGTTGCTATTTGTAAGTAACGAATTTCATTTTATGTTTACTTCTTAACTTTCGTATTTAGACATTGATGGGGATATAAAGCGTGTTCCAAATACCTCTATGCGAGACGTACTTAAAGTCGCTTTTTTATTTATTGGCTTACGTTGTGACCGCATTAAAAGCGTTTAAGTGCTAACATGAAATGGCATTAAATGGAAAACATTTTAAGAAAAGTTAGCTACAAAATACCTCCAATTCAGCAAAATCTTTCATTTACATTATTTTCTACTTTGAAACAATAAAATAAATGTGAGTACATCATTTTGTAAGCTATCTCTTTTCCCTTACATGACATTATTGGTTCAGTAGTTTAGGCATTTCCACATACCTTTCTTTAAAAAAAAACTTTGCCCCCAACCTAGGAATTTCTCCTGTATCATGGGTGTGTTTACAAACATACAAATTCACATGCATAAACAAACAGCCAGAGAATCGAGCCCGCGACACGCAACGCAGCAATTTATCGCAGCAGACAACTAATACCCTAAAACCTCATTAATCTTATCTTAAGGACAACAAAAGCTGAAAATTGATCTCTTTCCGAATCCTAGTAATACTGATACTAAATTGATGACTGATAGGTAAACTGAACTATAGTTAGATAATACTGTCAATAAGGATACCTAGTGGGTAGTCATTTGAATAGACATTATTAATTAATCAAAGAGTAATTAATACCGTTTGACTGCACTGATTTAATATATTGAAAATGATTGACGTTTAATATATTGGAAATATCTAATAGGCAGCATATCTATCATATATACATTCATTTTTTTTCTATTGGTAAGCATACGTTTGACCAATATCTCACCTGATGATAAGCGATAATGTGGTCGACGATGAAGCACGCTTACCTAGAAGTAACCTATTCACTCCTGACTTAAAGACTCCCAGGTTGTAGCTATCAGGAAACACAGACTCTGGCAGGGAATTCCACTCCTTAGCTGTACGCACTATGAATGTGTTCCCAAATCGTTTTGTGCGTGTGGGTAGGATGGACACCATGTACCGGTGGGTGGCGCAATTGCCTACAAGTGACTGACGAAAAGTTCTTCCTAATAGTTTAGAGACTGAACAATGCATTAAGGAATGTCTAAACCTTCTTTAGAGGATTCTTTCTAAACAACGCTTAGAAATGCACCCGCAGACAGACGCGACAATGGGCCAGCGATACCACGTCAATTTCATATTAGAAACTCTAGGACTATATTATTTATAGAACTATTTCTATGAAAAATAATAGCCAAAAATATTTACTTTTATTAAAACAAAAATCGCAGTACCGCACTAGGATTTTCTCCTGTATGTTGGGTGCGTCTACATACACATAAACTCATATACTAACACAAACAGCCAGCCCCGGAACAACTATCTGTAAGCTATACAAATAATTGTTCCGTGCGGAAATTGAACCCGACCACGTAGCGTAGCAGCCAATCGCTCAACCACTGAGCCAACCGTGCCATCAAATATGACGACAGGAAAACCAATTTTGGTGAATACTTGCAAAAAACACTAAACATCTAACCAATAATATGTCCCTGTGTGCAGAGCAGAAACCTCCCATTCTGTATTCAAGGAAAATAAAACATTTTCCCCATAATTAGTAAGACAAGGGTCACATTAAAATATTGAGACCTTTTCCACTCACATTACCGAAGACAAAGACTTGACGAATAAAATTAAGCTCATTTTGTTATTCGAACAATGCCCGAGATGTTGAGCTTGGTTTAATGACACTTGTGTGTTAAGTATACGTTAACAGTTTATTTACCCTGTGATTGTGTTTGTTTAACGAGAGTTCAAGATTATTTTTTCTATTATAGCCGTATTTTATTTGAATTCAGAATTCGAGATAATTATCAAATTTTGGAACAACAGACTTAGTGTGTGTTCCTAAATATAACCCAGTATACTGGTCAGTGGGCCTGCGGACGGCGAGCATTGGGTGGCTCGCCGTCTGATCAGAACCAGGCCCGGGTCGACGGCGCGCTATGTTCCACGCGCGCCTCAAAGAGCTGTCAGCATAAGAGACGGAGCCCGCCAGGGCCAGTGCCTGCTGGGGCTGCGGACTTTGTTCGAAAGAGTCACCGTAGCCCTGGAACGCAAAGGGCACTAGGAGGAATACGGATGGGTTTTAGTCAATAAGAGTCTGACACTCCCTCCTGCTTCACCCAGAGCGGGAGGAGTAATTTGATGATATCCCATCCTTAAAAAAAAATATACTGGTCATTACTTGTGACGTCATGAATCCGACGCCATACTGTTGATTCGTTCCGAATACTGGCTAGTGCGTTGACGTCATAAATTAAGGCCATATTAAGAATAGTGTCGATACTTGAGGTGTCGATGGAATGAAGTTATCTCGAATTCATTATTAATAAAAACCGGCCAAGGACTCGCACACGAAGGGTTCCGTACCATAAACCCTAAATTTTGTTATTTTTTATTATAGCTACAATAGAAATACACAATCGATGAAAAGCCGCGGTAACTCTTTCGAACAGATTCCACAACCCCAACACGATAGATCTGCGGGTCTTAATGCATGCAAAAAGGCCACCTTAGCAGAATCATAATATTAATCACACAACAATCTGTCAAATTTAATTTTCTTCTTTATCGCTAACGCGTGATTTGACAGTGACGGTTAGCGTGATGTGCTTTCTGATCCTGCTAAAGTCATTGATATATAAAAAACCCAAGATGCACAGTCTCGAACAAATGCAACACTCGAAACTGTCGTCAAAAACTGACATGTATCAAGTGTCATGTATGAGTTATGTGTAGTTATACCATAAACATTTTTTTTCAAATTCAACCTTACACGGATCGCTTAAAGTTTTTTTTACAAAGCAGTGCAGTATGGCGAGCGATGCGAGACTGTTTGAAACTAGCGCACAATTTTAAACAGTGCGCTTGTTTTATGCGGACGTTTTTGAGATGCTGAGTGTGTATCTTGAGTTTTTATATATCAATGGCTAAAGTGGCTTTTCTAGACCTGTTGGATTCCGTACTATCAGTTACAACTACAAACACTGTTCAAGCAGTCTGATGCAGTTGCTGGCATCTAATCTGTATTTGAACTAAAGTAGACGCCACGAACTACATCAGACCGCTTGAACAGTAATGTTTTGGAAGATTAAAAAAAAAAAAAACTTTACTTTATAACAGCTACAAAACAACAGCCTTAAATATGACCGCACTTCTAGAACACCCTGTATATGAATACCTTTACCGAACTAAACACGCTGTACAATGTATACCTAGCCAAAATATATCAAGAAAATCAATTCGTCTTATGTTAGTTGTCTTGATATTTATAATGAGCACGGAGGAAATCTCTTCAAAGATACCGATCCTTTCTTTTTTCTTTTCTTCGTAAATTGGGTACCTATCTGTTTCTACCAAATACTCGAAAGACGACAGTGATCTTTTCTCGAACTTACCTGAAACAAAACAAAAATAAAATTAGGACATATTGTTTTACTTGGTATAAAACACTTCGGAAAGTGAACCAATTAAATATACTTTTTGGCATTCTTTTAAGAAACAAACATTGAAGCAGGCATACCTATAATATATCACTAAGCACAACCGATTAAAAATATTCAAGGGACACAAAAATCTTCGAAAAAATTATCGTATCGATGTAGCATTGTCGCGTTGCGTCTGTCTTTGATACCCTTGAAGCCCGAAAATCTATACTAATATATAAAGCTGAAGAGTTTGTTTGTTTGTTTGTTTATTTGCTTGAACGCGCTAATCTCAGGAACTATTGGTCGGATTTGAAAAATTCTTTATTAGCCTTCCTCGATAAATGGGCTATCTAACACTGAAAGAATTTTTCAAATCGGACCAGTAGTTCCTGAGATTAGCGCGTTCAAGCAAACAAACAAACAAACAAACAAACTCTTCAGCTTTATATATTAGTATAGATATGCTCATACAGCGGAAGTCGAAGAACCTACTGGAATAGTTTTGCATACGTGCAATGCACAATATTGCACATGCACTTGATCAGGTAATGTTGACGCAAGTTGACCAGCTTAGCCTCTCTATTATGACGTCATCCAAGTAAGGATATTCGATGCGTATTTTTTTATCCAGTTGTAAGTATCCGTATTTTTACAACCAGTTGTATTAAAAATCATGCAATGTCATCGAAGCGACAGTGAGGTCATCTTGATCGTAAATGGTTAAAGGTTACAATCAAGAGAATGCTTTTTACTTATACGTGTATCGGGTTATTTCCTTACCGGCCTGAATACCCGATTTATACCTAATAGGATATGAGGTTTTGAAAGGTAATAGTTGCGTAAGACATTAAAATAAGCCATTGTTATAAGCTCCGAGTTTCTAAATATCAAAAGGACTGAAAACTATTTAACCAACTTCCAAAAAAGGAGGAGGTTCTCAATTCGGCGGGTATTTTTTTTTATGTATGTGTACACCAATTACTCCGAGGTTTCTGCTCCGATTTCTGTGATTCTTTTTTAGTTCGATGCAGTATACATACATTTGGTCCCATAAAATTTTAATTAGGTTTCGTTCAGTAGTTTTTATTTTATGAGCAGTTTTGCTTATTTCAATTTCTGCGTTGACGAAGATGTCGTCCAATCACCACTTAAAAGTGAAAAATAAAAAAACTTTTTAGAAAAAAATATAACCGACTTCCAAACAAAACACTACAAAGAATAAAATAACCTTTATTTCGGAAGTCGGTGTTAAAAAAAACAAAGAAACAAAACCAAAAACACCGACTTCCGAAATTAAGGGTATTTCATTAAAAATGTAAAAAAAAATATATTCTATAGTCACCTTTGAATTTTGGTGGAGCTGAAAATATCTTTAAGTAGATTTTATAACCACTATAACACACTGAGGGGAGGGGAGGGGCACAGTTAGGTGCAACAGAGTGACAATGCGACAATAAGGTCCGTAGTATTACTTATGTGTACACACGTTGTTGTAGTTCTGAAGAGCCGAGTCTGTGAAGGCTTCTAAACTGATGTACAAATATAGCTATAAGCCTGGCAAAAAGCCGTATCTACTGTCTCCTCATTAAAAATAAACCTTTTTTGCGACGTCAAAATACCACAAACCAGATTAAGTATTTAGCAGTAAAATTATAATAGAAAAAATTCGCGAGTAACAACATAATCACATAAATTAATATTTCATACCAGGAAATCATAATTTAAAGGCTCTTTGCTGCGTTAACAAGATTTACGAAATAATCACATCCTTTTATTACGAGTAAAACATAAAGTCCTTTTGTTTTCGCGAATGGTCTGAATTAATTATCTTTAAGTAATCTGTAGGACTAAATTATGTTTTCATTACTTGTTTTATTACTTTTCTGGGTATTACCAGTACTGTTCTCCACGAGTACGATAGTAACTATAATTACTATGCTGATTACCAATAAACAGTATGGAAATGTATTATAATTATTATTATACAGAAATGAAGAGATCTGCAAGAGCACTAAGGTAACTGACATTGCCCGAAGAATTGCCAAACTTGAGTGGCTGTTGGCAGGGACGTTGCTCGCAGAAAGATGTCAGCTTAAATTAATTAATTACCTTATTAATACTTATACCATAAACTAGCTGATGCCCGCTGCTTCGCCCGCATGGATGTCGGTTATCACGACCAAAAGTAATCAGCTCCCAGACGGCTTCAAATATCATTATATTTTAGCTAATGTATACAAAAACTTGATAAATTATGCGCGCAATTTTTTTAAGGATCCCTAATTTTTTTCTAGACAAATTATATACTAAAACCTTCCTCGAGAACCACTCTATCGATTGGTGAAAACAGCATGAAAATCGGTGCAGTTGTTTTTGTGTTTATCGCGAACAGACAGACAGACAGACAAGGCGGAGGACTTTGTTTTATAATATGTAGTGAAACCTTCCTCGAGAACCACTCTATCCATTGGTGAAAACAGCATAAAAATCGGTGCAGTAGTTTTCGAGTTTATCGCGAACAGACAGACGCGAAGGAGGAAACTTTGTTTTATAATATGTAGTGATACGAATGTTACTCTGTCTGTTTGTTACCTTTTTGCGTCTTAACGGCTTAACTAATTTGATGAATTTTGGAATAGACATAATTTGTCTCTTGAAGAAGGACATAGGATACTTTTTATCAAAGGAGTAGATAAGTTCCCTTGGGATACTTTCCAATATTCGTTCTTTGTTTCTCTATCCGGGAAAAGCCTCTAACAAGCTAGTAATCATACATCGTTATATCAAGTACCATAAATACATGCGCAGTAAACACAACATTTCAAGTATAAGAAAGTAATAAAAATAAATTGTAAACTTTATTGCACCGCCACAAAGTATGCATATTAAATTCATATGCAACATTATTATTGTAGCAAAACACGCCGTCTTTTATTATTTTATGCAGATTAATATTAAGAGGAAATGCTGTCGGCGAGACTTTGTATGTAAAAAGTCATAATTCGAGGTTTGGCTCTCGACTGTTTTCTCCTCCAATATTGGACCGATTTAAGAGATATTTCACAAACTGAATAAGGAAATATACTGTATCCCTGTGTTTACGCCCTTTTTGATGATTTATTAACCGTATAAGCATTAGAACTCTCACAAACAGCTCAAATTTGTCCGATAAATCGCTGTCAACAGAGCCCTAGTGTACAAATTTGGCAAATATGAATCAAAGACGGAAAACATATAGATACAGTATACAGACAGACAGACACCCGAGTGATCCTATAAAGGTTCCGTTTTTTGTTTGGAACCCTAAAAACACGAAATCACAGTTGAGATGAAACCATTTTACTCCTTCATTTTTTATCAAAAGAGTATTAAAAATATATAAACTTTTTAAAAATATGTATTATTTTTATTACAAAAAAATAATAATGCGGGTAGCGGAGTGGCGCGGTAGAGGGGTAGTTAGCTCACTTTGTATGCACACAATCATTGGCATGTATGGCCTTAAGATTTTTTTTTGCAATTTATCAAATACTAGTGGACGTCACGCGGTTTCACCCGCGTAGTTCCCATTCCCGTGGGACTACGGGGATAAAATATAGCCTATGTTACTCCCTGATAATGTAGCTATCCATTGCTGAAAGAATTTTTCAAATCGGTCCAGTAGTTTCGGAGCCTATTCAATTCAAACAAACAAATCTTTCCTCTTTATAATATTAGTGTAGAAATATTTGCAAGCGTCTGAGGTTCCCCGTTTTAATCAGTTTTAATCATCAAATGACGTCTTCCGCTCTGGGCCGAATGGAGTGTCCGTCTCTTACAGTCTAAAACCCATCCGTGTTCCTCCTAGTGCCCTTTGCGTTCCAGGGCCGCGGTGACTCTTACACTAGCTCTACAAAGCACGAGAGGAGATTTCTGATCTTCATCGTAGACAAGTGTCACGAAAAAACAAGTTTTTGTTTTGCTAAATTGAACCCGTTTACCAAAGGTCCCTAATTTTATTCAAGTTATAGTCACAAAAAAAACTATGTACTTAGCCTAGAAGAAAATATTCAGAAATAACCCTCCTAAAACCAACACAAAACTCGTTATCCTGAAATATTTTCGTTCTAACCTTTTACGTGTCTATGTTCAGGAAAAAACAGGTCGGCCTAGCCCATCCATCAGACGCCGAGTGCTCTTGGCAAATTAACATCAAATATATACGATATTAAGTATGTAGGTCTTGTTATCACGTATCTTAATAACACTTCAGGGGTAATTTCGTGCTTAGGAATTCGTGGGAGTGAAAGAAAAATATTATTTGGGTAGAATTGGATGATATTTGCAAATAGACTATGTATTGCTGGCCTGTCAGAAAAAAAAATTCTTTCGCTTATTTTCCAAATCTTTTTTTTTCCTAATGATGCTTAAGAGGGTTAGGTACACCAAGGGAACCCTATTACTATGGAAGCCCCCACTGTCCGTACGTTCGTCCGTGTGTCTGTCAGCGGACTGTATCTCAAGAACCGTAATAAGTCGACACTTAAAATTTTGACTGAGTATATTTCTTTTGCCGGTAACAACAAAAATTAATATTAAATAATTATGTTTCTTTCGGTTCATGGTACCTAACCTAACCCATTTGGCCGGTATTTTTTTCCACATAGCAATTATTTTCTGCACACGTACCATTGATATATAAAAACCCAAGATACACACTCAGCATCTCAAAAACGTCCAAATAAAACAAGCGCACAATTTAAAATTGCGCGCTTGTTTTATGCGGCGCTGCCATACTTGCGCATCACTCGCCATACTTCACTGTTTTGTAAAAACAACTTTAAGCGATCCGTGTAAGGTTGAATTTGCACAAAAATTGTTTATAGTATAACTACACACAACTCACACATGACACTTGATACATGTCAGTTTTTGACGACAGTTTCGAGTGTTGCATTTGTTCGAGACTGTGCATCTTGGGTTTTTTATATATCAATGACACGTACACAAAATCGCGCCATTTTCCTATGAGATTCTACAGGAACTGCGAAACGCCACCTGCTTTGTTTTGGTTCATACATCTCTGACCAGATGAGTTCATATTTACCCACTGCACAAATCCGGAGTTATTTTTTGACTCCGAGTTAGTTGTATCCCGGAGTTGATTAATTACGTGTTAGTAACTAACTGTGAGTTAAAAGAAAACTCTGGTTTGCGAAAGCGCCCTTTATTTTATTACTGTTGTTTTACATTTAAAAAAATAACTAGGTTTTTGTTGTCATAGCAGCAATAGAAACACACTGTGAAAATTTCAACTGATATATATGACTATAAGGGTTCTTGAGATACCACCCGCAACCAGATGGACGAACGGACGGACAGCGGAGGCTTAGTAATAGGGTTCCGTTGGTTATCCATTGGGTACGGTACGCTAGAAAGATAGGTGTAGGTTAAAAATTTATGTTTTTAAAAAAGATAGAGAAGGACTCTCAGTACAGAATGAGGTTGCACCACTTTCCTACAAGCTCTCACAGAAAACTCATTAGTTTAACTTCATAATATCGAACTTGTGCTCAATAGCATCTGCGCTATTTCGTTGTTTTTCATAAACTAGATTGTTTTAAGTATTGTTTATTAAAGTGTGTTCGTTTATTTTTAAATTGTTTCCTTTTTAATTAAGCACGGTTGAGGAATCAAAGAAACTTTTGGACTTATATTTTGTTTTTTATTTATTTAATTTGTCGAGCTTATGCAAAAAATATGTTTTAAATCTGCAAATTATTAAAAATATATAACAATTTTTTGTTTAAGAATATTATCTTGATGAAAATTAATAACGCTTTCAGTTTACAGTTAATTTTATTTCGGAATAAAATAAATTGTGACTTTTACTCCGCTGAATAAAATATTTAGTATAAAATAAATTATTAACAACGAAAATATTTGAATTACAAAAAAAACTATAATTTGATTACAGGAAATGCATAGCGAACAATTAATAAACTATGAATATAAATTCATAAATAACAAGATGTTTAATTGGCATGAGATATCAATTATCGTAGAACTTGTTTAAATAACCGAAACACATGAGTAACGATGTAATTATGTTGCATCACGATATCCATTGATGAAACGTAATTATAATCATATTTATCAAAAAAAAAATGTAGGTTCGGATGGTCTGTTTTTTTTCGTGTTCCGGTATTTTTTTGTTGTGAGTCCCTTTTATAAATAACTAGTGGACGTCACGCGGTTTCACCCGCGTAGTTCCCGTTTCCGTGGGAGTACGAGGATAATATATAGCCTATGTTACTCCCTGATAATGTAGCTATCCAATGCTAAAAAAAAATTCTAATCGGTCCAGTACTTTCGGAGCCTATTCAATTCAAACAAACAAATCTTTCTTCTTTATTATATTAGTATAGATAAAAGAATGTAACACATTTTCGGAAATGTTTTGTTTTTGTAACAGTTGCACTGGTAAAAGTTATTTTACTTACCTATGTACCTACTCTACACAGGGTTATTTTTTTAGTAAACAGCCAAGTATTTTCCCGGAATCACGTAAATAGGATGACTTTTAATTCAATGACAATCTTTGAAGGGGTGAAACTACTCGATAATACATATTTAAACAACTAAAGAATTCAACTGTCCAGTTTGCTTACTTTCACAAAAAAATATACTATTTTTTAGCGATATTTTTATTTAATTTTTGTTTTTTACATTTATTTTCGCGATTTTAGTTTTGTCACCTCGTTATATTGCCAATAATTTTAATCAATAAAACTTGCATAAGGAAAAAGTGACAAAATCCTCTCCCTGAAACGAATTGAGCCGTAACGGTTGTCAGGGCTCACAATTATCTGTTTTCCCGTAGGATCCGCCCTCTCCCTTAATTACATCGAAAGATGAATACCAAAACAAAGTTACAGAAGTCCCATGCTCCGCAAACATAACCCAACAACATAAAGGCGGATACAGACATTGCGAGGTACGCGCAGCGCACGGCGCTCCTCGCATGCGTCGCAATGTGTGGACGTTCATATTCGTTGCGAGGCGTGCGCGGCGCATGCCTCGCAATGACTGTATCTGCCTTTAAACGATTCGGGAATACTTTTATTGAGCGTATAGCTAAGGCGTGGAATTTCCTGCTAAAGTCTGTGTCCTTCTATCTACAACTTTAGTGTCTTTAAGCCAAGAGTGAATTAGGTTACTTCTAGATGATCGCTTTTACAACTTTTACTTAAATGAGTATCCTTTTCAGGTTTTGCATTTATTTTATTAACTTTGGGTAACCTCTTTACTACATTACATACAAAATTTACATACAAAAAATCGCATTATTGAGCACAATTTATGCTTCTCTTTATTAAGCCGTTCAAGATGTCATTTGACTGCCAGCGAATTTTATTATTTTTATTTTCCTAACGGGCTCGGAGAAAATTGAGTGTGACTGACGGACAGACAGACCGACAGACAGATCATTCAAGGGTTCCGTTTCTTACGGATGGTTGGAACCCTCAGAATGAATGGTTTTTTGTACAATTAAACAGTTTTCGTTTATTTGAGTAGTTTCAATATTATTTTTGACGTTCATTTAATGAGGTGGACTTTCTGCACTATTCTGTTTGAACCCAATACCGATGGATTTCGTTTTATAGGCTCACTCCCCTTTGTACGTCGTTATTTTGTGATTTAAAATGCCTTTTGAAACAGGAATTAAAATGTTAAACTCTTTAGTGAATATGTTGATGCAAAAGGATTATTTTCTCGAAATAATTGTATTTCCTGAAACAGTTCAGTTTCAATACTTTCTGAACGGAATATTTTCTTAATTTCAAAGTGTTAATTAAGTTACATTTTTGTATTTACACTTGTAGAAATAAGTACGCCTTTGTACAATTATTTTAACTTGCGCATAAAGTTTTAATAATAGTAGTATTTTAATTTAATTATAATATAATCATAATAAACGCTTAGTTGACACTTCGCGTGACCCAAGGGCTGGCTTTTACCTTGGACAGAGGATAAGCATTGCCATACAACGTGGCAATGCCGCCAGTCTTTTGGGCTCACTTCCGGTGGACAGCGATGCGGACGAATTTTTTGACGCCTTATCTTAGTTAGGATATTTCATTTTAAGTGTATATATTTAGTACTTTAATGCTGTACCTAGTTAATATCTAAATAAATATATTTATCATAATATAATTATTATGACCTATATATTTGTGTAAAAGAAATGTGTTTCTATTTTTGGTTTATAATTAAAGTATATTCTATTCATCTTTATTTATTTAACCGATGACTTTTTACGATTTATTTTTTGAAGGAGGTTATACGAATAGGCCAAAGAGCGAAACCAGGACAAATAGCTTATAATTGATAAGCAAATATCGGTATTTTATCAACAACCAGTACCGGTATTTTTAGTACGGTTTGCTTATTGTGCTACTTGACGGCCATAAAACTTAATGAAGCGTACCTATTTGTATGTAAATGAACTACAATGATACTTGTAAACGATTCGAGAATTACGTACAGTCTATTTACTTTTTAGGGTTCCGAAAAAAAAAGGAACCCTTATAGGATCACTCGGGTGTCTGTCTGTCTGTCTGTCTGTCTGTCTGTCTGTCTGTCTGTCTGTCTGTCCGTCTGTCACAGCTAGTTTTCTCTGGATCCACTGGACCGATTCTGTTGAAATTTGGTATACATATAGACTTTTGTGACCCAAACACGGACGCGTTACGTAAATCATTAAATTTTTAGTATGGGGGTCACTTTTGGGGGTCAAACTAGAAAATTAAAAAAAAAAGTTTTTTGAACAATATCGTGTGACATATCAAATGAAAGGGCTTACTGTGAGGGTTTTAATTATATTTTTTTCATAATTTTAATATAAATGGTATTGAAGTTATTCAAGAAATTAGACGAAAAATGACCGTTCCCCCCCCCCTTATCTCCGAAACTACTGAGCCTAAAATTTTGAAAAAAATGGAGATAATAGAGCGTTGCCTAAAGATTACAGGAAAACCTATTAGAAGTCTGTAGTGTAAAAATAACATGTTAAAAAAATTAAATTCGTTCGGAACCCTTTGCACGCGAGTCCGACTCGCACTTGGCCAGTTTTTTCTAGTGAACCGTAACGATTGCACTCAGTAATTTAAAACGAAGATTTTATGACCATTTTCATTACGTAGAGCAACGATCATGTATTCTATACATTAAGGGTCACTATCAGCATTATTGTAGGGGTAGCATTTAAACGCAAATCAAAAAATATCCTTTTTCTACGCAATAAGATTCCGAATTCCCATCAAAATTACTGATTGCACAGCAAAATATTCAACTCAAAATATCACTAAACACACTACAATTTATTTTCGCAGCGTACAGCGATTTTTCCTAAAGCAAAATTTTTCATCAATGCACAGCTAATAATCTCAATGCACGACAAAACTGTACTGCGACTCACCATAGTTCTGGGTGGTTAAAAAAAAAAATAACCACGAAGGCTAAGGCGGGAGCTCCGCTCCGCTTCGCTCCCGCCTTAGAAGGCTCAGTCTAACCTAATCTATCCGAGTCGGGGTAGTCGTAAGTCGGGGTGTTGTCCATAAATATGGAAAAATTGCTGTGCAGTCAGTTTTTATGCTATGTATGTAGTATTTTTGTACAAAAATAAATTTAACTGTATTGCATTATGAGGAAAAAAGTAATGTCATATTGATGTATGATTTCGAATTATCTGCAGTTTGAGTTTTGTTAAACATTTAGTTTATTTGTAGTGAAGTAAGTTATTTGATGTAAAAAAGAATATAAATGATGAGTATGTATTGATTGGCGATTATTTATTTGATATGCAATTTATAATATCCCTTATTGTAGCAGAAATACGTCCTCTGCAGGACAAAGCGTCGCGTCCAAGCGTCAACCGTAACTGTGCTCCATGTAACCAACCAACTCTCATCCTATTCAACAATGGGTAATATCATTTTATAATCTATAAGAGTGAAATATCGAAACGACTTTTCGTTGTAGTGCAGATACTAACATGCCCTTTTTAGTACCCTACGAAGACAGGAAAGTAATCTTGCACTATGCTTTGCTAAAATAATAGATTTTATTAGCTTTGTCCGCGACTTCGTACGCCCTATCCCGTTTTTTCCCGTTCCCGTAGGGATTTCGGGAAATCGCTCCCCTGCACTCTCTACGGAACCTACATGGCTTCATTCAGCTTTTTAGGACCAATAATTTTGGCTGTGCGTTGTTTGTCAGTCAGACAGTCACCAGTTACGGAAGAATTTTATAAATAAGGATATTGATTAAGATCGATATAACGCCCACCTTTTCTTTTATAGAAACTTCTTTAAAACACCACAACATTACTACTTCTACTACCAGGGGCCTTAGACAAAAGGTAATTCTATTAGCGACTGCGATTGTCGAAATTCCAAAATGTAAGGCATTGTTCACGTGACATTTCGACAGCGTGTGTCAATTCCATACATTTTTGACGTTTTGACAATCGCTTTCGCCACGCTACCGCTGCCAGAATGTCACTTGTCTAGAGCCTCAGAGCAGCATAAAAGTCAAACATACTTTGGTCAGCATGAAAATAAACAGTTGAACAATCTCAGCGGTAACCGCTTGAATTGTTGGTTGTTATCACGCCAACGTTAGTATATTAATCACATGTTATCCTAGTATGTCGACACCACGTTACTTTGGCTGACGTCACAGCTTTAAACACTGGTGAAATAGCTACTGGTTTCTATAATTTACTGAGGTTTAGCCTGCTGTCCTAATGTATATAGGTCTTTTGCCTTGTTGAGAAGGAAAAAACTTTTAATCACTACCCTAATTTAATAATATTGGTATATTTTAAGTCATAAAAATAAAACTAAGAGATTCGGCTTTACTCCGTGACTGTACTTATTATGAAATTGGGCAGTGGGTACAGTCGACCTATTCATAATGTGTTTTGGTCAACTGGACCCGCGGGTCCAGTTCGAGTGGGTCCAGTTGACCAAAGAGTTTTACGCACCCAGAGAAAACTTTTCAATATTGATTGCTATAATAGAAGAAACTGTGAATCGACGGCGTGAAAGAAGAGGACAAGAGATGATAGGTGAAAGAGATGTAGAGAGAGAATAGGTATCATCATCATTATAGCCAAAATTTATCCATTGCTGGACATGCCTCATCAACCGATCTTGACTTCTACTACTATAAAAATTATGAGCATAGGTACAAATTTATCATCTGCCTAGCCTTTTCCCAACTATATTGGAGTCGGCTCCCAGTCAAACCGGATTCAGCTGAATACCAGTATTTTACGTGGAGCGGCTGCCTACCAGACCTCCACAACCCATTACCTGGTTAAAATTATCTACATACAAATTGTGTCTAACATAATTTAACATAGGACAAAAGTAGGTGAGCATTATCTTGCAGTTTGCAGCTCGTAAATTTTAGAAAGGAAATGTTTTGATTAATTGCCGGGAAATGATAGTGGCATTTGTAGGGTTGAAATGTTTAACGTGTTTGTTTTATGCAGTTTAGCATACATTTAGTATGGAAGACACTTCGCTTTACTTTTATTATTAAGCTGTCACAGTGTTTAGTTACGTCGCGGTCGCTTACTAGCAGAGGCTCTATTTGTATTTATTACTAGTGGACGTCACGCGGTTTCACCCGCGTAGTTCCCGTTCCCGTGGCAGTACGGGGATAATATATAGCCTATGTTACTCCCTGATAATGTAACTATCCAATGCTAAAAGAATTTTTCAAATCGGTCCAGTAGTTTCGGAGCCTATTCATTTCAAACAAACAAACAAACAAACAAATCTTTCCTCTTTATAATATTAGTGTAGACAAATACTGCTCGAATAATGACTATTATTTTTTTTCATCATATTGCACCTACCACTATTCTCTGCATCACCCAAAGGTTGACTGGTAGAGAATGCCTATGGCATTAAGTCCGCCTATGTACATTTGTGTGCTGAAGTATTAAAATAAATAAATAATAAATTATAATAATTATATTTTTAACCGACTTCAAAAAGGAGAAGGTTCTCAATTCGGTTGAATATGTTTTATATGTTTTACCTCATAACTCCATCATTTATGAATCGATTTGAAAAATTCTGGTTTTATCTGAAAGGACAAACTTCCCAATTGGTCCCATTGTCACCAAGTCAGAATCTTATGATGGGATCCCATGAAAATCGAGGGGAAACCCTCAAATTTTATAGGCACATACAGTGTTTTTCATAAACTTTCTAACGCAATTTAGATATTTGTGCCTGGTAATTATCATCTTATGTTGTTGAGCTGATGATGGAAGGTATAAATTAGGATATGATGATGAGATCCCATGAAAAATATTTGTTCAGTGATATTTTCGCCAACTGTCAGCCGATTTGGATGATTCTGTTTTTGTTTAGAAGAGTATTTTCCTGGACTAGTCCCATTTCGATTTGGTGAGGATCTGTTGAAGAACTTCAGAGGTAGGCAACGGAACTCTTCAATAAATAACAGCAAATGGATCGGGATTGCTAAAATCGCATGTCTTTTTATTTTTTACACCAGTGCTTAACATAACATCACGCCGGTACGCTGTTAATGGGTACGCAGGTAGGTACCACAAAAAAGTGAAAAATAAAAAACCTTTTTACTTTTTTTGAAGTCGGTGTCAAAAAAGAAAAAATAACCAAAAGCACCTAGGTACTTCCGAAATTAAAGATATTTTATACTTTGTAGTGTTTTGTTTTTGAAAGTCTGTTCTATTCTTTGTAAAAAAAGGTTTTTTTCTGCCACCACACTAATACACTAAACAAAAAGCACACATTTATCAACAACTACTTTTTTTCAAGCAATTTTTTTACGCAGGTTTAAAAGGCCTCCCACAAGGTGGACCGACAACCTGGTGAGGGTCGCGTGTAGCCGATGGAAGCGAGACGCACGGGACCGGTTGTTGTAGTGACACTTGGGGAGGGGAGAGCTATGTCCAGCAGTGAACGTCTTTCGGCAGATATGATGATGATGTTGATGATGACACTTTGAATCACAACAGAATGAAATTCCCAATCAATTGTTTCATATGTATAAAAAAAACTTTTGTAAAAATCCAGACCACAAAAGATGACTAAAAATCCAAACAAGTAACCTTTCAAGCAGTGATATTTATTTTAATTCAGTCACTGATTTGATGCCGTTTTTAGGGGTCCGTACCCAAAGTGCAACCAACGGAAGCCTATTACTAAGCCTACGCTGTCCGTCCGTCCGTCCGTGCATCCGTCCATCCGTCCGTCCGTCTATCAGTGGGCTTATCTCATGAACTGTAATAGGTAGACAGCTGAAATTTTCATAGTGTGTATTTCAGTTGCCGCTATAACAACAAATAATAAAAACACGATGGTACAGAACACTTCTTGTGCGAGTCCGACTCGCACTTGGCCGGTTTTGTATAACGCAATAAGACAGTCGATGTCAGCATTTTCCGCAATTGTCAGCCGCCAATTGTTTTTACGACCACTTAAACGATTCATCTTTCAAGTAAAATCAAAGGAAAGTAATACTAACCAGCATTTATGTATAGCGATAATAAACTACGTGCGTTGAGCTACGCCTTCCGGTTCACCTCACAGCTCATCATGGCTTCCTATATCTACTTTCTATCTTAATATTCTCACCTGATGGTGATGGAGACTCATACATTTGTGAATTATTCATTTCACTAAACACTGTTATTTTAAAAGCGATTGAATATGAAGAAATTGTGTAGTAGTAGTCTGTACAAGTTTTATGAACTAGATATTTATTTATTTTAGAGGGAAAAGGACACTTTTGCCCTGCAGAGGGCTTACACGAGCTAAAAAAAATGTAATGTAAATTTAATATGTTACAGCTTTCAGCTACGTACAGACGCCAGCACATAAAGCTACCCAAAACTGTCAAATTTTCCCAATCAAACTTGAACCTAATGCTTTATTAGCGATAAAGTTGAAAATCTGTTAAAGAAATTTGACAGATTGTTGTAGCTTAACGTGCTGGCGTCTGTACGTACCGAATGAACCCTCAGATACTAGAACATTATTTTTTTTAACATAAGCAACATTAATACGTTCGAATTTCGAACAGTGACTAAGAAATTAATAATTCGACGAATAGGTACTTTTGTTTTCTCCATGCCTTTGTAAAATGATCCTTTCAAATTGCTCCAAATAGGAAATGAGGAGCTATTTCCGTACTCATTATCCGGTACCAAGAATACCGTCTCACTAATTATTTGCGCAGTCTAATAAGAAGCATATTTTATGTGACATTTCTGCCCTGGAAGTGTAAACATTTAATTAAAGAACTAGAAATGAAATTGTAACAACGAAATTAATTAAATGGATCTAAGAAATCTCTGTTTGTACAGGTTTAGTGGACCTACGATCTCAGAATTAATTAGTATTAAGATCTTGTTGTACTAATTGCTTGCTTAATAACTCTTGTTTATTATTTTATTATCTAGATACTTTTAATTTCGTATTCTCACCAAGTTTTTATACAATCACGAATAGGCACTGAATAAAAAAATATAATTATTTTTTACACAAAGTTTAGCGACTTAGAATGTTATGAAATGGTATCGAGAAGAAAAAGGAAATTTATCACCACGTTTGCAGTATACCCTCTTTTTTAAGGATGGAAAATCATCAATTGAACTGCTCTGAGTGGAGCGGCAGTGTCAGACTCTTACTGACTAAAACCCATTCGTGTCCCTTCTAATTCCTTTCGCGTTCCAGGGGGACTACTCTCTAACGAAATCCATAGTTTCGGGCTTAGTTGCGGGCGGGCGTATTCTACTCCGTATCACCTACAGACTTACGATTAGTCCCGGACCCAAAAGAGAATGAATGACAACACGATTTCACAGTAACTGTCAAATCGTGATATTATTAGTTCTCAGTGGTTAGGTGATACGGATATAGAAAATGCCCGCCCGCAACTAAGCCCGAAACTACGGATTTCGTTAGAGAGTAGCCCCCCAGGGCCGCAGTGACTCTTTCGAACAAATTCCGTAATCTGCAGTCTACCTTAAGATTCCTTAAATTTCTTTATTATTACTCTCAAGTTTTCTTTACATAAAACCTTAATTATAATTATCTCCCGTCACCAATAAGTTACAACATTGCGATAATAATTCAATCTCTTAAGAACCAGTAAAGCAAGCGTTACTAGCCTGCTTTCCCATATACTTGCATGTGATATGTGGAACCAAGAGCGAGAGTTAGAGCTTTCTATAGGAGATTAAGGGCGTGCACACCTTGCGAGTTCGTTGACAGTACTTACCGGATGTTGCGATACAGTGGAGAAATGATAAGTGGCGTATGCATTACGCCACTTATAATTTCTCCACTGTCACTGTATAAAAAAAAATTAGTTATTTTTCGCGTTAAGAAGAAGCGAAGAGAGCTGGAATATGTTTTTACACAGAGTTTAGCGACTTAGAATAGTGAAATGGTATCGAGAAGAAAAAGGAAATTTATCCCCACGTCTGCAGTTTACCCTCTTTTTTAAGGATGGAAAATCATTAATTGAACTGCTCTGAGTGGAGCGGAAGGGAGTCAGAGGAACACGGATGGGTTTTAGTCTTACCGACTAAAATCCATCCGTGTTCCTCCTAATACCTTCCGCATTCCAAAAATTGGATTCCAACAAAGATGTCCGGCTGCCTAAATGCCTACCATAGTTGTTTAGGCAGTATGTTGATATTTCAGTCACCTTTTCTCTGCGTTTCGAATATATGATACCAGTTTTGTCTACATTGCAAAAAAAGTTTTAAAATAAATCCGTGACTTGTCACAATTATCGTATTAAAACGAACCGTGCCTCGTGCTAACTTTGAACACAAAACATGCATCGCACACTTATAAATCAACATTCTTGAATTTAAATAGGAATGAAGCGAAAACATGGCGTTTGTCGTGAAGTACGATTTTTCCGGCAACAATGGAACGAATTACGATTATATTTTTAGTTACGTGTTGACGGGTGAAAAAACTTGAATTATTTACTTACATAAGGCTGTGTTTGGTCATTTGAGATGTATGGTAAACGATTTTAATCTAAAGCAATATGCAATGTAAAGAAGGGAAATTGTTAATTTGTTTACTAGCTTTTGCCCACGACTTCGTACGCATATCCCGTCCTCCCCGTTCCCGTAAGAATTTTGGGAAATCCCAAATCTCTTAGTGCTCCCCTACGAACGAAAGCTGAATTTTGGCATTTAGGTTATTTGGGGAGTCCCAAGTAACCTAAATGCCAAAATTCAGCTTTCTACGACCTGTAGTTCCGGCTGTGCGTTGTCTGTCAATCACTCAGTCAGTCACCAGTAACGAAAAAATTTCATGTTTTAGGATAAATCTAAGACTTGAATTTATGTAGAAGGTAACCTCTGAAAGTACTAATCCAATCTGCGTAGCCTTTACCAAACAATGTTTGAGTCGGCTACCAGTATAAATGGATCCAGCTGAATACCAGTATTTTGTTTTAGATAGAGCGACTATCTATCCTATAATTTGTTCGAAAGAGTCAGCGCGGCCGTGGAACGTAAAGGACTTTATAATATTCGTATAAAATAAATTATAATGCCACGAAACTTAATAGCCACGAGCCTCGACCAACACCTCTGGAGACTCTCGTTAGGCAGCTGGATCAAGGGCTTGATTCAGAAAGTGGTACTTCTTGAAACGGCTCGCATTGTAAGGAGGTTCCTCTCTCTGGGGCCTTGACCGCCGGGTAGCTACACACTATTCCCGATACCGGTGGGCTACTGTTGTTTTTTATATTTTTTTTAATCTGTTTTTTTTTAAGAAATATTAAAAGAATATAAATAAGTTTAAAAAGATGAATAAAGAGCATAATAATAATAATTGTTTATTCACAAAACTCACAGATTAATCTTACATTAGAAAGAACACGGATGGGTCTTAGTAGTTACAGTCTGACACTCCCTTTCGCTCCACTCATAGCGGAAAGAGTCACTTGATGATTTCCCACCCTAAAAAAAACTATCTGACCTCCTCTTAAAAACAAAATCTGAAATATTATATAGACCACGAGAGCAAAACTAGTCAACTCGATTCATTCTTTCTTAATGCTTTATTATTTTGTGTCAATTACTGAAATCCAGTGTTGTCTTAACCTAATTTCACCTAGGGTCTGCTTGCGGTATTAAAATTACACTATTAGGTGCAGCATAGACGACGCACTTTTAGTGCGATCGAGTCTGTGGCGCACAAAATGTTTTTACGTTACTGCATATAATTGCTTAGGTTCTATTTTCACAGACTAAAAAGTGCGTCATGGATAGTCTGTCGTCTGCGGTGCACCTTGCTATTGAGTAAGTTGTTTTGCTATCTATACTAATATTATAAAGAGGAAAGATTTGTTTGTTTGTTTGTTTGAATTGAATAAGCTCCGAAACTATTGGACCGATTTGAAAAATTCTTTTAGCATTGGATAGCTACATTATCAGGGAGTAACATAGGCTGTATATTATCCCCGTACTCCCACGGGAACGGAAACTACGCGGGTGAAACCGCGTGACGTCCACTAGTATTATTATAGATTAAAAATATTACGACTTCGACTAGCGACATGAACATCTACTTACTATGAAAATGTGTGATGTTTTATCAAAATATAAGAAATGTTGCGCAAATCCATACAAGCTCTTTCATTATTCAACAACTCTTGATACAATCTATGCAAAACCTGCTTTACTTTCCTCCTCATACTTCAATTTGTAAGACCTCTCCACGAAATCAATCTCATCGGGAACTCTTTGAGTTTCAAATCAGTTTTCACCTCAAAACAGAAGGGGTCGTGAATGTGTGAAACAGATTTCCTTACAAAAACAATAGGATAAAATAAAATAGAATACTCTTTATTATGTACATCATATAAGTTACAGAAAACAATCACCAACAAACACAAAAACTCACACACACAATGGAAAAGATAAAGATTTACTTATACTTTGGTACACGATGCACATTAATTTTGTTCCGAAAATGTAAACAATATTAAGTGAACTACTGTGTTCGAAAAAGATGAGAGATATATTTACAGATCAAGAGATAGCGACAATCTTTTAAAACTTCTCAAAGTTCAAAAAGATTTTGTTTGCCAGATTTTTAATTTACTACTCTGTCTAGCCCTTTTCCCAACAATGGGATCATCTTCCAGTCTAGTTGGTTATAACTGAGTACTAGTATTTTACATAAAGCGACTACCTATCTCAGCCCAGTAATTGAGTAATAACCAGACTAGCGTCAGACTCTCTGACTTCTAATTTTCGAAAATAGTATTATCTAATCTAATATATAAAAATCTCGTGTCACAGTGTTTGTTACCGAACTCCTCCGAAACGGCTCGACAGATTTTCGTGAAGTTTAGTGTGTATATTCGGTAGGTATGAGAATAAGTGGTAGGGCATTTTTTTTGTATCTAATATATAAAAATTTCGTGTCACGGTGTTTGTTACCGAACTCCTCCGAAACGGCTCGACCGATTTTCATGAAATTTTGTGTGTATATTGGGTAGGTATGAGAAGGTAGGGTTTTTTTTTGAATGGCAAAACAACGTTCGCCGATTCAGCTAGTTTCCATTATAAAATTACACGTCACATACAGTAACGTCATCTCATTTCTAATCCACCATTTTTCTTCATTTGTTTATATAATCTTTACAAAAAAAACTAGCTAATAGAAGGTAGTTTATTTTTAATTAGAGATAAGGTTGGACAGTGCAGCGCGAGCGGTGTTATCTAGCAGTGCGCTACGTGATCCCTGTACTAATTCCCATTCGGTACTATCGCGGCATCTGAAGTAAGATTGCCATAGCACACGTTATGAACTGCTATCGGGCTATCGTTTGTACTTAGAACAGTAATATTGAAAGATAGATTTTGGTTTCTGAAATAACCTTAATCTCAAATAACCCACCCATATGGGTTGCGATTCCATATTTCATATTTATAGATCTATTATCTCCATTTTTGTCTGGTGTGTCTGTTTGTTTTTTCTCTCTACGGTGTTGTAAAAAAACTTAGCACATTGTTAGAATATGTTCTCGAATACAAAACAGGATGTTTAATAAGAATAGAAGATAGAACATTTTTCCCAGGCTTATGTTTCGTTGGATTCAAGTCAAGAAGTAGACTTTCAAGCGGGCAGTTACAACAGAAGCTAGTTCAATATAATTCTTCAAAACTCGAAGTTGACTTTGCTAGCTTGTCTTTTACTATCAAAGGAGCCTCAACCAAGAGCAATATTTACAGAATGATACCTATTCTGGAAACAAAAGCCTGAAAAGTCAATAAATATTACACGTTTCTTTCCAATTTCGACACAAACCTCTAAACTGACCCGCACATTAAGGGTGGTCGTTATTCAAGACAGCTGCGTATACTCGCTATTGCACACTGGCTATAAAATGTTCCTTCTTCGCTCATTGACCGTAAAAAATCGCGACCCTAAAGCTTAAGACCTTACCACCTTACCTACCTTAGTTCCTTGTAAGCAACTAAAATCCTTAGGTTGTAACGGTTTTCACTATTATATCATTTCAAAATCTAGGTAAAAAATTGCCTAGGGTTGCGGAATTTGTTCGAAAAAGTCACTGCGGCCCTAAAATGGAAAGGGCATTAGAAGGAACACGGATGATTTTTATTCAGTAAGAATCGGACATGCCCTTCTGCCCCGCCCAGAACGGAAGAAGTCATGGATGGTAGCTGAATCGAGGCATCGGAATATTCCTAGACCGTATAGTAGATCCGTTGATTATACTAATTATTGCATTGTCAAAAGAGAGACACTGAGGAACAAGTAGATTAAAAAAGAGATTCATAACAGTAACATGTAAAAACTCACTCAGTCATGCAGAGGCTCATATTTTATTTTTTCTAACTAGTATATACTGCCTCATTGCATGACCTCCCTCTCCCTGTTTCACAAAATAAAGATCCCTAATAAACTCCAAGTGCTAAGCAACAAATCTGACCACAGCCTAACTAACATTCGTTACCGAACTAACTAAACAAGATAAAAATATTCAAAGTGAAGTGCGAACAATTTCTGTTGTTAATTCCAAGGAGGAGCATTATTAACTCGGCTAGAATAAAGAGAAGTTACATTAAGACTTTTTAAACCACAGTGTAGATGTAGAAGAAAGTCTAGTCCAAATAATACTTGATACATACACACACTGCAGAGGCCCTGCTATGACGTAAAAAACTTAAGAGTCCTCTAGTCCCGAGGAATTTGAAAAATAGGTATTTGAAGAAACTATAGCCGATGCCGTCGCACTGCGCCCTGACAAGTAAAGTGCGAAAGCGACAACTGCAGCACAGACTGATTTTACCTATAAAAACCTTGACCAAAAGACGTTTTGTATTCCGCTGTTTTCTTCTTCGAAACTGGACTGATCTATTAAAAATATATAGGTATCAAAATTTAGAGGAAGACTATATCTATGCTTTATTATTTTGTATTTTGTTAAAACTTACCAAATTTTTCTGATAGTCGTCTGAACACGGCGGTAAGAACGGGCTGTTTTTTTCGGGTTTTTGGATTGTCATAATTCTTTAAGTAATTATGTTTTGGAAAAAAGAAATGATAGAGGCACGTATTAATTCGATCTAGATTTTTTGGAAAAAAATCATTGCTTTGGCAGCATTATCCACGAAGAAAACAGCGGAATACGTTTGTATGGAGAAAGGCCCAAGAGTTACCGACTAGAGTCCCCTCTTAATGGTTTCGATGTGGAAGGGAGATGGAGCTAAAAAGTCAAATCCGTTTTCAATTCATCATTCAATCATTGGTATGGCTTAGTAGGGGGTCAGATCAGTGGATAATTTTATACAGTTTATGTAGAGCTAAAAGTGATGTCAACAGACTATGACAGTCTACAGCAGCACTATAATTCTCCAAATTGTCACTCTCACTTATTCTGCTCGCCTATAACGTTACAAAAAGTGAGACTCGCCTGTATGAGTTTTAGTAGACTGAAATCTGCGACACAAGCCCAGAGCTGGATGGTGTCGTCAAAGGTCGACCTATCAATGGTACTTCTGCAAGCCCTATTATTGTTGACACCATCGCATATTAAGTTCACATGGATTCATTAAAGTTACGCAGATACGCGTACCTAAGCTACATCGCTTTTTAAACTCCAAGTAGATACCTATAGTCGAGGCTTAATACCGTATTATCTTACCGTGTTAAGACTAGCACTTAGCCCGCAACTTCGTCCGCGCAAAATTATTCCAAATAATTTTTCCCCCTTTTCGCCCCCGTAGATTGAATTTCCGTTACTGACTGAGTGACTGACAGACAACGCACAGCCGAAACTGCTGGTCGTAGAAAGCTGAAATTTGGAATGTAGATTTCTTGGGGAGTGTAGGGGAGCACTAAGAGAGAATTTCCCGAAATTCCTACGGGAACGACAAACAATAGGATTTGCGCGTACGAAGTCGCGGGCAAATGGTAGTGAAGATATAGAAAATTAATAATACGTAGAATTCTTGGGTTTAATCCGCTTCAAGTAAAGTTGATAGACTTACGAACAATTGTTAGGCTGTGGTCTTTTTTTGTTTGATTGGCGTTCTTAGTAAGGCTTTGAAGAAGTTGCCTGGAAGATTAGAGATGGCTGCAGACTACTTTGCTAACAGTATTGAAGTTGTTGATTTCTACTTCTAATACAACCAATGTTTAAAGCTGAAAACGTGGATGATGGACATTGGCATAATACTGACTCTTTAATTATTTATTGTACAATATAACAACTTATTATAATAAAAAAATAACGTTATTATTATTTATATGTTAATGTACAGTCAACAAAGCTATTGAATATTCAGGCAGCTAACTTGCAACTACTTTTAAACAATGTTGTGAGTGTGCTGAGTGGACAATTATTGTACAACACACTCGTAAGTATGTCAAAATCTTAAAAAAATATAATGCACACATTAGAAATAAACATTGCTAGTGCTGTGGAAAAATTAATATTTTTGACTGTACAAAGAATAGCTCTGTTGACTGTAAAAAGGCGAACTGGGCTCAAAATTGAGTTTTCTACCAGCAAACAATGATTTATAGAGTGAGAGATAGAGAGAGAGAGGTCACAATAGAGGGAGTGGGACATATCTATTAGGGAGAGCTAACGGAGTATCAAGCAGGATCATTCATAAAATGAATTCATATGAAACTCAAGTTTTTATTTTGTAAAATAAAAGATACAGTTTTCTTCTGTCCACTTCATGCTTACCTCTAATTTAATTCTCACATTTTAACAGTAAACCTAAATATGTTTTCACCGAAAAGTCTACTTACAAGTGAATTTAGCCCAACTTTAATTCCCAGGATGAAATTCAGGCACTGTTAGAAATCTAGACACGCAAATAAGCGGATAAAGTACAGGGAGTACAGCGAGTACAGGGACACAGGTTAACGCTCTGTGCAAACAGTTTTTATCTCGAAAAACTTAGCTCGAATTTCAAACATTTCCAACTGTTGTGTTCCATTTTGCAGACATCGTTATGTACTTTTTATAAGGAAAATAAAGACTCGCTTACTGAAATAACTTTTTGAAATAATATTCTCTACGACAGAACTATGTTCAGAAAAAACTTTGTTGTTGGGAAGTTGATCTAGAAAATCTACTGTATCTTTTTCTTTTACCACCTAAATAAATACACTTACTATGGCGCTACTTTCATTGTGCGTACAGCTTAGGAGTGGAAATCCTTGCCGGAGTCTGTGTTTCATGATAACTACAACCTCGTCTTTAAGGGTGCTATTACAAAATCGAGCGCTTGGCCCGGACTGCAGCTACAGACCGCGTTTCCCGAGATTTATAGTGATTGTAGCGCTATTAAAAATATTGTTTTATATTTAAATAGATATTTTTTTCAAGCAAGATTACATAGTAACCTTAGTTATTCGTTACTTTTGTTTTGAATTTGGATTATATTTTTAGAAAAAAAATATAATTTCGGACGAAAAATTATCAGTAACTCTCTGTTTTACGGAATTATTTTTGGTGTATTACTGTATGAAACATAATAAATTGAATAAAGTACTCCAGTAGAAGATACAGTTATACCATAAACATTTTTATTAATTATTAAATGATTATATCTTCGATGTAACAAAGCATCAAAAGATGCCTAAAAAAAAATTTTATGGAACATCCTTTGCAGAGACAAGGTTTTAACTAATTTAAGGTTTTAACCAAATTGAAATATTTATTTAAAGCACTCCCAAGAAAAAGAATCAAACTTTCTTGGCCATTTTTTTTTTTTTTAATTTGTGGCTATAAACCATAATCACTCATCAAAACTCGAGTCAAACGCTCAAATCCAAGATAAAATGTAATAGCCCTCTTAAGTCAAGGGTGAATAGATTACTTCTAGCCAAGCGTGCCCCATCATTGACCACATCGGTTTCCATCAGGTGTTCAAACGCGGGTCTATCAAAAATCGAAAAATAATATTAAGGCGTGTTAGTTGAAAGTCATTCTTGATTCGTTCAAAATCATTGATCATAAACAGGCTTTAAGCGAAGATTAGAAAACCATAATAAATTTCGAAGTTACATACAGAATTGTTTTCTAAGTAAGAATTAATACTAGTAGATCTCGTTTTATAAAATTTTGACCCTGATCTACATAACCTCCCCTAAATCCAATACTGTCAAAAAGCCAACAAACAAAACTTGAAAAAAACAACTATAACAGAGATAAACAACGTCCGAAAAGCGAATAAACAGAAATCAAATCAATTAGTCCGTAGCTACACAAGGCTCAGAGCAATAATATTGAAGTAGCTCCCAGCTTTTGCTCTGAAATCGAAAAATTCTTGTGAAGTGTTGATTCAGTGAAACGTGCGTGTCGACAATGGATATAACTCTCCTTAACATGTTACCTACGGGGAAAACTCTATTGGACGGAAAAATAAATCTATCCGAGTTTTTATAGAAAAAGTCTGTCAAAGGTTATGTAGTGATTGATAGAGTTAATTTGTTTTTGAAACGATCTATAGTCCTAAATGACAAATTCCAGAATCAATCATCAAAATATCATTTTTGTTTCTAATTATTAAAACTTCATGAAACGTACAGGTACGAAGGTGGAATTAACCACAGAGGCGGCGCAAGGCGTGGGCGACATGGGCTACCGCCTACGGCCTCGCGGTCCCAAGGGCCTCGCAGTTTTGGCTTTTTTTCAACTCAGAAAATCCGTAGCTAAGGCCGTCAAAAAAAATCCAACTTTTCCGTGTCTATTTCCAAATTTATTTGAGCTCACTTTGCTTGAATTCATTAATTGTCAAGGTTTACTTCAGTAAGTTTTGTCAAAATATTAGCCACAGCAGGATAGGCACTATGATTTACTCGTATACAAGCTCACTACGATAGCTCTTGCATCAAAGCTTTTTTTAGTCTAGTTCTTTCTTGAATTTTTCCTCATTCGCCCAATATTTACTATGTTATATATGCTATGCACAAAAAGCGATTGAGTTCGCCGCATCTCACCCTCAATCGTAGAATCCAACCTCCGAAAACCTCAAAAATCACAGTATTCTTGGGTAGGACCTAAAGGGCCTCGGAAAATGCCAATCTTGCCCACATCAAATTGAGTCTTGCGCCGCCACTGCTTAACCATTTAGCAATGAAAATACATTGTTGTTTTTATTCGTAGCATAGTCAGTTTCGGAAACAAGGAACGCACGTACGTTTCTTGTATGGGAGCCCCCTTTAATTTTTATTTGTTGTTATAGCGGCAATAGAAATATACAATCTGTGAAAATTTCGACTGTCTACCTATTACGGTTATTGAGAACTCGCTGAGAGACAGACGGACAGCGGAGGCTTAATTATAGCGTTCCATTGATTACCCTTTAGGTTCGAAACCCTAAAATGCATAGTTGTGAGTTTAGTTGATGAATAACGACGGAATAGAAAAAAAACGGGCCAAGTGCGAGTCGGACCGCCCACCGATGGTTCCGTACAAAGTAGGTATTACTTTAAATAAAGACTATATTTTTTATGATTTAATTACAAATGTATAGTTATCAGACTTTTCCTATACTTGTAATATAAGACGTTATTAATTGCCAAATTCCATAGTTCTAGTTCAACGGGGAATACCCTATACATTTTGATTACCTTGAGTGTCGAAATATACTTTGCGGCATAAACGGCTGTCTCTTTTTTTACGTTAACTTAGAAGTTTGCTTTTTTCACAGTTTCAAGGGACCGTAGACCTGAGTGATGGACCTGGTTTTAATTTCATTTCGATACCTCTACGCGTTCCCGAGATAAACGGACAGCAAATGACAGACGGACGGACAACAAAGTGAAGATCACTTAAGATCAATAAGGGTTCCGTTTTTTTATTTTGAGCTACGGAACCCTAAAAACAATTTAATGTGTTTTTAAATGCCTAAATAGTTTTTGGCACAGTGCCTATTATATTTAACAGTATTTCGATGGGAAAATCCAGTAATTATAAGTTACAGAACGCCATGTGAAGACATTATGACTAGTTGACCACCCAAAGACCCTGACACTTAAAATTAGCATTTATAATTAAACCGCAACTTCAACTTCAAGGAAAACTGTATGTTCGTATCTTGTTTGGTATATAATTATTTTAGACATATAATCTTTGAACCCGTAAAATGACCAGCTACATATTTTTATCAACATCAAAAAAGCAGGAGCTACTTAAATCGAGATTTTTTTTCTCAATATTTGGTGTTGGCTTAGAAGTTCAAACTTAAGTTTTGCTAAAGAGCGATGAAGCGAAGCATTCTGCAGATCAAACTGACTGAATGCGCATCAGATATGCTTCAAGGCATCGACGATGTGGAAGAGAAATCTATAGTGGTGTAGGGCGGGCCACATTTACTGGATACATGCAGACAGACGGGCCAAGATCGCGAAGGTTGGCTGAAGGCGGATGTCGCAAGCGAGTCAAGCCAATAAAACGCTAGCGGGACCATTCGACTCATTGCTGACGGATTGACTGGATAATGCAGCAGATAAAGATAGCTGGAAAATTGGAGAAGGCCTGTGCCTAGCAGTTGGACAACATAGGACTAATAAAAAGATTTTTTTTTATATAGACAAAGATATATGTTAGAAGCTTGCACACCAAAAAATTGTCATACCAATGTTTACAATAATCAGAAGTTGTTGCAGCATGCAACCTGCTTGCTGGTCTAGTGCAAGTTATCGGTGCGTGTATTCCAGCTAAAATAAAATATGAGTAAAATATTAGCCTTGAGTATTTCGCAATTCGCAAATTCATCAATTAAAATATTCAAAACAAAATGAGAGATGTTTAGGTCAAAGGGTAAATAACTAAATATTATTTCAAAGGAATAATACGTAAAATTTAACCTAACAGCATATAAACTTGTTAAAACGTCAAAGGATAATATTGAATAAGAATAATGAGGTGGCAATTAATGTCTTAACTTATTTAAATGGCCAGTTGCGGTTTTTGTTAAAATTTTGAATGCAAAATAGTAAAAAGGAGAAAACCTGTATAATCTGAGGTGATCCATGTTTTCATATTGAACTAGTTGTCGCCCGCGTGAAAATTGAAAATTATCCCAAGTGACCATACTCCCGGAATTAAAAAATGTCCCAAACGACCATACTCCCGGGATTAAAATTATCCCAAGCGACCATGCTCCCGGGATAAAAAAATGTCCCAAAGGACCATACTCCCGGGATAAAAAATATCCCAAGCGACCATACTCCCGGGATAAAATTTATCCCAAGCAACCATACTCCCGGGATAAAAATTATCCTAAGGGACCATACTTCAGGGATAAAAAGAAGTTCTAATCTACCCACGTGCTTTTATCTAAATCCGTTCAGCCTTAAGACGTGAAGAGGTAACAAACAAACACTCTTTCTCAATTATAATATTAGTTAGGATAACATTTTCTTTGTTCACTTTATGGCATAAATCAGGTAACTTTTTCTTTCAGGTGACTCCTAAAAGAGATATTTGCGAAGAAGTATTTAATTACGAAAATCACTGGAAGCTTCTTACAATTTTAATTTACCTAATCTACCGGAAATCTTTCTGAATTGGCTCGGAATTGTATTAATTTTCCTCCAATTTTTCCATCGCAAAGGTCGTTTATGTAATTCGCGAAAATCCACAGATTGTTTCTTATTATATTTATTAAGGATAATTAATGTTCTGAGGGCCTAACACTGATGTTTTGACGTATTGTAACGTTAACGTAAGTGAATTTTGAATATAAAAAACTATAACCCCATACTATTTTGATAAATTAATTGCGACATACAGAATTTTTATTTTGCTTAATTAGCAGCGATAGACAGTACTCGCTTTTCAATTTTGCCACATTCTACAGAAATTCTTACGAGATTCAAAAATACATGTTATTTTAAATTGAAAGAATACTTTGATGAAAGGACTAAAGAAGAGGGTATATGGTTTAAAATTATACAATGTCTTTCTCCTCGAGTACCTTGGTTTTATAACAGTAAGTTAAATACATCCTATATTGTTACATTAAATAGATTACGCTCTGCTCATTATCCTTCAAAGAAGTTTGCTTTTTTAATGAAAAACGTTGATTCCCCAAATTGAATGATTTGTGTGATAAGTTAGATAATGTGATGATGGTGTGTGTGTGGTGTGTGTGTGTGGTGATGTATGTGTGTGTTGTGTGTGTGCGTGTGGTGTGTGTGTGATGTATTAGTGTTGTGATGTTGTTGATGATGTGTGTGTATTCTTGTAGAGTGTAATAAGTATCGGAATGGGAGGGAGGCATTGATGCAAAAATTTAATATAAACAAATACGATCAAGGCGCATTCTCAACCATATTAGCAGAACCAACATCTGACCCAGCAAAATCAATTGTTGAAAATATAATTTCGCACCATTGACTCTTGCCTTTTCCTTTTCTTTTATAAATTAAGGATGTAATTTAGTTTAGGTTACGTTGGAGCTCTCATGTCCATGGAGACAAAATCGACCACGTTCTTCTGTAACAGCCTGTATAATTATTTTACCTTGAATTTTACAAAATGATTAGTTCATAGGTACACAAGACTAATGAAGTTCCATTCCGTAGAAATGTTTCAATTAAATTAACCCATTTAATTTAATTGAAACAATCGGAATCCATCCCCTTGGTTGTTTTTGGGGGAAAACTTGTAAAGTGGAACATTGAATGTAGGACTTATAACTTAATAAAGATAATAACAATGGAAAGTTCTTATTGTGTGGTTTGGAACTAAAGTTTGTTAGCGACAGAAGAATTACCAGAAATCTAACAGTGTTTTGAAAACAAAATTATTATAAGTTTTCCTAAAGTTATTAAGAAGGGAGAACGCCTGTCTTATTGGAATATAACTTTTATGCTATCAGAAAACAGAGGCAAATAAATACTTAAACTATGAATATCTCAAACATTACCGATAACGTCTGATGTCAGCTTGAGTAAACTTGGCGATAAAAGTTCGTAGCATCTCTGCATAAAATGAGGCTTTTGCCATATTGGGACAACAACCAGCTAGTATTATTACTAATCAACAAGAAAATATCACAAAAACCTTACGTACCTTTGTGCTCTTTTCTCTGTACTAAATTTTCTTTTTAAGTTTATTGTGTGTACATAAATAAATAAATAAAAACCGACCAAGATCAAGTTCTCGCGTAAAGGGTTCCGAACAAATCCTATTTTTTTACTGGTTCGTTTAAAATCTTATACTTCTTATTGTCTTTCCTGTAATATACAAAACCATTATTTGAAAAAAACTCCATGGCTTATCTAATTTGTCTCTTATTGTCTACTAATTTGTCACGAAACATTTATTTATTTACGTTACGCGTCCTTGGTCACAAAACTACATAATTATCTCTACCAAATTTCATTGGAATCGGATCTTTGCTGTGACAGACGGACAGGCACACAAAGTAACATTAAATAACATAATGCTTTATTTCTCACCACAATATACATATATTATTTTACATTCGTTGGAAATACATAATTCAGATGAGTATATATTGTGGGAGACTGGTGCCTAAGCTAGGCTCGAGACCTGTGTTTCAGGACACCAGGATCTCACCTCTTTACATTTTCATTTTATAAATTATGTACTAAGCGCATTGACAGAATGTAGTAAGATAATAACGACATTTTATGGTCGTATTTACGACGAATGTTAGTAGATGTGTAGTATGGGTGAATGTGTGGGTGAGTGAGTATTTGACTGTGTTTAGGTTTTGATAAGCATGGTTTCAGTATCGTTATAGTTTCAATTTAGTAGCCAGTCAGTTAGCCTCTTTTTGCATTTATTTTTTGTGAGACTATAGATATGTAATACCTAATTGGTTTTATTGTACAAGTAGCCGCCCAGATAGCAAAAGAAACGTTTTTGTAAAAATAGTTTTGTGACGTAGATGATGACGCTCCACTGGGTCATATCGTCTTTTCCCCCTGGACAGCGTTGGATTATAAACCAGGCGAGCATGCTGTTTGAGTGTGCAGAATAAACAGTTGACGCACTATCAGGACTTTATTTTCTTGATATAATTATTCAGTGGGGTAGAGATAGGGTCGGAAAGACGACACTTTCAGTATAGCTCAAGTGATTCTATAAGGGTTCCGTTTTTTACATGCGGACGTTCGTAACTCTTAAGTCGAAAGGTTAACGACGAAAGTAACTGTCATCGCTGGTATCTCCATTCTAATCATCTTTGCAATTAACCTTTTCTCCCACTCACTTAACTTCCTCTAACTTGATGACAAGCAACTGCCAAGATTTCCATCATCTAACGTTTTATCAGCGTGGAAACCAATCAATCATGTTTTTATCAAACATCAAAATCATCTTCCACAAATAATAGTAACATTTTCTTATTACTTTCACTAATAAAAAGTATTTTAATACAACAAAACTTACTTCTCAATCAGCGAGTTATTATATGGTTGTTATCTAGAAATTTTACCATAACATAACTATGTTGGAACTGTAAATATGAGTTTTGATAAGCATGAAACTGGTATCTGTGAGAAATGCTTTCTAATTTGTGTCATTCATGTTTGTGTATCTCAGTGTTTTCCTATTGAGAGTTATTTCATTTGCATCCTAATATACAACGTGTAACAGATTAAGGGGTCATTGTACTCATCATTAAAGTTGAAATTTAACTATTATTAATAACATTAATTACTAATAACTTTTGGGAACAACCTGTATAATTTTTTTTTGTACTAAGGATGGACGACCGGATTGGTAACTGATGACTCTCATTAGTATTTTAGATAATGTTTTTCGCATATACCCGATGTAATTTTAATTTTTACCTACTTAGGTTGTTATATTGTTTGTAGGAATGTGTAGTCGATGATTTCGGTGCACGGTAAAACTCTAATGAGTTTATGTTGGCATCAACTTAATGTGTAAAATGTATGTGTACTACTGAATGAAAAAATAAAAAAATAATAATAAATTACTGCTTGCTACAGAGCACTATGGGAGGATTTCCCGAAATTCCTACGGGGACGGGGAAAATTGGGATATGCGCGTACGAAATCGAGGGCAAAAGCTAGTTATCTATACTTATCTATACTAATATATAAATCTGAAGAGTTTGTTTGTTTGAACGCGGTAATCTTAGGAACTACTGGTCCGATTTGAAAAATTCTTTCAGTGTTAGATAGCCCATTTATCGAGGAGGACTGTAAGCTATATCACCACGCTAAGACCAATAGGAGCGGAGCAGACAAAATTGCGGGGGTCAACTAGTGATAATATAAGAGAGGATGCTGGCTGGATGTGGCTATATTTGGGGAAGTCCTAAGCCCAGCAGTGGACGTCATCCGACTGAAAACACGATGATTAGAGATGAAAGAGCCAAAAATAGATGCAATTTGTTATTGAGGTTGGTCTCAAAATCAAATAAAAGTTAAATCACACAAAAGTTTTCTAATATAAGCAAAGAACTTGTTTTATGTTAAGACATAAAACAAAAACTTAAACATAGACACCTAAATTAGAACATCAACAACAACAATAACAAAACAAAAACACGAATTAACAATTGAAAAGAAACAGTACTAAGATTCCAAAAACACACTCAAACATTTCAAAAACATTCGCAGACAGTCAAACGGACTACTAAATCATTAAAATTGCCGTTACAAATCCTCATTACTTTGTATACAACCGTCTTATGCTCTCGAATAATAAAGAAAAATATTCAAAACATTCACCCACCCTTCTACCAGCTCTATAAATAAAACACTCCGTCCGTCTATACGCGCTTATCTCTAAAACTGCAAGACCGATTTTAATAGAGCTTTCGATACTCTGAACCCTGTTTCTGATTCGAGATTGGAAGCAATAAAACTTTATGCTAGCTCTCAGATATTCCAGAAGGCAAAATTGAAGGCAGTCGGATAGCTGTCACGATAATTCTTCCATACCAACCCGGGTTGCTTTGCTAAAGGAGTATAAAAATCCACGGACAATCTCGGCGGGAAATTTATAGCAACAATAAAATGTGGGATGTTTCCTCGCTCCAGCTAAGAGCTGTACCGGAATTGTTTGAGCCACCGTTCGTATAGTTCTTCACAAATATATCTTCTATCACAATGCGGTAGTGTTGAACTTTGTTGCCAAGATTAAAACGCTCCGCGTTAGGGTTTGGTTCTGTCAAAATTGGTGCAACAATGTACGTGATTTCAGCAGCTCAGAATGGCGTAATATCTTTGATGAGTTGGTTTATATAAAAAATACTGTTGGTTTACGGCAAGTCTTATATTTTATGATGCATAAGGAAGTGAAAATTGAAACTTTTAATACCGTGGGGCATTAAACAGCGCAGATAAAGATTTTGTAAAAAGGCTTTTATTTACTGATTTGATAGACGAAATCAGAGACACATTAACATTACTAAAAATCCTTGGCTTCAAGGCAGTTCCTCGAGCATTACTTTGTGTTTTAAATTTTAACACACTTGCGATCACGCATTTTTCCATGACGAAATAGATCTTAATCTTATTCTTAAGCGTACCTGCTTTTCGAATGACCAATAATAATAATAACAACACAAATGTACCTTTATTATTTCAGATTGGCCAACTATTAAATACTACCTACACGAAATATAAAAAGAGAAAGTGTTCAAGGTTAAATAGGATTGAACAACTTTGTTGGTAGTGAAACCGTAGGACAAAATTTTAGGGAGAATCCATGACATTTACCGGAGCCACAGAATATACCGTATGTAGATGCCTTAGAATGAAACCTTAAGGTAATAATCATTTGCTATCAATAGAGACAACTTAGTGGTCAAACGCGAACCTTAACGACGAAAAAAAATAAAAAGAAAAACCCGCTAAGTGCGAGTCGTACTCGCACATGAAAGGTTCCGTACTATCGTATTTTTATTGTTATATATTTGTTGTTATAGCGGCAACATAAATACACACTCTGTGAAAATTTCAACTGTCTACCTACTGTATATGTGTGCTGTATCTCAAGAACCCTTCTTAAAATACAGCCCGCTGACAGACAGACAGACGGACGGACGGACGGACAGCTCACTAATTGGGTTCCTTTGGGTACGGAACCCTAAAAAGTATTAATAGTGACACTCGCATCACTGACCGGAAATCTCAAATTCATAATTAGATTACCTCATTCAACAGCCATGCAAAAAGAACCAAGGCTAAACCACAAAATCGAGTATTTAAAAGTAATTTCTAAATAAATCATTGTATCAGCTACGCGAGAGGGCTATTCACCCAACACTTGCTTTCGAAATCAGTTTCACTATCTAGAGTCTCTCTGGCTGGTACAAGCCTCGTCTAGTCAGCTGTTGTACAAATTAATGGTCGAAGTTAGTTTGAATTGATAAAATAGTAGCACGGAGTGTCTAGGAAATTGTGTGTTATGAATTATGATGATATATTGACAGTGTGAATATTAGTTTCGTTAGTTTAGAATAGGTTTGGTTTAGTTTTTTTGGTTTAGAGCGATGTTGGAACAGATATTATATTCTACGAGTTTTAAACGATTAATACGTACATAAACACTATCGCAACTTACCGCCTCAAGCACATTTTTAGGGTTCCGAAAAAAAAGGAACCCTTATAGGATCACTCGGGTGTCTGTCTGTCTGTCTGTCTGTCTGTCTGTCTGTCTGTCCGTCTGTCACAGCCAGTTTTCTCCGGATCCACTAGACCGATTCTGTTGAAATTTGGTATCCATATGGACTTCTATGACCCAAACACGGACCCGTTACGTAAGTCATTAAATTTTTAGTAAGGGGGTCACTTTTGGGGGTCAAACTAGAAAATTAAAAAAAAAAAGTTTTTTGAACAATATCGTGTGACATATCAAATGAAAGGGCTTACTGTGAGGGTTTTAATTATATTTTTTTCATAATTTTAAAATAAACAGTTTTAAAGTTATTCAAGAAATTAGACGAAAAATGACCATTCCCCCCCCCTTATCTCCGAAACTACTAAGCCTAAAATTTTGAAAAAAATAGAGATAATAGATCTTTATCTAAAGATTACAGGAAAACCTATTAGAAGTCTGTAGTGTTAAAATAACGTGTTCAAAAATTAAATTCGTTCGGAACCCTTTGCACGCGGGTCCGACTCGCACTTGGCCAGTTTTTTTTTGTGATACTTGCATAATGATTTTATCTGAGCAAATAATATCTGTTAAAAGTACGACGACGATAATAATTATAATTATTATCGTCTAAAAAACTTTGACGCAAACACTTCCTCATTTTTGAAATAGCGCAGAGAATTTAAAAAATAATACATTGGTCACGACTTTTTTATCCGCATTCCTTACTGCTTCTATAATTTCAATAACATAATAATGTACGTTTTTGGCTTGTTCATAATTATATGTAACATTATACTTAATTGTATCCATTGAAATGTTTCTAATTTATTCAAAGTTTTCGCATTTTTTAACGTTTTGTATGATCTTTACGCATGGTTTCTACAAAACTTTTGCTGACCTATAAGAACTTGTTTACAATAAGCATGAAAAACTGTGATTTATTTATAGAGATCACTGAACAAATTTTTAATACGCGTGATTTAAAATTTTATTAAGTTATGATGATGACTGTACGTGACACTATGGCTATCATACTTGCATGCGTGTATTTTAAGTACACGATTTTTTTTACTCGTAGTTTAACTAACACGTACTGTTCTCATATTCTTTGTCGCTTATATTAAATCTGGTTCCACCATCATATGCTGTGGCAACCGGCTCCTAAGTGGGCCCTAAGTACAGACACACATTTGCTCCTCATTATCATAATACACTGTCATGATAATTCACAAGCCCACAATTTATTTTACGATAATAGTTGATAATGACAAGATTGTACGTTAAAACGTTTATCTTTTTTAAGTCTTTGTTCTGGGCTACGCTAATTGGCGGCTACAATTTAAACTTTAGACAGCCACACTACCTCATTACCGTAAAACGTATAAAACTTGACTCAAGGTGTGACGTACTTTTAATTGTAGACAAAGAAAAAGTTTAAATACACATTTATTTTTGACATTTACAAACTTTTATTTTTAAAAAGTTGTCGCTTGTAAGTGATTAAGTGGGGGTTTTGCACTCGTGTTTATGATATTAAAATCCAGATTATAGTTGATTGTTGTTGTTTAAGATGGAAATCTGAAGTTATTTTTAAAACAGAGAAACAGAAATGACTGTTTGGTTCATGTTAACCTTAACTAATAATAAAGAAATAAAATTGTATGTTCGTTTGTTTATATGCTTGTAATGGGTGTTATCTCAGGAAGTAATAATTCAATAACGAAAATTATTTTACTAGATTACTTTTATCTCGAAAAATGCAACGATGTCTGATACATCCCAAAAGTGGAGCCGCCCGGTAAAAAGCTAGTTTTGCATAAAATAAGAATTAAAATAGTTTTAAGCTCTATATTTTACAACGTTGTATAAGTAAACAAATACCCATCAAATCTACACACATCGATAAAACGAACGTTATTCCATGAACACATGTAATGATGTGGGTCACCGATAGATGGCGCTGTTACAAGATGGCCGCTTTTGCGGTAAAGGCGCGAATGCATTGCGGTATCGCAACGGGATGGAGTTAATGACTACTCTTTAGCACATCATTGGAATGAGAACAGCGGATATGTTAACGACTTGTAAGTTGTTTCTTATAATAAATGTCATGTTTATGACGGAACGGTAATATTGACTTTAGTGCTTTACTCTTTAGTATCGTTGTTTATGTACTCTCTAGCAAGAGTTGATGTGATTTAGTGCAGCGAGCTTCAAGGGTCGGATAGCTGGATAGCTTTCGTCAAAACTGACAGGAAGACACGTGCCACGAGAATGGTGTAAGAATTGGTGTCAGTTAAGCCTTAGCTCAGGAGTGGAACAGCAACGAATAGCAAACATGGAAAACAGGCTTTCCCTGAAAACGAGCGCTGTGGCTGTGTCTCGCACACGAATCCCAGCATTATGCTGAGTTTCTGAGCGATGGCCGTTTTGCACGTATGTGACGGATATCTTCCCAACTTGCATAAACTTTGTCATTTTGTTTTTTTTTATTTGAGATGGGTTTGCTCTTGACTCTAGTCTAGGTCAGAGATGACAGAGACAGAGTCTACGATGGAGCGAGCTTATTTGTTTATTTGGTATACGGCATGCTTGGCACAAATAAACTGTGTTCTTTCATACACCACGTAGCGCACCATTTAACTAAAATTTAGTAATATGAATGTAATTTTCATTTAAACTTATCCTACAACTTAATTTTTAAATAAATTTAATGACGACATGGGTACAGTCGCGAACAAAAAACTTAAACACACATGCGTAATTATTTATTATGTACTATTTTTTGCCATTCAATTTAATTCATCAATCACCCAATGACAGGTTCGAATAGCAATTATTTTAGTGTATTCAATAATTTCTAAGTCAATAAATCATGAATATATTTAACGAAGTTACTAGTAACTCTATTGAATTACCTTGATTCGACTTTTCAAAGAGTTTATTGCGTTATATTTCATAGCTGTCAAAACTTTATTTTGTAAGTGATCTCGCCTTCAGAATCACTTCAGTTTAGTAATAAAGTTCAGTAATATTAATAAATGATCCTTAACCATGTTTTTACTAAGAAAATAGCTGAAGTGCTTTTTTCTATCCAGTAGGAAGATTTAGCAAAAAAAAATTTTAATAGCAACTATAATTTTTTTTTTAAGAATGAGAAATCATCGATTAATGACTCCTTTCGCTCTAGGTGGAGCGGAAGGGAATGCCAGACTCTAACTGACTAAAACCCATCCGTGTTCCTTCTAATGCCCTTTGTGTTCCAGGGCCGTGGCGACTCTTTCGAACAGATTCCGCAACAGCAACTTAAATGCTAGGAGACAACGTTAATCCGTTACTAACAAAGAAAATAACTGAATGATTAGAATACAACCAAATCCGTACTTGCATACTAATATTTTAACTGCGAAAGTAACTTTGTCTGTTTGTTACCCCTTCACGCTTTAACGGTCGAATGGATTTGGATGAAACTCGGCACACGGGTAGACTACATCTTGGGAATGGACATAGAATACTTTTAATCCTGGATATATGTTCACTTAGGATATTTTTTTGTTAATCACGCGGGCGGAGCTACTGGTTGAAGCTAGAACCTATATTTATATACATATAAAGAACATAAGTAGATTTTATTAGTATTAAATATATTATTTGTATATATTTAATACTAATGTACTACAAAAAAAAATGTTTTTTTGTAATACGCCTACAACAGTGTAGTCTCTTTAACCCAAAGGTTGACTGGTAGAAAATGCCTTGTTGCATTAAGTCCGCCCATGTACCACTATTGTACATAAAGCTTAAATAAATAAAGAACAAATTGTAGGACATGACATCTTTCCTTTAAACAAGGATGTTCAAATCTGATCGCAAAAACCACAGATAACATCTATAAACTTGCTCTAGACGCCTGCAGGAAGAGAAGGCGTTGCTAATCTTTATGGATATTATAGACACTCAATTATCACCTATAAAATATTTAAATACTCCTCCCTGCTAGTGTTTTATCGAAGCAAAACCTGATCAATACCCGTTAAAATGTGGCTATGAATATCAAGCAGTCATAGATACACAGACACATTCTATCAAAACCAGTTCAAGACGGAAAATGACAATACGAAAAAGCAGATTGTAGGCTACATAACTGCCACTGCTAGGGTAGTAGAATTTGTTCGAAAGAGTCACCGCGGCCCTGGAACTCAAAGGGCATTAGGAGGAACACGGATGGGTTTTAGTCAGTAAGAGTCTGACACTCCCTTCTGCTTCGCCCAGAGCGGGAGGAGTATTTCATGATTTCCCATCCATAAAAAAGGCTACATAAGTCAGGGTAGCTTGCCGTCCGATGAGGAAGCACGGCTCCCTGTGAGGAAGCACGGCTCCCTGTCGTTTCGGGAGACACAGGTGCTTGCGGGGCATGGCTGCTTCGAGAAGTACCTGTTTCGTATAAACAGGGAGCCGGACGCTCGATGCCATCACTGCACCGACTGTCAGGAGGACACGGCGCAGCACACACTGGCAGAGTGTGCCGCATGGGAGGAGCAGCGCCGTGCCCTCGCATCCGAAGTGGGACCCGACCTGTCGCTGCCGGCCGTCGCTCGTTCGATGGTCGGCTCCTTCTGTGAAGTGGAGGAGGCTGCCGAGAGGGAGAGGGAGGCCGTGGCCACTCTCCCGTACCGCAGCAGGTGAACCGGGCGTCAGCGGAGAGCAGACAGCGCTCTCTTCCAGCCCCCATAGAAAGGTCCGGAGGGACGGTGGACTTCGGGGTCGTCAGCCGCCCCCCATCCAGCAGGACCTGAGGCGGCGGCGTGTATTGTTCCAGACACGCTCCTATTAGACGTGCGGGGGGAGGACACCTCACTCCTCCCTCGGGCCTGAGGTGGCCCGCGTAGGCGGGCCGGCACTATCCGGGGATCGTGGAAGGCGCACTAGTTCTCACGATCCTCGGTCCAAGTGTGAGAAGGAACACCGGGGTGGTTTTTAGTCAGTAAGAGTCTGACAGACCCCATCCATGAGGATTTTTCACCACGGCAACAAAAAAAAAAAAGCTTGCCGTCCGATAAGGACCAGGCGTCGGGTCGACAGTGCGTTGAGTTCCACGCGCGCCTCACAGAGATGTCAGAATAGTTGACGGGGTCCGCTAGGGCCAGTACCTGCCAGGATTACGGAATGATACGAAAGAGTTACCACGGCCCTGAAACGCAATGGGAATTTGAAAGAACACGGGTGGGTCTTAGTCAGTAATGCTGACACTAGTCACTAGTCACAGTAGTCATTCGATGATTTCCCATCTGCAAAAAAAGGCTACATAAGTCACGATAGCCCTTCAAAACCTTTCTAATTTTCAACTGAACTCTATGTGGTTACCGAACTCCATTGCGTGCCATACATTCTCATAATAATAGGGTAATTTTGAACCAAAACCAAACTTCATTATTTTCACCATACACCTCCGGAAATTATTATACTTTCGTCGCTCACTCATGACGGATGCCATAATCGTCAATTTCATATTTAAATCCATCACGAAACCGGTTTATTGCGGTTTCATAACCTGATTGGTTTTCATAGAATTTTCAACCTTATCTCGAAGGCAAAAGGTTTAAGGGAAAGCTTTTGTTATGTCACTTACGATGTTGTCTGTTGAATGAGTAAATATGGGAAAGCAGTGTAAAATAATTTGTTTTACTTATTGATGAACGTAAAATTAGAATTCGATTTAGATCGAAGCGTGAATTAGTTGTCATTAAAACGTGTTGGCGTCGCACCAAATCAATAATTATTAGAAGAATTATTTTTCTTTTTTTACGATCCAATTACCCTGGAAGCCAAAAAAGATCTATGTTTATTTGAAAACTAAATGTAAACAATTTACATTGGCATACTTTAAACATCTAATTGGCGTTTCGGAAACAATTACACCAATTCTCATTCACGTAACATACAAACACCATTTGATTTCAAAGATTTCGAATTAACCGCGGAAGTAAATTGAACCTTGAATCTTGATTTATAAGGATAAGTTTTGACTGGAGTAGGAAATACAGAAAGTAAGGTGTTAAAAGTTTATAGTCTGGGGAAGTGTAATAGGTATCATTGAGCACGCGTCAATTTGCTAAACGGATGATTGCTATTATTAACAATTAACATTATAAGAATTTCCACGTTATTTTTATTGATATTGGGCCCTTGTAATTTGGTCTGGGTCAGGTCTAATTAGGCAACGAACCTCTTACCTTGTTATGTGAAGTTAAACTTTACAACAGATCGTTTTAAAAAGAACCTTCAAGAAGGTACTTTTCGTTTTAAAAAAAACCTTGAAAATGGTCAAAAATATACTCCTGGCCCATTGTACAGTCACGTTCATAAAGCACATTAAAATTCTACCATTTTTTTTTCAATTCAAATGTAGAATCAATAACACATGAATCGCTCGGGGCATATTGGAACGCGATCACATTATTTTAACAACGGCATTAGCGAAACCCACCTGATTGCAAATGGCGGCGCTTAATACATCGCTGCAATTTGTAAAATAATTAAAGAAGCCTCAGGCATTCTGCGGTTATACGTTTACATGTTAGGTAATCAATGTTATGTAGAATTAGATAACTCATGTTTGTATGAATAATTTTGCTAGAAAACTCGCAAATTTATTAAGGGGCGGGGTTCGTCAATTAGTTTTGAGCTTTTTACTTCGTTTTTAGGGAATTATGTAATAAAATGCCTAACGTTTCACTTAGTTATTAATCGTTTGCGTAATTTGTTTTTATACAAAACTGACGTCTAAACAAGATCTACGTATTTATAAAAATGTATTTTTACCCAAAACGTTACAACGATGTCGAATATTAACCAAACATGCAAGACTTTATTTTGTAAGAAAAAAAGTAAGAAAACGAACGCATAATGACTCAACCTTTTGTCTCTGGTCGTTGTTAAGTAACTTCAGCGAAGAAACTATTTACACACAAAGCCTTTAGGAAAATTGGCTTTTCACACAAAATGCCAGTGTTTATTACGTAAACTAAATTAAATATTGTTGGTAGAATATTGGCGAAGTTTGTTTTAAAAAACAATACAGAAGCACTTTTTCTTAGTTACTGTATTTTGTATTATTTTACCCGTATCCTTATTGCCCTCACTTTACTTTACTATTTAACTAACGAGATCTCTAAATACGCATAGTATCAGAAAAAAACACCCAACATCAACTCAAACAAAAAAAAAATACACAATGTGCCAAAAAAAACGACCCTCAAAGAAAACTGTCCTTAATCACATTTCGTTAATCAACAAACGAAATCCATCCCTTATCTTTTTGATATGGGAATAAACTTATCATTCCCTCCTTATAATTTCCTCTTCCGTGACAACGGAATGACTCAGCTGGTCCAATTTCTATACAGTGTAATTAATCTTGGGCTAAATTGATTCGTGTGTTAGAAAAGTGGGCGAATGTAATTAGGGTTTGTTTAAGTGAAATTATTGTTTGTGGAAGGTTTTTTTGGTCTGGCAATAATTTTATTGTGATTTCGGGAAAAGATGATAATGATAATTATTATTACATTCAACTTTAACTTACTGCCTAAGGAATGAAACAGGGAACATTTTAAGGGAATCATAATAGGGCGAGATTAAAGTTAAAACCTTTCGAGATATATTTTCGAAAAATTGTAAAGTCATGGTTGATTGTGCGTTGCAGAATTTGTTCGAAAGGGTCACCGCGGCTCTGGAACGCAAAGGACAGTAGGAGTAACACGGATGGGTTTTAGTCAGTAAGAGTCTAACACTCCCTTCTGCTTCACCCGGAGCTCGTGTCATTTGATGATTTCCCATCGATAAAGAAAAGGTTGACTGTGTGATTTTTATATGATTTTGTAATTTGGGTTTATCTGAAGATTTTTCGATAACAGAAAACTTCATTCATAAAAAAATATTCCTATGGTAAGCTTGTCTGTGGATCACAAACGCAAGGAAAAGACAACGCTGCAGGCCCAGAAAGAGACGAGCTGGAGTCTTTCTCAAAGGACTGGCCTAAAATTGCAGAAGAACGGGGAAAGCGGACAGAGGGAAGGGAGAATTTTAGCCTGCAGTGGGACAGCGCAGGCTCATAATATGAGCTTATATCATGAGATCTACCAATGACAACAACTTACCACACTGTTGTTATCTTTGTAAATACTTGAATTGACCATCGACATTTCAAGTCTTGTGTCAACATTTTTTTCGACACTCATTATTTTCTCCGAGTCGCAATTTCCGCGTGACAACTGTCATCATAATCTGTCAAAAGGTCGTTGACTTCTCACAACATTGTGTGCAACTTTTAAGCTGCCTCTAACAGGCCAGTAGCATGCAACTTGCACATTGGCAAATCGGTATTTTCTAGGCAATATAGTAATCAACTTCGAGCGTATTGCCTAAGTGGTATGTAGTTTATGCAAATAAAATACTTAAAACAAAACGTTTTTTTAAGTGAGCTGCCATATTGACATAGCTACAAAAAGATGAGATTATTTTGTAAAAATGACAAACCGCAATATTGGACTCAGGTCTGCCAAAAAACCCAACACCTTAGGGCCTCCCACAATACTCTTCTTTGAGCGCTTCCTTGAATATTTACTCGCCGCACCTAAATTTAAGGGTAATATACCCAAAAATAACTGCCACATTGGCGGTTACAAACGTTAAGCGACATATGGTCAACCATGTGTCCAGCATATTTTGTACAAACAGGTGCATTTGCCGAATCTTAACAGACAAGCCCTGAAAACCGGTTTAAGCGACAATCGTGCGACAATGATCAACACTTGAGTCATTGGAAAGCAAAGTACAGAGAGCTCACTTTTTCAAAACATTGCAATTTACGCCAAGCTTAATGGTGGAACTATATGGATGGAATTTCTTATTAACATACCACTTACTAACAAACTATGGACAGTGGATTTCTCGTTCTTCTACTAAATGTTACAAATGGAATTTCACATTGCTTTCTGAAACTCCCATCAAATCGATGGATCAAAAAACGGACTAGTTTAAAATAAATTAACACGCATTTGAGTTGCATTGGCTTGTACAAAATTGGACACAAGGTTCAGCTGTAAATTATTTAAAAAAAACTGATTATTGTGATGCAAATTCTTAGACTAGATTTTTAGTATTTTTAAATTGTCCAATTTATGGCATTGCAACCTTTATATGTAAAAAAAATTGTACGTCCAGTAACCTAATTAATTATTGCTAAGCATGCTTTTACGTCATGAATTCCTTACAATGTTTTACGTCATCTGCATTGTAGCGTTACATCAATAGTCTAATTAGAGGAGATTAATCATTTATAGAGTTAACCTTCTGCATTCATCTATTTCGCATATAAAATTGGAAAGCGATTGGGCGATAAACGGCGCGCGCGCACCTGCGCCTTTCACGCCATCTATTGCGTAACCATGGTATGCGCGCTTTTGTGTTCAGCGCTTATTGATACTTAATACTGGGTGGGTATCTACATGTGTCTTCTGTTATTGAAAGTTATGTCATCCGATTGTTTACCGCTGTTTGTGTAAGAGTAAACGTTTGTCGGTTTGTGCAGTTGTTGCGGTTATGGGATTGCAGTGGCAGCCATTTTGCAATGGATTACCTATTCTTTGTGAAAAGGAACTATGATGCAATGGAAAAGGTTATTGTTTGGATAGACAACATAAATCTTTGTTTAGACCCAGTTTCCGGGCCGAAAAATTTAATACAACTGGACATGGGTTTGATTTTTATAGCGATAAATTTATATACAAAAAGTCGGTGTTAATGTTCTATTTTGAATGCCGCAAAGTTTAATGTTCAAAGTTATTTTTTTGCAAAACAGAAGGCATAAAAACTTTAACATCAAATCGGAACCTAAAAATTCATCAAAACTCTAAACTATCAGCCGAGAAATAAAATGAAAACAAACAGCAAAACACACACCGTTAACACCAATTAAAAATCTAAACCAACCATTCCATTTGATTCACTAAACCGATTACCATTTAAAAATAACTGAATCGTAATTAATCCATGCACAACCTGGAGTTATTTAGAATTTATTCACACGCGTTATGGTAGGATTACTAATACCTTGTACCTGATTTACCACCCTTAATTTTAATGCCATAAAAAAACCAAGGATTTCTAGACTAAGTGACGTTTGAAATACGTCACTTTTCAAGTCTGATAACTGCAGTTGGTGACATTTTTTTTTAATTTCAGCCTCAAATTCTACGGAACCAACTACATCAGACGGCTTAGAATGTCACATTATCTGGGCTCTAGAGGGTATTTTTGCTTTAAGATCAATCAAATTAATAATATACTCTTGTGACTTGGTAATATACGGTTGTTCAACTTCAGTAAACTTTAAATTTATTGGGAAATTTCGCGAAAAGTAACATAGCAATAACGAGGTCAATTATCCAAGGTAATGGTCGTAATTGACCCATTTCAATTTCATGGAATTAAAATTAATGGTTCAGCGTGGCATCTGAACTAGCAAGGCATACGTGTATCGAAACGAAATAGATCATTATGATTTTAATTATCAGTAATGTGATACATTTGTGTGATTACGTTTTTGATGTGATTTAAAATGAAAACTGAATTTTGAGTAGTACATCATTTAACTACGAAACATCATGCATTATTATCTATCTGTAGGAGTATCTAACTGACATACTAACGCACAGCCGAAACTACTGGGATTAGCAACTTGAAATTTTGTCTATATGTAAGTATGTATGTAATGATATACGTACCTCTACTAGAAAGATTTAGGTATAGCCCGGTCAATTTAGACATTCGAAGGTGCATGAAATTCCAACAACCTGAAAATCAGTAAAATTGTTCAAAACATAATTATAAATAATATTTAAAAGTTCCCCATCATTCCCGTGTATGGAAAAAAAAATTCAAGGCAAAGGTAAAAAAAATGAGTTTTTCGCGATTTTCAGCAAAACGGTAAGTTTTAACATAAAAGTACTTTTAATTTAAGCAAAAATTGTAGATCATAAAATTGTCTTTAAAAAATGTCTCAATACTTTTTTTCCTACGAGCCACCGTTTCTGAGATATAACTATTCAAAAAGTTAAAATTCAATTTTTTCCCATACACGGTGATGGGGAACTTTTAAATATTGTTTATAATTATGTTTTGAACAATTTTACTGCTTTCAGCTTGTTGGGATTTTATGTACCTTCACTCTCATTTTTTGGTCTAAATTGACCGGACTACTAGTTAAATAATCTTGATGTGACTTTTTACCAAACACATAAACAAATAAACTACTGCTTAAACTAACGGTTCAATTGATTTAGTAATCGTTATTGTTGTATTTACATTGGTTTTTTTAGTTGCATTTTATTTTTAACTGAGTTTAAAAAAAATAGATTAAAAAGATATATTAACATTGTTTATCTTTATATAACTACCTAAACCTCTCTAGTATAGTATGTCCTAATTTCTCTGCTCATTGGCAAGCGTTGGATCCGTCCGACAGTACTCAGTGAAATCTACTAGGACACGTCCAATTGGACGCAACTTGACAGAAAGCACCGGTCAAACAACAACCAGCCGGATCCTTTTGGCAGAGTAACATCAACATAAAGTAACATAACTGAAATCACTAATCATGAATACATACTTGTGAAATCGAATGTAGCAGAACTAATCGGTAAAGATCTAAGAACCAATCTAGTGCAGAAATACAATATAGCTTAGAAAAAAACTATTTTTTTTATTTGTGATGGACTTGCTCTTGACTCTAGTCTAGGTCAGAGATGATGGAGACAAAGTCTACGATGGAGCGAGTTTACACAGAAGGAGCAAAAATAAAAATTGCAAAAATTGCAGGTTTCCAAAGATTAAGATGAACAATTTGCTGAAAGGTTACATCAATCAGGTTTTCTACCACATTCATATACCAACCAGATGAAAGACGTCTGAATGACATAAATATTAATAAGATTTCCCCAAACACCCTGCCTCAATGACTACCACAAGATGGTATCACACCATTTTTTTTTTACTTTTGATAAGCACGCGTTTGTCCAATATCTCACCTGACGGGAAGCGATGATGTGGTCGAAGATGCAGCACACTTGCCTAGAAGTAACCTATTCACTATTGACTTAAAGACTCCCAGGTTGTAGCTATCAGGAAACACAGACTCCGGCAGGAAATTCCACTCCTTAGCTGTACGCACTATGAATGTGTTCCCAAAATTGATTGGTTTATGGCCAGCAGCATTTAATATATCTACTTTCATCAATTTTCTATCAACACCTTCTATGTTAATTAGCAACTCGGCTCAGATTTCAGCACCCGTCTTAGTACATGCCGTAGACGGCATTCCGAGAGGAAAGTGAATTCCGCATAACATGCCAGTTTGTTATGCAAGTATGCAGTTAATTTGCCAAGTGACCCTAGGCACTACTACTGGTTTTAGCGGCTGGAATTATGTGATCGTATTTATGATTATTATAAAACTGAGGTATACTAATAGACTGTCATTTGTTATATGTGAAACTTTGAGGACTTACTCCGGTAAATCTTTCAAACAGACTTTTTAAGTTGTAAGTGATGTAACAACGTCTTTGTGAACACAAACCCCGAGTACATTACTGAATATTTCTGAATGTTTATGTTTCTTTAAAAATTGTACTGATATTCAACTATTTCTAAACATATTTTCTCCTCAGTTTATCACACAAGACCTAAAATTAGTTACTATCTGAGATCATCGTCTACCTATATTCCTAACATTATTGGAGTAGACTTTGGTCTAACCGGATGCGCCCGTATATCAATTTTTACAAGGTGAGACTGCCTATCTGATACCAGTCTTGCCAAGAAGTATCTTGGCAAGACTGGTGTCAGATTTTCTGGCGTCTGGCAATCCGCAGTGACTGTCAAAGACAATGAAAAGAAATAACAGCCGGGACCAGCGGCTTAACGTGCTTTCAGATAGTAATAGTTTATTTTCACAAAAGTCATTAATTAAAATAATCATCTAAAAATAGTCATGATTAATGAAATTAATTAATAAATCAATAGAAATATCTCTGATCAATCCAACACAACGCGAAATGAAAAGAACCTTGACTACACCACTCCAAAAAAATCCTCTCAAAGTTCTAACAGCGATTTCTGATCGAGAACCCTTTGTAACTCTGACCTCATTTGAATCAAGACAAGTCGTGATGTTAAAATAAACGGCTCAGCTTTGAGAACGTTATTGAGATCTATCGAAAGTAAGGCCACGATAGGTAATCGTATTCATTGTAATAATGTACCGATGTTATGCATAACTGTGGTTAGTTTGCATTAGTTCAGCAGCCAATCGATTTGTGAGAATCGAGTTAGATCATCGAGAACGTTAACATTGGTCAGTTTAAAGACGTTCCTACGATTTTTTAAGTTTTTGTGACGGTGGACAATAAAGAGTGGTATTTGTGACTTAATAATAAATGGAGATAAATTAATTTATCTCCACTTATAATTTAGTCTGTATGTTTCCTTGATATTGCCATTATTTGGTTATTTTCTTTTAATCTGCGTTATTTATCCAACTCAGCTATAGAAAATTGATGAATGTGGTCGTCAAAAAGTTTCAGTAGTAATCATTTTAAAACTGTAGTTTTTTTACGTGCATAAAATGGCCAACGATAATAGTTACAGAATGCACCAAAAATCAAAACATGAGAGAGATATCAAATCCAGTCCGAAACGAAAATGAACTCGCCTCCAGGGAAGCTCACGAAAAATAATATGCGTAAAATATTTATCCTCAAAACGTGACGTCATAAAGTTTAAACGCTGCAAATTAAATATTCGACCGCCATTATTAAAATGTAAACGTTTCAGGCGTGACTTTAATGTGAGACACCGTCGACAGATATGTGATGTAGCACACGAGATCTACTGGAAATTCATATTTTATTCAGTGCATTATTTTTGACATAATTTTCGCAGTTTCGTATTGCCTGTTTCTTTTGTACTAGTAAGTGCACACTTTAAAAATAATTATTAAGTGATCCGAGAACGGTAATTCTGCCGAAAAAATAGACAGGAGTCACTCATGAAACATTTTGAGGTTAATTAAGACTCATTTTTTTGCAGTATTCTTATCTACGTAGGGTGATTTTTCAATGACTAATGTCATAAAAATAAATCAGCAATTCAGTAGATACATTTTTGGTCGTATAACTTTGCAAAATGATGGGGACAGCTTTTTTTTCTTCTTTATTTTGTTTTTTTTTTTTGTATAAATGTGTCTTTGATTGATACCTGATGCCTGGAAAATAATCTGCTGGTCTTTGAAATAATACTCTTTTAAAATATGTATAGAGGTCCATCAACACCCACACAATAGACAAGTGCCTTTGCAAGCTTTCGCAACGAGGTATAACATTTAATAACACGTCACACTTTATTCCTATTTCGGAGACCCAGTTAAGCGTAAAATAGTGCAGTAAATTAAAGGATATAACGCTCTAAGTCTCGGCATTCATGATGCCGCATTTGACCGCAATGGCCAGTCTAAAGCACTGTAGTATAGGAAATGTATTGTGCTTTGTGCGTTGAAAAGAGGATTGCCCTCATTATGTCCCGTTATCCTACAGCTAATTGTATTCGCTTAATAATGACAGTACTATTAAAGATTCTACTACTGCTATTTTTTCTCAAAACAGGACATTATTTCATTTAGATTTCGTCAGTATTATTTTCATGCCCTTATCTCAATTTATTGGGAGACGGCGATTCATATATGTTTTCATCTTTTTCTGTTGACATATCTCCTCATTTCTAGCCATATAATTATCTTACACACAATACATCCATGCAGCAGTTCTTTGCTTTTCATCTTTATCCAGCTGGCTGTTGCTGAAAACCGCTGTGGCTCGTCGTGTCTCGCACTTGTGGCACACATCATACTTGGCGCAAATAAACTTTTTACTTTCTTTCTTTATTTTTTCTGTATTCGTCTAACCATCCAAATTCAATTCAACGATATAAAATTCTAGCTTCGTTCGCGTTTATCCCGTCTTGCCCGTTCCCGTAGGAATTTGGAGAAATCCTCTCTTAGGTGGTAGAAGAGCACTCTACACTCGTTATGGTAAATTTCAACTTTAGTTAGTTTAGTAGCTTCAGCTGCGTGTTGTCTGTCAGTCCCTCAGTAACAGAAGAGTTTTATATAATATCGATTATCGTAATATTAGAAGAAATCTTTAGTAACAGGATGTATAATTTACATGCAACGCTAATGTGAACTAAATTGCTAAGCTGTTAGCCACCAAATGGACCCTTAAATCTTAACAAGCTAATAAAGACAAAGCCAATTTGTGTTTTACTGTGAGACAGTCAATTTGTCGTTTACGTTCGTGAAATCACTTCCAACACACTGACAAGTGAAAGTGCGATAACAGGTAACAACACAACACATAGGTACACTCCACAGCTTTTTCCGTGCCCATTTTACTTGCGATTAGAAAATTTTCACTTTTCTTTCAATTGAAAACATTTTTGCATTCATTACTGATGTTCGCACGATATTATGCTCGTAGTTATCTGCGAGATCTATCGTAGTCTTCAACTAGATAATTGCAGTTACAATGGAGCTGTCTTAAGATGCGTCTATGACAGGTTTCTTTGCGTGGTGTGATTTTATTTATTGCTACTTAGCTGGCTTTCGCCTTTGCTGATTGAAGATTGATTGTTCTCTTTGATATTAGTGCTTATTAAAATAGCCTGGTGTTAATGTTGTTGTTGTTTTTGTTGACCGGTGGGACTTTGTTATGTATGCTTCTGGCAGCTTCAAGTTTTATGAACGTTTAAATCGTATTTTTTTACTTTTCTAACATTTGATTTGGACTTTGCCCTTTTTTTCCCAAACACATGTCTAGGAGGAAGTCTAATAGATACGTATTAAACATATTCGAACGTGGTCGCTTACAATGGGCCTCATCACAAGGCTCAAAGTCCCTCAAAAGGCAATGAAGAGGGCAATGCTTGGAGTTTCCTTGCGTGATCGAATTAGGAATGATGATATCCGCAAGAGAACCAAGTTTACCGACATAGCCCGAAGGATCGCCAAACTAAAGTGGCAGTGGGAGATGATCGATGGGGCCGAAAAGTTCTGGAGTGGCGACCGCGTACCGGAAGACGTAACGTTGGAAGGCCTCCCACAAGGTGGACCGATGACCTGGTGAAGGTCGCGGGTAGCCGATGGATGCGAGACGCACAGGACCGGTCGTTGTGGCGACGCTTGGGGGAGGCCTATGTCCAGCAGTGGACGTCTTTCGGCTGATATGATGATGATGAAACATATTCGAAAAAAAAGACACTCCTTAAACCCGCGATTTCACTAACCATCCTACATAAACATTGCCTTTGGATCTGAAGACCAACTTGAAAACTTAATGGATATGAAAATCGTCAATACTCGCAAGGTGTAAACCTCTCAGTTCAAGTCTTGACCCGAGTAACGGCAATTACACGTGCATTATGGCGGGACAAACATCCGCCATGTTGGCTTTGTGAAACGTCACAGGGAACAACAAGAAGCGGGGTGTCTAAAATGTGCCAAGTGGTTTTGCCGTTACTGAACAAAACATGGAGTTGTGGGTATCAAGTTTTGAATTTTAGGAAAACATTTTAGGCTTAGCCAAACCAGGCATACAAATCGTGATGTAAAAACTATAAATTATTTTTTTATTTTATTATTATGGATAAGCTCACATTAGGCCACAATCTCACCTGAAGACCTGATAGAATGCGATGATGTGGTCTACGACGGACCCTATAAGTAACCTATTCACACTTGACGTAAAATCCCCTGGTTGTACCTATCAGGAAACACAGGCTCCGGCAGAGAACTCTCCTTAATCACAGAAAAAGTATTTTTGTCTTGATGCTAGATTAAGTTTTACTAAAACAGACATTTTCTCATAACAAGCTTGAATGTTATCCTTTGCTATATAAAATATATATTAGTACCTAATTCTGATTCGTCGTTACCTCATGTTACCGAACAAGGTTTTATAAACAATCCTTGAGAACCGAAAATGTGCGGTTATTTACCATTTTGTGATTAGGTAGGTTTAGATAATAATAACTTAGACTTGAGTTTTTCTACACTATTTGCTAACATAAAACTTTAGGTCAAGGATGGAGCTCAAATTGAGTTGTTATTTTATTACCATTTTTTTATTACAACGTTAATATTAATAAATTTGGATCTCCAAAATTTATTACCTAATTTTAGAACAATTGTATGCTAAAAATGTGTGTACGTTTAAATTAACGTATATATTATTTAAAAAAAAAATTAAGTACTAAAAAATGTACTTCACAAACACTTCTCAAACAAAACAAAGGATCTTTTTTCTTAATGCAACGAGAAAAAAAGACAACAGAGCGTCATTTTAAGCATCCTTGTTGACTTATGCAGAACGGTTATGTCAGCTAATGCTGATACGCTGAAGAGTCGGTTGAAAAAACAATGTGTATTTGCAAAAATACGGAGTGGGAAGGGGAAAGTACTGCGGTATGTTTATAAAAGGACGTACCTACTTTAACAAATAGCAGTATTAATATTAAAAGATTTTTGGTGCAGCAATACAAACATGTTGTGGCTCCAGGAGCTTTAGTCAGTATTATTTCGAAATATTTGATTTTGTACATGAAATTTAAAAAGAAGGACTCGTTGGCTTATGATCCTATACAGTAAACTGTAGGAACTATAATTAGTTATACTATAGTAACTAATTATAGTGCCTACAGTTTACTGTATAGTTACTATAGTAAGTTATAAGTAAGCGTTTCAAAATAAGGAAGGAATTTTCCCAGCAATGGGACAGTATAGGCTGAAAAAACACCAAAATCGCATGGATACTGACAATGGGAATACGTTCATCATCATCATATCAGCCGAAAGACGTCCCCTGCTAGAGACATAGGCCTGGGACCAAGCGTCGCCACAACGACCCGTCCTGCATGTCTCGCATCTATCAGCTACCCGCGACCTTCACCAGTGTCATATTTTCAAACTTAGGCTTATTAAGGTTACTTGTCACACAAGACTGCAAATCTGCCTATTAACGCCTTTTGCAGCTATAACTATCCAATTATTCATAACATAGAGAAATATGTTATTTTAATTATATCAAGTTATCCGGAAGCCGGAAATATCATCATAACTAGATTATAATGACAGTGCTGCGGATCCGCTCATAACTGACTTGCACATATAGTTCGCATAGGTACCTTAGACAGTCGCATTATTTCAACTTACACTAGACTTTGTAGAAACGAATGATATGTTAAATCAGTAGGTAAAATACCGTCCATTTGGTCCACGGTAAAACAATCCCTGACATTGCAAATAGCCAAAGGCAGTTTTTCTCCGTAGGTAATGGTGAGAGGTAACCACGACAGGGTTAAAAGTCAAGTCACTTAAGGCTAGAGCACGCAAAGGTCAAAACCACACTTATGACAGTAAACTGCTACCTACTCCTAGCACCTACTCCTAGTAGTACTCGTACGTAGGTACTAAAAAGCGTTCAAATTCAAGTGGCAATATTATCTCGGCGACAATCAATGTCAAAAATTTGTCATAATGTCCCTACATTTTACAAAGAGCTTTGTAAAACACCTCTAATTTCCCTTAATTAGAGGTGTTTTATAAAGCTGTTTGCAAAAGCTATGCGAATGCGAACTGTCTTTAAAAATACGAGCATAGCTCCTCTGAAAGTTACAGGATTAAAAGAAGTACTAGAGTAGAAGTTATATTCTAGTACTCCTAAATAGGCTATTATGTAAACTTCTCAAATCATGACTTCACAACCATTAAATTCCCTGTGCCTGTGCAAAATGAACTAAATACTCTATTTTTAAAACAGCGCCATCTATAATTTAGTAGCGGAACTTACCCGTTGCGTGGCATAGCAGGAGGGGTCGAGACCGCCCCCGGGTCGGAACATCGCCGCGCTGACTGCTGCCATCTGCCGGCTACCTCAGTATACCCTTCCACCGCGACATCGCTCTGAAACAATAAACCTTCTTTAAGTAAGGTACTAAGGAAGTGGCGGTAGTGTTATTAGCTTACTAGATGCCACCGGTAATAGGAAAGTTTGAAATAGTTGAACGTCAGTTAGGCACAATGTATAGTCTAATTACCATGCTATTTTCAGTTACTATGCTATGTATGTATCCTAGACGATATATTAGACCTTACTGCCCACACGATAAGAAGAAAAAGAAGAGTAAACAAACATTAAAATGGCCCAAACAAAAACAGAAATAACAATAATATTCTGTTTGCCTGTAGCTGATTGAATTTCTTTAAACACACAGTCCGCTAGGCTGAAACAAAATCTAAAGTTGGTAAGTTTAAATCTTCACTATCGTCAAATACATTCAGCTGACGTAGACAAACATAATTAAATGAAAACTTATTCCCGAATTGCAAAAAAAATAAACATAAAATATTATTTGCAAAGACTCCAAAACCCAGACAACCACTAGAAGTAGCGGCTTACATACAAACAGTTAATCCTGGAACTACTTAGTGCAATCTTTTCGATACAAGCGCAAAATCTGACTCACAAGAACACCTAAACAACCACTTTAACTAAATTAAAGCCCATAAAGTCACCACCAACACATTGTTCCAAGCAAATATCGCACATTTAAGAACAACTCGTTTTGCTCATAAGGACAGTTGTTCCGTGCCCACCGGTAAATAAGTATCGCGTACAACGGGAAGTATGAGTCACAGACCATGGTCCAACCAATCGGAAATGGAGCCAATGACTTAAAGGGCTTGAGATATTGGTATTGAATGTCTATTGGCGAATTGGGCTAGTGTTCTGTTTTCAAAATGTTTTGCGGATGACTGAACAAAAGAAGTTGTTCTTAAATCTGCCTTCATGACGTACATAATCTTAATGAAGGCAAGGTTCTAGTTTCCAAGTCTCGAACACCATTTTTGTGCCTGAAAATCTTAAAAGTTAAGTACCGAAAATTCGATCGACTTTTTGCATCGCTCAACATATTGATGTTATCGTTAACAAGTGTCATTATAAAGCACGATAGCACAACACAGAAAGGTATTACTGCAACAGAAAAAAACATCATACAAGTCTCTTAATCGATTTTCCATCATTAACAACATGCCTACAAACAGCTCCCTACAATCAATCAGCACTCAAAGTTCAATAAACGAACCTTTAGTACAAAAAGTCACAACTTCACAAGCCACGATTGTGCAGCGCAAGCGCATCCGTATGACGCCGCGTCAGTGCACTCGGGGTCAATGACCCTGCTTCCTAGCAGAGACAATTCCCACACAGGTCGCGGTAATGAGTGTGTCAGTACTTACTAGTGATGTTGCAACTAGACCGGGATTATGGCGATAAAATCCGGTATCCAGAATTGTTTCATTCAAAATTCTCAATGCAATCAAAAGTTCATAAACAACTAAAATACTACAAAACCTACAAGATGTACTGATAAGTGATAATAAAACTGATGAACTAAACAAGACAGAATCAAAAACATTTAAAACTAAGAAAATGGAATAATAAATTGAATTTAATCGGTCATTCAATTATCACAATTCACAAACAATAAAGAGAAAGGAATATCGTATAATTTACATATTACTTTGGCCCAATATTAGATAATTGCAATAGAAAATACGGAAGTTTAAATAGTTGCCTGTGGAATTTGTAATCGTTAGCAGTTCAAGAGTTCAGATTCTATTACCTTAAGGGAAATAGAATCTTCCATTTTTCTTTCCATTGATCTTTTAAATTTGATACAAAAAAATACAAAAAGGTAGTTTTTTTGTATAATTTTAGTCAGGAATTTTTCAGTAAGTTCCTATTTTTAAATTGAAGTTGTATGTTCAACTGTAATAACATATATATTTGCTTGTGTATGTTTATCAACTTCTCCGTCAGTTAATTGTGGACCGATCTAGTACCTACATTTTACATTTTTTTTTTCGAGTTATATAATTTCCAACACTGACATCACACAACCCTTAAAAGATATGGCCACCGGATAAGGTCATTCCAATCCAGTTCCCGGAAAACCAGAGACACTACAGACTACACCAAGGTACAAGCAGTACAATGGTACATGCCACACAAAGGAATTAGTATAACCTACAATAGAGACATTTAAACTACGTTTGTATATCGTAGGTAGTTATTTATTGACTAGAAATGTTCTTAGAAAGCCTAAGCGAACACAATATCTAGAGGTTTATCGCTGTAATAAAATTACTAGTTAACACTGATTTCTATTTACCAATGTATCCGCGTGTACCGATAGATCTTTACGGAAACGTGGAAGGAAACTGAGGTAGTTGGGATTAAATTTAACGTTTTGTTTTCATCGATTAATATTATTAATGTTAGGGGTTAAAATGTTATGTAAAGGAAAAGGGTACTTATCAGGTACCTAAGTAAGTTTCTATCCGGACTGGAGTTCAGATTTCAATATTAATTTAAGTTCTTAGAAGTATTTTAACTTAATTACATTTTCTTTATCCTCTCTTAAACATGTTGGGCCTTATTCTGAAGTGATTTTAGCAGCCTATGGTTAAAACAAAGTTGGAATCAATGTCATCATCTGGCTATGTCGGCAACCTTGGTTCTCTTGCGGAAGGGAACTCCAAGCATTGCCCTCTCCATTTCCCTGAGTGGGCAACCACGTTTCAGTTCCATATGTCATCACTGGCAACACGCACTGATCATAGACTTTTGTCTTGAGACATGTATATGTGGGACGAGAAGATACCACGCAACTTCCCGAACGCTGCCCAGCTGAATCGGATTCAACGGTTGACCTCTTTCTCAACTTCATGATTGAATTAAAAAACTTGAAATATTAACAGTGACTTCAATATCAACTTCAGTAGTATTTTCTTTAATTGGCATTTAATTAATAGTTGTTACTCCTAGAATCCTAGATACAAAAACCTATTCTGCAGTTACATCTTTTCAATCAGTTGACTTGTTACTCAAGATTGACTACACATAAACCCAATAATTATTTCGATATAACTTTTAATCGTTTAACATTTACCTAGGTTAAGTTTAACATAATTATTCCAGCAGTAATTATAATACATAATCACTTAATCAGACACGCTAGTTTAAGCGGCCACTCCTACCTTATGATTATGTCGATGATTTCAGTGGAGCGTGCAAAAATGCATACACTTCAAACATATGTTATATAATTAAACAGAGGTCAGGAATAAGTAGTCTGAGTGTTAGACTCACCTTGCGATTGCCTTTCTTGTTTATTATTATCTTTTAGGGTTCGTTTCTGCTTAGGTAAAAACCGGAGTCAAATTGGGTCGGCCTTTTATCGTTTTACTTTCTAAAGCTGTAGAGCCTTTGTCATCATTTTGTAACTCTCGTCCACTTATTGCTCTAAACTTTTGCATTTTTGCTGTCTTGTCTTTTGCTTCTTTCTCTGGCTGTAGAGGCCCTTCAGAAGATCTTTCATGATTTCGGTTTGCATTGTTTACATAATAATGTTTAAAAGAACAAAGTCATCGCTTATGTAGACAATGCCACTGAATAAAACTCAGGCTCGGGCTTGGCTTGTTTGTTATAGAAATAATTGAATTGCCACCTCCACATTTCTCGTAATTTCTTCCCTGTACTATTATGACTGCTGAAGGATGTTATGATAATGTATTATGTATAATTACTTGTTCATTTTTATTAGCAGCTTCACAAGTTACATCTACCTATTGCAAGCTATAAGGTGTTATTTGAGTGGACGTGGTCAACAGGGTATTTTAGAATACATGGCTTAGGGTGAATTACTTTTTATAACCTCCCAGAATACCATTATATGTTGACACTTGTTAATGCTTTTCAAATGTAAGCTCACTAGACCACAAAGCTAAATTAAGTGCGTTATTTTAAACCACTCCACAGCCTAAATTCGTATGAGAAGCAGGACATAACTAAATGCTCTAAAAAAACCACACACTGAAGTCTATTGTCAAATTGTGGTCATGAAAAAAACAACAACGCACAGTCACATTTCGGGGGTAATGACATAATTGCGACCTCGAAAGAAATGCCCCAATGACATAAAGATGGCTAGCGAAAGTCGCACTTATGCGTCATTATTGTCGAAACTAAGAGTGGACAATTTTGGCACAATCACAACACTATTGTTGACGAAATGACTCGCGAATTTGATGGCATGCTTGAATATGTACCTGAACTCTAGACAACGCGACGACAGGCGTCATAAAAACAAAAGAATATCGTTCTTATTTTTAACACAAAGTGATTGATCTTTCTATTAATATCTAATGGCAAATTTATAGGCTACTGGCAATCTGAACTGGTCTGCAGCAGTCGGATAAAAACTCCGTGAAAACTGTGCAGTTGTATAAAAATCTAGAAATGCTCGTAAAATGAGATACATTTTTTTAAACCTCTACTTAACAAAAACAAAAAAATCATTTTGCAGTGATTGACCGCGTATGAACTAAACAAAAACTAATATATTCTTTAAATTATTTAGTAACCCCAGCTTACTTTGTAATGTTGAATGATGTATGATGTCTTTGTAAATGATGGGAAGTTTTCAGCAAAAAATTTAAATCATTGACCGTCACTTTTCATTGTTTACTACACGGTCTAGGAGTACCGCCATCAAATACTCGTTGATGGGAATATAGTTGTCTGTCAATTTGTACATCGTTTTGTAAATTGTTTAAGTTTCACTGCTTCTAAAGTGGAACAGTAGAACACGATTGTTAAGCGTTACAACTTACTTCTTTGTTCGACTTTTCGCTCTATTTATCTGACTTTTGACGAACATATTGTACGAATATTTTCTTAGTTTACCTAGTTACAGTATTTGTTCTCATCTATATCTTGTACAAATGTATTGAATTTCCAAAATGTGGCTGGAGAAGCTAGATTTGTAACTTAAAATAAGTCTAACAGTAACTGTCTTACGGCTATAGGATAACTTAGACCGATAAGACTATTCATCTCAACCTAGTCTTAGCCTAACCCAAATTTAAACTAATGTATAGCCAACCAAAGGTACACTTCTACCTTCAAAGGTAACCTTCCCGCTTACCGCACTAAAAACCATAGAGATACAAGGTGAAGTAAATTGTTCGAGAATATTACGCATTTTGCTATGTTTGCGACATAAAAATAATTTACTTTTCCATGTATCTGGTGTAGAACAATATTGTATCGCAACAACGTTGCCAAATGGTGTGTTTTCTAGAACATGACCTTATCGAATCGACGTGACGAGCTCGAGATATGGCCACTTCACGTAATTGCCAACTGACGTAGTATGACCTACACCATGATAGAGACATGAAACACTTAGCTTTGTGGTCGCAGATACTCAAATTGAGTCACAGCTTGTTATCCGTTATGGTGGCGACGCAGTTGAGAGCAGGTCCTTCATAGTAACATGGAAAACGGGCCTTAGAATAAGGTTATCATCTCATCATTTTATCGGTGCTTCGAGCCGGATATCATTGAAAATTTAAGAGTAAGAAAGTGAGTGAACAAGTAGTTTAGTATCGGAACTCTCGCCATTATCGAACATAATGATACCGTATAGTCTTTATACACATCTGGAAGTTACCAATACCAGATGGACAATTTCTTGGTAGCCTTGTGCACTTTTATCAAGGTATTTCTTTCGAACGTGGCTCTAACTACTACATCACGATATGTGAGCACATTGAACGTGACATTAATGTGAATCATTTATCTGTTTGCATTTAGCATATCAGGATTACAACCACCTTTCATCATTTTAAGAAAGGTGATGAAATTTTTCTTTGTGGTGTGGAGGCCGCTTTGTATGAAGCTATGGACGTCTTTGATCAGTTTTAAATCCAGTGGACTTAGCGGACACAAATACAATAGAACCCATTTCATTTTACTGTAATACCCATTTGATTTCAACAAAACTTATTTGATATTTATTAAAACTCATACCATGTTTTACTGACAACGCGTGTCTACCTACACTATATCTTTTACTAGTGGACGTCACGCGGTTTCACCCGCGTAGTTCCCGTTCCCGTGGGAGTACAGGGATAAAATATATATTACAGCTACATTACAGCTACATTACAGCTACATTACAGCTACATTACAGCTACATTATCAGGGAGTAACTCCCTGATAACGTAGCTATCCAATGCTAAAAGAATTTTTCAAATCTGTCCAGTAGTTTCGGAGCCTATTCAATTCAAACAAACAAACAAATCTTTCCTCTTTATAATATTAGTGTAGAAAATACTGCACTTTTCAGACAAAATCATGCTGCATATTCTAATCGACAACCAATGATCTCATTACCCAAAGAAATCAAGTTCAGCCTAGCACAATAATAGCCTTTTAGTCACTCGTGTCTCCCCTCTAGGCATGATTATACCGGCGCGTCGTCGCGTCACCTCAAATTCATTGTGTTAGTTTCCAATGCACCTCATTTTCTACCGAGCTGTAATGACCGTCGCCTATTGACATACTATCGTCAAGTTAATGACATTGACCCACTTTAAACTTCCCAAATTGTACCAAAAAAGAAATTGTAACAAGAAATACACAAGTGAAATCGTTCATGGTGATCATCTTTGAGCAATTTTATAGCACACTATATAGAAGTCACAAGTTTTGTATGGAAATTTGGCCCGATTTGGTTTTTGGCGTTTACATATTGATTGATTGTTATATCAATGTCGATGTGAAATCATCGTACAAGAACAAAAGAAACTCCGGATTGAGCCATAAAAGTGAGCCCTTATTTGGCACAAGTGGGTGCAACAGAAGTTCCAAAAGCCATTTATAAAGAGTGACTCAATAGCTGTTTAATAAAACTCCAAAAACTGTTGCAGGCGTAGGTCTAAAGAAGTAATAAATCCACAATGAAATTAGAACAGTAGACTAACTATGGCGAAACGTTCAAGGGCAAGGGTTGACATAGATCACAGTTTCATCATCTGCCTAGCCTTTTCCCAACTGTATTGGGGTCGGCTTCCAGTCAAACCGGATTCAGCTCCAGACCTCCACAATTCATTAACTAAAGGAGTACCCCTTGGCAAAACTAGTGTCAGATTTTCTGGCTTCTAACTATCCGTAACGACTGCCAAAGATCTACAAACGACAGCCGGGACCAACGGCTTAACGTGCTTTGGTATGTGAAGATGATCACCCATCCATAGACCTACTTCGGAAAGCGTTGAAATAAATCATAGATTAAATTCAAAAAATGTTTTAGATTTTTTACCTCCATCTGCAGTAGTCACAGGTAAAAAACTGGGATTTAATCCTTACGAAGTCTCTGAGAGCCACGAAGATTTGCTACCACGAAGAATAAAAATTGAATCTTAGACCTCAGGAAAACTTTTAGTAATTAGCCAGGTGTTCTCGATAGTGTTAACGCAAACGTCAATTAACTATTACTAAAACTGAATAGGCGCCCTCTTGTGGCAATCTCTTTTTTTCCATACAATTTGAAATAAGCGTTCGGGTTTATGTTACGTTTAAAAACTCGCACTAAGCCCTCTGTACTCTCTTACAATACGGCACGCTTTCTTGCAGCCTACTTTGTTTAATCTCGTGCAATATCGACGCACGCGCACAGTACATGACGATTTTAACTGTAACATACAGCCACGCAGTTTGTGATGCAAGATATTTTTATATTAACAACCTGGGTGTCTTTAAGACAAGAGTGAATAGGTTACCTCTAGGCAAACGTGCTCCATCTTCTACCGCAACATCGCTTACCATCAGGTGAGATAGTGGTCCAACGTATAAACGTATTGTAACTAAGATAATTGTTAATCATTTTCAAGTCATAATTTCGTCTAAAAGACGTCCACTGCTAGGCATAGGCCTCCCCCAAGCTACACTACATCGACCCTCCATCGGCCTGAGCTTCACGAAAGGAACCCGTCAATCGAGGGACCTGGAGACCGCGGAAATCCGAGCGATCATCCGAAGTGTTAATTGTATCATGGAATGAGCAAGTATTTTTGATACAGTGTACGTCACTGTATCAAAAAAACTTACAATATTACTTGGAATTTCGCAATAGAAAAATCAACAGTAGGTATTCCATCAAAATAATACATATTCGACGCAACAGTTTTCCGTGTGTAGGACCGGTGACCAATGTCGGCCAATCAGGGGGGCGCGCCCACCAGTGAGCAGTGAAATGCACAAAAGATTGCGCTTTACATGTTGTGTTGGACCGCATTTACGTTGCATGAGCGAGCGAGCTTATTATACACACGGCTCTATTACTTACATTTAAGTTCAAACATTAGGTCATACTGTAGTTACAGGTACATTAAACACATGGTTCGAAAAACGAAAGGTCCGTGAGGCTGAAAGTTCTAGAGAGGCGACCGCGTACCGGAAGATGCAGCATTGGAAAGCCTTCTACAGAGTGAACCGATGGTGAATGCCGCGGGAGTACACTGTATGGTCACAGGACCGGTCAAGATGGAAATGCTCGGGAAAGCCCTATGTTCAGCAGTGAACGTCTTTCATAACGGTGATGATGATGGCAAACGCAATTGAACACCCCATAGTTAGAAGATAAAGTTACCGGTTTTTTGGCAGCGGTTGTGCTCGCGTTAAAGTCGAAAATTACCCCAAGGGAACATAGATAATTCCAGGATAAAGACCATCTTAATCCAGGTCATAGGCTAATTAAGTGTGCCAAGTTTTATCTCAAGACTGAACGCAGTCTTTAAGAGCTGAAGTCGCAAAAAACAGAGTATTTTCGCATTTATAAGATTTGTTTGAATATGGATTTGAAACGTTTTCTACCCGGGTTTAACAACCCTTACATGAAGTTTTTCTCTACACGTGTCGGAAAAATCGATTGAACCTATAAATTGTGTACCTATTGGTATATGTAAATCTACTGTTTGATGACCCAATGCCGCTATTTCGTGTCATACATCGGAACAAATATTGGTATGGCCTAAACACAGATGTTTTACATGTTTGTATGTTTGCACACGTGATTCGTTTGTTAAGGTGCAAAACGGAAGGTGTACTTAAATTCCGCTGCTGTATTCTGGTCCTTTTCTATCAATTCTGGGGGTCTTTAAGTTAGGAGTGAATAGGTTCCTTCAGGCAATCATGCTCCATCTGCGACCACATCACCGCTTGCCATCAGAGATTGCGGTCAGACGCGAGTTTAACAATAACAAAAAAAATATAAATAAAAAAATAATAGTAAAGTTGGTAACATATCGATATCGTCATCCGCCTAGTTCGCATTTGATAGACCAATATTTTATAATTAACAGTGTTCAACTTGATTTTATGTAGTCGCGACCTTATATGAAAGTAGTAGTACCAAGTCATAATAACATGTGGGAGTTTTTTATTTACTGATTTCCGTCATTATAATGACTTGTTCTTCGAGTTAGCCTAGCAAACAAAAGGAGCATTACAGTGAAGAATAGAAGAGGCAACCAATATTTTTGCACGAAACTGTAGCGGCAAACCTCTATAAGACCATTGAACTGATTATAAAGATTCAACAATAAGTAACTTCCTTGACTATCAGAAAATACAGACTCCTAGTACGCGCAATGAAAATATTCCCAAAACATTTTGTTCTCGCCAGAGAATGGGCAGCTGCATTCTCTGTAAAACTCAACACCATACACTGCGATCGCCAACCCGCCTGCCAAGCGTGGCGATTAGGGCAACCCCCCCCCCCTTTTTTGGGGGAGGCCTGCGTCCAGCAGTGGACGTCTTTCGGCTGCTATGATGATGATGATGATGATTTTGTTCGTATGGGTAACTGATAGAAAACTGATTGGGTTATTGGATGTTCAAATCTGGATCCTTGAACATCCAGTGTCCACAGTGACCATCAACAGTGTGCAGTGTGTATCAGCTTGCGCTGAGCGAGGCTAGGTAAATAAAGTGATTCTATTGGTTCTCTCTAACAAACACATCCCTCGCACATCTCTTGGAAGGCCGAGTTAGGCTCGCAGCCGAGTTAGGCTGCGAGCCTAACTCGGCTGAGATGTTCAAGGATCTAAAGCTTTCATTCGACCTGAGGGCCTAATGCGTTAAAGTGAATGTTCAAAATCGTATGAAAAAAAAGTTTTCCGTCATTTGCACCAGATGGCTCTTGTTCAGTTTTAGTATAAATTGACTATTACATTAACGCGATCAAGTATTAAATCTGACACTAAAACTGTAATGAGCCACTTGGCCCGTTTCTCAATTGACTCGAGTGCATCAAGCCCTTATTTAAAAGATATGTCGCAGAGAATACAAATTCAATTGAAAATTAATTAATAAAACAGTAACTATAAAAGAAAGGTTTAGTTAGGTAAAGTATCTATACTAATATTTAAAGCTGAAGAGTTTGTTTGTTTGCTTGAACGCGCTAATCTCAGGAACTACTGGTCCGATTTAAAAAATTCTTTCAGTGTTAGATAGCCCATTTATCGATGAAGGCTATAGGTTATATATCATCACGCTAAGGCCAAAAGGAGCGGAGCAGTAATGAAAATTGTGATGCAGACGAAGTTGCGCGGGTCAGCTAGTAGTTAAATAAAAGTAAAAAATCTTGATGTGCCTTTTTACATAAATACATTTAAACTTCAGCGGGTCTAAAAAGGCCACTTTAGCAGAATCAGAAAGCACATCACGCTACCCGTCACTGTCAAATTTTCGCAATCAACCTTGAACCTAATGTGTTAGCGATAAAGATGAAAATGAAATTTGACAGATTATTGCGTTATCAATATTATGATTCTCCTAAAGTGGCCTTTTAAGCCCCCGCTTCAACAAATGGTTCAATTGATTTAGTAATCGTTGCTATTGTATTTAAATTGGTTTTTAGTTGCATTTTATTTTTAAACTGAGTTTTTAAAAATTTTAAAAAGACATCAAAATTATTTATCTTTATTCAATTAGGTACCTAAACCTTTCTAGTATACGTAAACAGTCATATTGTTCTATTGAACACATGAAGCACTGTATTATTTTATAACTAGTTGACCCGCGCAACTTCGTCTACTCCGCTCCTATTGGTCTTAGCTTGGGTCTTAATGATGATGTATAGTCTATAGCCTTCCTCGATAAATGGGCTATATAACACTGAAAGAATTTTTAAAATCAGACCAGTTGTTTCTGACATTATCACGTTCAAGCAAACAAATAAACAAACACTTCAGCTTTATATATTAAGTAACTACATACATACAGCATAAAATAAATCAACAAATAAATGTTATTCAAATACAAATACTTGGGTTTAGTTCGTAAATGTCACTACACTCAATTTATTGAAGACCTCAGAAGAAACATTTCTAATAAAAATAATAAAGTCTATTCGAAAACACTAACAAAATTTCACCCACCTGTTTTCTCTCATTTTTACGCAAAATAGTATTTACTGCTTCTGAAATAAGGCTGAAAATTTCGTGACGGTGTTATGTAAGGAACCATGGCGACATAAAGCAGTAATAGGATCTCTTCGGTAATATTGATGTTAAACATTATGTCCAAATAAAAAGTTTAAGTATTTACATACATAGGTAATAGTGTAGAGTTTCAAAACTTTTCCTATAAAATAAAATGTTAACATAAATAAGTTGTTTCAAATTGATCATCATCATCATGTCAGCCAATTGCCGTCCACTGCTGAATGTAAGCCACCCCTAGAGAGCGTCAACGATACCGATCTTGAGCAGTCCGCATCCATCCGCAGTCAGCCACCTTCTTTAAATCATCGATCCATCGTGCCGCAGGGCGTCCCATACTACGTTTGCCTATACGTGGTCTCCACTCTAACACATGTCTGCTCCACCGGCCGTCTCGGACAGACGGCCGGTGGAGCAGACATGTACATACAGACATAGCCGGCCCACTTCCACTTCAGCATGCTGATTCTACGCGCAATGTCAGTGACTTTAGTTCTCTGGCGAATGACTTCGTTGCGAATTCTATCCACCAGAGAAACCCCGAGTATTGCTCTCTCCATTGCACGCACCTTGAATTCGTAGACCAGGCCTATGAAGAGTGTCCACTTTGGGTTCCATAAGTCATTAGGGGTAGGGCAAATTGTTAGTCGTAGGTAAGTTTGTACGGCAAGAGTTGTGGAATTGTTCGAGTCACCGCGGCCCTGTAACGCCCTTTGCGTTTTGAGATTTGAACGCAGTTGGAAGGATACTGGTGGATAGTTAGTAAGAGTCTGACACTTCCTTCTTCTCCGCCCAGAGCGAAAGGAGTCATTTGATAACAACCCATACAAAAAAATACATGATCTATGTAAATCTGGAACTACCAAGTTAATTCGTCGAATTACACGACACCTCGAAAGCCTGTAAAAAAATGTTTTCCTTGCTTCCCTCAGAGAGCAGCACTTCGAACTGGATAGAATAGAATAACATTTATTTGCATAAAAACATGGTATAGAAGATGTTAGAAAATTAAATACAGTGCAAAGTAAATAATTACATTAAAAACCTCGAAATCGGAATGATATGTCGATTTATGAATTTTTAATGACCTAATGAATCATAAAAAAAGTATACCAGACAGTAATGATGATGATATTCAAACAACCAGTGGAACTTTAAGTAAACATTGGTAAGCAGATACAGAATAATATTTACTTACATTATTTGAACAAAATATTTAAAGAACCTCGTGTACTTAGAAATCGAAATGATCTTTTACTTAGAAAGTGCACACCTTAAAACAGGAACGAAAATTAACACCTTAAAACAGAACGAAATGAACGAAACTTAACAATATAAACTCCGATTAACATAAAACATCGATTTTAAATAAACCACCCATCCGGTTCGCGTCCTTATCAACGACTGCTTAACCTCATACAAAACACTTCATAATCCACAATCAATATTCCAAACTTAAACTGGGTCAGCAAAGGGTCTAAACACCGGAACAGACTAGTAACTGCAAGAAACAATTTTCTAAAAACTGCATTAATAGTCAACGTACAACAAGTGCTACTTTCTATAGAAAACGTGTAGAGACATGTTAATGCCTTGACGTGTTGACGCATATGCCTATTAGGCAATATTGGACATGGTGGGTCTGGCTGCCTCGTTCACTTTTAGCTAGTCCACTTGATTGGTTACTCGAACTTGACAAGTTTTACTGGCAATGTTGTATAGTTGACAGAAAGATGAAAACAGTACTGAACCACCCCTCCCAAGTAAAATAATAAGTATGAAACTGTTTAACATGTTCACAAAAATTGATTAGACAGCAATTTATAAATAGCAACATGTTGAGAAAAGGTTAAATTATTTAAAATTAAACGTCTACAAATGAATATGCAAAATCAATAAATTCTAAGAAAGACAGTCAAACACAATAGGCAGTTCACTTTTATTCCATACAAACTGATACGTGATTAGAATCACAAAGAACCCATTTGCCTTTTTCAACTCGAATCGCATTCATTTAATAATTCATTTAATTCAAACATGCACTATCGAGAAAGAATAAAGCCACTATCCCGTCAACTTGACTTATCAATCAAGCGATCTAAGATATCCAACTAAGGTACAAGTACTCTCAATCGTGTACGAGTTTTTATCGCACAAGACAAGACATTTGTCCAAAGGAAAGACAGCAACTAACTGAAGCAAAAAGACACTGGAGATTAATAATATTTTTTATTCGTTTTTCTACGTATCAGATTGAAATCAGTTTCGGTAGCTGTCTAACGTTTTTCTCTTGATATGGAAATTGAGATTATTTTATTATGTGGTTTATAAACATGGAGGAACTGGAAGCAATAGTGTAATAAATGTTTTCTAAGGAAAATATCGGAAACGCGCAATACCTATAAAAGAAATGGTTTTTATAGCAGTTTGGTTGTTTGTAACTTTCAATACAGAATTTTTTCCAGGTTTCTATAATATTCATTATGAAAATGTATAAATTATAATACTAGTTAGTTGACTTCAAGTACAAAATTTAACAACAAAATTATTAATATTTTTAAAAGTATGTACTACAAAAAAGCAAATCTTTTAAATACTATACTATGGTTACACTTATAAAAACTCCTCATCAAAAATTCCTCCCTATCGCTGTCGACTGGAAATATTCCTAAAACACTGGCTGTGATTGGTTCTCAGAACACTAACCAAAAAAAGGTTACAAATGTTAATATTTGTTATATAACAATACTAGCTGATCTGTGCAACTTCGTCTGCGTCACAATATTCATTACTGCTCCGCTCCTAAAGGTCCTAGCGTGATGATATATATGCGTGCTTATAACCTTTCTCGATAAATGGGCTATCTAACACTGAAATAATTTTTCAAATCAGACCAGTAGTTTCTGAGATTAGCGCGATCAAGCAAACAAACTAACAAACTCTTCAGCTTTATATTAAATAAATATAGATAGATATAGATATCTCGGATAAGTAATTAGCAGAAACGGTACTTTCATCCCAGTAAACATTCTCCTTCGTGCATACCCGCAGGCAAAGCTGGTACGATAAAAAGACCGAAACTATCCCACAACAGCATAACTCCACCACATTATTACATCATACGATCCTTTCATATTAATTCACTACATGATTGTATCAGCGATAGTACTGAGATTCAATTTGATCAATAAATAAAACGCATCGCGGAACTAAGCGGGCTGTATATAATTTTCTACCGAAGATTTATTTATTTCAACTATCACTTGATACACCGTATCATGATCGTAATGAAATTGATATTTTGTAGTGTCAAGTCTTATTGGCGAAGTGAAAAGTTGAAATATTTCTACTTATTTTTTATTAAATTGCATTTTACAGTTGCGAAAATTGATAAATTACATGTTAAAGTGTTATCGGAAAAAATATGGAATTCTACAACGTGACAGACTCGAAAAAATCGTTAAATTGGAAGCAATCAACTGGAGCAAGTTACTGGTATAATGTAAACGAGCAAAAAATGGTCGTTCGCTTCCTTACTCTGTTTTTTGTGAAAATATTATCGCATTTCATATGCAATGTTTTAATTACTTTTATATAAGTGGTCAAGTTATCGTATTGCAAAAAACTTTAATGAAGCAATAATCAATAAACATTTTGCAAAAAAAAAAACAAGAAAACGTGATATGTTGTAAATGGTAATAAAATCAAGTAACAATATAACTACTACTTATTTTAATTTACGCGTACCAACTCAACGGTTTTAAGTGCGTCAGACAGACGTGCGTTACGTCTAACCGACGTACGGTACGTCTAACAGACGTACGCTGGGAAAGCGAATCCAGAATCAATTCCGATTCAATTCCGGAAGTAGCCCGCCTACTCGAGAACAGCTTAATGCACTACCGACGTGCTCATCATGACATGTGGGAAGGTGAATGTTGATCAAGATTAGATGTCGTTTCCGCGATAATCTGGGAAAAACGCACATGACACGTTTGTGATTTCGTTTCTTTCTCATTTGTGAGATTATAGTGAGTGGGAAGTTCTTAAGTGTATGAAAGATTCCTCATTCCAAAGTGCAGCATATCAGTCAAGTAAAAAAAATCGTTTTGTTTTTAGTTTTGTTCAGTCACGACTTGTGCGCCCGAGTGTCTCAAAATTCGTTGTACTTATCTAGGCGTAAGCTTTATTTTCTAGGTTTGCAAATTGTTGCACAGACAGATGACATACAGCACACACAAAAAAACTCTCTAAAGGACAATACAGTTTGAACATATTTTACTTCGTATCGAAATCAACCCGCAAACAGCGATTTTTTTACAGGAACAGTAACAAAAAAGAAAACATAACATAAAACACTACAGACTTCTAGTTTGACCCCCAAAAGTGACCCCCATACTAAAAATTTAATAATTTACGTAACACATCCGTCTTTGGGTCATAGAAGTCCATATGTGCACCAAATTTCAACAGAATCGGTTCAGTGGATCCGGAGAAAACTGGCTGTGACAGACGGACAGACAGACAGACAGACACCCAAGTGATCCTATAAGGGTTCCTTTTTTTCGGAACCCTAAAAATAAGAACAACAACATAAGAAAATAATATAAGTTTAAAACCATAACATATTGCAAATCCTTTGTCCACTACAAAACATCAACAAAATTTAAGAAGCTAAGAAATAAAATGTGACGAGTTAACAGCAGTATGACATTAATTTTTACGTCCCGTTGAAACCCTTGATAAAAATAATTATACCGTACGGGTTTTCTTAACATTTGATTCGTGCGTTCATTTTGGCAACCATATTGAACTGTTTCCGTAAAAAAAAAAACTACATTTACTTTTATTTTGTAAGGTAAACCAACGAAGTTGTAAATTATTTTTATTAATTTAAAGAACGTTTTAATTTAATGTTTCAATGAAGTACTTAATTTGAAAGCGATGTCCAAATTAAGGTAAAAACTCGAATGAAATAACAAAAAATTTAAAAGGTTTAATATAATAAAGTCCTTTTACAACATAATGTACTTTATTTTTTCCGTCAGCAAAATTATTTACATGCTGGGTACTCAATTAGAAGTCTTTTATTCATTTCCAGCAAAGCATAACCAATTAGAGTACATTTTCCTGAAATTCTTTTCAGTTTGAGCTCATGTGAACAACAAAAATATTATTGTTTTACCATCACTGTATTTACAATGCTTATCATACTAAAGCGTGGAAAATACACTGCCATTCATCTGACAATATCGTCATGGAAAACATTTTCACAGCTATGATGACCTGTCAAAATGGCTGAAAACCGTACAAATTAAAGGCGTATACAAACCAAAACCCTTAATTTTACGCAAACCCATTCATAGAACTCATATTTTTCTTTTTAAGTACACAATAATCCGGAAGACTGTTTACAGATACCTTCAGAAAATAGAACATTACTCACGAAATAAGGCCTGTAAAATTTAAATTTCAACTTTACGCAAACACAGTACAAACCCGGAACTTTCATAAACCAAACCGACTAAGATCTAGGCACTGCTTATATACAAAGATACTTAGTTACTAAAGCTCATTACAGCAAGGCCAACACATCTGTACTTAAAACATCTTAATTTCCGCTTTTAGAACTACTTAACACACTTAAGAGCAAATCTGTGCGATATCTGACGAAACGGAAAGATGTAGGAGATTGTATTTTGTAAGAGAATAGTCATGTCAAAATAAAACGTGCTAATAGTGACATGTTCCAGTTTCACACTAGTGTGTCACGTTTGAAATAGTACAGAGATGTTCAACTGTTTTGAGTTTTTCACAGCAGGCTTGTGTACACATGGTGGGAAGGAGAGTATCAGAGTAATAATGAGGCTAAGGGCGCTAGTGTAGCGTGAGGTTTTAAATGTCAAATTTCACTGTTGGTTGGCTATTTACGCGAGTTTACTTATTTATTTATTTTTATTTTTATTTTCCTTCTGACTTTGTTCACATGCGCGTAATAACAACTTTAATGCTATGATTAAGAACCTTACTCGACAGTGGCGCCAACTGGTGAGTACAAAAACGGTTAGTAGCCCTTTTTCTCATTGACAAATGATACTGGAGCAATGGGCCATTGAGATTTGGTTAATTTTGAAATTTTTTATTGTATGTGTTTATGGATTCCACATTTTATATTGTTTTATTTTTAGACAAATTATTATATTCATTATTTTATTTGTATATATTATTTTTTTTATCTTAGTGTTGTGTTCCGTATGTGTGTCCGTGACATTACATCAGGCCCTGTCATAACACCAGCGCTGTGATATTTATTTTTTAAATATCGCAGCATAAGCTGAGACAGGGACCTTTTTGGCCTCGCACAGATTAATTTTAAGATGCCGCTTACGGATTGATATATATGTCTTGTGCGAGTCCCAAATAAACATTTTTCTTACTTTCTACTATTTTTTAAGCACCATACGCATTCGCAAGTCAGTCGCAATCTGTCAAAAATGTATGGAAATTGGGCAGATTATGACTGAAATGCAACCGTTGCTTATAAAATAGTAGAATTAGCAGTCTAATTTGTTGTGGTCAAAAGACTTTCAACTGGTTCCGAAAAAGAATAGTATTTAGACGTCCATGAATTTTAATTTGACGAACGGCAGGAAGACCTAACAGCTGAAATACCTGGGGTAGGTTTCTTGTAGCTGACTAAACTTAATCGTGGCAAGAGAACTCAATAAGGTAAAACATTACAGAGGCATTACATTGTTACGAATGTTTCAGTCCCATGCATAAGTTCAGAACCATAAATCCTAAAAAAACTCCGGGCTGTTATTGAGAAAGAGAAGTATTTTGCAGACTGACGAGCCTTGAGAGAAAAACTTCGCTCCCGCTGCGGATTTTCCGTTAGAAAAACTTAAGCAGACTCCCTTCAACACCTTTTACTGTTACATAATGTTTAGTACCACTGTCAAAAACACTACTTAATACTCCATACCAAAACGTGAAAGAAAATTCAACCACGATTGTCACCATGGTTTATTTTAATCACGTTTCATAGTCGACACTTTTACGACATTACTCTAAGTTTCCCACGTTTGTAGATTACTATATCGTGCGTAGTTCAACTGTAGTTGTAGAGAAAATCGTGCCTACAACTACTTGCCGAAGTTCTTAGGTAACTGTAAAAGTGATTCACACTATCTACCTACTCTGCTTAACACGATCGTTTTTTTTGCGATAAAAGGGCTCGAAACTTGGCGAAACTTTTCCACTTGTAAGGTAGACAACTACTTGAGTTTTGTTGCTCTTTTTTCTGTTTGTTTTGTAATTTCACAGTGATAAGAGCATATGAGAGTATGTTAAAAATAAAACAGTAGTAACCTATTTTCAAATGAGACGAATCGACCGAGCTGCTCTTCAAAATAGCTAGAATATGAAGATATTTTTGGACCCTAAGACATAAACTAAGAATTTCGTAACATTAAACAAACAATCCATATAATTATAAGCAAATATAAATAAAAAATATGTGACGGCCAAAATAAAAAACTCACATGACGAAACCAAGTAATAGAGCGCTGCATTGCATACAAAGTAAAAACACCGGAACTGACATTTATTATTCAAGCCATCAGTCAAAGCTTACAACATATATAACATCACACATAATTATATTCCCCGATGTGTTGAGCAGAGTTGTAAACTACACCTACCTACATTTTGCTAGTTATGTTAAAGTCCAATGAAAGAAAGAAAGAAATAAAAGTTTATTGCCAACACTACAGCCATAATCATCATCATTACATTAGCCGACAGACATCCACTGCTGGACATAGGCCTCCTCCAACACTACAGCCTGTTCACTTCAGCAGAGCGAGGCAGCGGAGCAGAGAAACAGAGAAATATTAACCAATGGAATTGCACAAAATGTCAGTGACTCACGTGGTGCGGTGATTTTGTGCAATTCCATTGGTTTTAGCTTTATATTATGAACAAAGCAAAATAAAGATTTTAAACAAAATAACGGTGTGGTAACGGAATAGGGGGCGGTCCTACTGCTATCAATATAGTGCAAAACTAGACTCCGGTAGCCTAATTGCTTAACGAATTAATTTTAACATTAAACACATATTGATTGCGTGTTTCACTTTCGCGAGCAAATGAATTTGGAAACATATGAAGCAATGGATCAGAAATTCCTTTTATTTGAGAATGAATATGCGATTTTATAAGTTATGCACTTGGGATGAGGGCTGCTACAGAGAAAACCTAGATAGAAGAACTTAATAGGACTTAGCCTGATCCGAGAATCAAACCCAGGACTTCAAACATAGCAGTCTTCTTCTTATCGTGTGGGCAGTAAGGTCTAACGATCCCACACACCCTAGTGTCAGAGTTTCTAAACCGCCTCAAGGGCCTCTGACATGGTTTATTTGACGGCCGCCATTCGGCAGCTGGGACCACCGGCTTATACGTGCTTTCCGAAGCACGACATATCTTTTTATCGGACAATCAGGTGAATCAAGCCTGCAATGTCCTAGCCAAACTGGAAAAAACAAAGTATGCTTCCCGTGGGAATCGAACGCACGACCACCGGGTCACAAGGCAAACGCCAAAACCACTCGACCACGGAGGAAGTAGTGCTACCAAAGAACAAGTTTGCAACACTTGAACACATGAAAGATTTGTTTGTTTGTTTGTTTGAATTGAATAGGCTCCGAAACTACTGGACCGATTTGAAAAATTCTTTTAGCTTTGGATAGCTACATTATCAGGGAGTAACATAGGCTATATATTATCCCCGTACTCCCACGCGAAACGCGCAGGTGAAACCGCGTGACGTCCACTAGTTAATAATAATTACGCGATATTCTACGTTAGCATTCAAATCGGATGCGTACGGCTGACACAATGAATTACGCAATGTTAACTAAGTAATTGTCGAAATAAGTAGAGTGAAACGTTCACACACGATGCCTTTACGTTAACTATTAACGTAAGTAATTATATAAATGTTTTGATCACTTATTTTGGGTTCAAATAGCCCTTTTTTTTGGTTATGTGTAATGAAAAATTGCACGTGTGAGTGAGTACGATAAAATGAATCCTAGAAAAATTTCTTGTTTTCTTTTACCTATTTATTTTTCACTTTTTAGTGGTACCTGCGTACCCATTCACAGGGTACCGGCGTGATGTTATGTTATGAACTGGAGCCTACTTAGTGCTTTCGGTGTAAAGCTCTCGTCATTACGAATGAAATAAAGCCCAAACACTTGTCCTACATACAGATGTGGAGTTCCCTTGACTCTCTGTCGTCTCCATCATCGGGCCTAATCCAAACCTCCATTGTTTTGTAGATATACACACGAATATCAAGTTTTTACCAGATGCATGCCTACAATTTTCGAGAGCTGCCCTCGATTTCACAAGGTTTCCATCATCAGATCCTGACGTGGTGGCAATGGGACCAACCCTTTCATATAAAAAAAGATTCATCGAAATTGGTTCATAAACGACAAAGTTATCCGCGAACACACTTTAATATATATATATATACATATATATATACGCAGTCGAATTGGGAACCTCTTCCTTTTTTTGAAGTCGGTTAAAAAGTGATTACAATACACACAAATGTGTTCAGTATCATACAAGAACCAAAGTATTCAGAATCACACAAAAAAAAATTTTTAGAATCACACAAAGAATGTCCAGAAACACTTTTACAAAAAAAAGTGCATACTTGTAACTTCCAATCTCGTTAAGACGATCATTGAACTTCCCAAAAGTAGTACAATTAAAAAGAACTCTCACAAAAGAATCGCACAATAAATCAACGAAAATAATGATGCCCAAAAACGAAGAACAATAGCAAATCGATAACACGAGTTATCATTATGCTAAACCTATTATTAAACGATAACCGATCAATCAAGAATTAATCGGTCGAGCAACGGTTAACGCGTTAACCAGAACCCGATTCTCTGTTATTAAAACCGAAACATCACTTCATAATTATTAATATATTCCGACATTAATCTGGTCGTAATTGTGTACTAAAAATGCGAAATTTAACGAACCTATAAATAATGTTCTGAAATAAAAATTAAAATATGGGTCGTGTTCGTTCTTTGTAATAAAATATCATGCGAAAGGAATCGTATCAGGAACTGTCGATCGTAAAGAACCCGAAAAATAAGCTCCTTATAAAAGAGAACGAAAATAAGTTGATAGGTTTCATAAACATGCGAATCCTATAATGTTTTTTCCATGCAGTAGCCGAATTTTGCTTTGACTGTAATAAAAATCGAGTACATAGTTACAACAGAGACACAGAGTAAAAGTGACCGTAGTATCAAACGTAATAAAAATATTCAATCTACAGTAATACAAGCAAGAACTGAACATGAATTCGTTAAGTTTCAAGGCAACTGTGAAATTTTTGAACACAAATAAAAAATATTCAATTTACAAGTAGAGCAAGCCATTTTTACCCCTTTTGCCCAGAAAAGGGGGTCATATTTTTGACAGGAACAATTAAATCTACTTCATACACACGTTATGACAAAATAGGTAATCCTAAAAGAAACGATTGGAAAAAGCCAACCAGTCACGCTAGGGACAGGTAAAGAAACTGCCACCAAGACACGTCAAAGCCTAAGCGATTTTCTTACGGAGAACAGTATATCAGCTGCACTTTTTCCCGAAGCGGCATTGGGTCAGTGTTCGTAATCCAAAGACGCAAAGCGGAGCCATTAGCGGTGGATAACTGTACGCCACCGGTAGTCGAGTGCAAAAACTGCGAGATGTGGTACAAGTTACAAGAGGTGGGAGGTATTGGGACGAAAATGGGAGAAAAACAAATGTCGGTGGTAATGAGTTTCTTGTTGAGTACGATCGAGTTGATTACGTTGTTACTTTCGAGTAAATTGGATATGATTGAAAATTACACTTATTTTGTATATCGAAAGCCTACCTCAAAAGTGGAAGAGGCCAGAACTTAGGCTCACTGACAATCAAAAATCCAGTGTTAAATTAAATTAGCATGACGAAACTACTCAAACGAATGGGGGTTTGATTAATAAGACGATATGATCTGACAGTGCTAACATGAAAGTCAGCTCTATCCGAACTACGGTTAACAAAACATCATTGAAGAAAATTCTTTTTAACATTACGTCTAGCAAAAGTGATAAATAGCTACCTAGCAATAGGAATAAATACTGAAATTACTGCTAATCGTTTCCTTACTAATACAATAAATTCGAAAGTAACTCTGTCTGTCTATCGGTCTGTCTGTCTGTCGCGCTTTCACGTCAAAACTACTGAGAAAGGACATAGGCTACTTTTTATCCCGGGAGTATGTTCCCTAGGAACCACGCGTGCAAAGCCGGTGGCAGAAGCTAGTGCTATAAGTTGCAGGAAAGAAAACGAAAAAATGGTAAGCAAATATTACGCCAAGAGGAGAAATCCTAATATACAAAATCCTTCTGTTACTGACGATTGACTGACATGCTGGTTCCTTGGGGAGTGTAGGCACTAAAAGAGGATTACCCGAAATGTCTACGGGAACGGGAAACAACGGGAAATAGCTAGTATGACTTAAAGCCGCACCAAGGTAATAAACTCCAGTCCCTCATAACATACACCATCCTTAACCAGCTCGATACTTCGGCATGTGACTGAGTACTGACACCTGACGATACGACGTGCCATACTCGATAAGGTTTGTTTAACTTAATTACTCTACCGCTACTTCTAAAGTAATTAAAATTAACATAAAACCGTACTGACGCTTATGTCAGGCAGTAAATGTAGCCTGAATATGGGTGCTTCATTCAGTAAAATTTACTGTTTTAGATTTTGGTTAATGGGACTTCCAGACTGGATTTTACAGAAAATTTGGCCAGTTTTTGGTAGTGAATTCGGTATGAATTGGGATGTACGCCTAAATAAAGAATTCCGGCTTTTGGGAATGTCTCTTTTTGATGTCGCTTTTAGAGAGCATCTAATTCGAAAACACGTTAATTTTCACAAGCATTGGTGACTACATTCTCTGTGCGAGAGTACACTACAGACGACTTCGCACACTAGGTTCAATTGCTTTTTACCAATCGTAGCGTATCTCTCCCAAATTTGAGAATGCTACCTACTGTTTATTTATTGAGAATCTTCAACAAAGGATATTCACAATATTTGCCACCTGATCACTATGTCGGTATTTAGTTGGCTTTCCCTCTCAATTACAGGAGACCACAGATAACACAAGCAATTTAAACAACTAAGCTCACTAAGAAAATTGATACATAAAACTTGTAATTGTATAACATTTATGAAATTTAAATGGTGTTGCCATTACAAAAACGTAACTCTTTTAAACATTTTTTATAATTGACAGAGGCTCGTAAATGTCTAAGCTTGTAGTTTTGTTTATTCTGTTGTAAGAGAACCATCTCATAAATTATACAATAACCTATTCATCGTGTCAAAACTCATAAAGTTAGTCCAAGTTTTTGCATCTAAACATGACAAGGTCAACAAGTTACCTGACCACATTGAAAAAACTCCACAGAATAAATCTTAAAACACTAATTAAAAACATAATTCTACGACATCACAGTAAAATAATACCAGTATTGCGCTGTTTCAGTGCGTTCAGCAAAAAGTTCTCAATCCTTGAAGGTTGGTTAAAAATATAGTAGGAACTGTTTTTATCGTTTAACTAAGACGTGAAACCGTTTACGTCAAATTAAAAAACTAAAACAAGAAGCCTTTATTGTCTGACATTGGTAGTAACTTTGTTATGATTTTGTTTTGCTGAAAATCATGGATACAGAATAAAGGAAGATTGAATAAAGAATCGTTTCGAAATACTTAAGCAACGAAAACAGAATTGCCTGTTTCTGAAAGGTTTGGTATTTTTCGGAATTTTTTAAACTATTTCGTTTCTAGACTATTCAAAACATTGGGTAACTTATGCTGTAAAGTGTTGACTGAAATAACAATAGGGGAGTGGACTAAAAATATCTAAGTAATCCGTCAGATAGATTTCCAATAAAAATCCGATACGTATTTTTTCTTTTTCACGTAAACACTCTCTGCCTGCGTCTGTGTTTCCAAACGCTTACAACCCTAATTTCTTCAAAGTTGGAGTGCACAGGCTCCTTCTGGGTAAGCTCGCTCCATCGTAGACTTTGTCTTTGTCATCTCTGACCTAGACTAGAGTCAAGAGCAAACACATCACAAATAAAAAAAAAACAATTTAAGTCACGTACACGTACGTTAACATTTATCACGTAAGTAATTTTTTGTTTACGTGAACAAAGAAAAAATACGTGTCGGATATTTTTTGGAAATCTGACGGACTAATTAGACTTTTCTAGTCCACTCGCCTATTGCCAAAGAAAGCACTTGACTTGAGTTTTTATACGGTCACTCCTAATTTCTGATTTAGAAATGGTTAAGTATTTGTTAAACCCTACTTTAGCCAGAAAACTTGTCAAACTTTGGCAATAAAAATGGGGGTTGTCACGTTCGTAACTCCAGCCGGTATATCCTTTACTTCTGAATTTCTTTTGAACTCTTTAAATAGGCAACTCCCCTAAATAATTAAAGTATCCAACAAAAAATTCTATAAATGCACCTATATTGCATGTAACACCCACATAACTTAAACCCATATCGCTTACCTCCCATTTCTTTACCAGCCGACAAACAATTAAATACATTTCCAGTCTTTAAATACAACTTAATTAGTATTTACTTTGCTCATTTGAAATTTATCGCATAGTTGTACAATACGTAACGCGGTCTGCTCGTGGTCGAGCATTGTTCCCGTGCTCACCCCACTTGCCAATTGGAGCATAGCTGCTCGTCTCGTGTTTACATTTGTATATTTTATTACCGAGTGTGCAGTTGCACTGAAAATGGCCTTGAAATGTATGATGAATGAAAGGATTGACAAGTATTTTCAGCATTATTATCTCAAAATGTTTGGAATGACGCTACTGAAATCCTTCGTTTTTTAGGGTTCCGAAAAAAAAAGGAACCCTTATAGGATCAGTCGGGTGTCTGTCTGTCTGTCTGTCCGTCTGTCACAGCCAGTTTTCTCCGGATCCACTGGACTGATTCTGTTGAAATTTGGTACACATATGGACTTCTGTGACCCAAACACGGACGTTACGTAAATTATTATTTTTTTAGTATGGGCGTCACTTTTGGGGGTCAAACTAGAAAATTTAAAAAAAAAGTTTTTTGAACAATATCGTGTGACATATCAAATGAAAGGGCTTACTGTAGGGTTTAATATTTTTTTCATAATTTTAAAATAAATGGTTTTGAAGTTATTCAAGAAATTAGACGAAAAATAACCATTCACAATAACAATTATCTCCGAAACTACTGAGCCAAAAATTTTGAAAAAAATGGAGATAATATATCTTTACCTAAAGATTACAGGAAAACCTATTAGAAGTCTGTAGTGTTAAAATAACAAGTTAAAAAAAATAAATTCGTTCGGAACCCTTAGCACGCGAAGTCCGACTCGCACTTGGCCAGTTTTTTGACCGACAAACCACGGTTTGTCAGTGGATATCGCTTATAGAATGACACTTTGTCTGTGCCCTCATGACGTGCATTCATCATCATCTTGACGCCGAGTTGCTGGCCTGTTGGTTTTCTATCGGTTGCATTTTGGGGAGTGTGCGACGGAATTGCATGATTTAATTCTGCCAAGCCCGTTCCGTCATCGGACCACAAGACGAACGGCGATGCGCCACCGGTACATGGTGGACATCCCACCCACACGCACAAAACGTTTTGGGAACACATTCGTAGTGCGTACAGCTCAGGAGTGGAATTCCCTGCCAGAGTCTGTGTTTCCAGATAGCTACAACCTGGGAGTCTTTAAGACAAGAGTGAAAAGGTTGCTTCTAGGCAAACGTGCTCCATCTTCAACCGCATCATCGCTTACCATCAGGTGAGATAGCGGTCAAACGTATGCCTATCAATAGTAAAAAAAAAATACCTTTTAACATTTCTGTCACTGGCGCCACTTTTAAACTACCTCTAATGTACTAATTTCTCACTTAATTCATTCTCGTTACTCCACACATCCATCTCAACATTCTCATCTGTGCTATATGCAATTTTTTTTCAACCGTTTTTTATCTGCCCTCATGACGTGCATTCAATATCAGTAGATACTAGTTTTGAGACTGCGGTATCTTGAAAATGCTGAAAACACTTGTAACCACTTTTTCAAGGCCGTTTTCAGTGCAACTTCACACTGAGTCTTATAAAAAGTGAAATTCCTAAAACTCCATAACTCCATCAATTAAAAAACAAGCTTTATATTTACCTACCACTAGCAAAAGAAGATAAAACTTACACCAACACCACGCGTACTTACCAACTATAAACAAACTAACACATCCACTCCAATCTTCACAACAGCGTTTAACATTTACCTGAAACAAGCAACAAAATAAATAAATTACAAAATTGTTTTACAAAGACTTTCGTCAGACACTGCCATTATTTTAAATGATTGCCAGATTACAAGACAGTCGGTGATTGTTAGACTTTCACAGTTCTACTGATTGATTCGTATAATTGGTCACCACGTTATTGCTACAAGGCAAATAAATTAGTATTTGAAGAAATGCTTAAAGTTCAAGCATTAAATGTGGCCAACACATTTATATTATATCAATAAATTAAAGTAATATAGCAACATTATAATATAACAAAATTATAAGGAACAGTAACAATTTGCTGACAATTTTGTAGTTATAGGTATTGAATGAATATTTTTACTTAATACTTATAGATTTTGAAGATTAGACTTATAGATCCGGCTTGACTGGAAGCCGACCCCAATATAGTTGGGAAAAGGCTAGGCAGATGATGACTTATAGATTTTAAAGGTATGATAAAACCTGAAATTTTTTTATATATTTTTATCAAAACCTACCTGCTGTTTTATCTACAGTAATATTATAAAGAAGAAAAATTTGTTTCTTTATTTGAATTGAATAGGCTCCGAAACTACTGGACCGATCTACAAAATTATTTAAGCATTGGATAGCTACATTATCAGGGAGTAACATAGGCTATATATTATCCCCGTACTCCCACGGGAACAAGAATACGCGGGTGAAACCGAGTGACGTCCACTAGTTTAAAATATAGTATTTATTGTTTGTGGTATAAGGAAATTTTAAACGTAGACTAGACCCAGGAAACGCTGACTTAGATACCTATTCTAAAAACTAGCATTAAGACACATTAAGGGATATGGAAGACCTTTTCTGTTTTTTTTTTTTTTATTTGTGATGGGTTTGCTCTTGACTCCAGTCTAGGTCAGAGATGACCGAGACAAAGTCTACGATGGAGCGAGCTTACCCAGAAGGAGCCTGTTCACTCTAACTTTGAAGAGATTAGGGTTGTAAGCGTTTGGAAAACTTACCAAGTTAAGTAAATTTAATTCAAAAGGGACTTCTGGAAAAGTGTTTTACTACCGCCTGAAAATTTTTACTAATACAAAGGGCCAATTCTACTCACTTTCAAGCAATGTTCGCATTCGAATCGCAGTCGCGATCAGTCGAAATGTCGGGAAATTAGAGGAGACAGATTTTAGAGACCTTCTTGTTAAATATCGTGTGGGCAGTAAGGTCTAACGACCCTACACACCCTAGTGTCAGAGTTTCTAAACCGCCTCAAAGGCCTCTGACATGGTTAATTTGACGACCGCCATTTGGCGGCCGGGACCACCGACTTATACGTGCCTTCCGAAGCACGGAATCATCTTTTTATCAGACAATCAGATGATTCAAGCCTGTAATTTCCTAGCCAAACTGGAAACAACTTTACAAAGTATGCTTCCCGTGATAATCGAAGCCGCGACCACCGGGTCACAAGGCAGATGCCTAAACCACTCGACCACGGAGGCAGTTTTAGATATTAGATTTTAGATATTACACAAATACAGAAACAAATCTCAAAAAATCCCCAAAAAGCTTTGACACACTTCAGCAGTCATTAGAACATTATGCAAAACGATAATAATCGCTAAGATTCGCAAACGGAGCCACAGGCGTCATTCAACTAAACAAACACATAATTATACGTTTATATCACAATGGCCGCCATTACACCTCTTATGTAACGTTATATACTGCAACGTTTTCTTTTACACTGACAGAAATGGTTTTACAATATTACGATTGCCGGTATTATGTAAATTGGCGGTTTTGGTGTAAGACGATAGGTTTTATCTTGATGTTTATAAATCTGTGTGTTTGTCATTTACGATGAGAATGAGTATTTTACGGCATTGGTTTCCCTTTGATAAAATTAATAAATATTTTGTGATAGCTGATATATCTGTAACACGATCATAATCATCATCCACAGCTTGACTTAGCCCTCTACTTGACATAGGCCTCAATTTTCTTGTGGCAATCCTGTGCCAACCACATTCACGTTCCATATCCCCAGTTAGTTCCAGACTTCCAGTTAATTTTCTAAAAGACTGCGTATAGGGTCCTATAATCTAGACAGGAAAACTGCCAGAGCAATTAGCAACAAAATGTAGCCAACTCATTGCCTACGCGCATGATAAGGATCCGTTTCACTCCGATACCCTGCCAACATATAATGTGGGTTACTTTGGTACTCTGTTTTTTTCCTTACCCGATATAAATGGAAATTTATTCCACTGCCGTTATCTCCAAAATACTTCAAAACATAAGTTCAATGACTTTCGTAAGTACAACGACTTTTATATCGGTTAACGAATTGAAAAACATTTGTGAAAACATGGAGGAGGTAGCTACTTCATTTTAATGTCCCAACAGTTTTCTTTGCCAATTTATCGAATACTTACAACAACGTTACAAAAAGAAAAAACACGAAGAGCTTATTACCATTGACAAGTAGATAAACAAAGACGTTGATGCTTTTAAACTTCAAATGCCAAGCTGTTATGGTGCTTAAGGTGAAGAAATAAGGATGGAAGCTGTAGGTATCGTTGGCATTGTTTAAAAAGAAAATTCGAGATAATAATATGCTAACGACACACTATCCCTCACGCGACGTCGATGCAGAAATAGTAACGTTTGTATAACTGGGTGAATCCACGCAATGAGAGGTATAAAATTACAAGAGGTATATATTTTTTTGGTTGACAGTATTTCCTTTTATGTAGGAATGACATACATGTTGGATATTGTTTTTTCTTTGTGTAGGCTGTATGCACAATATTTTATCATGTTTACGCCTACGGAGCTCTTGATGTGAACACACTGTACATGTGTACGCTTATCGAATCATGTATGGTTGTTAATCAATCACGCATGATCTGCGGCTGCATTTCTATCTGCGGAATTTTGTCCGAATTGAAATTATTTGACAGTGACGCTAAGTGCATCTAGTGTCTTCGTTGTTGTTATCTCACTTCAATCTTTAACAAGCATAGATCGCACGTAATAACAAAACTGGCACCCAGGTTTAGAAAAGCAATATTGGGTGTTAATTTAACCATCTTTACCATAAACAGGTTGTCTTACAGAAAAAGACCTATCAAATCGTAAGTGCCTCATGGTAAACACCAACTATTTTCTCGAATGAAGTTCTTAACAACTCGAGCTCTACATACAGCAATTTCCTAGAGAACCTCGGCAAACGACTTCAATTGTCTAAAGAAACCTTTGTCCACGTTTTCCAGATATTTGCAATACCTTTCCGCACCGACTTTCACCGTTTAAACTCGCATAAAACCCTTCATCAACTTTCCATCAAATTATTCGGAACAATTGTTCCGAAAATTTGAATATCGAGTCGGCGCGTGCACGGCGCTCGCGCAGATCTTATGCAAGCCGTATGTAGGTCGGCCGCAAACGCCGGAGCAACGTTATCTCGATCGTAGTAAGTTAATGCTGGTATACAAACTGTAAATAACTGTATTTTATGTACATCTTAAGCTGTTTCGTTTATAATTTCTGTGAAGATCTCTTGGGATTAAGTAAGCCCTTTGTGTGATTGAAGATTATACGTTTGATCAATCAAATGATGGTTATCAAACGCAGTCACTGTTGAATGGCGTTTTGTTCGTCTACAATTCGCACAGAGCTCTATGATCAATGTAATTTTTGGCTGTAGCCACTATATTGTACGAACTATGACATAATACCTTTTTACCCATACGCACCACATAAAATCATTGTCTAACATTTATGGTAACATAACCTTTTTGATCTTCGTCGTGTTTTATGCCACCTATATTATGTTCATAATAAAAATAAACATACAATAATAAATTATATTCATGTTTCATGAGCTATAACATATTGGAACCCCATATAAAAACCCCTTGCCAAGGTTGAGTGTTACATGTGTAATATCAACATAATAATATCAATATTATATTGACTTGGATATTTTCGGAGTTTGTTTCGCTTTTGCACGCACTTTTTCATGTTTAGTAAACGGTACCTAGTTGAATATATTCAAAAGCTATTTTAGTTTGTGCATATATTTTGCCGGAATTGACGTCATTCTTCGAAGCCTTTCGGTCGAAGGCTCTCTCCATGCATGACATTTCAACTTTGACTTTCTGAACCCCAAATCTTTAAGGACTTTCTATATTCTAAACGAAATCCTACGAGCCTACTAAATTTTAACGTATGTATTTGGGCAAGATCCATTGTATAGTTGCAATGTGTAAACTTAATATGACCGCTCATACTTTCAAACTACTTCTCAAAATTGGCAATATCAAAATCATAAAACCACTAATGGAAGACATTAATTACTAAATCATGTCTCAATTATTCATAGATGCTAGATTTTGCCACCCACATAGACAAATAAGTCTTCAATAGATTGAGATATCAAATGAAATGAAGTTACATATAGCATTTGATAGACATTTACAACAAGGAAAAGAGCCTTAATTGGAATTAGAATTCACGTTTCCTAATATATTCTAAGTCTGAGACAGTTGACGTCAATTATATGGCGGAGATAGATAAGTCTTATCATAAAGAGAAAGCCGTTGGAGACTCCAACTTGACTGTCTTTTTATGGTTGTATCAGAACTCAGTAAAATTGAAAGTAATTTGTGGCCGATTGTAGGTAATAGACGTCGTAACACAGGTTGTAGCTAAAAGGGACAAAAAGAAAACGAAGCGATGAATATTTCGATGTTTACATCATCAATAAGTTGGATTTAACTAACCAACATCCGTCATGTGGAAGACATATAAATACGATTAATATAGCTGAAGCAATTAATAACATGAGTTTATTATGATGATGATCATTAATTTTGCTATATTAATAGTGACCGGTTTTCAACATTCTCTTGCATCAAAGTAGTTGTAAGATGTATCGTTAAATACCCATAGTAGATACGAACCGTTGCTTGCACAAAGTTGCTGTCACTGATTTTCATGACTTATAAAATCATACCAAGTTATAACAGCATCTTCCATACTTTCCTTATTAGTGTGAAGCAAGACTGGCAGGAATTGTGCTGGACAGAAACTTTGGTATTCAAACTAATTTTCATCGAAGACCATATTTTTAATCGACTTCCAAAAAAGGAGGAGGTTTTCAATTCGGTGGGTATTTTTTTTATGTATGTAGGTAACCCGATAACTTCGAGGTTTCTGATCCGATTTCTGTGATTCTTTAGTTCGATGCAGTATACTTGCCATTTGGTCCCATAAAAAATTGATTCAGTTTAGTTCAGTAGTTTTTATGCTATGAACATTTTTGCTTATTTCAATTTCTGCGATGACGAAGACGTCGTCCAAGTATCACCACTTAAAAATGAAAAATAAAAAATACGGTGTAATTTCGGAAGTCAGTGTTAAAAAAAAAAAACAAAAAAACAAAACCAAAACACCGACTTCCGAAATTAAGGTTATTTTATTCTTTGTAGTGTTTTGTTTGGAAGTAGGTTATATTTTTTGTTAAAAAATTTTTTCAATAAGTTGACTTCAATAAAAAATCTTAGAAAAGGCAGCATATATGCGAACAATGAAGATGCAAAAAGTGAACCTTGAATTTCAGAAAAAAAACTACGGTTAAAAAAATTGCCCAACCTTGCTTTTCAATACAAATAAGTAATATAACTAAATTGCAACAGTTTACCTACGAAACTAACAATTCAATTACAAATTGAAATAATTGCCTGAGAACGCTAAGCGAGCTGTGTCGAATAATCGGCTGTATTAAATCGAACAAGCACTTCGCACTAATAGCAACTAACGAAATTTCACGCCCTACTGAACTTGATAAGTTTCAAACTTCCCAGTTTCGGATTTGAGAACCAAAATTCGACTTTGCAGGGTTGCCAAAGAAAATAATGGTGAAATTAGAACTGAAACTTCAAAATGGGATGGAAGCTTAGACTCATCAGCGAAAAAGAGCCATCAGATAGGCAGCAGGCCCATTGAAGAATTCTACTTAGCCTAAGTTAAAAATCAGCCAGTCTGAAATCCATAATGCAAATTAAGAAATGTATAAAAATCATCTAATTATTAGCATCATCTTAATTTAAAATGTCAACGAAGGCTTTTTCATGATTTCATAAAAAAACTTCTAACATTCCTTTCCACTTAATGTCTAGGATGCATAACCATTAATTCGAAAGGACATTCAACTTTGATACATTTAACTGCCTCACTGATAACAGTTATATACAAAACGTGATCAAGCTATTGCCACATTTCGCCTCGGGTGTCCGTTTGCTTAACCTAAACCAGCTTTCCGAGTTTACATTTTATACCGGCGAGTTTTTATCTAGAGATCTTATTCTATCCTACTAAGGTTTTCTAGCTTTTATTGCCTTTGTCTGTTAAAACGAAAGGAGTGTCATTACCTTCTAGATTTATTCAAGTCTTTAGTGTGTTATCTTCATAAAACTGTGTCTTTGTCTTTTAAAGAAAAACTTTGCCTTGAGGAAGCACTATTGACTTGGCACATGACATATTCTTGTCATCGACAGATTTCTCCAGTGGCATCAATTAAAAATGACCTAGCTTGTCTTTAGTTAGCTCTCAATAGAATTGGACAAATCGAAGAAAGCTAACAACTCAAAGATACTTCACTTAACATAACAACAACAGAAACAAATCTCCCACAAACGAACAATTAAACTTTCAATCGAAACAACAATTAATTACAAACAACTTTCAATTAATATCTTAACTTCAGTCAGCCCTAAACAAAACAGATATCCCCGAACGATTTCTAAGCTCTCATTGCTTTCACCGAACACTTACTGAGTTTATTTGCCGTTTGCATCTATGTCCATTGTTTTCAACGGAATACTGTTTAAGAATACTTACTGGTAACAAAAACTGATTTCGTCATTGAAGAATGGAGATACCTTTTTGAATGGTGCTGTGTGCCAATATGGTGACGATTTTTCTTTACTCGTGTTCATGGGTATGGCTGTATACATATAGGTGAATAGAGTGTGTTATTGAATAAAGATCAATGATTTCTTTGGAAGACGTTTTGGGAATAGTGATACACTAGTGTGAAAAAGTTTTGCTGTACGTAGTGTGTTATATAATCACAGCTGCTATGAATAAACTCAACCTGTTTGAGTGGGCAAGAGCTCATACATGAAACAAACAAAGCTAATAATTAGCTGTAGAAACACTGAAACCTGTTTCTAAACTTTATAAGCATCATCCGATACAGTAAACTGCAGTGACATTTATAAGTAGATATAATGAAATGAGTAGGCGGTAGCAACGTAATTAATAGCAACACTTGAAAATTACTAGTTATCGTCTTATTTACAAGAAACACGTAATCGAAAATGTTAAAATGGAGCTTTTTAGAGAAACATTAAACACAAACAGAACAAGCTCAGATGCAAAACATGTTAAGAAGACAGTTCAGTTGAGTTCAGACAGTGAAGTACTGAAGAATGAAGTTTAAAATCACAAGAAGAATGATAGCTACAACGAAAATGTCAAACGATTTACAAACATTCCTAATATATCATAAGAATCGCATAGCATTACTAAATCCCGCGATTACATGAATTTTAAAACAAAACAATACAGATACCGCCACAAAACAATCTTACCAAACCTTTTTCAACATTACCATTATATTTTCGCGGTAAACACAAACACGGGAATAGCGTATGTATACGTATCCAAAAACGAAAGTACTTCGTCCATTCATTGGAGCATTAAAAAAGCATTCACATAATGACAGGTTACAAATTGACGAAAGTAAGAATTCTATTGTATGTGTGTTGTGGTTGTTCTCGTTTCCTCGGTGTTTGTGGATCTCGTGTAGGTGGTTTTGAATGAAGTGTGTTCTGTTTTGAAGTGATTGAATTAGCGTAGGTGTTTTAATTGTTTTAGTTTATTAGGTCTAATTGGGAAGAGTGTTCTAATTTGGTGTACGGAAAAATTCTTTGTCTGTTTGTTGATGGTTTATCAGGTCTATTTTGGGGATTGTGTGTTCATTGGTTGTTATATATACTTTCTGGATTGGTTTGACCTTCATAACCAGCACCATCGTCACCATGAAAGAAACATCTACAGCACCTGTTGCAAATTTAGATATATAGCTCGTTTAAAACGTAACGAATCACAAACAAGAAATTATGAACAGCCTATCCTGCTACTTGATCTCAAATGAAATGACTAACTACCCAGAAAACACTGACGTATGAATGCGATTAAGTGCACTGGATTAGATGAGGGCTGTTACAAACGACATGCAATTCGTAGACGACAGAGAGATTCACGCTTCTTATGATCCTGGGGAAGATAATCGTGCGTAAGCGACGTTTAAATGGATCTGCACTAGACTATCTTGTGACGACAACCGATGATTTTATTGATGTTATTGATTAACGCATTTCATGCAACAGAAGATAGTTCTCTTGAAGCAGTTTATAAATTAGACATTTAATCTGCCTGTGTACCTATCTAAAATAACAGTGGTGAATTTGTTTGCACGTCATTTCTTTCACTGAAACAACCAGCCTAATCTAACGCTGGCTGTCATACTTCATGCTGGCAAATGCACGGTTCCTTTTTTTTACTATTGATAGGCACGCATTTAACCACTATCTCACCTGATGGTAAGCGATGATGTGGTCGAAGATGGAGCACGCTTGCCTAGAAGTAACCTATTCATTCTTGACTTAAAGACTCCCTGGTTGTAGCTGTCTGGAAACACAGACTCTGGCAGGGAATTCCACTCCTTAGCTGTACGCACTGTGAATGTGTTCCCAAAACGTTTTGTGCGTGTGGGTGGGATGTCCACCATGTACCGGTGGCGCATCGTTGTTCATCTTGTGGTCCGATGATGGAACGGGCTTGGCGGAATTAAGTTCCCATAAAGTATACAAGCAAGACGTATCCCTAAGTGAATAAACAAAGCACGCCTTTTTCAAATTAAAGTTAAAAATACGCTTTGAATAATAAGTGGTATGGTTATAGGTTAAATAACTAAAAATTGCTACAAAAAAAAAGTATTTATTGCACACATCAACTCGCAGCATTCTCGTGACATCATTCTCAAGGAAATCACTATTTAACTCTACATTACTAAACAAGTTAACTTAATTGCAGAGTAATCATTCTATTTCAAGTAATATTTAACTCATTTTGTTTAATAACGAAAGGGAGCGGCGGAAATTAAAACAGAAATTGACAATCACTTTCACCTAGAATTATTAAAAGAATGATGAAAATGTTTCTTGTTACCTAACGCCTTAATGAAAACAAATCTTAAAACAACGTGTTTTATTTCTTTGTAGACAACAAACTTTTTAATAGTAACAGTAATTGAGTCAATTAACTCTAATATTTCAACTCAAAATACCAGCGCTTTCTTTTGTTTTTATGATCGCCTAGTACAATACAATGATTGGAACAATGTATTTGGAAAGTTAGAACATAGTCATATAACTCTGCGTGTACAGCTACTAAAATTAAGTATGGGCAGGCATCAATACAAAATAAATAACCCTTCAACTCTAACTTTTTATTTTCAGAAATATCGTATAGACAAAACAAATAGTGGATCGTCATAATGACTTACCTACGCATGGAAGCAATTTACGAAAAAAAAAAAAAAATCAATTCGATACCACCTCATTCACGAAGGTTGAAGAAATTTCCAAATAATTCCGTTTCCAGAGGCAAAACCCATTCAAACAGTCCATTCATAATTTCATTGAGCTCCAAGCGAACATTAATATCAATAAAGTTCCCAGTAATCTAAATTTCGAATCTGATAGCAGCGAATGTTCAATGCTATTATTCGCAATCACGGCGCGAGATTCAATCCGACCGGGTTTCTAAACGCTCTCAGCTAAATGTTTATATCTGCCACAATAACGGGCATTACCCACTTCGAGGTTGAATTGGAACAAGCGGTAAAGGGTTAGAACTTAGGAGTTGTATAAGATAAAATTAATTCTGTAGAAATGTGGAGAGATGGTTAAAATACACACAACTCAAACATGACACTTTATATATGTCAGTTTTTGACGACAGGTTCGAGTGTTGCATTTGTTCGAGACTGTGCATCTTGGGTTTTTTATATGATGGTAAGAAATGATTTTTTATGGTTTGCATTTATTTGTATTCAGTCACCACAAATCACAGTTTTTACAATCATTAAAGTTGACTGTTAAAAAATCACAGCCCGTACATAAAATAATTTGAACTATTGTCTAAGAAATCACAGTTATTACAATAATTAAATCTTGCTGTTAAAAAATCACAGTCTGAATATATTTTAAACTGCGGTTATTGGATTTTATGAGTCTTTTGTTCGGACACGTACAGGCTTAGGCTCATTGTAAAATTTCTAGGAATTTCTATTTGAATTATTTAATAGTTAATAACCTCCTATTTATTTGCACGGAATCTAAGTAGGTAGGTTATTTTGTTAAAAAATAATTATATAGAAAAAGATCAAGAGCAAAATTTATACGTGAAAGTAGGTATTTTTTTCTACATATTAGCACTTTTCCGACAAACTGTACCCTTGCAACAAATAGGCATATTAAAAAACCGGCCAAGTGCGAGTCGGACTCGCACACGAAGGGTTCCGTACCATAAACCTTAATTTTTATTATGTGTTGTTATAGCGGCAATAGAAATACACAATCTGTGAAAATTTCAGCTGTCTGTTTTACAAATGCTCTTTCCACGTTACCAACCTCAAAAAGGAAGGAGGAGGTATCCCAAATACCCAGTAACACAGTTAAAAGCCACCAGCATTCTCAATTACAGAAACTTTATTATTAAAATTCCTCAGTCCACCGCAATTCCGTGCCGCGTCAGTTCCATTCTTGCGCCACACTTCACAAAGATCCAGGGCCATCTCCTAAGGCAATAAGTCACTATAGAAAGCAAGGAAGTGGCGACGCCTACAGTTCAATATTGTCTCGGCTCAATAAACTGAGCTGGTTCAGTTTCAAACGGATCTTTGTTTAAAGTTTCACCAAATATTTTTGTTTACAATGCACTGACCGAGTTGCTTAGTCTTGGAACGGCTTTGTTAAAGGTCAATGGTGAAGTCATTGGGTTATTTGAAGGAGCAGGTGCTTCAATGAATACAAAACCAAAGTCTGATTCTACGGTTGCTAACAATTTTACAGATGCAATTGAAAAATAAGAAAACTAAACCAAACCCGAATACATAACATTAGTTAGAAGCATAAACCGAATAGACGTTTGGAGAACTGCAGTTCATAAAATTGAACAATACTAAAGATATCGCTGAGACATATCATCATGCAACACAATAGAAGTCGTAACTTGTCACAAGAATGGCCTTATTACGTGTTATTAACACAGAAAGCAACGGATCAGGATCTAAAACCTTACTCACACGAATTAAAACAGGAAAGCTGGGACAGTGCAACTTTTTCAGACAAAAAACATCGAGCGTCAGATCTAGTTCATCCAATTAACACTTCCACGAGAGATAAGAAGTTGGTTGAGCTGAGTTAGACGTACTTGGAAGTACTGAGCGATGTACTGGCATAATTGGATGGACTTCTGAAAAGAACAGCCTTCATATATCAAATATATGAAGGGTGTTCTTTTTTGCTTTAACTAAAACTTCGAAAATAGAGTATTTGTTGGTTCTTTGTCAATTATCTCTGTTAGTTCAAACTTTTATTGTGGATGATTATTATAGTTTAACTTATCACCCACACCACCATATAACATTATCTTTATCTTTCTTTTGCCCCAATTTACGCATATTTGTCTAATCGTTGTCAGTAGTCACTTGCTTTTACCCGATCTATAGTCAGCGGTACAAAATAATATATATTTAACCACAGTTTACGACTCTATACATCTAACACCACGTGCTATTACAATATTTATTTATTACCCTATCCAATGAAATCCGATAGCAATATATCTTCACGAATCATCAAAAGCGTAAATCACTTCATTGAACCTTAAGCCCTACCATACAGCACAGATTGCTGATGTACCTACAACTTCGTCTGAAGAACCGTTACTTGGTCTAAATGCAGTAAGTCGGAACGACCTAGTTCTTGGCGCTTTACATATCAATGGACTTACGGATATTCTGGTGACTAAAGAGAAACAATTAGTGGTGTTGACGTGTCGAGACTTGATGACGGGTATGTAAAAGTGATGGCTGACTTATGAAGAGAAATGATGAAAAAATTTAGATTAGTACGTAGTTTTGTTTTCGACGTTGAGATATTGAGATAACAGAAGAAAGAAGGCTAGAAAGCTTTAGGTAAAGTCAAAGAGGTTGTAACGCAAAATCGTATGTCATCGTATGCATCATTATTAATTTCTTTTACTATGGGATCAAACCCGAAATTTCTGATTTTTTTTCGCGATTTCATTTGTTGTCCCATAGTAATAGTTCTTCATAATGATCAGCAAAATTTGCCATTATTAGATTTTGCGTTATTCTGTATGTGTTTTGCGGTGTTCTTTTACATTAAAAATCATTTGAAAATAGAGGTGGAAACCTCTATTTTCAAATGATTTTTAATGTAAAAGATTTAATACAATCGAGAATTTAAATAAGAAATTGGTGAATAACATCAAAACTTGTAGGCCTTTGACTACCAATGTTTCAATGCCGATGTTCTATTGTTTCGTTAACCTATTTCACTAATTAAGAAGTGAAGTTTCTTGCGGAACGCAAGTCAGTAAGTTCTGCGTGTTAAACATGTCTATCATAAGAGTATTGGTTCATGAAAATCAGTACAAAGTTGGTACTGCAATATGCACCGTCTCTCAAATGTACAAAGAATATTTATGAGACTGCCAAATGTTATCGTACAGTAGGAGTGTAGATGGATAACCATCCACAAGCAAGCCAGTAGAGGGAGACAAAACTTGTTAATTCTTTGAGGAAAGGATTAAAGTAAGGAGGTGAATTTTGAAATTGTGACTGATTAAAGGTAGAAGTATCTAGAGAAGAAAAAAATGCCATCAAAAACATTAATGTGAAAAAGGCCAAAAGTTCAATGTTAATAATATACGTGATTGTAGGTTTTAGCGAAAAAAGAATTGAGATCTAAATGGGCGCCAAGTTCTGTAGATAATCCTGAAATAAAATAAATTAAGGCTCAAGAATAAATGTGGCAATTTTCGTGTATGGAGGTTAAATAGGTTTCGAGTTGTGTAGGGGTCAAAAGTAGCTCAAAATGGTACGTGTAAGATTTACACACGGCTGCTGCGTCGCCAGTTCCTTTTTCTTTGACCTTTTGGCTGCACACGCTCCTGCATGTCTAGATCTCTACCACTCTGCTTAGCCTTTTTCTGACTGTATAGGAATTGGCTTCTAGTAAATTTACATGAAGCGAATGCCTATCTAACCTCCACCACCCAGTTAATGGGTGACACGGCAACTTTGCCCAGACTGGTATCAGATATTCTGGAGAGGTGAAGGAAATAATTATGGCTATTAAGGAGGTGAATCCTTTGATGGAAGGGATAGATGAAGTACCTATGTAAGAAGAAATTTTGCACCGACCACAAATAAATATAGCTAAAGTCATGGTGATGACGATCCTAACAAAACTTCATAAAGTTCGATATTGCTTTAAACCCATTAATTTAACTTTTGATCATTTGTTGATTATACAATACATTCAGCCATCATTATAGTTTAAAATAAGGAAATCAATAAACTTAACTGCTTTCTGGGATACTTTCGGATCTCATAAATCCTTTCGGAGACCGTCAATGTCATAAACTGAAGATAAGTTTCTATCATTGGCCATCAATATAACACTTTAAGGAACATCTTTCACTTTCTAAATTGTAACTAATAAAGTAATACTAATGCTAATTTTGCAACTAACCAACCCTTCCCGTGCCTTGTTGAATTAAGTCCGCCTATGTATTACTCCTGTACATAAAGTTTTAATAATAAATCTCCCTTTTTCCCTGAACGTTCATGATGCAAAAATTAAATCATAATTAATACTATTAAGTTGACTGTAGCCTCATCTGTGAACATTCAAATATGTTATCTGATGAAGATAGATTTTTGTTTAACCTTTATCTTCTATGGATTTTTTTTTTATTATTTATTTATTATACAGGCAATTATAGCCCAAATAGACACACACACAACAACAACAAAACAAATACTCAAAAAGATGTTAGTTACAAAATTATCTTATATTAGTACTCCTATGTTAGTACTTATATACTATAAGAGACATAGTTGTCTTGATGAGATGCCTCATTATAGGGCACTCATCGAACCTACCCGCAATCACTTTTAGGAGGGCGTTGCCGCTGCCACGCAATCTGGCGAGAAGGGACGCACTCTTCTTGCGCAAGACAGCTGAGAAGCTGTCGATTATTAGGAACTAAAATGCTAATAATAATCATAAGATAAGTCTTCTTGGGACCTGTTTCAGTATGTCCGAATTGATACAACTTCCTGAATAAATTAAAAAAGGGAACAGAATTTATCTGAAATTATCCAGGAAGTGACATGACTGATACTTGATTCTCGGTAGTGCCAGGATTGCGGAATAGTTCGAAAGAGTTACCGCGACACTGGAACGCTAGGGCGGCACACCAGGCACAGACGAACACGGCTGGGGTTTAGATTGAAAAAGGCCCGTAATGTATAAACATTCATCCTCTCATACTCTTTCACGCAGAAACTACTGAAAGCATGTTGATGAAACTTTACGGTAATATTGCATATCAAACATTTATTAAGAGAGAATGTTCCAACTTAACGTGGACGTAGCCGCGGGTAGCTAGTAGTTTATGTCAATTTTCCTTTATCCTCAACAAAGCCAGACTTGACGACACTCAATACATAAGCTCTAATTGACCTTACATATCACACCACATTTAATAGCATAAAAAGCTGCCACTTGAGGTTATAAATAAAGATGATTTTCTTAGAAATACCAGCATTGGGTGCGCCACCTACTCGCAGTAGAGAGAGACTGGACAAGACAACCTTGACGCACTCGTATGCAGCTTTTTAGATTCACTTCCTATTGTGAATTGCAGTTATTATGGTAGGGTGAGACGGACAATTTGCATCGGTTGGGAGCGAGCTTTGCTAGTTGCACATTTCATTAATGGAGTGTAACTGGTTATGTCGTACATATGAAATACTAGCTTTTTTTCCGTGGATGCTGCCGTAAATCTTCTCTCGTTTCAGGGTAAGGAAATTTAGAAATTAGTTCCGTACTTCCAAAGATTACTTTGTACAAACATAAACAAGCAGATTAGATTTAATCAGTCAATTAAATAAAGTCAAACTCAAGTAACAGATTTTCAGGATATAACGTAGATTTAAACTGAAATGAGACATCAAAACCTCAAACACCTGAGTTACTAAATGCCCGACACACATTTCTCCTTTAATCCGTAAATATTATATAGATTTGAATGTGCATTCCAACATTCATCGTTCATCTCAGGCAATTTCTAAAATACAACAGTTTATGGCTAGTGCCTCAATTCAGCTAATTAAGATATAACTAAATGCTTCAGATTTCCAATATTTACTACGCTCGTTGCACAATGAACCTTTTATTGCCTTTCCTAATATGGAGTCCAAATAATTACAGAGCTGATGGTATATAAAACCACGTATTATTTGCCATTTACCAAGTTTGGACAAATGCAATTTTCTACTTGAATTTTCATTATAACTAAAAAGTTATTAGTTCTTTACCATAAAGGACATATGTGCCACGTAATCGTGAAGCCTTATTTGTTCGTCAACAAAGTGCATAATGCTATATTATTGTCTCATGTTTATATTAGGATTAGAGTAACCGCAATACCACAATAGGGGTTAGGTAGGTCTTTGATCTCAATTGCAGTCAGGGTCTACAGATTATGGTTGGACCATTCAATAGCTCTGTCATTTATTGGTCTGTATAAAGTCTATTATAATTTGAAGAGCGCCTACGCTCTGCACGAATAGGGTGAACTAAATGCTAATTAAGTATGAGTTTGAGAACTTGTTGTTGACTACGTAATCATTTGGCGTATAAACCAGGATAAAACTATCAATAATAGCAATGTAGAAGGTCCCTTACAAAAATGAGAGTCACCGTTTAAGGACAATCGTTTTCTGTCTTCAATTTCTTGAAATACCCGTTTTCCCCAAAGGCAAGGTGTATATTCTGGGTATAGTTACAAGTGCATTTTGCCATTTACCTCCACTTGCTTACCTATTTATTATAATATCATTACGAGGTAATTAGTTTTCCATTTTAGAGAAGAAGCATGCATTTATATTAAGACATCACGTCACCAAAAAAGTGTTAATAGACAATTAACATACATTGCAATGCTGTGCTGCCTACTTACCACATAGTGTAATGGCAACTGACACCTATAATTCAAAACAGGAAACAAACACGTAGTTATCAACGGGCAGTCTCACCCTACATACTTTGACATGCAGTTATTAAACACTTTATAACACAATAGTATTTTTTTCATTAACCAAACGACCCTTAATGAGGAAGTGTTATTAAATAACACCGGTAATGAGGTTTTAACTTATAATTATTCCATAATTAATGGTTTTGAGTGAAGTATTAACACTGCCGTCCGCATCAAATTCGGTAATTTTATACAATTCAAGGTTGCTAAGTAATGGTTATTGTATTCAACAAGTCATTAGGAAAATAATTAAGCTGACGGGTGTATTTGTTGCATATGTGTACTTAGTTATATTTGAGTTGGATGTATGGCTTAACTTCTACGTCAAACTTTTGAAAAACCCGTCACTATTTATTATTATTATTTATTTAAATTCAATTACTCTCTGCACTTACAGTAAATCTACCAACACGTACAGAGAGTCAACAATCTAGGTATTCGAATTCATGATTAAATATTAGAAATGTAATGATTAAATATTAAAAACTGTCAATTCAATCAAAACAACGAAGAATTAGAAAAAATAAACAAACAAGTACAATCTTAACAAAATATTAGATGTCGATCAATAAAAATAATACAATAATCAAAATAATCAAACAAAAGCAAGATATCATGAAAAATAACATCCAATCCACTCTTGATAGAACTATTTCCTCTGGTATCTATTTATTATTTTCTCATATCTCAATCTTTGAATCTTGAATCTATTATATATTGATAAACAAAGCTATGACAGCTAACAGCATCATCAACAATGAATATATACCTTCAATAGAAAAGTACTTCGTCTTAATTGACGCACTAGGTATTCTCATGAAGCATAAAACTACTGCTACATGCTCAACAAGATCTTTAACATTTCCTGAACCATACACACTAGACACTGCTCATACACATTCAACACTCACATTACCTATGACATTTATTAACTAGTAATTTCTTACTCAAACCAGTCCTTAACTAGGAGACCACAATGTTGCCTAGTTCATAGCGTGTTCTATGGCATTATCACATAAAATCGTTTATAAATAATCCTGGCGGATCAAGAATCAAGATGCTTATCTCAAACCGACCCACACATGCAGTCGGATATTTCCACTATATCTTCAGACAAAAAATTGTCTTAGTAAATTGTTTATCTTTTACAATCGGTAAAACTGCTAATTGTATTGCTAATTAATTGGAGATATTGACTGAATTAATTGATTAAGATTAAAACGAGTCATCTTATCCATTTTAATGTCTGCGAGGTTTTTAGATTCAGTAGATTCGAATATTTGTACTTTGTCTACTTATTAAGAGGGTTTCTTAGCGGTTTTTGCACCTAAATGATCAGCATTAACAGTATCAAATTTTAGTCTCTTTGCATCATCTTTATTTTTTGTAAAGTCATTAGGTATCACTGAACAAGACTTGTACTAGTTTGTAAACTAGCTGTCAGTACCCGATCTTCAGTTTTCTTTTTCACTATCTACGATTACAAAGTAACAGCTCTCCAGATTGCTTTGCTGACCATCTCACTCAGCGTTGCCAACTCTACGTCTTTTTCCTTAACCTACTAACTTCAGTCCCAAAATCTACGACGAAATATTTCGTCGCGCCATAAGAATAAAAATACAAGAAAGTGAAAATACTGAAAATTAACCAACCGAAAGTAATAAAAATAAGTAATTAAATAAAATTTATTTTAATTTTTTTATGCCATGAAGCCATTTAAGCCTCCACCGCGCGCTCTGACACGACTATCTCTCTTTTTTAAATAAATTTTATTACAAAATAATCGCTTTATTAAGTTTCACCAACCCTAACTTCTTTATTTCACTCAGAAAAAAAGTACGTAGATTACTAACTTTTCATGCATTTTTTTTAATTCTACGTAATTTTCTCATCGGGCCTACGCCTTTTTCAAACTCCGAGTTGGCAACACTGTCTCACTGACTTGACTTACATCATGGTTTGTACTGTAGACACGACGAGTAAGACGAACATGGACTGTCTTTTGATATATTCTACATTCTAAACCATTCATCTTTGTTGTTCAAATACGTAATGAAACAATATTGTAATACTATTCTTTCTACTCTTGTAAGGTCATCGTGTTTTCACCTTCGGGTCTTTGATAATTTTTCTCAGAGACAAGGCTATACCAAATATGGCAGTCGGTTCCCCATTACTAACGATTTCTTGTGCCTCTACTAATTCTATAAGTTATTGAAATAACAGCTCTGTGGGTTTATTCATCTAATTATGCATTGAATAATGCTTCGTGTCTGTTTTTAGGCTAATGATGGGTTTTTAGTTTTTGTGTTGTTCAAATTACCTATTTAGGATGTTGACAAAAAAGGATGACTTTATTAGTAACATACATCGTACATTAATGATGATTAATACGCCATTAAGTCATCACATTAGGATAGTGGGTAAGGAGTACTTTGTTTTTTTTTTTCTTTATATGATTTGGCCATTAAATAGGTTCGTAATACACGGTAGCGTAGCTCTCTTTCTGGTTTAGGTAACACATTCGTTTTGTCATCACCCAATTTGTCTAACTTCTTCAACAGAAATTTGTTCCTCCGTAGAAGCAGAGATTATAGCATGTCAACCGCAAGCAAACTTAGCCCATATCTGTCAGGTTTCTTACTAGCCGAAGTAATGATAATTAAGGAGAGACTTTCGCCAGACGACACTGACACAGTGGCCAGATTCCGATGCAATTAGCCCGGCAATCGCGATTATAGAATTTTATACGCGTTTCGTGTGGGGTAACCATGTTTATAAAATGCAAGAAACTTTTCTTAAACAGATGAAAAATCATGTGTGTTGTTTTCCGTGCTCTAATTTTAATTTGATTATAATAAGCAAATACTGAGTCGACAATTACTTTCCAAAAACTGATAATTTTAGGTCGATGTTCGGTTAAGTTAGGTTAGCAGATTCGCATTACTGCTAATAGTAACCAACACAGCTACAAAATAACTAGATTTCGAATCCAAACAAAAATAACTCGGTAACCTACTTAGTTTAAAAACAAACAAAATAAACGTATCGTGTAACGCCAGTCAAAGTTGCGTGCATGTCACAATTGTCTGTCAGTGCTTTAATGCAATTTTTAAACGTACAAAAAATTGTTTTTTCCATTTACATGCAACGTAACTTGCAGTTTCTCTCCGGTTATTATTGCGTCATAAAGATTGCAGATCTCCGTTTCTGTTTCAGAAATATTTATGTTTATTTTACTTAAATATGGACGTTTATATACATTATCTTTGATGCATTTTGGAGATTATGAAGATGTTATGGACTGTGTGTTAATTATAACATAGTATAGTTCATGTTTGTTGATCATCCTTCCGTAGTATTTCTTCTTTTGTTTCTTTTTCTGTAATCGTCCCATCAGGATACTGGCCGAACGCAAACTTGAGAATTATTTTTAATCTATTATAAGGCTAGCGTTTGACCACTATTGGAACGAAGTTCCTTATCGCACGTTGTGAAATGGGGCTAGACGGAAAAAATTCATACGAAAAGTTGTAACGACACTTTTTGCTATAGTTGTAAGCCGTGCGGCGTGCGCGTGTTTCTCTGTCTGCCTCTCTCTCTCTCTCATAGAAAGCTAGCCTGTTATTTTCGTTTCGTCTTTCTATTTCTGTTTACGTTTTTTTTGTTAATAATAAAAAAAATATTAATATAACTTATTTTTTTTCTTATTAATCGAAAGGAACTGTTCCATCCGGGTGTCCCTTGACACCCCTTAAACATTTTTTTAAACGATGATGAGGTCGACAGTGGAGCACACTTGCTAGAAGTTTTTTTTGTTAATTGCTTACATTTCTTTTTTAATGTGTTAGTTAGCTCTTTCAAAAACCACACACAAAATCATTTCATGTAGCCAAATCGGTAATATAAACGAGACTTTAAAATATCGAATGAAAAGAGATATGTAAACGTAACAAAACGTATATGGATGTAAATGAAAACGTAAACGTATTTAAATTACTTAGTTTTATGTTTTTTACATGTATTAGTTTATTTTTCTGTAAAATTTTATTGTGTATTTTTTTATGGGCCTTGGTTGCCTGCAGTAAAACATTATTATTATTATTTATCCCGGAAACCTTCTAAATCATATTGACTCTGCTCACTGATATGGGGACATATCTTGTCTGTTAGTGTCGCGCCACCGACGTACATACACCCGGCAAAAACTTTAAACAGCGAAATTAAGGAGGTTTACATTGCAGTATATTGTACATAACGACTACTTGTAAGCAAACCCAAACATTCCACTATGAAAGCATACGTTTCCGCAAAATAACTTTAAATATTGTCATTGAATATTATTCTGGTTAGAATAATATTCAATAACAATGACAATAATCCTACTAATATTATAAATGTGAATGTTTGTATGTTTGTATGTTTGTATGTTTGTGCCTCAATCAGGCAAAAATGGCTGAAGGGATTTGGATGAAATTTGGCACACATATAGTTCACATCCTGGAATCAAACATAGGCTACTTTTTATCCCGGTATAAGGCAACGCTTAACGAAGACTGAGGAGGAAGTGGAAACCTAGCGCTTCTGCTGCCTTAGTACTTCTCATTCACAAGTACCAGGAGAACAGAAACATGTTGTAGTATTTCCGCGGCTGAAATTGGGAGCGCTAAAGATTCACAAGTACCAGGAGAACAGAACGATGTTAAAGTATTTTTGGCAAGAATTTTTTTTTTACCGTCGAACTGAAATATGTATGTACCAGGAGACCATAAACATGTCGAAATTTTTCCGGTGCTGGAATTGTGACCGGTTAGAATTCAAAGGTATCACGAGAACAGAAAAATGTTGAAGTATTTTCCGGCCTGGAATTATGAGCGCTAAAGATTCATTATGTACCAGGAGGCCAAAAATTTGTCGAAGTATTTTCGTGGTTAAGATGGTGAATGCAAAAAATTCAAAAGGACCAGGAGACCAGATACATGTCGAAATATTTCCGGAGCAAAAATTATGAACGGTAAGGATTCAAAAGTACCAGAACAATCGAAATATTTCCAGGGTTGGAGTTGGGAGCAGTTAGGATTCAAAAGTACCAAGAGACTAGAAATATGTCGAAGTATTTCGGGGCTGTAATTATAAGCGCTACAGATTCACACGTAGATAGCAGGAGATCAAAAACATGTCAATTTATATTTCCGGCAGGAATTGTAAGCGCTAAAGATGCACAAGTACTAGGAGACCAGAAACATGTTTTAATCTTTCAGGCGCTGGAAATTTGAGTGGTAAGGATTCAAAACTACCACGAGAACAGAAACATATAGCGGTTTTTTCCGGGCTGTAATTATGAGCGTAAAAGATTCACAAGTACCAGGATACTAGAAACATGTCGAAGTATTTCCGAAGCTGGAATTGTGAGTAGTTAACATTTAAAAATACCAGGAGAACCGAAACATTTCGAAGTTTTTTTATGGGTTGGAGTTATGAGCGCTAAAGATTCACAAGTACCAGAGTACCAGAAACATGTCGAAGTAGTTCTGGAGCTGAAAGTACGGACAGTAAAGACTCGCAAACTAGCAGAAAAGAATCATGAAGGTTAATATCCGAGAATGAGAATAAGGGACAAAGAAGTTGCGCGCCACCTCTAAAGTCTACGCAGACGAAGTCGCGGGCGAAGTGCTAGTGACAATATATATAGGTAAGGTAGTAAAAATTTCGAATTATGGGCATACTGTACTTGGTATAGTCTACTGCACGCCGGTGACAGTTTGATCATAAACTGGCCTATCGTGGTACGAAGTGATAATGGAATAAGGGACCAGCTTTTGCTGGTTATGTTACTGCCACCTACTGTACAATCAATGTCCTCACTACGTTTTATGAGCAGTCAAGGAAAAACTTTAACGTTCGTTTTACGACTTCATTCAATCATTCAATGACATAGAGACGAATATAACACTTCAGGTCTTAGAAGCAACTGAGAAAACTAGCACATAACCATAGTAAACTAAGGTGCAGCGCAGACGACACACTTTTTGTACGATCGAGTCTGTAGCGCACAAAATAATATATTTATGTGTGTGTTTTTGTGTGTTTTGAGTCAATTGAGAAACGAGCCAAGTGGATCATCGGCAATGATAGTCTCGTCGCGACGAAGCTCCAAAGTCTTGAGCATCGACGACGAGTCGCTAGCCTGTCGGTTTTCTACCGGTTGCATTTTGGGGAATGTGCGACGGAATTGCATAATTTAATTCCGCCAAGCCCGGTCCATCATCGGACCACAAGACGAACGGCGATGCGCCACCGGTACATAGTGGACATCCCACCCACACGCACTAAACGTTTTGGAAACACATTCATAGTGCGTACAGCTAAGGAGTGGAATTCCCTGCCGGAATCTGTGTTTCCCGATAGCTACAACCTGGGAGTCTTTAAGTCAAGAGTGAATAGGTTACTTCTAGGCAAGCGTGCTCCATCTTCGACCACATCATCGCTTACCATCTGGTGAGATAGTAGTCAAACGCGCGCCTATAAATAGTAAAAAAAAATGTACACACAATATACAAAAATATATATGTGTAGGTATGTATTAATCATATATATTTATAAATGTATGTTATATATATTATATAATAATTGAAACGAGGCTAATAATTGCTTAGGTTCTATTTTGACACACTAAAAAGTGCGTCATGAATAGTCTGTCGTCTGCGCTGCACCTAAGACATGACGAGACTTTGACAAGCAAATTATGATCTAAGAATTTTAACAACACGTTGTCTTCTCTGAAGCGTAATACAAAGGTGTATAGTAAATTCTATGCTATCAACCGCTCACAAATACACTAAAAAACAATCCCATCAAATCATTTGTTCACGTGGTGTTTACCTATGTATAAGTAATTGTTGCACTGTGTAGAGTTTTAACGCATGTGTTATTTTTGTTTGTAGATTAGTGTAAACAATTGTTGGTAGACCTAATAAATAAAATAAAAAATAAAATTTCAAATTTCAAAAATCGAACAAAAAAACAAAGTGCGTAACTTTGTCTTTTTGTACCACCGGTGATAGTGATTGTCGAAATTGTATTTTATTTATTTATTTATGTTCTTAAAAAAAAATACAGTGAGAACAGCACAAAGGTACTGCTTATTTCATAAGACTTTTTTCCAGCAGACCTGCGACAGAAGAGTGGGATAAGAAACGCAGACACAGTGTGTTAAGATACAAAGAAGGAAACTCAAAGTAGACTAAACTAACTTAACTTAAACATAATAGTAATAATATGTGATACTTGTATGATAGACCCCGTGACCTTTGATAGCACATGTCAGTCTCATACATTTTTGACTTTTCCACACTTGTTAACGCTGATATAATGACACTTAGGTACCTAGAGGCTCAGAACCTCAAACTCAGTAGTAGCATTAACCACTACAAAACCAGCAAAGAAGTCAAACACGTAATTCTGTACACTCACCGTCACAAACGTTGAAACGTAAATTCCAAACACTTGTGGGAAAAACAAAAGTGAAAAAGATGAAAGCGCACAAAGTTCTTACTAGAACAAAAGTCGATTTAAAATGTTCCCAGAATATTACAATAGGTGTTTGTGTTCGAGATTATAAAGTCGTAATTGTCAAACGTAAGCGGAGGAAAGTGTTACGACATCGCTTGGCTCCGAATTATATTTTAGCTATTAATTAGGTGTGTAAGCTTTCGCTTTTGTGCGCGTGCGACCGGGTGATGAAACCGTTGGAATAAGGCACGAAGACGACAACTCTGATGGCGTGTTGTGTTAGTACTTGGTCGTAGTAATTGTGGGAGCGTTTCGTCATGAATGTGTTTCTATAGCGAATCTAGGTGTGAATGAAATGTTGCGTGTGCTAGGTATGTCGAGAGAAATATGGGTTGTTGAATTGTTTGGCAGCCACATGAGAGAAATGAAAAAATAAATGAAATGAGTGAAATTCCATAGTTTAATTTCGATAGAAGTTCTGTTTTTCTTTCTAGTTTTTGCGGGGTAAGATCCTAAAAGATATCATCCCTTTCGGAGAAGGTCAAATAACTTTCGCTTATCAAAACTGAAGAAGGTTAAGAAATTTCAGAGAACGGCGGAGGACAGTGTCTTGTGGTGCCGCTTGAGAGAGTTGTAGGTCCAGTAGTGGCTGGGTAAATTGCCAGATTGATTGATTAACAGTCACAATTCGGTGTACTAGTACAAAAAGAAAAAGGCCGACTTACGCTTAGCAGTGTCTAGAACAATGTTACCAATGATTATGATTACTTTGAGAATAAATTAATTGATCATAAAATTGCTAAGCTTTCTAGCTATTGAAAGTGAACACGTGAACTCTAAACATTTACCTATTCAATCGTCTATTAAAAGTCTCCTTCAGCAATTTCACTAGGGTTGTGTTCGTATGGAGCTGCGTCAAGTCATAAATCTTAATTTCACATCACTACAAGACAACCAGGTGAATGATGATAACGCAGCCTCGCTACTTTCGATTCTCGTATAATCTTGAATATAAATTGGTATTTACTTTACGATGAGTTTTTTCGAGCTTTAAGGCTTTTTTTTAGAAAAAGATTGATGTGTTACAATCATGACTTAATTTTTACTGAGTCCAACTTCATCTTTTTTCACATAAGAAGAACATGTCACTTTTACACGAATGGCCATTTTATTCTTTAAAGTGTTTATCCACTCTTTTCTCCCCAATTCATACCTTAACATACGCAAAACGTACACCTGTCATAGAAAAATAAAACCAATTAATAGCACAAAATAAATTTGCAACAGATTGATTACAATTCACGCCACTGTTTGGAACAAAAACTAAATCACAAGAGTCTAACAGGGCTATAAATTAGAGTGACAAAGCTTATAACGAGCAATAAACTGAATAAAGTCACTTTCGCTGCGTCACTATGACTTGTGACATTGGGTGTACCTGTACAGTCAACTGCACGACCATAGTAACAATTCTACTTTGATAGAACCTAGCTAAAATTGAAATTTTCGTAGTTCAAGTGTTACCTTAACGTGCGGTTAATCGAACTGACACGCTCTTAAAGAAATCGCTTTATATTGATGCTGATTTAATCTAGATTACCTGTATCGTTATTATAAATTATGATATTATTAAACGAGTCGTGACTATTGCAGTCAATCTGTTGCTAAGTGTTGTCACCGGAATTTCAAGTCACAGAAACTCTGTCAGAATTCAACGGTTGCGTTGCGGAAATGCTTTGTCAAAACATTAAATCTGACAAATCTAAACATGTTGCCTTCATGACTTTTTTACAAATAAGTACGCCAGACACGCGATTCAAATTAAAAACAAACAACTGCAGCTCAATGTGTGTTTAAAACAAAACTAAAATTAATAACCTCGTAAAATTAATTGCATTCCAAATCATAGCTTGTTATGTCGTGAACATAAGTCACAGTAAACGAAAGCTATTGTGACGTTTAATTATAGTTTCAGTTTCAACAGAGACGTGACCTCATAGCGATTGTTCGTGCCCTCATTGTACTAATTGATAAATATTATCGAATGGAAAATAAAATAATAGGAGTGCCTCAGGGCAGCTTTTTTTGCCCCCCACTTATTGGTAGCTCGCACGGCCTTGGGTATTGGACCAAATAATAAATGGCTATTGTTCCACTTTTATATAGCCATTGTTTGGTCTAGACACCGTGTTATAATCAAGTCTGTCCCATTTATTTACTTTCAGAACCCAATTGGTGCTTATTAATTTGTCAGATCGAGGCCTGATTTATTTTTTATCAATGAGCAATTTTTCATTGTTTAGTGCTGTGACGTACTCAATGACCGAAAGAAAATTTTTAAAAGAAACGAATTACAATAAAGTAAGTTGCTAGCAGCTCATACTTATGTTCACGAGCACTGCAATCATTTAACTTTTAAAACCAGCTCGGAAAGAAAAGTTACTCATGCAATTTTCTTAACGTACCCGTCTCATCGTGGGTCCCTACGATGAGACAGGTACGTATTTATTTTTTATCAATGAGCAATTTTTAATTTTTTAGTTCTGTGACGTGCTCAATGACCGAAAGAATATTTTTAAAAGAAACGAATTACAACAAAGTAAGTTGCTAGCAGCTCATACTTATGTTCACGAGCACTGCAATCATTTAACTTTTAAAACCAGCTCGGAAAGAAAAGTTGCTCATGCAATTTTCTTAACGTACCCGTCTCATCGTGGGGACTATTAAAGTAATGAATAAAAATGTCTTCTACAATATTTTCTGTATTAAATCGGCTGATAATTTCTAAGAATTTCAAAACAACTTTCAACCCATCACGATTTATAAACATGTCTGCTCAAGTCAGCTGACATTTGACATGGCCACGTTTGAACGTATCTCGATTCGTGTCCAGCTTGGAAATTGACACTTCGTTAGTCCTTTATGGTAAGTTAAACAGATGGATTGATTGTTTACCCTTTTTGGCGGAGATTTTGCAACAATAAGTCTTATTGTGAGCAATACTACATATTTGGCTTGTCTGAATCGTGTTTGTGATGTATGATTCTGTAATGTCAATTAACACCTTGAATTGCTTGTTAACCGAATAAATTACGCCGTGAAGATTGATCATAATCGTATATGGAATCTGATTACGTTTTATTCTAGTTATCTCTTTAAGGTCTGATCATTCGTTAATTTAATACCAATACATAATGTTAACTTAAATAGAGCATGCGTGTAATTCATATTTTAGCAGAAGCAATTGAGACTACATCAAATACCACCAAATTAGTTCCGAATATAAATCTCGCAGAATCCTATTTCATTGAAATTATAGTAATAAAATTCAAATCAGCATCCATATCGACTTACTTATGCTCTTCACATTGAATTTTGGCTAATCTAAATTAGCATTTATATCCTCAGTGGTAAAGTTTAACATCAGATATCCTTGTGTTAAATAAAGTTGGAGCTATGTTGGTGTATGTATCCTCGAAAGGCTCGGGAGGTATGCGCCGGCGCAAATGCCACGCTCTACTCCGCCCGTAACGATATTTCAAATGTCAGAATCGTGATTTTTGTTCGAGAAATGTTTCGCAACTGTTTCGGTATACGTGGCTTCCATTATATGAATCACTTTTCCATTATATTTATTGCTATTGCTATGTATTTCCCCTGCAGCCCTTTGACCACCAACAGAGCTTTGTATGAATACAAATATAACTACTATTCGAATTGTACTAATATGTGTTAAATTATTATTTATTTATTTATTTTTACCATTCATAACTTTTCCTGCAACCGATTATTTCAATTGGTTTGAAAGTTCCAAGGTACCTAAAACAACAAAAAGGTTATTTTTAAAAAGATCATATTGTAAATCCAATTTATATCTACAATTATCAACATCACTATCAGATTGAATGAATAAATTCGCTTCGCAAATACAACCATCCCATTACTTGGCGCCTTTAAATCTCAAACGATTCTTGAATAGACCAGCTAATCGTTTCCCACGGCCCTTATTCCCATTATTGCATTTAAGTTTATACGTATCCAAACAAACAAATCATAATTATCTTAGGCACACTAATAACGTTAGGAAATAGCGCCAACATGTCGGAACAAATGGCCTATAAAGCCTATTCGATAATAGAGAAATTGCAGATAAAATTGTAGCAAGATCCTTCTCGATAAATGACAATAGCAATTGTACAGCTAGGCTGTAAGATACTATACTTTACGACGACAATCTTGACAAATAATGTTAATGTTTAATGCAAACGCCACCTAAATTCAAGCTCGCAGTGGAAGTAGGCAACATTAGAGTCAGCGCGAAGACTCCCAACTATCTAGCTAATGCGCTTATAATGCTGCCATTATATACAGGGGAAAGTAGGCAGGGTCGTTTAAATGAGACCTGACGCGACGCTTCCACACATAACGCTGATAGGATAAGAACAAAATTAGCTAATAGAGACAATTAACGAGCAAATGAAATGCATGCAAGCAGATACGTGAACGCAAGCATAAGAAATATGTGAAAATTAAACATTAGTATGCACGCATTTTACCTTATAAGGCAAATAGATATTCATGTTGGTAATCAGGAGTCGGTAACCGTAAGCTACATACTACAATAAAGTTAGATTTATTGAATGCAACAACACACAAATTGCATGACACCTTCTGGCCCGCAAACTCCGCTATAAAGTACGAGTTTCTGATTTACTGCTTTCTATCTATCTTCAGATATATGATCGTAAGCTTCTTATTGATGGTACTGAGTCGGGAAGCAATAAATAGAAACGATTTTCAGATTTTACTTTCTAGATCCTACTAAATAATGGAAAAGCAATGTCAAAATAGAACGTGCCTTCGGCTGAGTCAACACTACGCAAGATGAGATTAAAAGAACTCAAAACTAGAGCAGTTTTTGAAATAGTGAAACGTTGTTTAGTTACGAAAAACAGTTGAATAATATCATTACATAGATTAAATCCGTCATCATAATTTGATTTAAACATTGCATAAATCATAAAACACTAACTGGGAATCAAGTCAACCATGGAAAACTGTAATTGTATGATAGCATGGAAAAGCGCTGTAATAGCTTGATAGAAACATTAGATGCCTCATTTGAAGCATTTACCTTCTTCATGGTCTCATAACCATTGATAAACGATCCATCTTCTGAAATAATGGCTTTGGAAACTGGTGGCTTTACGAATGAGTACTCAAATGTCCAATCTTGGTGATCTCCAGAGTGGAATAATGTTTCACAAGATAAAGTTCTATTTACAACGGTCGTGAATATTTAGTTTAAGGAATTCGCATCGGTCACGCCTGACCTCGGTTTGCGGAAGAAAGGTAACAGAGTCAAATTACTTCTTTTGTTTCATTGCTATTGATCAGCGGTGCGATAAGATTTTTTGCTTCATTTACTTCATCTGTTTTTTTCAGATGGAATTTGAAGGTAATTTAAATCCTGACACCGACTCTTATCATTGCATCGTTTTAGAACAGTAAAATTGTATTTCCATACAGCGTTTTACACAAACCTTAGGCCGGCTGCATACGTACGGTTTCCTGATTAGGTTTTCCGATCAGGAATTCAGATTCGTAACTCCGCGAGACGTTCAATTTTCTGATCTTTTGACCCGGCCATACGGCTCGTTTTCGAAAGGAACATCATCTGTTTTTCCCATTCGGAAAATAAACGAACGTGTGCGTCTAGTTGAAGATTTTGTATGTGAGGCGAGCATTCAGGTCTCCGAATCTGAATTCCTTATTAGGAAATCTAATCAGGAAACCGTACGTATGCGGCCGGCCTTAGTCTTGTTTGCATTTGTTCTCAAAATTCTTTGCATTTGCGTCAGCATCTCTTTAAATAGTTTTACAAATAACACCTTCAAAACTTCCCGACTTTACATTTACATTGAGAGTCAGCAAATAAAAAGTAAGTGGAAAAATATTTTCAAGAATAACTGTTTATGGTTTTTCCTCTAAATACCTATTAACTCCACACTGTGTATAGGTAAGATTTCGTAGTTGCCAGCGTGTAGCAAACAAAATGATTAGCGATACATCACAAATGGGCCAGTCACGCAATGTTTTGCAATCCTTGCGATATCAGTTTTGAAACCATGTCATCTTTTGTTCTCTTCATAATCTGCATAGGAATGAGAAACAGTTCTACTGGAGCAATCTCATTTTTAGTGACAATCAAAATATGTCTTTGATTAAACAGTCTTAGAATGTGTTTTGGTTCGCATGATTAATTTTTCATCATCAAAATCTGTATCAAAAGCAGTGATAGCTACGTATTTTTTTTTAGCCAATACTACTTCATTGCTGAGCCCTTTGCTCAAGACCAAAGTAGACCTCGACCAGATCACCGCGCCACCCCTTATTGGTCAGCTTCAGCTTGTTCTACATCTTTAGGCACCCATTGTGTGGCTATATGTATACCCACTTATATAAAGTTATCTTTAACTAGCTTCTGCCAGCGGCTTCGCCCGCGTGGTCCCTAGGGAACATACTCTCGGGATAAAAAGTAGCCTATATCCTTTCTCAGGCTCTAGACCATCTCTGTACCAATTTTCATTTAAATCGGTTCAGTAGTTTTGGCGTGAAAGCGCGACAGACAGACAGACAGAGTTACTTTCGCATTTATAATATTAAAGTAAGGATTCTTTTCTTGTGAGTAATATTTACTCTTTCACCTCAAGTCACTTTAAGCACTTCACAGAACCCAAAATTACTCATGCGATTTACCGTTTCAACAATAATTTCGATCAAAATTTATTTATTTATAACTGTTCATCCTTGACGTTACCGATTGCTATTAGCATTTATTCATACGCAGGAATAAAAATATTATTTGTGACCGATTTGTCCTAAACTCTCTAGTCACGAATACAAACGCTTTTATTTCTCTTAATGTTATATGTAACCTTGATTTCGTTTATTTTTACCAAACGATTGTCTGCTTAGATGACTGTAAATCGTGCCATAAAATTGTGTAGATAATTCCTTTGGATATAAATCATGTTATGTCATATTTTTATTCAGTAGTATACTTACTTTTTGGTTAGATAACTTTTGTCTAGTCGGTCGTTAAAAAGATATAGGTAGGCAATTGTCTCGATATTTTTATTTCTAGGTATTAACTTGTTTGGTATTATTACTGGCAAGCATGGACATTGTTGTATTCAATGACGAATTGTGATATTATATTATACCTCTTTGTTTTAAGAATGAGAAATCATCAAATGACTCCTCCCGCTCTGGGTGAAGCAGAAGGGAGTGTCAGAATCTTACTGGCTAAAACCCATCCGTGTTCCTCCTAATGCCCTTTGCGTTCCAGGGCCGCGGTGACTCTTTCAAACAGATTCCGCAACCCCGGCAGGTCTTCTATGCTGACAGCTCTTTGAGGCGCGCGTGGAACACAGCGCGCCGTCGACTCGGGCCTGGTTTTGATCGGGCGGCGAGCCACCCAATGCTCGTCGTCCGCAGGCCCGCGCATTATATAATACTAGCTGACCCGCGCAACTTCGTCTGCGTCACAATTTTATATATATTTTATATTATTTTATATTTTTTATATATATATATGCCTATAGCCTTCCGCAATAAATGGGCTATCTAACACTGAAAGAATTTTTCAAATCGGACCATACGGACGGGATATTTCCTGAGATTAGCGCGTTCAAGCAAACAAACAAACAAACTCTTCAGCATTATATATTAGCACTAGCTGACCCGCGCAACTTCGTCGGCGTCACATTTTTCATTACTGTTCCGCTCCTCTTAATCTTAGCGTGATGATATATAGCCTATAGCCTTCCTCGATAAATGGACTATCTAACACTGAAAGAATTTTTCAAATCGGACCAGTAGTTCCTGAGATTAGCGCGTTCAAGCAAACAAACAAACAAACAAACAAACAAACAAACTCTTCAGCTTTATATATTAGTATAGATTATACCTCTAGGATCAGTATTTTCCAAACGATAATAACAATCTCAAATCATAAATTATTTTTGCAAATAGGTTTCAATTAATTATTTTAAACCTCAACCTCGTCATCTTATTATCTGGTATTCGATTACAGATGCCAAAAATGTGTATTTCTATATATTAAAAGTAAAACTAAACTGGTATAATAAAGAAAGCTAGACTAGAAATAATGTCGCTCCTAATAGAGTGGTGCAATATAATAAACATAACTAAGGTAACTACTAATAAAGACTTTATGGCCAACTTTGTTCTACTATTATTAAACATGTTGTAACATAGGTACACATATGATACTGTGATCACTTTAGTAATGTCTCTTGATTTCTTTAGACTTTCTCGGCTTATTTGTTTTTCTTAACATAGGTATCGATTGGGTTTTTGCTTTTAGTTACCCTTTGTATCGATACTACCGTTATTGTGCGTTTGTGCTGCCGAATTCTACAAGGCTTCATTAGTATATTTTCCTTATACAGTAAAGTTCGAATCACAAAAACAGAGTTTCGACCTACCTACTTCCAATTTGATAACGATGTGTCTTTTACGGAATACAAAAAAAAAATATATAGGCAAAAAATAGATTAGGTACATAACATAGTGAGTAGTTAATGCATTATTTACCAAATTAATGGCACATTAAAGTAAAAACCCATACCATAAAGATATATCCGGCTCCATATATCAACAAGTCGCTAAATCAAATAGAGGACTGCGTTGTGCGTACATAGATGATGATGGAGACAAATTACCAGAGCGCCAACGTCCTAACAATTTATGAAGTCCATTGAGCAGTCATTGGAGCGTGGTGAAACGCTTTCTATGCGCTCAGACTGACGCGGTGACGCGCCATTCTGTAGCCAATCATTAAAAAGGGAGATGGAACAACCAACTCTAGATTTTAGAACGCTCGATCCCACAATTCTAAATTGACATAGAACGCATTTTTGTTTCTTTTTATAAAATTCGAAATTTAAAACTAACAGTCAGAACTTTTTTTTTCTTTTAAAAACTTAAAACTGATATTCTATTTCGATTAGCCACAGACTAAGGAAAACGAATCGGTCTAGAAACTTAATTTGCTAGAATTAATTTTCACAATAACGGTGCAAAGTTTTGAATGAAAATTTGATGGTGCCGTGACTTGCCGGTATCTAACACTGTTTCGAGTTTTAAATTAGATTCACGCTGTCTAGATTAACTAGATAGCTTTTGAACACCATGCTAAATTGTGATCTTTATAGCGTTTTACCGTTTTGACTAAAAACGGTAACTATAATTTTAGCGTTGGACTCATTAGGAAGCCTACCACTAAATAACATTCATTTAGAATCAAGATATAAAAGATGATATCATTTTCACTGTTTTACTTTCCCTATATCCCAATTTACTATTAAGGTTTTGTCATCATCTCAACTGTATCCTTTCTAGCTAAAAATAAGAAAAATAATTTTAAAATATGCTTTTAGTTAAAATCGGTTCACGAATAAAACCCATCCACGCATATTTGTAAAGGCAAGAATGAACGTCGCTCAAAACAAGTCACTAAAATATCTAACGTACTACTCAATTTGCCGTTTTTATCACACCCATTCAATTTCACTGTGCCAAAAGCCAGCACCACTGTATATACGCATACACACAATGGTGGACAATGGCCCGGAATCGCGGTTGGTTGCACACCACCACAAGGCCTTAGGAAGTCCGTCCGGCTTCATGTCTGGTCATAACTAAACGAGTGTTCGTTAAGATACGGCTTTTAATTGTCGGCTGTCTTGAGTAAACATCGGTGGAGGCAGAATAATTGAGGGGAATATTTAATTGCACGTTCGCGCCATCTTTTGGTAGTAATATCGTTTTGTAATAAAATGCAGGATTCAATTTATGCCATAAGTTATGTCACTTCAACCTGTCTTTTTATGTTGTCTTATTTTAAGTGAGTATGAAGCTTCTCCGACAGCGGAAAAAAACCTGTGTATATTGCCCCTTACGCTATAGGGAACGTGTAGAAAGTACACAAATGTCACTGCCAAGTATATTTGACTTATAGGTAAGTATTGAATTAGCAACGCTAAATGGCACAGTCTACTTCGTGCACTTACCCCTAAATGGAGCGTGTAGGATCTATAGGTGATACACAGAACCGTCAATGTCAACTATTCTTAACGTTAAAGTATGCAACACTAGATGGCATAGTTAACGCTGTGCACGTTCCAAAAAGCAGTGATGATTCGAGGCAAAATCTAGTTGCGGGACATAACTTGGAAAATAGGAGTTAACTTGACTCTCTGAATTTATTGAACAGGGGATTTTGTTTTTTAAATTCAGTTTATTTATATTCCCTTTTTTGTTACGTAACTGTTCTGACCTATACCAGGTCTTCCGTGCAGACGTCATGAGATGACGTGTTTTAGCCCCGTTAGACTTGTTACATGACGTCACTATGTTGTCACGATACTCCATTGTACATACGTCTCCGACTTAACAGCCACGATATCGTGGTATTTTTGGAATAAGTGTATTTTTATACACCACAGCTTTTTATACCTTGCAGCTAGAGACGGCACTTTGGGGAATTTTCTATAGGTATGTTTTCTAAGTTAACATGACTCGTAAAAATAACAGTCTAACTACATAAGTCATCTCTCCCAATCTATCTTAACTGATATTATAATCTAAAAAGGTAACATTCCTTGTCTGTATGTTTATAAAAGGTAATATCCAAAAAAAAGGTAATTTTCATCCAAAGGTTGTCATGAAAAATCGCTTTTAGCGAAAAGGCCGCCCATTGTGTCACCCTATGGGTAATGATTTCTTCAAGTCAAGTGATTTCGTCATTCTATCTCTGTAAGTAACAAAAAGAAAATTCTCACTGATAGAACCCTTTTTTTAGTGAGGGGAAATCGTCAAATGACTCCTCCCGCTCTGGGCGGAGCGGAACGGAGTGTCAGACTCTTACTGACTTAATCCCATCCGTGTTTCTCCTTATGCCTTTTGCGTTCTAGCGCTGCGGTGACTCTTTCGAACAAATTCCGCAACCCTGGACTGATGGACAGCTAGAGAGCCCAGAGAGCGAAACCGCGAAACCGCGAGAGAGAAGCTAGTTCATCATCATCATAACAGCCAAAAGACGTCCACTGCTGGACATAGGCCTCCCCAAAGGGGGGGGGGGGTGCCATAATCGCCACGCTTGGCAGGCGGATTGGCGATCGCAGTGTATAGTGTTACGTTTTACAGAGAATGCTGCTGCCCATGCTCTAGTGAGCCCCTTAGTCGCCTCTCACGACACCCACGGGAAGTGATGGGATGGTATTATTCTTTTACGGCACCATACACATTAGAAGAAACAACCAATTATCATGTACTCACGACAGCCTTCCAATAAATTGCACTAAACATGCGCAAGACCTTTAACACGGGGCCTTTACACCCGAACAGTAGTGACAATTAATATGAATGCGATAAAACGGTCGGAGGCCAATCAGCGTCGCAAATCACGTAACTTCACTTAACACCTTTTGTACTAAACTATTTGAATAACTTTGTGAATCATAGTATAGGTAAGGATCTTCTATTATTCGCGAAAATTTTCGTACCGTCGTTTTTAATTAGTAAAGTTGAGCTTTTGTGTTAAATAGCTATCGAGTAATCAAAGAAGTTGTTAATTTGACTGGTGTTAAAATTGCCCGGTGGCTGAATTGAGGAGTAAATAACGTGTCAAATCCTGCTCAAAGGCCGAAGTTTGGCAGCTTTTTAAGCTAAAATATAGTTTGATATATACTCACCTGCGTATTTTTAAATCAGAAACCGGTCAATTACACATACTACAAGTATGTGATATTATGGTCACAGATAATATAATACTAGCGGTATGGTAAATCGATTATTCGAGTCTTGACAAAATTGTTCACATAAACTCTCTGGCAAATGAAAATTGAAAACAGATAATATAGACGCGCTATTATCTATATCTATACTAATATATAAAGCTGAAGAGTTTGTTTAATATTATTATTGTCCGGTGTATGTTCCTTTCCTTTGGCAAAAGCTAGTCTATACTAGTATATAAAGCTGAAGAACTTATTTGTTTGTTTGCTTGAACGCGCTAATTTCAGGAACACTGGTCCGATTTCAAAAATTCTTTCAGTGTTAGATAGCCCATTTATCGAGGAAGGCTATAGGCTATATATCATCACGCTAAGACCAATAAGAGCGGAGCAGACGAAGTTGCGCGGGTCAACTAGTCTTAAATAAGTCCATTGAGTGGTGGGCCTGTAAAACACAAAATTAGTGCCCTGACGGGACGCGATAGACAACGAAGAACATGGCGGGACTACTTGCATGTCATCTTTAGAAATGAACAAGAATGGGCAATGAACCAGTAAAAATGGAAATAATGGCGGTGTGCCCAAAAGTGAGACAGTTCAGGCTACCGCTCGATATAATAATAACCTAACAGTGAGAGGGCAACACATTACAAATGCATAGATAATTTTAGCTCATAAAGTCATAAAACGTAACTGAACATGCTTCATTCTCTAGCACTTCATTCATACAAGTCTTATAGTTTCCTGTCTCCCACAGAACATACGCACGTTCCCATGGGAGCAATACACAGGACCGTCTATTATTAATAGTCTTATTAGTATAACTCCACTTGAAATCTGAGAACTTGTTTCACGTCGCGTGCAACTGGAACTCATTAAGCTTTCAAACTATCAGTCTCAGTTATTCTATTAAACCAGTAGAAGAGACCTGCCATTACTCGGGGCGCGAAACTCGGGCCAATTTCGAGCTCCACCATTAACTTAGTAATGAGGAAATTATTCAGGCCTCGCTTCAAAACGAACTCACGTCTCGTGTTTTCATCATCTTTAAGGCAACCGACTAAATTGCTGACGGTACCGATGCAAGGACGTGCATCTTCTAAAATAGGGAGTTTGAATTTTATGGTAAGGTTTTTATGGTCACTATTGTTTTTAATAGCAAAGTTGGAAGATAACTCATAATGTATCGATTTTATTAACACCCATTATAGTGATCGATTGCAGTCTATTGCAAAACACTTTTGTTCTTTATTCAATTGTTTGGAAGTGGGTGGCCGAGTGTTCTTCTTTTGAAATTATGCTGTAGTGCTTTTGTTTTTATTTAAAACTAGCTTCTGCCAGGCTACACCCTCGTAGAAATAGAGAATGATCGCAAAGGGAACGCAAACGATGTCATTACTTCAAACGTATTCCTAAACTTTGTTGCAGAATTTGTTCGAAAGAGTGACCATGGCCCTGGAACGCAACGGGCATAAAGAGGAACACGGATGGGTTTTAGTCAGTAAGAGTCTGAAATTCCCTTCTGCTCCACCCGAAGCGGGAGGTGTCACTTGATGATTTCCCATCATAAAAAACTGGCCAAGTGCGAGTCGGACTCGCGTGTAAAGGGCTCCGAACGAATTTTTTATTTACATGTTCTTTTAACACTACAGACTTCTAATAAGTTTTCCTGTAATCTTTAGGTAAAGATCTAATATCTCCATATTTTTTCAAAATTTTAGGCTGAGTAGTTTCGGAGATAAGGGAGGGAATGGTCATTTTTCGTCTAATTTCTTGAATAACTTCAAAACCATTTATTTTAAAATTATGAAAAAATATATATTAAGCCCTCACAGTAAGCCCTTTCATTTGATATGTCACACGATATTGTCCAAAAAACATTTTTTTTTAATTTTCTATTTTGACCCCCAAAAGTGACCCCCATACTGAAAATTTAATGATTTACGTAACGCGTCCGTGTTTGGGTTATAAAATCCCATATGTGTACCAAATTTCAACAGAATCGATCCAGTGGATCCGGAGAAAACTGGCTGTGACAGACGGACAGACAGACAGACAGACACCCGAGTGATCTTATAAGGGTTCCATTTTTTTTCGGAACCCTAAAAAAGGATAAAAAGTGCCTTTTGTCGTTCCCCAAGGTTCTCTAATCTACCTCTATGCTAAAGTTCATCATAATCGCTACAGAGGTTTATGCGTGAAAACGTAACAAACAAACAGAGCTAGTTTTGTAAATAACATTAGTATGTATTTCACAGGCCTATTGTTGATTAACAGCCAATCAACCATATTTTACACTGCTGACTATAAAAGATGGAATGTTTTTACTTCACATAATACATGGTCCAATTAATTTGCATCAAATGCTAATTAAAGATAATAAATCTTATTATGAAGAAGGCTGACCGCCTCGCCTATTGATTAGTCAAGTTATTGCTTTCACGGTTTTCTTTATAAGTTTTATTGATTTATTTTTAATTTATATGTAAAATAGTGATATGAAGAATTTTTTTTGCAACTTACTAAAAAAACGCCCAGATGGGAGTGGTACTCGCGTGCAATTTTTTCGAATAAGTCCTTTAATTTCACTTGCACAATTTAGAAATCTCAACAAAAAAAAAATTCTAATCTGACACACGAGTGACCCTATACCTAAGGATTTCGTTTTTTAATTCGGACGTAAGGAACCCTAAAAATGAAAGGCTAAAATTGAAAATTAGCAGAATTCGAACATTTTTTTTGCAAAATTTATAAAATATTATTTGTGGCGTCGCGTCGAGTGAAACCTGCACAGCATTGACCTCAGACCTTTGCATGTAACCAACCGGCTCTGAAAAAACCGTGCCAATGCCACTGGGGGAACAAAAAACAACCAGAGAGGTTTTTAAATGAATTGTCAAACCTGTTGAACAAGAACAGCCTCCGTGACATTTTTTCACTGAAAATTATAATAACCATAAAGAAATAGGCTAAAAAGCTTTTACAGCTGTATTTTGTACGATGTATCTTCGTAGCTCTTCGAATTTTTGAAGCACATCTTTCTCTTGTCCATAAAGCTACAATTACTTACATTCGACACAATATATCTTTTACTCTCACTTTCTAGATATTATCAACTTGGTGATATTATTTTGATGTAAAAATTTTAACGCAGGACATGGTTTTCAAGTCTGTAAAAGTCTTTTATCTTTGGAAACACAAAAAACCATTTAGAAAAACACTTTTTCTACACTAATATTATAAAGAGGAAAGATTTGTTTGTTTGTTTGAATTGAATAGGCTCCGAAACTAACGGACCGATTTGAAAAATTCTTTTAGCATTGCATAGCTACATTATCAGGGAGTAACATAGGCTATATATTATCCCCGTACTCCCACGGGAACGGGAACTACGCGGGTGAAACCGCGTGGCGTCCACTAGTTATTCATAAAATAAATTATTTGTATTGCAGGTTGCAAAAAATCCTGCCAAAATTCCGGAATATGTTCGAAAGAGTCACCGCGGCCCTCAAACACATTAGGAGGGACACGGATGGGTTTTAGTCAGTAAGAGTCTGACACTCCCTTGCGCTCTGCCCAGACGTCAATATCACAGCTTCAAAAAAAAATTAAAATAAAGTTAAAATGTCATACAATAACAATGCAAAAGGTATGACTGTGTAAGACAGTCAGTCACTGGTAATTAGCTACAGTATAAAACGATGCTGGCAATATCTTCATTCATATACATTTAAATCCAAATGAATGAAAGTGATTCGCACTCACCTCCACCTTTAACATATTTGTCTGCTGTTTCCCGCCGCTTGCCTTTAACTTCAGAAAAGAAAGCAAGAAAAAACATTAATTTATTTATCAACAGTCCATCCCGTTCTGTTTTTTTATTTATCAACAGTCCATCCCGAACTTGTTTTCATTATAATTATTATGATAAAAACAAATGACAATAAAACAAAAACATATTGTGTGCCTCACGCACGGCTACTAATATTAAACAACCGCATAGTATAATCACTCAGAATCAAAACAATTGCATATCAACAATAATAATAATTCGCCCCTATTCATATTAACCATATATTATGGCATACGCATTTTCGATGATATAATTTACAAAGTCGTGAGGCATGCATCCAATTATAATATATGCGATGCATGGTTGCCGTGAGAAAGTGTTACATAATGTTATAGAAAAGAATGCTGCCAGCCTGCCACTTCGTTTCCTCAATACTTGTCAAACAACGGATGCTTTGATTGACTTACGATCTTTTAATTATCTGTGGATTAATTTTGTTGTAGATGTTCATTGATAAGTTGGCGCTATGAATGACTAGAGAACGAATCTGGATCTAAATAAGATTTGAAAGAAACGGAGCAAGAGAAGGAACAGGAACCGCATTTGTAATTTTGATTTCACAATACAATAAAATAGAGAAGAGCTCGTGGTTAAAATCTGACACCAGTATTGCCAACGTTGTAACTAGTTACTGTAGGGTTAGATGGCAAAATGCTGATACTCAGCTGCACCCGCTTGTCAAGTCGCTTGGAAGTCGACCCCAACACTATCAAACTTTTATCAATATTGACATAAGTCTAGACAGATCGAATAAAATACAATACAATCACAATACAATCTTTTATTTACGATTTATTGCACCAATCATTCACATACGGATGGGATTGTCTGAAGGTGCTTGTCCAACAGGTGACTATACCTTTTACGACCAAAGCGAAAATAAAAGAAAATCTATAGAGGTGGTAACTGGCTGGCAAGAACTTGGCGAAAAATACGTTTTTAACGTCAAAACTTGATTGGACTTAGTCACGAACTATTCTCGTTCTAAATTCAAAAACATAGCTGTGTTAATGACTCTAAAGGCAGTTTGAATAAATTAAGAGCCGCTTATGAATTTGATTAGTACTTAAATTCAATTAAAGTTTTTGAAATTGATTAATTATAGCTATTTTGGATTTTATTTGATAGGAAGGCGGATCATAGTAATTCAGAATATCAGCCCAAGTAAGAAAACTAAAGAGTATGTTATAAAATTTTATTGTATTAAAAATCGGATAGGGAGAGACGCGTTATTTTTTATGATCACTGGGCCAGAATTTCCCAGTCGCCGTCGAGCCTGGCCCAGAAAGAGGTAGCGGGATAACTTGGACGTATATCATGAGAGCTGGTTCGAGATAGAATCGAAGAATATCTAAAAAAGTTCCGGCTTTTTATAAGCATTGAAACAGCCAAGTCTACATGTGAACGCGTGGTAGAAGAGAATAAGTAAAGTCTTCGATATCAATTTATTTATAACCAAAGCTTTCCCAACAGCTTATATCTAAACAGCAGCAGCTACATAATTAATGAATTTATTACCTTAAAGTAAACACACCCAGTGTTATGTAAATCTAAATAGCCAAAAATTTCTCCCATCCGTGAGGGTCATCCAATGACCGAGACCTAGAGTTATATAAGGCGCATGTTATCAGATGTTAGGTTCGTTATGTTGGCGAAAGTGCCAACTGCCAGGTGTCATACTGTACGCCGTCCGTTCGAAATTCGAATTTCTCCGTCAACCGGTTCGGTGGGTGTTAACTATTACAATAGAGATTATTGATTTGGTTAGTTGTATTAACGCCTTGGGCTTGGCTCGTGCGAGACTTGGCTGATTGGTTGCTGATTTTATCATTTTATACTGGTTGATGAGGAGAATAATAGAATGATCAGATAATTAAAATGGTAGTGTAGTCAAAGGCAACAGTATTGACATACTCGTTTAGCTGGCCGAAACTACGAACCGCCTTAGTTAGATCCAGCAGGAAAACTTTCGAAACTCTACCTATAGATAAAACTTTCTTTCTTTTTCTTTTTTTATTATTGTTTTGAAAAACAGAAAGGTACATGAATCGTTACATAGGTACTATGCTCATGACTTAATGTTCATTTAGCAATAGTCACTGCAGCACAAGGCAATGATAAACAATAACAACGGTACAAATATGGGAACAACGAGGTCGATGAACTTTTGCTTAGCCACTTATTATGTGGTGCAAACGCTGCAATTATAACAGCTGACAATCAGTAAACTGTCAAGACAGCAGTATATGTAAGAACTGCTAAGTTGATATATATTTTGTTTAAGGAAGACAAAAACGTATCTCGTGGTGATATTACCTTATAATTGTAGTAGTAACTAATATTATTATAATAATTATTATTATTACTATTATTTAAAATTATGATTATTTTATATAAAATTTTGATGAGAGACGAAAAGAGAAAAAACAAAGAAAATGCGATTGAGAGATGTATGAGAAGTGAATGATAAGATGACAGATAACAGAGGAAAAGCATAAGAATAACAAAACATGCTTTGCTACTGAGGCTTAGAGATATGACCTGTGTGAAAATTGGGAAACAGATAAATAAAATAAAGTGAGATAGAAGAAATTAAATACAAGAAGAATAGCAAAATCAAATCTATACAAAAAGTCACATACGGTAAATATCTGTGAAATATTTTCATTTTTGTATTTCATTCGCGGAAATTTTCCACACTTGACTATAAAGCATATAATGTGACCTTTCGAGAAATTAATTTTATGTTTAAAGCTGTATTAGACATTATCGTCGTTAATGTGACGATTTCCATTCATGTCGCCGTTTTTATGAATATTAACGCTCTTGACATTACGATGAAATCCACGACAAAATGATTGTCTGTTTTTGTTAGGTTTACAATGTTATTAAATACTGAATTAATCTGTACGTCTGTTCGGATAATTTTAGTGATTGCAATACTGGTTTTGTCTTAGGAAGGCAATGCATCTTTAAGTCGTAACTATGTCGTAGATCAAACAAAGTATCTATCGAGATGATGAGAGTTTTTAAGACTACAAAAGATGACGTGCTAATAATCTCAATAAAATCGCTATTCAGAAACATTTAAATGTAATTTAAACATACCTTAAATATTAGCGAAGCTCCACCTGCCACGTACCACTATCTGAAACAAACACGAAACTTTTAGAAACCATTATTTAGTTACATCGATCATAATCATAAAACTGCAACTCTTGAAGAAGTACCAATAATTTAAACGCCGATTAAAAATATAAACAACGACGCCCACATTACGGAAGTTAAAAACGAGATTAAGTAATAATAACATTATCTATACAACGTATTACTTAAACGAAAGTGAAAATAACGAAAGTAAGAGGTGGAGGTCCAATGGCTCGATCGCCGCCATATTCACGAAACAAATGATGCGCGCGTATTTCGAACCTGTTCTTGTGTGGGTGTGTTACACACGATTGCAATAAAACTTAGACACACGCAGTGTTTTTACTCGTGGCGTCTTGATAGTCGAAGTTTTTGCTCGGTCATCTCGTCTGTCAAGATTATTTTGTTCGTATTGGAAGACTTGATGGCCTCACCGTGGTCTTATTTATGTCAAGATTTTTACTTCTAAAAGTCACAGGATTATCTAAGTGGCTGACATGCAGTGATACTACTAACAATGTATTCGTTTCTCTCTGGAAGCCTTTGCCTGGACGTGACTCACTCTTTGTTTGGTCTATAACAGAACTATTTAGAGCTTGGGCCATGACATTCAAATAAATCTGAAGTCCAGTTAGAACTAGAATTGTCAACTCCTAAAATATAATGGCCTACATTTTTAACCAAGTCACGTTTCAATTTTGGTGTAGGTTCTCATTGTGTCGAAATACCGCTAAGTCGGTAATAAATTAAACAAGGCAAGCATCAGCTGGATGTGTCTTACGTATATCATCACTCGAATCTGGCTAAATAAGGTTGACCTGTCTTAAAGCTGCAATGATATGATCTTCAGGGTTAACTGATGGTGGTTCTCCATTACAAGTCTAGTTGCCTTTTGAGGAAAATTCTGTATTACCAGTATTACTGTGGTTTTCGTGTTTCGAATATTTTACTGGTCACAATTGTATACAAATTGTGTTTTTTTACAGCAAGAGACGTTGATCTCTAAAATTTAAAATTCTTGGAGAGATAGAAGAAGTAAAGTTGTTTTTTATTTATCTAGAGCTCAATTGAAAGCCGTCGCCTAGATATTTAGTAAAGTTAACTAATTGACGTCAGGTATCGCGTGAAAATCTTTCTTGTAAATGTGCGTGCTGCCAACATGACAACCTGACTATGACAGATGGTATTACTATGTTGGTACATACTCGTAACAGATGGTTAAGAACATCGTGCGTTGCGTAACTTGAAAACTTGCTTGAGATTTCGTCTGCACAACATACTCGTATACGTATAGAAACTTGTATAAAGTTAATTCATTTTAAAGCTTTTAGAAGCCTCGTAAGTTGCAACTCATAATGATCATATATAATAGACGCCTAATCTAAAAGATTTTTGAGGTGAAAAAAATTTGTGCTTAATTTTATCTTACTACTTATTTCTTCTAAGTTACAGGTTCTATTTTATAAGTACTCGTATTAACTGTTAGGCTATAATCTAAAATTATTTCAAAGAAATGTTTCGATTTGGTTTTTTAATTGACTCCTTCATAAATCATAACACTTGCTTGTTCTATTCCACAAACAACAAACAAGAAGGATTTATTTACGTTTCATAAAGCTATAAACAGACTGTCGTCAATCTATTCAGCCAGCACAGAGGTTCTATTTTCAAATTATAGTTATAAATAGCCAGTTATATCGCCGGGTATAACGTGTTTCCTCGCAGATGGACGCTTGCGTTGATCGACACGTAAGGCGGCAATGAACTCAACGCCGCCATTATTGAATTCTAATAAGTACTGTAATGAACTGTCTTGTGCACTAGATTGTTTGTTAAGGTTTATTGGTGTTGTACGATAGCCGATAAAGCTGGAAAAGATTTATTAGGCAGCTGTAGTGAATCAAATTTTAATTTTACAGCAGTTACTATTTCTATGGTATGAGCATCGCTTTCTTCAACCTTGACTTTTAATGGAACTGTTTTTTTACTATTTTGTTGTTATAATTGTATTTAACCCTAAGTGTTTTACCGACTTTTACTGTTTATTTTAAACTTACTGATTTATCATCATCCTACGTCTCCCTTGCTATGTAGTAATTACGGATGCGTTCGGTTGCATAATTTCAGAGTTAAAATTAAGATAGTTAATTATAACTTGTGTTATTTAATAGTCTACATTTAGTTGAGTTTATATACATTTTCGTCCATAAACTTTGCACACAAGGCAATGTTCACAGACCATAAGAATTTCCCATACTTAATAACTCTTCAACTATTGTCTATATTCATTCCCAGTTAGCCATTCATATTACTAACGGGAACAGAATAACTTCTAAGCAAACAAAAGCTAACAAGTTTTATTACCAAGAAGTTTCGTTACCAGCAAAATCTTTAGAATTCTTTTCATACAAATTTTCGAATTCTATGTACTAATGGCATGATTGATGCTCATTAGGTTTAGCTTACGGTTTAGCTGCTCTCTCGAGAAATGCTTAAAAACAGCGTGCAGATGTAGCAACTTTTCGTTGGCATTTATTGAGAAAATACATCTGAAAAAAATAGGTAGTAAACTACATGATATGATGAAACTGTAGCCAGAATTTATGTATCGCTATCATATAACAAGAAAAAAAATCACCAAATCACCTCCAAATTGTTGAGATGAAACCATTTAACTCCTTCATTTGTAAACGAAAGTCTAAAAAAAACATGTACTGCCTTGCAATACAAACGAAAATAATTTGCTTTTATTACTTTATGTGTTATTTTTTTATAATAAATTAAAAATGCGGGTAGCGGAGTGGCGCGTAGAGTAGTAGTTAGCTCCGTTTGTATACACAAGGCCATTGACATGTATACAAGCCTTAAGGTAGTGTACGAAATAGAACTATTTACTACACCTAAAGGTTCCTGGAATGGTTGCGGAATCTGCCAGGGTTGCGAAATTGTTCGAAAGAGTTACCGCGACCCTGAAACGCAAAGGGCATTTACAAGAACAAGGGCGGGTTTTAGTCAGTAAGAATCTGACACTCCCTTCAGGTCCGGATCAGGAGGAGTCATCAGATGATTACCCATCCAAAAAAAACGATTTAACGCATCTGAATATTGAGCCGAACAAACAAATTAATTACCTATAGGATGATTGTATTTGTCATCCAAATACTAAGAAGAATTTAAATGTTTAAAAACGGAGTAAATCGAATTCTCTTACTGAAATTTGTATCTTTATAGGGTTCCGAACAAAAAACGGAATCCTTATAAGATCACTCGGGTGTCTATCTGTCTTTCCGTCTGTCACAGTCAGTTTTCTCCGGACACACTGGACTGATTCTGTTGAAATTTAGTACACATATGGACTTCTGTGACCCAAGTTTTTTGAACAATATCGTGTGACATATCAAATGAAAGGGCTTACTGTAAGGGTTTTAAATATATTCTTTACATAATTTTAAAATAAATGGTTTTGAAGTCATTCAAGAAACTTGACAAAAAATGACCATTCCCTTATCTCCAAAACTACTGAGCCTAAAATTTTGAAAAAAATGGAGATCTTTACCTATAGATTACAGGAAAACCTATAAGCAGTCTATAGTGTTAAAATAACACATTAAAAAATGATTTTTTTTCGGAACCCTTTGCACGCGAGTCCGACTCGCATTTGGCCAGTTTTTTGGAGTAAAAGGACGATGGATGTTTGTTGAATCGCGTTTTTAAAAAGTGCAGTCAGTATGATCTAACCCTTATTTCTTCGTAGTTATACATCGTATTTATGGTTCTAAGAGTAATGAATGTTATGAAAACGAAACAGGTTATTGCAATGTAAAATTAATAACTCCTTAACCGTTATTCCACTGTAATTACTTATGACATAACTCTTAAAGTGATTTGACAATTTATGAACGCGACAAGTCTTGAAGTGACATTAACGTTTTGAACCGTCAGTTTGTAACTTTAAAGGTGTTCGGTTTTGATGAAACTTGTTTTGGGTTTGTAATTATAAAGTAAGTACTTACTAATTACATGACGTGGGATTACATAAATGGTTTAGATAAAAAGTTGTTTGTCATTATTGTTGGGATGGAAGAAAAAAAAACAGACAAATGCGAGTCGGACTCGCCCACCGAGGATTCCGTACAAATTTATCGGTACTTTAAAATAAAGACTATATTTTTTATGATTTAACTACAAATGTGTAGTTTTCAGACTTTTCCCTATTGTCGTATAAGAAAATATTACTTGCCAAATTACATAGTTCTAGGTCAACGGGAAATACCCTATGAATTTCGATTCCCTTGAGAGTTGAGAGTGTCGAAATATACGTTTTTTGCGGCATAAACGGCCGTATCTTTTTTTTACGTTAACTTAGAAGTTTAATTTTTCCACAGCTTCAAGGGACTGTAGATCTGAATATATATATGGTTATAACTTCAACCCCGAAACCTTCACGCGTTCCCGAGATAAAGGGTCAACAAACAAACGGACGGACAACAATGTGATCCTATAAGGGTTCCGTTTTTTCCTTTTGAGGTACGGAACCCTAAAAACGAATAACGGATTTTGAAACATCCTTTAGAACACCACCACGAACATTTTAAATATATTTTTATTTAAATTTTCATGGACCTTATTTTAAATCAAATAAAAATAAAAGAACACCGGTGTTTGAACAAGTGTTCTAAAAAAATACAACTTAGAGTTTTTGAATGTCACAAAATATTTGAAATTCGAACAAAAGACTGACACAACTAAGGCGCGGAATACACACTGCCACTTCACGTGCGTTTATAATTTGTCTCATTAGTATTGGCCTCCCGAACACTTCGTGTTAACCTATGGCCACCTGTTTGAGTATTGTTCTGTTCCTAGCATGTAACATGGAGAGAGAAAAGTATGTCTCAAATCTTGTCATGAAATAAAATTTGACAAGGAAATTAAAAGAATGTTAAAAGAAAACAAAAACATAACAAGCATTCCATTACGAACAAAACTTCTTTGTGATGTAGATATCGTAGAAAAAAAAACGAAATCAGATAATAAAATCTGCTTAACAAAACAATCGCATGTGCCATTCGCAAGTGAATAATAAGCCTAAAAATACCATAGAGCACCGATCAAAAGAACAAATTGCAGACACATCAATAGATTCTTCATTATTTTTTACTGGCAATCACTTTCTTGATATTGTCTTGTAAAATTAGTTGCCATATCCAACGGGTTGCTCTTATTGTGAGCCCCCAGCCGTTATGTAAGCCTGTGAACATCGTGTTCTCTCCAAGCCTATTGTGACATGGGAATCTGAGCTTTCTATGCAAGTATGTAAAGAGAGCAGTTTTGTCTATGACTAAATCACGAAACCAGCGATATTGTTTTTTTAATAAGGTATATACATATTTTTACACACTTAAAGATAATAGCGTTAAATTGGGATGAGAAATAAGTGGGTACAGTACATACATGAATATCCCCATATATACGTAAGAGTATAAAGATGAGCATTGTTTGTGACATTATAGGTAATATTTTCTTGTTGGTAATACCTACTCAAGCAAGTATCAAATAAACTACCACAAAAGCGTGAAAACTGTTGAAACAACACGATTAAAGACAGCATAATGCTGCTATAAACTAAACTATCTGTGTAGCTGAATTTTACTTAATAAAAGTAATTTTAACCTACAAAATAAAACCCAAGTATTCAAAAAAACCACAGAACATTGTGTAACACAAACATGTTCCTATCAACAGCGTCAGGCATACCAATTAAATTAGGAAACACCTAAACATACACAGATGTATGAAATATTCTAATTGAACTACTAAATGTTGCGTAAAATGAGCCAGTTTTTATACACTACAAGTTTTAAAGCAGGGGTGGCTAGGGTTGCGAAATTTCTTCGATAGAGTCACCGCGGCTCGGGAACGCAAAGGGCATTAGGAGGAACACGGATGGGTTTTAGTCAGAGTCTGACACTTCCGTCTGCTTCACCCAGGGCGGGAGGAGTCATTTGATGATTTCCCATCCATAAAAAATTTAAAAAGTGGTGGAATATGACACAACACCTAGGTATTTAAAAAAAAAAATATTTTATTGAGTAAAGAAAGAAAGAAAGAAAAAGTATTTATTGACACACCTGTCATGCATATAATAATATTATATACCTACCTTGCCGAAAAGTACTAAAAGAAATAATAATAGTGACAAATAGTTGTTGATGTCATCGTCAAAGATCGCACATGATGGAGAGCTCTGCCAGGAAAAACCCTAAAAAGGAAAACCCCTCAGTTGAATAGGTACCAGGCAACCAGGAATATCTAGAGGCAGTCAAACTTTAACCTTATTCGATCGACAGTCATCAGCTACAATACATACGGATTATTTTGGGGAAAATTTGCAAAGGTTTCGTTCACCTTTCATCAAGTAAAAACCTAATTATGTAGGTAGATAAAAACTTAGTGACGTAATCGAATATGGGTAAATTTTGAAAAAAGAAACCGCATTATACGCACATAATAATATAATAAACTCAGTCAAATCAATGACTAATTTAACTCGTAAGACGTAAGACGTAATTTTTTTTTAATTTGTGATGGGTTTGCGCTTGACTCTAGTCTAGGTCAGAGATGACAGACACAAAGTCTACGATGGAGCAAGCTAACCCAGAAGGATCCTGTTCACTCTAACTTTGAAGAGATTTGCGTTGGAATTGTAAGCGTTTGGAAACACAGACGCAGGCAGAGAATTCCACTCCTTTGCTGTGCGCATTATAAAAGACGTTTGGAAACGCTTAGTGCAAATTGGTGGAATAGCAATAAGGTAGGGATGGTAAGATGCAGTGCGTCTGGATGTCCGACGGTAGAAGGGGGCCGGTGGGATGAGGTCATGGAGTTCTTGGGCACATTCACCGAAGTACAATCTGTAGAAGACCGACAAACTGGCAATCATACGGCGATGAGCCAAGCTATGTAGCTTCGTATCCACCAGTTTTACGTCACCGATGAGCCTCTTAGCTCTGCCATTTAAATTATTGGTCCGAGTTTCCTGTCTGACATTGAAACTTTTTAATAAAAAAACAAGGCAAAGAGCTTTTGTAGTTTCCATTTAGTAAGATTTTGCACAATGATAGTTTGATTCCCTGTCGCACTTTACATACAGGTGATTAAGGTCATAAATATTTACACAAACAACAGCTGGAACATGAGGAAACACATGCTGCTAAGTATTAACCGACAAAGTAACTGCAAAAACTTTTCTACCCTTTTACCCACCGGAAACAATAAAACTGACATTCGTGACATCTACAAATAAAACCTAATAAAAAAAATGCATGCAGCCAACCTAATTCTTTAATTTCCTGCGCTTATCTATCAAAAAAGCGGGAAATGCCAACGTGGTCCAAGTACAAATCGTGTTGTTATTCATTTCATTTAACTTCAGTCAGTATTAGATTTTACCTGCATTACTGCTAAGAAGCTATGTAATAGACAATCAATCTTCAGAATTCTATGATTCCGGACGACATCCGAAGATTTTATTTACTTACATTTGATCACGTATCGCTGTAACTAAGATGGCGTCGCGTCTGTCATGTTGGTACATTTGGATTCACGTAAAAATCACGCACGATACAGTAACGTGTAGGTATGCGAAGCATCGGTTTCCGTGCATGGGCACAAATTAACGTTGATTCAGGATATCTAAGTTACGGTAACCATTTGTTTGGATGTTTATGGACAGTCTTGTGTTCCTAGAAAGTTTTCCCGGAAAACTTATGTGTGATTATCATTTACCTATTTTTATACATCTATGATAATATGTGACCATATTTTATAACTTTTCTGATAAATTCATTTTGGTGCCGGAAAAAAGTTATAAAACATGATCAGCTAAATTGCTGAGATTTCCAAATTAACAAGAAACATCAACAGATTTCATGGGTCGAATCATAAATTTGTTTAAAAAGGTTACGAAATTATAAAAAACTTTATTGGGCGAAAAACATCGTTTTATAAAACTGAAAGCGTTACCTACTTACTTTGTTCCTGCAGACCAGTCTTTTCGAATAGCATTTTGTTAGAAAAGAAATAAAAAAGGATCAATATTGGTTTTAGTCAAAAGTTTAACAACATATATGTTGGAAACAGCTAATAGTTTGTGGAAAACTACCTCTAAATTAAAGACACTCTCACGTTATAAAATAGATTTTCCACCAGAACCAATAATCAAAACTACAACAAAAACCTCATTCAATCATTTTAAAACATGGCACCACTACTAATTACGCGCCAAAGAAATACACTCGTGTTCATAATTGTCTATTGTTACACCACGTTCGTCATAAAATTAATGTAATCGTTACCCGATGCCAGAGGATTTGTTTTGATTTCACTTTACAGAAAATTGCAAGTTGATTTAAAAAAGAAGTCTCTGTCATCTGTCATGACAGTAACAGTCAATATCAAAGCAACTATGGGGGGAAGAGCTTGAATTCTACGAAAAGAACTAGATTACATCAAGCCGCAGCTGAAGCAAGTGGAAAGCTTTCGAATTCGATTAAAATGAATCACACATTAATAGTACTAGATTCAAAACATTGGAAACAATAACGCGTGAATTATCATAACATTTTCTTTTTCAGGTATTGTCTATGTTTCCTCCTCGCGTAGGGGCAAAAATAAAAAGAAGAACAGAATGGATCTATAGTACCTACACATAACTATGTATTAATTTTGATTGCTAAACCTATTAATACCGGTAAATAACTGACATAAACTGAAATAAAACCTCATACAAGCATAACATCATTATTTATAGTTTTATAGATACCACCGTGTGTCAGGCACTAAAGATGTTCTGCCAATGGACAAGGACGTTCTTTTATTGATATTATTAAATGATTAGCTACACATTCTAACATTCGTTTTATTTATATGTGGACCTGAATGTAAATGAGCTGAATACTTGTAGGTACTTATCAGAAACCAGAACAGATTTTTTACCAAAAGCCTATTTTCACTTTAGCCTGTAATTATTTTATTCACCTTTTTATTTTCCCACTGCAGGGCAAAAACCATTTCGTTCTTTCCGGTCCCCCCGACTTTGGTCAAGTTTGGACCATATTCGTCTGAGTCTAGCGCAATGACCAATTGTGACGACGCAATTTTTAAAACTAGAAACCTAACTTTAAAGGATCTAAAACTAGGAGATTTTTTATAGCCACTTAAGGGGCCTATTACAATTTGACTGTATTCTTTGCGTTAAATGGCCAACTTTGGCTTTCTTATTCTTAGAAACTGAAATATTTAGACAGCTTTGGCTTATTGGATAGTTAAGAATAGTTATTAGTATAGTTATAATTTTTAATAATTATATACAATAATAATTATAATTTTTTATGATTTTTACAATTTTTTATTTTCACTTTTTGTTTGTCAGATCAGTACAATCCAATATTGTTAATAAGGACATATACACAACTTACAAACTAGTGTTAGTACATTTAATTTTGTCAGACAATAAATAAATTCAAAAACATGTCACAAACAATATAATATGTAATAATTATTTCTATACCTCAAATAATATTTTACACACACTACTAAAAAGCCAAAATTCCGAAGTAAGTTTTTCATAAAATGCGCTACGGCACTTTTTCGAGCTCGTGACTTGAACTACTGTACTAACCAAATGAAATGAAAAATATGTCATAATATTATCTACACTAATATTAAAAAGAAGAAAGATTCCTTTGTTTGTTTGTTTGAATTGAATAGGCTACAAAACTCCTGGACCGATTTGAAAAAAAAAATTCATCATTGGAATTCTACATTATCCTTTTCCTGACTACTTCACTTTTTTGATAATATTCTATAGCCTATGTTTATCAGGAACATAGGCTATACAATATTTTCAAAAAAGTTAGGGATCCGTATTAAAACTTCGATAATGTAACCCAAGGTGTGGGAAAAAACCAAAAAAAAATCTTATATCGCGTACGCTGCAGAAACTGACGACAATAGAGCAAAGTGATGTACTATAGTTTTATTGAGGACATCAATATCTACAAAAAAAAACGTAAGGGTTAAAATCTAACTAGTATGGTTAAGTTACACTGACCGCTTTTTGTTCAATTTATTCAATCAAAACCCGGGTTGAATGGAATAGTGATGATTTTGGTATCATAATATTAATCCTTATTCATTGAAATTGTTTGATAATTAAGGTTAGTTATGTACTTTAAATTATTCGAATCGGACTTTTAGCTTAAAAATTACGACGGGTATATAAATACTCTATGTAAGAAAAATGTTGCGGTTTGAGCGAATTGCCTTATTAATTGACTAAACAGTCAATTAATAAGTCATTTACACATTACCCTATTAATAGAGTAGAGGGGAGATGAAGTTCGTGAAGTACCAACTAAACCCGCGCGAACGAAGTCGCGGGCGAAGTGCTAATTCCTTATATAGTGGTTTAGTTCATAGCCGCTTCAGAAATTTGAAACAAGAATGGAATATTCGTAAAAAAACGCATTCGAATCCATAAAACTACTAAAAAGCTCAGAACTAACTGTCAATTTCTCCTTAATACATTAATATTATTACGTAAAACTTATACCAAAATAAACCATTGTTTATAAGAAATAAAAATGTAATATTATATTCGTTAAATAAATTTATAATAAATTTTAAAATTAACATGATTGCAACAGCCTAATTTCTACATAACGCGATGCGTCGGCACTTTTGTAAGCGAAAACGCAATTTTGTGATAAGCCTCTTAATGAATACGTTGTAGTTAGAATCAAAATTTTCTAACTATAAAAAACTCAATGCGCTGTAACTCGTATTACATGTCAATCATCCTTAAAATCAAGAATCAGAATAAATCTTTATACCTTTTAGTTCTATCTGACAGTAACAAGGCAGTTACTCCTAAAAATGGCTTTTCAATTCCGCAAGAAGTCCGCACATGGACATACCCAGAGACAATAAAATAAAGTTTCTAACATACCAATACGAAACAACTTTCGTTGGCTATTTAACCAAATTTAATCCGCGCATTATGTCGTTTTCCCGCGCTTTCTATTCTAGTGGTGCGTTTGTGCATACTATAGCGATCGATTTAACGCGCCACTAGGGTTGCCGGGCAAATAATGTCACAAATACATAGTTTTATGGATTCATGACTGGTCGGTGTCCGACTTGACAGGCTTTTTACATTTTCCTAGTAATTTTGATTTTTCACTGAGAGGGCTGTTTTTTATTTCATTAAAACTTTGTTGACCTATAACTTAAATAAGACACTAAAATCCACGACCAGTTAAGGTGTCCGGCCTTTTTTACCCAAAAGAAAGGCTCAACTGACAGGTCTGGTTATCTTTCCATTTTTTACACCTTGCAACCCTACGCGCGACAGGTGTGCGTTTACGATTGTCTTGCGAATGTTCGAATTTCGAATAAATGTTTTATCGCTAAGCAATGCTGGCTTGTTTGATGGTATCGATTATTGGAAGCTTCTCGAGAAAAATAAAATCGTTTTATTTATATCGTTGCGTGTTTGGGCTTTTATTTTATAACGAGAATACGGGTATGGACGCAATGGATTCGATATGATCAAAAGTTGTAGGTACCAACCTCGCTAAGGTGAGAAAATGAGAATAGTCGTAAAATCCAAATGTCAAACTTTTATTATGTCACATAGCGGCCTTCAAGACGAATAAAAATAAGAACATATAAAATAATCCGTAGGTCATTAAAAATAACATAAGTAGAACACGTTTCCTCTATTCCACAAAAAAAAACTAATCTTCAACAAAATTATATCATCACCACCACCTATTTTAGTTTTTTGTAACTTCTCTTAGCGTAGGTACCTCTCAAAATATTCGCGTCATTTATATAATAGAAAATTAACCTTATTTCGGAAAACACAAAGTAAATTTTCTATTACACGGATAAACCAAGCAAAGTGCCAGCGTAAATGTTGATACGCTTGACATTTTACCAACACCACAGAACCAAGCAATCTGCTGGTACCATAACGTTAACGCATCATTAGATAGGTAGGTACGTGAACATATTATTTTCACTTTCATGCAAGTCATTACCGTGCTTATTAAAAAAGTTTTGCTTTGAGTTTCTATGTAACATGTAACAAGGAAGTAGGCTTGTGATTACATTCGAGTTCACATACTTTTTTTGTAATGTCAACAATTATGATGATGTCAAATGTTCCGATAAATAATTCGAAGTTGTGGTCACCTAGTGATTGGCCAGTGGTCGCTCAGCGTTCGAATTTCAGCTACCTATTGCCCTGTACCACTGCTGGGGAAAAGTCTCCCCAAATTCTTTCTAGGTATTTTTTTTCTTGGACCAGCTTAACCCAGCCCTTGCGGCTAGGTCGTCTAATAAATTTCTTAATATAACATAAGATAACGCTCTAGATTTTTTAAACATCTCCTCCAACATTTTCTAAGAGAAAATTCCTAACCCGTGCATCCAATCTAGAGCATAGATTGGTTTCAAAATGTCAAGTTCATTAGAAAATTATGAATTAGTTGCGTTTCATGTAGGTACTTAGATTTACATATATTATGCTGTCATACTGTAAGTTCGTTGAATAATATTTAAAAAAAACATTTGACTTGTTTATTTACAGTTTATAAGTTTCATACTCACGCTAATACACTATTTTCTAATATGGTAACATGTTTTAATTAATTAATACTTGAAGTTGTTTAGAATCATTTTGTATGACCTAAATAATGCCAGGTCAACATTAATATGCAAAACCTGAAAATGTGTGTTTGATATTATTTTTAACACATTTTAACCTAACTAAACTAAAATGATTATTTTTTTCAATCTTTATTTTAAGGGACTTTTGAACTCAGTTCATGTCAGCCCCATCATAAACTTATCTTGAATTACTAACAAAAAGCAACAAAATCTAAGCTAAATCAATATCTTAAATATTAACTAATGAATAAATCATTTTAGCCTCACGGGACAGAGGTCGAGATAAAAAATTATAAAACATGCCAAGTCTAACCTATTTATACTTAACTCCCTAATAATTTGGTTTCTCTCAGATTCGTTCCTGACGCACTCCATCAAAAGATGTAGTACATCTTCTACTAAAATTATAATTTAAGATAATATCATTAAAAATAATAATATTAATCAGTAAATATTTAAAGGCTTTTCATACCCCATTTCTTAACCAACCTACTGTAGCGAAATAAAAGATTGGGGTCTTCGCTAAACATACGTATATAATTTTTATATAATAAAACCTAATAGTGAATATAAAAAAAAGATATAAAAAACAGACAAATTAAAAAGAACTTTAAAAATACTATCGGTGAGTCGGTGAACTTTTAGTTGGTTATAAATGATTTAAACGCAAAAAAAACTTAGGCACGTTTTCCAAATTCGTTAATAAAGCCTTTCCAGAACAAACGTGCTTCTAAACCAGATAGTGATTGCAATCAATAAAACACGGTCTAGGAGCGTCTCCAACAGCTAAATTGTATGAAAGATGCGGCTCTAAGTGGATTTCGCAACTCCTAGACAATATTCAAACAGAAAAATAAAGAAACTAACTACCAGCTCAGAAGGAGCAGCACGTTATGCTAACAACATAAAACAATTTAAATAGTCTATGATTAAATATTTAGGTCCATGAACAGCACAAATCCTGGGAGTCGGCGGCTACGACGATCACACGATCACACTTTGCGTTCGCACTTAAGTACTCCAAGAGATCTCGAAAGAATAAATAATTATGCTCACGGATACCATCTAGCCTTCGCAGATATGGTAGGTGGCCCGTGGACCGATACCTTCGTCAGCTCCGATCGGTATCTACACCAATAAACGAAATATGAGCGACATAATTCTCAAATAGAATTTCTAAGAAAGGAAAGAAAGTGAAAATATTTACGTACCGGTATTTTATAACATTAAGCTAGTTGCCTTTGGATTATATCATTATACTTCACATTTAACACGCATGCTACTTTCTTCCAATTTATTTATATTTCATGTTTACAATCGTTGTGAAAAATTCACCAGACACTGACCATATTTACTTGAAATTTGTCAAGTGTCATTTTTTTAAGGAATCTCTATTTAAAATATATCATAAAAAGAAGAATGTGTGTCTAAACGAATGAGGTTAAATTTGGAAAAAAAAAGGTTTCATTGCCAAACCTGCAGAACACAATGCTGCACTACGTAGAAATATAAACATAATAATAAATTACCATACCAACAGAAAATATTTAATGTGAACGATAACAGAAGAAATTCTAATACATAACATATTTTTTCTAAAAACATCTACTGACAGATGAATAACCTGAAATTAAATCAATCTGAAAGTGTCACAATTTTTAATTCAGGTAGGTATCTAATAAGTCTTAATGGAATACAGCTGCGGGTTCCGTATCCAAAGGTTAACCAACGGAAGCCTATTACTAAGCCTCAGCTGTCCGTCCGTCCGTCCGTCCATTCGTCCGTCCGTCCGTTCGTCCGTCTGTCTGTCAGCGGGCTGTATCTCAAGAACCGTAATAGGCAGACAGTTGAAATTTTCACAGACTGTGTGTCACTATTGCTGCTATAACAAATAATAATAAAATTGGTTTACGGTACGAAAACCTTCGTGTGCGAGTCCGACTCGCTTTGGGCCAGTTTTTTTTTTATATTTAAGGTATTTTGAAAGTGACTGACATTGACTAAAATGTCAGTGTAATAGGGGTCAGAGTGGTCATATGTCACATTATATAACACAAAATATATAAATAAAGACATTTGAAACTTTTATGTCGGTCAAAATGCGCTAAATTAATATTCAGCCGTGATAACCGGTAAGTACCACTTTAGTTTTGGAGAATTGATTAACTTTTGGCATAGATACTCTTTGAATAGTTATTTAACAAGATCCAAAATTAAATAATGAAAGAAGAATTGAAAATTATAGCTTTAAAATGAATTCAAGAGCTGACTCATTAGAAAATAGTTAAAATAAAAGCTTAAGTGTTCCAAAAACTTTACTCGATGTAACTTAAAACCTTAGGTAAACAAACAAGAGGTGCTTAACCTAATTCAGTTCAATCAGAAGAAAGCAAAACCGTTTCACCACCATAAAAGTCGCAACCGTTAAAACAAAGACCATTTTCAAACATGGAACATGAAAAAGTTAAACAAAACGCAAATGGCGGAGAAAGTGCTGTCTTCCTATTCTCACAGAGGCCAATCATTGGCGGAAACAACGTAGGCAGGGCAAGTACCAACATAAGAATATGTTAAGATGGCGGATAAATGCGTGCCTCAAAATGAGAAGATGGCTCATTAGAGATCGGTTTTTTTTGTTTAGGAGGTCCCCTAGATTAAAATCTAATTGGTACACTATGACAGACCGATGGCGAGGAAAGTTTTGTTTCTTTGTTTGTGGTTTTACCATTGCAAATACTGATATTAAATTGATGAGGAAACGGACCGAGGCAAAGATATGGTTTCAAGTTTCTATTTCTACTATGTACCTTTTTTTAAGGATGGAGGAAATCATCAAATGAATCCTCCCGCTCTGGGCGGAGCAGAAGGGAGTGTCACAGACTCTTTCGAACAAATTTTCAAATTCTCTCTGACTAAAACCCATCGGTGTACCTCCTAATGCCCTTTGCGTCCCAGGGCTGCGGTGACACTTTCGAACAAATTCCGCAACCGTTCTACTATGAAGATGTACCTACGGTTAAATTCAAAGTTAGTCTAAAATTGAAAATCCTTTCGGATAATAATGAACTTAGTAAAATAACACAACATTTCCATAAAAATATGTTACAAAACTTTACATTCCGATTCGCAAACTATCATTATCCCAACGGCCTTCGCAAATTACGCGACAGTTCGAAACGCAAACAGTTGCGAAAAAACTACAACACACTGGACGATCTCAATCGTTTCTTGAACAATCTTTTTAATATCAATAATAATGGTGTTGCAAAATTTTAATAACGGTTTGCCCTTGCTACGAATTGTATGAATTTAGAAACACTTCGACTTGTAAGAAGACTTTAAATGGTTTACCCTATTTCATTACGATAGCTATTCTCATCTTTAGCTTATCCTTTCTCAGTCACAACCATAATATTCCCACCTGAATTAGCCTATCATGAACCTACAATGCTGTCAAATTTTAATTTTCTCAAAGAATATAAAATGCTTTCGTTGAGTCAAGCTTTACAATTTTGAATACTGAGAATGTTCATCAATGAGACATTATCCAGTTGCTCCAAGGATTCTTTAAATACTGTCTGAAATACGGTGAGAGGCCAAGGCTCTTCAATCAATCAACATTTTTTAAATTTAAATCTTTTTAGAAATAAGTCATTAAATAACCACCACCTATAAAAAATAAAAATCAACTCAACTTAAAACCTATTGATCACATAGCAGTCAATACCTTAGCCATTGAACATTTGCCACTTAAATAATTCTACGCGATCCTGCAAAAATGCTGCAATGTTTACCATTCGGTCTGACTCTCAGGATGTTTATTCGCGTTATTTAGCCTCCAAACACTTGAATTACGGATAAAAGATTCCACTCGGCTCTTAGAACTTGGAATTCATTTATGCCATATATAGAAAAGTCGTGTTTCGTTTTAAGATAGGAATAGTTCACAGGTCGATAGAACAGCGTCTGCGATGGCTTACGAATATTTTCCTCCATTCAGTATTACAGCGTTTGTGGAATAGTAAGCAGTTATTTGCTACCTACGTTCTTTGATTTTATATCTCTAGTAGCATCTGACAGCGGCATTGTCCCAAGGAAACATACTCTCAGGATGAAGATTATCCTATGTTCTATTCCAGGGCATAAACTATTTGTGTGCCTAATTTCATCCAAATCCGTTCAGCCATTTAGGCGTGAAGAGGTTATAAACAAACAGACAGTCAGAGTTACTTTCGCATTTTATGGATAAAATAAATATTTATTTCTATTCATGTATTTGAAATAACGTAACTTCGAACAAAAATGTTGAACGCTTCTTCTCGAGTGAATGGTATAAACTCGTCTACTTTGTCTAAATCGACATTGAAGTTCTTCATGGAAGTCACCATTCACCCTCTGAAATTCATGCCATGAATTGAAATGGTGTTAATGGAAATAATGAAAGGATTGTGTACAAACATGGACATTTATTAGGTCTATAATAATACCAATATTGCTAAATGAATTGACACCACAAAATGGCGACCTCGTGACTGCATTCGATTTCATGATATTTACATATTTTGCATATTGTTGAAATACGAAACTTGATTTGCAAAATTTAAATTCCTTAATTAATTTCGACATCAATGCTGTCATTTGAGAGGAATATATTTTGAGATTTAACTTTTAAAATTGAATTGGCGGCAACGGACGCAAAACTAGCTGATTTAACTGTAAAATAAGTAAATAAAGCTTTAATGAAGACCGCGAATACGGGAAACAAAAACACTTCCACCATTTTACAGATGCCGATCGCAAAATTCCAATGTATCATTATAAAAATAATTACATTGATTAGATTCGTTACAGTGCAAAACAGCCATATAATCACGACAAAAAAGTTACAAAAGAAACGCAACACACTACGTAAAATGAGAAAATCGAATGAAGCGATGTCACTATTACATAAACATTAGACATTTATTCAAATAACTATGTATGCAAATCAACACATACTCAGATAAGCGCAGGGACATCGTTGTAATGAGGCGTCAACTCGATTCTAGACTCGATATCAGTGCGAGACGATTTCTATCGAGATCTCGTTACGGGAGTCAGTGAGGCATGTCGGCGATGAGTGCTCGTACGGAAAACGTGTCGCGTGCTTTTAAAAAAATAAATACGAAATTCAAATCGTTCCTAAAAAGCGAACGCTGGCTGGTTTTAGTCACGTCTCAAAGGTCTTGGAAGGTTGAATTGAAGAGGATTGTTAAAATATAGAGAGACTGTCTAGTTAGTAACAGTGATATTTTGTTCCTATCCTCAACAAGTAAGAACAAGATAATGTGATGACGAAAAACCACTAAGGCAAAAAAAAAACAAATGCGCGAAACTTACCGAACGAAAAAGGCAAACATTTTTAATATCTCTGCCAATGAAAAAACAACAATTGTGCATAAGTAAACAATCGGTGACATTGACACTTACAAGCCGGATCTAACGAGTCTTATCACTCGATCTTATTGTACCAGACAGACAAACAAGGTGGTCTAGTAGGCTTTACCTTGCTCCTAAGCTTAGAAAGTCAACTTTTTTAACGAGGTATCAATCAACGGCTTTCTATATGATTTCTATATTGTCTAAAGATAGACTTGTCTTAATCCATAATTCATTGATAAAGTCTGAAGTAAAATTGTTGGCATCTTTTTCTGGTTTTACCGTCATCATCGAAATGTTCTAAGATTTCGTCGTCTCTTTTTGTCGCAGCATTTTTGGGACCTTACGTCAAGTAAATACCTAAAATCAAATATGATTACAGGCTTATTGAAGAAACATTAAATGCAGTTTACGACAGCAAAGAGCTCTGAAGGGGCTACCAGACGTTTGATACACACTTCACTGCAGTTGGCTGTGTTGTATTGTCTAGAAATTACAATATAAAGGCTTTATTCCAACCAGAAACTGGTTCCGACCGATCACGATACATAAAAGAATACTTATCCCAATACCTGTTATAAACATAAGGAAACCAGTTATTTAGGATTCCTTTACAAACATCCTATTAATTTAGTTAGCTTTGGTACCGTGAGAATAATGGCAGATATTTACCGAGCAGTCCATGAAATTATGTTTTACTTTATAATTTCTTCGAGATGGTTATGCGTTTTATCTACAAATATCAAAGGAATTTGCGTCGATTGCTTTCGAATGTTGATCATTGAATACATAATCTAAATTCATGTTTCTCAAGTATTGGAAATTGCTCTTAAATCTCTTTAATTTCACGTGCTGATTGACGAAAGTTGCCCGAAATCACATTAATTTGAAATATCACATCTAACATTTTGCATATTTAATTTTTAATCTAAACAACCAGTTTTAAATTGTATAGAGGCATAGATTTCAACGGAGGTTGAAATATTAACACCGGTCTAGATACGAACATGCAAGTTATATTGTGAATCATCTTCAAAATCTTGGCCATCACACCAGAGAACCGTTCTGTGCCGGTTCGAAAACTCCATAAAAACTCATAACTGTATAACAGATGAATATTAAAAAGCCAATCGTATTGCAATTTGGCTTTTGACGGAAACGAGACAGAGAGCATTTAGTTTTTGATACGACATTACTAGTTGAGAATTAGAATAGCAATACGAAACATGATATTAAGGAAATAGTATGCTTCACGATTACAAATCCTTTTGACAAGTATACGTTACAGCATTCAAAGGGAATATTATCGGTGATCGTTTCGGAGTCCAATTGCACAAAGGCTGCGGGTGATATCAATACGACCCCGGCCTAACAATAAACAAATGGCATTGTGACAACAGAGCTAAGAGGAAAACATCCAATGGAATCCAAAAGTCAGCTATATCGCAGAAAACTAGGCCGTGCATATACATCTCAGTGTCTCCATTTATGGAGTTATGAAATCAGGAGGAAAGATATTAAATCTCAAGGAAAAGAATAATTCCTCACATAATTCGAGAAACTGGAAGTTGCCGATTGCCGAGAACAAGACGGGGTCCTTGACTTTGTAACAAAGAACTTGCGTCATGCTGTTACAGAGATAACAATATAATTGCTGCTAGAACTTTACTTTCACGGACATAAGCAACTATCATACTCTAAACTACTATCATGCTTTGCAAGTTTGTATGAATAATGACGGTTTAGCGTAAAGCAACGGCATTAACAGTTTCAGTTTAAGATTGCACTTGGATATCAAAGTAATCACTGATCGGTCACACTGAACGGGCAACGACCTAACACGAAATCTAACAATTTTCCACTCGGAGTGGCATTTCGAAAACATCTGGCGTCTAGTCCGAGAAAAAAGTTAACTTTGCAGCGTATAAAGCTGTATTTGAGAGAGAATAAGGTCTATTTTCATTTCAATAAATATAAGAGTAAATTTGCTGAAACAGCTCTGGTTCGCTGATTCGTTAAAACGTTTGTATAACGAAATTGTTTAATACTGCTGGTGTACTTTCTGTTGTTTTTGTTATTGGCTTCGACACTTTTTTATCGCCTATTATAATTTAAATCGGCATGTCGTCTTTCGTTTTGATCAAATTCTTGTTTAATTGAATTGCATCAATTGCTCACTAAATCTAGATTTTGCAAAACCAATTTGTTTTGAACTGGAAACCTATTTATCGTCCAAGTCGATTTTAAACTACACTTCTTTTCATTCATAGATACATTATGTTTTTTATTACAACCTTTGAAAGCAAATATATCATAGATTCAATTAACTTGCGTATGGCCATTATTAGGTACACACACACATCTGGCAAGATCGAAGCACATACTTTTCTCACATTTATTTTCCTTCTGAACCTTGCAACCTCCTTGTTCTAAAACCAAACAGTACATTTCCAATAATCCCACCGTCCAGCCAAACATAAATATTTTCCTAGTCCAAATCTATGTCAGTAATAAAATAAAAAAACTCTCTTCCTATGTAATTTTTGCCAGTAACCGTGACGTTATAATCATATCGTTTTGTCCATCCATCAGTATTTTACAGAGTTGTACATAGAGAGCTAACGGTATAATCAGTCACATCTGAATGAACGGGCATCAGGTCTAGATTCCATCACGGGGAGACCTCGATACTTTTTTACTACAGTTTCTCTTTTAGCTTCATCATTAATGGTCTTTATGCCTCTGTTAATTAGGTGTCTATTTGTCTAACTTGGTTCGGCTGTAGCTTTGTTCGATCCGTATTTGTTTGTAATCACGTTGATGCTTTCTTAATTAAATTTTCTACGTCATTTAGTTTTGAGGCTGGTGTTATTGCACCTTCTCTTTTATTAGAAATTGGAGATATTTTTATTGCTGCTTGTCTAATCTTCGCTGCGACTTTAAGTTTTTATGTTTGTTTAAAACTATTAATTTATTTATATAAATTCAGCAGTGTTAAGTCTAGCGTCAACATGTTTTGTAAAAAACTTTAAACAATTTGAATATTCATAAGTGTTTCGTATCTTAATAGTCTTGCCATTTTATTGCCAAGTCCTTTGTCCATAACTCACGTATTTGTCGAGGAACTAGCTAAATGATATCATCACACAAAATCGTGACTAAAGATTAATCTTTATTTTCTATATTATTTCCTTGTATGATGATATCCCAACAAAATATTTGTGTACTACAAAATCAATTTATCTAGCAAGCTCTGTAGCGTTTGCAACCAACTGTTGCGAACACCAAGATCCGTTTCGCAAGTATTATAAGTCATTAGGTGAATTTTGCACAATCCAGTAGTAGGAAAACGAAATCTATTTTGCATGCTAGTTTATAATGTCTACGAAATTGGATCAAGAACAGATCTTTGTGTGTTTTTCCTATTCTAATTATTAACTTTGACCTGCTTGCATATTGGTTCACTTTGCCATCAAATGTGAATATTCTTAGATTTTAAATCTATGACATAAACCGTTACTATGTTTTCCGTTATCTAGTCAACCCTTAACTTTCTCGGCCTACAAATGTCAGTCACATCTATCTGCAAGAAAATAACACCGTCAACTTAGCTGTAAACATACAACCTGCAATATGAAAACATAACCAATATACTAGGACCTTCATCTCTTTCCAAGTTATTCATTCCTAAAGTCTATGTTACAGTGGTGTTACAATGATAACAATCTGGAATTGTGTCATGGCGATAATCGCTTGCGCAATATACACAACAGCTAGTAATAATGTCCCCTCAGTTCCCATGGGCGGTGTAAACCATTATAGCTTTAATTGACTAACACCAACTGCTTGTACCCGCTTTTTAGTTTTGATTGGAGAAGGCAATTCCGTAGATTGCTGTCGTTAACTAAGTTTTGTGATAGCTTCAATTTGTGTTATTAGTGGGTTGAAAAGTGAACAGTTTCGCTGGTAAGTTATGATTTTGCATGTGGAGTAACCCTTTTAAGTGGAAAATTGACAGTTGAAATGGTAATTGTTCAACACTTTTCAGCAAAAGTTTTGGATGAAGAGTATCAATCCAAGTTTTATCTACAGCTTTTTATTGTCTGAGAAAAACAGAACAAAAACGTTTTCCAAAAGGCATTAAACTATAAGTTCCTTGGTGAGAACCATATAAGATAACCATAACCAATGGCAACCGTTGCCGACTTCGACGCAAGCGCACAAGTATCTCTTGAATGCTCAAAGAAATCTGTCGTGTTGAACACGCGTATTTCTAAACATGTCTTATGTAGGTGAATACATACTATTTGATGTACACCTCTTTACGAATAGATACTCGTATATGAGTGTAATTAGCACTTCCTGTAGTTTCAGAGTCTAGAGCATAATTTGCTTAAATTATGTGCGTTAAGTATGGGCCATTCATAAGTTAAGTTGCGTGGTAACGGTGAGTTCTCTTGACTTTGACATTTCAAACGTTTTTCTAAGGATTAATGACGTTTAAATGAAACATGATGCAAATTAAACGCAAGCGGTTTGAGACGATTTTTGTTTTCCTGTCCTTTTCCCCAATATCTTTGGCTTGGCTTCCAGCCCAACCGGATACAGCTGAGTACAGTCATTTACATTGATCGACTGCCATGTGTCGCCCAAAACCCTGTTACTGAGAAACATTAACACGACACCCTTTGATTATATACTAGCAGACCCGCGCAGTTTCGCTCCCGTCAACTGGCTACCCTACCTACCTACCCTACCTACCTACCTACCTTAACTTTCCCTACCCTACCTACCCTGCCCTACCTACCCTACCTACCTTACCTACCTACCTACCCTACCTACCTACCTACCCTATCTACCTACCTACCCTATCTACCCTTTTTTTTTTTTTTTTTTTTAAGGATGGGAAATCATCAAATGACTCCTTCCGCTCTGGGTGAAGTAGAAGGGAGTGTCAGACTCTTACTGACTAAAACCCATCCGTGTTCCTCCTAATGCCCTTTGCGTTCCAGGGCCGCGGTGACTCTTTCGAATAAATCCCGCAACCCCGGCAGGCATTGGGCCCTAGCGGGCCCCGTCTTTAATGCTGACAGCTCTTTGAGGCGCGCGTGGAACACAGCGCGCCGTCGACCCGGGCCTGGTTATGACCAGACGGCGAGCCACCCAATGCTCGCCGTCCGCAGGCCCGCGCCTACGGTGGCCGAGAATCGCCCTGCGACTCCCGACGCCCGGGGAGTCTTCTTCTGTTGCGGCGGCTGGGGCGTGAGGTTTCCCTCTCCCTCACGCGTTCGGCTTCCTCCTTCGCTAGCATTACTGCTTCGCAGAAGGAGGTGACCGCTTCCCAAGTCTCCTCGCTCCGGACCATGGCTTGAAACAGGGCCGACCGCGACAGGTCGCCGCCGCCGATCGCCTCGGCGAGGACACGGCGGTGCTCCGCCCAAGCAGGGCAGACCTCCACCGTATGCTCCACCGTGTCCTCCGGGCGATCCTCGCAGTGTTGACATCCGGGCGTATCCTCCCGCCGTATTCGAAACAGGTACCTCCCGAAACAACCGTGTCCGGTGAGTACCTGCGTCAAACGGAAGGTAAGGACGCCGTGGCGCCGCTCTAGCCACTCCTCAAAGAGGGGACTTATCGCCGCAATTGTGGCGTGCCCAACCCTATCTACCCTACCTTCCTACTATACCTTCTCTCACCAAAGATACCCTTTGATGAGAGTATTCAAATTTTTGGGCGTGTAGGATTCGTCTGAAACTTTTGAATCATTGCGATAAATAAATAAAGCTAAGTTTTGTTCTGTGACGTTGGCTACTATTACTAAAAATCTAGGAAGGTAAAACTATAATTCTATCATAACCTAGACGTGGTAGCAGTATAAAAACTGACGCGACACTAAGGTCACTTGAGCCTGAACAATGAACGTCAATATGATTGACATTTAACACTCCCCATTCAGGGTTACCACTTAAATAACGTTTGGTAGAAAAAAGCCTTTGTTCTGTTGTTGGTAATATATAACATCAGTCATGATGTTATTTAAAAATCCTTTTTCTTTTTGGTCATGTATGGTTGGTTACCCTTTTGAATCAGGTAATAAAACCGTATTAAGGAGTTTTGCTTACAGATAAAATGAGTTTGTTTGTTACGTTTTAACGATTTTGGTGAATTCTGGTACAGATATATGTAGATGGAAAACTGGAGAAGGTTTAATAAAAATCTAAAGTAACGCGAGCGAAGCTGCGCGCAGGCAAAAGCTAGTCTAATATTTTGTTCCAATTTTCATTGAAAAGTTCATCTATCTGCCAACCCTACTTCAAACAAATAAAACACCGCCTCCAAAGATTCTTATTACAACCCAATAAGATTCACATTCGTTACAACACACTTGTTAATGTTTATCAATGATAGTGACACAAGTGTTCAGTTGAACAATACACTAGTTAGTGTGCCAGTTACCTGTTTTTTAAACAAGTGTATAAAACCGGCAATATATGACAGTCACATGGACGGCTTAGAATAACATTGAAACGATAATATTACTACCTGTCTATGTAACTATAATGATTGTTTTCGAAAAGTGTAGTTTTTGAAGTATTCGTTACTAGCTGGCCGCGCAACTTCGTCTGCGTCACAATTTTCAATTGTTCTCCGCTACAACCTGCAGGTTTCCTCGATAAATGGCTTTTCTAACACTGAAATATGTTTTCCATTCGAAACAGTAGTTCCTGAGATTAGCACGTTGGTTCAACCAAACAAACAATCTTTCAGCTTTAAAATATAATTATTATCCCGGGTGTATGTTCCTTTCCGTTGGCAGAAGCTAATCTATACTAATATATAAAGCTGAAGAGTTTGTTTGCTTTTTTTTTTATTTGTGATGGGTTTGCTCTTGACTCTAGTCTAGGTCAGAGATGACCGAAACAAAGTCTACGATGGAGCCAGCTTACCCAGAAGGAGCCTGTTCACTCTAACTTTGAAGAGATTAGGGTTGTAAGCGTTTGGAAACACAGACACAGGCAGAGAGTTCCACTCCTTTGCTGTGCGCATTATAAAAGAAGTTTGGAAACGCTTAGTGCGAGTTGGTGGAATAGCAACAAGGTAGGGATGGTAAGATGCAGTGCGTCTAGATATCCGATGGTAGAAGGGGGGCGGTGGGATGAGGTCGTAGAGTTCTTGGGCACACTCACCGAAGTACAATCTGTAGAAGACTGACAAGCAGGCAACCTTACGGCGATGAGCCAAGCTAGTTGTTTGCTTGAACGTGCTAATCTCTACTGATGGTCCGATTTGAAAAAATATTTCAGTTTAAATAGCCCATTTATCGAGGAAGGCAATAGGCTATATATCATCACGCTAAGACCAAAAGGAATGGAGCAGACGAAGTTACGCGGGTCAACTAGTTACCAATAAATCTAGTTGCTTGTGGAGAGCTCATCGATAAGCTTCTTCCGACTTTCTTTCTATCCATTACCAGACAGACAATGTTTAAAAATATCAGAGAATGTTTAAACATTCTAGATCTATAGATCGACAGAGAATCTAGACAGATTGATAGAAAATACTGTTAAAGTAAATCAAAATTGTAATTATTTATTCATAATCCACTACCAATTCTACACAATCAAAGATACAATACAGGTCTTTTAACCATTAATCTCGTAAAATCAGTAGTGAATTATTTCGATTTTCTAATAAACCGATTAATTTAATTAAGGCGAGTTTTATAGCCATCAAGGCGCCACCTTACGAATAAATCAATCGCGTTAAAGGAAAGTTAAATCGAAGAAAACTAAGATTACCGCAAATTAGATTTACTCCCTAACAATTTCACTTTCTGACTTCGAAAATGAAGAACCGTGAAATATGATTAACTTAATTATATAAAACGCCAAAGTTGTATTTAATTTCTATATCAAACAGCTAATAGATTGTCAAATTATAGTATCTATTTGTAATTATGGGTAATCACAAAAACATGGTGTATAGAAAGCCATATTCAATTATAACTTACACATTGACTTTCGACTTTTACTATGTCTTAACTCAAAGTGTCGCGTATAGGCTTTGTATGGTTGTCTGTAACTGGTTTTTAATATCTGGGACTTGGTCTGATTAGTTTGTGACTAGAAAACTATGCACCTATTAGTCCAACGAGGGCATTACATTCGCTAACACAATTCCCCATTTAAAAAAAAAAAAAAAAGCGGCCATATGCGAGTCGGACTCGCCCGTGAAGGGATCCGTTGCAGCAAGTTACACAATATAAAAGTTCTTGTAGTTCGTTGTAACTTTATAATTATTATTTAGTTAAGCACCTATTACAGATTTATTATTAGAAAATAATGGTTCACGGTTTTTGCATAAGGTTTATGTTTATGAAATTAAATGTTTTTTTCTTATATTTGAGTTGATTGAATGAAAGGTAAATTGCGGTTTACGATTTATGACGTATTAAAAAAAACTACTTACTAGATCTCGTTCAAACCAATTTTCGGTGGAAGTTTGCATGGTAATGTACATCATATATTTTTTTAGTTTTATCATTCTCTTATTTTAGAAGTTACAGGGGGGGACGCATTTTACCACTTTGGAAGTGTCTACTATTCAGTTTAGAAAAAAAAATAGTATATATAATAGAAACCGAGTTTCAGTTCTAAGTATGGAGAACCCCCAAAATGTATTAGTTTTTTTCTATTTTTGTGTGAAAATTTTAATGCGGTTCACAGAATACATCTACTTACCAAGTTGCAACAGTATAGTTCTTATAGTTTCGGAAAAAAGTGGCTGTGACACGGACGGACAGACAGACAGACATGACGAATCCATAAGGGTCCCGTTTTTTGCCATTTAACTACGGAACCCTAAAAACATTCAATCTGCCTAGACTTTTCCCAACTAGACGGGGCCCGCTAGGGTCAGTTCCTGCCAGGGTTGCGGAATTTGTGCGAAAGAGTCACCGCGGCCCTGGAGCGCAAAGGGCATTAGAAGGAAAGAAGAAAGAAAGTCTGACCTCACTTCTGCTTCGCCCAGAGTGGGAGGAGTCATTTGATGATTTCCCATCCATAAAAAAAAGAAAAAGACTTTTCCCAACTATGTTTGGGTCTTTTTCTAGTCTAACCAGGTGCACAATATTGTGTGTATTGTAAAATACTGGTATTCAGACCAGTATTTAACACTGCCTATCTAATTTTTACAACCAGTAACTGGGTAACACCTGTCAAGACTGGTATCAGATTCCGGCTGGCTTCTGATCCAACCCTTCTACCTGTAACAGCTGTAAAAGATCTACAAGTTATTGCAGGAACAACTGCTTTATCGAACCTTTACACATGTCAACCCTTTACATCTATATGGATTTTAGAAGTAAACCTCTTAATTTTTGAGGAAAAGCATATATCTAAGTATGAGAAGCTTCATACTTATATACCTTCTTTTCTGTTACTTCCTTCGTAGGGTTTTTGTTTACTTCTCAATCTTCTTATAGGTATATCTGCCGAATCATTCTAAACCGCGGTAAATACTCATTAACACAGCAATAACTGCTTGTCACTTAATGACGTGTCAAGCTGTCAACGGTTAATTTTTCCGCGAAACTCTTGACACTCAGTTGTAAGCGGGTAACTTAACGGTCGTAGGCAAAGGGCCAACTTGGTCGCACCATTAACATCATTGTGTGGAAAAATTTACTAAACCAAGTAGTTTTGACGTACTTGCATGTGAAATCTAGTTTAAGAACAAAATGACCATTTAGAAGTTGTTTCAAACGTTCGAGTCCAGAAGAAACGGTATTCTTTTGCCTCTATCAAATTCGAAGCTGCATCGGTACCGGTAAACGATAATGCTATTTAAGGTGGTACTATACGTGGTGATGGCATACGGTGTAAAACTCTTACTGCATGATTACTGAGAGATTATACAAGGAGGTTTAGCAGACCAACAGCCAGACGGAAGAATGACATTCAGAAGATCTCAGGAAGGAGGTGGTCGTAACTTGCACATAGGTACCAGGGAAGCAGCATATAAGGGAGGATGGCTATACTCGGCAGAGGACGGAGGTAACTAATTAAAATGATTATGAATATAAATTATAACACATGTGTTTACTGTACCTATAACGTGCATAAGCGATAGAAAACATTTAGATGTGAGTCTATGAGTGTGAGTATAGAGTGAAACTGCATGCATTATACATGAAAAATAAATAATTTATAAACGCTTGGAGATGCATCTGTTATTAAACTGATGCAATTAAAGTCCAACGATCTATGATTCTGTAACTTTTTAAAGTATTTTTTTGCATAAGCGTGTTACTATTTATGTAAGTACTTTTGGTGTAATAAATTCACAGGTGCTGTGTCTAAAATGTAGTCAACAATTCTCATTTTTTTTCTCAAGGTACCTTTAAGTAGCCGTAGCTGTAGGTAATAAAATACTTTACGAACATGCCCCCCATTTTTAAATTAGATAAGAATTTGAATTGAGTTTTTGTCAACCTCTACTTTAGCCTGAAAACCTGTCAAACTGTAGTATACTAAAATAGGTTTGTTTGACACGTTTTTAACTCTAAATTCTCAATTCAGAAACCTTTCCCCCAGAATTTCGTTATCTCCCAAAAACGCAAATGTGTATTTAAACATAAAAAAAACTTAACAACATCTTCTACAAGATTCAAGATGAAGATACGATTATTATTGCCGTAATATTACCTACTAAAGAATCATTTTACTACGCGTATCGTATGTAACATATCCTTGATTTTCCACTTTCATTTTCCTCAAGTATCAAGAGGTTAGCTTTCATTAAGTTTAAGTTACTTAACATAACACCTGCTCGGGTCAAAAGCTAAAAGTGCTGGCATTAAGTATGAATAATAACTGTTCATACAGCAACTAGGTCATAATCATTAAGATTATTTTAAGAAGTATGTACTTATTTTACACACACTGTTTTCAGGGTTCTGTACCCGAAGGGCAATTGAACCCTATTACAAAGCGACTGCGATTCGTTGGTCCATCCGTCAGTCTATCTGTGAGCGGGCTGTATATCATGAACCGGAATAGGTAGACAGCTGTTTTGAGTAGGTACGTATGTATTTCAATGACCGCTATGACATTAAAATTTAAAATAAATATTAAAAGAGTAGAACCCTGCGTGTGTTAATCCGACTCGCACTTGGTCAGTTTTTATATCATTTCATAACCTACATAACATCTAGACGGCAACCTACTTTTAATGTGACCCTTAGTCGACCCAACTAAGGTAAATATAAATCAAGAGTTATTACTTGAATAAAAGTAAAGCCAATGTTGACACCGCAGTAGTTTTGCCCAAACAGGTATAAAGCCGACAACCGGTTGTATTTATTTCATTAATACTAGGTCAGAGCATGCCCAAAAATGTAATGCTTGATGATGAATATATCAACGCAGTAGTGTAGGTGGGACATGCAAAAGAACCAAGTCTTACAAACGCAATCCATTGCGCTGCATATTCAAATAGACTATTATCTAAACCTCAGAGAGTAGTAAATGAAATGGAAACACTAGAAGAATTCGTTTTTACTTTCGCGGTAGAAGCTCAAGTGCCACTTACAAAGCAGTATGTCGACTCGAATGTACCACTTTGCCGAACAAGTGAATACATTAAATACACACGACTGGACAATTTCGTGGTCATTACCTTGACTCGTATTTGAAAAGGAAAATCTCGTAGTTTTGTTACTTAATGACGAAAGCGTTGACAGCTTAGAATAATAATTTACTAAGTAAAATTATAGTGTCGGAAAAAAAACTTGTGGAGACAATCCATAATGGAGCTCATATCGATGCGGTATTTGAACTTGACACATTATTGCTTTATTGCCCATCAAGCAGAACAAATATGCGAAGCAAGAACATTCACCCTATTAAAGTAAGAAGGCATGCATACAATCGCATAACTAACGACAGTCGCCCCATCGTCCCTATCCGAGATAATCACTACGAATGTGAGCAATCCCTACATTTCCCATGCTCTCTCCACTTTCTTAGCTTACATGCAAAGTCAATACAGCATGCTAACGAAGACGCGAGGTCACATCGAAGTGACGATTCAATCTCCCGTCCCATATAAGGTTAAGGCTGACAAGACGAATGAGTCGATACACACAATCACGAGAAAGTAGGTTGTAAAACAGGAAAATATTACACGCAATATTAACTTATCGAACGCACGATAATCATCAATTAATTTTAAGAATCCTTTGAACAATGTCGCAAAAAGATTTTCCAAAATGCTTTGCACTTAAACGCAAATGTTAATAGTTGTAACAAGGTCTCTGGGGCATCGCGTAAGGGGCATTATTTCCATACAAATTACGGTCACTTTCGAAATTGTGCATTGAAATTCGGCAGTGCTGACAATTTTTAAACACCATTGTGTTGAGTACACGATCGTTTAGGCCTTTGAGAAGTTTGGTATGAAAAATGATAGCCTTGAAGTAGAAATTATCATTGTTTGTGGAAACACAATCACATAATGAAGCAAATGGATAATAGATTTTCTAAATGACATTTAAATGAACAATGAATTTTAGAATCAACAAAGATGAAACAAACGAATCCAGAATTTCATAAACGATTATGTTGATGCTCTCAGAATATTCCATCATAAACATTTTTCTGTTATAGAAATATTATAGCCAACTCCATTCATTTGTGGCGAGACATGAATTTATTACAAAACTCAGAAGAACAAGAGAAATATTGTCGTTGCATCACCTTCATTCAGTCACGATTCTATCTAGGCTGCCACTTACTTGCATTAATATGGAATTATGTTGAAGAACAAACCACAAGCCAGTTTTGACATAAGACAATGTTCTATTTAATTTTATAGAAGACCATTGATTTAGTTGAAAAGAAATTGTGAAAGAGATCCAAAATTTCGAAAACGCTGATGGGAAATTGTTACATTTAGACAGTCGAACCGTACTGTCGATGTCGATAGGTACTATTTTAATCAAGAGAATTTCATTACAAGTGGATCAGATTTGATAGACGAGTCAATCGAATCTTAAAGGTATTTTGTATTAGACTGTGAAATGGAATAATACCTCACAGCTGTAGCTGATTAACAAAATACAGTTTCATCTTAAACCTTTGGCTGCCGAAACGGTACATGTAGATATAACTGCACAGTAGAAAGCTTGACTGATCCAATAATTACCGGAACAAATGAATACTATAAACCTTACTACTCAATGGTAAACGATAGCTTGTCCGCGCTTTTGGTAAACATGCTATTAATTGGCTAAGCTACTGGGTGGCTGCACAGAATATTAATTAATTTAAGTTGTTCATTACATTGCTTCAAATATCAATTAACTCAAAGGACAAGGCATACGAAATGAGAACACTCCTATATTTCAATAACTTGCAGTTAGCCTAAATGACGTCATTTGGCACAACTTTAGAAAAGGTCTACCTAGCTTGCTCACCGTTGTAGTCATCAAGACCGCGGTATAATAATCTAATAATATGTATCTATAAGAAACACAACATTTTATTCATAATGTCATGTCAAACCAGTGTAGAATATAAATAAGCTGTTTAGTATTAGCTGACCCCAGAACCTAGCTAAAGTCAAGGATGAAGCCTTAAAAGTAAAAGATATAGTGTATGGAAATGTCAGTAGTATTTGTTATCTTTCATCGTCTGTCTATGGTCAAAGCCGCAAGGCAAACTGGTAATTTAAAAGACAGAGTAATGATTTTAAATTTCCGTGGACCTATGGATTTTTTTTGTAAATCCGAGTTCGTTCACTATACTTATCCTAAAATAGATAGAAATGATAAAACAAGAAAGGATGACGAGCTGGATAAATCAAATGATATAAAGACTTTCGATGTACCAGGACGTCAAAAAACCAATAGTGCGGCGTTATAGACTATCAGAACCCAGAATCAAAATGACGATCAAACATAGATAATTTTAATTAGACGTTATCGTCAAAGTGTGCCTAGGAAGTAAACAAGGTTGCTATAGTAACGGATGTTATAAATACCCACATATTAATAACACATTTACTTGTCGAAATTTCCTTCGTGCGCAAATAGATAAAGAACACATTAGTGTAATATTCACATTCATGTCAGATATTTCACATTACCAGACTTTGAAGCAAGAATAATTCTTATTTACTTGAAATGGTAATCAAAATATCGACATCTAAAATTAGGCGTGTTATCAAGAAATAACAATACTAAATGTTAACCAAATCTCATCCCGTCTATTTAGAGTTTTGTCTACATTATTAATAATATTGATAGAACTACACCTAATGTGCATTATGAAAAAGACTCTAGTCCCGAGGAATTTGAAAAATAGGTATTTGAAGAAACTATGGCCGATGCGTCGCACTGTCCCCTACCAAGTAAAGTACGAAAGCGACAACTGCAGCTCAGGCTGATTTAGACGCGGCTGAGACGTTTTGTATTCTGCTGTTCTCTTCTTCAAAACTGGACTGATCTTAAAAAAATCAAATATCATAATTTAGAGGAAGACTATATCTATGCTTCTATTGTTTTCTATTTTGTTAAAAACTTATCAAATTTGTCGGAGTCTGAATATGGCGGTAAAAACGCGCTGTTTTTTCGGATTTTTGGATTGTCAACATAATTTTTTAAGTTATTATGATTTGGAAAAAAGAAAATGATAGAGGTACGTATTAATTCGATCTAGATTTTTTGGAAAAAAAATCATTGCTCCAGCAGCGTTATCCACGAAGAAAACAGCGGAATGCGTTTGTATGGAGAAAGGCCCAAGAATTACCGACCTGAGTCCCCTCTTAAATAAACATGAACTTTTATTCCAAAGTACCAGACATGCATAAAATCGTAGAGATGCACTCTTAATTTCCTATAGAAAACATAGAAGTGAGAGGAAGGAAAGTGTATGATCGTGTGAAATTAATATGGGCTGTCACACACACGGTCACTTTATGAAACGTATTTTAGCAGTAAACTGTAAAATTGATTTCCACGAGTAAATTGAACGCTTTCCATCGTGCATTTATTACTATCAGGGGCCCTACTATGACGTGCCAATGCGATCCAGATTAAGCTGAGGAAAAGGGATAGTGTTATGCGTCTTGTATAACTCTGTCTCCTTCCAACACCTTATACACGATCGTTTTAAGACGTCATAGTAGACCACCAGGGCTTGCGTAGACAATTGACAATTCAACATCTAAATTATTTTAATTTGACGATGTGATAGTTTCGATACTTTCTACTTCATTAGAATTTATATAAATCCAATGAGAGAAAATTTTCACAATATCTTGAATTTCTCAACCTATTTCGCATCGAATTAAATTAAACACGATCTATGTTAAGCTAGACTAATAATTTGAGAATACAATTTTACAGCCTAAGTAATATTTACAGCAAACATTTTATTTTTGGACAAAACCAAAAGGCAAGAAACCAATAGTAAGCAAATAAAACCAAGGAGGTCGAGGGACTTTCCTTGATGCACAACAGTAATAATAATTTTATCGTGATTTGTCATTTTCCTTAACGCTGACCGCAACAGCCTTTTTATGTAACTTCAAGAAATGAATTTATTATTCTAATTTAAGATAATGATAATTTAATTTGATGAATTTTAATGAACAAACTTCGTACCTACAGGTAAACGGAATTATGTTTATACCTAAATATTATGAAGACAAATACAGATTAACATTCATTTATAACATAATGACAATTCTAGGATTTCCATTAAGTATCACGCATGAAACTACCGACTAGAACAGTCTTGACATTAAAACTCTTCATTTATTACAATAATTCGATGTAATTGTGTTGATAACCACTTCGTTCAAGGCAATTCACACGTTTAGGGCCTTTGTCAAACAAACAATTGAAAGTGAATATTTTTAACGACCACATTTTTAACAGACAATGACATTTATTTTTGTAGTTCCATCATTAGAGACAATAATCTTAAATTATGTAAGTCTTGTCACTGAAATCTTGGGAATCACAAATTATGTGTGCGTGAACTTTACATTAAAGTATTGTTTAACTTAAGTAACGATAACAGCAGATACAGAAAATGTGATACTTTTACAGTTGCCCAAGCAATTTCCAAAGGTAACCCAAAAAGATCTTCATTTACGGTTTCCAAACTCTTACTTTAAGAAAAATACCGAAACAATAATCAAGCCATTAGTTCCATCTAAAAGCAATTTAAAAATTCGTATTGCACTACTAAATACCCGTTCGATATTTAAAAATCTGGTGCCGAAACTATTCCGTGACATGGAATATATAAAAAATTCTATATTTGGAAGCGATTGCTGCATTCGCGCCAATAGGAGCGGTGAATGCGGTGCTGCGAGGTTGTGGCGAGGTCGTCACGAGGCCCGACAGACTGCACACTGGACCGATTCAAAACTTTTATAGAGCTCACGACTGTCAGGTCCTGTTGTACCGACTACCGAGACCTTGACTGCGCTAAGTGGTCGTCGATATTACTCATGCTGTTTACAACATTAACTTAATTGGTCGGACTTAAAAAGTAGATGAATATTGGGTTCAGATTAGATTTAAATGATCGTGATAAGAAAAGTTGTTAAAATTAATTGGCATCAGAATGTTTGTAGGCCGTGAAACAGTTTTCGCCCACTTTTCCAACACGCAACCTAATAAATCTTTTGTAGTAGAATATATAACAAGTGCTTTTATCATCTCACTCATAAATATTCATCAATCAGAGAGCGTCTTCATTCGTCGGTCCTCGTGTTAAAGATTTGATCTTTAACACGAGGACCTAATCAATACTGCAATTTTAATAGTCCTGTGCATTTACTTAAGCTCTTAATATTGTTTCTTCCAAACTTTGAACCAGAATAAGCGCAAGAAACGTAAACTTTTCCATACATAAAGATCAAAACAAGTCATCCAATGAAACCTACCTCAACGTGACTGCATACGTATGCAAAACAACGAAATGTCTCCTTGTCCCAATTGCATGGCCATTTGCATCGTGGGCGGTTGGCACTTGGACTGGGCCGCCTTGTACGACCACTCTAGATATCTACTCGAACATCCTAACGAGACCAGTGTTAATTTTTATTGCGATTAAAAGTAGAATTACTACGATCTGTCAACACAAAAAACGGGTTCCACAAGGTACTATTTTGGGCCCAGTACTGATATTGCAAATTAAGTTAAGATTTACTTAAAAACTAGTTCACTTATCCTTTGATACATTTTATAACAGATTAAATAGGTTTTGATAGGAAACCATGGCTTAGTGACCAAATAGAAGCCAATTAAAACATGGAATCTAACATTTTTGTAAACATGAAAAGCGTTTTAGATTGTGTTAATATTTAGTCAGTAACACGTTGGCCTACAATATTTTAAAAGATAAGAGTAAAAGCACTTTAATCCAAAAAGTAGATGTCTTTAAAAGTTAGGTCCTATCACTAGTCTATACTTTCACGAGCATTTAGATAGACATCAAAAATTATTTTGACTTTACATAAGACGATTGAAATATGGCAAATTTATAGAAAGAACTTGTTACAACACATGATTTAAAATAAAAACCATCGTTAAATTATATAAGGTAAGGCGAGTTGTAAAAGTCAGCTAAAGTACTTTCCCTCAACAGCCTTTTACAACTCGATTAGCTACTGATACATTAATCTTTTCTTTCACTCCTTATATTTTAGTGATACCTATCAGAGATCGTGTACTTACATTTATATTAAGTTTTCTAATTGAGAAGCTTCAGTTGCCAAAGAGGTTGCAGCATTATGTTCCTTAACTTTATATACATATTTTTTTCATGTATTTTGCAGTGCAAAAACTTATGCGTGGATAGCGTTACTTTTCCGAATAAACATATCATATTACAAATACCAATTTAGGCATTGTGACACGTGCCTTTAGAACACGAAAACAATTATAAGTTTATTGTTAAACCGTGACGCAAATAAAACAACAAGCAAACAATTCATGAACATTATACTGCTAAACTATCTCAAGTAAACAATATATCATATCAAATGAAACAAGAGCTATAATTTACGTTCTTAACAGAATATATGGCGTTGAACTAACAATAGCGGAAAGCCGGAAGCAGGAAACTGTTAAGTGTGAAGACACTGACTCACGGGCGAACAGTCCGTCAAGCAGATTTACTGTCGATCATAGCAGTGTGCCACATATGCCAACGTAATTGTGGGGTAATGAAGTTACATCAAATGCACTTCGACGTTATATAATTAAGGCAAGTTAATTTTAGATGTAATATGCAGTTATTGCAAGCTGTCTTGCCTTACAAACATACTCAGGTCAGTGAAATCTGTGTATAAAACATGTGCTGGTGGTGCTTAAAATATATCGATAAAATTAGCATGAGACTATTAAAAATATGATTTGAATACAAATGTATTCGTTGAAAATTCAATTCGCTGAAATATTACAGTCGTTTTAAGAAACAATATTAAAATGAGTAGGCGAAATAACCTTTTAAAGACAATCTAGCTTTAATTTCGATATAAAACCAGTATCCTATAAAACGGAGCAGGAATAACATGTTTCAGTTCAGATACTGTTTTATTTAGTTCTTTAATTTAACGAACACGACCTCCGAAACTAATGTCATTTTTAATCAGCTACTACTTTTTTCGTTTTGTGCAATATAATTGAGTTTATAGTTAATATACCTACATTGTATATGAAATAAGCTGTGGCATTTTAAAGTGGACTCTTAAAATGTTATAGACAAACGATCTTGACCTTTTTGCGATCATAAGTTTAAAGGCCACATTAATTTTGTCGAAATAAATCGCGCAGCTACTTATGAGATATAAAAGAAGTTAATTAAGTAACTTATCATTTATTACAAAAACTTATTCAGCATTGGATTATTGGCTGAGTGCCATATGGCTGCCATGTTTAGCCTTGAATTTCTTTCCCCAAGTTTAAAATTCCTTAGATTTGATAAAGTTTAAAACATGGAGATATCTCATGCTAACATTGTCGTCAAACAAAGTTGTATCCACAGAGTTGTTCTCAAAAATGAAAAAGGTAAACATGCAAGGTCAGAAAAAAATATGTCCCAAGTGGGATTCTTATCAGCATCAGGGTGTTTTTACAACCAGCCAGTGTTTGAACATTCATAAACATCGAGGACCTTTGTTATGATAATGTCGCCTGCTTAGCTTATACACCCTGATAAGTTGTTCAGTGTCATTCTTTATTCAGATTGTATAAGACGATGCATGGACATGCAAAGCAGACAACTTTTTACTGGTATTTATTTAAACTTGGTCTTAGTAAGTGTGTATGTCATTTCACCGGAAAATTGCAAACGTCGTAAAATTGTAAAATGCCGCGTGAAATTGTAAAATATTTTTTTTTTTATTACGCCACGGATATAGTAAACTGTTGAATTTGGGTGGGAACTTGGGTGGTCCAAATATATCGTGAAACCAAAATCTAATAAATATTTATTACAATCTTACGGAGTCTGCAATTTTCCGGTGACAGTCACATTTTGCAACTGAATTGAAAAAAAAACAGTCATCCTAAACCTTTTTATACACGTTTGGCTTGGATGATAATGTACGTAGGTACAGTTGGCTAAGTGACGTCATTCTTAATCCAATATGGTGTACTCCTAAAGAAGGTGGACCAATTAGTTTGTATATAACCCCATGATATGGATATCAAATGATAGGGTTTGTTGAAAGAAACACAAGGAGTAAAATTAAGCTTGTTTTTTTATTCATTATAATTTATTTCATGTATGAAATTCTTTTTGTGAACTTTTTACGGCTTTAAGTGATGTTCTATCCCGAAATAATAGCCCTGAGTCTTGAACAACAAAGTTAAATTAAATCTATAGCCTCATATAAGATGGAAAAGGCTTGTTGTAATCACAATAACAATAATATAAACATCCAAGTCTGAACGTTCAGAAACGTTTACAATCTTTAGAAAGCTCCAAGACCGCGCCATATATCTTAATAGTTAATTGAGTTTCTATAATTTACGTTTCAACGTTGTTCTAGAATTCAGCATAAGATACCATGTTTAGTGCTAAATCTTGTCGGTTGGAATAAAGGTTATAAAATTGTATTTCCTTATAAGTATTATTTTCTAAGACTCTTTGCATCCATCGGTCGTTTAACGATCTTTTCAATATTACATTGTTTTAGGAGTTTGTTTTATTTTATGGGATAAAACGTTTAGCTAGCTGTTGCAGGGGTATTTTATGTCCATCGTCTTTAATTCATAATTGATTGAGGAAGCTTTCAAAAGATGGTAAACGATTGTCTATGTCAATTAAATTCCTGAACGTTTTGCTTTACACAATTTTGACGAACTTAGCAAAAGAGTTGAAACTTGTCTAATGAGATTGGAAAAGTTTTTTTGTCGGTGATGCTCTCTTTTGCTACTCGTTTTAAAACTTCTGTTGTGTCGTATGTTGACACCATCGGATAGTTGCGAAGTACACACGTTACTGGACGAAATGAGACATGTCAAAAAACGAAATTGGAACTGCTGATGTAACGCGCAATCTCGTTTTATTTTTGTTGTCATTTTAAATATGTGTTTCGATCAAGACCGTCGCTTCTTTAAAAATAAGGAGATCAATAAAGCTGTTGCTAAAAATCGGTTAACTAATAAAATGTGTTGCAAACTTTCGCAAATAATTTCAAAAATAGACAAAACGATTTCTTTCACCGACGATCAGATGTCAGCTTGCCCAAAGAATAATTAAACAGATATAAACAAATCGGTCCGTCGCCTGTTTACTAAAGATACATACAAAGCTCGTTTGGAAGGTAAATTTATTCTAAACAGGAGCTTTGGCCACGAGTGCCGCACGTTAAGATGAGTCAGAGACCTTTTCACCCGGCGCAGCGGCCATTGTTTATTCTGGACGCAAACACGTCCTTAAGTTTCCCTCACATTTTCGTTGGTGTCTCAAAAAAGTCTAAACGCTCTCTTTGAATATTCATAACCTCTTTTATGAATTATGAATGTTTTAGAATATATTATAATTTCTCGCTTTTTCACTGGACTCGTGACTTTGTATAGAAACTTGTTTCTGTTAAATATTTCATTATTGGTGTTTTCAAATTTTTCGATTCGTTAAGAGCGTTGGTGATTATTAAATCGACGCCAGGAGGCAATCAATCAAACTAAACATCAGTTTTTATTTGAGAACTTTCCATCATTTATGAATCTAAAACGTTAACGCCTAATGATCTCCTAAAATATGATCGCTAATTATTAACGAACATGATTCTTATAAGAAAGCTTTCTCCGCCACCGTTAAAGTTATACAATAAGCATAACTGTAAACATCCGTTCTTACCTCTGCTTAGGCAAGTCCGTTAAAATTCCGGCACACTGCTTTTAAGATACACTAACACTTATTGGATTTTAGCGAGTCGATCGAGCGTCGGATCCCCGCACCGTTATTCACGTCATATGTGTGTCAAATAACGAGAAAAATTCTCACAATCTCCGTGGGCACTATGTAGGGGGTGGTGGAGCACAATCACTAGCACAAAGGTTTAATTCACAAGATCACTGTAATGTGGGTAAATTGGGGTGGTTGGTGTAGGTGATGCACGGAGCTGCGCGCGCGTCGTTGCGCGGGGTCGTGTCGCGCGGTGTGTCAGCGCCTGCGTGTTCGTGCGCCCGCCTCTCTCTCGCGTCGGCGACTGGCGCGCGCCTTCACCTTCGCCGCGCTCGCCCGTTTCGCAACCTCAGCGGTTTCCTTGCAGATATCTTGTTGCATGGCAACTGTTGAAAACGATGTGACGCCGCAATAACAAACTGAATTTCGAACACATCGATTCTTTTCCAATATTTTTCGTGTCTCGAATTCTCGAGTTATGTACCCCAGTGTCGAGTTGTATCTTTGCACGCATTGTCGTGGGCGGTAAACAGGTTGGGCCGAAATGTAAACAAACAAACGGTCGTTTGCCTGACGCTTGGCTGTAACTTGCTTTGTAAAGGATTACAGTCATGCACATTCTGAACGTCATTCTATTTGATCGAATTCATTTTACAGTCGATGAAAGGTGCATTCAAAAGCTGACCGAACTTAAGGAGTCTTGTCCGAGAATCGAACCCGGAACTAGAGAGTGCAGACAGATGCACAGGTCGGACCAAGTCAAACTGGTTGTGGTGCTCTTGATCTTAACAAAGACTAGCCTTTCAAAACAAGTATTGGGATACCTAATAGTATTGATAGTAAAATTTTACAAGAGAATTGAACGGAACGTGACCGAATGGCTGAACGTGAACTTTCTATCGATAACAAATCGATTATTGTTACAATTTCTATGAAATAGCACATATCGATGTGTGGTGAAACGCTGATGAAATTGATAGTGTTTGAACAATTTAAATTAGTGTCACAATTTTACTGTGATGTGTCGGGTTTGTTTCGATTGTGGTGGGTGACGGATGGGCGTTGATATCTTTTGGTCGGCGGTTGCGTGCGGCACATTTGCGTAGAAACTGACTGACTGATCGATCAACGCACAGCCGAAACTGCTGATCGTAGAAAGCTGAAATTTGGCATGTAGCTTCCTTACACTCCGTAGGGGTGCTCTAAGAGAAGATTTCCAGAAATTCTTACAAGAACGGAAAAAAACGGGATATGCGCGTACGAATTCGCAGACGAAAGCAAGTTTTATCATAGGAACTATGCCACTTCCTATTCTAAGTCATTTTCACCATATTCTAATTTATAAGTATTAGCAATCAATCACTAGAATTAAGTAAAAGTTAAAATGATCGATCTAGGCGTCCTATAAATGTATTATTGTCTTATTTCAAATTATCAACCAGTTATTTGTCATACGAAGGATGTCATTTTAATCCAGTAATTTATTCATATTTTGTTAATACAGTTCCAGCTAATTGTGATGATTTTAATGAACAGTTATTAAAGCCAATATTAGTTTAGTTAGCTTTCCTTGCTACTGATATGGAATTCTCGTGTATTAACAAAATACCATATATAAACCTTCATGTCATCTTAATATCATTAACATAAAACATAAGCCATCTCTCTTACGCAAACAAACTCTGCCTACATCAAATGATTACCCAGGCTGTCATCAAGCACAACTTTCAGTAAATAATGAACGGTCAACCGCATTGTAAGCAGTACTTGAACTTCACAATTTTATTACCGCAAGTGTGTTACGTCATTGGACAATAAGATTTATCATTTGCAGGATGCACGAAGACAAATGGGTCAGAATCTTTACGTGTTGCGAACCGGTGGTAGGTGGAAGCCGTAACTGAGGCAGGTTCAAATGCTGGCCTGACGTTTCGAATTTAGACTCAGTCCTGAGAAGACAGGAGATAAAGTTAGTTGGAAAAACATGGAAGTGCTTTTCCCGGTACTGAGCTAGCACAGGCACAATAAAAACAACTATGTGTATGATTCAGGCAGACTATGTTAGTAACAGACACGGCAAATATAGGATACATTTTTTCATACGGCGATGCTCCACGATTTATTGGTGGACAGCCCACCCAAAGGTATGCTCGAACAGTTGCGGGGACATTGTCATTGTGAGTAGGTACATCTATGGAGTGAAATTCTCTGGCGAAGCCTGATTGCTATCAGGATATAGGTTTCCTTTCAAATTAAGAGTATTTCTAGACAATCATGCTCTTTCTAACACTAAATAAATGAGCTGTCAGTCATATTAGTTACCTTGAAGTGCAGTTGACTGTACGAGATAATAAGAAGAGTTAGTTGACCTGACAACGGATGTTACATTAGACAGAAAATTATACATTATGCAGTAGACGGGGTTGTCCAAGCAATACATAAGTGTTTTTTGTCGAATTGATGATAGTTGCTGCTAAAAATACTTGTCTAAGTCATAGAACTTCCGCCTATGAATATAAATATACCAAACTAGCGGACGTCACGCGGTTTCACCAGCGTAGTTCCCGTTCCCGTTATCCCCGTATTCCTGCACGGGGATACAACATAGCCCATGTTACTCCCTGATAATGTATCTATCCATTGCTGAAAGAATTTTCAAATCGGTCCAGTAGTTTTTAAGTTAATTCGTTACATACAAAAATACAAATCTTTCCTCTTTATAATATTAGTATAGATATAATAAGTCAAATCTTTAACTAGGTAAATTAGAAACTAATTGTTTCGAATTTACCCAGTTTTTGTATTTAAAATTTCGTGCATGCCAGTAGCAATCTGTTGAAAATGTATGGAAATTGAGGCTTTTTTTGGAATTCTTTGTGCCCTTATGTAGTATATTCCATTGGTGCATGATCCTCACATATATTTAATTAATGTTGTACATCAAATATTGTAAAACATTTATTTGAAAAGAGTAACTATGGAGTTTCTAGTCCGTTCTTCTCCATAAGAATCTAACTTTCCGAATGGACAGTAGAGTCACTTTGTTATTTTATATATTATTGTAAATGTAATGATGACGTTCAAAAGTGCCGTTTAATGGCCTAATTGAAATAAACGTTTTGACTTTGACTTTTTCAATTGGCCCTTTAGTATTAAATCGAATAGCATGGCGTACTTTTCCGCACAATGCGAAATACACATTGCGAACCTTAACGTGCAGCACAGACGACAGACTATTCGTGACGCACTTAATTTTAGTCTGTGAAAATAGAACCTAAGCAGTTATTAGCCTCGCCTCAATTATTAGATATAACATAAATATATACACATATATTTCATTATTACATTTATATATTTTTGTATATTATCTATACATATAATACAATCGTAGACTAACCGTGTCTGTACATTGAATATTTTTGCATGAAAATTACACAAAAAACTCAGGAAAAAGGTATAAAACACAAATATACAATTTTTGATTTTTTTGTCTCTTTGTCTGTTTATCTTTTTTTTTTTTTTTTGGGACAAGCCCGCCACACATTCCCAACCACTGCAACTCCTGAAAGCCAGAATCAACAGTGGCGACCACCAGAAAAACGCCGAGCCAATGAAGCCCGACGAGTCCCGGAGAAACGATTTAACTGTCTTGGATCCTGCAACGAATTTAATCAGAAAAGTACAGCGGAGGAGTAGGAAAATAAATATATGTATAATTTCCACTTCCCTCCTTTTCAAGCAGGAGACAGAATAGAGCTAGGCCAATAGGCACCAAGGGACATATACAACTGGGTTAAGCCCAGTTGTCAAGCACCACGGATTATATATTAATTAAAAACTAATGGGTCCTAAATTGTGAGCTACTTTTGATTCCAGTAATAGGTATGGCAAAATCGCCTGAAAGCACGGAAATTTGTTCTGGTTTCTACAAGGTCCGTGTAGTAAACTACTCCAGATGTAACCTGAATACTATCTAACATAATATTGCGTTCAGTTTGCCAAAGAATACACTCCCATAAGATGTGGTGTGCGGATTGTTCGTATTCATAGTCGGCTGTAGAACATTGACATAAAGGCGAGGCCACAAGCCTAAAGGAAAATAATTTACTCTTAAAGTTGCCATGACCTGTGAGAAATTGGGCAACACAATGATCCACCTCCAGCCATGTCCTATCCAGCCGCTCACGAACGGATGGAAAAAACTGGTGGAGGTGTCGGCCTTTAATGGAATTTTCCCACCTACATTGCCATTCGGATAAAAGTTCCTCCCAGACGTCAGTCTGGGGTTTTAGTAATCTACAGATCTTAGCACGGTCGCGTTGCGGTAAAAACTCTGGGTCCGTCATCTTTCTAGCGTAGTAGTACATTGCAGCACGCCGCTGCACCTCTAGATCGACTGGGAGAACACCCGCCAGCACCGGTAAGGCTTCAGTACTAACCGTCCTATACGCCTTGCATAAGAATATCAAAGCCAAACGCTGGCTTTGCAGCAATTTACGGCGTACCGCCCCTATGGTGGCCCTGTCAGCCCAGACAGGTGCCCCGTAGCACATACAACCCAAGTAAGTAGCCCCATAAATAGTTTTTAAGGTTTGAAATGAGAGACCCCAAGTAGCTTTGGATATTCTCGTCAAGGCGTAGAAGTTCTTTTTTGCTTTTTCACCTACTGTTTTTATATGATCAATAAACGAAAAGTTCCTTTCTAGTAGCATACCGAGGTAGCACACGGATTCTTTTCTTTTAACGGGTACATTATTAAATTTAATACTAGGCCAGGATTTTAGGTTCCCTTTTAAAATAAGTTGATAGGTTTTATGCGGTGCAAAGGTCAGACGGTTTCGGTCGCCCCACTGTGATATTAAACGTAGACATGTGTCAGCCAAGTTCTCGAGTCCCGCCCGAGTGCTTGCCTCAATGAGCAGTAAGCCATCGTCTGCGTAACCGGTTAATGAACAGCCGCATGGGAGCGGAAGCGCGAGGAAATCATCGTAGCCAAAATTCCATACATATGGACCGATAACTGAGCCCTGAGGACATCCCATGGTTAGAGACTTAGAAATGGAATGATGTCCAAGTTTGAGTTTCGCGGAGCCGTTTAGAAAATACGAAAGAATCAGATTATAGATATTTTTGTAGCAACCACGGGTTTTCATTTTAAGTAGTAGCATCGGCCACCAGGCGTTATCAAAAGCGCCAGATATGTCGAGAAAGATTCCAACCACGTATTTATGTTCCGATAAGTTAACAATTTTACGGACAGAGAGAGCCGCGTCGACTGTGGATTTACCAATAGTGAAACCAAACTGATTAATATGAAATTTAGGTCCATTCGGTAGCAAGCGCGGAACGATTAGTCGCTCTAAGAGTTTCCCCAAAGATGGAAGTAGTGTTATGGGCCGGTAGGACTTAGGGTCATCCGGGGGCTTATCGCCACTCTTCGGAATAATGCGTATAAAGCCTTGTCGCCATATTCGAGGAAAAATACCTTCTGCAATGCATCGGTTATATACGGATAAGATCGCGTCGCCCGCTGTTTTACACGCTTCTATAATCATTCTATTAGATATTTTATCTTCACCGGATGATTTTTTGAGAGGTAGTCTCTTGACAACGTTTATGAATTCGTCAGTGGATGGAAGGTCTGACTCCGGTGATTCAGGTGACACCGCGGCCCACGCTCTAATCTGTTGGTGGTATTCATTATCATTTACTGATGAATCGTCTGGTATTAGAGAATTAAGCAAAACATCAGTTGTTTCTTCAATGCCGGTGGTATGTTTATTATTTACTTTAATGTTCTGAACGTACGCAAGGTCGACAGATCTATTAGCCTGTTATTTGTCTGTTTATCTGTTTGTCTGTGCGTTTGTGGGAGCATCACGCATAAACCGCAGATTGAATTGCAAATCTAAGTACTTAAAAAGATTAAGTGATACCCCGAGTAAAACTTAGCGTTTATTTCATCAAAATCAACCCACAAAATCAAAAGATATTGAATTTTTAAGTTTAGGAAGAAACTTCCTAATGTATTCTGATGAGTCCGAGCGCCATCTATTGAGAAAAAATAAAATGCATGAAAGCATTCAAAATTGTTGAGTTATTTGTGAAACTTTTCATACGTTGCAAAATAAAAGTGATCATTTTTATACCTTTTCGTCATTTATCGTTACAATCGACCCACAAAATCAAAATATATTGAATTTTTAGTTTAGTAAGGAACTTCCTAATGTATTCTGATCAGTCAGAGCGCCATCTATTGACGAACCAAAAAATGCATGAAAGCATGAATGTTATAGGTACCAAAACACATTGATTGAGTTATTTGTGAAACTTTTAATACGTAGACGTAGCAAAATAAAAGTAAACATTTTAATACCTTATCGTTATTTATCGTTACATACGGGCTTCTTATTTAACGTCTTCCGCTGCCAAATATTTTGTCAGTTTACATGGTCGATAGATGGCGTTGCACTGATGACGCGTTTTTCTGAACTGCGGTGTTAAGATTTTCCGCTGGAGAATGACGTCACACTATTTTTAAACACAGTCGTGTTCGTAGGAATTTCGGTTTGGTCTCTGAAAGGTCTTAAACAGTTAGGGACCAAAATTGCTTAAATCTCCGAGTTGTGCTGGTTTCGTTTAAAGTGCATTTATCGTAGTTTTACGAAGTACTGGACGGTTCGACTTGCGGATCAGGCCTGTAGGGTCCCGTACCAAAGGTGCTGTGCTGACGGGACCCTACTGCTAAGCCTCCGCGATTGATTCCGTTTAGAGCGAAGCAACGAACGGTTCGATTTGCGAAACAAGGCTAATAATAATAAGGTACCGTACCAAAGGTGGTCACGGTGACGGGAACGATCAATTTTGGAGGGCTACTCTCTAAGTCCGAAGTCCGTAGTTTCGGGTTTAGTTGCGGGCGGGCGTATTCTACTCCGTATCACCTACAGACTTACGATTAGTCCCGAACCCGAACTAAGAATGAATGACAACACGATTTCACAGTAACTGTCAATTCGTGCTATCATTAGTTCTCAGTGGTTAGGTGATACGGAGTAGAATATTATATTTTTTTTCTTAATATGTTTGTTCGAATACTTTTCTAACTCGAGCGATTTTCATAGTTTTTGTGTTTTTGGATTAGTCTTCGTCCGTCCGTCAATAGCATAATAAGAATTAAAATACAAAAAGAAAATTAGTATGTAGGTAGGAAGGGTAGGTAGGTAGGCAGGTAGGTAGGGTAGGTAGGTAAGGTAGGGTAGCTATGGTAGGTAGGTAGGGTAGGTAAGTAGGTAGAGTAGGTAGGTAGGTTAGGGTCGGTAGGTAGGGTAGCCAGTTGACGGGAGCGAAGCCGCGCGGGTCAGCTAGTGTGTACATAAATAAATAAAATTATTTTGCGCGCCTTAGACTGAATCGCACAAAAAGTGTTTCGTCTGTGCTGCACCTATAGCATTGTATACTTAATAAATTAACCGACTGTTATTCTCAATCTGTCTGAACTAAGCATACCAATCTCAATGGTTTTAATATTTAACTCGTATGTTAGCTCCTACATTGTAACTAAATAGGAAATTCCTTTTAGATACAAAAACATTTTATTAGTCAAGCAGCTATTTACAAAGTAAAATTAAACTACCTACTTAAAACCATTTGAATCCAAATTGCCTGCAACTGGTTCTTTTATAGGAATATAACTATGTACTTTATTGCCAATGGTTTTAGCACTTTAAACCTTTACTTTCAATGCTTTTAATTTAATGAAATCTTATTAAAGGTAATTTACTTGTTGACACTATGATTATCGCGGTCCACATTCCATTCTCTATACGGCCCGAGACAAAGTGATCAGTGATCAGATGATCAAGAACTCCAAAATGTATTTACTTGACATGCGCAATCAAATTGTCTCGTTCAGTAAACTGCGTCCAAATTAAGTTGCAATAACATCTATATCAAAAACTTCTGACGACAAAATGTAGGGATACGAATGCGAACGCTTCAAACACAACAATTTCCCCTCAGACAATCGTCACTACTTACAGAATGTCACTTGGTCTTAGATAGCTCCCAATTTTCAAGTTTCAAAACCTCACGCGGCGTTAATATAGTAACCTTATTGGTAACTATATTTTCGAGCCGTTTGGGGTTGAAACCCTCGGGCCGTGGGGCCCTTGTGCTCACAGCCTTTTCAAAGAAATCTCGAAACGGCTGGTTGACACTTCCCGTGACTTAAGAGCTGGCTTTTACTTTGGGCAGAGATTAAGCATTGCCATTCAACGTGGCAATGCCGCCAGTCGCTTGGGCACATTACCAGCTGACAGCGTTGAGGACGAATTTTTTGATGCTATATTTTAGTTTGTTTTTTGTTTAGTGTATTTGTTAATTTTAGTTATAATATAGAAAATAATGTAAAGGAAAAGAATTTTCAAGTTCGAACAACTTGAAGTTTTAAATCCGCCAGGTTTTATTTTGGAAACAAAAATGAGCACGGTTTCGAATTTTGAACATTGTGAGCGGTCAGTCGAATGAGGTCGGAAGTGACAGTATTGCAATAGCACTACAGCTGCACAAAAAGGAGGCAATACTAATATTATAATGCATTTCAAATATAATTGGATTGCAAAGTAATTGGTTGCAAAAGCTGAAGTCTCCAATAGGAGTTGAGAAACATTTGTTGAAACTATTGTCACAACGATCGAAGTCATAGGTCGTTTGTTGAACCTAGTACTGAATTACTTTCTATATCTATTAGTAAACAAACAACTACCAAGCAATTAGTGAGCAACTAGTAAACGATAACATTTTCAATGCATTGTTGTTACTAGTTATGTTGTCGCAACAATTGTGTTGTTGCACAACATGGAAAGACGGTTAGCAAAACAACAGACTGTCTTATCCAAACTGTACTAATATTATACATGCAAAAGTAAAGAAACTGTCTGTCTGTTTCTTAACTCTTAACAGCTTAACGGATTTCGATGGAATTTAGCACCCGAGTAAACAATGTCCTGAAATAGACATAGGACTTTTCATCCCGAAAGTATGTTCCCTGGCGATAAATTTCAATTATCATGCGGGCGACGTCGCTGGCAGAAGCTAGTATCTATTTATCTTATATCTGTTAGTAGTAGCTATTTACGTTTATCTGCCCTCATCTACAATGCCTTTCCCATTTAATGACATATTCCATGAAACGGCATTGTATCAATGATTGAAAAGACTATTTATGTAGTGATTGGCACTAACACACTCACCAACTCTTACATATAGGCAACAGCTGTCAAATATAATCATACACGAAAGCCCATAACGAGCCATAAATTATGATGGACTAATTATAAGACACAGTCTCACTAGTTATGGATCACCAATCCATTTTCCAAGCTTGGTAATAATGTCAAAGTTTAATTAAATCTAACAGTTCGTTTAATAGCTGCCTATGAGGAAGCCAATCACCAGCCATAAAATGATGATGTACTAACCATTAAAGACGCATCCTCACTTCAACTTACATAAACAGTAGAAAACGTAGTAAAATTATATTTAGATGACTCACAATTATTGAGACATTAGAATCGGAAACGTGATGAAATAATATAAAAGATAGTAACAACCTTTGATAACACGCCATAGAAATAGTCACGCAAAGGCAATTCAACGAAACCTCGTAACAGTCCAATTATGAGGATAGATGTTAAATGTTATGAGTGAGATTTCACTTTATCGTAATCGGCCAAGCCTGTTCCTGTTATGAATACGCTGAAATAAACTATTAGCATAATCTTGACCAAATGCATCTGAAAGATTTACAGTGTTGGAGAGAAGATAAGTATAATATTTAAACGAAGTCCGTAATGTGAAATGTACTACCAAGATGGACAGATGACTTGAATAAAGCATTGATATGGAGGCGAAAGACTTCAAAGGTTTCTTCACATTATATTCAAGAAGTCATGAAATACTAGGAATTAGCTTAATTAAGTCAAAAAAAATGGATGATGGAGGTTGTCCAATCCTTTGGAACACACAGAAGAAAGAAAAGGGAACGTCACATTCAATTCTTGAACTGCAAATTTAAGTTTGGATTAGGTTAATGTAGGATAGTAAGGAAAAAACTGAAAACAGGAAAAAAAACTAAAAATGAAACCCATAGGATAGGATTGTTTTTTCCGTTTGAGATACAAAACCCTTAAAATGGGAAATCCAACGAAAAATTTCCAACGCTGCCAAATTTCCAAAGTCCCACAATCATTCTGAATCCTTCTTCTTCTTACACCCTGTTTATTTGCCATAACATCTATAAAAGTGGTAAAAAGTGAGATAGGAAAGGACAGTAGAAAAGTAGGAATCCAGTAGTGCATCATTATATTCCTATATTTCATAGCTTACTACCTATAACAAGCTATGTCTGCAACGTCGTTCGCGTGATCTATTTGATTTACAACCCCAGTTTCCTGAGTGAACTATTTTTCATTGACCTCTGAACTAATTTCAAGTTCAGCCGCTGCGTGATTGAGTTACAAACATTCATTCAAACTTCCGCATTCATGTTGATTTATTTTAATGGAATGTCTTTCTTTGTACCTGTCGACTTCTACATACCAACGATTACATAGTATTCCGGTAGGAGAAAGATTGGCCCAAATCCTTCAACGACTTACCAACTGCTAAATCAATGTTGTTAAAAAATCAAATCTTTCTTGTCTTTCAAGATCCTTTTAAAGGTCTTGTCAGAAATAACTAGCTTATAAAGAAAGTAAATAAAGAAACCATATTAGGGCTCATATATTTAATTGAAGAACTTAATGACAGGCGGACATTTTGTGGAACTGTCTTTATGTAAAACATTGACGTTGAAAAAGTGCTGAATCTCAGCTTTATTTGAACACATTCTGGTGATAGTTGTAATCTGGGCGTGTTGCTTACGATTCACAATCAAAATTGCAATGCTTATGCCTTCATAACTTAAATCATTTGTTTGATCTGAATTGGCCAGCTGGCGATTTACTCTGTAAAACTGTGATTTTATTTATTTATTATTCAGGTTAACCAACAATTGTTTACACCAGTACATTAGCAGCTTATTATTTATAATAGGATACAATTGCAGGTGCAACAATTAATTATAGGTTAACACCGCTAGCACAAAAAACAGTGGTAAAACAGTGATTTAGCTCACGAACTGCGCAATTTGCTTCAGCCAATTTGGTGTAAAAAGCTGTAAAATTAAATAAAAGCGTTACTGAATATAGGCTAGATACAAGTGATAGTAAGTCGTGAGCGATTTGTCGCTGATTATTTTTTGTCTTTGCACGTACCGACTGAAATGAAAATCGTGTCGTATGATAATTAAAAATAGACGTAGCTACTTCCGCGTACATAACGAGGTATCTATTTTTGTATGTGAAGTAGATCTGGATATGTAAAAGATATTTGAAGAATGCGTGAATGGGATTCCTAACTAATACGCTTTTAGTTGGAGTTTGCACAGCAGTTGACATGCTTGTAAAACAATAGAGATACTGCATACGTTTAGAAATTTTAATACAACCTACGTTTACTAAAATATGGAGACTTTTTGATGGTCCTACGAAAACTGTTTTCACCCCTTTTATACATTTATTAATTTTATCACATTGTGTAGTCGTTAGTGTAGGTGTAGGCTCCTGTACCTCGGTTGCGGAATTTGTTCGAAAGAGTCACCATGGCCCTGGAACGCAAAGAGCATTAGGAGGAACACGGAGGAGTTTTAGTCAGTAAGAGTTTGACACTCGCTTCTGCTCTGTCCAGAGCGGGAAGACTCATTTGATCATTTCCCATCCTTAAAAGGCACCTGTACCTGTAGCTGCAGGTTATATTCACGCTTTTGCATTAGGGATGTCTTTGAATGTGTAGCATATTATGTACCAACACATACATAGGCTGCTGGCGCACCAGTTTACTGTAGTAAATTACAAAAGAAACATGTCATATCATAAGTAATAATAAGTATCGATTTTTATCGCTGCACATTCGACGTTACGTAAAGGTAACCCGCGTACAAATTGACCTCTTCTAAGAAATCGATAAACCAAATCAAAAAGTCCTTCATATTCTCCGACTTCTAATCCGATACAAAATCGTCATCGATTTCTCATTCATGGTACCGAGTTGTTCACGTACATTTGCGATATTTCATGTGGTCCGCGGTGGGTACAGTCGACATAAAAAAACTCGTTAGGGCAATTAATTAGTAGACATACATTCTACTGTCATAAATTCAGAAATAAGATATCTACGTGATTGGCATGCATTACTCAAATGTTACGTGGGCATGCCACCATTTTGAACTTTTGACAATTGTGATTATCAAGGAAGTGAACTTTTCAAAATCGTGATTGTCAATGAATATGTAGTTTTGACAGTCGCGATTACTGATAGTCACTTTACAGAGAACTACATACAATTTTTCGCCTTCTAATTCGATGCAATTCATGTCAATCGATTTCTCATCAATTTAGGCCATACCGAGTTATTCTCGTACATTTGCGATATTTCATGTGGTCCACATTATCAGTCGGTATCAATAAAACCTCCGTAGGGACTACATCAAGTGGACATTTAGTCGGTTACCTACCTAAAATTCTTAAATGTGTATACGGGATCGACATACGTAATCAAAAGGTCACGTGGTCATTGCCAAACATTTCGGACTATGACAATCATTATTGTCAACCGAAATAAACTTTTGACAATGATTCCTGATATACTTTTTTGTACTTTGAAAAGGACCCCAAATAATTTTTCCTTTTTATTCGATGCAATATTTCCATCGATTTCTCATCCATGTAGGCCGTACCGAGGTATTCTCGACATTCTAGTACATTTGCCATATTTCATGTGGTCCGCCGCCGGTACAGCGGGTACAGTCAGCCGGTACGTCATTGTGTGTATGTGGGTCGATCGTAACAGACGATAGTCACGAACAGTGCTCGTCAACGCATCCGCCACCGGACGAGCGTTGCTCTTTTGCGTGCGGGCACGTTGTTTTGTACAGCACGTCACGTTTTGTTTTATTAAAGAAGCGATGGACAAATAGGATATAGAACATTCAACAAATGCATTAGCTATTTGAATTCAAATTCAAATTGTTTATTTTTCTTTAACAAGTTTACAACAATTTGTTTATGATTGGAGCCTTCTTTTAAGCAAACAATGCCTGTATTAGAAGACTCCGCTCTTCCATAACAAAATAATAACAGACATCGGTAAGAAGACAATAATATAATACAGACAAGATTGACATAAGTACAGTTTGTGTGTGTGTGTGCGTGCGTGTGTATGTGTGTTATGTGTTTGAGTGCCTGTGTGTGAGAGTACAGGTTATATGGTTACTTTCAGGAGTTCTTCCGTTTCCTCATATATAAGTGGTTCGATTTGAAACATGTGAAAAACAACATGATTCGCTCCACGAGGTTTGCTTCAATTTTGCACCCCAATATTGCTGCTTGTGCTGTTTCAAGAGCGGATGTAATTTTGATGATGACCAAAACTAGGTAGAGGTCCAGGGAGAGAGACGAAAGAGATTTAGCTAAGTCAATCATTTTTTGCGAGATTGCTCGAAATAATTACCGCGGTACTAGAACGCAAAGAGTAATTTAAAGAACACAGGTGGGTTTTGGTCAGTAGGCGTCTGACACTTCCTGCCATTCTTCCCAGAATAGAACCATTTGATGACTTCCAATCCTTAAGAAATAGTTAGAAACCCTGTGTCTGGTGATGAGACACAAATACCAAGCGATTTCTCAAGTGTATTTGGAAAGGTTTTCAAAACACTATCGTTATAATGTACTTAGATATTATTATTTAAGTACTTACCAACTGTAAAAGGGTCAAAATCAATCAAAGGCTTAACTATTCGCGAGATGATATAGGTAGCATTTACTCCTATGAAATCACTCACAAATGTGTAAAGAGGTTCTTCTGATATAGGAGATTTCGACATTCTTTTAAAAATTGTACTACCTGCTAAGTACATACAATGGACATGGATCACTAATACAAGCCTCGCATAGCAATCGATGTTTTAGCAATATCTTAAAGATTTAAATACAAGCGAATGACCATTTTACTTCTAATGTTTAGCAGTACTTTTGTTTTTAATGTATGAGCCTACTTCGGAATAACGTATAAAGATTTACGCATCACCAAAGAAGACGTGAGACAATGAAAACCCACATTATTATAAGTGATGGTCCAAAGCCATTCACTGTCTGTCCGCCGATCGGATTCTCAGTCTATTCTGGCTTACATAATAACAAAAAATATTTCACTTGTTTTGCTTTATTTACTAACTGCAATTGTATTTCACTCCAATAACCAGTCTACTAAGACCTCTAGATGACAACATCGATTCTCCAAATCTTGATAAAATGTCGATAAATCTTAGCGGTGTAAGAGTTCTTTTTATAAATGGTCCAGGTCTTCAAAATCGACTTAAAAAAGTATTATTTTTTTAGATTCGAACTCACAACAGAATGATTTTTTAGATTGTTTTAGGTTTTCAGTGACATTTTGATTCAGTTTTTGATACAATAGAACTTAATACTGTTGAAAAAGTCTCTGTGATATAACAATCGTAAATTCCGTTGTAGGTATCCCCAGTAGTATCTACCTTTTGTAACGGTTTTTATAGATGTGTAAAATAGAATAGAGTAGAATACTCTTTATTATGTACACCATATAAGTTTCAGAAAAGATAGATGAAGAAAACATTACATAGGGTGACACAATGGGTGGCCTTATCGCTAAAACAACCTGCGGTGTTTTCAAGACAACCTTTGGATGGATTTTAAAGAGAAAGAAAAGACAGTACTTTAGGTAGTCTTACGTGTACGATTTATATAAAAATATTAATATATAATTATAATTTAACTAAGAAACAAAAAGCATAGATCCCAAGTAAAAACGATCAAAGATTAAGATAGTGATTTTTGACCATTGTTTTAAAAGTGGACAAAGATTGAGCACGTCTTATTGACACGGGCAAGGCATTCCATAACCGCACCGCATGAACCGTAAAAGATTTGCATTCCACCAGCTTCTACGACAAATCTTGAACTTGAAATGAGAGAATCTCAAGTTTTCCGATGACCTTAGATATCTATTATGTGTGTCATGAAGGAACTTGTAACGTTCTCTAAGATAAGTGGGGTGGTGGGATTGAACAGAATACTGTAGAGCAGAAATAAAATATGAGAATCTCGGCGAAGACGTATGGGAAGCCACTTGAGCTTTGTGAAATGTGATCATATTTGCGCAGGCCAAAAATAAATCTTATGCAAAGGTTTTGAAGATGCTCAAGTTTATCGAGTTATGCCTGAGTGAGATCGAGATAACTGACATCAGCATGGTCAAGAATAAAATTTATATCATTATTCTAAGACTGGGCTCTCTAGTTGCTTCTTGAACAAGAGAACGTGCTTTGCTCGGTGGCAAAGGTGCCCAAAATGTAATATTTATTATTTATTATATACTTTATTGTACACCTCATAACCAGCACAGGAAAATCGCTTATAAAAACTAGTGTACAATGGGCGGTCTTATCGCACAGGGCAATCTCTTACAGACATCCTTTGGATGGACTGAACTAAAGAAGTTAGATGTAGGGCGGTCAGTGTACAAACATCATAAATAATGTTAATAGACAGACATACATAATATAAAAAACAAATGCATACAATACTAAATAATATACTAATAAAAATATATAACAGGGAAAGGAGACAAAAATTCAATTCATTGATTGATTTATATAGATACACACGAAACACATTACAGAGGAAATAGATAGCTTCTTTTTACCCCAGAAATGACTTCCAGTAGACCTGCAAAAACAAAGTTGGATGATAAACATAGACGCAATGTACATGTTAACATTTGTTTTAAAGACGGCGATCTTGAAAAAGAATGGAATATTAATACTTTCGTAACTGAAAGCACCTATCAAAAAGTAAGAAAAGAAAATGGTTAAAAAATCACACAAAATGAAACAGACATACATAGAATTAAGAAGTTGAAGAGTTCCGAAGAAACCATAATGATCAAGTCAAATATCGACACTCTCCCACACTGCTAGAAGGTATTACTTATTTCGCTTTACCGTAACACCATAAATAATTAAATCTTGTCATCGTCGTTCATTTGCTGCCAAGCCGCCAATCTACGGCTAACAGTATTCCATGGGAAATGGCTTGAAACGTAATGGTGTTTCCCGACGATGAGCTGTGTTTATGTCAATGCGATACTTAAACAGCATACTGTATTGCTTTGAGAGAACTAGCGGAACTAACATCTCGTTCTTTATTGTAAGTAATTCTACATGAATGTGTAGTTACTTTAGTAGTTTTAAAAGCTCGCAAATTATGGTTTCTACGACTTCGTTGTTGAAATGAGACATTGACCTTTTTTTGCATGCCCTCAGAATTAGTGAAATTAACAAACCAATCCTAAAATGAGGAAATTTCTTATATCTTCTCGTCTCAAGATCTTGTTAGGTTCTTACATTCAAAGCCATAGCATTACCTACCTGATTTGTGAACCTTACATAGCCATGTGAGGTTCAAAAGTCAGACTTCTACAGGCAAGAAATCAAATCAGTCTGCAATGATGTTTTGCTTAAGCGAGTATCTCGTCATTATCTACCACTGTTAGACACTGGCTTTCCAGGACTTAATCAACGCTTTACCAAAGTCACCTGGCCATCGCTGGCTGTCGCTGGAAAACAGCGCCGTGATCCACCTTTTCCAAACTAGTGTAATTTGTTTAATGATTTATCTATTTATTGATGGTAAGCTGAGAGAAATATTCCACTTTCTATACAAAACTAAAAACTGCGCTCTCTTTCCTTATTAACCCTTTTTTGAAGAAATTCTTAATCATCTTTTTATACCAAGCATCAAGATATTAATTTCGCATTTTGGGTTGGGTACGTATTGATTTTTCATAAGGATTAGACCGGGCTCGCAGCAAGGTACTTTTGTTAATTGATTCGATATGCGTAAATCTCATTCAAATTAGTTCATTCTATTCCAAGAACAACGACTTGAAAATATGTATGACCCGTGAGGAGTATATACGCTTTTAACCTTTAGCCATTATGTATCCCTTTACGGACTTCCCACACTTAATACTAAGGCCCCCATTCTTATCGTCATCTCCATCCATGATTGATCGCTAAACCAAAGAGATGTTTCGTCAATTTCCTGCTGATGTACCAACACTAATAAGCTGCATGTATGAAACGATAAGTAACATCACGATCTTATGCGCAATGACCATTAAAGTATCTCCAAAATGCTCGCAATTATCTACCATTTCAAATAGATCATCGACAAAATAGAATTTTAGCATTAACCTAATTTTTGCATGCGTACGTAATTTTGTTACGTCAAGGATGAGATGATGATGTACAATTGCCTTGTCAGAATATACATAATAACATTCTCGTTTGGTAAGTAGGCGATGATTATTTACTTTTGTTTTCTTTACAAGTTTTATGATGACATCTTCAGAGTAATTTGTAGAGATGTTATAAAATACTTCTCATTCATCACTCTCTTGACCTTTTCTCAATTTATATGGTGTCAATGGAGCATGTTATTCTATTCCATTCTTTCATTTTAGTACCTTCATTGCCATATTTTCTTTCACTCTATCTTTCAATTGTGTCTCTGGTTCCCTACACTTATAGACATCCAAATACTTGCCAATACTTCTCAGTCTAACAGCAAAAGATTTACATTTTAAGATGGAAAACTACAAGATTCTAATGTATTTTATATTCCAGCCTCTTCTAGGTTTTAAATTTTCATAACGAGCTAATTTTGACACTGTTACATATTCATTAACGGCCTCCTTTGTTTTGCCGCTGCTATCAAAAACAGACCATTATACGTTAAAACTAGCCACAACATAGTTGCCACCCACCGAGTTTGCTTCAAAGTCACATTTAACGTTAATATATGCATATTATATACCTAGGCTAGACTAAAGTAGGTGTCATGATAACTCGATGCATGGAGTGGGTGCCACCGACTTGACCATTGCCATTTCGACAGAGGTCAGTCGCATTCCAGCGTTTGCTTTGCGGATCTATAAAAACAAAACTGTACTATGTATGTTGGATCTCGCTGAATTCTTTGACGGGGTAGATAGTTAACCAATTAGTGTCTATCATAATTTGATTAGAGTGAATGTCGATGTATCGTTTATCCTCGATTTTGATTGATAGATTGGGAAATATTTTGATAGGATAGCACTAAATGCCAGCTTAGCAGTTAAGTCGTCTTTGCAGGTCGATTATGTATCTAAGGCGTTAGGCAATTTTCGATTAATTTTGGGGGAAAACGAATATTGGATCTTATCTAAACTTCATAAAGGCTTATTTTGTTCAATGTTAATGCAATATGCCATAACCCACGCCTCGTTATTCCACAAAAAAAAAACAAGTTTTAAAGCTACCACAAACATTGGCCACTTATAAACCGTGGACTTTTGAATTTCGATCAATCGTGATGCAATCAAAATATTTAAACAAAACTTCATTTTCCCGCGCTAACAGCGAAAAAATTGTCACGCATTTCATTGTCAACAAATATGAGGTTATTGAAACGAAAGCGTTGAAAATTGCTCATGAAATGGAAGAGCGGACAAGAAAGTCAATGTGAGAGATAAAGAAACTGAATCGGTATTATATTATTTGCTACAATGCTTTTCTATCATTGTTTGGTTTAGTTCCGTTATCGTTTTGTATCTGTTTAGCCGTTTTTTTTTCTAAATAATAATGTAGTTATATACTGTATACGTTCTGCCAGAAAAAAAAATGAAAATAATGTAGGTGTGTGTCCTAAAACGGTGAATAATATGTAAGAATAACTTCCAAAAGAACATCAATTAAAACTAATTTAGATACCAAAAAAAATATAGTTGACTAGCGATTCAACCAAATGTTACAATTAAAGTTTTTTTGGGTTTCTGCTTCAGTTTTTGATAGAGCATTGGAGCACCAATGAAGAGGTACCTAGTAGGTACCTACACTTTAGGTTCTTCATCTTTTATTGACTAATATTGTATTTAAGGTAGGACGAGCTCGACACTTATCGACAATATTGGTCTAGACTTGCCCAAAACGGGATTTATGCGAGGAAGAAATAGCAGAACTGGCTGAAAATAAAATAAATAGGTAGGTATCAAGTAACTCCTCCTTGTCTTCACCACAGTCGAGTAAAAAACAAATTTTTTACAAAAAAGTACAACCGACTTCTAAATAATAAAAACCACTATATAGTACAAAATAATTCTGCCTTCGTATTTTGCCACCGACTACCAAAATTAAATTATTTTTATTTTTAACCGACATTAAAAAGGAGGAGGTTATCAGTTCGGATGATTGTATATTTTTTCATGCAAATTTTATGGATTCGCAAAATTCTGTTTGTATTCGAAAGAAGTTTATTGCGAAATTGACCCACCTAAATTAAGATCTGATGAGGAACTTCGGAGTTAGACAGGCAGGAACGGTTAGAATTTTTGGGGGGTAGCACTAAAAATTCACAAAAACCCCCCAAAAATTCTAACCAGTCAAGGCTCATTTTCTCATTAGCCCTTTTGTAGTACGTACAGGAGCCATTACAAAACATACAACAAATGATAATGTCATTGCCAACAATTTTCAGTGACAATAAAAAGGAAGTTCGCTTCGTTAGCTGTAATGTGACTAAATCCTCATTTACCATATTCATACCAGCTTATTTACTGGTCACAGGTTACAGCAAGGTTGTGGTTGAGGTTCTCAACCCTGATTTTCAAGTTCATTACCATTTAACAGTGCGTAAGATAATAACTGTCATATCCAGGATTTGATTTGTGCAAAATTTCCAATAGTTACAAATCACATTAGGAGGACCGCTTTCTACATAGCCATGCATTTAATTTTTACGGGTTATGTCTTAAGAGGTACGTATCGCCTTCTTACATTATCTATGATGGGCATTTGGCTACTGCATAGATCTATTTCTCTATGGTCCGCTCTGTACGAATTGATTTATTAATCATCAGTAAACATAACAAGAAGTCGAGGGAATCCGCTGGAAGGACAACCTCGAATATTAATCTGCATATGATTTGTATGAACTCAGGTTTGAGTTTGACCAGTACGGATTGTACTTATGGACTTACCTCTGAGTTTTTTTCGGTGTTTCTTCTCAGGATAATCAGCTAAGAAACCCCGGCGTCATCTCGTTTAAAATAACCAAAAAATATTGTCGTATAAAAGTGTTATGTTTAACCTATTTAAAAAACAAAATTAACATCATTAACGAGACGCACAGTAGGTATCGGTTGATGTGGCGATGCTTGATGGTGGCCTATATCCAACAGTGGTTGTGTTTCGTCAGAAGTGATTATGATGATTCAAATGATACACATCAGCGTAACAGTCTACTTTGGCGTGCCTAAATCTATACATTACTATCTACCTATATACTAATATATAAAGCTGAAGAGTTTGTTTGTTTGCTTGAACGCGCTAACTTCAGGAACTACTGGTCCGATTTGAAAAAAACTTTCAGTGTTAGATATCCCGTTTATCGAGGAAGGCTATATATATCATCACGCTAAGACCAATAGGAGCTGAGCAGACGAAGTAGCGTGATTCAACTAGTATTGTTTATTAGTTAGTCCTTTTTGCGCAGAATGTTAAAATAAAGCACATCGTTAATTAGTAAGAAGATAAATTAAATTACAGAATCGTGTCGACTGTACTGAAGTAATTGAGCGCCACCTTAATTAATCATGGTATGCAGTGCATACGAGATTGAGTGCAGTTGCATTGTGCGGGCAAGTGTACCTATATAATGCCAGATAAAAATATTTGAAATATTATGGTTGATGCCAATGTTACTACAAGTATGTTGTTTGCATATACAGAGGATTGCATTTTCTGAATGAAAGTTTTTTTTCCGACATGTGTTATCGTAAGAAAACTAAAACCAAATGACGTTTTCTTGATTTTTCACTAGTGTTCTTTTAGTAAACTTAAACACTTTTACTGATCTAATTTTAGCTAAAGATTTTAATGAATTGATCTGGCTCAATACTATGTGACTTTTACCTATGTACCTATTAATTTTATACCAAATTCTTGCTAAGCTGATTTTATTTATAATGTTGTTTTTAAACAATACTTTTTATGTTATACTTTTGACATAGGTACCTAATTTATAAATTCCATCTGTAATAGTAGATAACTAAGTCTATCTGAATATAGCATTTACCTACCTGTAATAAGTATCATCTAAAACAAAAGTGCTCCTTCAGACCTCGAACCCGCTCATTGAATCTCTCCGCTAACATCCTAAGTCCTCCGTCTGGGAACGCCTGTGACCCACGAGGACAATTTGTTAGTGTTATTACGTGCTGTTAAAGTTCGCGTCAGTACCTACTCCGCGGTTGAAAGGGGGCGCATCAACGTGCTCCTGGCCACTACCGCTTAAAAAAAAAGAATTGTTTCGAAAAAGTGAACAGTGTGTTTGTGGCCGACAATTTGAAAATGGAATGCGCGCCTTTATAGTTTATAAATGAAAGTTTTGTTGAGAGTGTTGGAAGATTGTGCAAATGTTTATTTTAATTCGGCTGTGATTTCTTAAGATATTAGTGTGAGTTTATTTTTATCATTTATTCTTCAATACATACGCTACCTATGGATCTGGGATCGCATATAAAACGCGATAAGTTGTAGCTAAAGTCTGGTCAAGTATTCGATAAATTAAATCCAACATGCGTTTGCTAGATAAGACAGACTCTGTAAACAAGAATTCCGCGTTCAGTACAGGATTTCCCGCTATATTCGCTAACACGTCGCTCGTAATCTTGTGGATACTATTAAGACATTTCCTTTGAATCCTCTCAACCATTTCCTTAAGCGTGATCTTTATATTGCTCGTCTATTCAGATGTGGTAATTTTTTATGATTGCTGGTAGTTTTTTTTATTTGTGCTTTAAGTCTATGATTAGAATCAAATCCTTACCTAGCCTGTAGTATAAAACGATGCTTCGTCTTCTTGATTTAAATATGTATTTATTTTATTTTTAATTAGAAAACTTAAATTATATATATCAGATATTTTTGATCATAAGTATTTTATTTGTGTTAAAAAAACAGATCTAATTTCTAAATTGATAGTATATGCCAGCACCCGCATGCAACATACAATCTGACCCCTGTTGTGCTTGTTGAACCAAGATCAGTAGCTCAATTTGCGAATATCGCCCCAAACCATTAATCAACTTGTAGTTCCCGGTATAAATCACCTATCCCGGACATAAGTCAACATGTCATACCCAAGCCATCTAAAAAACCGATGTGTCAAATGGCGTCTCTAGACAACTGTAGTTACTTTAGCCAATTTAGGCTGACAACGAAATCCAATATATTTTGATCCTTTACCCGTCCACCAGTTCCCGATCCCCAGTAGCTTTTGTAAACAGTTAGGGGTGTGGCGGGTCATGTTACATTGGCTATGTTTTACCCAGCCCACACTCTAACACTCTGATTCCACATTTCCGCCCAATGCCCTATACAAGTTATTGTACAGCGAAAATAAACCCTGTTCCGATAAAAATAAGGTTTAATTTGCTGTTCTGTTAAGGTATTAAAAATCCACTTAAAAATTGATGACGATGTTTACATATACAAACACAGAAAGCCGAATTTGTGTTGGAGTTAATCCTCTTTTCTTGGCTATAAAATGAGATCTTGATGGCCAAGGGCCAAAATATTTCTTAAGTTGACATTGACCATGCAAGGTCTGATGAAAAGGTTACTTGATCTACCTAATAACTTGAGGAAGTAAACCAACAAAAACAGTTTTCAGTATTATCTTTTGTTTTCTATCGTTGAATTATAGAAATACAATTCGATCTGAACACCATTAGTTACTTAAAAACTGTAATTTGTTTACGAGTAAGTCGAAGCACCGATGGTCGAAAAGACAAAAATGTATGACATGACGTAGGCTACCTAAATGTCACATTTTGGCATTTTAATTAATACTCTCGCCGATAAAATGTCACTTTTTCTAGAGCCCTGGTGCAATTTAAAAAAACCGGCCAAGTGTGAGTCGGACTCGCATACGAAGGTTTCCGTACCATAAACCTCAATTTTTATTATTTGTTCTTATAGCGGCAATAGAAATGCACAATCTGTGAAAATTTCATCCGTTTGCCTATAACGGTTCTTGAGATAAGCCCGCTGACAGACGGACGGACAGCGGAGGCTTAATAATAGGTTTCGGTTGGTTACCCTTGGGTACGGAACCCAAGAAATTACTGCCCCATTCACACAATCATACTCATTACCAACGGTAAGACCTCTATGAATGCCGTTTATTATTCTATGTCTCTGAGAAGCCCAGCATTATAACTCATAGTAAAGATGAATGAGTTATAATGCTGGGTTTCTATCCATCTAATTAAAAGCTTATCCACTCAAAGCATTATTAATTTATTGCAGATAAATGAACCGTATAGAGCAAAATGGCTATACCATCACAAAGAAAAAGAATAAGTTTGATCGTATTATTAATTTTATATGGAACAGCTGATGTTGAATGCAGTTTACCGGTTGATCTAGCTGCTGAGGAAAAAGGCAAGTAAATTTATTTATATTATATTTTATAAAACACAAAAAGTGTAACAAAAACAGTATAAATTGGTTTCATTAAATAAAACGCCATGCTCCAATAACAAAGTTGAAAACGCAAATCTCGCAATATGCAATTTTACTAGTTGACCCGCGCAACTTCGTCTGCTCCGGTCCTATTGGTCTTAGTGTCCGTAGCAAGATATATAGCCTATAGCCTTTCTCGATAAAAGGGCTATCTCACATTGAAAGAATTTTTCAAATTGGACCAGGAGTTACTGAGATTAGCGCGTTCAGGCAAACAAACAAACTCTTCAGCTTTATATATTAGTATATAGATTTAACAAACTAAGTAAAAAAACATGAGAAAATCGATATCAAAAGGCCAATTCTCGTACTTCAAAACGTTCAAAATATCAAAATAATGACAATCAATATCAAGAGCTTGGCAAAATGTAGAGAAATTGAAGTGATTTTGACAGATTGTGACTGCGGTGGAATGCGAAAGTTCTTAAAAAATCTGGAATTGTGCCCCTGTTTTAATGTACTCAGAGTAGTTTGACTTAATATTTATATAATAATAATATTATTAATGACATCTATACTTTTAATATATAAAGCTGAAGAGTTTGTTTATTTGTTTGCTTGAACGCGCTAAACTCAGGAACTTCTGGTCCGATTTGAAAAATTATTTCAGTTTTAGATAGCCCATTTATTGAGGAAGGCTGTAGGCTATATATCATTAGGAGACGCTGAGACCAATAGGAGCGGAGCAGACGAAAATGCGCGGGTCAACTAATTTAATAATAATTGATGAAAAACTTCAAAGTGTTACTACTGGTTACTAAACTAAATACACATAACTCATGTAGTAACATTTTAAACCAAAACTCAGCTTTTAGCCTAATTACCACCAAATCTTTAAACACAATTCGTGATACACTTAATTATGTTGCATTAAGTAATTACGCACTTACGGTTTTAGTGTGTCGAGTCGAAAGTATTCTTATGCCATTATGTCGACACAAGATTAAATAAGATTTACCTACTGATCTGAAAACCATGTTGTATTGCATAGTAACTGTATGCACCTTGTGATCACACTTTGGGAAATAAGTTTTCAGTATTTGGTACAGCGATAGAAATCGATTAGCTTTGGTTTTAAATCTATATTTTATAAGCAAACAATTTAGTTCAAATCAGAACAGAAATTACATGAAAAAGAACCCGTTCCTACTACATAAAATGCCAAGAAAGCAGACATCGAAAAATTTTACGTCAATTTATGTGATACTAGCCGACCCGCGCCCACTTCGCTGGGCGGTATTTTTCGGGTTAATATATAGCTTATGACATTCACAAATACCGTAGCTTTCTATAGTTAAATGAATTTTCAAAATTGGTTCAGTTGATCCAGAGATTACCGCCTAAAAACTCATAAACTTTACCTCTCTCTAATATTAGTATAGATATAAAAGAAGCTTGTTAATTGATATTTGGCTCAACGCTTTTGAAATATTTCAGAACTACGTCACATTTTCTGTTACAATAAACAACACAACGTATAAATTCAGTAAGACTATAAGAGTGCCAATTCTAATAATTTTTAAACAACGTTTCATTCCCATCTCAGTCGCAATCTGTGCAATAAAACCGGACAAGTGCGAGTCGGACTCGCCCACCGAGGGTTCCGTAAGTTGACCGCGTATACCGTTGCTTAATCTCGATGATTGATAAGTACTTTAAATAAAGACTATGTTTTATATACCTAGTTTTCAAATTTTTCCCTATACTTGTAGTAAAAGACGGTATTACTTGCCAAATTTCATAGTTCTAGGTCAACAGAAAATACCCTATTACCCTATTAAGATACCCTTGAGAGTGTCGAACTATACGGTTTTTGCAGCATAAACGGTCTTTTTTAAGTTATTTTCGAAGTTTGATTTTTTCACAGCTTCAAGAGACTACAGACCTGAGTATATGGTTTTAATTTCAACTCAATACCTTCACGCGTTCCAGAGATAAAGGTGTTTTGACAGACAGACGGACGGACAGCAAAGTGATCCTATAAGGGTTCCGTTTTTTCCCTAAAAATGTATGGAAATTGAGGCTTTTTTTACAGATTGCGACTGAGACGCAAATGTGAACGTTGTTTAACAATAAGTAGAATTATTGGCCCTCAGATATATCGGCGAGTTGCAGCGTCTTTGAGGACTACCGATAATGAAAACTAAGTAACTTGTAAACTGTGCAATACAGCTCATGGGAAGCGTGCGGTGACGATGACGCGAGTTTCACGCTTTTTGTTTATCCAAAAAGGACACATATATAAACAGTATACATATAGCTCATGAAAAGCGTTCGGTGACGATGACGCGAGTTCCATAAATTTTGTTCACCCAAAAAGTGCTCAACGCGCCTAAAGAAGTGTTCACTTCAAAAGTATTGGCATTCAGTATGCAAGATCCTAACAGATTCCAAGAATGTAGTGATGACTATTTTTAAACACAGTTTGAAACTAATTTTAATAGAAAAATCTCGTCTCTACCTTATTTAAAGGTTCTCCTGTAACTATGTGGTACTGAATGATACCAATTTTATTCTCATCGGTATCACTCGAGAAGGATCCTTATTGATTTTAATTTAGATCCTTGAACCCAAGACCTCACTTTATCACTTGGTTTAGATCTATTCCAGCCTAGCCACTTTAATAGCTAGACTCAAATATATCATAGCAACAATCCAAAATAGGATACCTACAAGGAAACAGAAATCTTGCAAGCATCACAAATGGACAGCTTCCTTTACTCTTGATATTGTAATTTTAAAAAGCACTACTAAGAAAACATCACACTATGACACAGTTACTGAATATCGCAAAAACTGGAATTCTGTATACCAATTTCTATGATGTGATCTACTCCCGTATATAAAATACAACCTAGTAAGTTGAACAGCTTTAGTCACAGGAAGTAAATATAATTATCCAATTTAACATGATCAAGTCCAAGTACACTCATCGTTCGGTCATACCCCAAAATTCGTCACTCCATTTACCTCACAAAAAGGATCACAGTGTTGAACGTCTTCTTAAAAGCCCAAACAAAATATTATGCTGACTACCCATGTTTCCAGTGCTACCACCAACATCACTGCCCTTAACGTCACCATCATCAAGCGTCACCACCGCCAACATTTCGACGTCTACCTACGTCACTGCCATCCCTCCGATACCACCAAGTGACAGAGACAGATTCCTGACGTTTGCGGAATCGGGACATCACCAGACCTTCATGTTTGCTAAGGACAATACTTTTATACAGCTGGATGGGGATATTATACAAAGATTTCAGTTGCGGTAAGACTTTTATTAATTTTATACCTAAGTAGTATGTGGATAGTCATAATATCGAGTTGGGTAGGTTAGCAGCTGCTCAATTAAAGTATTTAGTAAAGAAGAAGTAGTAAAAAAATATCTGTAAAAATTTTTCCTCGCCCGCATATCAATTTCTCGTTTTAGCATAGTCATAGCAACAAGCAATCCAGTCGTTAAACAGAATCTTGAGTATTTATACTTTGAGTAGATCACTCTTATGAACAAAACATGCACATACAACTAAATATACAAATCTTATAAATTACAGGTTGTGTAGAGAAATATCGTTCAAGTTTCGGACGAGACTACCCCATGGCCTATTAGTCTACCATAACGTGAAGAACCCAGTTTTTAAAATGCAGCCGTATGCTCTATACGTCATCGTGGAAAAGGGAGAATTGAAAGGTAAGCAAGGCACTATCAATTAGTTCAGAAATAAAAAATGCTCGATGTCCTAACAAACAAAAAAGGGATCATTTGTTAAACACAAAGATAAAATCGACTGTTACAAAAATCTTAAAAAACAAAGACGTCGCAATCGATTTCGATTTTACATTTGCTAGAAACAAAATGAAGCATCGTGCCATCTAAATGGCAAACGCTGCGCGGTGAGTCGTTGACAAACGCTAATTCAGGGACACAAACAATAAATCTTAGTTGTCGGCGCTCACTGAAGCAATGCTGATCAAGTGCCGCGGCATTCAGTGGAACAGCTCTGTAGGCTAAGTTTTATTTGGGACCTGTGTTGTTAGATTTATCAATCGCTGTTGTTCTTAGTTTCATGTCTAGACTGTTTTTACGATTACCGAATGTTTTGTAGTCAATTATGCATTTCTTTTTATTAGTTTATCAAGTGACATTTACAACAATCGCAGGAAATATTTTATCGTCATCCATCCGTCGAGTATTTGAAGCTCTTCATTAAGCCATTTCGGTTGTGAAATCCAAAAAACATTCAGTAATTAGTTACATGTAAATCGAACAACTCTTTGTCTCAAGGGAACCCACTCATCTATCTTCGAGGCAAACAAATTAATCAGAAAAGAAAACAGAACGCCAACATGTTTACTTTTATAAATTCCAATTCCAATCAATCAGCCATCATCATTTATTATCATTTGCTTCACGATAATTTCTCATCGTCCATACCTCCGGGATCGTTTGAAATCCTTCACTTTTTTCTTTAGCGTGTCAAGCCTTTCCTATTCAAACGTCCGTCCATCAGTGTGTCGTCTTGTCTGTCGATCTGTCTACCTGCCTTACAATGTCTATGTGTTCTGTGTTCTCTCTAGTTGGTCACTAAGATACGTTTGTAGGTACTATTTATTCATACGCTAATGGAAGTTTCGCTAAGCTTTAAACAAGTTGGTGTTGATAATGTGTAACTGATTCGAAAATCAAAATAATATTAACCGGTTTGTCCTCTGGTATTTTAAAGATACGCTAAATCTAATTGACGTCACAGTATATTTTCTTTGTATCACATGTAACACGTTCATACTGGATTCTTACAAGCGATATTTGCATATCATTTACAAAAAAAAAAATACAAAAATATTTATTTCATCTCAAAACATTGTGAGCATACATGAATTGTGGCAGTCCCAGTAAGTTACAATAGTACTTGTGTTGGGACTGTTACGCTCTTCCCTTAGTTGGCGGCTGTATAATGTATATGCAAAATTTAAAATGTAAGGTAATAAAACAAAATAAGCACAATATTTTCATTAAAGCACAATATTTCCATTTAAGCACAATATTTCCATGTTTCAGTGGTCCACGTATTTGGCAAGCACCTAACATCGGTAACAGTTGGAAGGGCGTTGAACAGAGATCAATGGCATAGTGTGGTTGTCACTATTGATGTTCATGGAGCCAGACTTATTGCTAAGGTGGACCATCTTAAAGAAGAAGTTTATTTGAAGGTAAAATTTCTTAAACGTAACAAAGGTCAAATTGGCACAAAATGAATTAGTTGAAATGAGTTAGTTGATTTCAGCGTTCTATTGTCTATCTGGGATTCTAGACGTCTTGAGAAGAACTTAAACGTGTATTGTTCGTATATTATTACGAATGATCAAATTTAGTTCCTGTTACAAGAATAAAATGTATTTTCATTTAGCAAAACTGTATATCGTATCACAGGACCTTTTAAATATCAAAACATAAAATCTTCCTATTTAAAAACCATTTTGGAATCGTGATCTTTCGTTTATGATAGAGATGGTATCACGTATCTCCAACAATGAAAACAGTTTAAAGCTTGTACTATTGCGTAAATTGCCAAAACGGGTCACTTCATTATGTGGAGTTAGCGACCTGCCACAACTTGTGTGTCATGTTTTAGACCTTATTGTTTAACAAGGACATTGGATATGAATGACACATCAAGTTCGAGGAATATCTATGAATACCTAAAAAGAAGACGTACAAGAATTACTTTTCTGGTAGTTGAAAATTGAATCTTTCCCAATGACTATAATTTTTATCTTCTTGAAATTTGCTTGGTCTTGTCAAAGTTATTCGTCCAGTTGTTTTATACATCTGCTTCATAGCATATATTCTGATATACCGATTTAATATTTTTGTTCCAGGGTTTAAGTTTCGACACGAATTATGGCATCACTGATAACTTGACATCCGTTATTCTTATCGGAGGTAAGTGATATTATTTCGTCACTTAAATGCATTCACTTTAAAATTATCCAAAAGTCCTTATCGTAAAACATATCAATAATTCACAATTGAGATTAAGTTACAAAACTGTCACAAGTATCATAATTAATTTAAGTTAAAAGCTACATATACCCCAATTTCTAAATGTCAGTAAATGAGTGTTAAGTAACTTCAATTATAAAAAAAAATCAAGAAGCACAATCTCCAGAACTATTGTAAGAGATTTCTAAAATTTTACAATTAACAGAAATATTTAGAACCGATCTCAAACTTGAGTGATTAGCATTTTTCTATTTATTTTCAAGCCAAAATTAAATCCATTATTGCAAAGAGCAAGAATGCTTGTTAATAACAATGCTTGTTTTTGCGAACATCGACAATACCATTCCTAAGTCTGAAAATATTGTTTTCGTTAAGCATAGGCCGTAGCTGATTATATTATTAGATGTCATAAGATGTTCATAATATCAAAGTTCACAAAATCCTTGCTTTTCCAGGATTAAGCTCGGAAGAAAAACTCCACGGTGTAAAATACATTATAGAATCGTTCGTCGGCTGCATCAGTGATATGGTCCTAAGTTCTGGAAAGGCAGCATCAGACCTCCTACCAATAGTACCACTAATAGCTACTAAGCATGAAAACGTTAAAGAAGGTTGCATTGATAAGTGCAGGACTATGGAAAACCTTTGCTTTGAAGGCTCCCGGTGTATTAATGAGTACAATGGATACAGATGTGATTGCTTCGGGACTTTGTATGAGGAGCATCTTTGTGATGTTTTTAGTAAGTATCCTTTACCTTGTAATTTTTATTGTCAATTGAAGCTAAAATTATTACTAGCATTTTTCATATTTTCATCTTTTTAACAGCACTCTATGTTTCACAGAATATGTTTTACAGGATGTGTTGTTAATTAAGTTCCAACGATCTTTGTCTTGCCCTTTTCCCAGTTTATTATTTGTCGCGCAACATGTCTTCTTATTCTTACTTACTTGTCTATTTGTCATCTCGCTTTTTTATCCATATCATGTCTCACACACACCGTACCATTGTAGTTAGTATCTTTGCTCTTCCATGAATTTTGATAAAATTCCAAATTCATTGTAATTTGTCGTTCACTGGAATCTTTTTCATTTACAATAATCCTTGTTATGTTTTGGTCCTTACTAGCACAAAACCACTATTTGTTTTCAAAGGTCAAACGTGGCTTAATTTTGTTTCCGTCTCCCTTTCTCCATTTAAAGTTAAACGATGACATTTAAAAACTAATTGAGGTCAATTAAGATCTTTACAACCCACGACCAAAACAACTTTTGAGCTTTAATTAGGTTTCTGAATCCTTTCAAAAGCAGACCAATCTCGAGCACATAATACGTAACGCCTAGAAAAAAAAATTAAAATGTTACGCAAACCTGTTATACATCAGGATTTTCACTTAATTGAAGATCAAAGACTAGATGATTGTTCGCTTTCACAAAATCTATAAATAGTTATTAGTATTAACAAGGCTGCAATCTTCTGCCCAGTATATCTTGGTCTTTCATGCTGGTGCCATTTGCTTCGGCAAAGTGCAGCGATGTATTAAATTCAGTACATTTATGTTAGTTCTTTATTCAACCACCTGTCTGCATAAACTGGTCGTTGTATAGATAATGTGATGTCTTTAATGACAGTCTATGCAATCACGTTCTCTTTCTAACACTCAGCTGTCACATAACGTTATCTCACTCCGTCATCCCGACTTTGCTTTAAGGTGCTAGTGCAAAATAATTGGCCTGTTTCTAAGTGATGTTGCTAATAGTAGACTCAGCTGAAACAGGTTTGGAAAACTTGTTTGATATTATTTGAACTCTGACCGAAACGCCACTCGCGTCCTTTCGATTACTGACGTCAATTATAAGTTACTTCTCGTTGGTTTATTTATAGCCTTGATTATGTATTTCTGCTCGAACAGAGCTACACAAGCCAGTTGCAGTGAAATTAATGTGGACACTTTCTCAAGATTCTCAGTAATTTTCTAGAAGCAATGTGTTATTTCGCAAGTTCACGATCTGCTCTTTTCGCACTGATTGACTACCGAAATGCTGTCACAGTAACTTGTTCTAAAATATATTCATGCATATCATTATGGTCCTGCTTCACAACTTTTTTAATGAATATTTATATCAACAATATGAATGGGGTCTGGTTCCTAAAATACCAGAAACCGAAATAGCTAAAACATTGGAACCTTTTTATTAACCAGTAATATCAACACAAAGTTGTCTACTTGACCTTCAAGTTTTTGTAATCAGAATTTTTCAATACGCTAAAGTTTGATTTGTTTCGTTCTCAAAAAATTTCTTCATCGTCATCGATGACACGAGCATTCTGAATATAATACTTATTGCAAAGTTGTTACGTCAGGATTGCAATTGTATCGGCAACTGTGTAAATGCTGTGGGGTTCAAATTACGTGTCGTATCGCATATACGACTGAAAGGAGGAAAAAGTATTCTACTAGAGTATAGTAGGATTTGTTGACTCTTAATATACGAGTATGCATAACAGCACAGTTCAATCTGTCTACTTCGGCTAGATTAGGGTTAATAGCTACAACGTTCTTAGCTTTAGTTTCAGCGTTATTTTTTGTGACCATTTTATCACTTTATCATCATCAAATTATATCGTATTCTTGAGCTGTATTTATTTAGTATTGAAAAATACTTTTGTACTAAAGCATTTTGGAAATTGACTGATTTTTTTTTTGGAGATTTACTTATTTGGTTGAATTTAGACTCTAAGTCAACCCTCACCAATCCCTCTAGCTGTGTGATGTGTTTATCATTTTGAACCTGCACTGCTACTGATCCTAATGAATTATCAGTTTCATAGGCATTACACTTTGTGTAATATGTGACCTACATATGCACAACACTCTAAATTCAGCCAAAAAAAAACAAATTTCAATAATATCGACCAGATGACGACATTGGCCGCTCCTGTGCGACTCGCTGCGTCTATCAATACGCCGTTGCTACTACTATGAAGTGTCAGTGGTTGACCACTGGATATAAAAGTGTCATTATGACTTTCCAGTGGTCAACCACTGACACTCCATTGAAAGAAATGGCATAGAATCTTGTCAAAATCAACCATTATGAAATCAATGATAGACCATTCTGACACTATTGTAATAGCAGACTTGGGGCCCTGAACCTTTTGGCCCCAACTTCTATACTTTCGACTTTAGCATGTTCCCTGCCCACTGCCAAGTCTGGCGATTCTTCTGGTTTCGTCGTAAACCTTGTTTATCCAGCGGATATTTTTATTTCTGATTCGACCACGAAAGAAACCCCATCTTCAACTCTTTCCATTTCTGTTTACATTAGATACATTATGCTATATCTACTTCAATCCCATATATCTTCATCATTAATACAGGCAATATAACTATCCAATGACGTCACATTCCAGCGGCGACTGTCCTAACTCTCCGGGGTTCGAGTTACGTGTCGTATCGAGTTTACGACTGGAAGGACCGAGTGCACTCGACTAGCACGCGTGTCAGCATGCACTTTAAGGTAATGTAGGTTTAACTTGATTTGCTTGTATGCGATTTTATATGTGCAATGAAAATTGTTCATGTATTTAGTAAGATGGTGAGCGTTAGTGTATGGAGACTTTAGTGCTCTACTTTGAGTAACCAGCTCAGTTTATCATTTCTCAAAAAGAAATGCATGTTTAAAAAACTGGAAAAATAAAGAAACAAGATTTTCCCTAGTTAGCTGCATGTTTGTAACTCGTCTTACTAAGAAAAACACGGTATTATCTGTTAATCTTCAGAGCTTGTTTGGTCAGCTTTACATGTTCAATTTCATTCAAATTGAGCTAGTGTTATTTTAGCAATATGATTTTTTCCCTCCATTTATTCTACCATATTTGTGCGACTTCTTCAATTAGTTGCTTTTATTATTATAATTAATTCTGATAATAGTTCAGGTTTAGACAAAAATATCCTTGTAGGTAGACCATTAATTTGGTAATTAAGTTGATCTAATCAGCAATTTTAATATGAGTTTACATTAGAATAAAAAAAGTAATCAATAAATAAAACTCAAGTAGATTCTAAAATCGACACTAAAAATCGCTTTTTTCATTTTAATCAATTGAAATGAACAGACTTTCACCTGAACCAGTTTACGACTACTGTATTATGACATCACAACACAACCGCCTCGCAATCAACATTGCAAAATGTTTAATGTATATTATTTACAGTTATCATCGAGATTATTACGGATACGCTTGAGTATGCAAAAAATCAGATGCAATATAGTTGTCACTTTGGTTCCAATTTTTTTCTCTGGTTTATTGTGTAAATGGTTTACTTTTCTTATTAAATATACATATAGTTTATATCCTGATACATATTTGAATATCTAAATTACCATCTGACGAATTATCGAAATTAGCACAAATTGACATTTTGTATTCAGCTTAAGCAATCCTGATTTTCTCTCTGCTTATCCTACCATTGAATCATCCAGCTCGAACGTATTCAAATTTATTTTTATCTGTGTCACTTTATTCAAAATTATAATCTTGTCTGTGCACAAAGCAATTCATTATCTCATGCAAATAAAAGATCGAACCACTTTAAAACGTTTTGCATACATTTAGATTATGAGGGACAATTTATAGCTAAGGTTAAAAACAACATTCCTGATGTTGCTAATTTCATACAATAAAAAAGATGCTGCTACATTGTTTTTTAAATCAAAAACACTGAGCAATTCCCAGCTACGGAGTTGTTTTTGTCAAAAATACAGCATTTTTGTCCTTTTCCCAATTTATTTGTAGGTTGTGCAATATCTCTCCTTCTTCTATACTTCATTAAAGTCTCTATTTGCTAACCTATTAGAAACTACACTGAAGAATTCACTGACAGCAACATTTGGGTTACTACAACGTTTACAATTGTCGATTTATCTTCGCACATTTACCGTTACTAACATTAACAATGTGCTCTTTCTTAGAGCTCCACTTATTCCGTAAGAAAAAAAAGAATGAATGATACAAGTTACAAAATCAATTTCACAGACTAGATTCGACGATTCAGCTCTATTCTACGCGAGTGGACAAATAGACGACAAACACCATTACATAGCTCTATCAATACACGATGAAAAAGTTGCCGTGCAAATAGATTTAGGTGACGGACCTGTTGAAGACTATTTAGGAGAAAAAGTCAACAACAATATGTGGCATAACCTCACCGTCATACTACAAGAACAAACCATTTTCGTTTATCTCGACAGCATAACAGAGACTTACGAAGTACCAGGAAATGCTCGATATTTATGTATTGATCCAGAAATCTACATATGTGGCGGCCCGGATTTACACAAAATGAAAGGATTGAAGTCGTTCAATAATTTCGCTGGCAACTTGAAATATGTTTATTACAATGACGTGTCAATTTTGTATGAGTTGAAGCAAAATAACCCTAAAGTTCACTACATAGGAGTGTTAGATCCTGAGTTTGAGGAGATAGATATTGAAGTGATACCGATTACGTATCCTTTCGCAACGTCCCATATTTGGTGGCCGTTGAATCAGAGCCACACTGTCAATTTAAAGTTTGATTTTAAAACCAGCAAGAATATGGCTGTATTGGCTTACAGTCAGACATCCACGCAAGGTTACTGGGAGGTAAGTTTTAATAATACCTAACTCGTGACAAACAAGTTTCTGTTATTTTTTATGTTAATTTGATTACGCTTAACTACATTTCATTTGGTGTTGTTCCACAATTAATGAGCCACTTGATCAAATAATAATTTGAAATGAAATGGTAAAACACCTCTCCTATTAGTAATAAAATCAATAAACCGCAAAAGTTCAACATCAATAACTTATGAGTAAGAATCCAACAACTATCTACTTAAGTAATGCAAGAGCAGCAAGATAAGTACTACAGTTTAAAGCCGGAGGAACACTATAATGACGAAACCTGCAAAAATAACACTTAATTCTGTTTATATAACGCTTTAATTACAACACAAGAAAGCAAGATACGAATTAATTGTAAATAAATGCAAATACGGTCTAGACTTCTGTGTCAGGTTGCAACAACGAAATTTACCCAACCTGACGAAGAATATTACCTCACTGGGGTATTGATAACTTTGCTTCGGTAATCCTACAATTGAACAATCAAACAATAAAACTATTCCAAAAAGAACAAAAAAGGTGAAGGCCTGTGATGATTTCACAAATAACGTTAGTATAAGAAAACAATGATGTAGGCTTGCCTCTATAAGATCACAAACAAAAGCATCTTACGCCTACAGACCGGCCGTATAGACAATGGCAATCGCCAAATAGATCAAATTATGCATATATATTTGTAACTGGGAATTTCTCCAAGAAAAATCCCAAATAAAAGATGTCTGATCTAGAAATTATTCTCAAGGACATTCCAACTGCTACTGGGCCACATGACTACATAACACTAACAAGCTCTCTCATAAAAATGTAGGTAAGAATGGTGAAAGAAGAAATAAGATTCGAACTGGTGTCAGATGTTGGCAAGAACGTGACTGTGTTGAAATCCGTGAAGTTCAACGTAAGCAACGATTGGCACAACGTCGAGTTGGATTACAGGAAGGGAAGGATCAAGATGACGGTGGATCATCATAACAAGCACGTGCAGATGTTCGGTGAGATTTCTTTTGTTTACAAGGCTTTGGTTTAGTGAACGGTAGATGTTGTTGGCAATGCTGTCGTATTCGAGACAAAGGTTCTTTTGATTGAGGAAGCTAATCGCTTCTACAGCAATGAATATAAAGATAGAAACATATTTGTTTTGTTTTTATACGAACATTTACTATTTGTGAGTCATTGCAAACACAAGCTGCATGGATAACTTTATCTTTAATAAAATTCAGTAAATAAAAAAACAGTGTGATTTATAATCTTTGGTATTATTTAAAGTTTCTGAACATAAAACATTTGAACTTTTTAGTTGTTTCAATAAATCACTGAACGACATTTTTTCCACAAAACTAATTTATCTTCTAAAACAGCGATTTGTAACAAAACCATTAAAACCAAACTACCGTTACTCCACTTAAGAAAACAGTTACATTTCTAATGACTGCGTTTTCCTAGGTCTAGACTTCGAGCTCCAAGACAAAATCGTAATAGGCAGTGGTCTGAAATCAGCTAACTTGGGTCTAATTGGTTGCATGAGGAACATAAAAATAAACGGGATGCTAATTGAACCGAGATTCGTGATAATGACTGAGAGAGTGGTCGGCGAAGTGGCCATTGATGACTGTAGATATGTGGATCCTTGCACGAGACCCAATACTTGTGAGCATGGAGGAATCTGTTCCGTTAGCTCCGATCGCGTCATCTGTAACTGTGATAATACCGGTAAGTGTATTTTTTTTTAAATAAACCTTTTAATTAGAACCGGGCTTCGTGTATTTTCTAAAGGTTTTCTGTGATAAATGATTTATCTTTGCTAATATGCAGCAACGTACCACACAGTTGAGCATTGCTCTTATTTTTATCGTAGGCGTTCAAATGTATTTTATTCATTCAGGTACCACGGAAATAGAAATTCCTGTGTATTATAAGCATAGAACAAAATATGCAAAAACATGTAGTTTTTAAATTCAAACATAGATTGATAGATTTAAACGTTAAAGTTACATCTTCTATTATGCCTACTCTATAATTTAGTGTAAGAGTGTGATTCGTATGTCCAAAGATTATGTATTTCCTTTTAACCCTAAAAATATCACCTAGAGATTAATACACATACTTTTAGATCTCTAAAACTAATAAGAACAAATCCTTTCTTCAAGGGTACATCGGCGAAAACTGCCACTTCGCCACCTTCCGCAAGACTTGCGAAGAGTTGGCACTCCTTGGCTATACTAGAAACGATGTCTACCTCATAGACATCGATGGTAACGGCAAATTTCCTCCCGCACACGTTAAATGCGAGTTCCAGATCGAAGCTGACTCTTCTACTACAGTTGTTGAACATAATCTGCCTAGTCAAGTTGTGAGTACGCACATATAGAATATGCACAACATATTCTATGTGTATTTGCATCATATTCAGTATTACATTGTCTTGTTTATAATATGGTTACGTATAAGATAACTCAGACATTTGTATGTATGTATGTAACAGTTTTCAGATTTCATTTCATAATCTTTCGCTGCACCTTGGTTACCCTTATTTCATTCTAAGAGATTTTTACATTCTAATGATGCATGTCTGCAAGATCGCATTGCGTTGATTAGGACTACCAAACCTTCCTCAAGCTTTGCAAAGAGATTACTCTCGACGCCTTTACTTGGACTTTGTAAGACATTGGCAAGTGTACTTTAACGTTACTTTTATGTTTTTCCTATTAATTAATTATCTTTCATAATCCATGAAATATGTATCCTTTTCTACCAGGACGTACGATCAGCATCGGGCAACGATTTCAGCTTCAGTATCAAATACAGGGAGTTTACAGCAGAAATGCTTCAAGAGCTCATTTCCCACTCTCTGTACTGTAGGCAGTACATCAAGTATGATTGTATGAAGGCTCCCTTGGAGTTACATAGTGCTACCTGGTTTATATCGTCTTCCAATAATACGGTGGACTTCTTGGGGAATGTTAAAAGGTGAAGTAACAAATTATGAATGTTTTATTTACTCTAATTGATCTAAGTTAATATACCTTCCGTAAATATGGGTAGGTTTGCATGACACTCTACTGTACACGCACAGTACAGTTCCAAAAATATAACCCAGTATATTGGCTAGTGCTTATGACGTCAATAAGGCGTCGGATTAAGGCCGTGCGCACTTTGGACACGAATTTTTATCCTACGTAAACGCATGATCGTGGTCATACGAATTGATTGCGATTGACGGAGAAAAACGTATTCAGTGTACTGAATACGTTTAGTGATATCGCATCTTCGCTGTCGCAGAACCGAATGGTTGCGTGAAATTTATTTAAAAAGACATGAATTTGAACAATTTCATCATATTATGGAAGACTTAAATAATAATGACCCCATAGCTTGTTTCATTGTACGTGTGAAAAAAAAACTTTTCATATTAATTTCTACGGATATTTCTCGCCATGCCCTGCGCTGAACATCACGTAAGTGGTAACTTGAATCACTCTGACTGATCCCACAAACAATCAGCATATGGGTCGAAACATAATTTGTTCGTGTGCCCACAACTCGCATCTGCGTCGTGCCCATCAGTGCCCATCACTCAGCATATGGGTCGAAACATAATTTGTTCGTGTGCACAACTCGCATTCGCGTCGTCGACCCATATGACGACCCATATGCTGAGTTCTGGGCATCGAGTGTGTTAAAATCCCAACAAGTTCGGATTGTTTTCGAACGTTGGACCTACACGTACGTTTACGTACCTACGACTAACTCGCATCCAGTATGAGCGCTCCCATAGTTCTTGGAAGGTTAGGATGGTTCATGCGTATTCGTACGTGTACGCACGAGTAAAATTCGTACGTAAACGCTTCCAAACTGAGCACGGCCTAATGACGTTATCAGCCAGTGCTCACTGGCTAGTACACTGGTTTATATTTCGGTACACACGCTGTATAACTTGTCTAGAGAGCCTAGACTTAGTATCATTCTCTCAGATTGGATTCTATCTATTGTCGTAAAGTTAAAAAGGTATAGGATAGGTGTGCACTACCGAAATGTCAAGTGCTTTTTCAAACCACATACCTTCGTTCACATGACAGTATTTGTTGCTAATAGAATGTTACATTGTCTAGGCCTCAGGAGAACCTAAAAGTTAATAAGTTATCGCTTTTGAATTAGACTTTAGGACATAAATGACAAAAACGTTCATTGGAGACCAGGGGGGCTAAAAAGGCCACTTTAGGAGAATCATCAATCTGTCAAATTTCATTTTCATCTTTGTCGCAACGCATTAGGTTCAAGCTTGATTGGGAAAATTTGACAGTGACGGGTAGCGTAATTTGCTTTTTGATTCTGCTAAAGCGGCCTTTTAAGACGCGCTGATTGCCAATTCTACAAACTTTAAGCAACGTTTGCATTCGCATGTTAGTTGCAATTTGTCAAAAATATATGGAAAATGAGGCTTTTTTGACAGATTGCAACTGAGATGAAAAAAAATAGTAGATTTGGCACTCAGTTTTGCATATCAACACGAAATACATAGATCCCATGATACATTTTAGATAGGCAGCTGCAAAGTATTTTTATCTGCCTAGGCTATTATCATCAGTGATCACAGTATCGAATTTCCAGAGGCTACTGCCCCTGCGGTGTGAACGCAACTTGCGTCAACGCCACCAAGTCTTGCAACTGTGATTCCAATGAAGACGGCAAGTGGCACAGCGATGAAGGCACCTTTGTGGAGCCGACCAGCCTCGGCATCACTGACATGTTCTTCTTGCAGCAGAAGGACTTGCCTGAGGATGCTCAGGGAAGGATCACGTTGGGATCTCTTGAGTGTGTAGAAACAAGTAAGTTGTAAAGATTTTCTTAAATAGCCTACTTCTGAGAGCCTGTACCGTGTCATTGTTTAGTTTCATTTGGTTTGTTTGTGTTGATTTATCAGGTAATAATATTCAACAAAGAAACAGCATGATCACAACATGACTCAAGGAGAATACTTTCTATGTTGATAAATACTTCTGATAAAACATATCTTTCAGGAAAATTTATGAAAGTTGCTGTCGACTGACTTAAAATTATGATGAGGCAGAGTCATCTGAACATCTTCACCTTGTTTGCACCGACAAGTATTAATGATCCTAAACTTAGAATTTTTTGTGCTCTACAAATTCGTAGTCGCTATTCGTCGTGAGATGGTATTAAGATGCCAGGGTTGCGGAATTTGTTCGAAAGAGTCACCGTGGCCCTGGAACGCAAAGGGCACTAGGAGGAACACGGATGGGTTTTAGTCAGTAAGAGTCTGACACTCCCTTCTGCTCGGCCCGGAGCGGGAGGAGTCATTTGATAAAAAGATCAAATATTTCCATAACTACCACACATAGATAAGAAATATCTAATAGATAAGAAAATAATTATACACAGTGTTCCAGAAAATAACGCGTAGTTATATTTAAGGGTGTTGTTCTATGATATAAAGTAATGAAAAAAAGCAAAAATAAAAAATATCGACTTTTACAAAAGTTCTGCCTGCAAAAAAGCTAAACAGTTCGAAAATAAAACACTTTTCAAGCAGTTTGATGCAGTTGGTGGCATCAAAACTTATTACATAATTAAAATTAATCCTATCAACTGCAGGAAACTACCACAAAAGTCATTTGTTTGGAACTTTTTAGATTTTTATTAAAGTCGGGGTTTTTTTAAAGTCAATGTTTTTTTATATTGTTTTGTACTGTTTAACTGGAAGCCGACCCCAAGATAGTTGGGAAAAGGCTAGGCAGATGATGATAATTGTTGCTTTACTGTATTGCAGAATACAGAACAACACCCTTAAATATAACCGATGACGCTGTCGCAAAATAGCACAGTAAAGTCACCATATTCTTTCAGACACCCAGCGCTACGTCGTAACATTCACGACGTCGCAGTCTTACATAGAGGTGCCTGGATGGAGGAAAGGAGACATCGCCTTCAGTTTCAGAACGACGGGTACCAGCGCTATACTCCTGTTCCAGCCACCGATCAGACCTAACTATCCTTCTTTTATGGTCGCTTTGACTAGCGGTAAGCTTCTTAATTCTTTATTTATAAAAGCATCTGTCTCGTGTGGTTCTTTATGTTTCAGTTATTGGCTCATTTTAATCAGTTACGCCTTCTGTGGCCCGATGAGACTCTATCGAGCTTTTCTTACTCCGCCGATTTGTCTACGACCGTATTTTTGTTTACCCTTTAACTTCTTTAAGAATCGTTATCATCAATATGAAAACATCTTACAACGGAACCAATCTGGAAAAAAAGTCAACTGTCTCATGCATTTTGTGTGTTTTTGTGAACAGGATAAATTCTAATTTACTTTTAGAGGTATGCGGTACAGAGAGTAAAGTCCCGCAAGCCCCTATTGATAAGAGAGGATCCTCCTACCAGACAGTTGTTGTGTCTGGCGGGCAACTGCCCGATAGTTGAATTCGGATGTTCAAATCGCACGGTAAACTCTGCTTGTGCGATGCTTGTTGGATAGATGGCGTCGCGGTTCTTTTTGTTACGATGTAGATTTGCTCCGTTGGTTTTTCTTGTGGCGGCACTGATGCCACTACATACTTGTTGTGAGAAATCTGTTAAACAGATCCTTAATTTTCCCAATATAATTCACTTATTTCTCTCAAACAGAACACGAACTCACCTTCAACTTTACCCTAAACACTGGTACAACAAGAAAGTTAGTGATAAATTCCAAACGCAAGCTAAACGGAGGCGAATGGCACAAGATATGGATCGACTACAACTTCTACCACGTTAGGTTCATGCTTAACACTGAGTATCAGATGCTCAATTTGTTGTTGGAGGAAGAGTTTGGGCCCTTTGAAGGGTCGATGTTCATTGGTGGTGCTACTGCGTAAGTATTTTTCTATTTCTTTTTCTGATTCGTATATTGATATTCAAAAAAATTTTCCGTAAAAATCTCTAGTCATATAAAAAATATCAAAAAATGGGGGGAAGCCTTTACCCAGGAATGCAACAATTTAGGCCGTCAAATTTTTCAGCATCTGTCTGGTATCGTAATACTGATGATGATGATGCTGAAGCTCAAAACTCTATCCAAAATTGTCAAATTAAGTTGATACTAAAACTTGAAAAAATGAGTTGTCTATTCCACAAAAGCTATATAATAGCTTTAGCATCGTTTCAGAAATAGTTGAAACATCAGCATATTTATTCATAACTTCAATATATTTACGCTCAATATTATTATTTCAGCGAGCACCTAAAAAAGTCCGCCGTAAACCAAGGCCTAATCGGTTGCTTCAGAGGTTTGGTCGTTAATGGCGAGATCTTAGACATCTACAGTTACATGTCCGTCCATCTGTCAGAGATCATCAAGGACTGTAAGCCATCATGTGTGCCCAATCCGTGTCATAATAGAGCGATTTGTAAGGAGCTTTGGTCCAGCTACGAATGTATTTGTAAGAACCCTTGGGCCCATTTGGGGACACATTGTGAAGAAAGTAAGTATCCTTAGAATAAATTAATGTTAAAAAGAAAAACATTTTAAAATACAAGAATGCAAAGCGCTATAATGCGTTTAAAAATTATCATCGGAACTGAAAGCATGTATAGGTAACACCCAACATCTCCAACTCAAATATTTCCTACATATAAGAGGAAGTGGTTCTAATTCAGCTCGCAAGATTTCACCTAAACAAATTAACAAATATTGAAAAAAAAGAATGGTTGGCATTTCACGGTGCCGGATCATTTCAGTTTGCAGTTGTCTTTAGAATTTTCAGAGGGTTTTTTAAAAATCTTAACTTCTTTTTTCAATTTTATAATGGCTTGCCCATAAATTAGTAAAACCTTCGAACCAATTATACCTTGCAAATGGGTAAACCCCCTTTAAAACAAAATCTAACAAATCATTGTTATTTCTAGACATAAACGAGAAAGCCCTAACATTCCAAACACGAGAAGCCTACCTAAAAAAGAACTATCTAGTAGACAATGCAACAGATGCAGAGAAACATCGGCTCAAGAAAATGATGACGGAAAACGTTCTGATGAACCTACGAACATACGACGATAACGCTTTAGTTCTATACGCAAATGACAACCTAAATAACTTTATACACCTTTTTATACACAATGGTACAGAAATCATTTACCTGTTTAACGATGAAAATGAAATCATACAAATGAATGTTACTTATGAAAAGATCAATCAAGGAGAGAGTGTTCAGATAGCTATTATCAGAACTGAGAATGGAACTACTCTGCATGTCAATGAGAATAATGCTACGATTGATAGGACTGCGAAGCTGTTGAGTAATTATAGTAATAAGCCTTGGATTAATCCTGACTTAGGTAAGTTCATGGTGTTTTGATAATAGTTCATCGCCTTGTGTTTATCACTTCATAATTTGCGGTATGATGAAACTGTCATACGCATTCATTACGCATTGCGGTTATTTTAAAAACAAATTAACAAATACAGAAAAAAATTAAATACAGGAAACATTTTAGATATTTCATTTTTGCAAATACCCAAAATAGAAGCCAAATAAAGACTAATCAAAATACCACATTTCATAAGAATAATAAAAACACACTGAGAAAACATCAATATCATCGAGATAAACCAAGCAACATTTTCAACAATGCACTGTATTGTTTTCAGAGGTTATCCTCCCACAAAGGCCTCCAGCGCCGCCCACAGACTATTTCCAGATGAATCTAGGAGGGTTTGACCCTTACTCCTTACTCTTAGCTACGAGAGCATCCTCGCTGCCTCAGGGAGGCTACATTGGATGTGTGAGGGGGTTCAAGATCGCTGACCATGTGGTGGACTTATCAAGGAAGGCTTTGCAGAATATTGATCAAGGTATTGTATAGTGAGAAACTATATGGGTAAGGATTGATGAAAATAGTTTTAACGGAGTCCAACTGTGTACTTCCTCCTCCTTCTTGCGTCGTCGTTTCTCCAATGCTTGGGGTCTTGACCACAATTTGGTTTCAAAATTTTCTCGTTTGTTATGTTTTTCCACTTGCGCGTACTTTCAGCGGCACGCTAAGTTTCTGAGGCTTTTATGATCAACGAGGTTCCGGTTCGACTTCTTCCTATATGCTGCAGGGATGATTACCTTCAGTAAGTTATCACTAGGTTTACGGGTGGTATAGACCATAGAGGGTCAAAAATCTTGTGAAGGCACAATTTCAAAGTGCACAAAAGATCGCAAATTAGCCAACAACGGCGATAAGATTTTCTACTCGTGGGACCAACATGAATACAAGGGAGTCTGCAGCTTGGAGTTAAGCTTCATTGAGAGGATTTTTCGAATCACCTCGATGAAATTGTGTTGTTCAAAGTCGTGTTGTCTCAGGATTTAAACCTTCTGTTTATCTAAAAACCTAACAAGAACTCATCATCTTAGACCTAACAGGCGTACTCCCGGAATGCAACATGAAGTGTGACACGGAGCCCTGTAAGAACGGCGGCATCTGTACTGAAGACTTTACCAACCAGGAGAGCAGCTGCGACTGCGAACTGACCAGCTACTTCGGAGAGTACTGTGTGGAGGAGAAAGGAGCGGATTTCAATGGGGAAAGCATTCTGCAGAGGAAGTTTCTGCTTTCTGGACCTGTGTTTAAGGTACTTTTGAGGGACCTAGAAATATTAGTAAAGCTTGTAGTGTTTTCGCACTAAATGTAATTATTTGAACTGTTGGCAACCATCACGACCCCGCCACCGCAAGACATGCCCCGGACGTTGAGAGTTGCAGAGCGATTCCCGGCCACCTACTGCGCGGGCCTGCGATCAGCTAGTCTATTCTGTACATAAACCATTTCGATATTGAGCTTCACCTGAGCTTCACATAAAGGTCTTATGTTTATACTCACCTCAGATTCCACTGTCGCGACACGAAAAATGTTCTTACAGAATAGCACTACAGGACCAGGTCGACACTTTTTAATATTAGTTGAAAGTTAAAGAATTGCAATGAGTTCCCCAGCAAAACCATGCCTTTCGGTCTAACTAACTGTGCCTTGCTTCACAGGTTAAAATAAAACTGGCGTTCTCTAGCAACGATCTTCGCCAGAAGAATACAGTACTCTTGTTGGTTCAGACGGAAAATAAGTAAGATTTTTACATACATTTTACCTGTCTGTAAAATCTACCTTTCCTCAATATTTATGCAATTTAATCACTATGTCAAACGGCAGCTAAAATAAAGTGTTTTCATTTTAGGCGCAGTTACTACTTACTAGTTGCAATCACACAAGACGGCTACTTGAAGTTCGAAGAAAACCGCGAGGAAGAGGCGTATGGCGCAGAAGTTAAAAACAGGAACTTTTTGAACGGTATTGACATAACCTATTAAAATCAGAAAGCCAAATCACAGGGCCAACCCTACTAATTTTTAAGTAAAGGCAAACTTAGTATGGTTCTAGCTCTGGAAATACTTATTCATAATTCTGGTCTCCTGATAGGTTGTGAACGTCTTGATACGGAGGCGTCAAAATAGACCTGGACCAATAGAAACCAATAGGGACATAATACAACTGGGAGTTATTGTCGTAGGGTAACGTTAGGTTGCAATAGTTTGACCTCAGTAGGGTGTATCTTTGGCTCATATTGTTGAGCTTTACTAGATAGTCCTTCTTCCCTAATAAAAAAAAATATGTTATAAAAAATACTTTATATCTTCAGGTGCCCGCCACACAATATACTACACCCGTACCAACCAAGAAGCCAAACTATTAATAGACAAAATAGAGGTCCCTCTAGAGAAGGTGCCTCCTCAAATAGTCTGGGATGTGCTCGACTTGGGGTCCAATGAGGTGCAGGTCGGAGGTCTCAATACTACGGACCCGAGGCTTAAGATCTATAAGGGGTATAATGGATGCTTGTCTAGTAAGTATTTCTTGTGGTTTTGATTTTAAGAACGTGTGATGAAGGTAATCCTTGAGTTACCTTTACTGCAAAGATTTATTAGAATACACAGACAGGACAGTAGACTCTGAACCACAGATCTTGTGCTCCAAAAATACTTAGTGGATTCTATTTCCATCAGTGTACGTCTTTAGGCTGTCTCATCAGACGGACTCTAAATGGTCACTTGAATAGTTTGGCCGTAGCCCGTTAGTGTCAAATCTTGATTTCATTACATTCCCAGTTCTTAGTAGTCATAAAATAGCCAAGGCTGACCAGAAATTTACTTACTTAAAATTAAACGAAAATTCATTTTTGGACATCCAAAAAGGAAGATACAGGTGAAAACTCATCGGAAAAAGTGTACCTAACATATTAGGGCTAATAACAAGTTTTACCGTAACTAGATGAACGAGCACAAAAACCAACCTCGTCCTCAAAAATAACCATAACTTTGCCTCCAACAGACATTCTAGTGGAAATTAACGAGTACGAGATGAAGCCTCTGGAAGAGTACATGCTCTTCACTCGCCTGAACTCGGCGGAGGTGAACGCGGTGAACGCGCAGGGCGTTCGTTCTGCACAATGCTCTGCAGACTTTGACGAAGCCTGGCCCGACCAGACGCAGCTAGCGGCTGCGCATAATGGCAGTTTTCTTATTGTGAGTAGACGGAAATTTTATCAGCATATAGATTCCTTTGCCTTCGAAACAGACATACTAGTAGAAATAATCGAGTACGAGATGAAGCCTCTAGAAAAGTACATGCTATTCACCCGCCTGAACTCAGCTGGAGTGAACGCGGTGAACGCTCAGGGCGTGCGTTCAGCGCAATGCTCTGCAGACTTCGACGAGGCCTGGCCCGACCAGACGCAGCTGGCAGCCGCTCAAAAGGGCAGCTTTCTTATTGTGAGTAGTCGTTCACATCAGCATAAAATTTTGTGAATTTTACAGGTCCGATGTTATGAGGAATTCTGCGAAGTTCGTCAGAACTAAATCTATTTTTGGCGTAGACAATTGTACGGCAAGTCTCCAGTATCACAGTATTTTTTTTAATGTTGGGCGATTAATCAAGCCACTAGCCACTGCTAACTAACCACCGGAGCCTGAATGAATATAGTAAAGTTGAAATGTTTCATGCACCAGCAAGCTCCTGTTATAATATCGGCACCCATACCGTTCTTGCCGAAACGCGGACGCGCTCCTTAAGAGGAAGAGAAGTAGAAGAGTTCCGACCCGAATCCCCCCTCGGGTCGGAACTCTTGGGCCTTTTTCCATACTAACGCATTCCGCTGCTTTTCGTGGATAGTGCTGCTAGAGCAATGTTTTTTTTCCAAAAAGTCTAGATCGAATTAATACGTGCCTCTATCATTTTCTTTTCTCCAAAACATAATGACTTAAAGAATTACGACAATTCAAAAACCCGAAATTTTACCGCCATGTTCAAACGACTGTCAGACAAATTTGATAAGTTTTTAAATAACAGAAGCATAGATATAGTCTTCCTCTAAATTTCGATGTATTGTTTTTTTAGATCAGTCCAGTTTTGGAGAAGAAAACAGCAGAAAACAAAACGTCTTTTGGTCAAGGTTTTTATAGGTAAAATCAGCCTGACATGCAGTGGTCGCTTTCGCACTGTACTTGGTTTGGCGCAGCGCGACGGCATCGGCAATATTTTCTTCAAATACCTGTTTTAACGACTAGAGTCACCTCTTAATACTTTCCGAAGAGTAGGTTATAAATAATGGTCGGGCGCTCAGTGTGGAGACTCTGACCGCCTACCGAGTGAACCCAGGAAAGACGGCGGCATAGTGATCACGTTCTGCCGTGCACAGCTAGGCTCAGGGGAGACCCCTTAACAGTCACATCAGGAATGTGCCCAAATTGCGTTGCACAGAGGGGCTTCCGTAGTGGTCTTTTAAAAGGTAATGGGGCCCCTTCCGTTGACAGATGGGGTGATTAAGTGAAGTTTTAACCCCATACTCCCTGTACTTTACCCAGAACTCCAGGTGCCTTTTAATGGTTTCTGTCCGATAACAAAAAAAAGATGATCTAAATAATAGCATCCTTAAGGCCACAAAAGCGAGATATGTACATTCCAACAATAAAAATAAATTTTCTTGTCCCCAGAGCGTAGACAAGACCTGGGTGGAAGACCCGCCGTCCCGCAACCCATACGACTCTCTGTACCAACAGCCGGACACTGAAGAAGATAACACGGATAACTTCTTCATAGCACTCATCGTTGTGTTCTTGCTGGGGCTGTGCTACTGCGGATATCATGTGAGTCTAGAGTCCAGTGCCTTCTGGTACTACTCCATACCAGAAGTACCTGGGAAAAGTTATCTACACTAAACACTTGGTGGCTGTCTGTTGTGTTGTGTGTTGATGTGAGTTTTAAATCTCAAATGTGGTAGTAACATCGGATTGGCATTATAACTGTTAAGGTGTTATTTACATAATTTTAATTAAATAAATAAATGTCTAATGCACCATAGTTATCTACATTGACTCTATATCTCATCAGTCCACCCTTCTCTAAGGATAATTTAAAAAAAAAACTTTGAAATCACAGATGTGGCGAACACACAAGGCTTACAAGCTGAGCCTGGAGAAACAAACGGACGAGAATATAATGAGAAGCAAGGAGCAAGCTACAAAGCTACAAGAACCTGCTATTTCGTTTCTACAGGTGAGATTAAATACTCTAGGAACTGTCGGGAGCCAAAATAAAAAGGACATGTATATAAAATGTATAACATAATATGAACAACTTTTATTCTAATGTACTACCCTGGGGGACACCACAGGAATTTTGACGATAGGCGGAGGATCTTTATGTTTTCTTTTCTGCTAACGTTTGTCTAGACATCTCTACGCATTGTTGGGACCAAGCATTTTTTGCGACAAAATGTACTGAAAAGCTGACCTAGTACCAGGACCCCTTTTCCAGTTTTGCGTATATTCTGCAATACGTTGTACTGTATACATATGTATACGAGCAAGTTTTTATTTGAGAACTCGCATATTAATTCGTACTAAGCAGCAAAAGTTGCAGAAGCAGTTTCGAACTTCCACAATTTTGTAAAAATCCACAATTTTTCAAACTCCTAAATTTTTTCATAACATTGTTAACATTGCAGCTAAACAAAGAGCCAATACCCGAAGAAACAACTCCAGATGGTGACAAGAAAGCCAACGGAGTCACCATAGATACAGTTCCCGTTGTTATAGTGGAGATACCCAGCGAAGGTTCGATCAGCAGGAAGGGAAGCTTGAGATATAGGGGTGAGTACCATCATCATTTTAGCCGAAAGACGTTCACTACTGGACATAGGCTTGTAGCGGCATCAATGCCGCCACAAGAAAAACCAACGGAGTAACAAAAAGAACCGCGACGCCATCTATCCATCAGCCCGAATATTAACTATTATATAATAATAGAATAGAATATTTACTATACGGGCAGTTGCCCGCCAGACACAACAACTGTCTAGTAGGAGGATCCTCCCTTTACAATGGAGGTGTGCGGAACTTTACTCTCTGTTCCGCATACCTCCAAAATCTTCCCCAAAGAGTCACCACATCGACAGGTCCTGTGACGTTCATCGAACTCTGGGAAGTGTGGGAAGCATACCCAATATTGTACTACTTGATGATGTTGGTAAACCTCGTGGCTAAATAATAACAGCCATGTGGGTCGATCTTTAAGGTTCAGCAACGCTTGCCGAGGTCAGTCTGAGGATGGGTGACCTTCTTAACATACCGAGAATCCTCCATGCCTCGGAAAGGACCTTAAGCCGTTGGTCCCGATTAATCCCGTAATTTGTAACTCTTTGGCAGTCGTTACGAATTGTCAGAAGTCAGAAAATCTGACACCAGTCTTGCCAAGAAGTACAATGTTACCCTGTTTCTGAGTCGTAGAGATCAGATAAGCTGTCGCTCCTCTTAAAATACTAGTTTTCAGCTGAATCCGGTTTGACTGGACGCCGACCAAAATATAGTCGGGAAATAGTTGGGCAGATGATGATAATGTTAGTTATTACGTCTGTTAGCACACGTAGGGAGACGACGGATGTTATGAGCTAACTGATCCAAACAAATATGACTAAATTAGCATCATGATCTCATCGAACTAAACCTAACCATCTTTCCTAGAATCCTAGATCACGGTTATATTTGGGTACCAGTGTTGCGAGACAGAAATTCGCGAGGTTCTCTAAGACTGTGATACAATATCGTTTGACATTATCTGTACAAATAAATAAAATTGTCTGTTTGTGATATCAAAATAATAGTTTTTTTTAAGTAAATAAATAACTATGAACAAAAGAATACAGTTCTTGATTTTTGTATATCTGTTTGTTCCGGGTAATCTCCGAAACGGCTTGGGCCGCTTTTGTTATAAGGAGTAACTTAGGCTACTTGAAGAAAAAGAATTAGGATCCCGCTCAAAACAATTTAAGGAGCCCCTTAAATTGAGAACAGACACGAGCAACAGCTTGATAAACATAAACATGCATATTATTTTCAGATATGTTAGAAAAAGAAAAAGTATGGGAAACGCTAGAGGAAAAAGACGAGATGTCTGACAGTGATGCAGATGATAACGAGAAGGTGAACGGCGATGATCGTGAGGCAAACTGTGGAGACCCTGACTCTGACGAAGATTCCTCGTCGTCTGAAGAAGAAGTGGTTCGTATCTATTAACCTAAGATCTACCGGCACTATCGGACAAATTTTAATTATTCAAGATATACCTTAGCATAGAGTAATTTAAGATTTGGGGGAACCAAGGCTAAGTATTGCCTCTGTGGCTATTTTGACGCCAAATTGAACCCGGTAATCCGGTCCGATATGTCCGATCCGGTATGGCCTATTTTGTATTTACCTACACCCAATATTAGCGCGTGAGAGGTACCTATCGTGCCAATTGAAGAAAGCTGTCTCCAGGGTTCGATTGCCTAATCGGGCAAGTGCAATCGGCCTTTGCCATCAGAAACTCTGAAACAGCTTGTAGTCTGAGTTTGTACCTAGTGGATGACAATAGGCTCAACTACTATTACACAAATGTGGGTGTTAAGCCCTCTACACACTAAAGCGACCGGCGGGTTAGGCTTGTTTTCGTCACGATTATCGCAAAAGGCCCAACCCCCCCAGGTAAAGCTTCATAGTTCACTTTTACAAGCCGCGGGGAATAGGCATAACCGTGATATTTTTTCGAACGTGTTGGTCAATGTTTCTTTTTCAGGAGTCTCATCAAGAGCATCACTTAAATGGTCGCAAAGACTCCAACAAGGAGGGGCCGCCAACACAGACCAACTTGACGACGCAGCTGCCATACAAAATAGATGAAGACGACACCAACGAACTTCTTACATCTACTGCATAGTTACCAAATAAATGTTTTGTATCGAGCTAACGACTATTTATTTTGTAACCATTTGCCATTATTTCTAGCCTCAACTGCGATGTGTTTAGATTTACTTTACTCTTATCCTACTGCCCATAAATTCACTAAAACGTTTTAATATTGAATGCACGAGTAGCTACCTACATAGCGGGCTTTTTGTCACTACATTATTTTAAGGGACACGTAAAATTAGTACTTACAACAAGTTACAAAGCAGTACATCTGTCATTTTCAAAACTCCGCCACTTGTTTCTTCGCAACAAAATCTACCTACAATTACCTATTATTATTATTATTCTTGTACCAATCTGTCCCTACTGAAAAAGTCTTTCATCGATGCCATCTCTCAGTGATTAGGTACCAGTGGGTTTCTGTTTTACGAGTACAATACTAACAGTAGCGGCTTAAGGGCAGGACGCCGTGACATAAAGGGCTCTGCGCGCGTTAGCTTGACTTAACCACTTAATTTGCATACCTACCTATTTCTTTCGATATAAAGAAAAACTGAAATTATTATTACTAAATTCACTGTATTGACTTTTATAATCTTATTTTGTAGGAGTGACTGAGTACAAGCAGGGGCGTAGCTAGGGTCCTGAACGTCCCTGGCAAGATTTTTTTTTTGCGCCCCCTAATTCCTATTGTTACCCGACTTTTTTTTAATTGGGACAAGCCCGCCACAAATTCCCAACCACTGCAACTCCTGAAAGCCAGACTCAACAGTGGCGACCACCAGAAAAACGCCGAGCCAATGAAGCCCGACGAATCCCGGAGAAACGATTCAACTGTCTTGGATCCTGCAAGGAATTTAATCAGAAAAGTACAGCGGAGGAGCAGGAAAAAAATATATAATTTCCACTTCCTTCCTTATCAAGCAGGAGACAGAATAGAGCTAGGCCAATAGGCACCAAGGGACATACAGGGTGTAAAGGACATCGTAACGCAAACTTCGCGAAAAGGCTACACCTAATGCCACTAACCAAATTATGGAAGTCACTAATCTCGCTAATGATCGGTTACAAAAATTGTCATTTTCGAGCACGCAATGTATTGTGAACAACGCGATCTAAACGCGCGAGAGCGTTGTACGGAATACGTACCTACACTACTTGCACACACACATACACAAGGCTGCGACGCCGCGCGCGCTGCGGTCTTTAAATGTACTCGTAGGTGCTTACCTACGAATATCGCCTACATATCGCCGACAACAAATCACACAAAATCATTTTAATCACTCAGAAATACCTTTTTTTTTTTTTTTTTTTAAGGATGGGAAATCATCAAATGACTCCTTCCGCTCTGGGTGAAGTAGAAGGGAGTGTCAGACTCTTACTGACTAAAACCCATCCGTGTTCCTCCTAATGCCCTTTGCGTTCCAGGGCCGCGGTGACTCTTTCGAATAAATCCCGCAACCCCGGCAGGCATTGGGCCCTAGCGGGCCCCGTCTTTAATGCTGACAGCTCTTTGAGGCGCGCGTGGAACACAGCGCGCCGTCGACCCGGGCCTGGTTATGACCAGACGGCGAGCCACCCAATGCTCGCCGTCCGCATGCCCGCGCCTACGGTGGCCGAGAATCGCCCTGCGACTCCCGACGCCCGGGGAGTCTTCTTCTGTTGCGGCGGCTGGGGCGTGAGGATTCCCTCTCCCTCACGCGTTCGGCTTCCTCCTTCGCTAGCATTACTGCTTCGCAGAAGGAGGTGACCGCTTCCCAAGTCTCCTCGCTCCGGACCATGGCTTGAAACAGGGCCGACCGCGACAGGTCGCCGCCGCCGATCGCCTCGACGAGGACACGGCGGTGCTCCGCCCAAGCAGGGCAGACCTCCACCGTATGCTCCACCGTGTCCTCCGGGCGATCCTCGCAGTGTTGACACCCGGGCGTATCCTCCCGCCGTATTCGAAACAGGTACCTCCCGAAACAACCGTGTCCGGTGAGTACCTGCGTCAAACGGAAGGTAAGGACGCCGTGGCGCCGCTCTAGCCACTCCTCAAAGAGGGGACTTATCGCCGCAATTGTGGCGTGCCCAGCGCTGGGTTGCGACAGTCGTTGTCTCCATACTGCCATGAGATCCCGCCGGAGCTCCGTCCGCCGTGCTGCGATTTGCCGCGGCAGAGGAGTCTCGCCCCGGCGTAGCGCCTCCACGCGCCATTCGTAAATGAGCGCGAGGGCTCTCGCCTCTAGATCCCATGGCGGCAGTCCGGCAAGGAGGCTCGCCGCCTCGCCAGAGACCGTGCGGTATCCCCGGGCCAGCCGGATGGCCATGACCCTCTGGGACGCATTGAGGTAACGGGCAGGTCGCTTCCTCAAAGTAGGCGCCCACACCGGTGCCCCATAAAGGGCCATGGACCGCACGACCCCCGCATAAAGCCTCCGGCAGGAGGCGTTTGGACCCCCTAGATTGGGCAGAAGCCGCTTGAAGGCAGCCCCGGCTCGGTCCAGTCTGGGAGCCAAACGTCGGAAATGCTCGACGAAGTTCCACCGGCTGTCAAGGACGAGACCCAGGTACGTCATCGTCGATCCGACGCCGATGTGAACCCCTCCTACCGTTATTTGGGATCCCAATGGTGGCCTGTTCCGAGAACCATGAAAACACATGGCTTCGGATTTGTGCAGGGCCACCTCGAGACCCAGCTGCCGGATCCTCTCAACGACTATCGCAACCCCGCGTGTCATAGCGTCGGCCGCCGCCTGGTGCGATCCCCCTTGCGCCAGGACCAGCGTGTCGTCAGCGTAGCAGACCACGCTGACGCCGCTAGGGAGGTCGGCGCGCAGCACCCAGTCGTAGCCGATGTCCCACAGGAGCGGCCCCAGAACCGAACCCTGTGGAACACCGCACGACATCTCTCGCCGGTTCCACTCTCCCAGGTGACCGGGGTAGATGACGGCTCTGTCCGTCAAGTAAGCCTCGACTACGCGACGGAGGTAGGTCGGCATCCGGTGATACCGAAGTGCCTCCCTGATGCAACTCCAGGGCAGGGTGTTGAAGGCATTGGCGATGTCTAGAGACACCGCCAAGACGACCCCGCCCCGAGAAACCGCGTCCCCCGTCGAGAGGGCTCTCACGCGCATGATGGCGTCCACCGTCGAGCGGCCCGTGCGGAAACCGAACTGGTTCTCCGCCAGATCCGGCCCCACCCTCACTAGGTGCTCGACGAGGCGGTTTGCAATTACTCTTTCAAAGAGCTTGCCCACCTCATCGAGCAGCACGATGGGCCGATATCACTCAGAAATACCTACGGTACCTACTGATGGTATGAAAATGTTTATGCAGAATTTAAGAGAAGAAAAGGATCCATAAGCTTAGTCTCTTAAAATCACGATTCCGATCAGGAATGATAAGATAACAAAAAAGAAACTTGTAAGTACCTACCATTGAGATCCCGTAACGTGTAGGTATAAACTAATGAACTATCTAACTCACTTTGAATGTAAGTACCTACGAATATCGCCTTTTGCCAACAACAATAATGCCTATCACATAAAATTAATCATTTGTATCACTCAGAAAAACTTACCCACTGATGGTAAGAACTTGTTTTTGAGGAAGTTAAGAGGAGCCATAAGCTTAGTTTCTTAAAATAACGATTCGAATAAGGATTGATTTAAAAAAATAAGCTGGAAGTACATTGAGATCCGGTAACGTAGATAACTAATGAACTACCTAACTCACTTTGAATGTACCTAAGTTCCTACGAATATCGGCCCTTCGCCAACAACAACTGACATGTTTATGCAGAAGTTAAGGAGCCATAAGCTTAAGCATGTTCCACACGGATGTACCTTTTTTTTTTTTTTTCGAGCGTATAAAATGCCTAACGCATACCACATCATCCGGGGAGACGACGTGGTTATGTGGGACTTGCACCCACTAAAAACTTCGCCTGTGCACCTACTTTCGCCTTGATGGGTGGTTCGCGAGAACTGCTAAGCATGGCATTCGCGGCCCATCCAGCGTGGCCCACTTCTGGGCTCCCTCTTCTATGCCCGTCTCCGGGCTCCCTCTTCTATCAGCGATGCCCGGGTGCACTGGGACATCACCACAACTCCAAGGACCTTGCGGCGTGGACGATAGAGTCCCCGATCTATCATCTGCAGGCCCCTCTTATGGCGGCATCAAGTCGGCATTTCGCCGCCTGCGCCGTCCTGTCCTTCTGCGGCGAATCGGGTCAGCGAGAGAGTCTTCCTCCCTGACCCGCTCCGCCGCTTCCTTTTGTGAGATTACATCCTCGCAAAAAGACGCCGTTTCACTGCCGATCATACCCTTAACAACGACCGGCAGCGACAGATCTTCCCCAATTTCTGCCACCAAAACACGGCGTTGCGCTTCCCAGGCAGGGCACTGCTCGAGAGTGTGCAGAGCCGTGTCTTGGCTGCAGCCGCACTGGTGACACACGGGAGTCGCCTCCCGTCTTGCCACTGTATGTAAGTATTTGCCAAAACAGCCATGCGCCGACAAAACCTGCACTAAACGGAAGGACAACGTCCCGTGTCACCTCCGAGCCCACTCCTCTAGGATTGGCTGGATAGCCCCAACAGTCCAGTGACCGGCACTAGGACACGGATGTACCTAATCCAATATCCATTCCAAGGTGACCTTGGTGGGAGCTTGGTTTCCATCCGCGAATTTTGTATGAATTTGGATTGTATCTGCCGTCTTCACGGACGGCAACAAGCAAAGTCACCTTGGATGGGTCGCTGGATCCTTGTAGAACATTGTGTGGAACATTACTTTAGTCTCTTTAGTAACTTTAGTCTCTTCAAATCACGAACACGATTCCGATAAGGATTGATAACAAAGCCGGCCATGTTCGAGTCGGATTCTAAAACAAAGGGATCTGTACCATAACCCAAAAAACACGTTTCTTGTATGCGAGCCTTAAATTACCTAGTCCTACGGATGGATGGACAGAGGCTTGGTAAAGGGGATTCGTTGGTTAATTGTAAGTACATTGAGATCCGATAATGTAAGTATCTACCTACTACTAAATTACCTTAAGCTCGCTCACCCCAATCTGATTACAGATTGGGTTCGAAGTGGCCGCTGCCAAATTTGGGTCCTGAGCACACTCTTCACGCAGCGTCGTAAACACTCGGACACAAACACCTTGTCCTTGACGTAACCCCAAAGAAAAAGATCTAACGAGGTCAAGTCTGGTGAGCGAACTGGCCATGGCTCCAGGCCGAATCTACCGATTCCACAAGTCCAGATGACATTTTTAAATCAAACACACAAAACACACACAAACACAGAGAAAATTAATAATAAGTTTTGGTATTAAACCAAAACTTATCTTTCCTTACGTTCCGAAAACAAAATCTCGCAAAAAAAACACTCGTTCGCGGTCAACATCAACAAGATACTAACAAAAATCTATCACGAAATGTTCTTTTCGAACTCTCCTTTGATTTCGCCGACATACGTGCATCAGTGCAGTGGCGGATCTATCATTGGTTTTTATTTATTTATTGAATGATTTTTGAAGTGAAAACTTCTTTAGCGGCGTTGAGCACTTTTTCTGTAATGGGTATAAAATCTTAAACTCGCGTCAGGACACGTGACCTGATCGAAAAAGCGTAAGACGGACTCGCGTCAGGGTCACGTGATGCTGATCGAAAAAGCGTAAGATCGAGGGGAAGGGAGAGGAACTAGTATCTCCCACTCTTTCTACCGTGCCTGAGTGTGCTGCTCCGCTTAGGCGGCACAGGGCGCTTGCGCGAATGTCCGTCTGTTTATGTACAGCGTGCCACGCGTATCCAAGGATACGAAATTACGGAATTACGAAATTATGGATGAAAGTTGATTTTTCTAAGAGATAAAAATTAATGTAATATATAAATAAATAACGATATAATATTATGAATAATAACATGTAAATTGTCATATTTGTGTACGATAGCGCAATAAATAAACATTGTATTCTACCTCATAAATGATAGTATTTTTGTACTTATAATTAAACACAACGTTAATACTAAAGTTTTCACTTCTGCCGGCACTCCCGGAGTGCTACCGGTGTTTTTTTGAAGTGAAAACTTCTTTAGCGGCGTTGAGCACTTTTTCTGTAATGGGTATAAAATCTTAAACTCGCGTCAGGGTCACGTGACCTAATCGCAAAAAGCGTAAGACGGCTCGCGTCAGGGTCACGTGATGCGAAAAAGCGTAAGATCGAGGGGAAGGGAGAGGAACTAGTATCTCCCACTCTTTCTACCGTGCCTGAGTGTGCTGCTCCGCTTAGGCGGCACAGGGCGCTTGCGCGAATGTCCGTCTGTGTTTATGTACAGCGTGCCACGCGTATCCAAGGATACGAAATTACGGAATTACAAAATTATGGATGAAAGTTGATTTTTCTAAGAGATAAAAATTAATGTAATATATAAATAAATAACGATATAATATTATGAATAATAACATGTAAATTGTCATATTTGTGTACGATAGCGCAATAAATAAACATTGTATTCTACCTCATAAATGATAGTATTTTTGTACTTATAATTAAACACAACGTTATTTTTTGTTGTTTTTATGGTTCGTTTTGTTTATGTCAGGAACTGTGTCAAGATTGACATCTGTCACTGACAGTCGCTGTCGCGGCCACACGTCAGTGTCTTTTTGTTTATTTTGTTGTCGGTGGTTTGTCTATACCGCGACAGTAAGGATGTATTATTTACATGTTTTCACTTCTGCCGGCACTCCCGGAGTGCTACCGGTGTTTTTTTATTGAAAAACTCAACTATTTAGTTACTTGGTCGCCTTCAAAAATGATAAGATCTAAGAGAACCCAAGCTGCAAGAAACCGAACGAAGCGAACAAGTTTCGCCACTGAATGGAAGTATGATTTTATTTAATTAAAACAAACAAATTAGCGTCATCACTTGTCATTATTAAGTCTCAACACCATGTACATAATTTAGTGCTGCCGTATTTTACATTTTGTCTTTTGATGTATCAAAGCGTAAATTGGGTATAGCAAGAGCCAATTGAGATAAGCGTAACATTACTTATTTTAACTTAAGCCTTATTATGGTTTGTGTAACGCGTGCCTATTAATAGTAAAAAAAAATAATTATTATTTTCTCGGTCGGGTTTTCTAAGGCCGCCCCTTGCGCTCTCTTCTATCAAAGCAACAGAATACCTAGATCGGCTCTGGTGTCGGCATCGGCGGCATGTGCAAAAGACGTGAGCTACGTATTGCCGCTATACGAAAATACGACATAGCGACACAAAACGAAGTAACCGATTTGCGTCTTTAAGCAATTATTTTAATGTTGGAAATCGCTTACTTCGTTTTGTTGTGATACGTATTATTTTCTAATAACGGCAGTCTTTAGACGGTATGTTTGAGCGGCGCTTTTGATGAGCTATACACACATGCACATTCGTTAGTGTGCAGGCAGGTACTAGGCATGCGTTGACCTTTCGTTTGAACTTTGCACAGCTGAGCGTATACCTATTTGTAGTTTTATTTACATTGTTTTTTTTTGGTGAAAATAGAGAATTAATGATTTTTTTATTAAAAATCTTATTGGGTTAGGTCAGAATAACGATTATGAGCAGTCTAAAGTAAAAAAAAAAACTCCTGAAAAAAATGAAAAAATGAGGAAATAGCCGACGAAAAATTCCTACTTGGGGGTGTCCAGAATCATGTCCTGGACCCATGGAAATCGTTTGTGCGTCGATGACTTTTACACCCTGTATACAACTGGGTTAAGCCCATACTAGTCCAGGATTTTAGGTTTCCTATCAAAATAAGTTGATAGGTTTTATGCGGTGCAAAGGTCAGACGGTTTCGATCGCCGCCCACTGAGATACCAAACGTAGGCATGTGTCAGCCAAGTTCTCGAGTCCAGCCCGAGTGCTTGCCTCAATGAGCATTAAGCCATCGTCCGCGTAACCGGTTAATGAACAGCCGCATGGGAGCGGAAGCGCGAGGAAATCATCGTAGCCAAAATTCCATACATATGGACCGATAACTGAGCCCTGAGGACATCCCATAGTTAGAGACTCAGAAATGGAATGATGTCCAAGTTTGAGTTTCGCGGAGCCGAAAGTACGAAAGAATCAGATTATAGACATTTTTGTAGCAACCACGGGTTTTCATTTTAAGTAGTAAGATTCCAACCATGTATTTATGTTCCGATAAGCTACTAATTTTACGAACAGAGAGAGCTGCGTCGACTAGATTTACCAATAGTGATTAGTGAAACCAATATGAAATTTAGGTCCGTTCGGTAGCAAGCGCGGAACGATTAGTCGCTCTAAGAGTTTTCCCAAAGATGGAAGTAATGTTATAGGCCGAAAGGACGTAGGGTCATCCGGGGGCTTATCGCCACTCTTCGGAATAATGCAAAAAGCATTGTCGCCACATTCGAGGAAAAATACCTTCCGCAATTCATCGGTTATAAACTAATAAAATCGCGTCACCCGCGTTTTACACGCTTCTATAATCATTGTATAGATATTTTATCTTCACCGGATGATTTTTTGAGAGGTAGTCTCTTGACAACGTTTATGAATTCGTCAGTGGATGGAAGGGAATTTTTACCCGACTGCCCCAGGAAGGTCATCATCATCATCATTTCAGCCAATTTCCCTCCACTGCTGAAGGTAAGCCTCCCCCAAAGAACGCCAACCATCCCGATCTTGGGTAGTCCGCATCCATCCGCTGCCAGCCATCTTTAAATCATCGATCCATCGTGGTCTCCACTCTGACACATTATGTCTACTCCATCGACCGTCTGTCCGTCTGCAGACATGGCCGGCCCACTTCCACTTCAGCATGCTGATTCTAAGCGCAATGACTTACCCCAGGAGGGTACCTAACATTTGTCGAGAGCATTGTATACTTCCCGCACTAAAAATTTACAAACAAGCCACTTTTCAACCAGTCGGTGATTGAATTACACATAATGATCTAATCCTGCTGATGCTAAACCAAAGCTTTGGCTCTGGAAAAGGCCCCTCGGTGTTAAAAATAAAGGAAATCGAGGTTTGTGGTGTATGGGGCGTCTTTGGGGCACAGTTTTAATTATTGTCTGTGCGCACTACTTTGCTGCCAGAAAAGTGTTTTTAGTGTTTTTACCACTAACCAATAAATAAATACAGTGTGCTATGAATTTACTGGTCTCAGCGGGCCCTTTGAGGTGAACGCGAGTCCGACTCGCACTCGGCCGGTTTTTCTTAACCTTTACCTATCGACGTGGCTTTTTTGTCACACTAGTACCGACGTGGGGCTTGAGAGGCCGCATATACAACACTGAGTTTTAAAGAAAATACGTATAATAAACATCAAACTATAGGTCAAAATGTCAATTCGGGACCTATACCTAAATGAAAGAAATGACATTTATAATAATCAACTTATTAAACTTTGAAATTATAAGTCTTTTAATCTTTGGTTCAGTTTTCAACTAAAAAACGGCACTTTACAAGATAAATATAAAATATAAACAATATGACTTCTTAGGAACCATGATAATATTTTTTCTTAAACTTAAGGCTTATATCTATCATAAAAAAATGCTGTTATTCTTGAAATATAAAAAACTGGTGGACATCACGCGGTTCCACCCGCGTAGTTCCCGTTCCCGTAGGAGTAGGAGGATAATATATAGCCTTAGTTACTCCCTGATAATGTAGCTATCCAATGTTAAAAAATTTTTTCAAATCAGTCCAGTAGTTTCGGAGCCTATTCAATTCAAACAAACAAAAAAACAAATCTTTCCTCTTTATAATATTAGTGTAGATGTCTAATAACAAAGTTACTCACAATCGGGGAAATATTTTCCGTCTGAGGTAAGGGCGGGGTTGTACCCTCCGCATCAGATATACCAGTATCAGTACCTGTATCATGATCGCTCATTTGTGGTATAAAACCGTCTTCGACGTCATCTATTTCCGATCCGCTGAAGTCTTCTGCAATCACGTTCTCAACCAAAGCCACGTCTTTTTTATTATGGAGATCTATATAAAGAAAGAAAGAAAGAAAAAGTGTTTATTTGGGACTCGCACATAAACAGGCAGATGTAAAATAAATTAAAACTAAAAGTAGTCTATTACTTAAACAATAATAAATTTAGTCTGTGCGAGGCCAAAAAGGTCCCTATCTCAGCATAGGCTGCGAAATTTAATAATAAATAACACAGCGCTGGTTTTATGATAGGGCCTGTGATGCAACGGACGCAGTAACGTAACACATACTTAAAAAAAATAACGACGTATTCTTTTGAAATAACGTTGTTCATCTAAAGATAAACTACGTTTACTCCCGGACGTGCTAGGTACATCCATTCTTCAAATTAGCAGTTAGATTTCTGAAATCAAGCACTTTATTTTGATTATAGCTCAAACAAAAAAGTTACGTTAGTACCGACGACGGGCTTGAGAGGCCGCGTCGTAATTTAAAATCGACAGAACTTACCTAAACTGTATTCACCGGCCCTACTACCACAGTCAACTGCTTCGGCGTAACTAAACTCGCAGCTACTGACAAGCACTGGTATCTCCTGCGTGGGGAAGGGGTAAAACTAACAACTTGTCTACCCGCCACGGCCTCAAAGGCCCCACGTCGGTAGTTAAAGGTTTTTTAGAGCACAGTAGCGCTCACCAGCCTCTGAGTCAGCGGCTTGCGCCTTGCAATTGCAGGTATTATTAATTACTAATTATAAATACCTACATGTTTTATTAACTCAATAATAAATATGACACAAAATTGAAAACAAGTTGTTTTAATCATAATGAAATATAAAAGGGTGCCAAATGCATGACTCGCCCGGGGCGCTTAGATGGTTAAGACCGGCTTTGAATACTAACTTGGGTAAAAACGTATCCCCTTTTTACCGGTCGTAATTGCCAGTAAGTTTAGAACAGGACCCGCTTGTCAGGCTGCCTAAAATTATTCTTGGTGTTACTTGGCAACGTGTATCTGTGGGACTAACCCCGAAATCGACTGCCTCTACATTTATGTGCGCATATGTCGACAAAATGTACTGAACAGCTAATTTCTTTTTGCGATTTCGGGGTTGGTCCCACTATAAAAGATGTTCATAGTGATGAACAGCATGTTCATAGTGAGTGGCTTTCAGGTATTGCGTTATTTCTGTTACAAGTTGTAAGTAGATGCGGAAGAACATCATGTGTGACCAAACCAACGGATAGCGAAAACTAGCCAACTACCAATTCAGCTGTTTAGCGATAGCTTCTACAAGTAGGTAATCGTTGACAACCCTATGCCATTTGATGTGAATAAGAAAAATATAAGCTTCAAATCTATAGACTAAATAATAACATCATAGAGTAAATAATTATCTGGCAACACAACTTTACTTTGACGTTTATGGAGTTATGTTGTCTATAGTCGATCATATTTGATTTCAGAAGAACACGGTATTGTCATTTACTCATAACATGGACGAAGTTGAAAAGGAAAAAATAGCAGCGCTGCCGTCACAGTTGCTTGTAACAACGATATGCCATCCCATGGAATATGCGAAGGTACTCATACAACTTGGGTACGAGCCTTTGCCGCCACGCCGGTCCACGACCCTGTTTGGACGCCCTGCCATGATATTACCTAACGTTTTTCAATACATCAAGTTTATAAAAACATCAGACGGATTTTTCGGCTGCTACAGAGGCTTATCGGCGAGAGTGCTCGGGCTGATTGCATCCAGTCAGCTCACCTCCAAGGTAATCTATGCGATGGGCATCGACTTGCCTGAAATCAATGACCCTCCCAACATCGTCACTGATGAGGACCCTAAAATTGAAGATTATATCAAGCTGGGGCGCCGCGACATGATAATGCACACAGCTTCAGTCATCGTGTCTTATCCATTCCATGTTGTATCTGTCAGGATGATGGCCTCTTTTATTGGAAAAGAGGAACACTACAGCTCCTTGGTAGGTGCAGTAGTAGCCATCTATAGAGATGATGGAATCCGTGGATTCTTCCATGGAATTATTCCCAAGCTGCTTGGGGATTTAACTTGTGTTGCCGTAACAGGAGTGTTGGCATACTATGTGAACAAATACCTGGTCAAAACTAAAGACCTACGATACTACACAGTGCCATTGCTCACTTTTGTGACAAGTACTATTACGTATCCATTGGTTGTGGTGTCTACTTGCATGGCTGTTGGGGGCTGCAGCCTCTCGGCAGGCAATCCCCCAGCAATGCCCAAGTATCCATCTTGGCAAGCTTGCTGGAGGGATCTGTTGAGGAACAAGCAACACAAGCGTGGGTCCTCCCTAATCTTTAGGTACTACATTGCCCCGATCGCAGCCATGCAGTAGTCACACTTCCTAATGTATTTGCATTTATGTTTATTAATTAGCTAAGTGTTATTCCATGATCACCAAAGTAGACTCAACCTTGTAGTAGAGAACGAGAGAATATGTACAATGAACTGTGTAAATAATTTAGTATAAATGGTGTACCATGTGGATATTCGTTATGCTAGATTGTCAAGTCCAAGGAGTGGTTATTATTAAATAAATATATTTTATTTGTCAGTTGCTTTGTCATTTAATAATTATTATTAAGTTGTTAAATTATGTCTATAACCATTACTGTGCAATATTTTGAATTTTCCAAGGTTTATGATAAGACATAAGATATCAGTCTTCTCACTTGTACCATTTAGATAACTTATCGTAATAAAACCCCTGATTCTAAATATAAAATTATTTTATTTTAGCTAAAGTCTGTGCTCTTATGAATTCATCAACAAGTTCTTTTTTCAGCATGCCTACAGCTCTTCTGTAGATAGCGGGTGTGGCTTGAGCATTGTTCTCAGTTTCAAACACCATGTATTTCATCCAGATTTCCACATTATCAGTTCCGTGATGTTGAACTGCACATTCATAGCATTTTCTAATACTCTTAACATTTGGTTTCTCCTGTGCCATTTCAATGTCTATCATATTTCTATGCACCTCAATCTGAGTTGGTGGAGTCCTAATTAAGTCTTCATACAAATCTCTTGCAGCCTTTAGTCCACTGTTTTCATACATTTTCTGTAAGAGTTTAGGTTTGATTGCTAACAGAACAGCATTTTCGCAATTCTGGAACTTTTTGTACAGGTTCTTCAGCTGAAAAAATACCATAATGGAGTAAGTAGTTTGATATAAATTGCAATATGATTGTTTCTTAAAACATGATAATTTGAGACTTACTGCAACATCAGTTTCCACATTATCCAACACTAAATTGTAAAGATGTAACAGATCATCTGATTTCAACCCTTTCACAGCTTCTTGAAGCACGGATAACATTTTCTTTTCATCTGGTTTATTCAGAAGTATCTTTTCTTCCCATACACATCTAAGCTTAGGGTTTCTCTTTGCTGCTGAATCTAATATCTAAAATAATAAAAAATAAGGTGAGAAATAAAACCCAAGGAACTATGAAATTGAGTAACAGTTTCTAGAACAACATAGTAACAAATTAAACCCTCATTATCATTAACATTGGCTACTGCCATATTGTTTGAATGGATTAACAAAAGCCAATCGCAACATTAGCCTTGCGTTTAATTTATGACGTCAATAATTTATTTCCAGTAAATGGGTGCTTATTCATGTCAAAACCACAGTATTATTTATGTACAGTCAACAAAGCTATTTGGTGTACAGGCAAAAATATATTTTTTTTCACAGCACTGCCAAATTTTATTTCTAATGTGTGCACAGGACACTCACAACTTTGTTTAAACGTAAGTTGCAAGTTAGCTGCCTGCATACCCAATAGCTTTGTTGACTGTACCTAATATAGGTACAATCAACAAAATATATGAAATTGGAAAGGAGTTCCTGGAAGGCCTTGGAGAATCCTTCGCACAGCAGCGAGTCATCATCATCATCTTCCTAGTCTTCTCTCAACTTATACTAGCGTCGGCTACCAGTCAAACAATTGTGAGACAGTATAGACTAAAAAAAGGAACTTGGAATGGAATGTTAGATGGGTTTTTCAAGAGTGATTAAAGTAAAAAAAAAAACTGAATAGAGAAAGAACAAGCCAAATAGCACACACACCCTGCAACATTTTATCAAGGAAATATTTATACCTAAAAATGAAAACTACCTCTATTAAATCCTCATTAGATGTCTCATTTTCCAGTTTCAAAATTTCTATTCCAAAAGCAAACATTTCATTAGAAAGCAGTCCATTTTCGTGGCCATACATCCAAGCATGTTTCACTGCATTTATCTTCTGGTGGTCACTACATACACTATCATTTGCACCGAGGAGGCCATGTATGTATTTTGTGCATAATGTTTCATCTGGGAACTAAAAAAAAAATTTAAATTATCTTGAGGTGGCGCGTGAAAGAATTCCTGGAAGAACTTGGGCTTGGGGCCAGTATGAGAAAATAACTTAATTTTCTATAGAAAATCAATGAAATATATTTGTATTAATGTTTATTTACTGGACGCCTGAAAAAGGAAGTCGTCGTCGAGGTCGACCGCGGCGAAGGTGGTGTGACGATCTCATCATGTTTGCGGGACAAACTTGGACAGAGATCGCTCAAGACCGAGAGATTTGGAAGGAGAAAGGGGAGGCCTTTGCCCGGCAGTGGGACACAGCAGACTAACAAAAAAAAATGTTTATGTTGACATACAAACCTGTTGCAAAGCCTCTTCGTAAACACCAATGTAATTATTAACTTCTTGTGAAAAATTGTCTACCTCATCGACAAATTCTTCAATTTCTTCCCAGTGGCAACCCTAAAAAAATATTAACTCATGAATGAAGGTACAGAAAGAATTTGGAATACAACATTTTTTAAGTGTAGCTGTAATTCCATCTGGAGTAGCCAGCTTCGCTGTGATGGCAATCTAGAATTCTAGAGTGAGTTGGTCCCAGTGCCGGATTAAGACTTCTTGATGCCCTAAGCAATCCACGGCTGTGGTGCCCCCTATCCATTAGGTACAGAAATGGTAAGATACCTATAATAAGAACACATGCAGCAAGAGCAGGCAAAGCAAATTGAACATTTTAGCACTCTGCCTTTTGACTAAGATTTTCTTTAACTGGTGTCTTTAAAATCCACATCTGGTAGTTTTTTGACTAAAAATGACTGACTATTCTCCCCCCCCCCCTTATCTCCGAAACTACAGAGCCTAAAATTTCGAAAAAATTGTAGTTCTTAACCTACAGATTACAGGCAAACCTATAAGAAGTGTTAAAAAAACCGGTCAAGAGCGAGTCGGACTCACGTGCAACTTCTTATAGATTTTCCTGTAATCTATAGGTAAAGATCTATCTCCATTTTTTTTTTATTTTAGTCTCAGTAGTTTCTGATATAAGGGGAATGGTCATTTTTCGTCTAGTTTCTTGAATAATTTCAAAACCATTTATTTTAAAATCATGAAAAAAATATAGTTAAAACTCTCACAGTAAGCCCTTTTATTTGATATGTCACACAATATTGTTCAAAAGACTTTTTTTTTAATTTTCTAGTTTGATTGACCCCCATACTAAAAATTTACGTAACACGTCTTGTTTCGGTCACAGAAGTCCATATTTGTACCAAATTTCAACAGAATCGGTCCATTGGATCCGGAGAAAACTGGCTGTGACAGACGGACAAACAGACAGACACCGAGTGATTCTATAAAAAAATATATATATAAACCGGAACCGTATTCGGAACCCTAAAAAAACATGTTACGAAAATGAAATTGGTTCGGAACCCGTTGCACGCGAGTCCGACTCTCACTTGGCCAGTTTTTATAAGTGCACGTCTCTAAGAGTGAGATTTCGGTCTTGTAACTAACACCTTGCTGACTTTTTTGACCAGAATAGGTAGGTACCTACGAACTCTAATTCCTGTAGTTTATCTGTTTATGGTGCCCCTCAAGACGTGATGCCCTAAGCAATTGCTTAGTTTGCTTATGGGTTAACCCGGCACTGGTTGGTCCAGAACTAAGCTACGAGTGTGGTGCTCATCATCATCGCAACAAAAATGCACTCCAAGCTAGACTTGAACATAATCTTCAACATAGTTGTTTCTCATGACTAATATGACATGCAAAATACTTTAAAAAACTTACTTCCAACTCCCTTGAGGCTATGTAGGACCAGACATCCTTATTATCTCGCCGGGACCAGATCTCCTTTTTTATGTCGACAACAAATGCCTCCTTTATTTCATACTTCCTACATAGGTCAAAAATACTGAAGAGGAATTTCACATTCTGAATATTTCTTGCTCCATTTCTCCAAACAATATCTGCTCTTTTTATTTGTTTTTCCTAAAAGCATCATTTTAAAAGTAAGATAATCAGTTTAACAAAAATGTTAGCTCACCAATGTAATTTTTTTGTTTCACCATCAATAGGAAACATGGGCGGCGAGGATTTTGATGATTTATTAACCGTATAAGCACTAGAACCCTCACAAAATGCTCAAAATTGGCCGATAAATCGCTATCAACAGAACCCTAGTGTAAAAAATGGCAACTATTAATCAAAAAAAGAAAAAACAGGAACACAGTATATATCTTTCTTATTCAGTTTGTGAAATATCTCTTAAATCGGTCCAATATTGGAGGAGAGAACAGTCGAGAGCCAAACCTCGAATTATGACTTTTTACATACAAAGTCTCGCCGCCGATGTTTCCTATTAAGATAGCTTCTAAAAAATCCATTTTTATAGACTAATGGCATTCATAAGTTCAAACAAAGGTACTGGCAGTTATTATAAGGATCTGCCATAAGTGCCATGGTTGCAGAATTTGTTCGAAGCAAGAACATGAATGGGTTTTAGTCAGTAGGTAAGAGTCTGACACTCTCTTCTGCTCCGCCCAGAGTGGAAGGAATCTTTTGATGATTTTTCATACTTAAAAAAGGCTATGGGAGATAATATTAGAGAACCAAATAATTGAAAAAAAAATTACCTTATCTTCCTCAGTATCAGTTTTAAATGTAAGAGATATCAGTTCAATATCAAACAATTCCAGGTACAATACTTCGGAGTCAGGGTGTCTCTGTACCCCCTTTAGCAGGAAGTTTCTTGCATTGTCCAGACTGTTCTGTACTTTGCTCTCCCATTTGCTTGCCATCTGCCAGATCTTTGGTTTGTCTCCATGGATCTGAAAAAAGGTTTGCTGTTATTTCTGCAGAGACCTCACAATTTAAAATTTCAAGAAGATTTCCAGTGTGTCTTGAATAGATCTAAGCAATAGCAAACAACCAGTGTCTGTCTGTACAGAGTGAATTTTTAAAGTGTGTGTGGATGGCCAAATCCAAAACTATGAAATAAAATGAGCTCTTTCCTTTAGTTTGCCATGTGTTATTATTACTTCCCAGAATTTGATCTTTACTAGCAACACTTTTGGATGGTGTAATAATGAAATACAGGTGTATCTTTTTTTTTTCAAAATCAACCAGTTCGGTTCCTGGCTTATACCGATTTTTCAAAAATCCAGTGATGTAGTTTTCATCAAAATCAGGCTCGAGGCTTCTTTCAGTGTTCTTCGATATTTCTCATAGTTTCAGATTTGGCCATTTGATGCACACTTTAAAATTCACCTGTATATTGTACTCATGTTATTGTTCAGAATATTATGAGACCGGCTTTTTCTGTAGCTTGACCCCTGTCTGAAATTTACCCCAAGGGAACATACTCCCAATATAAAAATATTCTGTCCTCCTCCAAGACCAAATCTATCTCTTTACCAAAACAATTTAATTAATTTATTAAAACAAAATATATACACTTAAAATAAAAATCCTGACTAAAATAAGGCGTCAAAAAATTCGTCCGCATCGCTGTCCACTGGAAGTGAGCCCAAAAGACTGGCGGCATTGCCACGTTGTATGGTAATGCTAATCCTCTGTCTGAGGTAAAAGCCAACCCTTGGGTCACGCGAAGTGACAACTAAGCGTTTAGAAAGATCTTTAAATAAGGCATGAGCACTCGGACCTCACGGTCCTAGAGTTTCAACCCCAAACGGCTCAAAAATATAATTGCCAACAAGGTATATTTTCGCCGCTTGAGGTTCTCAGTAGCCGCAGCGACAGTACCAGCACAGCACGACTAGGAAGATGGGATGACGCAAGAGTATCGACACAAGTAGCGTCCCACACAAAGGGCCTACCCATCGTCCATGGAAACAAAGACATACCGTCCGGTCGCTTGCCATCGTCGCGTGCCAGGCCATTGGGTGCTAGTACGGTTGGAACGCCGCCGACGGCGACAAGAGCGCGTCGGATAATGTCGTTGATGTTTACGTGCCGTGCAAAGCGACCCGCACTTCGACTGCATGAGAGGCCGTGGTGCTCGAGGCTGCTGACAGCTTCGCCACAGTGACAGCGATGAGGAGAACAACAAGATGCGCCTAAGCGAAGGGTAGCAGCGGGGCGGTAAGTTGTATCGTCGAACAAGGTGCCTATATTAGACGACGCAACGCAGTTCGTGAAGCCAGAGGCCCGACTCCCACTCACCCACAGCCAGCAGGCGCGCACGCTCCGCAGTAGAAGCAGAAGTGGCTATAAGGTTCGTCTGAACTTCTCTGCAGCGCGGCTCATCCCACTGTCTCTGGTATGATAGGTTGTCGGGTAGATTTACATTCGGTCAAGCGAGTTTCCAGGCATTCACAGCCTCTGTGAAGCACATTACATCAAAATCAATCAGTGTGTCAGTGTGCATAACATAGCGCTCTGTTAATCAAACATAAGATCTGTAATTCTTTACCTATGTTAACAAATAAATAAATACTGAATACTGAATACTGTGGAAGCTAGGATATTCCTGATTAATTTATCAGTGCCATGAACCGAGGATATAAAATCCGGTAAACTAATACTGGTAATTTTGCAGACGCCGAGGTCTCCTTTACGAATGGGAAAAGTAGCTTGAGCCCAAGCTCGGTCGTCCATGGCCATATTTAAAATTGAAGAGAGGTATGCTTGATAATTTGGTCCATTTTTTCCAAAAGGTGAGGGTGCTTCCACAAATGGGAAGCATGAAGGAAATATGTCAATTTAGGACCGAAACAGCAGTAACGAATTATGGTGATGGCCGAAATTCATGTTAATTTTTAATAATCTTTACGATGCATCTTTTAAATTTTTCTTCGACAAAATTGGGAAAGGAATTCTCAAAGATTGGTGACCCAAGGAGGCAAAGAGAGCTTTTGTTCATAATTTTGATTCCAGGGGCTATTGCATTGAATTTCGAAAGTGTGAATTGTCGGCCAGTACTGTCAGACAAAATAATTCGCATTTAGAAAAGTTCAGATCAAGTCCAAAGGAATGAAGTAGATTTAAAAAAAATTGTAGACCATTTAATATCAAATTTATATCACCTCCAAGGGTACCATCATCGAGATACCAAAAATTAAATTTAGAATTTAGCTGTCGAATAATTGGGGAATAGCTAATCTAAAGATCACTGGCCCCGGGGGATCACCTTGTTGACAGCCAACAGCAGATTCCAAAAGGTTGTCCCGATATAGTAATTTAGATGGTTGTCTATAACATTGCCAGAGAAAACTGAATACCTATTTGAGGTATTTCTTTTTTAGATTCTGCCAACAAGGTGTCCCTATTTACCGAATTAAATGCATTTTTGATGTCAACCTTCAGGATGACCTCTCTTTTGCCAGAATTTGCGTAGGTCGACAGAGCAAAAATGGTTTAACAATGTAACAAACAGTGTGACTAATGAATAAATAATATTAACTATGAATGTAAGTACCTGTAACATCTGTCCTATAATCCCAGAAATAGCATAATCAAATCCCACACTCCTGCAAAACTTGATATACTCAAAATATATTTCAATATCATCCTGAAATCTATAAATAAACTGTTTGAACACTTTGTTCAGGCGTTTTGCTATGGCATACTCTATATCCTTTTTCTTTTCACTCATTTGAGCCTTCTTTCGCCTCAGAGATATGTCTTCAAGCAAAGCCAGTTCATAGGCTATGTATTGTACAAAATCCTCCTTTTGTTTGACTCTTCGCTGGATATGGTATTCGAATTCTTTTCTTTTTCTTGATATTTCTCTGTAAAAGGCGTAAGGAATAACGTTACTTAGAGTAACAATAATATTAGCACTATTTTTGAACCACTTAGGGCTCGCATAGGGTTACTTTCACTTGAGAAGTGTCGGTTTTCACTTATTTTTCCATTGTTAAAATAAAGTCAATTAATACCACATTTTCTATAATCGCAAGATGGAAACTATAGTATTTTTATACGGCGGCAATTGTTACTGATCATTCGCAACGGAATAGTATTCATGACTGTTATTTTTTTATTACTTACTTAATTTCTTCGTCGTCATACAATTGAGTTCTGCGCATCTGCTCCAACTCATTGATCATCTCCTCAATACGTTGATTTACTTGTTCAGCCATTTTTGTTGATTTTTCTTTTACGTACACAGAAATAAAATAATAGTAGAGCACAGCTTTTGCTCGAGTTCGCGTGACTTTTTTGAGGTTATGTTGTTTTGTTGCTCACTGTCATACAAATGTCAACGGTTTGTTTCGTTTCGTTCTGAAATGCATTTATAGCCAAACAAAGTATAATAAAAAAGTTTCAGCTTCCAGCTTCTTATCTTCATTAAAGGTAGACGCGGTGAAGCATAAGATGGAGGTCTGCCCGCCATGTTTAGGCGGGGCACCGACGTATCCTCGTAGCGGCAATTGGCAGGGGCGAACTCTTGCGTCCGGCCCTAGTTCAATCCTTAGCCCGGAGCGAAAGGGTATGAGAATTAGTCACCTCCTTCTGCGAAGCAGTAAAGCGGAGGCGTGACGCGTGAGAGAGAGGAAAACTTCTTACATCACGCTTTAACCGCCGCAAAAGAATCTTTCTCTTCTTGGTGTGATACCTCTGCCGGTGTGCCACAGGGTGGCGTGTTATCTCCTTTACTTTTCGCACTTTTTATTAATGCTATCACTCAACGACTATATTCTTTCTACCACCTGTGTGCTGATGATCTCCAAATTTACACCCAAGCATCTCTCGGAGAGCTATATACTGCGATTGAAACGATAAATACAGACCTGGCTAGAATAGGTGAATGTAGCACTGAGTTTGGGCTGAAGATCAATCCAGCAAAGACGCAAGTGATTATTGTTGGTAGTTCCCGGACCGTTTCAAAGATTGATTGGTCGACACTTCCCCAGGTTTCTTTCAATAACACTACTATTCCTATAACTCACACTGTGAAGAACTTGGGGATTTATATCGACAGCACTCTTTTCTGGACTAAACAACTGCAGGAGGTCAGTCGTAAACTGTTGCTTCAGCTGGCTCCCTGAGACGCCTTCGTAATTTTCTTCCCATCACCACTGAAATTGCCATAGCACAATCTCTTCTTCTCCCAATCTTGGACTATGCCGACGCCAGCTATCTTGACCTCACCCAAGACCAATTGGACAAGCTTGACTTCAAAATCTCTGCATCAGGGTCATATTTGGCTTGCGCAAGTACCTATGACCACGTTTCTGATTTTCGTACCAAGCTCAAATGGCTTCCTATTCGCCTTCGACGCCCACATACTTTCTCTACTTTATAATGTGCTCTTTAATCCTTCTAGTCCTTTTTATCTTAAAGAACGCTTTCAGTTTCTCTGTGATACACATTCTAGGTCCTTGAGATCATCGGAAAATCTTAAATTAAGTAGGTATTCGTAAACATTCCACATCCTTCTTTGACAAATCTTTCACTATTCAAGCAGCTCGTTTGTGGAATACATTACCCTTAGATGTGAGGCGCGCTCAAACGCTACCAACGTTTAAAAAATTGGTGAAGGAACATTACCTCTCACTATAACTTTTTGTCTCCTTTCCCTGTTATAAATTTGATATTTATTAGTATATTATGTAGTATTGTATGTATTCGTTTTAAATTATGATGTATGTCTCTCTATTAATATTACTTATATGATGTTTGTACACTGACCGACCTAAATCTAACTTCTTTAGTTCAGTCCATCCAAAGGTTGTCTGTAAGAGATTGCCCTGTGCGATAAGACCGCTCATTGTACACTAGTTTTTATAAGCGTTTTTCCTGTGCTTGTTATGAGGTGTACAATAAAGTTTATAATAAATAAATAATAATAATAAATAAGACGCCTCGGGCATCGGGAGTCGCAGGGCGATTCCCGGCCAGGCATAAGCGCGGGCCTGCGGACGGCTAGCGATGGGTGGCTCGCCGTCCGATAAGGACCAGGCCCGGGTCGATGGCATATGGATGGCACGTTGTGTTCCACGTGCGCCTCAAAGAGATGTCAGCATAACGGACGGGGCCCGTTTCGGGGAAGAGTTTCGGAATTGAAGAACACCGGTGGGTGTTAGTCAGTAAGAGGCTAACACTCCCTTCCACCCAGAGCGGAAGGAATCATTTGATGATTTCCCAAAATACTAAAAAGAAAGCAATGGTGACCCAAAATTCTTATCACCGCTACTACTTTCTTTCCACTAAAGCTAGTCCTTAATTGGTTAGGGGCCCAAAACTCCTGACCTCACAAATGGGCAACCTCCGTCTGAAACCGGCTTCTTACCCACAACGATAGCTATCATAGTATTTCATTATCGAACCATTTAGGCCATGGGCGAAGAACCGCTTCCTGAATTTTTTGTCCCACTTTGAGTTTCTACCAGTAAGTTTGTGGCTTATTACCAAGAGGTGAGAATCCAACAGTACGCTTATTAATTAAGCGTGCGTTTTTTCTATAGCAGTTAGAAAAGCGACCATGTGAACGGGGGCTTTTTGTTTACCTGCGTGATACATTTTTAGGTATCTAATGTAATAAAAATCTTTATTCGTGTTGTTATATACTCATTTAATTTCTAAACATTAGTTACAAATGTAGTCCAAAATCATTTATTTACTTCACATTTTACAAAAAAATAAACAGCTCTTATAACAAAAATACCTAACCAATAAATTAGCCTACATAATCTTTAAGTTTTATAGTATGCTTAAATAACATTATTCCTATTATTTACAAATTGTAATACTCACATAACGTAAAGGTACTCTTGTAAGAACGAAACACATTTTTTTACTTATTATGATAAATAAATTCATAATTATGTCAATTAATATATTTTCATGTCTATGAGAAAAGTATTCATGTATAAGAGAAAAGTATTTTCTTACACACATTGAATATTAAACTTTGTTTGGAGTGTTACAAAATACAAAGTCGAATGAAGATCGCCGTAGACATCAAACGCAGGATGTTCTATAGCGCCTCGTTTGAACTACAAAGACTTCATTCTCTAACTTATTCAGTCTACAGAAGAAAAAAATGTTTACAAACAGAGGGCTTAGCACGAATATTTTTGACGTCTGGTAACGTAACGTAATATTTTACTACAATTAAAATACTCGTTTCGTGCATAATATTTATTTGCATTGGATACTATATTCATATTTCTGAATGATACAAATTGTGAATGTCGCATAAAATTAAGCCAAAATACTATGGGGTTGAAGTTTTTTTATACTCAAAATTCACTTACGTTAACGTTACTACACGTCAAAATATTCGTGCTAGGCCCTCAGGTTTAGGTGGATACACAAGAGGCGGCACGTCATACAACTTTCACAATTAGGGCCAGCACACACCGAGACGCGTACATATTATGACAGCGATACAATACAGGGTTACCTGTATTACCTGTGTTAACTTTATTTACTGTAAAGGAGAGTTGTGTGGAGAGGGGAGGCCTTTGCCCAGCCGTGGGACATTATAAGCTCGACAAATTGTTACTTTAAAAAGGGTATAATACATTTCAGTGAGATAATTAAAATAGGCTAAAGGTACCGTCCTAGCGATGCTTTGCCGGTAGACGCCGCGTGTAAGATCCCGCTAAGCCCGAGCTACGACTTGAGAATTTGAATACGCCCCGCAGCTTTACTATACGCCGCGTGAATCAACTGATGTCTCCAAGCATCGTCGCAAGCTCGCTCCATCGTCGACTTTGTCTCTGTCATCTCTGACCTAGACTAGAGTCAAGAGCAAACCAAAGTCAAATAAAAAAAAATCGTCGTTTCGCGTCTCTGTGTGAACTAACCTTAACAATCAGCATCAGGTACTATTGCTTTACGACCAAATTAAGTTTAAAACCATTCAACTCCATTAATCTCATCTAGCAGTGAATTTAATAACACCACCCTCACAATGTTCAATCATGCCTCTGCCTTTGAAACAATTCAACCAAGTTTTAGAAAACAATTTGAAACTCTCCCGTTCTTCATCTGTTTTCGACACAGGAGTGACATTTATCTCCGGAATACATCTCCCAAAATCAATTGCTGGTAGCCAAACGCAGAAATCTGAGTCGGGAGAATATTTAAATATGTCCTGGCAACCCTGAAGGTTTATTTGAGGAACTGGGGGTTGCCGCTGTAATAATTTCTTGAGCGTGATGAAAGTTAGATTGTTGTTCTTCAGTGTTATTGTTTGTAGGTGTTTAGCACGGCCGATGCTCCTGTAAATTGACAAATTGAATGATTAGCAAGAGTACGAATAATTAGTTACGATTTCTGTGGGATCAAAATTTGATAATGGCAATCCAAATGGAAATAGGCAAGCAACACGCACAAAACGTTTTGGGAACACATTCATAGTGCGTACAGCTAAGGAGTGGAATTCCCTGCTAGAGTCTGTGTTTCCAGATAGTTACAACCTGGGAGTCTTTAAGACAATAGTGAATAGGTTGCTTCTAGGCAAACGTGCTCCATCTTCGAGCGTATCATCGCTTACCATCAGGTGAGATAGCCGTTAAACGTATGCCTTTCTATAGTAAAAAAAAACATCCGTGGAATGCCGCAAGAGAATTGACAAAGTAGCCACATTGAGTACTCAAAATTAGAAACCAGTGTACAGTAAGCTTAGGAGGTGGCGAGATGAGACTTGAGAAAAAGGTCAATATTATTATGTTCAACAATAAACATGAAAATCTTACCTAAATATCCTCATAAACTGTCCATCAACCAATTTACACTTTGACAGTCCAAATCTTCTGATCTTCAAGTCTTTAGCGGAATCCATGAAGCTGGCCACACAGCCAACAACATTGCCTTCCACCCCAACATTGTCTAACTCCAAATCGACCAACACATTCGGATTCAATGACGTCATCAAACAGCTGACGACTCCTTGCTTTAGTTCATTATTGCTCAAATCAATCGATTCTAAACAATCGAAATTCAAACTCGATTTAATTGAATCGTTAATCGCGTTCTGTGTTATTTCGCAATAATTTAGTTTTAGTATTTTTAGTCGAATATGTTGAGTTATTTTGGCGATATTTCTGAAGCCGTTGTCTGATATAGGGTTGCTGCTTATATCGAGTTCCTCTAGGGATGTGCAGGCGGGACGATTAGCTTTTTCGAACATATTTAGAAGTGACTTCGTTCCTTCTGCTGTCACATTATTCCTGCTTATGTCTAGGTGTGTCAAATGCTTCATGGTACACATACATTCGGTTAAATACTTGACGCCAGCGTCTCCTATATTGTTGTCTGATATCATGATGGCTGTGATGTGTGTCTGGTGTGTTAGGGCTCTGAAAAGAGGCCGTATTTGTGACGATGATAATGTTTTTGCTCCTAATGCTATTCGGCGGGTCGTGTGGCTTCGGCCGACCGCTTGTTGGATTTCTTCGGAAGGCGCTGAAAACAATAACAAACGTGACATTAAAAAACTGCAAATAGTAGTTTCCTTCTCTTTGTTTTAAAAATTAGTCATCATATCAGCCGAAAGACATCCACTGCTGAACATAGGCCTCCCCGCGCGCGTCGCCGCAACAACCGGTCCTGCGCGTGTCGCATCCATCGGCTACCCGCGCCCCTCACCAGGTGCACGCTCCACCTTGTGTGAGGCCGCGCCAATGTTTCGCGCACCGGTACGTCGCCTCCACAATTTTTCGGCCCCATCGACCATCTGTTCTGCGGTCAATGTGCCCTGCCCACTGCCACTTTAGTTTGGCGATCCTTAATAAGTAGTGTTATAACATTATTTAAACGCCAAATGCACGTAAATGCTGTCATGTGACGACGTGTCTCCCATTCTACCACCGGTAAAAGCTAAATATTAAATGGATTAATGTTAACTATTGCGCAAAAAATCTGTGGCAGGTGTCGTTTTAAAAAGTAGGAGTGAGTCGGCAAGTGCTGAATATTCCTCGTCTTACTTTTACCATATATGACCGCAACTGCCGCAGCTTTTGTTATCATCATTTCAGCCGAAAGATGACCATTGTTGGACAAAGCCTCCCCTTAGATTTGCCTCATCAACCGGTCCTGGGCGTCTCCCATAAAGGATTCCCGCGGTATTCACGAATCGCGAGTCTTGTTACACCTTTTCAATTCGCTTCCTTATAAGTACTAAATATTTTGCTTGCAGGAAGTAGGGTAGATGGGGACGTGTGTAATAATAACATAAGGCAGTATCACAATACTCACGTATACTCAAAGCGTCACAGCACTCGAGATACCGCTCCTCAGCGGGTGAAGCTTTCCAGTTAGTGATGCAAGTCTTGAGCTCAGGAGACGACAGGACCAAGCTCAGAGGATCATCCTCTGATAGTATCGCGCCGTCTGACGTCATCAGACTGAATACAGGACGGACTCCAGTCAACCTGAAAAAGGATTTATTTTAGCAACTGGTTCTATGTTTCTGTTGTGACTACAACAAGGATACCAATCAGTGAGTGGGCCGTAATCACTACAAGAATCCAGTACAGGTTCCTTGAAAGGCTTTGCGTTATTAATACTTTAATAGTGATCATTTTAAGCCTAATGATTGGCGACTTAACCTTTTGAACGCTTTGGGCACATATGTGAAAAACAAAAGCTTACCCTGTACGCCAACGTCACAAATGTGCCAAAAAAAAAGGTGACTTGGCCGCAAATTCACCTTTTTTATTTTTACTGACATTATAAAGAGGTACAGTTTTTGAGTTTGTAAGGTTGTAGGGGGTAATCTCTGGATCTACTGAACCAATTTTGAAAATTCTTATACCAATGGAAAGCCACGTTATCTGTGAGTGTAAAAATACCGCCCAACGAAGTGAGCACGGGTCAGCTAGTATGTATATGATACGCACATACGCCCGCTGTGTTTATGATCAGGCGATCTAAAAAAAGATTAAAGAATGAAAATATTTTTGTTTTATTTTATTTCTGATGGGTTTGCTCTTGACTCTAGTATAGGTCAGAGATAACAGAGACAAAGTCTACGATGGAGCGAGCTTACCCAGAAGCAGGGACCGAAAACCTTTATAAATTACGGTACAGGTATTGAAGAATTTTGGTTATTTTTCAGACTTAGGTTACCGCTATCTGGGTAACCAGACCGAAGAAAAACGTAACCTCTATTCAGGTTACCGTTTTAATACCGGCTACCTAAAAATGACCTTGATTACGAGAAAGAAACAGCATATCGCAATACCAATTTGGCATTAGAAAATAGTCAACATTACCAGGAAAGTCGTCGTGCTGGTACTTACTTACGCTTTTTTGGTTGGTTCACCTTTTTGTGGAGTACATATTTTTTGACGAACAAATTGTGAAATGGCAGGAAACGCTAAATATCGCTAAATCGTGCATTTAAATAAAAAACGGCCGTTTTTTAACCGACTTCTAAAAAAGGAGGAGGTTCTCAATTTGGATGTTTGTATTTTTTATGTTTGTTCGCGCAGAACTTCGTCGCTTGCCAACCGATTTGAAAAATTATTTTTTCGTTAGAAAGGGTATACTTTCCAAATGGTCCCATAGTCACCAAGTTGGGATCTGATGATGGAATCTTGGCAAAATCGAGGGAACTCCTCAAATATTATAGGAAACTACTATTATAGGTTATATTTTTTTTTTAAGTTTTTTATTTCACACTTTTTAGTTGCTTAACTATCTACATTGTAATATCTATGTACTTTTTGACTGTAAATGCTTAGGTTCTTAATGAAAATACCAAAGTCACTGTATAGTTTCCTAAAATATTTGAGGAGTTCCCTCGATTTTGCCAAGATTCCATCATCAGATCCCAACTTGGTGACTATGGGACCATTTGGAAAGTATACCCTTTCTAACGAAAAAATAATTTTTCAAATCGGTTGGCAAGCGACGAAGTTCTGCGCGAACAAACATAAAAAAATGTTACTAATGCACGATTTAGCTAAACAGCTACATTTCAAGTGGTGACAATGTGTTATATAATTACGTTATTGCCTTTTCCACATTAATAATAGAACATATTTTGTATTTTTGATTCTATTTACGAGTTATGATATTTTTTCGATTGGCGGCGCTAGTGGACTGTAAGAGGGCTCTTAAACAAATGTTGAAGAATATTTTGGTACCTATAAATATTGCGTCAAAACGATGTACAACTTCGGAGATGTCGCAGCATGTTTCGAAGCTTTTTCGGTCAATAATTGAATTAGATCCAGTTTTTTTTGCATTGCATAGAAGGCATATGAACGAAAATGTATCCTATGATTATTTATGATATGTGATGAAAAGAATATTGTGATAGTTTATATTCAAATGAATCTATAAATTAAGAGCCCCCAAATCGCTTTATGACTATTGAAGTAGAGCTGTCGACCTATTTTTAACAAATAATTATTATTTCAAGCAACGAAGTAGGTAAAAGCATAAAATTTTGACGAACGTTGAAAAAAATTTAAAAGGAACGTTGGCCATTGCGCAGCCATTCGGAATGGCCGCGAATGGCCCATTCCTCGAGGCGGTAGTAGCTACATATGTGATGGTAATAATAATAAAAGTAATAATAAGTTTTGAATTTTTTATACAGGTTGTAAACGGTTACGCTCTCTCTCCCCGAGCCTTCTACCCAACGAAGATGATTGGGATGTTATGTCTCCATCAATTTTAAGGCCATCCAAAAAATCTAATCTTGGAGGACGTGCCGAAAAATCTGAAGTGGCAATGACAGCAGGGAACACACGTGAAACCTGCAAAGTATGTACGATGACGAAGAGCGACCAAAAAAGAATGAATTTTCATTTTTCCAAAATAGTGGAGTCAAGCTCAGAAGACATAGAGCCCTGCATACTGCCTAATGTGTATGCAAAAATAATCACATTTTTACAAGAACTTAAGGGCAGCCATGAGAAGGAATTAATTAATAAAAAAACTTTATAATTTCTTTAATAAGTTTAATTTTAACTTTCTAAAAAACTTTCTAATATTGAGATCAACGTGAAAATTTTGACAAAAATTAAATACAAGAAAACATTATGAAAGCCTAAGTAATGCAGATAGTAATACTAATTAAACATTCTTATTAAATTGTTATTATCTCGTGAGATTAACATAAATTATTATTTTACAATTAAAGTTATAGTAACCCCCGTATCTATAAACAAGTCAAAGGTTTTACTTGAGTAAATGTCATATAATTAAGCTTGAAGTTTGAACTGCAAGAATATAGAATTCTTGCCTTTGCTTTCTTTGACGGTTCCCACTTCGTTTAAAATCAGGTCTATTGCATAAAAAAATTTGCACAAGTAATTGCTTAAGAGCCTTCTTACAGTCCACTAGCGCCGCCAATCGAAAAATTGTCATAACTCGTAAATAGAATCAAAAATACAAAATATGTTCTATTATTACTGTGGAAAAGGTAATAACGTAATTTTATAACACATTGTCAACACTTGAAATATAGCTGTTTAGCTAAATCGTGCATTTGTAACAAAAACGGCCGTTTATGTTTTGAATGCACGATTTAGCTAAACAGCTATATTTCAAGTGTTGAAAATGTGTTATAAAATTACGTTATTACCTTTTCCACAGTAATAATAGAACATATTTTGTATTTTTGATTCTATTTACGAGTTATGAGAATTTTTCGATTGGCGGCGCTAGTGGACTGTAAGAGGGCTCTTAAGCTAAAGCAATTACTTTCATTTCACTATAGATACGGCTGTAAGTTATTGAACAACCATTGTACATTTTGTGCCTCCCAAGCCTCTCTCTAATAGTCATAGTTTAAGAAATGTGTAATATACCTAATTAAGAATAATAGTAAAACATTATTTCACTAATCATTGTTTTCTTTTATTTAGGATCACCATTAATCACTTATGAGGAGTAAAAAAAATTAACTACTAAGTAATATAAAACTAAGCGAAACGAACTGTATAACAGTTAAGATGTTCATTAAAAACGTTTTTTGCAATTTGCAGGCCAGTGCTACGTTGTATGTTGATGAAAATTTGATTCGCGGCTGTAAGACGTATGTAGTTGCAGAATTATAATGATCAAAAACTCAAAATCATCAATACAACCATCCAAGTTCAACTGTCAAGAATAACTTTTTCATCAAATACTTGACAGTTACATGAACATGGAGGGTTGTATTGATGATTTTGATCATTGTAATTCTGTAACTACATACGTCTTACAGCCGCGAATCATTCATCAAGATACAACCTAGCACTGACCTGCAAATTGCAAAAATATAAGAATATTTGAATTTCGCGTGTTACCCTGGAGCATCCGCCTTAATGATAAAGGCTCTTAAATCATGAACATCCTCGTCATCGTCATGGAAAGACTGCGATATAATCAGTGATACAATAAGTGGTTCAAATTGGTGGGTATACAGACAACCAAATTCAAGTAAGTATTTCTGAACAACTCATGAAAGGTAAAGTGGTTATTATTTCTTATTATTATTTCTTATAACTAAAATATTTTCAACTGTGGTATCATTAAGATTATATCGCAGTCTTTCCATGACGAATCTTAATGATGAAAATAATCTTTCCACGCTAACTTGTGTAGCAGGAACTGCTAGAGCTACTTTGGATAGGGCATATAATTTAGGACGAGTTAATTTTTGGCCTTCCCAATATTCCAAAATATTTATTGAAGATGGAATACGAGGTTCCGTAATAAACTCTCGTAAAATGCTTTCAATTTCAATATCTCTATTTTCATTCTGTTGAGTCAGTCTTTGTTTAACAATACCAGTATTTGTCAACATAGCTTCAAACTCATCACGTTCTTTCTCCACCTCCTGATCCTCTTGTATTTGACTTGTAGATGCATTTCTATTGGTCTCATCGATTTCACTTACACATACGCTTTCTATGTGCTTCCACAAATCCTTTAGATGCTGTATAGCTGCGTCGATTTCGGCCGAAGAAAGCACGACATTTACACGCCCATCCAAATACATAGCCATAAGAAATGATTTTTCATTTAATAAACTTTGTTGCCTTTCTTTCATAGTAATTGATAAATGAGTAGCCAAAGGTGTTTGAATTTTTTCGATTTCTAGAGAACATTTCATCCATACGCAATAAAAATCTGTGAATGTAAGTTGTTCTTGCTGTAAGCGCTTGGCGAGGATTCGCGCTGGGAACAAAGACTTGACAATATCTTGAATTGATTCCCAAGTTACTTCACTTAAGTATAGAATGTTGTTAGGATCAGTAGAACAACAATCTTTCAAATTAAGAAGGGATTCCAGCATATCAATGGTTGAGTGCCAACGGGTGCTGCAGTCTAAAACAGGTTTTCTTTTCTGTGCCGTACGAAGAATGTTAAGGAATGTTGGAGTTCTCATAGTTCGAACAACTACACGTGCATCTCTGATAATACCTAAACAGTTACTTTCATTATTTAAAGCATCATTGATAGCTAATTGTAAGGTGTGAGCGGCGCATCTAACAGGTAATACTGTGTATGGTAGACCCTCTTCGGTAGTTATAGATGAAATTGGTGGAGTCAAATCTGTCCAAGCTCCTTCATCATCAGTATCAGTTTCATCTTGTTCTGACAAAGTTTCTTCTCTTGGTTGTAATAAATCATCGTTTATAAGCTTTATTAATTTTATCATGTTCGATCCATTGTCAGTTGTGATACTATACACTTGTTTTGTTTCAATATAGTATTTGCGAAGCACCCATAACAGTTTTTCTTTCAAAAATTCAGCGGTGCTGCGAGTGTGCATTTCTACAACTCCTAGGTTTCTAATAATAATTTTGGCTTGTCTAACATATTGTATATTAATTCCAAAAAAGGACCTGTCAAGACGTGTCGCACAATCTACTTTCACAGAAAGTAGTTGATTTCTTACCTCTTGACGTATTGAAGAACGAATAGCATCGGCTTTATCTTGCAACAATGATTTAATGTTGTGGGAATTAAAAGATTGATACTCCCTTGCATTCATAGGAATTAGTTTTATGATGTTACGAAATGCTGTGTCGTCTAATAATTCAAATGGACGACCATGCACTGTCACGAGGTTAAGACACTCTTGCATTGCACACAATTTCGTTGACTTCATACCTGCATTTGAGGTTCCTTCACCATAGTTTTCCTTATCTTCAGCATCGTTGGCTAGGTTATTGTATTTCATAACCATATTATATTCTTCAACGTGTTTCGAAGAAAGATGGTGGAGCAAATTTGTTCCATGATTACCCTGTAACGAATAAGTTAATTAAGGGTTCTGACTTATGTATTTTAACACCTGGGTATGTAGGTATGTATTTGCATGTGTTGTATATTGTGTTGTATAATTTTGTTGTATGTATAAGTGTTGCTCGCTAGAGTTTGTTAAACAACCTCTACCATACACCAACCGACGGTTATAGATATTTTTGATCGAAATCTGGGTTGTCATAAATAGCCCCCGAAACCCAAATAGCCCCGTTTTACAGTATAAGTGCGTTTCACGTAAGAGTTCCCTTCGGCGTAATGTTGGTAGTACCGAAAATCAGTGTTGCTATATTTTTATCAATTAAATTACTTAATCTTAGGGAGATTAACTGATATTTCGTTTGATTCTTCGAAAGTATGAAAATCGGAAAACTAACAAATCGCATTTTTTAATAATAGACAGTATAACTCTTAGGCATTATGAAATTTAGACTTTTGAAAATCGGAACATCGAAAATAAGAATAAAATATTTAGGAGTATTTTGATGTTCCCAATGATAAGTGACCGTTCAACAGTCACGGTTGCGGAAATTTTTACTGGTGAAAAACTACAAAAGAAAAATTTTCGAGGAGAAAATGTTTGGGAAGGGGAAATTTCAATAAACACTGCGTCGCAATTGCCTCGATTTTTCTTATTTGACGTTTAGACATTCAGGAGAGCCAACATTACGCCGAAGGGAATTCTTACATGAAACGCACTATAGTTGTATTGTGACACCTCATTTGTCAAAATTGTTCCGCAGGTTATAGGCTATAATTATGACGTCACATAAAATCCATCACCAAATTAAAGATTGACTAGTTCGTTGTCGCGAACCGTGTGACCTAGCAGACGGAGAAATAGACAAAATTGTAACCATGCTCGTGATCTCGATGAATGAGAGTAGGTATAATCCAAGCGAAACTCAAGCTACTTAGAGCGTATAATGCACACCACGTTTATTAAACGCGCCGTTGACGCGCGTTTGTAGCGATCTAAGATGTCAGAAGTAGAACATCAAGCAGGTGCACTAAGTACCTACTTCTTCTTTAGTTAATTAATGAAATAAAAAAAAACATTCGAAGCGGACGCTCAATTGTAAGCAACGCTTTGTGTAGGTACTGTTCGACTACCTACCTTAATTCGCTCCAAAGCATAAAAACAACATGTTAGCCACAATGACGAGGATGAGCGACGGCATAATATAGAGTAATAGGTACTAGGTGTCGACAAGGGACATTATTTGATAGGCAAAATATACGCCAAAATATTTTATTTAACTTACATAGGTAAATACTGACGAAAAAATATAAATCCACTTACCTTTAAAACTTTATTGCAACCTTCTATATCACATTTAGAGGAATTTGTTTCCCTTTCGTAGGTAAAATATGCATAAACATGATTTTTTCTTTTTCGTCCCATTTTAAATAGTAGGTACGTAGGTAGTAACTAAGCCAACCAGGCAGTTTAACACTCGCTATCAAACTGAATGAAAGACGCGTTGCGCGTGCCGCGTGACGTGCCAACCAGGGCCGTGATTGGTCGGCGTTCGCCTAAGTTCGTGTGTCGGCCCGACTCTTTCCCTTTGACTATTGCCGACGGCACGTGTAAGATAGGGGTAATTTTTATTTCGGTAACCGGTATTAATACTGGTTAAGTATTTAATTTAATAATAAAGGTAACCTTTAAAATTACCAGTAAAAGAAAAAAAGGTTGTTACCGAAAAAATACCCGTATTGATCATACCGGTTTCGGTCCCTGCCCAGAAGGAGCCTGTTCACTCTAACTTTGAAGAGATTAGGGTTGTAAGCGTTTGGAAACGCTTAGTGCGAATTGGTGGAAAAGTAACAAGGTAGGGATGGTAAGATGCATTGCGTCTGGATGTCCGATGGTAGAAGGGGGCCGGTGGGATGAGGTCGTGGAGTTCTTGGGCACTCTCACCGAAGTACAATCTGTAGAAGACCGACAAGCAGGCAACCTTACGGCGATAAGCCAAGCTATGTAGCTTGGCAACCACCAGTTTTACGTCACCGATGAGCCTCTTAGCTCTGCGTTCCACCGAGTCAAGCGCGGCAAGCTTATACTTAGCTGAGCCATCCCAAAGGAGGCTACAATACTCCATGCAGGATCGGAAATGAAGTGCATAAAAGGTTTTTCCCTATTCAAACAACAATTATTTGCAATCATTAATGGGAAAAACCAGATGAGGCTTTTTGATTGCCAATTTGTACGTCAAAATTATGCCATTCATCATGATAATTATGCTATGGTAGTAATTAACGGATTTCCGTTGCTGAGAAGTTGTGTGGGAATCGTTTTTATGTCGCTAGGAGAATAAACAATGGACTTTAGTAAAAATGGTGTCATAGCCAGAAAATAAGTGAATACTGAAATGATGGGGAATAAAAAATTATAGAAGGAGAATACAATGGTGTGCCGAAACCACATAAATTAAGATAAAAGAAAGATTGATCAACATCGTCGTCTGCCTAACCTTTTCTCAACTATATAGCACACCATCCAAACCGGACCATTCAAACCAGCTGAATACTAGTAGGTTACGTGGAGAGATTTATATAAAACTTTTTACAAAAAAATATAACCGACTTCCAAACAAAACACTACAAAGAATAAACTAACTTTAATTTCGGAAGTCGGTGTTTTTGGTTGTTTCTTTGTTTTTTAACTTTTCACTTTTAAGTGGTGATACTTGGACGACGTTTTCGTCACCGCAGAAATTGTAATAAGCAAAAATGTTCATAACATAAAAACTACTGAACCAAACTGAATCAAAGTTTTTATGGAACCAAATGGCAAGTATACTGCATGGAACTAAAAAAAGAATCACTGAAATCGGATCAGAAACCTCGGAGTAATCGGTGTACAAACATAAAAAAAATACCCACCGAATTGAGAACCTCCTCCTTTTTTGGAAGGCGGTTAAAAAGAAAGAAGAATAATAGTACTTAATACAAGTGCATGATCCACTTACTTATAATATCTAGATTTAACTTCCTCAACCAGCCAGCTGATTGTCAACTTATTAATTGTATCCAACTTTAACGAAATCAACAGCACTTTATCTTCGACTTGAACTTTGACGGCAGCCGGCGGTAATATCTGCGTCTGAACCGGTCTTCCATTTTTAGACGATTTCACTATGTTGATAGGTTGTATCACATTCATTGCCTGCACTATATTAGGGTTCATACCCGGCATTAAACTAAAACCGTCGTTATTGTGAGCGACGTTAGGGTTATAATGGAAGTTTTCTCCTGAAGATTTCCGAGAGAATGTTCCAGTAGGCGTCAGTCTTTTGTTTATATCTCTTCTGGAATATTCGTTGTCGCTTCCACTGTTACTAGATTGGTCGCCCTCTCTTTGTCTTTGAAAACCAGCTTTTAATAACGTGCTCTGTCTTTTCCATCGTCGTTTCATACTGTCCCGACTGTCCCTAGATTTTGATTCATTCAGTTCTTTAGTTATATTTCTCATAGATTCTGCTGCAGACACTTTCGGACGAACATTTTCGTTTCTGTGAAAACTGTCTGAATCTGAACTGTTTTCGCTTACGTCAATCACGTCACTGACTCGTGATTTCTTTTTAGCGTTGAATTTATTGCTATCGATTAGAGGCTCAGATATTTGATTGATTTCTTCTATCTTGTCTTTGATACTTTCGTATGAAGGTTTCTTAGCTACTGTAGTTAGGGGATCACTCAGTTTTCTTTTTTTACTATTTTTGTTTATGCCTAAGTCGTCATCTAGCCAGTCATCATCAACCTCTTCTGGGTCTAACAAAGCAGGTTTTACTTTGAGTTTCTTTACGTCAACTTCTGGTAAGTCATTCATGCTTCTATTTCTTAAAGCTTCTATAGCATTTCTGTATTCTTTAACTCCTGTGGATTTCTTCTTGTCTTTAGCTTTACAATCTTCAGATGAATTTGAGTCGTCGGATGGGAAAGCCGCTTCGTTCCTTATAATTTGCGACAGATCCACATCATCGTCACTGTCGTCATCAATTATATTTCGTCTTTTAAACACTGGAGTGTCTAGTTCCTTGATTCGACTCGTCATTTTCGAAGTACTTGGTGGAGAAACCTCTTTGATTGGTTTCACAGGAGTTTTTGACTTGGATCTATTCAATATTTCTGTAGTACTACTTCTATCTGCATTTTGTATTCTATTACATATGTTGTTGTACATAGTTTCTTGCTCTTTTGTTAGTATGGTCCCTGTTCGCCATTTTTGTAGGACGTGTAGAGGTGTTTCGCCGAAATCCGTCTTTAGTGTTGGTATCGCGCCTTTGTCTAGTAGTAATTGAACAACGTCTAAATGGCCGTTACTTGCTGCATCGTATAGAGGTGTGATGCCTGGAATATTTCAGGCATATTAAACTATGTTTACCTTTTACAGGATGAAGCAAGATGGGACAAAATTGGCCTTTGAATAGGCACGTATTCAGGAGTTCAGAACAATGAATTAAGAAATACTAAGTAATCCTAGTAAAAAAATATTGAGCATGTCGGCTAATGCTGTTTATTTTCGCTCGCATAGATTTTCTGTCTTAAAAGTGAGAGGACATAATTAGTGCCGCCATTTACAATGCGTTTCTTTAATTGCACAATTTATAATTTCCTATATAACTTTTACAGTGAACTAATACACTTTAAGAGGGCACTCTAGTCCAGAGGAATTTGAAAAAATAGGTACTTGAAGAAACTATTGCCGATGCGTCGCACTCTGTGCCCTATCAAGTATAGTGCGAAAGTGACAACTGCAGCTCAGGCTGATTTTACCTTTAATAGGTAAAATCAGCCTGACCTTGACCAAAAGACGTTTTGTATTCCGCTGTTTTCTTCTTCAAATTTGGACTGATCTAAAATAGTCATATATCAAAATTTTGAGGAAGACTATATCTATGCTTCTATTATTTTCTATTTTGTTAAAAACTTATCAAATTTGTCGTCTGTTGTAAAAATGGGCTGTTTTTGCGGGTTTTTGGATTGTCATAATTCTTTAAGTAATTATGTTTTGGAAAAAAAATAAAATGATAGAGGCACGTATTAATTAGATCCAGATTTTTTGGAAAAAAGTCATTGCTCTAGCAGCATTATCCACGAAGAAAACAGCGGAATACGTTTGTATGGAGAAAGGCCCAAGAGTTACCGACCCGAGTCCCCTCTTAATGTTTATTTTGAAGTTATATACTGTATGAGAGTGTTTGTTATGACGGTATAAGTTAAAATTAAACCAAACTTACCATCACAATTCGAGCCCCCTCTATCATTAACATTAGCTCCGTTATTGATCAGTATACTGGCCACGTCAGCATGTCCGTGTATACAGGCCTCGTGCAGTGGCAGCCAGCCAGCGTTGTCGCGGATGTTCACAGGATGGCCCTGCGCTATGAGGCGCTCTACTAGCAGCTTGTTACCTGATATCGACGCCTGCAGAATAAGGATTATCATTCATTAGTATACCTAGAAATATCTTTGAAAGATGCCATAGTCCGGTCTTAGTGTTTGTACGCATTATAAGACACATTGTGATCAAGAACATTATTATTATAATAGCTTGAAGCTTGGCTGTTTGAGAACAATATAGTCATACAATGTTGAACGACCCATTGCAATCCAATGTTTTGAAATTGAAGTGTAAGTATATGAAATGTAAGTGGTTGAAATGAATAGCCTGTGGTAAAACTTACGACATGCAACTGTGTCTCCCCTTTCATATTCTTCTTGATGGTGTATCCTTTGCCTCGCTTGCGCGTCTCATGTTTCGTCTCTTTCACTTCTTCCTCGTTTGTATCTGACAAATCTACAAAACAAGGTAGGTTTTAGAAGAGATCAGACTATGTATACCTTTTGAAAGTTCGATGTGTCATGATTTAGTGAATGACATTCATAAAAGGTATAGTAGTGGGAAAAAAGTACTGCCAAATAACACCTTTAAATTAAAAGACAGCTTACATAGAAAAAAATGTAAAGCAGGCTTAAAAATAAGCCACAAAAAGTAATTATTATCAGCATCATTTGCTTATCGTTTACTAAACTATGTTGAAGTAGTCTGCCATTGTTATAGATGTAGTTGAGAAAACGAAAAAAATACAGGTCCTATATTTTCGATAATCTAATTGACGGACTAAATAGAATCATGTTTTTTTTAATCAGGAAGCATCCCTATTGCCTATTTCACCTCCATAAGTAAGGCCCATCACTTCCCGTGGGTGTCGTACGAGGCGACTAAGGGACTCACCAGAGAATGGGCAGCAGCGTTCTCTGTAGAACGCAACACCATACACTGCGATCGCCAACCAGCCTGCCAAGCGTGGCTCTTATGGCAACCCCCCCCCCCCTTTTGGGGGAGGCCTATGTCCAGCAGTGGACGTCTTTCGGCTGGTATGATGGAGTAAGGCACTTGTCTATTACTTTGCTTTTTTTTTGAGATTAATTGAATTATTACTATGATTATTTATTAATTTTATTGAATGTATTTTTAATTACTTTGACATTGAATTGTATTTTTAATTATTTTGACATTTAATTGATTTGAATTAAATAAATTAAATTGAATTATTATTGCTATTCTGTTGGATTTGGATTGTTTAATCTTTGTAATAGTGGATAAATTTGAAATTATTTCATGCCTACGTAATAAGTGTAACTTACCTTTATACATTTATTTGGACGCCGTTAAGGCAAAACATGACTGATATATTATGTAATTTAATTGTAACATCTTGCATGCCATGTGTGTTTTGGACAAATAAATGATCTTATCTTATCTCACCGCCGGCGAGAAAGCGAGTAGCTATCGACTATTTGCTCGCTGAGGAAACGGACAAAAGACATAGATCTCGTGTAAGTAAAAGAGACACATACATTCATAGCCCACAGCTGGCTGTTCACACTGCCAGCATGCGGCTCTTACCACTAGTTGATCGCAGCGACAAGAGCTATCAAAGATTGTACTCGCTCAGCGACACTCGCTCGGCGATTCTCGCTTGGCGGTCAGACCTCACCAAACAGAGGTAATTTCTACCTATAGTGCGGACCGGAGCGAGTATTGCAAGTAAAAGCCCGCCGCACAAAAGCACTCGCTGAAAGTGGAGCGTCAAAACTATCGAAACTTTTCACTCGCTACTCGCTGCTCGCCAACTCGTTTCCAGTTTGAAGCTTCACTCGCTACTCGCTGATCGCCGGCGGTGAGACAAGTGCCTAACCCACTAATTGGGTAACACTAACACAATACCTCACATATCACCTAAATTACAGTAATATTTAAGACTCTAAGACAGCTTACCTGTAAGATCGTCCAGGCATATATCATCACCAATATGAGTGGTATCCTCATCGCCGCCACCAGCAGAACTTTGCTCATCCTCAGAATTCTCCAGGTTATCCAAGTTGTCGTATCCTAAGGCTCGTAAGTCGTCTTTAGTTTGTTCCATTTTGTCAGTCTCAGCATATTCCTCTTGGTATTTGAGCAGGCTTTTTAGTACTCTGATTTCGTATTTCCTTTTGTTCCATTCTCGAGCCTAAAGAGGTACCAAGTTAAAAAAATGTTTTAGTAAATAATTATCATATCGGTGAGCATGATCGAACCTATAGCCATCAACTACGTGGCAGAAATGCAGCTCCTTGGCTGCTTTGAATTTATATGTATCATGGAAAACCCGATGACACTGCCCAAGCAGGGAATCGAACTCTGGACCACACACATAGCAGTCGCGCTTTTGAGAACCATATTAACGGGAAACTATAAAAACTGGCCAATTGCGAGTCGGACTCGCGTGCAAAGGGTTCCGAACCAATTTAATTTTTTTAACATTTTATTTGAACACTACAGATTTTTAAAGGTTTTCCTGTAATCCTTAGGTATAGAACTATAATGTACATTTTTTTCAAAATTTTAGGCTCAGTACTTTCGGAGATAAACGGGGGAGTGGTCATTTTTAGTCTAATTTCTTGAATAACTTCAAAACTATTTATTTTAAAATTATGAAAAAAATATAATTAAAAATTTATTTATTTACGTAAAGCGTCCATGTTGGGGTCTCAGAAATCCATATGTGTACGAAATTTCAACAGAATCAGTCTAGTAGATCCGGAGAAAACTGACTGTGAGAGAAGGATAGACAGACAGACAGACAGACAGACAAACACCCGAGTGATCCTATAAGAGTTCAGTTTTACGGATGTTCGGAACCCTATAAAAAAGATAAAAGGCCAGCAACAATATAATAACCGTGACAGCTGTTGTATGGTTTATGGTACGGAACCCTTCGTGTGAGAGTCCGACTCGGGCTTGGCCGGTTTTTTTATAAAACACCTGTCAATAAAATATATCCTACCTATTTACTTGTATATATCTAAAAATATACTTACAGCTCTCCTAGCCTCCAAACAGGCCTTCTCAATCTGTCCATACGGCCTCTTGGCCAAATACAGCGTCTCAGCGATATTATACATCGTCGTGAAAGCTTCCTTCGGAACGTCTTTGATCAGTTCGTATTCCTTCTCATAGTAGTCCAGGGCTTCGTTGTAGGCACCCATGTCTTTGTAGGTTTGGTATAAGCTGAAAAACAATGTCTATAACGTAACATATCTGCGGTCTGCGCTTCCAAATCTTAATATTGTTAACTGCAACTGTGCCGCGTAAGCGCTCTTCTAAAGCTAATACACATATTTAGTAATTTATCCAATGGCTTGACCATGATTAAAAATGGCAAAAATGATTGAAATCAGTTAATAAATGACAACACATGCAAACTACAACTGTCGTCACACAAATCTTACATTGCGTAAGCAGTTTTCCGCGCGATCAATAAGACAGAAACCCGTCAACAACAGGCGACCAACCAACTTGCGACAACAGCCCCATCTGGTTGGAAATCTTCGGACTAGAAATAAACCCAATCTTCCCTTCGACATTCCCGGGGAGCTCAGGTGACCCCGCAGTCTCCAAACTAGTCTCCCAATGATGCAGTCCTTTCAGTACGTGCCTGTAGGTTAGGAGCGTGGAACCTCATCAGCTTCCTTCACTCACTTAAATGCCAAGGAAGAACTTACCTAGCATAAATTGGTATGAGCGTCTTTCCACACTCGCCCGCCAGTTCCACGTGGTCTAACATCTTGAGATAGTACTCTGCCGCACCGGCGTAGTTGCATAAGTGACAGGCTCCGTCTCCTAGCTTCCCATAGTGTACCCAAAGAACTCTCTAAGCCTAGATAGAACATCTACACCGTCATATACAAACTACAACTGACGTCATACAAATCCTGCATCGCGCAAGCGGAGTTTTCCACGCGATCAACAACACAGAAAGCTTTCAACAACCGTTGGATGGGCAGTTGCCAACCAGACACAAGATAATTCTGGTCAGAGGATCCTCCCTTTTCAATAGAGGTTTTTCCTCACATGTCTAAAAAACTTACCTAACATAGATCGGTATAAGTGTCTTCCCACACTCGCCAGCCAGTTCCGCGTGGTCTAACATCTTGAGATAGTACTCTACCGCCCCCGCGTAGTTACGTAGATGACAGGCTCCGTCTCCTAGCTTCTCATAGTGTTTCTTGAAAGTCGCGTGGTTTGATGGATCGGTAGATATTAGTAGGTCTTCTGTGTAGCACATTGCTGCCACTGTTTGGAAAAAGTTTGATTGAATACAATGAATAGATAGGCTTTCCTGCCTCAATAATGCGATCATTTTATAATTAGCTGATGCTATGGCAGTTGGCACACTTATATGATCTAGAATTAATTAAGCTGATGTAGATTTTACAATACAATTCGACCGAACTACGTCGTTCAAGGTAGCACACATGACATGTTGAGACACTACTATAGATTAGAAAAAAATCTTCGAATTTGCAAATTCATGTTTCTTTTCATTGAAATTACATCATTTATTGAAAACAGAAGAGTAGTTTTTAAGCAGTAATAGCTAACAGTGAAGGAACAAAGGACATGAGTTATTATTACAATCAGGGAGGCTAAAAAGGCCACTTTAGGAGAATCATAATATTAACGACGCAACAATCTGTCAATTTCATTTTCATCTTTATCGCTAACGCATTAGGTTTAAGGTTGTGTGGGGAAAATTTGGCAGTGACGGGTAGCGTAATTTGCTTTCTAATTCTGCTAAAGTGGCCTTTTTAGACCCACAGTATTTGATGGATTTCTAGCCCATCTGTAGGCAGACACAACACTGCTCTGTCTAGTCATACAATCCACTCTTTTCAATGAATGATGAGGAACTTTCGACCTTGTTCTTTATACATCTAAAAAACGTAGTTTGGTATAAGTGTCTTTTCGTATACGCCCACCAGATCCGCATTGTCTACCATCTTGAGATGCGTTAGAAATGGGGGTGATATTAATAAAAATCTGATATACTTACCAACTCTAAGATTAGCCTCAATGTTCTCACTCTCATCCTCATCAGGGGTCTTCAGTTTCCAAGCCTTGAGCAGCACCTGCTTGGCACTCTGATAGTCTGACATCTTACACAGAATATCAGCTTTAGATGATAATGTTTCACATGTCTTCAAAACCTGGAAATGGTGGGTAAATTAAGATATTTATTTATTTAGGAATAACTAACAGTTACACATTAGAATATCTTATAAAATAACTATGTTATATACATGATACCAGTGTGCAACTCACACCGTTACCACAGCATATATATAGATTTTGGTTATGAGCAAAACGAGAAAAACAAATAATCATTACTAATCTAAATCTAACATTATAGGCCTTTTATGGCCTCAGTAAGGCCGTTGCGAAACCCTTTAGCGGGCATCGCAAACATATCCAGCTCGGTAAAAAGTTTATTAAAATTATTACAAGTACGGCGCAAAGGTGCGCGGGCTCCAGCATTAGATCTACATAGAGCTACCGCAAAAATTGGGCGTGCGCGCACCTCTCGCCTCAAAACACTTCTAGGAACAAAGTAATGTACTCTATTGGTTATCTCTGAGCAGTCGTACCTGTTATTGCACACATCATAAAGAAACATCGTTTCAAGAAATAATCTTCCAGACTGTAGGCTCATCGTACCGTATTTTTTGAGCAAATCATTATACGACAGAAGGCTCCGGTAACAACGGTCTTGCACGGATCTTAAAAATTTAAGTTGGACCTTCTCTAAGCTGTCTATATATTGATTATAATACGGGTTCCATATAATCACAGCGTATTCAAGTTGGGACCTTACAAGTGACCTATACAAATGGATGAAACTGCTAGTGTGTTTAAAACCAGTTGTAGATCTCAGTACAAATCCGTACATACGGTACGCACTGCTGATTATGTTATATTTATGTGTTGATCAAGGTGTAATTTTTCGTCGAGCAGTACGCCCAGGTCTCTCACGGAGGGAACTCTTGCCAAGTATATCTTATTTAAATTGTAATTGTAAGTAATTTTATTTTTATTTTTCGTGAATGAAATCGTAGAACACTTAGAAATGTTAAGATGCAATTTATTTTTATCACAATATGCTGAAAAGCGGTCCAGATCTTCTTGCAACTGTTTACAATCCGTATGGTTCTTAATTGACTTGAATATTTTCAAGTCGTCAGCATATAATAAGAATTTTAAAGATTTGAAACAATTATTTAATTGATGTCATTAATAAACAAAATGAACAAGTGCGGGCCCAAAATCGATCCTTGCGGTACGCCAGAAGTCACATTTACAGTAGAAGAGTGGAACCCTTTGATGACTATTTTTTGGGTTCTATTTAAAATGTAAGACGAGAACCAGCGAATACCGTTATATGCTATTTTTGTGAGCAGTAACTCATGATCTACCTTGTCGAAAGCTTTTTGAAAGTCTGTATAAACAGCATCCACTTGAACTTGCTGATCCATGTTATTAAACAAGTAATCAGCAAAGATGAGAAGATTTGTTGTTGTAGACTTCTTTTTGATAAATCCATGCTGCTGTTCTAAAATAATTTTGTAAACGGTCTCGTGTATCTCATTATAGACAAGCCTTTCAAAAAGCTTCGAAAAGGCAGACAGAATGGATATGGGACGGTAATTTGAACGTCCTGTCTTGAACCGGTTTTATATACTGGGGTTATGTTAGCCATATTTCTGGAAAAGTGCCCTCTGACAAACATCTAATGAAAATAATATGGAGAGGTATGCAAACACTCTCCGCAGTTTTTCTTTAAGAAATAAGGCAGGTTATCTGGTCCGGGACCTTTGGTGGAATCTAAGGCTTTTAAAGAATTGAGGATCTGTTGTGAGGTAAACCTAATGTTTGTGATATGAGCGAGATGTTCATTACTTTCTTCTGGGGGCGACCATGTATCTAAATTTAAAGTGGAGGGCTCATAAACCGAATGAAAAAAATATGCAAACATATTGCAAATTGCCTCTGGATCATTTGACTTTTGATCTCGGAAAACTATTGTAGACGGAATACCAGTATTGCCCTTACGATTCGAGATGTAACTCCACAAGTATTACATATATACATTTTTAAGAACGACGATCATTTTTTCGACGACACGTTTGGCGCAGTGGTTGAGCGACCGGCTGCTGCGTTGCGTGTCGCGGGGTCGATTCCCGCACGGAACAAATATTTGTATGGCCTACAGATAGTTGTTCCGGGTCTGGCTGTTAGTGTATGTGAGTTTGTATGTTTGTGAACGCACCCACGATACAGGAGAAATTCCTAGTGTGGGGGGCGACGTTTTTTTTTTTTTTAAAAAAAAAGGCTTCGAGAACCACAGCGGAAGATTAGACGAGCGTGGTTTGGACTTTAGGGTGTATTCTTTTATAGTTCCAAAGACAATATCATAGAATCTATTTACGCTCTCCTCTGCCGTCAACCCGCTTAAAAGCTCTTGCCAATCTACATTGAGTAATTCTTTATTAATCAGATCATAATTAGCTTTATAATAGTTACACCTAATTATTTTAGCAAGTCTAAGGGGTTGCAAAGATGATTCATACTTAATAATGGCAAGAAAGGCGAATGGTTATTATCAGGCGGTACCAGTGAACATGGTGGTGCATGTGAAGGACAATCGTTGTTACTAATAAGCAAATCTAGAATCCGTCCTCTACAATTCTTAATGGAATTAACCTGGTAGGCGTTGAGTAGAGCAATGAAGTTGTTCATATACCTAGCAGATGAAACGTTTGTGCCATCGCAAGTCAACGCAGTGTCGCTATCATAACCTGTCGTAGGAAGCCACTCAAGGTCCGGTAGGTTGTAATCGCCGAATAAATAGAAATTACTAAAACCGAATTCATCGATTAATTGGTGTATAATTTCGAAGTGGGCAAGGTAAACGTCTTCAGACGATTTGGGGGGAATATAAACCACAGAGATATGAAATTTGTTACTTCCAGATTCAGGAAGCTGAACAAAAATGCTTTCAATTGAAGAACATATTGGAGATCCGGGCGTTACACTGGTACACCATAGGCTTTTTAACACTGCAATGAGAACTCCACCACCATCTTTTTTGTTGGTACATTCCCGGTTACGGTCACATCTAAAAACTGTGTACCTCTCATCGATGAATTCACTGTCGAATATTTGCGATGTTAGCCATGTCTCCGTTAAAATAATTATATCGTAACAGTGCGATAGCACATTCATAAATAAAGTATGTAGTTTAGTCCGAAGCCCCCTACAGTTTTGGTAATAGATTGTTATGTTATCTAAAACAACGTGAATACAATGGTATTGACATACGATGTGCCCAAAGCACAGACCGTAAGTAATGGATGAAATAGAAATATATAAACCAATACTACTGTGCAACAACAGATTCGACTGCATACAAGTTATTAAAATAGCCTAAAAATTGATGACTTACTTTTACAACAACAAGAGCAAAGATCGTTATAACAAATATATTGAAATAGACTGCTGACTGATATGAATACATTTTTACCCGACTGCGCTAGAAGGAGGGTTACGTTTTTTATTTGTAAGTAATTCTATACTTTTAGACTTGAAATCACATCGAGATTCTTTTTTAACCTACTACAAATAAAAAGGCACTTCTATTTCAGCTATTTGAAGTACTTCTATACCCATTGGAACAGGCTGGTTCCACAATGTTCAGAGTTCCAGTTGGGTACTATCAGCCAAAAAAATACAAAGTGGAACAGATTTTAGTGTGAAACAGTGTGCTGGATTGCACATATGGGTTCAACCCTGGTATATTGACAGCCAGAGAACCTGTCTGTTGATGAAACAGGCTTTAAAACTTTCAGGTGGCCACATATACAGAAAAAAGAACAAGACATTAGTTGTTAACAAGTTTAAACTATAACATAACATTACCTTATCATCAAGCCTTTTAGCAACCTCCAGCGCTTTATTCAAGCAGCTCAAAGCCTTAGCGTAATCCTTCTTCTTATTACAATGCAGCAGAGCTTCCGTAGTATAACAATTGTGGAGTACTTCATACAAATCTTGGCTTGAACATATTGATATGGCTTTGTTGATGCAGTCTAGTGCTTTGTCGAGGTTTTCTAGATGTTCTTGGACTACTCCGATGTTGAGAAGCAAACGGGCTCTCATGTCCATCAGTTCATGTTTGTTTATTTTGCCGTTTAAACTAAAAATGAGATTTGTTTTAGGTGATTTGTGGAAAGTAATTAGATAACAATAATATTATAATGGAATGGAATTAGATGAAACCAAATAGTTTTCCAGATGAGTCAGTTACCATTACAAAGTATATTATTCAAGAGAAGATGAGAAACTCACGACATGGTGGACACTCTTTTAAGTAAAGTTATCACAAAACACTTCTGAAAGTGGCTAAACAAAGGCCCCAAAAATTTTACATTAAAGAAAACAAAACGATTTATACTTACTTCTCACACAACACAAGACTTTTCATGAATGCTTTCTCAGCAGCCCTCAGTGAGGTTTTAGACTCATCCTCGTCAGTGGTACTTTGTCCTTGTAATAAATATATTCTACCCAGTGTTGCCATAGCTCTCTGCTCCTCAACCAAGTTCTTTAGTTCTTTTGCTACAGCTGAGAAAGAAAACAGGTATATTTAAATAAAGATAAACACAAGAAAATCTTTAAATTCTCAATGGTTTTTTTATTTTATAACTCCTACCATAGTGTTATAGTGATAAATAATGATAAAATGACTGTTTTCCTATGTTCGTATTTTACTGAGACTTGCTTTTTATTCATCTTTGCAGCATGGAGTACTTAAGGTCCACAATGACCCAATTTTCAGTGTTAACTTACATTATTTTGATATAAATCAATTATCAACTAGGTACTTACCTAAATGTCGCTCCTCATACTTCAGAGCTTTGTCAAATTCTGCCAACAGCATGTACATCTCTCCTATCATCCGATTGCAAGTCCCCCATTCCATACGAAGTCCCAACTCTTTACAGATAGCTGCCTCGCTCTTGTATTCATCCAAAGCATCGCTATAACGATTGTGTTTGTAATAAAACGACGCCAAATCATTATAAGCTTCAGCTAAAGCACGCCTATTACTCCCGTTTAAGGCTTTCTTCTTTCTTCGAATGAGTTCTGAAATTGATATTCCCATCAATAAACAAAACAGAACTAACCTAAAAGTTGAATTGTTTACCTGTTTAAGTCTAATAAACTTACTTTCTTCTTCCATTTTATTTGTTTTCAGTTCATTTATGTGTGATAAATAAAGGATTTCAATAAAAAAATAACCAAAATCGAAGTTTTAGGCGCCTAAATGAAATAAACATGAATGAACTTGACGTATTTTAATTACGTCACGGTGGGACAAACATCTGTTCTGACATTTTTATTTTCCCGTTGCTTTACGAAAGGGAAGCGTTCACGATGAATAAATTCATCTGTTTTTGAGCATCGTAGTAGTATTCAATATATTCAACGGAATCAGACAAGGGATTTAATTTGAAGATTAATTAAAAAATCTCTATAATCAGTGGATAAATTTTATAGTAATTCAAATCAATCCAATCAATTATGGTGACAGAAACTTTTAAGCTCTGATTGTTAGATTTTCTATATTAACTTTACGATTCATTTCAAATAAATAATAAACAATCTATCACTAGGACGTTTGTAACAAATTATTCGATAAAGTTCATTTAACCTACAAGTAGTTGATTACCAAAGACAAAATAATATCCAACAAACAATCATCGAAATAGTGTCAACACGGGAAAATAACAATAGCTTTCATTTCTCGCGAGGGTCAACGGACGCGATTGTCGTTTGTTTCTGTGTACAAGTTAATTCAGATTTAAAAATCGTCCCTTTACTGACTGTGAACATTATCCAATCAATAGTGTTTTGTTTTAATTTAATTGACTCGATATAAATATTTCGCTTCTACGGAAATAAAACTGTTGTGCTAATACCGGCGTTGAACAAAATAATTAGCTGGTAAGTAAGTATACTTTTTTATTATATTTACTTTACAATAATATCACCATTGCCAACGGAATGATATTGTTGATATGTTCTTTTTGCGGTTCCTTTCCTTTGTCAATTCTGGACAAAAGAACAAGTTATTCCTAATACTTTGTTTGGTGGGGGTGGATACACCTTAATATTAATATCAGATTCCCATCATTATCTGCCTAGCCTTTTCCCAACTTCATTGGGGTCTGCTTCCAGTCAAACCGGATTCAGCTGAATACCAATATTTTTCATAGAGCGGCTGCCTACCAGACCTCCACGACCCATTAACTGGGTAAAACGATTCTCATTAAGTACAAATCTATTTCCCACACAACACATAAGGAAAAATAACAATGTGATCCCAAAGGCAAAGGTCCCTGCTGTAGCTGATACTATCACTAATTTCTTCATCCAGTACTATTTTATATTAATTTGTCCTAGTCACAAGTATTTTCTGCCTGAGACTAAAATTCCACTATGAAATATGCAGGTAACTACTGTAAAATTACTGAAAGAAAATGCCTCATAAATAGAAATAATGCTTAGAATGTTGGTAAATTTTTATCCAACACTTTTTTCTTGTAATACTTTTAAGTTACATCTGAAATACCTTAAAGACCTACTGCTGAGAACAATATAGGCTTTCTAACACCCCAAAGATGAACTATAGACTATTCTCCCGGAATAAAAGTAGTATAAGTTATCGCGCTGACCCACTGCACCGTGCTGTTTCTGTACTGAATTCTGTGCTATAGTAATATTAAATTGCTACGTGTTTATTTCTTATATAATTAATAACATAGAAATATAACATAATGAAAATAACTAAAACAGCTGAGCAAGATCACTTTTTTCAACCAATTAGTATTTTATAATATAAATGATATAAGAGCCTAGCACATTTAGTGCCAAGAACTCAGCGTATGGGTCGAGCAATGATTCGTTAAGTGCCCACAACCCGTATCTGAGTCGTTGTTTTAAGTAGCTATATGTGACTTGTGTTCATGTGTGTGTTGTGGGCACACAAACAAATTGTTGTTCAGCCCATGTGTTGAGTGCTTCTCACTAAAACTGTAAAAACACTTTTGCACTTGGCACTGAAAGTGCTAGAGAGACTAAAATGGCACCATGCAAAGGGACTAGGGAATCCTGCTGGCTTGCATCTACAGCACGCCACTGGCACTAAGCATTATTGTAGCTTGCTATCAATGGAATAATTTTCATGATTAGATCATTACTTCACTAATAAAATAATTTAAAAAAATAAAACCAATTTGAGAACCTCTTCCTTTTTTGAAGTATGTTAAAATTACAACTAAAATCAGGACCTCCAAAGGGGATCGAACTTTTTTGTATGGGAGCTGGCATAGCCCCCCCGCCGCTAAGTTATTTTCAAAGTTGCAGCGCACAATCTAACATGCATGTATGGGTAAAGAATACTTTTTTTTACTCTGAAATCATCTCTATTTCAGCCATATTTATAAAAAAAAATATAACATTGATTAGCAGATGCTAATTTCAAAATCTCAGAGACTTTGAATAAAGAATCTACTAATTGGTATTCAAACTATTCATGTGTTTTTTAATGTATGTAGCTGAATATGACATCTAAATCTGCAAAATTTTCCCTTTATGTATTTATAATTTATTGAATATCCTTATTGTGACAAAATTTGTTTATGGATGGTATAGTAAGGTATTGTTATAAAAATTGTTATGAAGATTCTGATTCTATTGTGTAGTAAACAATAAATTATGTTTTACTATTTTAAGAATGATTAATCTTGTAAATTACCATCTCAAATGTAATATTTGTAATGTAATGACCACTTATAAATAGTAAGTGGTCAATATGAATAGTAAGTGGTAAATAGTAAGTGGTATAAATATAAACAGTATGTACATGTCACCGGAAAATTGCAAACTCCGTAAGATTGTAATAAATCTTGATAATATTACAATTTCTCTATATATTATGAAAAATATGCAAAACATACTATAAATCCTATCTAAATTCAATAGTTTCTAATATATCCGTGTCTTTTAGAAAAAATAGTTTACAATTTCACGCGATATTTTACAATCTTATGGCGCTTGCCATTTTCCGGTGACATACATATTTGTTTGGTATTATAACCATTAAGGATGAAATCATGTGGCAACAATTTATTCAAGTTATTGCTAATAAATTTACACAGCAAAATTAACAAATAATAATACAAATTCCTTAATGGTATATATAAATAAACCATTGCAGAATTTGTGCTATTTTTTGTTTAACATAAACTCCATTTGAGCAATAGCTTTTCAATTTTTACTTTTGACCTTAATTTTTTCGATGGACAATTCCGTCCGGTCTGCAGTGGGCACCACTGACAGCTTCAGTGTGGCAGTCGTTTTGCACCAGGGGTTGGCCCTCAGCCCTTATCTCTTCCTTATGATAATGGACGCTCTGACGTCGGATATCCAGGAAGAGGCTCCCTGGTGTATGCTGTTTGCTGATGACATTGTGCTGGTTGCCGAAAGCGGTCTAGAGGTCCAGAGCAGATTGGAGACGTGGTGGCAAAGACTGGAGAGTTTTGGCCTGAAATTGAGCAGAACTAAAACAGAATACCTGTTCTGCGACCTATTAGCACTCACCGGATCGCCCATACCGATCTGCTCCGACTTTCGGTACCTCGGGTCGCTTGTCCAGGGGGATGGCGATACAGACCGAGACGTAACGCACCGGATCAACTCAGGATGGATGAAATGGCGACAGGTCACTGGGACAACTTGCGACCCACGGATGCCAAGTTCAAAGGGAAAATCTACAAGTCCGTGATATGACCTGTCGTAATGTATGGATCAGAATGTTGGGCTGTGAAAAAGACGTATGAAAATAGATTGCATGTAGCGGAGATGAGAATGTTGAGATGGATGTGTGGAATAACGAGAATTGATAAAGTGAGAAATGAGTACATTAGAGGTACTATAAAAGTGGCGCCAGTGACGGAAAAGTTAAAAAGGAATCGCATGTCTTGGTATGGTCATGTGAAGAGGAGGGATGAAACACATGTAACTATGTAGAAGAGTTATGAAAATAAATGTGGGATGGAGAGGGAGAGGAAGGCCAAAGAAAAGATTGGTCGACTGTGTGAGGAGCGATATGAAAGAAACGGGACTTGTGTGTTAGTTTAACGGTAGATAGGGCAAAGTAGAAGAAAAAAATTGCCCAAGTGCGAGTCGGACTCGCGTGCAAAGGGTTCCGAACGAATTTTTTTTTTTAACAAATGTTATTTTAACACTATAGACTTCTTATAGGTTTTTCTGTAATCTATAGGTAAAGATCTATTATCTCCATTTTTTTCGAAATTTTAGGCTCAGTAGTTTCGGAGATAAGGGGGGGAATGGTCATTTTTCGTCTAATTTCTAGAATAACTTCAAAGCCATTAATTTTAAAATTATGAAAAAAAAAGAAAAACCCTCACAGTAAGCCCTTTCATTTGATAGGTCACTCGGTATTGTTCAAAAAGCTTTTTCTTTTTTTTTCTAGTTTGACCACCAAATTGTGACCCTACATACTAAAAATTAAATGATTCACGTAACACGTCCGTGTTTGGGTCACAGAAATCCATATGTGTACCAAATTTGAACAGAATCGGTCCAGTGGATCAGGAGAAAACTGGCTGTGACAGACGAACAGACAGACACCTGAGTGATCCTATAAGGGTTCCGTTTTTTCCGATCAAACAAAAACCCAAAAACCAAAAAATGCGTCGACCCCAAGTAACATGGGAGGGATAAGGGCAGCAGGAAGATGATGATGGGCAATATTTCATTTCCTTTTCTAATTTTATATACTTCGGTACTTACCAGTCTCTGGTATTTAACACCTATTTAAGTCTACAACAACATTATACCAAAGGATCCTTGAAATACAATAGGTATTTACCTACAAATACAAAATAAAGTAGACAGTATTTTCCCGTAATACGACCAACCAAAACAAATGCCTAAAAATATGATAAAACCTCCTTTCTCGTACACAGTACTATATTACACATACATAAACATTCCTATTCATAGGCAGCGCCACTCTGGCGCCTGGTGGCGCCGCCAACTGCCGGCCTATAGAGTTAATGTCGCCCGGGACTGATGGGACCCTTCAAAAATATCACTGTGGTAATTAGGTCAAGTATCTTATAGCAATCGTAAACATCGGTAAACCTCACCTTTGAGGACACGTGGCCCTTCTTGAACGGCCTGCATGACGCCATTGGCAGAATAATAATAGCAACTCCAAAAGGGGTAAAAAATAATGGTATGGATACAGCAAAAAACCTGCAAAAATCGAAACACCTCGCACCGCCGAATAACCTTGAAAAAGTTAAAACATCATCGCCTATTCGTTCCAATGTATAATATTCGCGTAACTAATCATTATCAGAAAACGTTCCAGTCATAATGCGAATTTTAAATGCGTTTGTAGTCTTTACTAAATGAATTTAGAACATTGGCAATACTGTACCTATATTTCATCAAATCAACTGTTCAAGTTTTCCTTCGCTTTTCACGGCCGCGGTTTTCTTTGCATCGAAGTGCAAAATTCAGAGACCTATAATTTACTTTATAAACTGATAGTTTTTCTGCCTGCCACCTTTGTGATTGCAATCTCTTTGAACCTCTTAATTGGTAGTTCACAGCTCTAGTGTTTACTGAAGTGTTTTCAATACTTACAATTTTATGAAATGTTTGAGGCTCTTTTGAAAAATTACACAAACCCAGAATTTTATTTGTTTGCTCCTTAGAAATAGGATTTGGTTAATTGTGGTTCGGTGGTTGTGGTAAAATTACACTTAGCGTTACCAGATCTATCCACTAGGTGCGCTATTGGGGATCTTTTCACAACATTCAACATTCCAAGCATGGACACGTGTGACACCAAAACTGATGCTTTTTTGGGACCCGACACGACCTCCTCGAACGAAAGACAGCGCGGTAGACGAGAAGAGCGACATCTAAAAATCTGCAGATGATACAAACCTTTGAAGTCTTCCAAAGTTAAAATAAGTAGTTTTGTAAACTAAGTCAACGACATCGGAAACAGATTGATGTCCACGAAGAAATCGTGTTTACTTTGCCATAAAACAATTTTCTAACGATATTCGACGGCACACCGCTTGTTGCAGAAATAGAATTTAAGTTTCTCTAAAAATATATCCATTCCCGCATCGGAAACGCCGGCTTAAGGCGAGCATCACCTGGTGATATGCAAGCCGCGCGTTCCCAACACGAAATCGGTCGACGAACCGGCAAATCTGGGCCAAGAAAGCATATTGCCTGAACATTTTCGCCTAGAATATGTTCCGCTGCATTTGCAATTTTCTTTGGATCCTCTTCCGTATCTTGAAATAGTAATGCAATGGTGACACTAGATTCAAATTGATGCAGTATTTGACTTACAGAATCAGAATCTACTAATCTTACGGAATATTAATCAAGCGCGCCCTAAGGGAGTTGCTTAATTTAAATTCTAAAGACGGTAAAATTATTACTTGGGATGAGGAAAAAAGTCTCTCTAATGCCCTTTGAATACTGGATGTCCGAAGTTTGGTCTATTTAACAAGTAGCAATAGTGCAGTTTAGCATCGTCGTATTGCAGCAGTGATAGTGTCACTTACAACTTTCATTGAACTGGATCGAAGAATGTAAAAAAATCTGCAACGAAACTAGAGATCAACGAGAAGCGTGACGAGGTCTAATAAAATTTGCATCGATTACGGAAGGTGTTAATGATCAAGCGTCCGATGGACTGAGAACCACTGAGTTTTGATTGACTGGAACAAATCTCCACGAGCGCTAGCTCTCGCAATAATGGATTCGGATTGGTCATTGATTCACGCGTCGCGTTTAAATGTTGCATTCGCGGAACGCATACTGTTACATCTACATGAGTTCACCAGAAGTGACCGAACGGTATCAAGATTCCGGTTCTAATTAAAGCGAAGTGATTCAGCGGCCCCACGCCATGATAATTTGCCTAAAATTCGCATTATATCTAACGGATCGTGTTGTGGAAAGCTGTCAGAAATTCTTAATTACAGAGTTCGGGCTTTGCTCATTATTTGCTCTGAAATTAAACCCAGTTTACAAATTGCCGTACATATTTCTGGTGAACAATAGGCTTGACACTTCGCAGTAAAGCGTGTTACAGAAATATGAATTGCCAATAAATATTATTGTACCTACTGTACTCGATATTATGGTATAGCTATCTTGGTTACAGCGCAGCGTTTTTAATATAAAATTTATGGCGTGGCTAAGGGGGTTATCTTGCTCAACCCCACGTTATGTTGACCTATTTACTTCGGCGCAGTGTGTAATCTGTGCATTAATATCTGAAAATAAATGACGGTGAACGCACGATAGCTTTCCATAGCGCAATGTTTGTTCGATACCGTCGAAATTACAGTTTCTACTTCGTCAGCTGCATGCAACGCACTCTTTCAATCGCTCCAAGCCTCATTTGTCTACGGGTTACTCCAGCTCAAACAACCGTTCGATTTGCTAAGACGACAAACGAGTGAAATCCATTGTATGTTACAGGCTGTAACTTACAGCTAATAGCTCCAGAATTAGCTCTCATGTTTACTTATTGAACCGAACGTGTATGTAGCTACGTAGATGTCAATTTGTAACTAACAATGCTTTGAGCGATGGTTACCACTTTTCGTTATCTAAATAAGACATTCTTGAGTTTCTAAAAACATTAAACATGGTTTATTGTTTGAGTAAAATCGTTAAGAGTATTTACGTCATAACTTAACGTAAATGTTGAAACAGTAACCACTAATTACTGAGAGTTATTGCTTCAAAATATAGTTTCTCGTTTTAAACTGCCTCCGAACCTTAAATAGGATTGTGATAAATATTGCACTGACTCGAAGCAGCGCGCTTCGAACGGTTCATTCAGTTACCAACTGTAAAGCTCCGAAAATATCATTATGGAGAAACGGCCGGGAAACTCAATGGTTTTATTATAGACCTCATCTATTATGCATTTAGTGGAGTCCAATCACGGGTCGAGGCAGTAAGCGAAAATCGTTACCGATTGCCAAATATGGAAGAGAGTGCGAAGATGTGGGACATGGATAAAATTATATTATCTCGAATTTTCGACCCATAAGAGATTGTTAGTGAACGATGCAAGTCGTTCGCATCCACTGAACAAGGGTTTCCCTATCCACAATCCGTAACGTCATGTTTTATACTTCGCCCTTAATTCCGAACGATGAAAGCTGCCGTGTTCATTACGAATGACGTCATGGGTTTATGCGTCACCGTGGAGAACATACACTTTCCAATTACCATCAAAGCTGGTTCAAAAAAGTAAGAGATAGGCACAACTGAAGTCTATGGCAACGTGAGATGTCGTGGGGGTAAAAGACTGGAGTTTTATCAAGTTACCATCTAATTTAATCTTATATATTGTTTCGTAATGTCTCGCAAACAATGGAGTATGTGTTACCGTGTTCCCTTATTATTTATAATTTATTCTAAAGCTATCGAAGGGCAAAAGGATGTTACTGTGAGTGTGAATTTCGAAAGAAGCGTAGCTTGTCATTATATATTATAATGGTAAGCCTTCCTACGCGTAGAAGGCGTCTGGTTCATCGGATGTGGATTGTTCTTTCTGAGTGAATGTTTTGGACGTATTCATTATGTGAGAGAACGTGTATGAAAATACAACATTTTTAAGAGTTGCATTCCTAAAGCGTGAATGAAATAAAGCAAGAATCTAAAACTTACGTGGGAAAGATTATTTAATTAGACTGGCAAATAGCAAAAATGAACAGAATGCGGCAAATGAACAAATGCACATTTCGGCGATGCCAGTACCTACACTTCCACGAAAGGAATCCTTTGCAAAACTCTCCTGGCATCTGCACATCTGCAGAGCACACCGTTTAACATCTAGCTTAGTAATTATTCAGCGAGTTGAACTTTACCCACAAAGTTACTGTTCGCGGCTGGCTCAGTCTCTTACCTCGTGTTTGAAGAACTGCGTGAACTTCCTTTTATAAAACAATCGGTATATGTAGTAGGTACCTACTAGCTTTACCCGCGACTTCGTACGCACAAATCTCGTTTTTCCCGTTCCCGTAGGGTTTTTGGAAAATCATCTCTTAGTGCTCCTTTTCTACATGCCAAATTTCAACTTTCTACGACCAGTAATTTCGGCTGTGCGTTGTCTGGCAGTCACTCTATCAGTCAGCAACGGAAGAATGTTATATATTATGATTACATAAAATCTGACTAATATTCATATGTAAAACGTCGAGAACAACTGCGTGTTAATGTTAATTGAAGGATGACTAAAGGATCCAAAAAAATAACTGTATAGCCGTGAATAATTGGTGGGCAGAATGGGAGTTCTGTTTTTATTTATTTTACTAAAACAAGAAAAACATGGTCAACGAGTTCAACTTATTTTAGAACCGCTACTCTTATTCTTATTTGGAAAACGCCTAAAGATCTTGCCAAGTATTTATGCACAAAAAAAAATATTCCATGACAACAACAGATTAAAGATTATAGGGCAATGTTCTGCGTATTCCAAATATGGGCGAACGAATGTCGCCGTTCCACCGTTTTGGGTTTAATGAATTCAAAGCCGTTGACTCGATGAAGTAAGATGCAAATATGTACTTGGTTGCCTTATTAAATACGCAATAACACTTACGTAAATTGAATCTAGTTCAGTAGTTATAATGTTAACACGATATGACTCGATAACTGTAATGAATTAACGAAGATTAACGCAATGATAATGTTCGATTTCGATTTGAATTTGCATTTTCAAAAGATTCTGTTGCGAATATCAGAAAGCTTTTCGATTTTGTGAAACATACGAGAACTTATAACGGCAGTGAAACGCTGTTTACCGAGCATCGGAACTACATAAGGAGAACCGGAACATATCTGTGAACAACAAACGGTGAGCGAAAAGCAGAGCCGATGCTATTGAGCGTACAGCGTGGAGAAATGGACTCTTTAGGGGTGACCGAATCCGAATGTGAACAATCATTGTTCACGTTAACTGTAGCCAAACGGAACTAACGGATAGTCAATAAACTGTTGTAATACACAACGCAGACGGCATCACGACTGTCTGTAACGGGAGGCTTTTAGTCAGAAAACGTCTGTTCACGTAGCTTTGATTTCCTATGTGATCAATCGTCAGTGTATTTTCGACCGTTCGACGAAAATATCGTCTTGACCGGGAGAGAAGATGTTTGAAGCAATCACAACTTCAGTCTCGTTTATATAAGCTTCATTTCTTGATATAGCTGGATGGAGACGCGCGCTACTTCATTTCCGCAAATGCAAGTATCGGGGAGCATTCTAAATTTTACAGCATATTAAAAACGTTGCAAGCGGAGTGCAATACGGCGCCCTACGTTCATAGGACGCGATTGCGACTGTAGATAGCATAATCCATTAACCAACGTTCCAGTAACATCGTTACGTTTCGGTACTGCATTTACATAGAGACGAGCGATGGAAATGTATTTCCATTCACGCCCAAATTCTATGCTGATTTTGTTCAGCGCACCAATTTTCACCGTAATTGGGGTAGATCATAGATTTTCACGTTTAATATATTACAAAATGTGCCAATTATGTTCGTGTTTGCCATTTACACGTTGGAATTGGAATTATCTGCAATCAGAACCATTTAGCTCTTGAAATAACGACGCTGAATTTACGAGCCTGTAATTGGTTCAAAGATGATGGTAAAACCTGGAGCTGTTAACTGTATGCAATTGAAGTCCATTCCACTCTAACGTTTAACCTGGAACTGCATAAGCAAGGAAATATTTTATTCCTGTAAAATTAAAGCTTTGTTAATAAACTAGTGCCCATCATTTACCTTGAGCAGCCTTGAAAAGTAGAACAGAAGATTGAAGAGGATTCACTCAAGAGAAAGTTTAGCGTATCTTACAACAAGCTTGTAACTTTTAAAGAAGGTGGGGCCGCATAACGGCAAGTTTTTTAAACTATCCCATCATTCTCGCACAGCTTAGAAACAGTTTTCGGAAACAAATGTGCTGAGGGAAGCACCAACATTGTATCAATCTGTAAGAATGGAATTATGGAGCGTGAAATTGAAGATATGTTGTACAGTACAGTATCCTGTTTTGTTTCTCTTTTGTGCATCTTTGGATATGTGGGCCGCTTTACCATTATATTTTCCAAACGTGACATTTTTCTTTTCGTTGTACCCAAAATGGGATTTAAAACGTTTTATCTGTAATTCAAGCGGTTTCTTGTAGTTTGATTCAGCTTTTTTGCTATTAACGCAACGTGTTGTATATCACATTGAGGGTCATCAGTCCGTTGTTTTAAAGCGATGGTGTCTGTTGCCAAACCAAACCTTGTTGTTTTCATATCGATGATTCATATTTCGTCCGCCCACACCAAATAGTAATCCTAACTTATATTACTAAAGCGAAGATGAGTTGGTTTGTTATGGTTTCACGTATATCGCTGAACCGATTTTGATGAATTTTGGTACTGGTACATATATAGGGACCCTGAAGTCGGTTGAAGGCTAGACTAGATACTATTTTTTCTGAGAATAAAACTAGAACGCAAGCGAAAACGTCGGCAATATTTACCTAGTTATAATTACATATTTTTACAAATGATTTTTTTTGGGTTACACTATTATAAAACGCAGATGATCTAGTCCAAACTGATTCAGGGAATTGACCCTGGTACGCTCGATAACATGCATGCTGAAGGCATTGCATGATCTTTTTTGGCGTCATCCTTCGACGAAACAAGCGAATAAAAACCTCCAATTATAACCAACTACATATTAACAACAACAAAGCAAATACCATAACAGCTTTAGTTACAAAAAACTTTATGAAATGCACTCAAACGCGTATTCTGAAAGAGGTGTCTAGCTTACAATGGGTTTGAAACTGTCTGCACCCTTGAAAAGTATACCGTTTGCCATGCAAACGCCTGTTTTGACGAGGGTGTAAGCCGTGTAGCTACTGATACTGAAACATATCAAACTGTGTTTTATGTAGTCCCTACCAACACCTCTTCTGCAGAGGATTTACATAAACATGAAAACTACCCTAATGTGGTTATGTCTGTTATGTTTTCCAAATATATGGGTTGTATTAAGAGTTTAAGTCATTTATTTTTCTAAAAAATTACATTTACAAAATATTTCCTCTGATCGATATGTATCCTGAATAAACAAAACTTGTCCAAAACAAACAAAATATAATTGAGTTACGTGACCGAAAGTTTGGTTCCAACATCGAACTCCAAAAATAGCTGCCCTTTGATAAGTAAAGAAAGCAAGAGAGTTCCTTATTCCTGTTATCATTACCTCAATTAAGTATTTCTACCATAGACTTCAAAATTAGAAAATACTTAGTCATCATATTTCTAAGTATAGAGTTCTTGTACCTGCCCCACCTTCGTCAGCGTATTGGAGGCTCAAGAGGTTCGTAATCGGCGTCGAGGTGATCCCGGAGTAGGTCAACGAGTTTGACACAGGTCGAGGACTGGAGATAAGGTACATCATTCATGTACTTGTCAATGACCCGATGACAGAGCCTTTTTAGAGTATTTCGGGGTCTAAATCCGTGAGATCCGTTGGCGTGGGAACGGAAGGATGAAAATTGGGTTATAGTAACGTTTTCTGTATTCGCCCACTTATTTGATTTTTCCGCCTCCATTGAGTGGCTTTGTTTGAGATTGTGTTAGGATGATTGTTTTAGAATTTATATTTTGTTTTCATAATATAAAAACACTTCGCATTGTATTATCTTGTTGTTGATCCAATCTGACAAACATTATGCAATACAAATAGGTAATTGAAATGAGTACAATCGAATCCAATGATTCAGTTTTTTTCTTCTTTTTTTTTAAGATTGTTTTATATGATTTTGGTCCGGAACCTTCAAATGACAGAATTGAAATTACATTTTGGGCACAGTAAAATTTCCTGGCGACTCTTTGTCCCCAAAATGAAATGTCAGCCGCAAGCCTGAGTTGGCGTATTTTCCAATCACCGCTATTTGTTTCAATAGTTATTCATAAATATACCTAGGTATAAGGTACGAAACACACTTTGATGTCTATAAAATAAAATAAAACAGCCGTCTTTATAACACTGTTGTGTTGTGTAATCTAATGCTCATTATAATTATTATTATTTATGCAGATTCTTAATTGGAGAATCTGCTAATTATGTAGTTTTTAGACTAGATTGTTTTTTTATGAATAAGAGACTACTCACGCATTCAGCTTCAGCAAATCGTCTCCATACAATCCGTTCAGCTTTCCGCGTCTATTCAGCTTTCGCGGCAAACAAGTATAAAATGAGACAAATGTGTTATCATCATGCGAGTGCTATAGAATACAGCGCTGTTCAGCCGCGTTCAGCGCTGTTCCGCCGCATTAAGCGTCGAACGCAGTAGATAGAAGCGTTTCAGCGGAGATAACAGCTTTTCTCATTTTTACGACGCTGTACGCGGCTGATAGAAGCAGAACTGTAAAAGTGTAACCAAAATCGTTCAGCGAAACGCGAATGGAGCTGAATAAGTGTGAGTAGTCCCTAGGCCTGTAATATTTAATTAAATAAGGATCAACTTTGCTTACACGATCATATTGTAATCATGACTAATAGATAATTATGCAATAATGATGAGTGGCGTCGCTTTGTCATCACATTTCGATTTGAGTAGAATTCATACAATTGAAAGATATTCAGGTTAGTAATATTAGACAGCACTAGCTCTTCACTCGTAAAATCGTAATTGAACGATGTAAACTATTAAAGCGTAGCAATTTATCTTCAAGAGATTAGTCAGCTGAAAGTTCTCAACTTTGACATTTATTCTCGCCTAAATAGAAAACACTTGATAAGTCTCCGTTATTTTAAGTAGTGAAAATTAAAATGAGTTTTGGACATGGACGGCAATCTATACTAATATATAAAGCTGAAGAGTTTGTTTGTTTGTTTGTTTGTTTGTTTGTTTGTTTGTTTGTTTGCTTGAACGCGCTAATCTCAGGAACTACTGGTTCGATTTGAAAAATTCTTTCAGTGTTAGATAGCCCATTTATCGAGGAAGGCTATAGGCTATATATCATCACGCTAAGACCAATAGGAGCGGGGCAGTAATGAAAAATGTGACGCAAACGTAGTTGCGCGGGTCAGCTAGTGTCTTAATAATTGGTAAACTAAAGTAAATACTTCGCCTACTGTAACTTTCTAGCCCCGAGTAGAAGCTTCTGTCACGAATCACGACTATGCACCACTTACTAATCCTCCTACGCAGACCTGTATTAGAAAGGAGCTAATGATCGAATGTAGGGTATTGATTACCATCAAAACGGCTTTGTTTCTATTGTGCCTGTCTTTGAAGCCATTTTCATCTAAAATTAAGTTCTCAGTACTCGCTTATCGTTCCTATTGTTTATTGTATGAATGAATATGAATTCTATTTCTAACTCTAATATAATTCATGAACGCTATTAAAACGTCACTGGTGACCTTAATTGGCCTGAAAATCACATATGGTCCGAAAGACAATGAGTATTCCCAACCTTTTTTCTTTTTCTTACATGCGAGTGCTCCCACCATGGTTTTAGGTCGCAAACAATGGTTTTCGTCTGAATAGCCACAGCTACGTAGTACTAGGCGCCTATAACACCAAAGCAGGTGCAAGCGAAGTTTTTGCCGCGAGCGTTGCGCACTGGGTCAACAGGTTCGCTCGAGTACCAGCTCAAAGACGCGAAGTCTCTCAGCCACTTACTTAGAGGTTTCATATGTGCTATACACATAACAAAGTCTTGTTGAATTCAGCTTTGCGAGACCATTATGCGAATGCTCCCAACCGCATGAATTTATGATGCAGTTTTGATTTCTAGGTACTGCACTCTACTTCTTAGGCAGTCGACGTCTCCAAACGGAAGTTCTATTGTTTATTTAGTTATGTCTGTGGCTCTGTCTGAGAATTCTGTCTGGACCTCGTTGCTCGTGCCTACTTTGTATGTATTCTATCATCATCGCCATGATTGTTGATGGCTTCGCACTTTGTTAATATTCGGTGGTTTCCGTATTTAAATTTCGTCGATTCAGAAGTGTGTTAAAATTGTGGGGATAATTTTATGCAAGTTGGGCATGCTGCGTTCGCCGCTCGGCGTATTGATTTTTGTTATTTGCATCCCCGTCTGCTCTCTTGTACATCTGCGGCTATTGTTGGACGAATAGTCATTTATATGGCTCATTTAAATACACAGAACAATTTTGGACAATGTTGAAACTATTATAGGATCTATATTCGCCAAAGCTATCGTTACCGTTTGTTACACATGTGTTTATTGTTCCGTGATGTAGAGAATAGATAGAGTTAGTTTATACTGAAGTCTGTTTCACGGCGATTGTATCCATTTAGGCAACTGGACTTCTATTGTTTGTGTGTTGCATTGTGTTTATAGGTACTGATGTTGAATTTATAGGAGCACCAAGAGATCTACGAGTGCTATTCTGCTATTTGAAATTATCCGCTTGAATAACAACGCATAATCCATTTCGGCCAGTTGGTTCTTAAAACTTGCTTGGTAAAACAAACGTTCAATATACTTCATATACTAATACTAATCTCCATTTCAAATCAAAACTGATACAATATTATGTTCGTCGAGTAAACGTTGTAAAGTAACAGAATATCAATCCTTCTGGTTTGACTTTATCACGTCGAAAAGTAATTAGTGTAATCACCACACCCTTCTAAACACATAATGATTTAACGTAGTCTTCTGTTAATGATAGCTTTTGTTCCTTCGAGTTAAATACAAACTAGAGCTTTGTTTATACCTGTTGTGAAGGCGCTATTTCGAAATCTACCTGTTTTGCTTTTCCGTTGTCTGGAAATAGTCGTTCTCGTGTGCATGTATTTAGGTCGCGTCCGCTCCAGTTATAATTATCTTTGCTGATGCGCCGCTTCATCACCCACAAAGTGCCATTTCACGATTAGGCGTGGCATTGCTATGGTTGTTGAATACCATGCTTTTAATTTTCTATTTGTGCGTCATAACATCACTTTGATGTTACGAATGGATTATGTACTCTTATACGAACATTGTTCTTCCTTATCTCTTCTGGGAATGGTATAAGATTATAGCATTAGGTATACTAAACGACTTTTCTGGTACAATCACTTAATCTTGCACAATTTAGAATAATGCCTTGCCCTTGCTCCAGTAGCGTTTAATGATAATTAATACACTGTTTGGCTAGTTACTAAAACGTAGCTTTCATTAAGTCTTACTTCTCAGGTGAGTTATAGTCGAGTTAATCTCCGCTGCGGCACTTTGATGGTATCGCCTCCTGTCTTGAGTAAATTGAGTAATTACCGAGTGAGATTACTTGGTAATTTAAGGGGCGGAAGGTATCGATCACCCTGTTAACGTGACAGCCTTACTCTCTGTGTGGCGGGATCATCATTTCACAGATACTTGATCACTGTTAAATACGGTGCTTATACTAAATCTAGATAGCGATTTTGTACCGAGTTAAGCTATTTACATTCTAAAGATTTGATAAAATATTATTTCATCAATAACTAAGAGTTCATACACTTTGATATCTTCTAAAGCTTTTGAATTATTTGTATACTCCTTAATTTCTTTGAAATCGGAGCGATATTAGCCCTGTAATATGGATTGACTGACACTTATTGTAAGTTCACTAGCCTTCGACCCTTTAACATAGAATCCAATTCAATAGATTCGATTCTCTATTGTGAACGTTTTCGCCAAGTTCAGTGACCTAACTATCTTTGGTTATGGCAATTATTGAAATGACACCAATCAACAGGTTCGTCAAGGTTAGCGTTCCGCCGCAAAGTTTTTCTTTTGTTTTGATGCCCGAATGGCTGCGGGCTAGAGCTAACCTGTTTGAAAATCTCCATCTTGAGTTTCATCAACAACAACATCAATTCTTGAATTCTATGGATCTTCAAACAAATCATATTCACCATAAACCACATAATTACCATAAACACTTCAAGAAACATTAATCATTGCTAGTAGTGCTGAAAATACAATTGAAATGTGCTTTGTCATTTTATATCATTCGACCCCTTGGGCGTTGGAGATATGATTCATCACAGTTTTCACTTTCGCGGTTTCAGGTCAATGTTAAACAAGAGATTGCTATCAATATTTCTGTCGTAGATCTCATACGTAATAAACATTCACAAGTTCCACAAATGACGTCATTAAGCTTTGCGCGGATGTCTCATGAATCATGACCTAGTTCATTCAACCTCTGCATTTAATGCAAAAGCTAAATACTTGTGTTGCTCTACTTACGAGTTATCCTTTCCTTAAAAGGTCGATTCCAGGAGTTTTTTGTAGACTACTACATACTTTATTTGTTTATTCCAATTTTTTTTTCTGAATTTTTAAGTGGCCCATTGGCTTAGTGATACATACAAAGGTTGATAAAACCTCAAGTGGACCACGAAAAATAAATAGTAATTTTAACTACATCTCAATTTAGAATTTTAGTAAATCGTCTAGACTAGTAATAATAACGTGTTCGTCCTTACAAAGATTCGGTAGTTCAGTGCTCCGTCTGCCCTTTACTATGCCTCAGCGACTACGTCTCACTGAGCCGTCAGTCTCGTCTAGAAATTCACTTATTGGTGTTTACTGTTAGACGAACACCAAATAATATTATTCATTTTTTAATAAATATTTTTAAATTCAATGTTTTTTTCAGCTGCATTAATATGATTGTAATTCAAGCTCTCGGTTTGATGTTCATCGTTAGATATAAAAACTGCAGGTTTCACAAGAGCGAACTTGCAGAAATAAATTGGCCTTAGCGCCTATAATTCTGACATCTGCAGGATTTTTAGCAGGGTTAAGTTTGTACATAGGCGTGCGCTCACTCATGCGCGAGAGCACGATCTCATTTCATTCATCTTCAATATTGTCTGTATTATCAATATTGTGGTCTTGGTTTACATAGAGTTGTAGTCTGAATTTCTCACAATCCCAAAGATTCATCATCTTATCCTACTCATCATCTTTCTTCCCTTATCCTAATATTATGAAACTGTGTGCATGGATGAATATAAAATTGATGGGCATAAAATTTGTTACTCTTTCACGCAAAAAGTACTAAAGGGATTTGGATGAAATTTGGCACACATAGTTTACCAACCGTGATTAACACTTTTAATTAAAAGTGTTAATTACGTTCTCTTGGAATAATTTCCAACTCACAATTCATAAATCTGTAGTAGTAGGTATACGGAGGCTTTATATCATTAATTGTCTTGTAAAAATGATCACAACATGAAAAAAAAACCTGGCCAAGTGAGAGTCGGACTCGCGTGCAAAGGGTTCCGAACGAATTTTATTTTTTAACATGTTATTTTAACACTATTGCCTTCTTATTATATTCTACTATCTCCATTTTTTTCAAAATTTTAGGCTCAGTAGTTTCGGAGACAAGGGGGGAATGGTAATTTTTCGTGTAATTTCTTGAATAACTTCAAAACCATTTATTTTAAAAGAATGAAAATTAAAACCCTCACAGTAAGCCCTTTCATTTGATACATCACACAATATTGTTCAAAAACTTTTATTGAAATTTTCTAGTTTGACCCCCAAAAGTGAACCCCATACTAAAAATTAATAATTTAAGTAACGCGTCCGTGTTTGGGCCACAGAAGTCCATATGTGTACCAAATTTCAACAGAATCGGTCCAGTGGATCCGGAGAAAACTGGCTGTGACAGACGGACAGACAGACACCCGAGTGATCCTATAAGGGTTCCTTTTTTTGTTCGGAACACTAAAAAGTTAGTAAGTATTCATAAAACAATATATTGTAGAACTTTAATTTTAAGAGTAACTTTCACTGAACAATTGATTACAGATTTAATAGAACAAAAGAAAAGCAGTGTCATTCAACTCACACGAGTAGAGCTAGAGACGAAAGCTAGTGACCGAATAAACCTATTGAAATTCAAAGTAGTTACAATTCCGAAAGGCATTCACTCATCCCCACTTTAATATTAATGTGGGCGCTGTTCATTAACTACTTAGTACCTTCAAACTCTTTGAATTCACCATTTCATCAGTTCAACATTTTGTAAGTCTATAATTACTGCCAGTTAAATTTCCCCGATAAGGAACACCGATGAAGACATCTGGCACTTAAGAAGATCATTCGAATGATTGTATTAAGAACAGCTAAAGTCTAAATGCGATTATTAATTGACAATGAAATAAAGATTCTACCGATATTCATTTGGACTTGCCGTGGAATCGATAATAATGGCAATAATGGCAACGCCTTTACAAAACCGTCACGGAGTATTATCGCATTGTATTCTTCGTTTTGTTACTTTTTGATAGCAACGTGAATGAAACATGATGTCATTACGGCAAAAAAGTCGGCGTCGGTTTGAAGCTGAGGCTAGTAATAGATCTTTTAAGGAAAACCTATTTGTAAATAATGCAGTGAGATGCTTATTAATTACGTAACTTAACTGTGCGTGTGAACGAAAACAAAGCAAAAGGAGTATGCAAGGATCGTAGATAACCGTGGCAAGGATTGAAACTACATTCTGTAGTTTCTTGTCTACCGTCATGGGAAAAAGGGACGTTACGTATTTAAGTTAAGCTAATTTAATTAAGTAACTAGCAGCATTATCATGAGGAGGACATCATTCGTTTAATAATTTTGCGTTAGAAAGTTAAATGCTGGGGCTGAAAGCGACCCCTCAATCCCGGAATGCCAGGACCGTTACACAAATACCGTGCCCCACCCACATCTGCTGTTCCATAGAATGCAGCCCTGCATACACTTTGAGGGGCCATCTCCGTGAGCACAAAGGGTAAACTCTTACTTTTCTGCGATACAGCTAAAGTTCTCACATTTGAACAGCCATAAGATTGCTAATGCACAAAGGTATGTAGAGTAAAAAGTAAAAAAAAACTGGCCAAGTGCGAGTCGGACTCGCGTGCAAAGGGTTCCGAACGAATTTTATTTTTTTAACATGTTATTTTAATATTTTAGACTTCTTATAGGTTTTCCTGTAATCTATAGGTAAATATCTATTATCTCCATTTTTTTTTAATTTTTGGCTCAGTAGTTTCGGAGATAAGAGGGGGGAATGGTCATTTTTCGTCTAATTTCTTGAATAACTTCAAAACCATTTATTTAAAAATTATGAAAAAAATATAATTAAAACCCTCACAGTAAGCCCTTTCTTTTCATATGTCACACGATATTATTTAAAAAACTATTTTTCTTTTTTTTTCGAAAGTGACCCCCGTTCTAAAAATTTAATCATTTACGTAACGCGTTAGACAGACAGACAGACACCCGAGTGATCCTATAAGGGTTCCGTTTTTTGTTCGGAACCCTAAAAAGTGTCTAAAAAGCCCTGCAACAAAACATAAAAGGTGGGGTGGCAATTGAAAATATATTTGTGTTTTAATACGTCATGTACGAAGGGCAGGTGACGTCTCATTTGGTAAAATAACTTTTCGCAAGGCAGAAATACCACTTTCTTTTGATTACATCGTTGCGGTGTCAAAAAACCTTTCCCGTTAACAAACGTCAAATATGAAAATGTTAAGGTTGAGAGGCTTATTACATTTTTGTTGTTCAAAGTGGCACAGTTTCTCTCGAAAAACGACGTAGGTAAAAGGCTCATTTTGGGAGTGAAAGATTTTTATGCTCCACTAGCTTTTGCCCGCGACTTCGTACGCGCATATCCCGTTTTTTCCCGTTCCCGTGGGAATTTCGAGAAATCCTTTCTTAGTGCTCCCCTACACTCCCCAAAGAACCTACATGCCAAATTTCAGCTCTCTATGACCTGTAGTTTCGGCTGTGCGTTGTCTGTCAGTATCTCAATCAGTCAGTAACGGAAGAATTTTGTATATTATTAGTTGTAAGAACTCTTCTGTCGATGAAATAAGTGAAATAACATCCTTTTGTTTGATCCGTCTTAGATTAGAAAGTATTTCCCTTTCAATCCCTTTTATAGGCACATTTAGGTTTTGTCTCTCGTCAACGTCTTCTGTCGGTCCACCTTAACTTGTTAATCCCTTTGTTAGTCTGTTACCTCAATAACTTACACTACCAGTGACTGGTTTGTAACACTTTCTATATATCTGCGATTTCAATTGCATTGTCTTACATAATTATTGCTAATACCCGATTTAGAGCCTGTAGACCCCTTTGTAAATACGATTTATATTCTATTTCGCTGTTCGTTTCGAAAGTACATTCTTGTTTTTATGTTACTTCACTATTATCTTTATTACTGGCTTATGATATCTACTCCAATTACATATATCATGCAACGAACAAGTGTTATGTTGCGAATTATTGCATTTTTACAATCACTACATAAACCACTGTAATCTGGTATATCTTAAGATCTTTACATCAATTTAAGCTAATAATCCCATGATAAGAAAAACATTTGTGTAAACAAAAACTAATGAATTTGAGGAAAAAGGAGTGAATTGTAATTATGATTTAGCTGCCCCGCGCAACTTCTAACTCAACAAATCGGATAATAGTTCCTGAGATTAGCGTGTTCAAGCAAACAAACAAACCAAACTCTTCAGCTTTATATTTTAGTACTAGCTGACCCGCGCAACTTCGTCTGCGTCACAATTTTTATTACTGCTCCGCTCCTTTTGGTCTTAGCGTGAGGATATATAGCCTATAGCCTTCCTCGATAAATGGGCTATCTAAAACTGAAAGAAAGTTACAAATCGAACCAGTAAGTCCTGAGATTAGCGCGTTCAAGCAAACAAACAAATAAACTCTTTAGCTCTGTATATGTACTAGCTGACCCGCGCAACTTCGCCTGCGTCACAATTTTCACTACTGCTCCGCTCCTATTGGTCTTAGCGTGATGATATATAGCCTATAGCCTTCCTCGATAAATGGGCTATCTAACGCTGAAAGAAAGTTACAAATCGAACCAGTAGTTCCCGAGATTAGCGCGTTCAAGCAAACAAACAAACAAACTCTTCAGCTTTATATATTAAGTAATAGATTAGTACAGATATATAGTCAATTGATAAAATCCATCATCGAGTCCAAGTTCACCAGTCATTTGATGACTGAGAAAAATAACTGGAACAATACATCTGAAGTAGAGGCAACTCTTTGGGAAAATAGAATCAAATATTATGAGAAACTTGACGCAACAATTCCGAAGTTCTTACATTATGAAGACACTTGGAAAATTAGAGTATGCCGAATCTACAAAAGAAATCAATACACATGATGGAGCGTTGGGTGAAGTTTAAGAGACCTGCCACACACGCCGTAAGCAATAAATCTTCTTTATGTTTGCTTACCAAATGTTGCCTGAAAATACAAAGTACAACAAGCGAATTCGGACGGAGCCGATCGACACGCTTGCAGCGTATGGGCGTGGTCCTCGTATATTTTTATTGCCTCACTTTGTCGGTAAGGGACACTTAACTTTCGCACAGCGTGCCGTGCCATTTGTTCTTCTTACATCTCATCAAATTCTAAAGGATTTTGTTTATTGTTTTCTTCGCAACATCTAGGTTCGACAATTAGGCGATTTGGAACTGTAAGCAAATTCTGTACCCCCGGGAACCTTCCGGCGCCGGCGCGACTTTCTATATTTTCACCAAGTTAAAATTAAACGATCATGAGGAACAACAAAACGTTCGCCGCGTGCGAGATGCCGTGACTTAAGTAATTTATTATCGTTTTCGTAGCATCTGCACCAGATTTTCTACTCACCAATGTATGGATGAGTCAATATCGTTGAATGATTTACATTGTTTGACTTTTCTTAATTGTTCTATTTATTAAATTGGTCATCCTTTGTTTAGCAAACTCCTTGTGCCTTCTGTAAATAGAGTTAATATTGTACTCCTTGAATCTTCAGAAGGGTTCTACTCCAATAGCCCTTCATTGGCTGTGAACTTAGTGGCCGGTTGACTGCACTCTGATTTTACGATGCGTATGAATCAGCGACAGTGCATTCATTAAAACGGGATGTGGATGTGTTTAACAGGACTTTTCGTTTATTTCTCATGACTAAGGAATTGTATATCCCAGTCCGCAGTTAACGACGGTATTTTAACGCCCCAAAATTAACGACACACACTCCTAAGTACGTTACTTTCACTTGGACCTGAAACAAATCTTTTTCAGTAAACCGCAACGTTCGTATTTATGAAACTACTAGGGAGAACTGAACTAGTACACAATCGCTGGATATATTTAGATTACCAACAAAACATTTGCAGGAGAGTTGAGCATGGTCCCATTTAACACGAGTGTAATGGATATAAGTAAAATAGTTAACTTTAATACTCAGAATCAATTAACATTTTTTTTTCTAGAGCTAAAATAGTTCTAGTTAGGAATGCATGAAGGCTTAGCGTGACAATACCAAATTGAAAAAAGAAAATTTATGATCACATTAGACACACATTGAATGTGCATGTGAAGTTAAATTTAGAAACTAGTTTCTTATTTTAATATATATATATATATAAATATTCTGGTAGTTTCACAACTAAAAGCGTTAAGGCAAAAAGATACTCCTATTTTTACACTTAGTCGGGAACCAGCACACTCGAAATGCAAGCATAATTTTTAACAGAGCGTATGAGAGAAGTTATCAAAACGTGGTGTTAGTAAGCGTCCTCTTTTTCCGCCACTTTATGCAATCGGTTTCAAGTGTCATCGGAGAAATTCATCAAACTTTTCGATTCCACTTTCCTACTGCTCTGAATTTTACCTCTGAATTATTAAAACTAAATTCTGCTTTTTTTGCGAATCGTAAAACATTTTGCGTGTTTACGACTGCTTTATTCAGCTTTATGACTCGGATGTGTTGCCATCCCCATTCTTTTCTGAATAAGGAACAACGTAAAATGTTTAGCTTCATGTAATTTTTTTGTACATCAATTTTTTTAGATTTAATTACATCTAAATTCTCTGCGGAAGTCTGTTTCCTGATAGCTACCTGGGAATCTTTAAGTCAAGAGTGAATAGATTACTTCTAGGCAAGCGTGCTCCATCTTCGACCACATCATCGCGTACCATCAGGTGAGATGGTGGTCAAACGTGTGCCTATCAATTAGTAAAAAAAAAAATCTAAATTAGCTTTCATTACAATAGCACACTTCTCAGTTCTCATCTAGGCTTAATGTTTTACCAACCGTGACTAAAATTACGCAAGATGGGACATTTTCTTGTCAATGTTTATTTTCGAGTTAGATGCATCACGACGTGAAAAGGGCAGAGGAGATAATTTTTTAACTCGCTACAAAAACGTACAGTTTATTTTTATCTATTTTAGTTTGAAAGCTCCCAAACTTAAAGATTGAGACAGTCCCAAAAGTTTTACTGCTTCGTTAGCTGAAAATGTTTTTCTAATCCTTTCTTTTTCTGGAATAAATCAGATTTTATTTCTACTTGCAGTCATTTGTTTATTGATGTTTATATTTGTTTGACATTTCCATGTTTATAACTTTTATTTTTTTGGAACACTGGAATTAGGACTGTTTCAATCCATAGAACATATAACTGCAACTCAACCTTCTTGCTAGAGAAGATTTATTGTTCTCTCCGCGTGTTCCCCGTTTATTGTTTGTTTTTGTTACCCGCCATGTCAATAGACATCTGTTTTGGTTGCTCCTTATCGTCAGACGGTTTGAGTTTTAAATACATTTCGGCTGGCCTTTGATATTTTCCGCCTTCATGTACAGTTGTCATCTCTTTCGTTCACAAGTCCATAAATTCTGGTATATCGTTAGCTTTGTGTACATTCGTTATCATATCAGAGACAGTGACATAGGCTAGTTCGACGGCTCTGCTAGGTAGCGTTCGACGCGCGCGCCCCCTACTGCGTTCTCCCCCCCCCGCCCCCCCCCCCCCAGCGGTCTCCCTCCGTTCTGAGTGATGCAGTCTGTATCGAACGCTCGTAGAAACCTCACGTCGTTTCGTTAAAAAAAGCTTAACGAGTTCGAGCTTTGTAGAAATTTAAAATTATGTGTCTCCTGTTTTGTCATATTGTATCATTCTCGGGCATCTTTTAATCTGATGTTTGTGGATTTGTGATTATAAATTACGTAGTTTAGTTTTAAGCTGAATAGTGTTTGTAAACGTATTCGGTAGTGTCGGTATAGTTTATTTTAACTAAGTTCGTGACAGTGCTTTCCATCTATCTACGGAATGTTTCTGGTGAATTAAGATCTTGATAAATATAAAGGTTAGTACCTATATCATAAATGCTATATATTACAGTCATGAAAATTCACGAATTTGCTTTGTTAACTGGAATAAATTCACTGAAATCTTTTGCTAGACCTTCTGTCTAACTTCTCCTGTTGCTATTTTGAAATGTTTTTATGATTAATTAGCTGGAATTCTTAGCAAATACGTAAGTTTATCATGCCGTTTGTGATGACATAAATATTTAATTATCCCACGATCCAATGACGGAGGGTGAATTCGTCGTGCGTGAGTGAGACAGTGGTATATCTCCTTTAGAGAGGGGTTGCCAAGACCATACAGTTACACGATAGGGATTTCCGTGTGACTACTGGCAGGCAGTCAGTTTATGGAATTCGTTTTCTTTATGGAGTTAAAATTTTATGAAGCTTTTGAGTTTCTTTTCCGTACTCAAGGTTCCTTTCAGCATTATTTTGAGTTCCAAATCTTTTGAAAATTACCCAGTTAACCACATAATTGAACGCCGGTTTCTGCTTCCTGTCGAAGTTTTAACAAAAGAGTATGGATCCCATGACATAAACAAGTCCGAACATGACTGTGTTTGTTAAAGCTTGCTTATCTTTGTCAAATTCATCTTTAACACCCTTGGCTCACATCAATTCACATGTACTGCATTATATAACAGTAATACAATTTTTCGTAACTGGATGACTTTCACACGAGACAATACTTTCGTTTCACACATTAGCTTTAGCTACCAAAGAGAGATCATTGTGCTGGTGTACAATTTCGACGATTTGCTGTACAAAAAGTGGATCCTCGCCTGCGATCACGCTTTCTACTTTAACAAATATATTGTATTTTATCTTACATAATTAATGCATGCTGACTGGATTAACAGATTTGTCATGAACATCTGCATTAGGCTAATGAGTAAATATCCACACCTTACGATATAGGTAGTCTCTGAAAACCGAAACTACATATATATATCATGTAGTTTATTAAAGGTATTATTGTTATGCCTGTACAACTTTTTGAGTTGATAATTCCGAAATCAAGAGATCGTCATCGCGATCCTTCCAAGAATATTCACTTTGATTGCTTGAAAATAATGCTCATGTTTCCCAAATTCGAATATGGCCACGGAGCCATGTAAGTAGTGTTTATTGCGACATGGCTGTCCATGATGTTCACACACATTTATTTAACGAGACGTAAACGTCCGGCGACCTAACAAGGGTCACTAGCTGTCAATTTAACAACCAAGCCTTTGTGCACTGTTCGTAATTTTATATCACTTAATTCATTCACATGTCCGCATAGCACAGTATCATTTTTGTTTGAAACGTACCTACGACTTTTTAAAATAATCTGGTGTTGATAATCTTTCTGATTTACAATAACATGTTCAATTGACTGACGCTTGTTATTTAAACTCCTTATTGAAGTGTTGAAATCGGTTAGTCGTATCTATGAGAATATAATTTGCTTTATTGTCTGCAACGTTCGCTTACAATCAATGTGGAGGACACTGACCCATTCGATCACTTAGTAGTCAATTTATAGTCTTGCTGACATCACTTATCTACGAGTACGTAATGTATCTCACTATTCATGTCTTTTATTCCTACTAGTGTTTCGTCTTCATAACAGATTTTGGTATTTGTTGGTCACAAGGCAATCTTATTAAACTTTTCTGTTAGATGGTCCACATAAGCTTGACTCGGATTTAAAATTCAAATTATCTTTGAATGCTTGAGTGATGAATCATGCTCTTATTAGGATGTAACCGTCACTTGTAGCTACTTCCGACGAAAACAATCTTTTACCACATTACTGGCTCACAGATATTGTTTAATTATATTTACTGGGTAAGTGCTTCTCGCTTTTGTTATATCTGACTGTTTTAAAGAAATCATAATCGCAATAAATCAAGTCAGCAGAAAGGACCACATTGTATGCCAATTAAATTCATTTCCGCTTTACGTTGCTCTTTTATTGACCCGATATTCTCAATTTTATTTTTTCGCTGTACTTTATAGCAATAATCTAGTTGGTATATCGCTTGAAATGTTGGCTGACTTGTTGAAGGCTTACCTAAAGAGTTGGAGAATTTAAGTTACGCACTAAAATATACGAATGTTTCCAGGTTAATGATGTTTATTGTGAATACGAAATCATTTCATGATCTGGGTGATTGATCACATCTTTTACTGTGGGTCACTTCTTTCAATCCCTTCGTTATTATTTCATCTTTAACGTTGAAAAGCTTCTGTAGGTCATGTTTTATTCATTTTACCCGTTTCTACTCTCGAGCATATTAGCTTTACGAGGCATTTCTAATTACATCTAAGGACGAGCATCTAACAATCGGATCAAAGGCCGCTGACCTGTCTGCCGCCTGGCTATTGAATCGGTGTTTGTCATTAATATTTATGGCCTGTGCACTCTTCCACCCAGCGCTTCGGGGAAGTAGACACCTGAGTGTGTTTGTCCATTACACCATCCGCCTACTTGCCTGAATACGTGTTAATTACACACACAAAAGTCTTAGATCGCTTCTTTCATGTAAACCACCTTGTTCTTGTATAGCATGGTCATTTCAAGCTGAGCAAACAAGTTATCGTAGAATTGTTTGCTTGCATTTGGCTGTGAGCTCTTTATTGTTCTATCTAGCTAGTACGTATAACAATGTCGTACCGCGTGATATAATGCGACCGAAGTCTGACGAATGCACCTCACGACGAGATAGTGTCTGGTATCGCAGTCACCATTTCCTGCCGGTGGCTTGCATCAATTTTGTATGGAAATGGATGGCGCTGCACCATGCAACCGAAGTGTACAATCGTGTTCTTGTTTGATCTTCTTTTAGACTTGTGATTTCGGTTTGCTGTAACTATTATTTTTTAGTTAACTGGTACGTTCACGAACAAACAGATCATTATCATAAAACAATAAATTTAAAAACAAGTTAAGAAATCATACATGTTGATCCTTTTAATTTAATATAGGTACGATTCTTTGGGCCACGCGTTTTCGCCTCGGGAGACCGCAAATTTTTATATTTGTTAAGTACCTATATTGTTAGCGGTCCCCCGACGCGATGACGCTTCGCCCAAAGTATCGTACCTATATTAAATTAAAAGGGTCAACACGTATCATTTTTTTATTCACTTTTTTTTTGGCGGGGGTTTTTTTTTCATGCTTTTTAAACTTAATTTACCTAATAGGTACTACTACAAAACCTATGATCTTATCATCTTTCTGCCCTTACTCTATGTTACTTGGGGCGGCACAACATATTTTTACTTTCATTCTGTCCTATCAGCCGTCACTCTTTTTGGCCTTCCTCTCCCGCTCTGTCCATCCACATATGAGCTACACTCATCTAAACAGCACTACATCCTACATCGTATACCAAAATATCATATCGGTAGAACTAGTGAAAGTAGCTTAGTATCTCTCACCAATGTATTCACTCAATTCTTTTTTCTGCTTCATCATCAGACCCTGATCACAATCTATTTATAACCTATTCATTACGACCATTTAAATGAATACGAAAACGGAAGGTCTGCTGTAAGTGAGGATTTGGGTATCCTGGAGATTTCAGCTCAGATATTCACATGTTTCAGCATCAGGTTAAGGTTACTGATCTAAATATAATCTGTTCATTGAAACAATTCCAGTGAGTCCAAACACGATACCTCTGCTGTAACTTCGTGAGAAGTTGGGTAGTCTGCAGACCTCAGGTTATGCTACAGCATCAGATCAATATAACCATGTTCTTGAAATGTCATTGAATTAACAGAATACCAAATTTCACATCGATTATACTCGTAAAAGCTGGTTAAATGACTTCATCAACTAGAAAAGAGCTGATGATCTTCAAACGACTCAACCGATTTTGATAAAAAATATCAAAGAACGCAAGCAAGAAAGCAAGGAAACTGGCTTTCAAATGAAAAAAAAACCGCATCGAAATCGGTCCATCCGTTTGAGAGCTGCGATGCCACAGACAGACAGACAGACATCGACGTCAAACTTAAAACACCCCTCTTTTTTGGTTGGGGGTTAAAAACCAACAAGAAAACATTGACGAACGGACGTGGGCCGACGTGCCGGTTGTTGCGAAACTTACCGAGAGCTTCCACGAATACTCATGACCCTCGAACGCCACCAGCATCGCTAATCTTGACACTAATACATCCAAAGAATCATACGAATAGGCACGCCCACAAGGTAATTACAGACTTATATCCCCAAGAGATGGTAGATTCTCGAAGAGAGGAAATTATTCTTTGGAACTCACTCGAGTCGAGCGATAACTTTTCCAAGGAAGTTTGTAAATACTGCTGATATATTAACTTTGCGGATTCGGTAACAGATTTGTTTCAGGAGTTTCAAATCAAGTCAAGGCTCCAAGATAATCTGATGTCGTACTACTGAGTACAAACCATTAAGAATATTACAATCTAATAGAGCCGGCCACAATAGTTCTGGCAATCACTTGATGAAGACGTCAAGATAAAATATGACAACATTGTCTGACGGCAGTACCTATTTGATGAGAATATTCTGATATAATTCATAATGGTAATGTCTTTGAAAGATACGTATCACATTTATGCTTATGTCATAAAGCAATCAACAAGCATAAAGAACGTCCGTAGAAAATCAGTGATCAATCTTGATAAATTCTTCACAATGTTGAAATGAAAACAAAGTTTTAAATTGCTGGAGAAGAGAACATTTTCCGGTGGTTTTAATAAAATTAGCTGGTTAAAGTAAGAACCGTATATTTACCGAAGATGTTGAACATAACAGGAAAATAATTTACAAAACACTCAACTTCAGTACATGCTTTTTGGGCCAATAATAATGATCTGTTTTCATGTTGTGATTAGCGAACAGTTAAACAATTCGTGTTGATAGGATAGGAAGATAATTACGATGAAGAAGATACGAACAAACAAAGCCAAAACACAAGATTCTATCTCAACAGTTAATGTTTACTATATTATTGTATTACAGAACAAATGTAATTACAGTAATTCAAGTCGTGACCACGTTGCATGGTACAGGAAAAGTTTTTTCCTTGTGTTTGTATGAACGGAAGCGATGTTTGTTGATAGACTCTGCACGAGAGTGGCTCAGGAGATTACCAACATTAAAACACTTGTTGATGGTACCTTAGTGATGACTTTCGGAACTCGATGTGATTATTGCACGTAATCTTCGTGCCTAAGTATGGTGTTACGGAGGTCGGACCCATCAGCGATAGTAACAGCCTGTCATTATGCGATTGTTTCAAGGATAAATTAATTCCATGTTTGTTCGCTGAATATAAGTTTGGCATGCATATTCTTTTTTGAATTTCTACGTGTGGTGTGTTCTGTATTGTTTTGTAAAGGTCCCTATTTCCGACCACTGAGGTTTATGTTGGCATCCTTCCGGATTAAACCACAGGATTCTGAGCACACAGAGCACGCATGTCGGGCTTGTCTGTTAGAGAACACCGGGACCTCACCAAATCTTTGCCCTCCCAGTAAAACCCGTCTCTCAGGACTCATTTGGTTAACAAGGGTTATTGTTTCATGACAGAGCCATGTTTTAAAGCTCAAGTTTATGCAACGAACATGTAAATACATATATCTCATTACCATTTTTGCTTAAACCTTTCCAAGATTATATCTGTATAGCTTACCGAATATGTATCAGAAACATTATCAGTGACATGTTTAATGTTCGTGGCATTTCGAAGGGATACTTAAGCATTTAAAGGTTAATCGTTTGTAGGTCTTTAAAAATTTTGCTGAGTGTCACGAATCCACGATTGGACTGGTAATAAACCTGATTTCATTTCAATTAGGCTCTTTAAAATACTTCTGGGTTTGCTCAATATAATTAATGGCAGAAGTATCACTTAAATACCTATTTGATCTACAGCTGCTAGTCTATTCTGTAAGAAACTATTTCGATATCGAGCTTCACCTGAGTGATAAAACTCACAAAGTGAGCTTTATTGCACACGACATAAAGGTCTTCATTTGAAACTCACCTCGAATTCTACTGTCGAGATACGAAATTGTTGTTAGAGAATAGCACTACAGTTCATTCGAAATAGCTTTTACCAAAAACTGATAGAATTTTGAACCATTAAGGTTGCTGGAGCGACTAAACTTTCTCAATTAATATCACTGCTTTTATTGACCTTGTAGTAACTATCACTACATCCAAACGCTTTCGCTTTTAGGGTCGTGGGTTTTTTCTCCAAGTCGAGTGGGCCATTTTTTTTCTATTTCTGCTGGCTTGGGATTAACGATATGTTCGTCATAAAGCACCATTTCTGCACTAGGTTTTAGTCTCGATAGCTTTCTAAGATTTCCACGCGCACGGGTTACAACTAGCACCGTGAAAGAAATTTGATTCTCACATTCCATTTCCCCCATTACCAAATTAGCATAGGAATCCACGTTTTCGCCATCAATAATATGATATTCAACTTTCAAGACATCAATCGTCATAAAAGTATCGACGTTCATGGTAAGATTAGAGGCTGTAGCCGAGATTTCTCAATGGGCGTGTAAGCAATACCTACTAAATTAAATCCAATTAACTCAGCAGACTTTCATTAGTTAATCTGCTCTATCATCACAGAGTAATAAAAGTTGTAGCTTATATGGGATTACCAAGTTATGGGTGAACGTATGCGGGTCGAGATATAGCACATAAAACATTTATTTATAGAATCGTATTGTTCGGGTGATTAAGTTTAAGCGGGTCTGTTTATGCTCTGCTAAGCTCGGTGTTGGAAATCCTATCAGTATATGATTTATGGTTTACATTTAGATGAAGGTACGGTCTTCATAATACTTATATCCTTTAATACATTGCTCTTGGACCATATTTACCTTAAGATTGAGGAATATCGCAAAAAGTTACAATTTCAATTCAGTTGGCTGGTATAGTGAAATGGAATGTGAGTGTTACAGATTCGATAGCTTACAATTTATACTTGTTTTATCGAGAAGAAAGAGTTTACAATCTTATGCGCTTTATTATAAATTACAGTGTTTCAATAATCCAGTAATATAGTAACATATCTGAAGTACAACACAGGAGGGGATCCGTGTTGGGTTGTTTGCTTTTTCAAATTAGCTATGACCCATAAAACCTCCTTCCCCGAGGAGTAATATAATTAGCGGTGCGTGACCCAAGTGTCTAGGGATAAAAGCATTGACCTGACTATATATAGCTTAATATCCAATTATAATTTCAATTCTGTTACGATCAATGTCGTCGACATTAACTCGCAATAAATCACCTCTCCAATATGTCAAAGCACCTAGGTAATTAGGAACGAATCAATACTTACACGTGTTAAAAATCATAAACCGATAAACCCTCTTCATGTTATTTAGACTTCTTAGAAATATTATAAGAATATCGTGTTCAGAATAATAAATAGAATAGGGAAGCCGACCGATGTCGAAGAAGACTTGTCTTGCCATACATCATATTCTTGAGCAGAACATCAAAGGGCTCAGTTTCAACCATTTAAAGACGAAACTGGTTCAGAACTAGTTATTAATTGACGTTCACTGTTACGATGATTGAAATGTGAACACTCCTTTTGAACACACAAAAATAGTAAAGACAAATATAGAATTTTAGGGGAACACTGAACTTGGTAGTATTCCAAGTTAACCTGACGATATTGTTTCAACAAATATTTGTTTGGAAGATAATCTGTAGCAAGTAAAGTTGTGGAGTACTAAAACTGAAGTTGCCTCAACGGTACCTTGATAAAACACCATAAAACTCGGAATGGCAGTGCGTCTCCGATGTTTGTGGTGCGCTGACCTCGCTTGAGTGGCCGTTAACCGAAATCGACATGATGTTCCAATCAATTTGAAAATTTTAGTTTTACCCGACTAGATTAAAAACACCTCTAATAAAGAAGCTTTCGAGTAGTAAGCGTTGGCCACACAAAGGGACGTATTATAGGAAACAGTTGAGCAGCTCGAAGCCGAAACAATAGGTCGGTCCTTCAAAGCTATTAACGAACTTACACAATCTTTTGTGACGGTCAACATGATCAGTAGTGTTGGATAGTGAGACTATTGAATGTATTTTTAATATTTAGGAATTTTGCATTGACGGAATTTTCTGTATTTACATACACCAGCTTTGAATTGTAGAAAGTGTTCTATCAGCAATTTAATTGTTCTCTACAAAAGCTAGCGAATAAATTAATATATTAGGTATTTCTATATATTGCTTCAGCAAACCTTGTTACAATACTGCAGGTAATTTGTTTATTCATTAAACTGGGAGCTAATTATGACGCCTAATCAATTTTATAAATTGGGTCAGTATTTAGCCAACTTGATTCAACATAGACCTAATTAGCGTTTGCAAGAATATTTCTGCAAGCACCATGCAAATTCATAAACGGTTGAGTAAATTGCGTCTTAGGAAACGGCGTTTACGATTGGTGAAATCATTGAAAGCATTTCGATAAACAGTAAATTGTAATCTTACTTTACTCTTAAAAACGCGAAAGTTTGGATGGATGGGTGTATGTTTGTGACTCAATCACTACAGAACAGCTGAACAGATCTAGATGAAATATGGCACAGAGATAAATTATAGTGTGGAATAGCACATAGGCTTTTTATCCCGCGAAAATGTTTTCTCAGGATAGTTTCCGACGTTAACGCAGGCGAAACCGCTGACTGAAGCTAGTGACCGATAATTTTCAACGGATCGCGGTACTATCACGAATCATATGTTTATTCAGCCATGTCTTCGGAGAAGTGAAGATTGAGGATAGCAGCGAATATATTAGAAAGCGATCGTACTATTAAATTCTGATTGTTGTGTGATTGTTAGCCTACTTTCGGTAAGCGGCGAGAAACATTCATGGTTTGACAGGTGTTTAGTAAATACTCGTACTTACAGAGACAATTTATTTTTATTTTATTTATTAAAACTTTCTGCACAAATACAAAACACTGCATTTTCTACAAGTTGACCTTTCTCTTAGTTGATTATTTATATTATAGCATTTAAGATGAATCTTCGTAATATTTCCATTTACCATTTACAATCACATGTAATGGATAGCATAATTTGGGACTAAGGACAATATTAAAATATATTGGACTTTAACGTTTTCATGCTAAACTTTTTACAAATGGATTCATACACATAGCTATGTTGAATGTCTAGACAGAATTTAACGGCTAGCATTTTATTTTAATCCTAAAATCCACATATTTACGTGTCAGCTGGATAACGAGTACAATATAATATAAAATATAATTAATATATACCTAATTGCCGCAATTTCATGAGTCACACATTTGGCTGTGAAATAATTAGTTGACCACTTTAATCATACACATTTAATTAATGCCGTCATAATATTTTTCTTTTCAGGTACGAGACATGTAAAGCTGGTAAAAGTGGTGAGTTTAGTCGCTGTGTTTGAGTGTTTCATATTTTTACAACAAAGTATTTTTATGGAAGCAAATATTTTTATAAATGCTTACTTTTACTTCGCTGGAGTAACGTTCGTAAATGGATCAAAAGCAACCATCTTATTCCGCCATTTTGAATTCGTTACGTAATCGATTTCGAACAAAAGTTTTATTTATAGTGTTATGGCGTTATTCCTTGTCCGTATTGTTCTTTATTTCCTATTGTCATTATATAAAGACGTGAAATCTGTAATTAAACGTACTTAGAATAGACCATTACAGTAGCATTTTACATGCTATATGAGGCTCACTTAGTAATCTGAGGCATTATCACAAAAGTAATTTGTCATTATGGTTTCCATTAGCTAGTAGCTACTTGTGCAATTTTGGTAATTTGCTATTAAACTGTTTTTTTTTTCACAAGAACTACCTTAATGCAGTGTTTTTCATACTTGTACGAAAAGTTTCACCATCAATACTTTACAGTGTTATTTTTACTGTAAATTATTTTTTTTAATGTTACTCATGGCGCTTGAAACTATTAAGTTGATCATAATAAACTTTTAAGCTACGTCTACACAAGTTCTTAAGCTACTGTATTACCGATAACCCGCTGTAATCGGTAAAGCAAAGATTATTATGAAAGAATACTCCTTAATCCAAAACCCCCTAATACCATATTATTTTACAGTACACCTATGTGATTTCGCAGTCATTTTTATGGTCTCCATGTTGAAAAGTTATAGAATTTCATTTACATTGTTACCCTGCGTGTATCGGATCGTTGAACCGTGGAAAGTATAGGTTTAAGCGGGTTTTACAACCCTGCCGAGGTTTATTGACCGCTACAGGATAGGAAAATCCGACGAATATCGATATGTTTCGCCTCACACTATACCCCATTACGTCCAATTGACCCCTGATAAATTCATGAGTGCAAGTAATCGTAAATGCGAGAAATTATTCATCTTTTACAATTGCCATTTTAAGAATTGTTGGAGTTTCATTAAAATAACAGAGATTCTTTTTAACACGTTGGCATTTTTAATTTTAAAACTATTATAGGAATGTTCGATGAGGTGCATGAATACGTGAATCCATTTCTGATTTCAATTAAAGTAAAATGCTGCGGGTCCAAAAATAACATGGAGATTGAAACTGTAGATAGAAATATGGAATTACTAGCTTCTGCCAGCGGCTTCGCCCGCTTTATCTCTAGGGAACATACTCCCTAGGGATAAAAAGTAGCCTATGTGTTTTTCCAGACTATAATCTACCTCTGTGCCTTTCATGAAGATTCTTTGAGGCGTTCTGATGTGAAAGAGTAACAAACATCCATCCATAGTAGGAAGTAGGATATATTTAGTAGATTCAACTAAATTGTAATCAATTCTCGAGTCTCCACCAAATATTTGATGTTTATTTTTCATAGTCCATCATCCTCGTTTAATCACTTTCCTGCACTCTTTTATAAAACGTTGGATTTTATCCAAACAAACTGTGCTCTGAATATTCAATGGATTGAAAAACTAATTGTTTTTACTTTTCCTGCCTGTAGGCTGTATTCAATTAGCGAATCGCATGCTGTGATTTCAATAAAACCTATGTTTTTTCCACGGAATTTCTTAATAGGGAATATTATTTTATTATAATGACGTGTTTCTGTGTATGGGAACTTTATAACAGGATTGAGTGAAATAGGGCGCGTAATAATAGCGACAATCGAACTAAACCAGTCCTTGCTTGTAATGAAACGTTGTCAAGATTGACAATGGTTCACCCCGGGGGGATCAGTTGCGATTTAATTGCAGATATTATGCAGCCGACCGACGACCGACCATGGTCGTCAGACCAATGAGCGGTTCGCCGCGAAACATGCCGCAGAAAGATTCTCACGTCTGCTACACTTCGCCTAGCTGTCTAACAACGTGATTGAAGTAAACACGGCAATATACAACAGTTTGCGTCTTTTGTGGCCATGGATGATGGGACGGTGATTACGATAAAAATGCATCGTTGTGACATGAGTAGGAACTGCTTTCTTTGCAAAACAACGATCGATTAGGAAATAACCAGGGTAGCATGTTTTCAAATGGCTAACTATCTATCACGCATTGCAGCTTTTAAAGCTAAATTTCAATTTATTAGTAAGTATAATTTTCTGCCATAATGGCCAATTTAATTCCAACTGCAACTAATTCTGAAATACCAAGTCTAAATGTTAAAAATTTCATAAGCAGATAGTCCTCGTTCCTCGCATCGAGGCTAACACGAGAGCCTCGTCGAAAATACAAAAACTGTCCTCAGAATACTTGCAACTACTTTAAAACTGGAAGTTTTACAATTATGTGAAATTCCGTCATATTTTATTAACAGAAAGTCTTCGCAGTGAAAATTAAAAGAGTCAAAAGTTCATAGCGTTCTCAAAGTGTAATTGCAATTACGTGGGAGTACCCACCTAAGTTAGTAACTCTTTGTTTCAAGTTTGCCTTCAATTTATATAGAAACGATCGGTTCGGGTTGAGCACCGACCACCATTAGGTTTTCTGAAAGCCCGATGGGGCTCGTTTGGCGAAAAACGAGGCGCGGAGGGCACATCGACTGTCTTATTACTCGGTTTGGGGATGGAATTTTTAGGACCGCAACACATGCGTCGAACGACGGAGTAAGTTCGTGCAATTCAATAAAAAATAAGGAAATTCTAGTCCTTCCCGAATTCATATGAATTTGATGTAGTCAAACCAGAAGCTACAATTGATGAAGGTATTCAAATGGTTCTATGGTTTGTAGAAGGTCTTTCACTGTCCCTGCTTTGTTTGCATTCTATATTGAAAAGGAGCCGTGTCTATGTCTTGATTCAGTGCATTGTTGAATATTTGTTTACAAGCTGGCCTGTAATGTCGTAACGGACCTCATTGTGTCAGCAAGCAGGTGTGTAGGCATTGCCTTGTTACATCAGTGTTTATACAAGAATGCAGTCAGCTGTTGAATTCTTTCGTTTCTTTATAACGTGAATGAAAAAAATATGACTAATTATGACGTCCGCTTTCCCCACGTGATGGCCTGATACTGTCATACACAGTCCGCTGATGACGGAGTACCACAGATAGAAACGGAATTCACCAGTCAATGACAAAGTAGTTAGTCTAGCTACAGCAATTTAATTCGCGTCTGGACCAATAGAGACTTGCAACTCTTGCAAGTGAAATATTACGTATTTCATTTGCAATTTCATACAGCCAACGAGTTTAGTCTAGCCAGCATAAAGCAAATTGTGCTGGAACTCGGTTCCTTCGTCGACGATGAATTTTTACGGCTACACGTGACGACGACGAACGGAATTCCTAAACTAGTGGAATTTAGTTACTTGGTTCATTTTTTCATCCAACTGCTGTAATTGGATCTGGACGTTTACGTACGGATGAATGCATTTCAAGTATCGCGAATGTGTTGGTCACGAGTTACAATGCACATGTTCGTGACGATTTCTCATAATGCCATCCGTTGTCAATGATATCTGGCCATTTGTATGCAGCTTCTTGAATCATTAATGCAAACTGTTTCGTTACAGACTACATCAATTTCATGACAAATATTCTTTGAAGATCATTGAATTGTTCTGAAAATATTCCTCCAAAATCTTTTGTAGCTTTGTGTTCAATCATAAGTTTACAGTTTCTCATATCTATTTCGGAAATGATATCCACAACTGCTTCAGATACAGTTATTATTTAATCGTTTACTAGCAGCTTACATTAATCTTATCTTTAATAATACCTTATATCAATGCTACCTACGCAACTGTATAAGCGGTTACGGACAATTTTAGTACGCGCCAAGCTAAATATAAAATGTACAATTGAGAGTCAAGTTCATGGACCTGGTAATGTATTTAATGTGCCGCTCCGTCTAGCACGGGGGGCAAACACCGTCAAACACCACAAAACAATAAAAAAATTTTCCTCATTCTTACCATGAAAGATTATTATTGCAACACGGGTTTTTGGACCTTGGCTTGGTAACGTCAAGATTAGGCAACAATATTTATTGGTATCGATTTTGGTTATAATGTAATTTACGAGTATTGTCCTCATCGTTTGTTCTAAGAGGTACCAGCACAACAGAGAATCGGAGTAACGGCATTAGTAGTTCGATTCGAATATAAAAAGTAGCAACAGCACCGAATGCGATTGCAAATGCGTAAATAGTTAAATATCTGGATACTGCCTCCCGATAGCTAATATTTGTATATATTTTTCATTGAAACGTTCATTTGAACTCCACGAAGCGTTAACGTATGAAAGCTGCGTGAAAATGAATAAATGTCATAATCATGCTCAAAATGAACGCGCCCCGAGCAACTTCAAACCTTTGATAGCGTGAAACTGAAACGTCCTCACTCCTCCCTTCACAGTGCAAACTCTCCCCCATGCTTAACAGCTAGTCTCAACATTTTAATTTCCATTCGTCGGTAAAACACGTTATTATTTTTACAGTACTTCTTAAAGATAATTGTGAGACGCTCGACTTTACAGATTCAGCTCCTTTCGCCTTTATCCGAACCACTTTAGAAAATAGCTTTACAAATTGTTATTCTCTTTCCTTAATTATATTTTCCATTTCTCTCTGTAAGCTTAACGTGCCAGAATATATTTACCACAGTACGGTGCTCTATGGAACTCATGTTTTCCGTATAATGCAATATCCGAAGATAGCTCATAAAATGTCCCCGCATTGGTTGACTCCTCATATCGAACATTCCTCGTAAACGGATCTCAGGAATGTGCTAGGCTATATACGGAGTTCTTAGTTATTTGCAGTGATTCCAGATGCTCCTTTGGCGGGGAAACAATGTTCAGAAGAATTGCATCCACATTTTATTTGAAACTCATTCGGTTGCAAAAGCTGCAATGTTGAATAGAGACAATAAAATAATTTTCCCATATTACAAAATTAAATTACAGACGCTGAAAATGCTGACACCCGTTCCGCTCAGGATTTATGAATGGAAGAGCGTTGACATTGATTTATTTTTGGTTTCGTGAAACCGCGTTCTATCCAAACAAATGTAGAAAATTGTTTTGTTTTGGGAACACTTTCTACCACAGCTCGCAAATTGTATTTGAATTGCCATTGTCCAAATTCAACTGATTGATCAAGTTTGACCGAAGTACTAGGCAAGCATAGGAGCGAAAAGGTAGACGTAGCATTGAAGCAGGAGGTAGGGGCGCTGGGAACTGGCGTTCCGTCGCAGAGCGGTGTAATTGAGCATATGATACGTGGCGCGCTGACCGGCTGTGTCCATTCTGTAGGAACGAACTCTGCAGGGCTGGCCTCTGTAACTCGATACCTACATTAACGTTAAAATACCTATTTACCATCCAGCGTTATCAGGGGGCTACCCTCTAAACCCGAAGTCCGTAATTTCGGGCTTAGTTGCGGGCGTATTCTACTCCGTATCACCTTAGTCCGTAGGTGATACGTTTCGTTACGTTTCGTCCCGAACCTGAACTAAGAATGAATGACAACACGATTTGATAGTAACTGCCAAATCGTGTTGTCATTCCTTCTTAGTGGTTAGGTGATAAGGAGTAGAATACGCCCGCAACTAAGCCCGAAACCACGGACTTCGAGCTTAGAGAGTAACGCCCCTGATTATGCCCGTAATTAATACATATAAGCTGTAAAATTAAATGAACCGCATACATAAAATATTTGCCGTGAATATTCTATTTTAAACCAAAACACAAACAATCGAGCTGATCAGGTTATCAATACAGATTTCTTAGTAAAATGATTTTATAATGCTTCCACGAGTCGTTCAATCCGTGTTTATTTTTCGCACAAACAATAAGATTTATTTGATACAACTGAACGAGGTAATATTGGAGAAATGTTTCATAGAATACCAAAGGCAAAATAGAAATAAGACGGGAACCGTAAAGCAACATGCATATAATCTCACTTACCATGGATTAGTGATTCCAACGAAGTACTAATTGATTGTGATGATCAATCGCGATATACGAAGTAAACACACTTATCACCTGCTAAATTGATTGTATCAGACTCTATCTTGACAGCAGAATGATACGTGTAATTAACACATGTAATAAGGATTTATTAATCAACTATTATATGTTTATATTTTGTAATAATTGGTTTCCAGTTTGCACGTGCCAATAAAAGTGGTAACCCTGGAGTATCCTATAAACATCTAAACAGCTATGTACCTACGTGAACCACATATCAGACGGGCCGAGGCGTGTGGTCAATCTGCAGCTGTGCTTTATGTCGCAAAGTATATAAAACATACACACATACCTCCAACGCACTGTTTGTACAATCATACCTGACCATACCAAAACACGTGCAGCCGATCACGTTCAACATCTGAAGGATGTTGAACGTGATCGGCTATTTCACAAACGTAACGTGAAGCTACGGTCACGTACCAATCTCTGCTCCTATAAAAATAAACACAGAACCATAAGTGGCTCTACCGACGGCATCTTAACAGTGGACAAATATCCTCGATATAACAGTGGATAAAATCTACAGGAGAAAGCCCTCAAGCCCGACCTTCGACACGGCCAATTATTTGCATAACGAACAAACACTCTTATCGTACCAGATACCATATCTAAATATCTCAAAGATATTTTTACCAGAAAGAATTACGCTAATCCCGATTTACAGTTGTTTACTTAAACCCAAAGAATGGCCGATGACAAAATAAAGTATACTATTCATAATTTCTTTTAGTTTTCACCGCTGACCGCAGTAACTTTGACTTCACATAATAGAAGCGGCGATAACAGCCATAAGTTGAAAGCGTAATGGCCAGTAATGTAAGCAAAGAAAAGCCCGTATCGCCACATCGATCACGGCATTACCTAACACGGAAACATGACAGAAACCCATAACAAACAAATCCCTGGAGTAATAAAGAGCTGCAGTATCTAGTAACCCATTGGATATTGCCACGGTGAAGATTTAGAGATTAGCCACGGCCGCGTTGCTATTAAACAGGATATTATGTAAACAATAAACATGGTTTTACATATGAGAATTTACTAAAATAATCACCTGACGTGGGTAGAAAGGTTCAACACCCACGTATTACCATTGTACGGACTGCAGTGAATATTTATGTTCAAGCAAATGCTGTTTTTTTATTCTCTTCGTTATCTACATGATTGTTGGTTGAATAAAATCGACCTTTTAAACGGTCTACACCCGGTGTTTTATTATCTAGTCGTGGCTTTTTACGCTTCAGATATTCTAGACGCCTCTCCGGAGAACCTTTGAACTTCAACATTGTTGAATATCTTGGTATATTATTTACTAGTTGCTCGAGGTGGGGCTTTAGAAATTTTGTGACAGGGGTTTTTATGTTTCTGTTTAGACTGAGTAACAAATTATGTTTGTATCTCTATGTAGCACCTAAAAACCTTTTCATTTAACATTTACCGTGTGAGCGAAATTATCAGAGTCGACTTGGTTTCTTATTATAAAGTAGACCTATTTATGCTAGTTGCTATACTTAGGTATGACCGAGATTTGTATAGCAAACATAAGATTACAGAACTAGGTACTCAACATTGATAAACTTGCCGTAGTAAGCGCTTCTAAGTAGTCACAACAACCTCACTATCAGTCTTCAAAAACTGGTAAATGGGACATTACATTACGCTAGTAAGTGGTCTAGAATTAATGTTAACAAGATTTTTGTAACACATCACATGTTTTAAAAGAGTGTCCGTGGAGTTTCTTGCACGTTCTTCTCCATAGAGATCTACGCTTTGGAACGTGCAAATAGCTTCATGTTTTTGACTGACCGACTTTGACAATTCAAAAGTGCCTGTAAATGGTTTATTTGAAATATACGATTTGATTTGATTGATTTGATTTGAATAAATAAATCATTAAGTAGCACATTATAATTTTCTATTGAAGAATACTTTGCACATGAATCATTCTGAAGTACCTACTTTTCGTCACTTTAAACCCTAATTACTATTTCATAAATTAATATTATATGTATCTCCTATATTGCAATCAGGCATTAAATACTGAAAATATCCTGCAGTTGCAAAACGCGTAGAGCCTCTAAATTCATTGGCTACAAATGGAACTTTAAAACGTAATAACACAAATGTAACCGAACCATAAAATAGTGTTTATAATTAAAGATACGATCATAGATTGTATCAGTTGTTTACTATTCTAAGAAACCTGATTTTTTCAATAATTGATTAATAAAAAGATACTACTATCTACTGAATCCGACTTAGTTTATCATAGACAATCTAAATTAAACTCCGTGTTTTTGCGACAATATCATAAAACCATCGTCTGTTCACTCTTTATTTCATTCACGTTTATTTTCTCTCTCGTTTCGTTTATCTTCTTTTGACTTCCCCATTGGTATAGCTCTCTAGTACAATCATCGCAGTCAGCCTATGACATTTCAACAAAGCCGGATCTTCCTTCTTGCTCATAACTTTTATGAGCACAGTTGTCAAAATTATCATTCGTAACACTGTCTCCAAATTGTTAATCGTCAATTCCTATTTTATCGTCCTTATTGCCTATTCAATACGTGTGTCATGATTAAATTTTCCCGTAGCGGTTACAGTGTAAGTGTGAAGTCATATGCGATTATCGTGCAGCTCGTGTTCGGCCGTGGGCCTGTGGCCCCTCGGTGTAACGTTATTCACGATAAATAATCACCGGCTAAATCGTCACGGTTTCCTTCAAATCTCTATTGCTATTGTACACCTTACACTCATATTTACGGACGGTCTTTTTGCTTCTAAATATTTTCATTTTCTTCAATAACGTTCTCTTCAGTCTTTAGAATTTGAAGATACAGGCCTTAGTTCTTAGCTTTGGAATCTCTTTTCAAATCGGTGTGTTATTTAAGTAGTTTTTATTTTAATTTTATCAAAGCTTTCTTAATTTCTTCTTAGTACACCCTGTTCTGTGATATAACATTTTTTATTTATTTTCATCATATTAGAGAGTTCTAATTCCAAATTGTGAAAGTAAATAATGTATTCTATTTGATCGCGATGTGCTTATTTTGTTGTCTCTTGGCCCTTCTTTTCTTGTATACTTTTAGCGTTTACATTTCTTCATCAATTTCCCCATCGGATGTTTAAATTTCGATTGGGACTCCGATATGATTGATTCTTTCGAAATGTTTGTTTATCTCCAACAATGATCGCCATAAAAACACGAAATTGGAATTTTGCCTGTTTTGTGAAATGTTTTACATTGATTACATTGACTGTCAAGATTGCTTGTAATACTTACTAAACTACTGAAAAAAAAGACAAACATTTGCTTTTTTTAACCTTTACGTTTATTAAAGAATTTAGTTCAAAGATAGCTTTTATGAGCCCGTTATAAAAATAACATTAATTTCGCCACAAAGACCCGCGATCGTCCTTCAATTGTCAAACATACTTTGTGTAGGTCAAAGAACTCGTCGCCAGATGTTCTCTTATTTGCAATGTAACATGTTTCAGTAATGGCGCACATAATATCGTCTCTAAATATTATGTAAATATCGTTGCGATAAAACTAGACTTTTCCCAAGGTCGGAATATCTAATGCAAGTTCACTTTCGGGCGATAGTTGTAAACGCAACTTCTATACGTATGCGTTATAATTTTTTTGTACATTCTCTCACATGCCAAAGGTGTGCCCAACTGGAGCAAATGAAAACGCTCTCAACGGCTCTCCAGGGAACAACAATAGAGTGTTTTATGTTCAAAACTACATACAAGCGCGAATTATAGACGAACGTTGCTTTACACTTAAAGTACCTTCACTTTCGGTATAAATTGTATTTACATATAGCTAAATAGCAAGAGGGGAGCAAAGTTTCGAAATATTCAGACATCGAATTTTGAGGGGCGACGGGTTCGTAGAAATTGTGGACCGTAAAGTCGGATACAATAGTACTTATACACATTAGGGTGAAAATTACAAAATTGGACACAATGGCCGATACATTCGCGATTTCAATTCGAATGTGGTGAGGTTTTGTGGTTTTGAAGTTTACCTATATAATTTGGCAAGAAAATCAAAATATTTAAATTAGAAACGTGTTCTGTTTTGCATATAAATACTACATTTACAATAATTAGGCATTCAGTTCAGATAATACTCGTACAAGCTATTTTTTGTAGTCGACCGTTGAGGCAGGTGTCACGGAACGGATGCTAACCGACCAATGGCTCTTTGGGTGCGGTCGGAAACAATAAATTTATAAAACGGCCTTTAAGCTATAGTTCTGTTAATTAAACTAGTGTATATGTATACTCTGTATATGTAGGCCGAAATTCTAGGAAATTATAATGTAGAGAACTGTTCAATTATATCTTCCTTTGGTACTCAAAAAGACTCTGATTAGCTGGCTTTTAATTAGCCTAGATGTTACTTTATTTACTAACTAAGATTGGTGGATATGTAACCTTGGATTTTTCCTGGAAGTCCCAAATTATAATGGCTCGATGCCTCGTTACTATGGTGACCTTGTTAATCAATAATGATCTGCCCGTGTTATTGCGTATATCAGTGTTTCATATGGACGTATATTCCACAAATAAGCAAAATTACAAAGGGTAACACCATATGTATTAAACTATACGTGTACTTATTGATCATGAAACATACAAGTTTCAACATTTACACAATGAACACGCCCGTAAATTGGTTAAGTTGAAGAAACTATATACTTACAAACGAATTCTCCTTTGAAGAGTTATGTTTCAGACTCTCAGTTACACTGAAACATTGTAGTATTTGCGAGAATATTGCTGCCACCCCGACATTCGAACTGACTTCCTATTAATAACCCAGGGAGTGCACACCCCTCCATATTTCTACTCCACGTAAAATCCTCATAAAACACTGTCGTCTACACGAAAACATTTAATTAGTCTCCACTTTCTATCCCTCATACATGAGCCAACATTTGCGATTTAAAATCACAGTGTAAATCGTTCATGACTTGCTTACCCCTGAGATCCTTTTTGGGACTAATTTGAATAAACGTTAATTTATTTATCTTTCCTTTTATTTCATTAAAGCAGTTTCCGTCAGGAAAATGTCTTAAGTAGGTATTCGATTTTCTTTTTAGACGTTATAATTTCGTTGATATTTTCATCGCCATTCTCAATTTCGAATTAAAGTTAGTTAGATGGTCGAACTCCGGGACTCTTCGTTTGGTAAAGTCATCTAAGTTATTGACTGCCAAAACTTTACCGATTATCCCAAATTAAGTTTGAAAAAACATATTGGCGATATTTAGGTATTTGATTATCCCGTCTCCACTCTTTCTAAACGACAGATTTTCTGTTGTAACTTTTATACCTTCACCATCAGTATTCATGAAAGAACTAGTCAAGATTTTTAGTGCTTTCACCTTGGTATGATAAAACGCACTTTAGCTTACACCTTAGCAAAGTTTCCATGATGCAGACGGTTATTTTCTCCGGAATGAGACCATAAATTGCAGCCGACGACAAGTACTTACCTTCATGAAAGAACTATGCCCTGGCTTTCCTTAGCGCTTCAAGTGTACCTAAATTAAGAAGTGGCTATTAAAGCGCCATGTAAGGTAAAATAAAGTTCCTTCCCTTTATCATCAAGCGAAAATAGTCAACAAAGGCAGCAGTAGTAAAAAAACACCATTTTGAACTCAACTATTTAATTTTCCTCATCGATTCTATGTCAATGCAAAAAGTTCCGAACCGAATTCGTAATTAACACCAAAAATATTTTGCCCAAAAACACATGACGTGTATCGGTTCCCATGCCACCGACATTGACTCCCGACTCCTGACACTCCCTCATGCGGGTCGTTATAAACCCTCAAATTGCCTATACGATGAATAAAACTACCTCATATCCATAGCTGAATTCATTGAGTCACGTAAACGCACGCCATCGCCACAAAACTAAGGATAAATACCGTACGGAAAACACAGGTAGACCCACCTAGTCTATAGGTGTACTTATCGTAATTTCCGATAAAATGTTCATTTAGATACTACATGAGCTGGTTAAAATTAGTTCTCATCTGCATCCATTTTCCTGATAATTATCCATGGACCGCTGTTTCCCTTCATTTGCATATTACGGACGCATTTATAATTAACGCTGACGGAACGCTTAATTTCACCAACTTTGATCAGCTCAGCCGTCTATTAGGGCGTTCATAAAGACTTCGTCAAACTTTCGACTCGAGGACTAATTGTTTCTCAAAGAATTAAAAGTACTTAACAATTGGTGTGTAGAAAATTGCGTGAGCGTCGTTCGGAAGTGGGCTACGCAGTCGGCGGCATGCCAGTAGGGAAGCCCTGTGTATTGATCGCTCGCGCCCCACGCGTTATGACCATCGGCGACAGGAGGGCGCTCCCGGCTTCCCGTAAACACTCCGATGGGCTCAACATGTGTAATAGAAAAAATATTCCACGGCATTGAGCTAATTCGGGACTTCTGGGAACCACTGAACATCTCAAGAGAGTCAGTAAACAAGCAGATTATAATATGCTCATGCGTTAATTAATGTTACTTTAATAAAGCAAATTATGTTAGAGAGATTAATGCTTACTTCGATTTAATAAAAGCCTGTCTGTAGGTCGACCGTCCGTTTGTCGACCTCCACGACCCGAACTCTAAGGTCTTTGTACCAATGGCCCTGCGCCTAATCGCCGACCCTGAGCCTGAAAGTTTATTGTCCTCCTATGAATAAAATACCGAAGGCAATTTCATACAAATTGTCGAGCGCTCGACGTAATGCAATCAAATGACGTAAATAGCCACACAAACCCAAAATTTGTTTCCTGGGGTTATTTTATGTCTGTGAAAATACGAACATTTCGCCTCGAAGATAAGTCGGCAGTGAATCTGGATGGTTATTACTACCATTGCTAAGATATGGTCACATTCTGTAATGTGGCTATATCTGTTTTCTCCGCTCGCGCTTGTATTGTATCCTACGTTGTGTTGTCTTAATCAGTCTGTTTATTTATTATTGCGGTGTAATCTCCCTAATGGAACTGTGTTTCTTTTGAATACAAGTATCTAAAGAAGCGGAGATTTGTCCCAGTTTGTAGTCCAGTGTTTTCAATACAAACATTGCGTCGCCGCTCGGACGCAAACATCCCGTGAGTGAAGGAAGTGGGTTAACCAAATATAATTTAATCACTTTACGATTAAGTTGCGCCGTTGTTTCAATTTACTCTGCACACACGGATTGCTTCACCCTTATCGTGTTACCATCCGTTAGTCAAAAGAGTTACAGAACTATCTTAAAATTACCGGAATGTAATCCATCTTTGTTTATCCAACCGTCGTGAATGCGGGTGCATTGTGGTGGTATCCTGTCGTTTATGCCCCGGTGTCACAGCTAGTGGTTCCGCGAAACTGATAGAGAAGATAAAGTGTACGTTTAACGCCTACCTGTATCTACGGAGTATCCGGACGGTCATAGGAAATTGCCCAACCCGGGAGGGTTATGGCAGAGGGGAAATATCCAAGATATTTTCTTGTACGAAGGGAACGAAGATTTAGGGCGTGAGATAGAAGGCACCTCCATGTTTATCTTCGCTGGGAGCACGTTGATATATTGGATCTTCATCGGAGCGTTGTCAGTGTGGGTCCAGAATTTCATTAGGACTGCCCTCGAGTCAATAGAATTTATTGGCAGTTGTATTAGTGTCAGTTTTTGGGATTTGCATTGAAATTCTAATCGTTAGCGATTTGGTTTATTGACAGTTGGAACTAAACGTGGTACGGTCATACGGAAGCTCGTCTATTCGTCTATTCAGTACGTAATCGCACGTTCGTCTCGGTAATCTCGGTTCTATTGTTTGTTCAGCTATTGTCACAGACGATATTGTACGTTTGTGTACGGACGCTAACGGCACAAATCTAAACGTTACTCACATTATAGTGACTTTGAGTAAACTTTGCTCAAGCGTGTGAACTTGTAATAAGTTGAAACTATTGAACAATCAAGTACAATTAAACCTACGTCGGAATGGCATTGTTCTTAATAGTTTTAGCAGAATTTTTAATAGTTCTCCCCTAACGGTTTGCAAAGCTGTTAGGACTAAAAGCAATAAATTCCACTTTTTAATTCATTTCTATAAAACCGCTGTATCTCCAAGATCATCAGGTATTACAGATTGCTATTCTATTACTTATAAGATCTAAGTTCCAATAATAGTTTTCACAACATCCGCGTGTCAATTTATCCTACTCTATACTTTTCCTTCAGTTCCGAAGAACTTATAAATCAGGATCTTAATACCCGTTTATTTGCACCACCAGCATAATCTAAAGCACGTAATATAATCTCGAATGATCGATGTACACGGCATTATATGTCTCGGCCAAGATTTCCGCCGGATAGCGTCTTGCAATACCTTCTTCGTTGTTTCATTCAAACGTGCCCCGAGTTTTAAAAGGGCTCATTAAACGTTCAAAGATTCTTACCTGTCCTTGTGCATAGGTTAGCGAAATTTGCATGCTTTATACAAACTTTGTCGATAGCAGATTTCCATAGTAATATGGGAAAGATACTTTGGAACAGCTATCAGATGTCTTGGGGATTAGCAACCCAAGTAACTGAAATATGCCCTGTTGAATGTCCCTATCAACCTACAAAGGCTTCTGATAAAGAGATTTTACTACCTATCCAAAAAATCTTAGCTTAGCCCACACGGCAACAGTGTATAAGCTGCCTCGAGCCATATAAGACTTTCACATTCAATAATTGTCATTCAAGCTTCATTGACTTGACACACCCTGATATCGACGCTTTTAGCTCCACCTTAAGGCAAAACGCGTTAGGAATACATATGTAGCTACATGTAGGTACAGTACACATACATATATTACCCATATCAAGAAAGACATCTGACTCCAATTGCCTCAGATATGTTAAACCTTCAGCCTTATCGAATATCGTGTTGGTCATTACGGCATATCAGAAGCTTTTGGTATCGTGATACTGCTAATATAAAAAGGGTCTCGAAATGATACGGAACGATAAGAGATCATCAGCGTGTCTCGTGATAGTACTCCAGTATATTCATTTCCGAAAAGAAAGGCATGTTTTCGTTGGTAACTAATGGAATCATTGTGTAGAGTTTTTTCAAGCAAATATAGTATAAAGCCGTAATCGAACTATCAATCAACAGAAAGTTCAGCAACACTGAGAAACCGACGTCGATCCTTCCTCATTACATCTGTTATTATAAACTAGTACCATACGGCAACAGATTGTTTCCTACATAATCAAAGTCGTCTGCATCGTGAGCTTCCTATTTCATAGTTTGTGTTTACACGCTCCGCTGAGCTGATTGTCTAGTGGAACTTACTTGAGCACCGCAAAATGTAAACAATGCTCTGAAATCTTCGTTAACTGCTTTCGAAGAGACCGCTTGTTAAAAGGAATTACTGGCTAATTAGCAAGTTCTTGATTGCTTTGTTCAAGACAATAGTTTAGAAGAGAGCCAGCAAGATCTTCACTATTCTCACAATTCAGCAGTACACTTCTATGATCGGTTGGTCTTAAAAGTTGATTTGAAACAGTCGCTGAAAGAAACGGGATGGCCCTGTTTGCAGCTGTATAAAATTTCAACTTTTAAAGTAGCAGCCAAGTTTGGTAAATAATTTAGGCCAGTTGCGACGCCGTTCGCGGACAAATTGCTCGTTTCGAGCACTTCTTTGACCTAAAAGCTTTTATGCTAGTTAAAAAGTCTCAATTAGGTACTAAGAGCGGCTCACGCCAAGATTTTTCTCAAGAGGCAATTTTAGATGACTTCACTGTCGTGAATCAATTATGTGTTTCGAACTTTGGTACCTGTTTTAAGTAGAGTTGGACTTTTTGCATTTGAAATTCTAAATTATTGCATAAACATCACACTATTCGTCTCGATTGAATAACCAATCAATAAAGTAGCTACATGCAGAATTTATAAATCCACGCCATGAATTCGCGTTACGCAATGAAAATTAATGCTAGCGTATTACTTAGCGTAATAGTGGTCGTGTGTGGTAATTGTATTAGCATCTAATTTATTAACACCTGTAAGAATTTATTGCTCTATAATCCAGTTCCTTTCATTGTTTATTTTCGTGCTTTCTCTTCGGTCTCTCAAAGCCGTTGTTATCCTCGTGTTTCACCTGACAGCGTCTGTTTCTAAGATAGAGAGCACTTTAATCATAATAACATTCAGTCCAGGCAAGCAACCCATTGTGTTGGTCACAGCTGTGCTTGACGACCCGACGTCCTTTAAATACAAACCATTGTCAAGTTCAACAGAAGTAACGCGTGAAGACTCCATAATATAAAGCTTTTAAGTTACTGAAATTGACTGAAATAGACCAACATAAAATTTATGTTTCCGCAACCTCCACAGAATCTAAAGCATTGTCAAATGAAGGTTTTCGTTCTCCGACAGGCTTCAGATTGTTTTAATGTTCAAAGTTAAGAAACGGTGAATATTAATGTGTAATTCACAGTTGTTTTATTAGGCCAATTTCGTGTTACTGAACAACTGAAAATAACCACAATAATCGTTACTTTTGCAACCTGTAATTCGCAATGCGTGTTATATAAACTCTATGTACAAATAATGATATGCACGCTTAAGAGATTGACATGCTGTTGAACACACTTGTAACTAACGACTATTAGATCTCAAGTTACTTCCTACATTTGCGGTTTCACGCAAACCCACATAATAGCATCGTATGCGGGATTTATCAGAAGATTTCTCAGACATGCAAACAGAATTTATTGCCGTCCCGATCCAGAGTTTAGTTCGTATTCCGCATTATAACTTCATATAACTTATTCAATTTGATCACACGCTTCGAATTTTTAAAACGTGTGAAAATTCATTTCAATGTCACACATTCCGCCTCCGGCTGGAAACTCATTAATGAATAATTCAAATGATCATAATGCATGCCAATTTAAAAAATACATAACTTTAAATTTGTTTTGAGAAAAACACCTTTTCAGTGTTATTTGTGTGTGAGACGTTAAACTTCATGTTTTGGGATTTTGGGATTACCCGTAAATTTCCCGCGGCCTGTTTTTGTTCAGATAATAAACAAAGACCAATTACGCCGTCGTTTTTCCAGTCACATATCTCTGTCTCTATAGTTCCTTTATTGTCGACTTCAACGGATCGCTCGAGTTCGTGATTTATATGAAAACCTATCCGTGCCAATTCATTTGCGATCAGGCTTCGCATTTCTTTTTCGAAATTGGATAGCGGATAAAAAATATAGGTGTTTCCGTATTCGCTTTGTGGTTCAAGTTCAAGATTCTGCCCGCCTGGGTTATTGACCGGCCCCGGTACATGCGCGACGGGTTAAATAACTTTTCACTGCTCTACGATTTTTCCTACACCCACAAAATTGAAATCTAGCTTTAAATTACAAATACAATGATTTTTATTATACCTTCCAAGCTGAAAGTTCGTTTTAAGTGTCATTTTTCTCGATTCCTTTTCGACAACAGTAGTGCTATTCTCTAACAACATTTTCGTATCTCGACGCAAGTAGTTGTGGTGCGCAAGTGCATGATACTGCGTTCATTCAACATTTTGGGGTATTGATTATCCTCTTATCTAAAGCGGTTGTGTTTGAACAAGGCTTCGTTAAGCCCTTTTATTGCCTTTTGAGGTTTAACCACAATTGGTGGAGGACATTGATTTGGTTTTGAAACAGGTCACTTGTTTCTTTGTTTGCGTCCGGTCTGTGGCTTATTTTGTTTCTCTACAAAAAAGTTTCCCAGCTTATATTTGTGGGTAACTGTTCCAAAAGTTATTTCACTGTCATTAGATATGACCACAAGCTTGTTTGTATCATTGTCGGTTATATCAAAATTTGTTGGTAGTTTGAAACTGTTTCAAGCGGTTTGGCTATGGTGGCGACTAGTCGTCGCTTTGAGGGAACAATGGTGCGTTGGTGATGTTATTGATTGGTAGCAACAGGTGGCTGGGGCGTCCCCCCCTCTTGCTACTCCGCACCATCACGTTCACTTTCTTCTCGGAGACCAAACAAAGCCTTTAAGAAATCTCCAACATCCTGCAAAAGCGTCCATTATTGACAACCACGTAATGCTGAATTATTTGTTTCCTTTGTTCTACCTTTGTATGGACCTGTAAATCTTCATTATAAAGTTTTTCTTTAAGTATTTTATTATGTGCCACCTAATTACGTTTATGATAAACGACTTTAAACCCCCGTTAATAAAACAGGAATTTCTAATTCAGAAGAAAAATGACAATTAACGCTAAGTATTTTAATAATGAAAATAAAGACACGGCTGTCCGTTAATGGAACACTGCTTCTTAATTAAAATCTGTGAGAATTACGTTTTAACTGGCCCTTCTAGAGTTTTAATCGTGATTACGAGACTGTTGTTTCTTGTATTATTATCTTTATTGGTGTATCCAGTCGATAGCAACGTAACCGTGTTTATCCGGTGGCGATCAATCTCTCCCAGTCAATTTGTTTGGTGTGTTGTGTGTAAATCGGTTCCCGTGTGCTACGACCGCCGTAGTTGGTTGCAATTTATCGATAAGCTGTTACTGTTTACTCCAGTACCCACCCTAGTCGTTGGCAACGTGGTGATGACGCTGATAAATGGATTGTTTATTGTACTTGGGGAAGATAAAATGTAGAAACTCGAGCCATCGCCACCTGCATACTCCTCTTTGAAGGTCACGGATAATTATGTCTGACATCAACGTTAAGTGGTTATGTGATTAGCTTTGTCATGGTTTTTACCTAAATACGTGGTTTCCATTATTCTATTTTAAGTTTCCGCTTATTTAATGGAAAAAACGTACAGATTCACTCAGCCATGTCTAAGTTGGTTTTATCGCCTTGTATATTTAATGCATCGTCTTCCGTATCGTCTGTGTTTATTAATTTTGAGCCTTAATTTATTCAGGTTTCTGAATCTTACTTATTTATATTAGGAGCGAGAATGATTTTAATTAAAATGTATTTCTACTGTCCTTGGACTCTGTCTTAGTTAACTCAGGAAGGAAGGTCCAAAATGTAGGTACTTAAGCGATCCTTATTCTTTTAAGGAAAAATCGTAAGATTGGTTTACAATTATGTGGAATGAGAGGAATGTAAAATTGACACCAGATAACATTAAATTATTTACTACAAAAAAGCATTGGAATTGTCGAATGTAACGATAACTGAAGGATATTTATTAATCTTCTATTCATCGCATTGTATCAAATGGGCGGATGTTATTGTGTATTCCATACGCGACGAGTGTTGACAAAACGTCGAACGTCGATGTCGAGTGCTTTCAGAATTAACTACGAATTCAGTACTTATAAGGAAAACATTTTGATAACAAGAAATCACGATTATGAAGAACGGATATGAAACGGTAAACTAGCTGTCAATACTGTTAGCAATAACAATGTCAAACACCCGGTATACTCTGGATAAATCTCGCCGTGAATACTTAGTGGAAGTGAGATGTCAATGCACCATTTTCCATCGAATGGTAGGAATTGACAAAGAAAAAGAAATTGACAAAGGGAGAAGGCGCGGCTCCTTGTCATTTCGTGTGACGCAGGTCCTCTCGGGGCATGGCTGCTTCGGGAGGTTCCTGTGTCGCATAGGCAGGGAGCCGGACGCTCGGTGTCACCACTGCGTCGACTGTCGGGAGGACACGGCGCGTCATACGCTGGCAGAGTGTGCCGCTTGGGAGGAGCCACGCTGTGCACTCATCTCTGTGGTAGGCAGTGATCTCTCGCTGCCGGCCGTAGTTCGTGCTATGGTCGACGGCGAGGAGTCCTGGGACGCGGGTCTCCTTCTGCGAAACAGTTATCGCGCAGACAGAAGGAGGTTGCGGAAAGGGAGAGAGAGATCTCGACCTCTCTCCCAGCCCGCAGCAGGCGCACCGGGCGTCGGAGGAGGGCATACGCTGCCCTCTTCCGGGCCCCCTAAATGGGTCTCGGGGCGGCGGCCTTGGGGATGTCCGTCGCCCCCCATTCATCTGGACCCGAGGTGGCGGCACGTGGTGTTCCCGTGCGCCCCTCTGACGTCGCGGGGGCAGTCAAACACCTCACTCCCCTCGCTGACTCGTGGTGGCCCGCAGAGGCGGGCTGACAGCTGGGAGCACCAGGGAGGAGGATATCCAAGAACATTCCCCCTGTTAAAAAAAAAAGGGTTGGCACCAAAGGAAAGACCGTTTTAAAGATTAAGTTTATTATCCTTTTCTTTATTACTGGAAGGTGTGTTCCACTAATATTACGTGAGACGTTTGATCCCAAGCAAGGCTTAAGGAATAAAGCACCTGGAACAAGCTAGGGATTTCAGTCAAGTGTTGACAAGGGGCTAGGATCATTAAAAACAATATTTAAGGGTTGATATATAGAGAAGAATACAATATTAAGAGAAGATACTAAAGTGTTGAATTAGTATAGATTTGTTTTCGCAAACATACTCCAACAGGTGAAGTGAGTTGGAACCTAAGTGTTTACGGTGAACATTTTACAGAATATGGCTACAGTATTGTTTTGGGAGCTGGCCACGCAAATAATGAAACCGAAAATATATCAGACTCATCTTGTGACAAAGCTTAGGACACCTACGTTTTACTACTTGGGTTTCCAATTTCGGAGAGCAACTTTCATGGAATATTTTTCTAGGACTTAAACCCGAGACATCAAAGAAGTGAAGATACTCATTCTTAGTATTATTGCAAAGAGCGTTTGTCTACAAATGACACCTGGGACAGAAATAAAGTTTTTCTTTGTGCACTAGTTTAGTTTAGCTAAAGAAGGTCATACACTTGAATTTACCTCAATTTAGTACTGAATAAATGAAAATTTTATTGAAGACAATAAACGGAATGATGAAAACCTTCAAAACAAAGACAATAGCATAATAAGGTATTCAAAAAGTAATACAATACTCATATGCAGCAATAAAAATAAAATCAACTAAAAAATATGTAAACTTTATAATCCATGTCGAATTTAAAATACGGTATCGTAAAACTGAACCGAGTCTACAGGTTTGCAAATAGGGAACAGTGAAAACGATCATAAAAAGTTTTAACTGCGCGATTCTTCTCCCATCAAAACACGTTTGAAACTGAAAACAAAACTAACTAGTAAAATATTTCATCATTATTCACGTTGATTGAAATATTTTCGAAGTTTACTAACACAGAAAAGCTTGTATACTGAAAAATGACTATACGTAAATCAGTTTCTAGAAAGCCGCTGGAAAATAAAACTGTATCGCACCTCTCTGTAACAGCGAAGTATTAAATTAGCGGTTTCGGAATCAATTAACATCAGGTTTTGCCGTTATTCGGTCAGTAGGGAACGATTTCGAAATCGTAATTAAAGGCATCTTTTGCCTATCGAGTATGTTTTAATCAACTGCAGTTCTTCGTATCTGTATTCGTTCTTGTTCCTTTACCGTTCGTAGAGAAATAGCTAAGGGCGAATTTCAGCCTGAAACTGAACGCAATCAATCAGCCCATCAAAACAGTGCGATTCTGTGAAGGTAGACTTAGGTGGAGTGAACTGTCATTCCTCTTTGATTTGATACATTGACAGCTTGCTTCCAGTTCACTTCACCTAAGTTTTCACATTGAGATGTTACAGAATCGAGCAGAGCGCCAATTGGGGCCAATTCTACTAAATTTTAAGCAACGTCCGCTTTCACATCTCAGTTGCAATCTGTCAAAAAATGTCTCAATTTTCATACATTTTTGACAGATTGGGAAAATTGTAGAATTCACTCAGCTATTCAATAGCTGTCAGTGTCAAATAATCCACAATAATGACGACACTGACAGCTTGTGAAAGTCTCACACGGTTGATGTGGCGAAATTCGCCCTTAATCTGACACTCTTCTGACTTCATCCACATTATCGTATCGGTCATTCTCGCTTATGTGGTTCTGGGAGGTCCTTTCTTCATTACTAAGTACTTAATCTACACTAATACCAAAACCGTCACCTGCCTGTAGTCCTTCATAATATGAAGACATATGATTACCTCGTCAGGTGGCAACCGTCCATTTTATACTTAACAAAAAACCGGAACTCTAAGACGGCTGTATCGAAACCACACATGTCTTCGTTATTTCTTACTTATTCTAGTTTTTTAGTCGTTTATAACGGCCTCTGATCGAGCATAAGGCTGTTTTAAAAATCCTTGAATGAATAAGCTCCCATGTTGGTGGAGAGCGATTCGGCAGATATTAGTTACATCCCTCCTTATCTTTCCCAATTAAATTTCACATTTAACATTCATAGTGCGTACAGCTAAGGAGTGGAATTCCCTGCCAGAGTCTGTGTTTCCAGATAGCTATAACCTGGGAGTCTTTAAGACAAGAGTGAATAGGTTGCTTCTAGGCAAACGTGCCCCATCTTCGACCGCATCATCGCTTACCATCAGGTGAGATTGTGGTCAAACGTATGCCTATCTATAGTAAAAAAAAATAGGGACCGAATGTCAGAGGACTACCTGTCTTGGGACTGATCCGATATTCTTTGGTAACATACTAGTAGTTAGCCCTGATGCTTCTGGCTTCCTTGCATAACCACTCAAAAAGGCGTACAGTCCTATCAGTTATTTCATCTCTCATTTTGAATCCCAATTATTGTCGTAGCCATAAGTTTTCTGTATGATGTAAAATAACTGTGAACGCACTGTAACATGCTCTCGGCCACGGGATTACGGAACGTCATTACTTGATACGAATAAGTCTAAATTCCGCATGTAACCATAAAAATAGCCAACACCAAAACCTTATCTCTTACCCAACTTTCCCCTACTAGTCTAGATAAGTGTTTGGCACTATAAATCAGTGTTGTTATCACAGACAAACACCGACCGCGTCGATACATCACCTGTTATCATGAGCTTCGCGCCGTGGGAACACCGTTCAACCGTTTCAACTAGGCCAAAGATTATTATCGATAAAAGCTTGATTGAACTTCCATGTAATTAGTTAATGTAGCCTGGACGAATGCAATGTTTAGGTTTTTTTGCTGCAGGCTACCTAGACGTTATGTGAACGGTGTGAACCAATAGCGGTGTAGTCATAAATATTATGATTCCAATTCTAAGCAATATTTCTATGCTTGTGTCTAATATAGGAGTGTTTCAGGACTTGGAATTTCTCCAAAAAAAAAAATCGTTATCCTAATCGATAACGATTTTTAGGGTTCCGAAAAAAAAGGAACCCTTATAGGATCACTCGGGTGTGTCTGTCTGTCTGTCCGTCTGTCACAGCCAGTTTTCTCCGGATCCACGGCCGATTCTGTTGAAATTTGGTACACATATGGACTTCTATGATCCAAACACGGACGCGTTACGTTAATTATTAAATTTTTAGTATGGGGGTCACTTTTGGGGGTCAAACTAGAAAATTTCAAAAAAAAGTTTTTGAACAATATCGTGTGACATATCAAATGAAAGGGCTTTTTGTGAGGGTTTTTATTATATTTTTTTTTTTTCATAATTTTAATATAAATGGTTTTGAAGTTATTCAAGAAATTAGACGAAAAATGACCATTCCCCCCCTTATCTCCGAAACTACTGAGCCTAAAATTTTGAAAAAAAAAATGGAGATAATAGATCTTTACCTAAAGATTACAGGAAAACCTATTAGAAGTCTGTAGTGTTAAAATAACATGTTAAAACAATTAAATTCGTTCGGAACCCTTTGCACGCGAGTCCGACTCGCACTTGGCCAGTTTTCTTTTTAAAATTGTATAGATTGGGACCTAATGTATGCAATTTTTCCGTTACTGAGTAGGTGACTGACAGACAACGTATACGCACAGCCGAAACTACTGGTCGTAGAAAGCTGAAATTTGGTATGTAAATTCCTTGGGGAATGTAGGGGAGCACTAAGAGAGGATTTCCCGAAATTCCTACGGGATACGCGCGTACGAAGTCGCGAGCAAAAGCTAGTTTACGCATAGGCGCCCTCACAGCTAAATGTAACTATCCATCCCTATTTGTGGTTTATGAGCTTTTCCAAATTCTGCAAAATGTTTACGTACGCAGGTTTTGCTGACGTCAATCCATCAATGGACATAATAATTTCATAGAAAATTAATCATATTAGGTACTCCCAAAATAAGTGTTTTTTTTTTCGTACATATGGGTGCATAAACAGCGAAATGTTTAATAGTTACAGTTTTTTTTTCCAGAAGGTAAATAAGAGTGACAGCTAGTATTAACAAATTATGATATCATACTGTAAACGCCTACTATGACAGAGGTCACCTAACTTCAACGACTGAGTTCTGTTTTCCTAATGACTTACTAAAATAAACAATTACGTGAATATGACACTGTTGGTATTGACTATGTAACAGGCTTTTTCTAATAAATTTGACTGTATTTCACAAACGAAGTACTTAAATGTAGATTAAGTATTTATAAGATAAAAATACAAATAATTAAAAAACACGCCTGCCATGTCCAAAAATGAACTAGAAAATTAAAAACAAGCAGTGGCCCAAAAATTTAAAACTGAAAAATAACTTTTTTATTGCAGTCGGGGGACAGTAGGTACTCTGTAACATTTCTTTAATGGTCCCATGGTTTTTTATGATCCATGGCTACCCCATTATATTTATTTTAGTTTTGACTAGCCTATGTTACCCGGGACGCAACGCTTCTAACGATACCACATACATCGAAATCGGTTAAGGCGTTTGGGAGTTACGATGGAATAAAGAAACTCACAAACATAGATACATACATGAACCCTGAAAACATAACACTCCTTTTTTTAGGCAGTCGTGTAAAAAAACTATAGGTTGGGATGGCCTTACTTCGATATTCTACGGAAGCAAAATCTATAAGCATTTAAAGCATCTCATGGACTGGTGAAAACACATCTAGCTTACGACGTATCTTTCAATGCCGACTGTTCTATCGTGGTTCTCAAAATCAAGTATCAACACTTGAAAACTTCTGTTGAGAACATCCTCAGCAGTCGTTAACAAAATTAGTTTACAGGTAAATTGCTGACTATCCTCTTGAACCATTGCCCGTAGGGAAACCCTAAACCGCCACTAACAATACCCACGGGCCTCTACGAGGGTTCTCCGTACCTATTCTGTTCCTCACTTGGCTATCAAAAGGGCCGGAAATCCTATGAGGATATCCTGAGTCTCGCTCAGTGGCTAACATGTTATAACGAAGTCATTACATCCTTAATTATTAGGCTAAATATAGCGATAATGATGACTTAATTATTATGAAAGATCGCGTTAATAGTCGTGGTTTTCCTAACTGATATTGTAAATGCGAAAGTTAGTTTATTTCGTTGTTTAATAACTAATTTTTTAACCGGTTCTGATGAATTTTGGTACTGATTTGGATCTTCTTCTTATCGTGTGGGCATTAAGGTCTAATGACCCCACACACACACTAGTGTCAGAGTTTTTAAACCGCCTCAAGGGCCTCTGACATGGGGACTGATATGGATGGGATCCCTAGAGACTGTTATAGGGTTTTTTGCCAAAATCTATGTTAATGTGAGCCCCCGGCGACGGTCTTTAACTGCTGAACGTATTGAGATGAAACACACGCAGGTAGGCTATTATCAGTCCTAGATCAAAATAGGATAGTTTTATCCGAAAACATGAAGCGCTTTTCAAAGCAACTGAAACCGCGGGCATAAGCTAGTTCTACTAATATTAACGGAGCTACGTTCACAAAAATGCTTTGATACAAAAATAGAATAATATCAAACAATATTCAGTAACGAACCTCGGATACATATGCCGATTATTGCCGATGTTAGCGTTTTTCCAGTTATTCGTTTATTTAATAACGATGTGAAACGTTATCGCCAGGTTTCAATAGCACTTCTGTTCAAAATGTAACAAAAAAGATTTCATGATTATTTCTGTTAGGAAATGAGGAAAAGTTCAAGCAAATCGAGATTTGTATACAATTTGCAACATCCCTATCCAATGGACAACAAGATTACTCTACCAAATACGATACTCCAGTTTTCCTTCCCTGATTTATAAATTGAAAATGATGACAAAATAAATTTTATATTTACTTCATAATATTTCATTTAAAAAGTGCACAAGTTGAAATGCGCATTTAATTAAATATTCCCGCCTGAGTTCCAAGAAGCTTCCATATTCCATATCGTTATTAAACTACGTCTGCGCTATAAAACTTATCGCTCCACCGTTTATCAAGCGGGGTAACAGCATAACAGCCCAAGTTCATTAGCACCGGCTGATAACGTGACGTGGCACTTTTAACCCTAAATCGAGGAAGCACAAACTCGTACTTTTCTAATAAAATGTAACGCGTCTTTCTAAATGAGCAAAGATTTTAATTTACACCAGTCTTAGACATTTTCCGTTTGCTTCCACATGAATTTTGATGAACATAATATAAATAGAGTCCGTCATACTACAAAAGGTGACTTGGGGCAAATACATAAATGAGTATTTACCATGTACTTACTTAACTGTATTCCAATTAATATTTCTACCATGCGCTACTAGGTATTTCATTCTTTTGTAGCGACAGCGAAAGGGACGACGGGGCCTTCTCAGAATGTTGCCAATATTAAAAATTATCAACAATCGGGATATACTTTTCGGACCGGTACAATCAGAATGACGCCAATATAAAAGAAATCCGTGGTTCTTCGAAGAAAATTATCGACATTTGAAATATACCTGTTTGTAGAAATGCCCCAATGTACTCTATACATAACGTGATATACACTACATGTGATATGTAGTTTGTGTGTATTTGTTTGTATAGTTGCTTGTTTTTATTTAAGCTTACATTCTCGTGCATAATAATCTCATAACATGAGGAATTGTACTCTTCGAGAAAACGTCGCATAATACATTGTTTGATAACAACAACAGCCATACTTGACAGACAATAATTGATTGAATAAACTAACAATACATAATATGTTTGTAAACAATAGACAGGTATTACAGAAGAATTAATAAAGAAGCACAATGATACTTACGTAAGCTACGCAACTAACGGACAGTCATGGGTACCTGCGGCTGTCATAAATATCGAGAGAATGAATTGACTGTCTCTCAATCTTCTTGCCTTTGTCGAAAACCCAGCTAGTCTATTCTGTAAACCACTATTTCGATATCGAGCTTCACCTGAGTGACAAAACTCACAAAATGAGCTTTATTGCACACAACATAAAGGTCTTAATTTGAAACTCACCTCGGATTCCACTGTCGAGATACGAAAATGTTTTTACAGAATAGTACTACTGTTTATTATCTATATAGTAGGTGTAAAACTTTTTTTGCGATAGTATTCACTAACACAGCTGTTGTAAGTTAATTTATTACTTTATTTCTATTGATTCGTAGGAAAAAGTAACTCATCGTCGTACTCATCTCTATATAAAGATCGATCTCTTGTTTGAAATTCTCTCCACTTTCGCTCAATTTAATTTTCTTACTAGAATTGGTTGGAACCTACAATTATGAGATATAAACCACAGTCAGCAAGCATAACATGGTTTTTATTGCCCCATAGTTTAGTCGTATCTGATCTATAGCCAATAGCGCAGTACATACGAGGATATACGTCAGTGGGCTCGTTTTCACATTTGTTCCATCCAAGTAAATAAGACAGCCTCTAAAAGCAAAAGAATAGAATAGAATAGAATACTCTTTAAAGAATGTGGCTTGCCTTGTAATTTCACCAGATTCAAATTAATTATTTACCAACAGAGTACGTTTATTTGGCAAAAGTGAACACTAGAAAGTTTTCTTGCTAGATTATATTGTTTCGCACATAACCAGAACAAATATCGAACAGTGTGTGAACCGCTACTAAAGAAGAAATACAAATTCCAAAGTTTTAATTAATTATACCGCTATGTACACTTAATTAACTGGTAGAAAATATTTTATAAGTATCTGCATCTACTTATTACAAATCTGTGCTCTTTGCAAATGGAGAGGGACCTACTAAAGTCTTTGGATCGTCCTGGATAGGTACAAGTAGTACTGAAAATGTTGAGTATAAAGAGTAGGGGAAAAACAAAGAAATGATAGACGGATTGTGCCAAAGGAGGGCAAATTGAATAAACCTGAGATAAATGTTGATAGAAATGATATGTGTGGAAGACAGATTGCACCTACTCTAATTGAGGAGCCACGAACATTCTCAGTTCACTTTGACTGATCACTGTATCCTGCTACCGATATAAAAGAGGCAAGATACACGTTAGTAATGGACGTTGATCCAGCAGTAGATGATATAGAGGTAATAAATTGTACTTGATCGCCATGCGTAAACCTTATAATACACAATATATTAAACAAATAAACCAAAACAGAACGCGTTCCCATCAACAGGGCCGTTGTTTTTATTGTTATCAGCCCAGATAACAATGTTAATGTAACCTACTTACTTCTTGATGATGATAGTCACATAAGCTAATATAAACAGTTAAATTCTAATATTAAACATACGCAGTTAGTTTTAAAGGGAGTGAATGATAGCGTGACGGTTGACAGAGGAGAATAAAAGTAGTTATCCGTTTTGTACCGGCTCCAAGTAACATGAGATAAAGGCATGAAGATTTAGTTAAAACTTCGCCTAGGACATCCAATAAAAGCAAGGCTAAACTTGGTGACAATAACTTCGTATAGGACTCAGCCTATTATAAATTACTAAGCTTTTCGCATATTCAGTGTTTCCCCATTCCCGTAGGAATTTCAGGAAATCTTCTTAGTGCTTTCCAAGGAATCTGCATGCCAAATTTCAGCTTTCTACGACCAGTAGTTTCGACCGTACGTTGTCTGTCAGTCACTCACTCACGGAAAAATGTTATATATTAGGATTAAATAGAAATAAGGGACTGATGATAAAATGACGCAGCGCAAACAAAGCACGTGTAACAACGAAACCGAAATACTTCAATAGATTCTAAGCATATGCCTCTACTCTACATCCAATCATCTTTTTGTCTAGGCGAAATGCTCCATCGTTGTTCTTCCAGACAAATCCTTACTAGACGCCATGTTTCTATACGACTAACATTATTCTTCTTTTAATTTCAGGAGCGGCTTGGCGCGGCGTAACCGGCGGGCCGCGCCATGGGTAATAAGTGCTGCAGCCGCCGCCATGACCCAGATAGGCCTTTGGGTGAGTTTAGTGAGTTATACGATGATACTAAACATTTATTTGGTGCTTATTTTAATGGCAATAAGGCTTTGGTTTATGTGCGAGTAGCTTTTTTAATTCGTTTCACTATCTGGGGCTTCGGTCTGTGTTATGAGTACTTATGAGATTCACGTAGCTTAGCCAAAACAGTATAAAGAGTTCACCATCGACTTGAAAAGAAGAAGAAGCTTAGCTTTTAGTTAGAGTAAGCCACACATCAGTGATTACAAAATCTAATAGGTAAGCTCTGGCTCCTTATTCTATTGGAACTCCGAACTGAACAAGGCTAGCCTAAGGTAAAAGTGTCGACTGTACGGCATCATTAGTAGCTGATAATCAAACCTCAGAACCCACGGTCTTTAACGCACAAATTCCCTAAACTTTAAACTTACCTGTTTCTTCCTCTTGCCCTGTATGTGTTCAATGCTAAGTAGGTTTTGTCTATGCAATGCTACTCTTCAGTATTGCGCTTTCTGTAACACTTAGTAAAAAAAAACTTGTCAGAACTATCGCCATTAAATTGTACAGACTTACATTAGTTAAATACCTAGTAGACATTGGGAAAGCTGGCCAAGTTTGGAGACCAACTATTGTGACAACTTTACCCTTATTGTAGACAGCATTTTGGGATTCCTTACTTCTTAATAGGTAAGGTTGATGAATATTCAATGATTTTAAACTAAGTTCTCCGGTCAACAGGTCTCCATAACTTATTTATTAGATCTCGGATCCCTTTTAGCTGTTCAACACTAAGAGGATTTATGGTATATTAAATAGCTATAATAACAATCATAGCCACACTCTTAAAGACGTCCAATTTATCTTTAGATTGGCTAACCACCTACATGCTACAAAATGACACAACTCGTTAATAGCGCTCAAATGTGACCAAAAAATTAAAATTAAAAGACCATTTTATCAAGGACTCGAAATAAACATCTCCGTAGACCAGTGTATTTTTATCTCAAAGCTGTGAGCAACAAAAATGGATTCCTTTTAAACAGCCGAACGGAACCTATTTCCTTGAAAAGAACAATGGTGCTAGATTTTTTCGCACGATGTTAAAAACCGACCATTAGACGCAATTCGCGTTCATTCGTTACTATTCTACTTAGGCGCCATTTTGAGGCCACATGCATTGTTTGGTAACAACATTAATTGCAGCTCAATGGTCATATGAATCAAACGCCAATTACAGATTCGATGTTAATAATTAATTGTAATGTTCTCTGAAAGGTCAAGGGTGATTTAAACATCCAGAATTTAATCTGCAATAACACTTAAGAAATGCGTTCAGCCATTTTGTGCACGTGTTGGTCAATTCAATTGTTAAGAACATAATTATGGTTGCCCAAAGTTTTGCTTAAGTAGACCTTCACAGCTCCGCTAGATTTGACTCGTGGGAGAAGATTTTCCCGTTACTTTTACTTCGAGACTTCAAACACATAAAAAGTGCCAGCTGTTTGCGAGACTCGTAAAAGTCAGAGGAGGGTTGAGAATATTTCAATCCTTTGTCAATATTTAAACCAAAGGTAGTGCGAAGTAAGTTTCGTACAAAATAAATCCTCTTATGGTTAGTGATGACGGGTACTTGAGTCTACTTTAAATTAATAAGTAAGTAACTAGTATCGGTGAAGTGTGGGGCTAGGAGCGAGTGTTTTGAATTGAGAGTTTGGAGATCAGAACGTGTAAAACCCTTATTTAATGGGAAAGTTTGAGGTTTTCTGGCTAAAATAGACTTGAGACAAATACTCAACCTCAAATTCTCAATTCCGAAGTTTAGTCCAAGATTTTTCCGCTTCTTAGGGTTACGTTAGCTCCTTACTAAGTACTTTCGTCTATGCGTTTGGCGCTAAAAGCCATCACCCATGCATTGAACAACAAACATGATTTCACATCGCTTGATGTTCATCAATTCATTATTCGGCATCATAAGTCTATACCTAGAAGTCCAGTGTTGTATCTACATAAACTTCTCCAACAGCACGCCTTTAAATCCGAACCTCTTCTACTCCCATTCTTCTGCTACCAGCTACTCTGCGAAGGTCTTGGTTCCACCTGCCTTCAGGATATCCTACCTTACATTTTTCGATTCGCTTTCGCTCAAGAACATGTCTAACACAACGGCCACCAATTCCTGGACTAAATGGCTGGCCCATTGTTATTTTAACTTGCTTATTGTATAGTAAGAATCAGTGATAGTTACTAACAGGTCCTTCGAAGGTTCATTAGAAAACCATCATCAGGCAGCATCAGATTGTCTGGCACGTCGCTGAAATCACGACTTCGCTAAATAGGATCTATTTATACTACACTTTGCTTTAGTATACCATTTATTTCTTATTTCTACGTAGCGTGCGTTTTTTCATATATCTAGCTGCCGTCTGACCGAATGCAGCCGAGTACCACCACTAGTTTACACGGAGCGCCTGCCTATCTGACCTTAACACTTCCAACCATGTTTCGTTCCAGTATATCCGGCGTACAAGAACGAGGCGGGCTTCACAGCATGCCCGGCGTCACTGGAGACGCGGTATACCGGAGAGCCAAACACAAGGGTGCTGTCGAGACCTCCGGCAGACATCGTGCGCACACGGAATCCGGGCAAATGTGAGTGTTCAGCTTTTATAACCGTTCAAGAAGTTTTTAAATCCTTGCAAATATTACGTTTCTGAGAGTTCGCATCTAACTCTCAGAAACATAATATCTGCAAGGATTTAAAAACTTCCTTCCCACTTCTTCCAACCAAGTCATTACGACCGCGAACGGTGCGAATACACATGCAAGCAACTCGCAAGGAAGTTTAATTACATTGCGGGGCACAATCGAGCCATTGATCACATAACTTCGGTAGACCCAATGTACTTAATGCAACTTGCATGCCAGATGGTTGCAGGTGAAAATGTGGCGTAAGTAGCGACGAAGAGTGGGCGTTTTCGGGCTTGTCTTAATTTTAGGTACTTTCGACAGCAAAGCGCACAGTATTTTTTAACCGACTTCCAAAAAAGGAGGAGGTTCACAATTCGGCGGTTTTTTTATGTATGTACACCGATAACTCCGAGGAACCCGATTTCTGTGATTCTTTTTTAGTTCGATGCAGTATACTTGCCATTTGTTCCCGTACAAATTTGATTCAGTTTGGTTCAGTAGTTCTTATTTTATGAGCATTTTTGCTTATTTCAATTTCTGCGTAGGCGAAGCCGTCGTCCAAGTATCACCACTTGAAAGTGAAAAATAAAAAATTCTAAAAAATATAACCGACTCCCAAACAAAACACTACAAAGTATAAAATAACCATAATTTCGGAAGTCGGTGTTTTTGGTTTTGTTTTATAACACAGTTTTGAACAGTTTTTTTTGTCACGTTAGCGTTGAAAAGAGAGATTGTTACAGCGTGCTGTATCTCTGCCTAATTGTATTTTGATCCTAATTTTGACTCGCTTCTTCTGTCTTGATGTAATCGTTCAAGACAAGCCAGAAACGTCACAAAAAAATCTCAATTCATTCCTATTATATTGTCTCACACAAACCAGTCAGACCGTTTTTCAATCTCCCCTTCCCTCCACACATTTATGCCCATTTTATTTTCCCAATTCCAGGTATAACAAACGGAGGCCGTCGCGTGGTAAAGGCACTATGTGCCTACACAGCCCGTGCAGACTCAGACATTTCGTTCCGCAAGGGAGACCGCATGGAAGTCCTGAGCGACGCCGAGCCTGATTGGTGGAGAGTCCTACATCTGACGACGAGGAGGGAAGGGTTGGTGCCAGTCAACTTCGTGGCGGAGGAAAGCTCTGTGGAATGTGAAGAGTGAGTGTTTCCTCTAAGCTTGGATAGTAGAACTAGTTGTAAGTAAATGGAGCGCTGTAGCTTAGTCGCCATAGCTGTTCTGCACTGCTGAGACACAGGCCGAGGACCTCGTGGCTAGATAATAACAGCCGCACGGGTCGATCTTCAAGGTTAAGCAACGCTTGCCAAGGTTGGTCTGTGGATGGGTGACCATCTTAACATACCGAGTTTCCTCCGTGCCTCGGAAAGCACGTTAAGCCGTTGGTCCCGGCTGTCATTTATAGATCTTTGGCAGTCGTTACGGATAGTCAGAAGCCAGTAAATCTGACTCCAGTCTTGCCATGAAGTACCGTGTTACCCAGTTAATGGGTTGTGAAGGTCTGGTAGGCAGCCGCTCCACGTAAAATACTGGTATTCAGCTAAATCCGGCTTGACTGGAAGCCGACCCCAATGTAGTTGGGAAAAGGCCAGGCAGATGATGACTGCTGAGACACAGGCCTCACCTTTGTAAGAAGGAGCCAGTGGGCCGTAATTCGCATTTCAGAGACAATACGGTTTAGGAACCCTTATCTATCGTAAAATGAAAAGATGTCTCACTAACGATGTTTTCCATTTTCGGTTTTTAACTTCTCCACGAGCGAGTGACTCGCGGCGATATTATCGTCCTGCCTCTTCATTCCATAACGCCTCTATGAACGTGATTCCACACGGCGATATTATCGCGGCGATTTCACGAGTGACATTGATGAGTAAAAGTCAACTCGCGGCGATTCACTCGCTCGTGGAGATAGCGCCTAAGCGCTCCATTTATTTGCAAGACCTTCCAACCAAAACATAACATAGATAGATAGACATAGTTTTAAGATATAGATACTTACCTATAAGTAGGCTAACCTAATGTAAATAGCCTCCCGCCACTCACTCCTTACAGACAAACGGACAACAGTTCCAGACAACTAATCCTTACAGCTTCAACACAACTAATTCTTACAGCTTCAACTGACGGTAACAAACATGGTGACGGGTTCAAAACCCTCTTCATTTTATTAATCGGCGACTTTCCGCTAAAGGATCCCATCATGTTGCAGTTGGTTCTTCCCACACGTGTCGCGGAAGGAGGCCGACAAGCTGCTGCTGGCCGAGGTGAACCCGCGCGGCACGTTCCTGGTGCGGCCGGCCGAGCACAACCCGCACGGCTTCAGCCTCAGCGTCAAGGACTGGGAGGAGGGCAGGGGCTACCACGTCAAGCATTACAAGATCAAGCCGCTGGATAATGGAGGGTTCTACATCGCGACGAATCAGACTTTCCCTAGTTTGCCGGCGCTTGTTATGTCTTATACGAGTGAGTTGGATTTTTAATTGTTTATTTTTTTCATGACATCATTCACCCCCAAAACTACCAGAAGTACTCCTGCTTAATGTGTGTTAGTGATTACGGACCTCCATCTCAGTTACGTAACACACTATTTCGCAATGTAACAAATTTTGGCTACCACTTCATATTGGGCTTTGGTGTTGTAAAACCTAGTCTTAAAGATGTGCTTGAGGTGGGTTCCTGGGATCGATTCCCAGGATATAATAAACAGACATACACAGATAATCTCTGAGTACCAGTCCCAGTCTTGATTGGATTAAACTAACGACATGTGATTAGCTTTTCCACACTAAAACACATCTTACACACCTAGTATCTGGAACGAAAATCATCAACCGGCAAAATCAATGAAAGTTCAGAAATGCGATAGGCTGTTGATAAATTAATTAAACCAAACACAACTCTTTAACCGCGCTTGATAAATAACCTGTGCCTAACCCCAAAAAGAGTATTCTTTGAGGCCCATACTAACATTAACACAACCCTATCTAAATAAAAGATACTATGTTCTTCCAGAAAACGCGCTAGGTCTGTGCCACGTGCTGGCCCGGCCCTGCCCCAAGCCCGAGCCGCAGATGTGGGACCTGGGCCCCGAGCTGCGCGACAAGTGGGAGATCCCCAGGGCCGAGGTGCAGCTCATCCGCAAGCTGGGCCAGGGGAACTTCGGCGAGGTCTACTATGGGAAGTGGCGGAATAATATTGAGGTGACGTTTTATTTTTGCCCGCGACTTACTGCCACACTCAGAAAGGTTCATTAAATTAGTCCTAAAGATTACTTAACTAATTATCATTAAATTCATTAATGAACGATACATCCCAGAGACATTATTTAAGGGTTCATTAGTTAATGACAACTTTAAGTATCCGTAGGGCGGAGCATCGCCAAATCATCTTTGAAATTGCACATCGATAAACTGTTAGTGTAGCCACACTTAAAAAATTGGTATTATTAAATAGAAAAATAGTTTATTTAAATACATTGAAAGCATATAAATAGGTAACATAAACTAAAATATGTTCATTTGATGTTCGTTTTTAACAAAAAACCAAGCGAAACGGCTATTTTCGCATAAATAAAATAATACAACCGGACCCTTTTTTTTCTGGTATCACTAACTGTCAAGGTTATGTTTTTAGTTTGTGACATGTGTTGTTGCGTTTAAACCGCCAAGAAAGAGTCTTCGTGTTGTAAAGTTTAATTACAGGTGTGCAGGACAGCCGCATACATAGTCTTAGGTTTAGAGTAAAGAGTTAGGCACGTGTTGCTTTTAAGTAATACCGTTAGTTAACAACATACTTTTAGAAAGTAGACAGATGTAAGGGATAGTTCGACGCTTTAAAAATGTTTGGGTCACATTGTCATTTGTTAAGTTATTACCGACCCCTATAGTTAAAGATCCCTTGTTATGTGAAAGTTTTATGTCTGCCCATTAACAGAATGGTGTATTTGTCTCTAATATTTATTAACGTCCGGCAATAGTTTCTAATTCTGGCATAGTCCACAAAATCAATAAAGTCTACCAGATCAGACATCTTTGCTATTGTTAAAACACTTCTCTTCCTAATGTGAATTCTTTAAAATAAAAATTTAACTTCAAAGTTCAATGCCAAAATCAATCATTAGAAAGTTAAGTGATGGTTTTGCTTTACTTAACTTTAATTGTCATTAAGGTACGGTAACGGACCGTTAACTGTCTCTGAGAGCGAACTTTTTTAAATCTTTACTAAGGAGCGACTTAAGTAACCATTAAACGTCTCTGAGTGTGGCAGTTAGTACGCACATATCCCGTTTTTTTCCGTTCCCGTAGGAATTTCGGGAAATCCTCTCTTAATGCTCCCCTACGGAGTGTAGGAAGGCTACATGCCAAATTTCAGCTTTCTACGACAAGCTAGTCTATTCTGTAAACAACTATTTCGATATCGAGCTTCATCTGAGTGACAAAACTTACAAAATGAGCTTTATTGCACACAACATAAAGGTCTTAATTTGAAACTCACCTCGGATTCCAATGTCGAGATACGAAAATGTTACAGAACAGCTCTACAGTAGTTTCGGTTGTACGTTGCCAGTAACGCAAAATTTTGATTGATATGTTTTGGTAAACGTGGTGGGCAAAACTTAAGTTCTTTTTAGAGTGTGAATTGGAATTCCAATTGGTCCTGGATGATCCTTACCTATATCACGCATAATATAATATCTTCCTAGGCTTCAAACTGTAGGTATGCAAGATTTTTGCCTTACAAGAAAACAATCACAAAAATCTTCAATTTATGGGACCAATTTAATAAGAAGTAATAAGTGTAACATAATGCAAAGGAATATCATTTTGTTTTTATCAACACGTACCTACATAATGTGTACCTAGTGCATATAAACGGCAGGATGGCTGGCTCGTTTTTTCGTAAAATAATTTTCCTCGTAGGATTTTGTTCAAACTACATAGAATAATTGCGAGAATCCATTACAATAATTTAGTACCTACTATACAGAAACAGTTGAACTCAACAACATACTTTCCTTAAGTTAAAAGATTTCTGTTTTGTTCCTCCGTTTTCAACTAGCACTGTATGATCACTTGAACACATATAACAGCACAGAACCATCACCTTTTTCTTAATCAACTTCACTGACATCAATTTTCAAATTACAGGTCGCAGTAAAAACCCTTAGAGAAGGTACAATGTCGACACAAGCCTTCTTACAAGAGGCAGCCATCATGAAGAAGTTCCGTCACAAGCGCCTCGTCGCGCTGTACGCAGTGTGCTCCACACAGGAACCCGTGTACATTGTGCAGGAGTACATGAGCAAGGGCTCCTTGCTCGAGTTTCTCAGAAACGGAGAGGGCAAGTTCCTCCAATTCGAGGACCTGGTGTACGTCGCCGCGCAAGTCGCGTCCGGCATGGAATACTTAGAATCTAAAATGTTGATACATAGAGACTTAGCCGCTAGAAACGTGTTAATAGGTGAAAATAACGTAGCAAAAATATGTGACTTTGGACTCGCTAGGGTGATCGAGGACAACGAGTATTGTCCTAAGCAAGGCTCACGGTTCCCTGTGAAATGGACGGCGCCCGAAGCTATCATTTACGGACGATTCTCCATCAAGAGTGATGTCTGGTCATACGGTATTCTGCTAATGGAACTGTTCACTTACGGACAGATACCGTACCCTGGTCTGCACGGCAAGGACGTTATCGAACAAGTGGAACGCGGATACAGAATGCCCAAACCGGTCGGCCACTACCTCCCCGACGATATCTATAGACTGATGCTACAATGCTGGGACGCCATTCCTGAAAAACGGCCCACGTTCGAATTCCTAAACCACTACTTCGAATCGTTCACAGTGACCAGTGAGATACCGTACAGAGAAGTGCAAGACTAGTGCTGTGATATAGTGAAATAATAACTTTGTATGTGCAGCGTGAGAGACTATGTGTAGGGTCCTCTTAGCAAATATTGGAATTATAATTCGTGTGTGGGACACGTACGACGAACTTTCCAGCGCACCGTGCCCACACACGCTTATAAAACCACCTTTTAGTATTTTTATACTCAAAGCATTATTGAACTAAAACAATACAGGAATGTTTGAGCTTCTTTTTTATTGGTCGATGGCTTTTCTCTTCTGTTTTGTGAGTCAAAATTGGTATCGAAATACTTAGCCTAAGTCAATGAGTAAACGCAGAAACGGAAGCCTTAGTGTGAGTTTTGAAACGTACTCGATCACGTTAACGTAAACGTTCAATTTGTTATTCTTACCAGTTTTAGTACAAATTGACGTTTAACGTGAACTCGATCGATTACGTTTAAAACTCGTACTAGGCCACTGATGTACGATTAAGTCCACTAAAATAAACTTAAGTATTTATAGTGTTGAGCAAATTTCACTTTCAATATTATTTATATAGCTTATAAGCACTAGTAGCGTTGTTTTGCATTTTGTAAAAACGAAATTGTTCACTATGGCATAAGCAATAAGGTTTAAATCGAAATGTAACACGATATTTTCATATTCTAAAGTGATATGTGATATTTTTTATCACCTAAGGCCCGACACTGAAGGAAGTTAAAGATCTCAGAGTCCTTAGCTTCACTCATGCTTTGTAACTCGAAATCATTCTAAAATCCACGCACAATCCCACATTATATTTTGTTTTGCGTGCAAATTGTGACTGCCCTGGGAAATGACAAACAAACAGAACTGATAACTCTTCGAGGCTCCTTTGCAATATCATGTGAATGATATATAGAAAATTTTAAAATTAATAAATCCTTTTAGTTGTCAAGTAGCTTCCTCAATCAAAATTGTCTAGTAAGTACTTCATTGTGATAAAACTGTGCTCAATAATTCCGTACAACACTTGCAAAGGGGCCAACTACCCTACCTGTATAAAGACAAATAATACTAGCTTTAGGACCATATACCAAAGAGTTAGGGTGCCTGTCCATTACAGTGGAGCGGAGAAACGGAGAAATTTTAACCAATCATGTCAGCCAAATACATTGAGTCATGTGGTGCGAAGATTTTGTGTAATTCCATTGGTTAATATTTCTCAGTTTCTCCGCTCCGCTAAATGGACAGGCACCCTTAATTGTACATTAAGAGCGAATGATAGATGTAGAGAGAAGCGTATTTAATTTATAGTGTAGTTAGACCTTGTGACCTGTATAATGTTAATTATTTTGACCAATATTCCAATTTTTGACGCATGTACTAAACTTAAAAAAAAAATGTTAACATAATTGGATTCTAATATCGACTGATCATCGATCGAGATTATTCAAGTAACCACAAAATTTAACCTCAAATTTGTTTATTTTCTTCGCCTAAAAGTATTAAAATGCTTTAACCACTTAATCGTTTTATCGTCCTAGAACATGTATAAAGCCAATGAAAATAGTGTCTTAATAACATTCCAAATATTCAAACGCGTTAAATTTGGACACTTTTGTATGAAAACGTTTAGATTTATAAGATTTTGTACATACAATGAAAATAAATGTCATTGATATAAATTATGTATTTTCATTTATTTATAAATATTACATGATCGGAATTCACGTCAAAAATGCACTCAGCCATCTACTTACTGTTAAAATATAAAATTGATTTAAAAAAAATGGAACAATAAAAAAGAAAAAAAGTCACCTCATTTATAAATTAATTAGTTTTTAATAAATTAGACTTCACATTCTCAATCGTGAAAACTGAATCGTGAAATTTATTGAAGACTTATAATTTCAAAGCTAAATGCACATTCGGTTATTTTATAATCTCAATATGAGTACGACAAGTTTAACTAACTCATGCATTCATCATTAAAATCCGACCTGGCAATTTTGAGAAAAATACTTTAGAATTCACATTTCTTCCTACATTCTGGTGACATGTTTTTACATAAATCGTATTTGATTAATAACTGATGCTTTGAGAAAATTGAGAAAAAAAACCCTTTATAGGTATGTCAGAAATCACGATTACAGCAGAACAAATGAGCTTAGCATGGCCTTTCACCCGCACAATATAATATTGAATTGATATGTGTGATGATAACTACAAAATTGTCATTCATTTTTATTAAAGAGTTTTTTCAATTCAATTCAGGCATTCCTACGTATTCAATACATGACCAATCTCTATGCGTGTATTCTTATATAAAAATGATGGTACACTGGTTATGATAGAGAATTTTCAATGAATTGTATACTAAAGTTTTAACAATATAATTAAAATTCTCATAAATATTTAGGCAGATTTTCGACAGCAAAATAAATCAAAATCCTTTTTTTTAATAAGCCATAAAATCGGCTTTTATTGTACATAAATAATAGATAAAATGAGTTTATACAATATAAATTTTGTATAATTAAAATCACATTTCATACAAATGCTATAAATTATTACTACATACTTAAATTATGTGGCAGACTTTGCCTGTAATGTCCAATTAACTTACTAAATAGGTGTAATGGCTCATTTACACGAGAACAATTTCTCGCTTCGGTTTGCGAATTTATCGGAAGGAGATAAAAAGAAAATTCGCGACCGACTTCGCCTTAAAATTTTGATATTTTCGGTTCATTTAGGCATAACTCTATCCTCCTTAGTTTTTGTTTGTAAGTGGTTTTATTTTAATATCGTGCGTCATTTCTGGCGGAAAAAACGTATTTTCTTTCTCCAAGTAGTAGATGTTGGAGAAAAAACAGCTAGGGTGCAATAGGAATGGGCTGGTCAAGTCACACACGGATATACTTTTTTTTTTTTTTATTTGTGATGGGTTTGCTCTTGACTCTAGTCTAGGTCAGAGATGACAGAGACAAAGTCTACGATGGAGCGAGCTTACCCAGAAGGAGCCTGTTCACTCTAACTTTGAAGAGATTAGGGTAGTATGCGTTTGGAAACACAGACGCAGGCAGAGAGTTCCACTCCTTTGCTGTGCGCATTATAAAAGACGTTTGGAAACGCTTAGTGCGAATTGGTGGAATAGCAACAAGGTAGGGATGGTAAGATGCAGTGCGTCTGGATGTCCGATGGTAGAAGGGGGCCGGTGGAATGAGGTCGTGGAGTTCTTGGGCACACTCACCGAAGTACAATCTGTAGAAGACCGACAAGCAGGCAACCTTACGGCGATGAGCCAAGCTGTGTAGCTTGGTATCCACCAGTTTTTCGTCACCGATGAGCCTCTTAGCTCTGCGTTCTACCGAGTCAAGCGCGGCAAGCTGATACTTAGCTGAGCCATCCCAAAGGTGGCTACAATACTCCATGCAGGATCGGACTTGCGCTTTATATAGAGTTAAAAGCTGTCCAGGCTTGAAGTATCGCTTCACCCTATTTAGGATGCCCAGCTTTTTGGCAGCGGTTTGGGCTTTGTACTCGATGGTGGCGCCGAAGTTGAGACTGGATGTCAACTCCATGCCTAGGAGCTCGAGCCGATCAGTCACAGGAACAGATGCACCCCGAAAAGTAGGAGTTTGGTCAAAACGACTCCTTTTTGCGGTAAAAAGACACGCCTGTGTTTTGGTGGCGTTAAAAGTGACCACATTGTCATCACCCCACTGGGAGACAAGGCTTAAGGTCGAATTTGTCCGCTCTACCATGGCCTCTCTCAAGGAACGAACTTCATCCCCGCTGGTTGTTGCTCTGGACAAGTATCTCTCTGAAACCGTACTGTCATCTGCGTACCCAACAAGACCAAGCTGTAGGTCATTGATGTGCAGCAGAAAAAGAGTTGCAGAGAGAACGGACCCCTGAGGAACTCCGGCATCAATAGCCATGAGGTCAGAGGAGCAGCCGTCAACGACTACTCGGATCGACCGTTCACTCAGGAAGTCTGATATCCAGCTACAAAAACCAACTGGGATACCATAAGCAGGAAGCTTGCTGAGCAGACCTGCGTGCCAAACCCTGTCAAAGGCCTTCGAGATATCGAGCGACACGGCAAGTGCTTCGCCGTGTCTCTCGATGGCCTCGCCCCAGCAGTGCGTGACATACACAAGAAGATCGCCAGTTGACCGTCCCCGGCGAAAGCCATATTGACGGTCACTGAGGAGATCATTGTCTTCAAGGTAGGTCAGCAGCTTACTGTTAAGAATCCTTTCCATAACCTTGCATAGGATGGAGGTAATGGCGATCGGACGGTAATGTGCAGGGTCAGCACGGTCTCCCTTTTTGGGCACCGGTTGCACATTCGCAAGCTTCCATGATTTCGGCACCGTTCTTTTCTCAAGAGAGAGGCGGTACAGGCGTGCTAACACAGGAGACAGTTCAGGTGCACATTGCCTCAACACTCTCGCTGGAATGCCGTCAGGCCCGCTGGCCTTATTCACGTCTAGACTGCACAATACTCTTCGGACCTCTTTAATGTGAACTGTGATCTTCGGCATCGAAGAGTCACAACGAGGTAAAGTTGGTGGTTGCTTGGAGCCAGCGTCCAGACGCGAATTGCTTGCAAAGAGAGTTGCAAATAAATTTGCTTTCTCACTTGCAGAGTGAGCCAGCGAGCCATCAGGTTTCAACATAGGAGGCAAAGTGGGTCGACAGAAATTCGTTTCAACCGCTTTCGACAGGGACCAAAACTGCTTACTACCAGGAGGGTGCAATGCTAATTTGGCCCCGATACGTCCGACATGGTCAAAACGTGCCCTACGTACAACCCGCTTGCAGAACTTAGCGGCAGAATTAAAGGCTCTTTTCCTCGCGCGAACCCTACGTGCTTTAACCTTTCGGTCGCGGGCCTTGATCCACGCTTGGTATGCAGACTTTACGGGCCTCAGCGTGAGCGCATTCTGCATTATACCAAGGCCGGGATTTGTGACCGAGCGGGATGTCGGAGAATGGAATGAAATACTCCATCCCCTGCCGAATCACGTCCGCAATCAAGTCAGCACAGCACGAGGGGTCACCCGAGGAGAAGCACACATACCCAGAGATATGGGCGAAAAACGTCACTACCGTTAAATTCGCTAGCGTAACAATTTGGACTCGTTCCTGTCCTGACCTATAGGGACCGTGCACGGCGTTGACTATGCCATCTAGTGTCGCATATTCGAAACTTTAAGGGTCAGAATACTTGACATTGACGCTTGTGCTGCCACCTGCGGTTCCTGCACGCTCAGTTTAGGGGAACCTGCGCGAAGTAGACTGTGCCATCTAGCGTAGCTATTTCGAATTTTATACTTGAAACATACTTGACAGTGACATTTCTGTGCTGCCTCCTATAGTTTCTGCACGCTCCCTATTAGCCATAGAAAGTAAAATTGAACAAAGTTTACGAAAAGTATGCGGGATGGGAGACGTTTCCCCAGCAGTGAAATATAATTTGGTAGAGTAAAAGAAGTATGAGTGGGATTATAGCCTGCCTCGGTGTAAATGAGCCTTTACAGAATGATTATTGCTTCTACTATAAAATAAATGTCAGATATAGAATTTCTCCTATTCAACTCAATCTTCGGAGGTGTACTTGTCCAAACTTATAGACCATAACTATTGTGCGCTTAGCAACAATTTAATGGACAAGTACACCGCTGCAGGAACATTTTAATCGGCGTAGGTATACGTACGAGTCGTGAGCACACTCTCCTTGACGACGACAGCTCTGACGCTTAACGTTATTGGTTCGTCAGTCAATGCTCATCGACTATTGGGCTTGCATGTTTCGTTTGCCAACCGTATATTGGCGAGCTCACCCTGCTGTATTCATCTGTGTTCACGCACGACTTGTGCCTGCTACTATACTAGTCAGCTTCAGTAAAACCCTACCGCTATTTACTTCAATCAATGTGCCTAGCTTGTGTCAAACTATGTTAGGGTCAGTTTCAGATTAAACCGGAAACAGCAGAGTACCAGAACATAGAGTACATAGAGTATCTGGGTACTGGTACTGGGTTGCCTATCTGACAACCCAGTAATTGGGTGATACAGCACCACTTAGCAAAACTGGGTGACAGATTTACTGTTTTCTAGACTATCCGTAACGACTGTCAAAGTAGTATTTTGTATCAAAGATGGATAGCAGACAGCCGGGACCAACGGCTTAACGTGTTTTCCGTCGCACGGAGGAGTCTCGCTATGTGATGGTCACCCATCCTCGGAACGACCTCGGCAAGCGCTGCTTAACTTCAGTAATCAAACTGAGCGGCTGTTATTAACCGGCTGTATTCTTGCTTATACATAGTTGCACACAGCGAAAAGGCTAAAAAACTTCCTAGAATATTCTACAATAGTCACTATGTATAAATACTTACAATGGTAATAAAATTATCAACTACTATTTCACTACTACACAGTATCAGCATACATCTTGCTCTTAATCCTGAGATATCGGTACTCCGAGGCGTATAAACTCTGCATGTAATGCCAACAACTCAGCACCGCTACAGGAACGTAGTTTGGATGCTTTTTGCTGTAGTGGTTCAGATATATAGCTAGCACAACCAGCATACCTGACCACACGTATCTGAAAAAAGGAGCAAAATATTATTAAGGTTTTATTGCCATTATTTTTAGCCCTCGATAATAAAGAGGGGTGTTATAAGTTTGCCTCGTATAGAATAACTAGTTGACCCGCGCAACTTCGTCTGCGTCACAATTTTCATTACTGCTCCGCTCCTATTGGTCTTAGCGTGATGATATATAGCCTTCCTCGATAAATGGGCTATCTAACACTGAAAGAATTTCAAATCGGACCAGCAGTTCCTGAGATTAGCGCGTTCAAGCAAACAAACAAACTCTTCAGCTTTATATATTAGTATAGATTTGTATCATTGACTGAGACAAAGCTCCACAAAGTTCATCATTTGTATTGGTACCTATATCTCTTGACATTTTTGGTCGTGAAACGAGCGAGTAAGACAAAGAGTATTCCGTACTAAATTGCTAAAACTTGAGAATCGCGTGTCTTCTCTCCCCCATGTATCAAAACCGCGCCAGCCACGAACTAACTTTCCTTTTTTCTCTTCGTCGAGTCGATGATTCGTACTTTAATTAAAACAATATTTTATTTTATTTGAGACAAGCCCAGCGCACACTATTCCCAATCACTACAACTCCTGAAAACCAGAATCAACAGACAATATCATTAAATAACTTTAAAAACAATACTTACTGGAAAACAAATGGCTTGTTGAATACCAGGAACGATATGATGATGGAGAGTGCTTTCCTGAAGGTGGTGACAGTGACCGCGACGGTCGCGCCACATATGCGGACCAGGGTGAGCACTGCTTGCAACCCCATGTACCCGCTCAAGCTTAGGAAGAAGATGTTGGAGTACATTGAGACGGGATTCTGGAAATAAAATATCGTTTTACTAGCTTTTGCCCGCGTCTTCGTACGCGTATATTCCGTTTTTTTCGCTTTCGTGTAGGATTTTCGGGAAATCCTCTCTTAGTGCTTCCCTACCCTCGCCAAGAAACCTACATGCCAAATTTGAGCTTTCTACGACTAGCAGTTTCGGCTGTGAGTTGTCTGTCAGTCAATCAGTAACAAAAAAATTTTATATATTAGGACTAGAAGACCCGCGCAACTTCGTCTGCTTCACAATTTTCATTACTGCTCCGCTCCTATTGGTCTTAGCGTGATGATATATAGCCTATAGCCTTCCTCGATAAATGGGCTTTCTAACACTGAAAGAATTTTTCAAATCGGACCAGTAGTTCCTGAGATTAGCGCGTTCAAACAAACAAACAAACAAACTCTTCAGCTTTATATATTAGTATACATTTAATTTTTGAACTCGCATTACAAAACATTTATTTGGAGACAAACCGCAAGATTATCTAACGTAAGTACCATAAAGTTATCACAAAGTGAATGTGAAAAATTATTGCCAAGCGCGTGTGAAAAGCTGTGATTGGCTCTCGAGAATTCATTTCTAGTGTCATCATACGAATTAAGCCTCATCATCACTTCTTCCTTATCATGACCGGAGTTATATAGTGTCATATAAAGGGTGAATTTTTACACCGCCACATACGAACTACAAAAAGACTTGACGTTGGAGTATCTTCCTTTTTTATTAGAGTTTTGCAAAATTGTTCCAAAACAACCAATGAAACAAAATGATTGTGACAAACTGGGTAAATGTTTGAACTTTAAGATAAACTGTAATAACTACAATTAGTAAATTATGATAACTTCGACATTCAAATTGTAAAAGACACTAAGTAGATATTTTAAATTTAATCTTTTATCTTATCTACCAATATCACTAGTGAGTGGCAAAATAGATTTTAAACTTAAAATCAAATCTCAGATAATTCGTGTGTTCATACTAATTCCAATGGCATTATGACAAATATGTTAACCGTGGGCAACGGGACGGGGGTGCAAGGGAGTGCACTTGCACCCTCGGTTTTTAATAAAACATACGAAAACATTAAAAAAAAAATAGACAAGCGGAATATAGTAAAAGAGACCTAGAAGATCCGAGGTGAGGTACTTCGAGCTCCCTCGCTTTCAGTCTTATGTCCGGCTACTTTAGTTATGGGCAAAAAAAACCTTTTCTATTCAAGGAGGGGTTTTGAAGTTGCACCCCCTGAAAATAGTCATACGTTAATGGCTGTCCGTTAACGCAATTTATCATAACGCCATTGGTTTGTTAGTGGTTAACGGTAAGATAACCAACCGATAAAAACAGAAACAGGGCATTAATCATCAATCTACTTTTGGAGTTACACATATGTCAACTTTTAATGAACGTAATTAGCAATAATAAAAATCGTTTATCACGAAATAAAATAAAATCAGTTTCATTGGAATTTGAACTTTATTACATTCACGTATGGCTTATGTAGTTTAAAAAATTTTGAGATTCTGAATTAGAATATGAGAATAGATTAGGAAGCGGGCAAAGTATATTCATTCAGTCTTTCATACAAATGCATGGAGGCTCTAAAATGCATACAAAATGCACCATCGCTGATTAATAAAACCTTATCATTAATTACGTATTGGTTATGGTCCCTAAAACCCTTAAGTATCGGTAAAGACATGGAATAACGTAGAATGTAGTCAAAGAGTCATCAGTTGATTATGAACCATTTTACGATGGTATTAATAAGGTACGTAACTGTTTTATAGCTATTTGCTAGGAGGTTTTAATTCAACATTATGTTTGACAAATGTTTTATGTATTTACACACATTCCAAAGTGAAATTACCTGTTGTAACACCTGATGTATATTAACTGTACTCAATGAGGCAATGATGGTTTTAGAAGGAAAAAAACATTCCTTTCTGACTAGAATTATATTCTATTAATAATAATAATAATGCCAACAAATGCTTCTTAAAACACAGAGAAGGCATACGCATTAATTTCCGCTCCTGAACAAGCTGTGTTGGGAATTTTGAGCTTATACTAATTATGTCTTTGTTTCTCCACGACGTATTCTGATGAAGCTCATAAAAAAAATATTCTAAAAAAGTACATTCCAATTGGAAAAGTTACATTGGTAGGTACCTACCTACCTAATTGCCCGCAGTATAAACTATTATAAAAAAGCAATATTTTGAAGGCATGTAACCACCCGCACCCTCCAAAATCGGTTATCCCTCAAGTCTGCATTTTATTTACCCTCCATCCGTAATAATTCTGGTCCTTCGAGCCGGTTTTATATTTAGTATCTTATGCATGACACGCAACACAGGGCCATCGCGACATACGGACACATTCTTTCATGTTAAAGTCTCACATACCTACACAAAATATCACACCTTTTGAAACTACAATGCCACCTATTACGATCCTTACATACTCCCTTTTGAATAACATTTTCTAAATTGATAATTTGAAGAAAAAAAGGTGGCAAAATCGAATGCTAAAGTTAGATAGATTTTCGTGCTAAAGTTCTCAACTTCAAATTCTTAATTCAGAAACCTGGGCGGGAAGTATCGACATAGTTACTGATCGCCTACCGACCGAAATTCGGTAAGACCATCCGTACAGCCAATTTCGAACGTAATCTACGATCAAAATCAATGATCAGGGGGGCTACTCTCTAACGAAATCCGTAGTTTTGGGCTTAGTTGCGGGCGGGCATTTTCTACTTCGTATCACCTAACCACTGAGAACTAATGATAACACGATTTGACAGTTACTGTGAAATCGTGTTGTCATTCATTCTCAGTTCCGGTTCGGGACTAATCGTAAGTCTGTAGGTGATACGGAGTAGAATACGCCCGCCCGCAACTAAGCTCGAAACTACGGATTTCCTTAGAGAGTAGCCCCCCTGATCCGTGGATCGCATTTCAGATTGACTGTGTACGGGTGGTACAAAAACAAACTTCTCTGTTGTTAATATAAGAAAGTTGGCTGCAACTTCATTAATATTTTCTCTTCTCTTATCAACACATATTGTGGCTGTATTATCCCCGAATAAATCAAATAAAATAAAACAAACTCAACTTACCTTCAAGCAATAATCGAAGCCCTGAGTCAGAACCCCGCTGAAGCCCGTGATAACCCCGAGGTATACACACCCGATGGCGTACGAGTAGAACACCACCTCGTTGTTCGTAGCGTTATGCTGCTTCATCGCCTTCTCTTGCACATTGCCGATGATGGCGTCGCAGAGTAGCGCCAGGGATATCACTATAATGCCTAGGAAGTTGAAGTTTGGGGATGTGCTTGAGTCCGCTGAAACCGTGTGAAGATAACATTAAACTTATATCGACACTAATACTATATAGAGGAAAGATTTTTATTTTTGTATGTTTGTGACGAATAATCTCGAAAACTACTGGACCGATCTCAATTCATTCATACACCATTAGAATCCTACATTATCCCTGATGAACTTAGGCTATAGTATATTATCAAAAATTTTGGGATCTGTATGAAAACTTTGATAATGTAACCCAAGGTGTGAAAAAAATACCAAAAAATATCCTTATATCGCGTACGCTGCGGAAACTATTGACAATAGAGCAAAGTGATGTACTACAATTTTATAGAAGACATCAATATATACATAGTTAAGTCACAATGACCGCTTTTTGTTCAAATTAATCAAGGTGGAATAGAAGAGTGGTCTCTCATCATGATATTAATCCTTATCCATTTAAATTGTTTAATAATTAAGGTTGTTTATGTACATGTAAATTACACTTTAAATTATTCAAATCGGACCTTTCGTTAAAAATTACGACCGATATAAAAATATTCTAAGTAAGAAAAATGTTGCTGTTTGGGCGAACTGCCCTACGTTTAGTCTACAAATAAGTAATTTATACATTAGGTACCCTATTACGAGGGTAGAGGGGAGATGAAGTTCGTGGAGTATCAACTAAACCCGCGCGAACGAAGTGCTAGTGACGAATAAATTCAAAAACTTCTGGACCGATTTTAAAAATTCTTTCACCATTAGAATGCTACATTATCCCTAAGTAACATAGGCTATATTTATTACTAGAAAAAATAAGGGATCCTTAAGAAAATTGCAGCGCGGACGAAGGCGCGGACGAAGTTGCGGGCGAAGTGCTAGTTATTACACATAATCTTACTATTACATTTGAAATCTCATACATAACAAAATCAATTAAGCATCTAGGTAGGTAGGTAGTAGGATTTGATACTCAAAATGTGGGTAGTGCCACTGTATTGAACATTACCCTCATGCAGGAGTGTCTCAATTGTCCACAGATGACAAACCTGAACTTTTAATTAAAAAAGTAGTTCCACTATTGAGTGTAACCACTGTATTGCATATAGAAAAATGTTTTTGATAATATTATGATTGAACATGTATCACCCACATTTGATTTTAAACAATAAAACCTCTATGATATTTAAAAACAAGTGACACAATCACACAAGCGACAAGCCAGTTACGTATCCACATACCACCAAAGCGTCCGCGCCTGCACGGGTAGTGTTCACAAATTTCGTGTCACCGAAAATGCGTAAAGCACAACTGCCGTCACGGACCGCGTTCAATGCCATCAGTATATCCTATAGGTACGTCATTTGTGTCATAGTGCCAGAAAACAGTGGGAAAATTGGTTTGTACAGGTAGAATCAACGATTGATCGACGAAAGGTTGGAAATTTAAAAAAATGGCATTGTGATGAGAGTTTTACATAATACTTCAAAGTTATAGTGAACAGGCTTCTTCTGGGTGAGCTCACTCAGCCGTCGACTTTGTCTCTGTCACCTCTGACGTGGACTAGAGACACAAGCAAACCCATCTCATTACAAAAATAAGTAATAATAACAACTGGCCAAGTAGTACTTAGTAAATCTTCAACTCAAATTATTTTGGCTTAGCAAATATAAAAGAACTGGCAAAGTGTAAGTCGGACTCGCGTGCAAAGGGTTCCGAACCAATTTCATCTTTTGACAATGTTATTTTAACACTACAGACTTCTTATAGGTTTTCCTGTAATCTTTAGGTATAGAACTACTATCTATATTTTTTTCAAAATTTTGGGCTCAGTATTTTCGGAGATAAGGAAGCGAATGGTCATTTTTGGTCTAATTTCTTGAATAACTTCAAAAACATCTAGACTATAATACTATCTATCTATACTAATATATAAAGCTGAAGAGTTTGTTTGTTTGCTTGAACGCGCTGATCTCAGGAACTACCAGAAGCTACTCTCTAAGCCCGAATTCCGTAGTTTCGGGCGTATTCTACGCCGTGTCACCTACAGACTTACGATTAGTCGGCGGAACCCGAGCTATGAATGAATGACAACACGATTTGACAGTAACTGACAAATAGTGTTGTCATTAATTCTTAGTGGATAGGTGATACAGAGTAGAATACGCCCACAACTAAGCCCGAAACTACGGACTTCGGGCTTAGAGAGTGGGTCCCCTGGTCCGATTTGAAAAATTCTTTCAGTGTTAGATAGCCCATTTATCGAGGAAGGCTATAGGTTACATATCATCACGCTGAGACCAATAGGAGCGGCGCAGAAGAAGTTGCGCGGGTCAACTAGTACTATCTATATCTATACTAATATATAAAGCTGAAGAGTTTGTTTGCTTGAACGCGCTAATTTCAGGAATTACTGGTCCGATTTGAAAAATTCTTTCAGTGTTAGATAACCCATTTATCGAGGAAAGCTATAGGTTACTGGGTTAAGGTTACTGTTTTAAATATGAGGTATACAATAAAGTATATAATAAATAAATAAATCTATATCATCACGCTAAGACTAATAAGAGTGGAGCAGATGAAGTTGCGCGGGTCAACTAGTAAAAAATATAATTAAAACCCACAGTAAGACCTTTCATTTGATATGTCACACAACACAGTTTGAAAAAAATATTTTTTAATTTTCTAGTTTGACCTCCAAAAGTGACCCCCATACTAAACATTTATTTGTTTACGTAACGCGTCCGTTTTTGGGTCACAAAGTCCAAATGTATATACTAAATTTGAACAGGATCGGTCCAGTAGATTCGGAGAAAACTGGCTGTGACAGACGGACGGACAGACAGACAGACACCCGAGTGATCCTATAAGGGTTCCGTTTTTTACGGATGTTCGAAATTCTAAAAACGAGTTAAAATTCTTACCCAAAGTGAACATAGTGAGTCCAATACACATGATGACAGCGGCCACATAATCCAGGAACCCGTACCGCTTGCTCATTATAACGATGCTGCCGATCATGACCGGTATGAGCTTGCAGCTCTTGAAGATCAGCTGCGTTGGGTAGTTCAGATAGCTCAGGGCCAGGTTTGAGAGAGACATGGTTCCAAGTGTTAGGGCTGCTAGTAATGCGTATGTCCGTAGTGGAACTCTGTAAAAGAATATGGAGTAATATTTTATTGTGATGTTCTTCTTTTCGATTTTTCTAAAATTGGCTTCTTCAATTTAAATACAATGTTTATCTAGTCTCATCCAACTAGCCGGTTCTGTCCGACTGCTGGGCAAAAATCAACAAGGGCGTCACCTGCCGATGAGCCAGAGGAAGGCAAAATTTGAAATTACGCATTTATTTTCTTAAGAAAACCGATTTTCCAAAGAACTGAAGTCAAGTTCACACATATGTGTATGTTTCATATAGCATCGCGTAGGAATTTGGATAGTTCGTTTAAACTATCGGGATATTCGATTTAGAAAAATATGGCGCTCTAGGGACGCCTTCCTGTCTGGAAAGGGCAGGGCCCTTTGCGAAGCCCTTGGGCTTCCCTATGCCTTTTCCACACACATCTGTCCTCTGCAATTGTGTCACGCGGTTATTGCAAGCACCGCAAGTTAATAATTAATTTCGTAAAATCGAAAATGTTTCCTTCTTTTAAATAAGACATATTGCATTTGAAATGATTAGTTAGCAATGTTTCTGGAGTTTATTATCTCGTATGATTTATTCAACTTACGGGTTTTACAATAATCAAATAAAATTTACGGCATACTGATTCAATAGTACTTGATTCTTTTGAAATGAATTCTTTCTTTAGTAGTACATTTCTTCAAAAAACCTTTATCAAAGCTATAAAATTTCTTAATACAAACTAGTACAAAACCATACTCACTTCCGTTTTATAGGATTCCTTATCAGGGACTCAAAGTAACTCAATGCCATTGTGATTAAAAACTGAACTAACGTTATGTACAAACTTATGGGTTTCAGATCAGCATTGGAAAATATATATTCTAGGAAATATCCGTAAGCTAGATAACATATAAATACGAAGATGGAACAGCATAAGAACTGCGTTAGTTCGCTGTAGGGAGTTATGTTGAAACATAGTATGTTAATTTCTGCTTGCTCAACCCTTGGAATGCTCTTACTGGTGCTTGGCACATCTATACGTATTATCGCATCTTTTGGTTGATTCATTTTTATCACAGCTTTTTGAGATGCCATCAGTTCGGACTCATCAAGCTTTTCTGGAAGCTTACTTGAGTTTTTCTGGAAAATAAAAGATTTTAAATGTTACTTTCTACATGCTTTAGGTGCTGTTTTGTTTGTAGTCAATGGCAAGAAAGGTGTTTGGCATTTGTTGTTGTTGTTTTGTATTCCATTTCATGTTTATAAATAGTGCAATGCATGCTGAAATGCGAATCTCTCAGTCTCCATTTTTACTAAATTCTCTTAAGTCACAAAGCTTCAAAAAGGTTTGAGGATTTTTCTGGTATTCAAGGATGTTTAATATCAGCATTTTTTAAATTTTTGCCATTGCTATGATTACTCACAGACACAATATGATGGGTTGAAACATAATCATCCGATGGATCCCGGGACATTTTCACAACTTATCAACAACACTATAAGCAATACAACTCAACAAGAGGTTTTGTTAAATATATTGAGTAATTTAAATCAAACAAAAACTACTGGCATAAATACTTGTTATAACATAACTACCATTTTATCAAACTATTTCACCACTTTATACAAAGTTGTTATCAACACCCACACAATATAGTACTTATGTCAAGTATTTATATAAGTCTGATTCGGTTCAGTTATTCAGTAAGCTTGCTGTCAGTGCAGAGAGTAGGTGGGAATGCTAGTAAACAATATGTACTTAAATAGTAGCCATAACCATAGATGTTTAAAAGAAATTAAAATGGAATAGGATGTAATATCATGATACTGAACTAAATATCTTGTTTTCCTTTTAATGTTACTGCAGTTATGCGTTTAATAATAACGACGTTATGTCGAGCCGACAATGTTTGTGTAGTCCACTGTGAAAACGAACATTCCAATAAGATTCTTATTGGTCGGAATAATAAAAACTGGTCAAGTGCGAGTCGGACTCGCGTGCAAAGGGTTCCGAACGAATTTAATTTTTTTAACATTTTATGTTAACACTACAGACTTCTAATAGGTTTTCCTGTAATCTTTAGGTAGAGATCTATTATCTCCATTTTTTTCAAAATTTTAGGCTCAGTAGTTTCGGAGATAAGGGGGGGGGAACGGTCATTTTTCGTCTAATTTCTTGAATAATTTCAAAACCATTTATTTTAAAATTATGAAAAAAATATAATTAAAACCCTCACAGTAAGTTCTTTCATTTGATATGTCACACAATATTGTTCAAAAAACTTTTTTTTTAATTTTCTAGTTTGACCCCCAAAAGTGACCCCCACACTGAAAATTTAATAATTTACGTAACATGTCCGTATTTGGGTCATAAGAGTCCATATGTGTACCAAATTTCAACAGAATCGGTCCAGTGGATCCGGAGAAAACTGGCTGTGACAGACGGACAGACAGACAGACAGACAGACAGACAGACAGACAGACAGACACCCGAGTGATCCTATAAGGGTTCCTTTTTTTTTCGGAACCCTAAAAATCTCCTAATACATCTCTTTTGATGATGAAGACTGAAGAAAAGGTCCCTAAATTGCTCCAATATATTCAGTTATATTTGCATAGCAGTATCTATACTAAAATATAAAGCTGAAGAGTTTGTTTGCTTGAACGCGCTAATTTCAGGATTTACTGGTCCGATTTGAAAAATTCTTTCAGTGTAAGATAGCCCATTTATCAAGGAAGGCTATAGCCTATATATAATCACGCTCAGACCAATAGGAGCGGAGTAGACGAAGTTGCGCGGGTCAACTAGTTATTTATATTTCTTGTTTACATACACACATTCATCAAACAAACCTAACTTTGCGATGACATATTAATCGGTACATTTATGCTTGTTGGCGGTGCATTCGGACAAATTGTAAAGCCGGTTTACAATTTTAAGACACAAATTGCAGGAAATACGCGCTCACTGATTTAAATCACTGTTCACACTTGTTTTACAAAATGTATTGAAACGAACGTACGTCAACCGCAGAATTTAATTGAAACCTACCTTGATGGAGTTCAGCGTAGAAACTTTAGTTTTACACTCACTACATATTCATTTACTGTGGGAATTGTGTGATATAAAATTAAGAATTTTCAAGTAACCAATCCTCCAATACCACGACACCTCAAGCAAATTGTCTTCATCGACTGTCAACTCAATGTCAACTTGACATTATCAATATTCAGCTGTTGGTGAATGGGCTGAAAGAAAACACTGACGTAAGAAAATAGTCCAGCCTGCTGCAGTGCTGCCGATTATAATATCGTGCATGGTGCATGGCCAGCTACATCAAGATAGAAAACTAAGACATTTTATGCTGTCTGTAAGATTCCGAGAACAGAACTCAGTACATAAAACAATTTTTATAAGCTTTTACTTTAATCACAATCATAAAAAAATTGAGTTATTAAAACTTTTTTGTACTAGCAATTTGTGATTTGCGCAAAGCCACTACCACTGTTAAAAAATAGTAAAGTTTTGGTAGAAATTAAAATAAATTAGGAAGTAAATTCTCCGATTTGTGAAGTTTAGTTCTTGTCAAACTATGAAAAATTCATCCGCATCACTGTCGACTGGAAGTGTTCCCAAAAGACGGGGGAAGTGTCACGTTGTCGGTAGCGCGAGAAGCCAGAGAGCCGACTCCCACCAAAATAGGATAACTCCCACTCAACCACAGCCAGCAGGCGCGCACGCTCTGCACTAGTAGTTGTTTTATTCTTTTATTTTATTATTTACTAGCTTCTGTCAGCGACTTCGCCCGCGTGCTCCCTAGGGAACATACTCCTCGGATAAAAGTAGCCTATGTCCTTTCTCTAGCTCTAGACTATCTGTGTACCATATTTCATTTACATAAATCGGTTCAGTAGTTTTGGCGTGAAAGCGCGACAGACAGACAGTCAGAGTTACTTTCGCATTTATAATATTAGTTAAGTTATTTATGCATACCTGCACATAGAAAAACAGTAAGGGTCGCCGCACACGGGCTTCACGCCACAGCCACAAATGCCGCCATCTAAAGCAAGATGCTTGTAGCATGTGGCGGCCACCGGCGTCAACTGTGTGCGGCAAGTCAAAATGTATGAAAACTACAGGAAATATGCCAGTGGCGTCGTTTTGTGGTTGTGGCCGGTGGCCCGTGTGCGGGGACCCTTATAGTTAACATTATAATTATTACTACAAAGAAGTGCTGAACATCTCTGCAGAGTGGCTCATATTTTTAGGAATTGTTTGGTTAGTAGGTTACGGTTCTTTATGTTACTAAAACACTTTTATCGGCTTATTAGGATTCCTAACATTCGTAACAAAATATAAAATTGCTGTATGGGGGTTACTTTTAGGGGTCAAACTAGAAAACAAAAAAAACAAACCGTATCGTTTGAAACATCAAATGAATGGGCTTACTGTGAGAGTTTTTTTTTTTTAATTTATAATTTTTCATAATAATTATAAAATAAATAGTTTTGAAGTTATTCAAGAAATTTTTCCAAAAATTTCCATCCCCCTTATCTGCGAAACTGCTCAAACAAAAGTGAAAAAAATAAACGCAGATCTTTACTTACAGATTACAGGAAATCCTATAAGAAGTTAATAGTGTTAAAATAGCATGTAACAAAAATAAAATTGATTTGGAACTCTTTGCACACGAGTTCGACTCGCACTTGGCCAGTTTTTATTATTTGCATGCCATTACTTAATGTATGTGTAACTATGGTTATGATCGCGAAGTTGCGGGCGAAGTACTAGTTTAATATGTATTGTGATCGATGCAGTTGGTTTTTTAGCGCTAATGTATTTTAGGAGGCATGTCTGCACTACAAAGCACTTCCACAAAGTGTAAAAAGAAAGATTAAATGAACTTGACGGTACAGGTAAACGGTGTAAACTAACTAGGGTCTGAAATGGCAATGGGCGTTCCACAAGGTTCAATTTTAGGTCCATTCCTCTTTTTAGTATACATAAACGATTTGCCCCAAATACTTCAAAATGAATCAAATATGGTGTTATTTGCTGATGACACATCATTGATATTTAAGATAGAACGACGGTCACAAAACCTTCATGATGTCAATTACTCTATTCACCAGGTTCAAGATTGGTTTACGGCAAACAACTTAGTATTAAATGAAAAAAAAACTAAATGTACTAAATTTATTTTACCTAATGTTAAAAGTAACGAATGTGACATCATATTGAATGGACAAAAACTGGAATTTATTGATCAGACGGTTTTCCTGGGAATCACTTTAGACGAGAAATTGCAATGGGGACCTCACATAACATCTCTTGCGGCGCGGCTAAGCTCAGCCGCTTATGCTGTTAGAAAGATAAGACAGCTAACAGATAAAGAAACCGCGCGTTTGGTCTATTTTAGTTACTTTCACAGCATTATGTCGTATGGTATTTTGCTGTGGGGTCGAGCTGCTGACATTGAATCCATATTTATTCTACAAAAGCGTTCTGTCAGAGCCATTTATAATCTTCGTCGCCGCGATGCTATTAGGGAACTCTTTAAAAATATTAATATTAGACCTATGATGTGAATTTGTTATTATTTCATTATGATTGTAACCTGTTGTAATTGCCTTGTGAATACATAAATAAATAAATATTATGACAGTTCCTTGTCAATTCATCTATGAAAATATTATGCATGTAAGGAAAAATCGACATCTCTTTAGCAAAATTAGTGATAGACATAATTTTAATACTAGAAATAGAAATAAACTAGATCAATCATTTTTTAGATTATCCAAAGTACGAACATCTTTCATGGGGTACTGTATTAAATGTTACAACAAAATTCCTTCTGAAATATTAGAATTAAATGAAAGAAAATTTAAAACGTGTGTAAAAACACACTTTGTGAACAAGCATATAACAAATTAGATTAATATATTCAAGATAAGAATGCTTGGAAACATGCTAGTCCTGCTCCATAGAACAATCTAGGGTGTAGTAGACATAGTGAAACTGGTTGATATGTTTGTGTTTATTGTATTAATATTTACTATGTATACAGGTGTATTTACTGATTTTTATATTTAATTTAACTCACACACTGATCATATAAATCAATAGTTGCAAAAATTTGTACATATGTGAGTATTATATTCCCTTACTAGCAAACTTATTAATTTTACCTCTGCTGGCATTTCTTTATTGTACCTATTAGTAGTATATAATTGTTTTTTTTTTTGGGAGCATCTGCTCCCAAAAAAAAAAACTTCATTCACATATAATCAACTGATTAATGTATGCAAATATTGTAAAGCTTATTTTTGAAAAGAGTAACTATGGAGTTTCTTGTCCGTTCTTCTCCATAAGAATCTACCTTTTGCGAACGGACGACTACAGTCACTATAATATTTTATTTTATTTTAATTTGACGTTCAAAAGTGCCTTTATTGGTCTAGTTGAAATAAATCATTTGACTTTGACTTTGACTTTGATAGCACAGACCAACTCGAGGGGAGTTTTGCAAGAGTGATTAAAAATAAAAGTAATTAAGTAAAATTAAAGTGATATTATTAAAGACATTACTTATATCAGTCTCTAATAAGTACCAGAATAAATTTCCGAAATCAATTCATTTAAACTAACTTTTATTTACAAACAGTAAAAGAGTCAAAGGCACACTGAGCTGTTCGTAAAGACGATTAATTTATGTTTTGGTAAATTGTATAAATAGGCAACTGCAACAAATAAATGTGATCCTGTCCGAAAACAGTTAGTTCAAAACACATTAATAAACAATTCGTTAATATTAACATTCTCGTGAATAATTTATGAAAACTGACTCTAAGTCACTACCTAATTGCATTGTAATTAAAACCTGTATAAAAGTATTTTTACCTTCCATATCCGGTTTGTTTTCCTGCACAGCTGTAACTTAACCGTCCTTGGTAGATTTTTTACAAACATAGTTCTGGCCACACTTAATTGCTGTGGCTGTCTGGTTGTCAAACAAAGAGAAAATACCAATTTTTTCCTATAAATCTATTGTATTTTGTGCTGTCTAATATTTTACGCGTCAAGGTGTGTATTTGCAATAATATCGTCCAACTGTTAGTGTTCTGTGTTCCAGATACATGCCATAATCATGTGATAACTTTCGCAGATCGCATAATCAACTAGGCAAACTGGATTGAAGAAAATGATGGATTCGGACTCGTCCGGCGCGGACTTCTGCCGATTCTGTCGCTCGGAGGCTTCGTCTGACCGACCACTGTTCCATCCATGCATATGCACGGGCTCAATAAAATGGATCCACCAGGAGTGTTTAGTGCAGTGGATGCGATACTCCAGGAAGGAGATTTGCGAGTTGTGTGGCCACCGGTTTTCGTTTATGCCGATATATTCGCCGGATATGCCGCGGAGGCTGCCTATCCGTGATGTGGTGGGCGGACTGGTTACTTCGGTGGCGTCCGCCGTTAAAGACTGGCTGCACTACACTCTGGTGGCGCTCGCCTGGCTCGGCATCGTGCCGCTGACGGCCTGCAGAACCTACCGCTGCCTGTTCTCGGGGTCCCTAGATCCAGTGATTTCATTACCTTTTGACATAGTGTCAGCAGAAAATCTTGCTAAAGATGTGTTCTCTGGTTGTTTTGTTGTCACCTGTACGCTGTTCTCTTTCATTGGGCTTGTGTGGCTGAGAGAGCAAATAATGCATGGTGGAGGTCCCGACTGGATGGAAAGAGAGAACCTGCCTGCTCCTCCCCCTGAAGATCTGCCCCTACAAGATAATAACAATGATCGTGTGAATAATGGAGCGGGGGATGGTGAAGTTGGTTTGAGAGATGAAGTGAATGCTGAAGTTGGTGAAGATCCTTTGGTTGGGGACGAAGCAAACTGGAACCCAATGGAATGGGATCGTGCGGCTGCTGAGGAGCTTACATGGGCCCGGCTGCTTGGCTTGGATGGATCCATGGTGTTTCTGGAGCATGTATTCTGGGTTGTGTCCCTGAATACATTGTTCATAGTGGTGTTTGCATTCTGTCCATATCATATTGGAAGGTTGGGGGCTGCTATGGCTGGGTTGACGGCAGAAGGTCCGTTTGCTGGGCCCCTGACTGCCCTGGCAGGGTACGTGTTGGTGGGGGCCATACTGGCGGTACTGCATGGCATGGCCTCTCTGCTACGTCTGAGGAGTGCTAAGAAGGCGCTGGGATTCTGTTATGTGGTTGTGAAGGTGGCACTGCTGTCTGTTGTTGAGGTGAGTTCTATTATTCTGTATTTCATGCGTACTATTATTTATGGAAAATAGCATTATGATGACAAGAATTCAAAGTCCATATAAAATGTGGGTTTTTCCAAAAAACACTCACCACACACATGTTTTGTTGTAATTTTATGGAATTTTAATATCATTTAATAATTATATATATATATTTTAATATGAATGAATGTTTAATATTTAAATTATATTTTATTGTTATTTTTTAACAGAATACCTTTTTGCTTTAAGTCTGCCAATGTACAATCTAATCTAATATATAAAAATCTCATGTCACGGTGTTTGTTATTGAAACGGCTGGACTGATTTTTATGAGATTTTTTGTGTATATTGGGTAGGTATGAGAATAGGTCTACGACTATTTTTTATTTATATGGCAAAACAATGTTTGCCGGATCAGCTAGTTAATTTATATAAAGTTTATACAACTATAATAAAGTTGTATGTGATAGTACTGTGGTTGGTAGATTCATGATTTATTTTGTAAGTAGGTTCAACAGAACACTTTTACCAATCTATCTTTTTTATTTAGTCATTTTTAACTAGATGAGGCCGGTGTTTCCTAGCTCACTACTCTTGAGAAGCATCACCAAAACAAACTCAGAGGTCAATGTCTCTTAAAGTCCATACATTAATCATACTGGTCAAATCTTATGAAAACCATTTAGGTTAATGTCTGAAGTGGTATTTTGAGGAGAGTACCAAAAAGATTTGAGTGGACCTGGCCAGGCAGTGCAAGCAATTGTCAGTTAACGTGTTGCTAAAACATAGAACTTAGGAGCTCAACGATTTGACAAACAAAACCAAAGTAAGGACATTTGGGTAGGCCGTGTAAACAATTCAAACTGCCAGACTAATATGAAATGATTCCCTATTATTGCAATCTACATGGTCCTCACATTCACAATATGTTGTATGAGGACCATGCAAATCAGTGTCTGAATGGTCTGTCGAAGAATGAAAGTCGAGCACTCTTCAAATAAAAGATAAATTGGTAGAAGTGTCTACGTTAAGAGCTGTCTTTACTTATAATTTTAATGTTATGCCTAAAATTAGCTATCAAGCGTATTTAACACAAAATTTAAATAATATGACCTTGGGCATGAAGTGTGAACAATTTGCTACTGATTATGTTTTTAAATGAATGGGTACATCAAAACATCTCTGTGCTTATTAGTTATTTACCTACATACAATTAACATAGAAGTGTTGTAGAATTGCTTATATTGTTGGTTTTCAATAATTTTTAAAACCACCTGCATGAAAAAGTCAGATTATATATCATGCAAACTCAATCTAAAGTCATTATTGCCTAGCATGTTGTAATGAAAGATTCAGTACTTACAATATTATTGCCCAGAGGTCAATAATGTGATTTGAAATTGGAAATCAACTTAGGGGACCGACAGGAATCGCTTACGGCCAGCCACCTCCCCTCACGACTTGTGATCAATTTTCTCGCAGTAGGTGTGAAAAGTAGAGTATGCTCGAGACTTCGCTGCATTCATGATTCCTGTATTAACTCCTTTGCCTCGCTCGTGAGTTAACTTTCGAATCCTTCATTAGTTTCCGGATTAAATATGACGCTTGTGACATAAGACACTGCTTTATCGTCAGGGCATAATCTACTATTTCAACAAATAATAATGTGGTAAATATCCAGCAGTTCTAAGTTGTGGTCGATCTTCATTGCGGTTGAAACAGTTCATCATAATAAGTCACAATCAAATCTTAACTAGTGTTAAAAATGCGATGTTTGTTTCACTTTCACACCTAAATTGCTAAAGCGATGTTGGTGAATTATTCTGGTGCCTAGATAGATGGAACCCTGGATCGGGCCTGGAGCGTTTTGGGGGAGTGGGCAAGCCAAACCTCACAACATCTCACCAAAGGGGTGGGCAAAAATAAAATTTGATGTAGGCAAGATTGGCATTTTGAGGGTCCTACCTAAAAATAGAATGATGTTTTGAGGTTTTCAGACGTATTCTGCAATTGAGGCTGAGATGTGGCGAATTCAATCGCACCTCGTCAAGAAAAGTTTCGCTTTTATTGGTGCAAAAATAGTAAATATTTGGCGAATGTGGAAAAAATCGGGAAAGAACTAAACTAAAAGAACGAGCGTAGTGAGCTTGTAAATCATAGTGCCTATCCCGCCGCGGCTTATATTTTGACAATACTTACTGAAGTAAACATTCACAATAAAAAACTAGCCAAGTGCGAGTTGGACTCGCGTGCAAAGGGTTCCGAACGAATTTAATTTTTTTAACATGTTATTTTAACACTACAGACTTCTAATAGGTTTTCCTGTAATCTTTAGGTAAAGATCTATTATCTCCATTTTTTTCAAAATTTTTAGCTCACTAGTTTCGGAGATAAGGGGGGGGGGAATGGTCATTTTTCGGCTAATTTCTTGAATAACTTCAAAACCATTTATTTTAAAATTATGAAAAAAATATAATTAAAACCCTTACAGTAAGCCCTTTGATTTGATATGTCACACGATATTGTTCAAAAAACTTTCTTTTTTAATTTTCTAGTTTGACCCCCAAAAGTGACCCCCATACTAAAAATTTAATAAATTATGTAATGCGTCCGTATTTGGGTCATAGAAGTCCATATGTGTACCAAGTTTCAACAGTATCGGTCCAGTGGATCCGGAGAAAACTGGCTGTGACAGACGGACAGACAGACAGACAGACACCCGAGTGATCCTATAAGGGTTCCTTTTTTTTCGGAACCCTAAAAATAATCCAAATAGCAAGATCAAGCAAATCGTACTAAAAAAAAATAGAAGTAGAAGTAGATTCAGATAAGTTTTTTTTATGGCCTTAGCTTCGAGTTTAAAACAGTCAAAGCTGCTAGGCCCTTCGGACCGCGAGGCCGTAGGCTGTGGCCCACGTAGCCCACGCCTTGCGCTGCCTCTGGGGGTCGAAAAATCGCCAAAATGTCCTCATTTAATTAATCGACTTGCCAACCGACCGATCCTTATAATATGGCTGTTTTTCATTGAGAAAATCTTTGTTAATGTGGGCAAAGCTGTGGGAAAAAAATTAACATGACATAAAGGACTACAGATATTACAACTAATAGAGATCTGCTAGTCTATTCTGTAAGTAACTATTTCGATATCGAGCTTCACCTGAGTGACAAAACTCACAAAGTGAGCTTTATTGCACACAACATAAAGGTTTTAATTTGATACTCACCTCGGATTCCGCTGTCGAGATACGAAAAGGTTACAGAATAGCACTACTGCACTGACCCCAAATAAACTTAGATGAAGGTACTGATGACGATGATCCAGCAGTTTTAACTATCAGTTAGTTATTTAAAAACACTCTATAATGGTTGACATTTATCAGTTTATCGTGACACATTCTAAAAGTTAATAAATACTAATTATTCTAGCTCTGTTTACAGAACCTAAAGAAATGATTAACATAATAGTCCATTCACCGCAGTTGTATTAAATTGATTGTGACCTGTAGGTTTTTAATCAGTGGTCAATAACCCAATGTGTAGGGCATTGCCTTTACATGCATCATCATTATCACTTTTTCTTCTCTATTTTACAACATGTAGTAAAATGATCTTATTCTTTGATCTTTTCTTTCAACTTCATCTGCGTCACAATTTCATTACTACTCCGCTCCTTTTGGTCTTAACATGATGATATATAGCCTATAGCCTTCCTCGATAAATGGGCTGTCTAACACTGAAAGAATTTTTCAAATCGGACCAGTAGTTTCTGAGATTAGCGCGTTCAAGCAAGCAAGCAAGCAAACTAACACAAACAAACAAACTCTTCAGCTTTATATATTAGTATAGAGTATAGATTATTACTATGAGCCTGTTGAGTCCCACTGCAGGGCAGAGGCCTCACTTCCTTCCTTCAACTTTTGTTTTTCCATTGCTACATTTGACCAATCCTTTAAGTACCTAGGAGTCAAACTCTTCTCGCCTACTGCGTCGCCGGTTTCTGGTGCTCGGAATCCAATTGGTTACTTTTTAAACGATGAAAAAACGGAGGAGGTTCTCAAGTCGATGCGTATATATATTTTTATTTTTATGTATGAACACGCATAAATTTTTACAGAGTAGTCCCATTTTGTTTTTTTTTGCCCAGTTCTGTTGCGAGATGCGGCAGATGTGGCCAGCCAAGTTCCACTTTATATTGAGGGCTGTGTTGCCTATGTCTGCGATTTGTTTTTTGGAAAGAAGGATACGGTTGATAATACGGAAGTTAAAAATAACCTTATTTCACTTTATATAAACTAGCTTCTGTCAGCTCAGCATCTTTCTTTTCACACGAGAAGGTCGAAAATTATACCAAGGGAATGTACTACTGGGATGAAAAGTATCCTAAGTCCAATTCCAGTACTTGGTGTATCATGGTGTGCCAAGTTTCATCCAAATCTGTTCATTCATAAGAGTGAATAGATTACTTCTAGGCAAGCGTGCTCCATCTTCGACCATATCATCGCTTACCATCACGTGAGATAGTGGTCAAACGCGTGCCAATCAAGAGTTAAAAAAAAACAGTTACTTTCGCATTTATAATATTCCTATGGATAGTAGCAGGGGCGGATCTATAAGGGGTTTTTGGGCTGCAGCCCAGGGCCCCTAGCCCCCGTTGAAGATAAAATAGACGATATATTGTCCTCCCTTCCCCTACATGTTTTAACATTTTCGACAACAAATTAAAAAAGATTACTTTAAGATGACTTAAAATGGACTTAAAATATAATAAAAAGGGCCCCAAAGAAAAAATTGCTATTGTGTCGTCATGGGCGTTATTTTCAAGGTTTTCGAGTACCCAATTTCGAAAATGGACTAGAAATCAAATTCTGTGTTGGTGTGTTGTATGCACATTTGAGGACATGGGATAGGGGTCGTTTTCATGGGTGGGTATGTAAGCCACTACGGAACCCTACATTGTGCGTGCCCCGACATGCCCTTGAAATCGTTTTTTTTTTGTTTATCGTGTACTTAAATCATTATCGAAAACAGTGTTTCGACTAAATGGCAATCTGTTGAATACTTAGGTAGGCCAAGATTCCCCTAAGTAGTATTAATTAGCCCAGGGCCACTCACGGATGGAATTATGGATCTAGTTACTTGACTAGTGCAAATGCACTGGATTCCCATGGAATTATGAAGTCCATAAACGTATGGAATACATCCATCATTGACCTAACTTCTTTACAAGAACGAAGGTGAGGCAGCTGCATCGCACTCAAAACCGGCGTACGTCTACGACCATGTGTAAGCGATACAAAAAGATTATGTAAGTATAGCATTTGTCGATCTGTAGTTTCTGCCTATCCCCCTGAGATTAAGGCATGACTTTATGTATCTATATAATAATAATAATAAATCAGTATGAGATCAAGACATTATGAGTGAAGAATTTTTAACGACGTGTCACGTCGAAGCGCTCACTTTTATCAATATATTTTTTAAGGATGTGAAATCATCAAATGACTCCTCCCGCTTTGGGCAGAGCAGAAGGGAGTGTCCTCTTACTGACTAAAACTCATCCGTGTTCCTCCTATCTTTACATTTATAAAGCTGCGTTTCGACTAGATATGTGCGAGGATGTGTTTGTTAAGAACCAGTAGAATAGCCCCATTTATCGAGGAAGGCTATAGGCTATATATCATCACGCTAAGACCAATAGGAGCGGAACAGACGAAGTTGCGCGAGTCAACTAGTTAAGATTATAAAAAAATTGTATGTGTTTGAGGTGGTAAGACAATGTCTGTCGGGACCACTGGTATAGAATAACGTGTTGAATACCTAAACGATATTTAGTGTCACCGTGTACCGGGCTGCCCTAACAGGGGGGCTACTCTCTAACGAAATCCGTAGTTTCGGGCTTAGTTGCGGGCGGGCATTTTCTACTTCGTATCACCTAACCACTGAGAACTAATGATAACACGATTTGACAGTTACTGTGAAATCGTGTTGTCATTTTCATTCTAAGTCTGTAGGTGATACGAAGTAGAATACGACCGCCCGCAACTAAGCCCGAAACTACGGATTTCGTTAGAGAGTAGCCCCCCTGATCCTTTACTTGCAAAAATATAAAGTAAATGCAATCTTGTTTCAGATTGGAGTGATTCCTCTCGTATGTGGTTGGTGGCTAGACCTATGCTCCTTATCAATGTTCGACGCAACCCTGAAAGACCGCGAGTCGAGCCTGCAAGCGGCTCCTTGGACCCTCATGTTCATTCACTGGCTAGTTGGCATGGTCTATGTGTATTACTTCGCCTCGTTCATTCTTTTGCTGAGGGAGGTACTGAGGCCTGGTGTGCTGTGGTTCTTGAAGAATTTGAATGATCCTGATTTTAGTCCTGTGCAGGTTAGTAGTAGTATCTATTTTATAATTCCTTGTGATTGACTATGGTATCATGGCATCGTTATAATTATGCTATAGCAGCCAGGCCACCAGTCTTGGACCAATTAGTCACCAGTCAGTGACTAAGTGGTCCAAGGTATATAAGTTGCATGCGAATAAGATTTTTCTCATTACAAATACACTTTGATTTCCTTTATCGCATTGCAACTTGCGTTCCTCGAAGTATGCCAGACAGTGTTAATCGTCCTAGGCGGTTGTTTGTAACATCGGTGACAAAAATCAGTTTGTTAAGAGAACCATGGTCTGTAATGGTGCCTGAGAATAGTCTCAGGCACCATTATATACCATATGGTTCTCCTGATTTTACTGCAAATGACATGTGCAGGTGTATAGAGCATTGAAACTTATTTTACCTCTGTCAGCAAGCTTAGCGCATAGAGAATAAAGAACACTATGATTTTGACAAGCAAAATCAGAGGCTTTAACTTTGAACGCATTTTAGAAACTTGTCTCACCGCCGGCGATCAGCGAGTAGCGAGTAAAGCTTGCCTTAGTTATATTTTGTCCCTTTCCTTAGCGAGCAAATGGTCGATAGCTACTCGCTTTCTCGCCGGCGGTGAGACAAGTGTCTTAGTTATAATCTGCAATGCACTAACGGAAAATCAAAGTAATAAAGAAGACGATTTTTCCATGATAACTTCTCCTCCCCAGGAAATGATCCACCTCTCAGTTTGGTCCCACATCCGTCGCTTGGTGGTATCTGCCATGATCTTTGGCACAGCCGTCCTCTTTATGCTATGGCTGCCGATCAGAGTGATCAAGTACGTCCTGCCTGGATTCCTGCCGTATGCCGTTGCGGTCCACACCGATGCACCCGTCAATGAACTTAGCTTGGAGTTACTGCTGCTCCAGGTAAGAGTAGTCTTAGTTTATGTATTACTAGTGGACGTCACGCGGTTTCACCCGCGTAGTTCCCGTTCCCATTTTATCCCCGTACTCCCAAGTACGGGGATAAAATATAGCCTTTGTTGCTCCCTGATAATGTAGCTATCTATTGCTGAAAGAATTTTTGAAATCGGTCCAGTAGTTTCGGAGCCTATTCATTTCAAACAAACAAACAATCTTTCCTCTTTGTAATATTAGTATGTATTATTTAAAGCCTAATTGACTCCTACTTGCTTGCCACTGCTCAAAGTAAGGCTTGTTTCACACGTACCACAACCACACCACACCGTCGCGGCAAAAGTTAGTCAAGTTGTGATTACGTGTGAAAGGTGTCGCTGCGGCTTCTTGCGGTTGCGTTGTGGTACCTCCAAAATGTGAATGTGTTTGTGATGTGGCGGGCCGCTAGTTCCCGGTGTTGCTGGTGGTTGTGACGTGGCTGCGACGTGGTCGGTATCACATACGCGGTCGTTAATGACGGCAAAATGTGGTCCGTGTAAAATTTTCATACAAATTAGCGGCCGCCCACGTGTTGTGGTTATGGTGTGGTTGTCATATGCGCCGGGAGGGGGGTGTGCACTCCTCTGGCTCTCAACAAAAAATACGAAAACATGAAGATATTGAAAAAAAAAATTAGACACGCGGAATTTAGTAAGAGAGACCAGGCAAATCCGAGGCGAGGTACTTAGAGCTCCCTCGCGTTCAGCCTTGCATACAGGCGGGGTTTTGAAGCTGCACCCCCTGAAAATAGTACTGTCGGCGCCCATGGTGTTTGCGGTACGTGTGAAACAAGCCTAAAGCACAAAATGTGAGCTTTAGGTTTAGAACCAAATTCCAATTCCAAAAATATATGTTTTTTGTCGTTATAACATCTGTTAAGATTTATAATTAAGGACCTTACTTGCCATTGGCGCCAACTAGTGGGCACAGAAACGGTCGCCCTCGTTAACCTTGGCGTGAGAGATATTTAGGTATTCTCTTTCTTAAATATTGTTGGCCAAAATCAATCTGCCTAGCCTTTTCCCAACTATATTGGGGTCGGCTTCCAGTACAACCATGCACCTGAGTACCAGTATTTTACATGAAGCGACTGCCTATCTGCAGGGCCGACCTTAACCATCTTAGCTCCCCTGGCAAGATACATTTGGCGCCCTTTTTTATTTCAATATAATTAAAATAACTTATATAGAAAAACCTTTACACCAACCCCAATAACTTCTCCCTCACCCATCAGTACCTCGGTATTTTATTACCTAAATTGTATAAAACACCATTCCCTACAACTATGTCAACATTTGTTTTAGACGAATTATTTCCCCAATTTGACAGTTTTTGGTTTTCGTTTTGTGAGCTATAATTTAAGTTTAGAAAAATAACACACTGGTATTGTTAGCAGAATACGCAGGGATATACTTAATTCTTGAAGATTGTGCATTTTAATAAACATTAAGGTTTCGATAGGTGTCGCCTGAATGTTATTTGTGTTGTTGCCTTTGTATCGAAAGAAATAGGTACTCAAATTACGCGCAGCGCCCTGTATGACCTGCCGCCCTCCAGTAGCCGGCGCCCCGGGCGGCCGCCCGCGTCGCCCGGCCCTAAATCCGCTACTGCCTATCTGAACTCCATAGCGCTATAACTGGGTAATACGGCACCCTTTGGCAAGATCGGTGTCAGGTTTTCTGGCTTCTGTCTATCCGCATCGACTGTCAAAGATATACAAATGACTGCCGGATACAACGAGTATTCGGAAACATGGGAAAAAAGAATGTAACCAGCAATTTAAATTCCATAGAAGACAGCTTTGAGTTTCCTTACCTACTTAGTAGTTAGTACCTAGTGTACTTGGTCAAGTGTACACTTATTTCGGTCCACCGGATGTACATTAACTAAACACATACTAGATACCTACTCATTAAAGTTAAACACATAGACACTTCGCGTCTTGTCATTCATGGCCAAAACTAAAGAATAACCGATCAGATAACTGTTTTTTGACGTGATAACGTCTTATAAATCGAAGAACGCCGCCCGGCTGCACGCACGAAAAATTATCACGTTCCGCCTGAGCCGCGCGTGCAAGCGAGAACGCGGAACAAGCGATTGAGAGGCACGATCGGCCTAAGCGTTCGGCTTGTTTGTTAAGAATTCAATTTGTGAAGTTTTTGTGAAATTTCATCAATATTTTCTTATGACGTTATCACGTAAAATTATCGTCCGTAACCCGACTTTACAGACAACCAATTTTTTTCCAATTAATCAGTAATACAATGACACTTATAATTTAAAATAGTCCGGCTGTTTGTAAAAATATATTTATTTTTAACATTTTATAAATAAAATACAATGGATATGTAAATTAGAAACTGTTGATTGTACAGGGTTGAAAAAACTATGTCCACCACTTCACGATATTTTAAAAGTTAAATGTGTGTTAAAAAGCAAAAATTCGACGGTGTTAATTAACTAAATATAGTATTTGTACGCCTCTGGGCAAAACAGAGGATCTACCTATCTGTACCATCCCGCACACTGTTGTAATTTGACCTATGTTTACAAATAAAGCATTCTCATTCTGATTCTGATTCCAATTCCAGCAAGTTATATGACTCACTCGGCTTTGGTCCCGTGGAGTTATTCCGCAAGAACTGTGTATTTTTCGGACATACAGATAAACAGTATCATACATTCAGGTTTCATTCAAATCCGATAAGACGTGATATGTAAATAACAGTTTACAGTTGCCAGAGTTACTTTTACATCTATACTTAATATATAAAGCTGAAGAGTTTGTTTGTTTGTTTGCTTGAACGCGCTAATCTCAGGAACTGCTGGTCCGATTTGAAAAATTCTTTCAGTGTTGGATAGCCCATTTATCGAGGAAGGCTATAGGCTATATATCATCACGCTAAGACCAATAGGAGCGGAGCAGTAATAAAAATTGTGACGCAGACGAAGTTGTGCGGGTCAGCTAGTTTATAATATTTACCCCTTATAATATTAGTATGGACTTTATATTACAAGGGAAATTTCTCGTCTCTAAGATATTTAAAAAAATATTCGCCCTAATCAATGAACCTTAATAGTCATAAATAATCACAGCATAAGTGCGCACATTATCGCCACAAAACGGGTTTTTCCAACTGGAGTTTCCCAATAGCAGCCCCAAGTCTACTTTTGTAGCCGGTCGATACCAATTGACTCGCCCCGTAATGCATGGGACTTGCATAAAATATAGGAACCTTACTGTGACGACACGACGTGGACGTCGCGTCGGTTCGATGTACCGTTTAATAATGAGTAAGCTTACTTGAAGCGGACATAGACATTTATGTACTTACTTTTAAAAAACTTTTTTACAAAAAATATAACCGACTTCCAAAAACAAAACACTACAAAGTATGCCGTGTCGTGTCGGCCGGTGCCGTATGGTGCCGAAAAAGAATAATACCATCCCATCACTTCCCGTGGGTGTCGTAAGAGGCGACTAAGGGACTCCCCAGAGAATGGTCAGCAGCGTTCTCTGTAAAACTCAACACCACTCACTGCGATCGCCAACCTGCCTGCCAAGCGTGGCGATTATGGCAAACCCCCCCAAATCTTGGGGGAGGCCTATGTCCAGCAGTGGACGTCTTTCGGCTGATATGATGATGATGATGACGACAAAGTATAAAATAACTTTTAATTTCGGAAGAAGAGAAGAGTAGGTGTTTTTGGTTATTTCTTTTTTTGACACCGACTTCCGAAATTAAAGTTATTTTATACTTTGTAGTGTTTGGTTTTTGGAAGTCGGTTATATTTTTTGTAAAAAAGTTTTATTTTTTATTTTTCACCTTTTAGCGGTACCTGCGTACCCATTCACAGTACCGGCGTGATGTTATGTTATGAACTGGGGCCTATTTAATAAAACTTACTTAGTGCTTTCGCTGGAAAGGTCTCGTCAATACGAATGAAATAAGCCCAAACACTTGGTAGTTCCTACATACGGATGTGGAATTCCCTTGACTCTTTGTCGTCTCCATCATCAGGTCTGATCCAAACCTTCATTGTTTTGTAGTATCACCCGATATACACACGAATATCAAGTTTTACCAGATGCATGCCTACAATTTTCGAGAGTTGCCCTCGATTTCCATCTCAGGGTTTCCATCATCAGATCCTGACGTGGTGGCAATGGGACCACCTCGGTAGCATACCCTTTCATATAAAAAATCATCGAAATCGGTTCATAAACGACGAATTTATCCGCGAACACACATAAAAGTATATATATATATATACGCGGTCGAATTGTCTCCTCCTAAGTTTTAAGTCGGTTAAAAATAAATAAATTACTTTTACCATAATCAGTGAAACTGCCTTTGGCTTCACAACCGTCCTATCTCTGTTTAACATAACATTAGAGTGAGTATTTACTTACGTTTTTTATTCATGCTTCTCTTAGCGGCTTTCCCAGTACATCTTTTGTGGAAACGGAGCTTAAATGTTGAAAGTTATCCCACTGAAACATGCATATGTGATGATGATGAAAAAGTACTCCATGTCCTACTTATGTTGATCAAAATCCGTTTAGCCGTTAAGACGAGAATGGAGTTACATACAAACAGATAGAGTTACTTCCGCAAGCCGAAAGCAGAAGTTAGAATTTTCCATTAAGTTTATAAACCTCAAAAGAGGTCCCGATGAAAGAGGTTGACTCTAGTAATATCTGCTTAATCCTTCGAGCATAGGGGGGAGCCGGGTGGGCCGGTTCCACCCTAGAATATTCTGAGGCCCACCCCAGGATGTTAGTGGACCGGTTCGAAATTCTAGGCTGGACATTTATTTAACTTTACAAAAACATCATCAATCATGTGAACAATCTATCACCGAGAAACATCAAACATATTATTATCGATATAATACATAGGTCAGACATTTAAAACGTCTTGGGTAGCAATAAAAATGCACAAGCCTGATTTTTTTAGATGTTGTTAGGAAATATGCCAATAGTGTACAGGTGTAAATTTTGAAAAACTTCAAAATTTTTGTTGTAACTTTTTAGATTTTGGCTTTGGCATTGGCAGAAAATCAATCCTATCCGAGAAAGGGTACAAAAATTTTCGAGCTCGTTTCGCTCGTTTTTCTTCTTTTGGAGACAATTCTTGAGCTTTCCTGCATCATTCAATAAAGTTACTTATATCGTCCCGGGTTTCAGGATTGTTGGGACCTGGGCCTTCTGACTATGAATGGCCAAAAATTCCACTTTTGATCGTGCACACTGCAACGATTTTTCTTTTTTGCATATCAGGTTGGGGGCCCCTCTGGAAAAAATCCCTAGATATGCCAATGCCTTCGAGGCTCACAATCGTGATGTTACGCTAACGATAAATCGCAATGTTACAATAGTCTCGCAAATACTAGAAATACCTTCAATTCATGCACAGCAACGGAATATGTATTGTTTTCTTCATCCAGCTACAATACGAGTGTGTAACAAGGGAAGTGTGAACCGACATATGCAAAGGAGGTTGTTGTACAGAGTTTCTACATGTATTCATTTGCATATACGTATTATACGTTAATGTATTTATCAGAATTGTATTGTATTGTCTGAGATTTTAATGTGATTTAATTGAGTCATGTCAGTTTTGTGTCAAAGATGAATGATCGTGTTTGTACCGTTCGCGTTAATCACGATTTTTTTTTAGTTTAGGTACCTAACTTACATTTTTCAACTAGAGAAGCTCGTGGTTAAAGAATAACAGCCGCATGGGTCGATCTTCGAGGTTAAGCAACGCTTGCCGAGGTTGGTCTGTGGATGGGTGACCATCTTAACATACCGAGACTTCTCCGTGCCTCGGAAAGCACCCTAATATAGTTGCGAAAAGGCTAGGCAGATGATGAACTTACATTTTTAACAGACTTCCAAAAAAGGAGGAGTATGTACACCGATTACTCCGAGGTTTCTGATCCGATTTCTGTGATTCTTATTTAGTTCGATGCAATATACTTGCCATTTGGTCCCATAATAATTTGATTCAGTTCGGTTCAGTAGTTTTTATTTTATGAGCAGTTTTGCTTATTTCAATTTCTGCGTTGACGAAGACGTCCAAGTATCACCACTTAAAAGTGAAAAATAAAAAACTTTTTACAAAAAAATATAACCGACTTCCAAACAAAACACAGTCGGTGTTAAAAAACAAAGAAACAAAACCAAAAACACCGACTTCCGAAATTAAGGTTATTTTATTCTTTGTAGTGTTTTTCAACTACTGGATAAGGTCTCCCTTTTTAGGGTTCCTTACCCGAAGTATCATCAACGCTGTCCGTCTGTCTGTGTTATAAAACGTAATAAGTACTCCGTTGCAATCTTTTTTGCGTTATTTTTGTATTTGCGTTATTTTAAAACGGAAATACATTAAAGTATCAAACTTTGTATGTAGTGCCGACACTTAAAGACACTCCCAAAACGTATAGGGTACTTGCCGTTGAAGCTAGAGATTTTGCAAGAAGCAAGGTCTCTCAATGAGACGGAACCCTTCGTGTGCGAGTCTTGACTCACACTTGATCGGGTTTTTATTCTATCTTTCGGTTCGGAACTAGGTGAAGCCGTCACGCCAGCCTTGTTTAGGCCTGCCTTGACAACGCCTGTCTTCAGGTACACCTGCTCCTAGATGCATTCAATAAACTTGTGGAAACTACAATTACTAATTATGGGGGATACATATTTATCTTAATGTACTTTAAAAAATACTGCAGTCACCAATCTAAGTACTGAGTCGGATGATTGTGACTGTATCTTTGAAGATAAGATTTAATCTAAATTAAATTAAGGCCAGTGTTCGAAAGTATCCGATTATGATTTGTTGACACATGATTGTAACCCTTTCTACAAAATCATGTACACAACTGATATGGCTAACCAATGTACCTGCGCAGAAGATGAATTTTCAAAGCGCGGGAAATGCTATTGACCAATCGGCACGCTCCACGCAACGCGCTTCTTTTTCCTGTACCGCTATTAGTCGGCAGCTGCCGCCATGTTGGCCCGCGCCGCGTGGCATGCATGTGACTTGCGAGTGAGACGGAACTAACAGCTGCAGTGTATTATGAACCTTATGGTAGTGATCTAAGGTTGATTGTATGTTTGCTTTCTTTCGTTAATCTTCGGGGCCATACTTTCTTTTCTGTGCGAACGAAGATTCACGACGCACCTTGTCAGTTGGGTACCACTGTACATAATTAATTAATCGCACCATTACTCGAGGAGAATTATTACCTACTAGCTGTGCCCGCGACTTCGTTCGCGTGGATGTCGAAAAAAATCTGTTGCATAGATAAAATCTACTTTAAGTTAATACCTTGCGTATCCTGATCTCATAATTAAGAAAATAGGAAGAGGGTACCTAATGCAGGGCACTCTATCATCTCTTCCGGTTGAAATGCCGATTAGCCCGGGTAATCTCCTGGTACATACCTACCTCGAGGTAGATCAACAAAACCGACTATCGAATGAACGGTGGTAGGTAGTCTTCAAACTACGAAACAAAGAAACTGATGAATAAAGTTGATTCTTAATTTTGTCCAGCCAGCAAAAAGAAACAGTTTCTTTGATTTTCCCTGACAATTGCAGATTACAGAACACCGATTAATTTTTATTACATTTTATGTTAAATAGTTCTACCGGGTTTATAGAATCGATTTACTGTGTAAGAATAATCGAATTTTTTAAATCGATATTTAGTAGGTACTGAAAGAGAAGACTTATTAAATGAGGAGCTCGTAGCTTAATAATAACAGTCGCACGGGTCGATCTTCATGGTTTACCCCAACTCTTGCCTAGGTGGCTCTGTGAATAGGTGACCATATTATTTTACATACCGCGACTTCGCCGTTTTGATCGGAAGCTGATCCGAATATAGTTGGGAAAAGGTTAAGCATATATTAAAAAAGACAGCAAATACCATTTGGCCCCAATTGGGGCTGACAGTCCTTGAGAGAGTAACTCTGCCGTTTTATTGTCCTTTTCAATGAATGGCGGTTAATCAGCGGCCTAAATGATCCCCAATGCGCAAATGTGTCAAAGTGGCGAATGGGTCTGTCATGTGACAATATTTAATGAACAGGCTGGCAGATGCTTAGGCCGTCTATGAATAGGGTAGGTAAATGTGTGACGAAAATATAATTATGGATTTATTTATTTTTTGGGAATCCTAAATTCTATTAAGTGCCGGGATGTCACTTAGACCGTCTCCCTAGTGGATAATGGAAATTGAAACAAAATTATGTTTGTAATCTGTGCCCAGTTCTGGCAACTGTAATGCGATTAAGTGTTTTTCGCAAATCATTTCAGTTTTTTACCATGAAGCATCATCTGCCTAGCCTTTTCCCAGCTATATTGGAGTCAGCTTCCAGTCAAACGGAATTGGAGCGGCTGCCTACCAGACCTCTACAACCCTACAATACTGGGAAACACGATACTTCTTGGCAAGACTGTAGGTGTCAGATTTGTCGGCTTCTGACAATCCGTAAAGACTGCCTGAGATCTTTTCTCTGTAGGTATGTTAAACTGGTCACCTATCCAAAGACTGACCTTGGCAAGCGTTGCTTAACCTTGAAGATCGACCCGGGCGTCTATTATATTCCGTGGTACATAGGAATCTCGGTATGTTAAAATGGTCACCCATTCACAGACCGATCTCGGAAAGCGTAGCTTAATCTTGAAGATGGACTCGTGATCATCTGCCTAACCTTTTCCAACTATATTGAGGTCGGCTTCCAGTTAAACCGGATTTAGCTGAATACCAGTATTTTACGTGAAGCGGCTGCCTACCAGACCTCCACAACCCATTAATTGGGTAACACGGTAGTTCTTGGCAAGACTGGAGCCAGATTTACTGGCTTCTGACAATCCGTAACGACTGCCAAAGATATTCAAATGACTAAATGTTATTTTTTTTTTCACAAATAATATACGCATTCATTCATGAAACAGTTCTAAACTGTTACTATTTAATCTCAATAGATGGCGGTGCATGTATGTGCTTCACGTAATGAAACTTTAAACGAAACCTTTAAATACAAATATTTTTTGATAGAGTGAACCGATTGCGATGAAACAAAAACTAAGTTATACCTCCAGTTACGTACAATTTTAATGCGTGAAAGTTATCTACGTTATTTCTGTACTTTTTACGTGATGCCTGCACATCCAAACAGATAAACAGACAAACAGACAAAAATTCCAATAATGATGGAAATGGGTTCTATAAGTTACCCTTTATCTCCCTAGCTATTTTTTTATTTTTTATTTTGAATGTACAAAAACGACTCTTCAACAGATTTATTATATGTATAGATATTGTTAATGATCTTGAAAACTTCGTGAGGAAACAGGCATGTTCTAGAACGGGGATGGCAAACATTTGTGTTCACGATTACACGCGATTTGTTATGAACTTACGGTGTTTGCAATATTCAGCTGTCTGTCAGCTGAATATTGCAAACACCGTAAGTTAAATAATTATATAAACTGCATACATAATGTATAACGATGCATAATCTTATAGAAGTACGAACAATTAGGTACTCAAAAAACGGATTCACGACACAGTTGTAGAACAGATACTAATGATGAGGTAAATTTGAAAACATTTTTTTTATCGTTTATTATCTTAGAACATTTTTTTTTTACAATTTTGATGTACAAACTTACCAAAACGAACCATCACGGGTTTAACAGTAGTATGGCCAGTCACGGCAACTCGGTGTTACAACATATTTTTAAATTAACAGTTAGGTAGGTATATGTATGTAACTCATCATTTAAAAAGACACATTCTAGATCGACTTGCAATCTAGAAAGTATCTCTTCAGCACTCTTAGCAGTTTTTGCATTTAATGCATTACAGATTTCCAGAGGTAAGTCATTCGTATTTGAAATGAAATAGTTGCGCTATTTGTGTAATAAGAGGAAAAATTTTTGAAAGGACCACATCTATCTTTTCTTTTTAAACCCCAGGTGAAATTTTAAGCAAAGTCGACAGTGTAATAACATATATTAGGAGAGTTCTGTGTAGTTATCATCGAACTGGTTCTTGTACAATTTTGTCGACAATGAAGGGTTACTAATAGAAACTGTTTTGTTTTTACCCCTACTAATAGGCACTGTTTTGTTTTTGCCCATACTAATAGGGACTGTTTTGTTTTTACCCCTACTAATAGGAATTTATTTTGTTTTTCCCCTCTTGCCCCGGGACAGCAGATTATTTTATCGCCAAAATATTTGCTAGTAAGTAGATACCATGAATTTTGTTACCAACCCCGAGTTTCAAACAAATTTCAACTTTTAAACCTAGTAACTAAATTTTCTATTTATTAACCTAGTAACTACTAACGACTTACTAGGTTTATAAATTGAAATTGTGCATACTGGATTTTAAATAGTAATAACAAAACATATGTGCAAGTGCTAGGATCGAGTTCTATAAATAGCCAAAACTATGCAATTTTTTGGATATTTTCGTCGCTAGGTTGTTGGGCGTAAGTCAAAAAAGCAAAATCTGTTTTTGTTTGTTTGTTAACTACTAGGTTTTTTTAATTGAGCAGCTTGTTCTGCATACCTCTATAAACCAACCCGCAAAGGGTCCAGTCCCTCTCACTGACAAGAGGCCAGCGTACCAGCAGTGGGAACATTATACGCTGTTAATGCTTAGTGATCTTATAATTGGGTTATTTCATATCAAATAAAACTGATCTCCACTTCCCAGTAACTGGGTAACATCATACCACTTTTCAAAACTGACATCATAATTTTCTGGCTTCTGACTATATGTAACGAATGTCAAATATCTTCAAATGACAGCCGAGACCTACGATTTAACGTGCTTTCCGAGGCATTGAGAAGACTCCGTATGTAATGATGGCCATGTCAACCGTTGCTTAGCCTTGAAAATCGATATGTGAAGCTGTTATTATCGCGCCACGGTAACATCCCAAGACTGTATTTGAGATATATTTAAAAAGGTTCGGGTATAAAATAAGGCTAGTAGTTGAATCTAAAAATAAACATTAGTGCATATAAATAATGCATAGCGCAATGTAAGCAATAATATGAGACGTTAATCTAAAGGAGCATACTTACTAAATAATATAAAGGATCATACACACACTTCATATTAACCTAATACGCTTGTACACAGGTGATCCTCCCAGCATTGTTGGAACAGTCGCACACTCGAACCTGGCTGAAGGCAGGAGTACGTACCTGGTGCGCTTGCGCCGCCGGTGTCCTGGGGCTGCGCTCGTACCTGCTCGGCGAGATGAGACATGACCAGCCGATGCCGCACCCGCCTAGGCCTCCGCATCAGTTGGGAGCGGCTCATCAGGTAAACTGCGTTTAATATTAATTTACTTCTAATTTATGTGATTTTGCAAAATTAACTTTAAAACTTTCTCGTAAGGTTTACTTTCTGTTGATATTTTTGAGTTCAGAAGAGAATTTCATACTTTAATTTGAACTTGTGAAAAGTCGATATTTTGTTTGTTTAATTTAATCAGTGACAATAGGAAATATAGGTTTGAAAAACTTTAACATAAAGACGTGAACTTTAAGTTGGTATTTTATTCTAAAAGTCGCAAAAAGAAACTTTATGTTGTATGTTTCGTGTCGTTAGCGCCGATATTTTTTTTCCAAAATAAGAATAGGGTAGGGATACAATATTATATCCATACCTGACACTGCAAATTATATTGCACTAGCTTTTGCCCGCGGCTTCGCTCGCGTTAAGAAGTTTAAAATTGACAAAGTTTCATACAAACTTTCATCCCCTATTGTATCCCTTTGGGGGTAGAATTGATCAAAATCCTTTCTTAGCGGATGCCTACGTCATAACATCTACCTGCATGCCAAATTTCAGCCCGATCCGTCCAGTGGTTTGAGCTGTGCGCTGATAGATCACTATGTCAGTCAGTCAGTCAGTCACCTTTGAGTTATATATATTTAGATTTAGTTTAAACTTGACAAAATGCTGTCATTCAAACGATATTACTTCTTCCACCAAACATAACTTTTTGTTTATTTCTCTTTCTAATACTATGTTTATGTTTGTTTCAGGCGTTGATGCGTCGCGACGGTCCTGCAGGCTTCGAGCCTTACGTGCGCGTCTCATGGTTCCCTGTTCGACTTGGCGCTTTGTTGGTCCTGGTGTCCATATCGCTGGTCCTAGCCAGCGCACTCACTCTTGTAAGTCAAAACATACTATCGCCTTACGGTTGGATACACAAAAACGCTGAAAGACGTTCCTAAGAGAGAATTCACACGTGTCACAACCACATCACTTGGACTAAAATGAATTGCAAAAAGTGACAGCGACACTATTGACACATGACTTCACTGCTTGACCACTATTTGTCGCCGCGATATGGAGTGGTTGAGCGTCTTTACAATACACCCAAAGAAGTCCCAAAGTTACTTATAAGTCTAAAACTGGAAAACTTGTTATTGAGCTATACAAAAAAATCCTAGCCAATTGAAGAATCATTCGCTACGTTATTATGGTCATGACGTGTTTTCAGCCTGCTGACCCCTCAGTGATTTTACCACTGATAGAATGGAGCTTTGAACTCTAACCGATATAACAGAAATGTTAGAAGCCAACTCTCGTACTTATAGCATTCAAATTCAATTCGCAAATCGTTTATTCAAATTAGGCTGAGAGCCAGCACTTTTTGAACGTCAAGTTTTACAAAAGACAGTCCCCCAAAACGCCCGCCCGTCACCACTTCCTAGTGTTTTAGCTGTGGAGAAGAAGTGGCCAACGAACTCCCCAGCAACACATCTGTCTGTTACGTTTTAACCCTTGAATGGGCATAACGATCTGGAAATCGGAAAATAATGTCAAATGGGCATAGGTATTATTGGTAGATAAAACATTTCATTTTTTAGTCAAAAAATTATGTTTATTTATTTATGTACACACAGAAAACCAGTAAAAATTATCATTATAAATATGAGTACAAAGGAACTGCTTATTTCTAATGAAATTTCTTCCAGCAGACCTGCGACAGGAGAAATTAAAAAGAAATGTAGACACTATTGTCTACATTTCTTTTTAATTGTGTAACAACAAGAGAAGAGTATGTAGTCGTATGTATGTTCTTTGAATATGTAATGACTGAGTGATTGATAAGTCTTTAAATAACCTTTGTACAACAATGGAATACCTACTAGGAACTCATTATTTAGTTAATGAGCTGAAAAATATGGTGGGAAAACTATACCCTTTGCCTTATTAAGGGTTAAGAACTTGAATCTGTATAAAAGTATGCTAAGTAATTATACATGACACGAAATTTACTTGTTAGCTAGCACACTATGATACGGATAATGATAGAAATGTATATAAAAAAAAATAACGAATTGACCTACATAGTCAGATAGATGAAAAAAAAAAAATGTGCTTGGCGTGGGAGGGACGCGGATGCGTTTACGCTCTGGCGGTCAAAAGATTAAAAAAAGGGAGATCAGAGGTGTTTTTCACCAGTCTGCGACTATGATGCCAATGCTAATTAAAATATAAATTTATTTTGAAACAAACAAACAAATAGTTTATTTCTCTCATAAAGGCACATTATTTCAGTAAGTAATTTATTTGTATACATATTTGCCTTACGCTAGAACCTTTGTGAGAGCTGGAGTCTGAACTAGGTTCGGGACCTGTATGACAGATCTCCAGACTCACACCCCTTTAAATATTATCATATTTTACGGCATCATTTAGATTATACATAACACTATTTGCAAACAATTTTGATAGAGGTAAGTCTATAAAAAAGTGTGGTTATATTTTTAATGTAAAGTGATGTTTTTTTTTACTATTGATAGGCACGCGTTTGACCACTATCTCACCTGTTGGTAAGCGATGATGTGGTCGAAGATGGAGCACGCTTGTCTAGAAGTAACCTATTCACTCTTGACTTAAAGACTTCCAGGTTGTAGCTATCAGGAAACACAGACTCCGACAGAGATTTCCACTCCTTAGCTGTACGCACTATGAATGTGTTCCCAAAACGTTTTGTGCGTGTGGGTGGGATGTCCACCATGTACCGGTGGCGCGTCGCCGTTCGTCATGTTATTGTAGAATTGTGTGTGTGTGTGTGTTGTGTGTATGTGCATGGAAGTCCTGTAGTTCGTGCTTATTAGTAAAATGAGAGGGATGTATGTTAAAAAATAATGGTCTGGATGATATTTTCTGCTTCTTCATAGTCTGAAGAAACTAGATATGATAAGGTACTTCAGATATTGTATTTGGATATGGTTTACTTTCATTAAGTACCTCATAAGTTGGCTGATCATCACGTAACTATTCAATTGTAAAAAAAAAATATTTATTTTTTTATCATTGAATTATTATAACACCTTGACAGATAGCTCCAAGACGATGTTATAACTTACATATTATAAAAATTAACATTACAACAATTAAATTATAAAATATCATAATAATAATACATTTCTTAATGTTGTAGGTGATCCCTGTCGCTATTGGAAGGCGTGTGATGGCGCTGTGGCTACCGAAGGCATCTGACGGCGTTCACGAACTATACACTGCTGCTTGTGGTATGTTTTAGTTATAAAGTAATCATTAAATTGAAGAAAGAGTTGTATCCTTTGTATGCCGCCGGAATGCAGCCATGTTCGGGACACAATGGAAATTGTATTGTAGTCGGGTATTCGAGACCAATGTATTTTTATGTATTATAGGTATTCATAACTTTCATAAACCCGTTGTAATATTGCTCTCTGTAAAACTAGAAAAAGGGCGCTCTTTTATTTGTTCGATTTCTTCTTCCATATTTTTCAACTAATGAGGGTTTTGTGAACATTTGTCAAGTTGACGATAAAAAATATCAGAAAACAAGCGATTTGATAGGTGTTTGGGCCCTGACTTCCCAGTGCTGCCACCTGGTGCTCGATATTTCAGAAAACCCTCATTCAATAGCTGATCTCATACCATAAGGAGGGCTACGTTCTGCAGTGGTAATGTCATACTTTTCCAATTATGTTTTGTTTGGATGTTGGTCTGATCGAATGCAGACCTTCACAACCCTGTTCCTGAGATAATATGTTTATACTATTTATTATAATATTTTTTTAATAATTTATTTTTTTGTCAATCAGTAAATCTCATTGATTGATTGATTTGTATGGTGGGTTTGGCCATTATGACTCGTCATATTGGCTCATAGGGGGAGATATAATAGGGATGATACCTGAATAAAAAAAATGTGATGCTGTCTTGTCCGTCAGTTAGATTATCGAAAGATATTGGACATGTATTTTTTGCTTTAGCAAATCAATAAAAATTGACGAAGTTAAAACGCATCAAAGATCAGGAGTGGAGGCTTGTGACATCACTACTAGGTAAAAAGCGGCCAAGTGCGAGTCGGGCTCGCCCATAAAGGGTTTCGTAGCAGCAAGTAACATAATGTAAAAGTTCTTGTTGTTCGCTGTAACTTTATAATTATTATTTACTTAGGCACCTATTACTGATTTATTATTAGAAAATAATGGTTCACGGTTTACGCATAAGGTTTATGTTTATGAAATTAAATGTTTTTTTTTTATATTTGAGTTGATTGAATGAAAGGTAAATTGCGGTTTACAATTTATGACGTATTAAAAAAAAAACTACTTACTAGATCTCGTTCAAACCAATTTTCGGTGGAAGTTTGTGTGGTAATGTACATCGTATATTTTTTTTAGTTTTATCATTCTCTTATTTTAGAGTTACAAGGGGGGGGGGCACACATTTTACCACTTTGGAAGGGTCTCTCGCGCAAAATATTCAGTTTAAAAAAATATATATATTAGAAACCTCTATCATTTTTGAAGACCTATCTATAGATACCCCACACGTATGGGTTCGATGAAAAAAAATTTTTGTATTGAATTTTTGTGTTCTAAGTATGGGGGACCCCCAATTTTTTTTTTTCTATTTTTGTGTGAAAATCTTAATGCGGTTCACAGAATACATCTACTTACCAAGTTTCAACAGTATAGTTTTAGTTTCGGAAAAAAGTAGCTGTGACATACGGACGGACAGACAGACAGACATGACGAATCCATAAGGGTTGCGTTTTTTGCCATTTGGCTACGGAACCCTAAAAAGTGTACTAAATGAGACGTCACACGAGTTTTCCACGCACAGTATCGTCCTAATTTTGTGTTTACGTGAAAAAAGAAAAAATTACGTGTCTAATATTTTTTTGGAAATGTATCTGAAGGACTAATTACATTTTATTAGTCATCTACCCTATTAGATGGTATACAAGAAGAGGTAACATACCTCACCTGCTTACCTTCGACCCTGAGAGGCCAGGCGGTTGGGCGTACAGCTTATCTTCCACGTCCCTATATAGCTATTGTGTCAGGCATGTACGTGTGCTGGGCGCTGGGCCGCGGCGGCACGCTGGCGGCGGGCTGGGCGCGCGGGGGGCGGGCCATGCTGGCCGCGCGGGCCGCGCTGTGGGCCAGGGTGGCGGCCCGGGCCGCTTTGGCTGCGCTGGCGTTGCTGGGACTTGTGCCGCTCATGTTTGGCTTACTGTTGGAGTTGGTGAGTAGTTTTATGATCTATTTAGTAAAATTCTTTCATTCATTTGTGCGCACATAATTAGCGTACAACTCAAAACGCTAAACATTCATTCAGTTTAGGTATTAATTACTGTGCTGTGTCAGTCTAGAACTTAGAACAATTTTATTAAATCGTCAATAAATATCTGGGTAAGGAACCCTTAAAATAGGTGACAATTGTATACTAAATAAATAAAGACACTTTCTATCAACCTAACACTTTACTCGTGTTCAATCTTTTTCTCACTAATCGATCACCTTTCGTTATATGTAATATCATCTTTCCCAATTCAACTAATTACGCTAATATTTGATTTTCGCCTACAGGTACTAGTAATACCTCTCCGTGTGCCAATCGAACAGTCCCCTGTGCTATTTGTGTGGCAAGACTGGGCGCTCGGCGTTCTGTACACGAAGATAGTGTGCGCGCTCACTATGATGGGCCCCGACTGGGCCATGCGACGCGCCATCGAGAAGGCCTACCGGGATGGGATCAGAGAGATGGACCTCAAGTATGTATTGTACTAAAACATTAATGTGAACAGTCCCCTGTGCTGTTTGTGTGACAAGACTGGGCGCTCGGCGTTCTGTACACGAAGATAGTGTGCGCGCTCACTATGATGGGCCCCGACTGGGCCATGCGACGCGCCATCGAGAAGGCCTACCGGGATGGGATCAGAGAGATGGACCTCAAGTATGTATTGTACTAAAACATTAATGTGAACAGTCCCCTGTGCTGTTTGTGTGACAAGACTGGGCGCTCGGCGTTCTGTACACGAAGATAGTGTGCGCGCTCACTATGATGGGCCCCGACTGGGCCATGCGACGCGCCATCGAGAAGGCCTACCGGGATGGGATCAGAGAGATGGACCTCAAGTATGTATTGTACTAAAACATTAATGTGAACAGTCCCCTGTGCTGTTTGTGTGACAAGACTGGGCGCTCGGCGTTCTGTACACGAAGATAGTGTGCGCGCTCACTATGATGGGCCCCGACTGGGCCATGCGACGCGCCATCGAGAAGGCCTACCGGGATGGGATCAGAGAGATGGACCTCAAGTATGTATTGTACTAAAACATTAATGTGAACAGTCCCCTGTGCTGTTTGTGTGACAAGACTGGGCGCTCGGCGTTCTGTGCAAGAAGAGATCGAGAAGGCCTACCGTGGACCGACAGATTGATGGACCGCAAGTATTTTATGATGATTAAATTATCATCGTCGCGTCTGTTCATTAAATATTTCGCAAAATAATTGAGAAACCTTAGGAACAAGACAAAGTTAAAATGCATTGCCCCGCCCTTATTTTTAAATCACAGAGCATGCTATAACCCTCACGTACCTTTGCAGGTTCATCCTCCGCGAGATCGCCGCACCGTGCGTGTGCTGGCTGGGCCTGGCGCTGGCCGTGCCGTACGCGCTGGCGCACTCGGTGCTGCCGCTCGTCGTAGCGGCGCCGGCGCAGCGCAATCTGCTGGCGCGGCGCGTGTACCCTGCGCTGTTGCTGACTGCGCTGGTGTTGGCGCTCACGGTGTTCCAGGTATGTTGAACAGAATCCCACCACACGTGCGTGTGCTGGCTGGGCCTGGCGCTGGCGGAGCCGTACGCCTTGCGCTGGTTTTGGCGCTCAAGTATGTTGATAAAAACCCACCACAGCTTACTAGTCGGTTCATCATTTGCAAGATCGCCGCGCCGTGCGTGTGCTGGCTGGGCCTGGTAATTTTTCAGTAACAACGAAATAACACAAACTTACCCTCCACAGATACGCCAATTCCGCAAGCTCTACGAGCACATAAAGAACGACAAGTACCTCGTGGGGCAGCGCCTCGTCAACTACGACCACCGGCGACACAAACAGCAGCAGAGCTCGCTGCCCGCACACTGAGCGTGACGTCACCGCCCGCCGCCGTGACGTCACACGTGACACCGACCGAGCTCTGTTACTGTCCGCGGAGGTTGGAGTACGTAGATTGATTGGTTGTGCTATCGTAATATGGACATGCCTTTATTTGATAATCTTTTGCTTTAAACACCTCAATTAGGGTATTTGAATACTATCAAAAATGTACATGAATTAATATTTTAAATAACATTATTTGTTAATCTTTACATAGTATAAAACAAAGTTGCTCTTTCCGTATCTACGCTTTTAAACTACGCAACGTATTTTAATGCATTTACATTAATAGACAGAGTGATTTAAGAGGAAATTACCGAAATTCCTATGGGAATGGGAAAAATGGGATTTGCGCGTACGAAGTCGTGGGCAAAAGCTAGTCGATAATAAAATGATGAAGTTACTCGGTTTTGAAGTTATTCGTCTATCTTTGTCACTCATAACGTCGTTTGTACTGAACCGTGTGATTTCAGATTGTGTAGTGCTGCCGCTGTTTACCACAGATTTTAAAACATCTGCAATGTTTGTCTTTCCTTTGAGCGATATAATAAAAACTCAGTACTTCTTAGATAAGAAGGCAAAAGACCTTATTTGCCGAGTTATTATACAGCTAAAACTATTGTACCTTATAACAATGCGGGAAAAGCAAGAACAGGATTGTTAAAATAAGTACGTGACTCGCTAAATAACCTAGGTTTACTCCGTTAAAAGTCCAGAAACAATTATGTTTTTTTTTTAAAGTTGTCAAATCCTAAAGGCATGTCAATATTAACATATACATCCCAGAACATTGACCATAAATCAATTTACTTACTACGATATCTGTAGTTATGACCCTTCTTATAAGCGAAACTTGATTTTAAATAGGGATCTTCATAGCGAGATAATCTTTTTTTTTTAAATCTCGAAACAGTAAATCCTTTTTACTGATCAAATGGGTAGGCAAGCATTTTAATGATTAAAGTAATATCACTATAATGCTTGCAAGAAATGCTGATCTAAGTACCTTAATATCACGGTACAAAGTTAATTGTATTAGTCGATAACCACTATATCTTGTAAATAAAAATGTTTTAGTCACTAAACTTTTAACCCACGTAATATTGGCATTCCTTGTATAGAAATATTAGATCTCAGCTATTTGGAGCCAAGCTAAGTAAATAGCACATGGTGAGTTTTTCACCGCCTACGTCACGAACCCGAATGTTTATTTAAGTTTAAATATCGATACCCATTCGGTTATTTTTTGACTACTCTTAAAACATGTGGAACGTTTACCAAAAATGGCTAAAGAGAACACTAAATGTTAGTGATGCGACACGATTCGTAACTAATCGAATAAACGTTTAGTCGATTAATGACAGTCGAACTTTTCATCGGAGAAAAATCGATTTGGAATCGGTAAAAGTTGAGCTCAGCCGCTGGTCGGTAATCAATTAAACTCTATTCGATTAGACATTGATCGTTCGTTTTTATTATAAGTCCATCGGCATGAAATTTATTTTTATGTAAAAAAAAAAAATTTAATAAATTATATTTTAAAAGACGCGAAAGTGAGAAAATCGGAGTTTGTATCGACTGGAAACAATTTATCGTCACATGTAACTTTTTTAGTATATTATAATAAATAAGGGGAGCGGGGTGAAGCCTTATGTATTCAGTACGACACTTTCTGACAGTTTCCGTATCATATTCATTTTTTATTCGACTGTGTGTGTGTTTTTCATTTGAACTTCGGATAGTTAAAGTTGGAAGTTAATTTCCTAAACGATTAATTTTCTTGACAGTTCGAAGAGCGCAATTTCTAGAAATTTCTTAAAACCTAGCTCGCATCGAATTTTCGATGATATCTCACAAAAACCACGCCAAAGTGTAGAAAAGCACAAGTCAATAAAATCAGCTATTTAGTTACTGGAGTATTAAAGCAGTCATAATGTTCTGTGATTCCTATCACTTTCATACAATGGGATATTATGACTGTTTGCCATAGTTTTCACACCCGCTCCCGAACTTACAGCATTTCTTCTCCATAAGTCGCTTTACGGCCGACACACATTTGACGAGGCACAGTTGTCACTGCTAAACAAATATCAACATATCGGTCCTTAAAATAAGGTCGAAAATAAACAACCTGACCCGAGACGCAGACCTGATGCGGTTTTGGTCATGTAGAAGTTTATTTGTTTAGAACTTTTATTTCGATTTAGTGCAAGGTCGATATTTGTTTGGCAGACATGACCGCGCCGCGCCATATGTTTGCCGGTCCTTTTCATTGTGCAAGTAACTAGCACGCCAGTGTATCGAACCACACATCTTAGAATTATTTAATAATAAATATTGTAATTTTGTGGTCTTCAATTTTTTAAAGGCCTACATTATAATTTGCCAATGTATATTATAATATTATTATAAAGTTATGATAAATGCTTCTGTTGTAATCATTCCCTTACTGTTAATTCATATCCTGGGCGTTGGTGATTTGGGTAAATGTTACTTGCACAGTTCGACAAGTCTTTGAAAACATTTAGGACTACAAAGTATTGGGAAATCGAAGATACAGTTCATAGTTCTGGTATTGTTGCGGACTTACTGTTGCCATGCATATTTAAGATATTGTACAAAGCAGCCATCTTGCTCAATGCAAAGACGACGAGAAAATGGCGACTATTGCAAGCGTTTACATATGAAAATCACAGAGAAACCTAATATTTCTAGAACAACATAAAAAAAATACAACTCAAGAACGTTCGACCATGTCGGGACTATGAACACATACATACAGAAAAAAATAATTCTACTTGAAATTCGACTATGTTTGGGCATAGATTAAAAGGAACCCTCTGAATCAAATTTTTCAATAAGTTAGTTTGAGCTAGCTGTAGTAGCCATTACGTTATAGCCAACAGTTATATTTTACCATAATTTAAAGTAACTTCCGATTTTATATTTCGTATGCTTGTCAGTTTAAAAAAAAAACAATGGCGCTTTTTAGGGCAACACATGGTAAATACATTTTTTTTTATCGGGGAAGGAGAGTGGCCGTTTGGAACATAAATTTTTTAAAGGTATTTTTAAATAAAATAGTATTAATAAACAGGGGTGCCAAACATTTATGTTTTTATACACGTAGCGAATCGTTTTCGTGAACTGCCTCTAGCTCTCGGAAAATAGGTTCGAGAGCAGAAAATAATGAATTGTAGCAAAGTTGCTACGACTAAATGTTTTAGTAACCTAATTATGAGAAAAAATGAAAGTAAAAATTGTGGTCATTCTCCTTCCAGAGTTTTAATATAACGTCTCGACAATCCGCGTTTAATATTATTGTTTATCACTGTATGAAGAAGATTGATAGAACAATAATGATTCTGTGCAACTTTTAAAAGTTTTGGTGGAAAGAGTTCGTTTTTTTTTAATATTCAAATATGGTATGAGTATACAGTCAGACAGTCATGTAATTTTATAGTCTTACTCTCTGAAAAATAGTAATTGAGCTAAATAAAAAGTGTCTGCCTATAATAACGTAAAATAACGACGAAACGAAGTTATTAGGTGGTGAAATTAGCAACAAAAAAAAATATAAATTTTATTTGAATTCGTCTAGTGTTAAGTAGTTTTATAAAAACATTATTTATTGTACACTGCTCAATCTTATATGTGTTTTATTCTTTTTAAAATGGTTGTTTTGTTTTCTTTTTTTTAATATACTTGGGTCTATCCTTATTTTTTTCTCGAAGGATTAGTACTGTGTACAATTGTATGTATAGGTCTACAAAATCAACAATGTAGATGTAAAAAATAAAATAAAAAAACGACTTAAAAAGTGGTTTTAATCATTCACGTGTTTTTACTATTGCTTCTTAAATAATTTCTGCTTTGACCAGTGATCGTTGAGAATAGACCTCTTGGGTAGTTCTGTTTTTCTATTCCTTGGCGAAAAGTCTATCTCATCTATTCTTACTTTATTTTATTTGTGAAGATATTTTGAATGGCGTAGGATGTAATTTCAGTTATCAATGGTGGATTAATATGAGTTAGATGACAGTAGATACAGGCAATAAGCAATTTGTAAACCAATAAAATGATTATTGAAATAGTTTCGGTCTTTTATTGATAATTTCATACCCTCTTCGAATCTTAATCTACGAATGACTTACGAAGAATGAAGTACGATTTTGAAGGACTAAATATTGCCATGCTCAGTCCAGGTAGAAGACTCATAGTGTGTCAGCTCGGAATTCTCCGCCAGTTGCTGAGCTACAGTGAAAGACGGCGATGGTGAGGTGGTACTGCGCAGGGATCTTCATAGATGTCGGCGACATATAGCTATCTCGACAGCAAAGAGTAATACTCAGAAAAAAATAACTTTTAAAAAAAAATGATACACACAGTGTCATTTTAGTCGTCTTCCAAAAGCGGCCCACTTAATGTACACGACATAAACTACCTCTAGGCGTGATTATTTAAAAAAATAATGCATTAAGATAATAATAGGTAAAAAAAATAAAAAGTGCATTAGAGTTATGAAACACCCTGTTAACCTTTTGAACGCCAGAGCGAAAACGCATCGGCGCACCTCCCACGCCAGGCCACAATTCAGCGCAGATACCTACTAAGGTTTCCAACATCCGATCTATAAGTTATCGAAAACCAATTAATTATTGCTCTTCAGCCCATATTTTGAAATAAAACTTTACTTATTACATTACCATTTTATTTAATTTGACCCTATTTCGTATCATACTATCTTTAAAAAGCGGTTACACAGTTCTAAACAACCTAAAGTCAGACATTAGAACTACAAACGAATAAATCAAATAAGGATAAGGTACATCACGAATCTCGTTCGTGACGTCATGCGCTGTCGGGAAGAGCCATAGAGATAGAAAATATATGTCTATGGGAAGAGCCGACTCTGGCGTGGCTGGCACGACATTTGAAAACTTTTTCGCATGCGAGTAGGGATGTGACGTTGTGGGACAGAATAAATAATAATCATATAGTTAGTATTTAACAAGAAATTACTCAATTTACTTATAATTAGTCTGACTCTTCATAGCTTGGGAAACTTATATCATCTAAGTGCTTCTGCTGTCGCACTTTTCATAAAACGTTCAGTTTATTCACTTAAGTTACTGAACGCTTCTCTTCTGGCTCTCGATGTCGATCCAGAATATTCAGATACGAATAGTTGTCATAAAAAAATATATGTCGAAGTAATAGTAAGCCTATCTTAATAAAATATTTCACAAATTTTAAATATAAATTACCTTACTTACCCATCACTAGCAGTCGTGTTTTGCCGACTGTGGCGTGTGGAGGAACACTTTTTTACGGATTTCGATTAGCAATTTTTGATGATTGTTTTTTGTAGTGAAATGTGACTAATGGATATATCTTTCTGCCATTTTACAATATGTAATTAATGTAGTTTTAAATAATAGGAAAAAAAAACACGGAAAACTTAATTTAGTATATTTATTTGGCACTTAAAAAATGTCGTTATCTTGTCGGCTATAGCCGACGGTGGCGTGTTGGGCACGATTTCATTTGTCGGCTATAGCCGACCGTGGCGTTCAAAAGGTTAATAATGTTTACGTATCAAAACATTGTCACAGTTCCATTCCGTGCCGTCCTTGGAACACAAGGCTCGGACTGCGTTCGCTCCTGAATGTTTCAAACTAAATCATGCGTCATGATAATGAATAATCTATATCTATACTTAATATATAAAACTGAAGAGTTTGTTTGCTTGAACGCGCTGATCTCAGGAACTAATGGACCTATTTGAAAAATTCTTTCAGTGTTAGATAGCCCATTTACCGAGGAAGGCTATAGGCTATACAACCTGTAACAAATAAACGCAATACCTCTTAAGGGGTCATTAAACTCATCATCATGAACAACTTTCACTATTGGACCAACACTGAAATCGCGATAAACTGAAGAGATTAGGGTTGTAAGCGTTTGGAAACACAGACGCAGGCAGAGAGTTCCACTCCTTTGCTGTGCGCATTATAAAAGACGTTTGGAAACGCTTAGTGCGAATTGGTGGAATAGCAACAAGGTAGGGATGGTAAGATGCAGTGCGTCTGGATGTTCGATGGTAGAAGGGGGCCCTTGGGATGAGGTCGTGGAGTTCTTGGGTACACTCACCGAAGTACAATCTGTAGAAGACCGACAAGCAGGCAACCTTACGGCGATGAGCCAAGCAACCTTGGCATCGACCAGTTTTACGTCACCGATGAGCCTCTTAGCTCTGCGTTCCACCGAGTCAAGCGCGGCAAGCTGATACTTAGCTGAGCCATCCCAAAGGTTTTATTTTTGTTTTTATCATTAATTACTGAACAAAGTCCAGACTCAAGATATACCAACGGGCTATGGAGCGCAGCATAATATGTCTGAAGCGGACAGGTCGCGTTAGAAACACCACTCTGCGCTCCTTAAGAGCCCTATCACAGAATTGCGTTTTTACTCACAAAACTGCTGACTCATCGCATTATGTAGAAATTTGGCAGTTGCAATTATGTTTATTATGGGGCAGAGCTTGCAATACCGTTAAAAATATGGTATTGTTACAGCCTTTTGATGCAGATATTGTTAACTAATAATCAATGTTATAATATTTAACGTTATATCTGGCACATTTTACCGATGAGCATACTAAACTTTATGGGGTGGTTTGGGATCTACCTCCTCGCGGTCCAACCCGGGCAACGGCACCACAGGTTTGCCTGTGGTATGGCAGAACGATCCCACTAAAAGCGGTGGTAGGCTCCGCAAGGAGCCGCCTAGCTCGCTACCACCATCCCGCTGAAGTCAGGCGCCAAGCAGCTTGCTGTGTTCCGTCGGTGTGCGGGAGTGCCAGTGCCTTTGGGGAAAGAGATTGTCAGTTGCTCTGCTCAGAACCGGTCTTAGTCGCTGGACTGGGCTTTCCGGGTAACTCATTTTGGAGGGTAGCGGGATCTGAAGCACGGTGCCAGCCGTTGGCCGACCGCAGTTAGTAGGGGCCCCAAGTAGCACGCCAGCCACGTGTCAAAGGCTGCCCCGCCAACTAGCGACAAATCCCGGTATGCTCCACCGTGCCAGCCGGCGACTGGATGGGAGGACCCGGTGGCCATATCCGGGGGGATTCGGGCGTCCCCGCAGTCTCCAAATGAGTTCCCCATAGGTTAGTTTAGCTCTAGTGTTCCACTTGGTTCACAGGGTCTGGCACGCAGGTCTTCTCAGCAAGCTTCCTGCTTATGGCATCCCAGCTCGTTTTTGTAGCTGGATATCAGACTTCCTAAGTGAACGGTCGATCCGAGTAGTCGTTGACGGCTGCTCCTCTGACCTCATGGCTATTGATGCCGGAGTTCCTCAGGGGTCTGTTCTCTCTGCAAATCTTTTCCTGATGCACATCAATGACCTACTTCAGCCTGGTCTTCTTGGGTACGCAGATGACAGTACTGTTTCAGTTGCTAGGGTTGTTAACACGTTGCGGAATTTGTTTGTGTGAGTCACCGCAGCCCTGCAACGCAAAGAGCATTAGAAGGAACACGGATGGGTTTTAGTCAGTAAGAGTCTGACACTCCCTTATGCTCCGCCTAGAGCGGGAGGAGTCATTTGATGATTTCCCATCAGTCGGTGTTTTTGGTTATTTCGTTTTTTGATACCGACTTCCGAATTAAAGTTATTTTATACTTAGTAGTACTTTGTTTTTGGAAGTCGGTTATATTTTATTTTTTTAAGTTTTTTATTTTTTACTTTTTAGTGGTACCTGCATACCCATTCACAGCGTACTCGGGCCTATTTAATAAAACTTACTTAGTGCTTTCGGTGTAAAGGTCTTGTCAATATGAATGAAATAAGCCCAAACACTTGGTAGTTCCTACATACTGATGTGGAGTTCCCTTGATTCTCTGTCATCTCCATCATCAAGTCTGATTCAAACCTTCATTGTTTTGTATTATCACCCGATATACACACGAATATCAATTTTTTACCAGATGCGTGCGCCTACAATTTTCGAGAGTTGCCCTCAATTTCTCAGGGTTTCCATCATCTTATCCGAACGTGGTGGCAATGGAACCATTTCCACAGCATGGGCTTTTATATAAAAAAAGATTCATCGAAATCGGTTCATAAACGACAAAGTTATCCGCGAACACACATGAAAAAATAAATAAAAAGGGTTGTTAACGTGTGATGGAGCTACATAAAGTTGGCCATGGGAAAACCAACCAGAAGAGAAGTCTACCCCTGCAACGGAAAGAGTAGAGTAGAGACTCCACTATCCGCACTATGTTAGACTCTCATTCTCGGTCAGTCCTGGCTAAGTTAGCCAGCCTAGCTCCGCCCAAATGCGCAAATGCCTCCTGGGTGCTTCACAGGTTTGGCGGAGCGACCTCACCTCTCCGAGAATTTGTTCACGTCGGGCAGCCTCGGCATTACTTTTGAATGACGTGGGCAATTGATTCCTTGGTTCGAAGCAACCTCTGCAAATTGGGATGTCTACAGCGCCTATGTTGAAAAGATGTTTATTAGGGGCCAATGACCCGTAATTATACCTATTATTATTCGGAGGGTATTTCTACTTGAGCTGAGAAGTCGTTTAGTTAGTTTCGATGTAGGCTTAACGTTGCCAGTTTTGACTGCTTGCAAAATGTAGCCTGCGACCATTTGTTGTCACGAAGTTTAGTTGATCTCTGGCAAATTCATGTACGAAACTATGGAAAAGGTAGGAGTGGGAGTGGGTGCGGGTCCAGCACTACCATCTCGGAACCTCTCTTCGCGAGTTCGTCTGTAGCGTCATTGCCTAGGGATCTACCTACAGTTCCCCTTGATCAACTGGAGAAATAACTGGAAAATAGAAATCATACAACTTAATCGGATGATGTGTATTATTTTCTTCCATGGCCGTTTTCATGAAAATATATTCCTTATATTCTCCAAAAACATTTGTCAATACTATATACGTTTTGATGGTTGATGCGTGATCGGTGAGTTCCCCGTACACATGGTAGAAAAAATGAATTCATGCTGTGAAGCAACGGGATAGCACACTATTCCGTAAACAACCTATCTTCTTAAAAAGCTATCTTCTAAAATAACCGAACAATCTTCTTGAAACTACTTGATGAATCAAGTTTATTTTTTATTTTTTTTTAGCGCAATCGAAATAATTTTAGGTATATTTTTAAAACACAGAAATCCAATTTCATCGGAGCTAATGCAATTCTTTCGACTCCTCTATCATGGGACTTCGCCACCTGCTTGTGGGTGATAATACGTGCCCCTTGGCTCCAAGGCCGTGTAGGCCCAGTACTGGGCAACTTTAGCAAAGCTTAGGAAATGTAAGCCTGCGCCTGTTGACCAATATTCTAATCTTAATACTGCGATTCAAAAAAATGAGATCAAATGCATAACGCCATCTATGGAATATGAAGTTCAACTGTTAAAATTTAAGTTTGGAGTTTGTTTTAATTTTTATTAATACTTAGGAATATTACATGCGATATTTTTAAGGTATTGAAATAATTACTTTTTAAGACGTTGTAAAAGTAATAAATAAAAAAAATATTTTCTAGTGTGATTCTCAAGCTGTCGAAAGTAATATGTCGGTCAATAGATGGCACTGCGTGTATCTGCATTACGTAGAATAATACGTTGATTTCTTCTAGAAAGTTGCTACAATTCCTATCAAGTTTATGTGTAAAACTTATATACATTCGTTATGTACTTTTTAAACGTGATTGATGCAAACAAAACAGAATACAGGTAAAGATAAAATATGTTCTGTTAATTATACTTAAACAGTCTGGCTATTATATTTGGCATACTTGGATGAATGCTAAAAAATATCCGAAATACAACAATAACATGTTATGAATATTTGAAAATATTTGGTAAAATAGGAATCATAAAAGTGTGGAAATGCATAAGTAAAATAAAATCTAAAAAAAATTACGTCTGCTGAAATTCGAACTCACATGAACTCTCTCGGCAGGCAGTCTTTAATCCGAAGGTCTATAACTACTGTTACGGTCTATAAGTATTTGGAAATAGCCAATCTTATTTATGTCATGGGTTTTCGCTGCTCAGCTCCTTGAAAGTATAGCGTGATGATAAACATTGCTAAGGTTAGACCCATAAGTATCTGCAATATTGTAATCTGTTGTGGCTTCTTATAAATAACAATTCCTCACTTAACAGTTTGGATAAATGTGGAATAAACATTTAAAAGTTATTTAAAGTACGCAAAAACCCATTTTATTTTATGATGTAAACAAATGATATGATGTTAAAATACAGTTGAAAAGAGAAAACAAATACAAAAATAATATCTGTTGCTCGGGATCAACTATGGGCTACTTCTCGTTCAAAACAGACATTTTTGAATATTGCTCATCCTCCATAGTACATAGCGTGATAGTATATAGCCTAGCCTGACCGTACCTAGAAGGATTATTTATGCAAAATTTGAACAAAATCTATTCAGTAGTTTTCGCGCCTATTGGGAACATACACCTCAAGATTTACTATTTTATTATATGTACCTATATAGATTCTATGCAAGTTTCAAAGATTTATCGTTCGATTCGAGAGCGTTGCGAGGGAGTTTAGTGTTAATATACGAATCCTGAATGCAGCGAGGTATTCATGCTAGCCTAAGGCAAAGACACCTTTATCCCTGAGGAGCATACTCTACTTTTCACACCTACTGCGAGTTTGATGCCATGAGGTGGCTCCACTGCTAGGAGCAGGCTGCGCGCCCGAAGCTGCGGCTACGGTCTACCGCCGGGCAATAATGTGATTTGAATTTCGAACGCATTTTGACTGCGCTCGCTGCACGTAGCAGCGGAGGCGGACGGGAGCCGCTCGCGGGTTATAATGACGTACTTTAGGTTGAGTTTGCATGACATTTAATCTGACGTTTTCGTGCAGGTGGTGTGTTTAGACATTTACATACCAAATAACCATATTGCAACTAACTGCTTAAACATAACATGTAAGCGGTAACATATGCTCGCAGCTTTAGGCGTAAAAATGCGGGAAGCCAGCCGTCTAATCAAGTTTCTCCGACATATTGCGTTGTGTATCGCACTCGCGTTGAATTCATATAAGGCTGGCTGCTTATGTTTTATGCCAACGTTAAACCAGTCACGTCGGTTATAAACTCATGCTAGCAATCGTTTGTTTTGTAATGTTTCACTATGAGTTGTGATGCGGTTTCGTTTGCTTTTTGTTATTGACTAGCTTTTTCCCGAGGCTTCGCTCGCATTAAAGTAGCCTATAAACGCTTCCAGGGCAGTAATAGTAGATTATGCAACGAGGGGATAAAGCAGTCTCTTATGTCACGGGCGTCATAAAGAGAGGTGGGTTGCCGCGAGCGGTTCCAATAATATTGTACTGAATTTCATTATAGCCCGCCAGGCGATAATGACTTACTTTAGGTCGTGTTTGCATGACATATAATCTGACGTTTTCGTGCAGGTGGTGTAAAAAATATGTATATAGCTTTCTACTGGTGAAGAATTTACTTAATTTATATTAAATGAATTTATTGTTTTAAAACTTCACCTCTTTGTAATATTAATTGTAGAAGTGTAGATTGGCTCGCGTTTGATCACAAACTTACCTGAAGAAAAGCGATGATGTAGCACGATGGAGCACGCTTTCTTAGAAGTACTTACCCCCAGCTAGGTAGCTTTCAGGAAACACAGACTTCGGCAGGGAATCCACTTAACTTTTCAATGACTCCTAAGACACAGGTAGGTACATACACCTAGTTTAGGAGTCAGGGTATTTAAAATTACCTACAAGTGTTAAAGCCTTGTTTTAGCCCTTATGAGAATTTTTGTTAATTTTTTTTGGTGAAATAAATTATTAAAATTATTTATTAGCTGTAAGCTAAGCTCTTTCCAACATATGTACTTCCTATATAGAGGACTCTATCACATTAACTTAAATGCCATTTTTTTAGTTTTAGGTAGAAATCTAACAAGAAGATGTCTTTCGCTTTGGGGTTGGTGGAAATCCCAAGGAATACCACAGGGTAAGAATCCAAAAGGCTCCTTTCTCCTACTAGGTCAGGTTTGAAGAAGAGCAGAACCTCTTGCAGAAAAATTTCTACAAAGGTACTTATGATGAGAGTACAAAATCTGACACCAGGGATAGTGCTGTGTGGTTCTATCTCTCTCCCACATTAGAACCACGATAGCTTTATGACGTTCCCGTATGTCTTTTGCGCTTCAGCGCGATGAATTGACTTTTGTCCTTTCGTCTCTTGAGCAAGTGGCTTTTCGCGGAAGTGTCTTTCGGGAAAATGTCTTCTGCGCAATGAGGGCTACCGATTTTGCACTCACCAGTTGGCGCCACTCTCGAGTAAGGTCCTTAATCGTAGCATTAAAGTAGTTATTACGTGCATGTGAACAAAGTTAGAAGGAAAATAATTTGTGATACCGTAAACGTGCGACTTAATACAACATAGATAGTGTCGCAGTGTTACGTGGACTCATTATAATGGAAAAAATGAGGGACATATAATGCATGTTTCCGGCAAAAAAAAAAGTTCAATTCAATGGTCGGTAGAACTGTAACTTAATCTTAAGAGTTTTAGTAAAATATTCACAAAAATCGAAACAAATAAATAAAAACTCCCATCAAAAGCCAACCAACAGTGAAAATTTGACATTTCGAAGACCACACGCTATACTAGCGCCTCTAGTGGTGGATTCAAACGCAATAGCCCTCATTGTCCTGTTACCATTTTTTAAATTATTCGTTGGAGCCCTTTTTAAAAATCCTGAATTTAAGTCAAAACTTGTGCCTGGTTTGACGAAAAGACATCTATGAGGACAAAAAGACGAACAGTCCCTCAATATATGGGTTAAGCCAAGATGTTCTATATAATATTCAGTTCATATGGTTGGTATTAATAATCGCAGTTCGTAACAACGAGGATAACGTCATCTGTTTTCATATTGGATCTTTTTACGGGCGGCTTAGCCTTCGGAGATATGAAGCATTTTCTTTACACAATAATGAGTTTTAATTAAATGGCATACATAGGGTTGGTTGCCTTGACATAAATGAATTGAGGAGAAATCAGGGACATGTCGTAAGTAGGGAAAGTTTTGAGAATAGATCAGCGTTTCATAACCTCGGGTCCCGACCCAAAACGGGTTGCGGGCGGTATTAGGATGGGTCGCGGAATTAAAAGAAGAATTGCTTAAATTGCAGGTTGATGGAGTACTAAAAGAAAGATTTGTCTGTAGAGTCTTACGGGATTTTTTTCCCTGATAATTCTGTTCGGTGGTGTGGTTGTGTTCGGTGTTATTGTGGTTGTGTGCCATAAAAAGGCTATTTCCCGCGATTTTGATTAAACAGTAAAAGCAAAACTGTTTAATAGAATACCTTTATAGGAAATTCATGATTGGAAGTCAATTATCTTAAAAGATATAAAAAGAATCGAATGCCCGGGCGGTTTATGTGGGCTTAAAAGCAAAGGCCGTGAACATCAAAAGATTGGGGCTTGCAATACATCTCATGCGTTCTTTAAGAGATTATTTTTCGGCGAAATTGGCGTTTACTTTGCGATTTCCTTTCTAAGTAGGTAGTAAGATATTTGAGTTCTTTCTCTCAAATAAGCTTATTGAGATTTTTTTTTTGGCGGGATATTACGATTGCCTTATAAGTGTGTAGGTACCTAGTTGGATGTGTTACGAAACGGGAAACAAGTGGCTAGGCATATATGCTTGCCAGGGTTCGGGAATTTGTGAAAGAGAAGCCTCTGTGGATTGGCGTGACGGAGCACAGCTCAGAGTATAATGGATGGAATGGGATGGGTAATGGTTTGTCTCTAGATCAGCCATGCCATACCTTTTTTCCTCTTGGGCCACATAACTCTTCTACTTTTGTCATGATGGGCCGCAATAACCAACAGTAAAATACAACTTGTAACAGAATAAGCGAAATACCTCTTAAGGGGTCATTGAAATCATCATCATGAACAACTTTCACTATGGGACCAACACTAACTGAATTTAAGTCAAAACTTGTGCCTGGTTTGACGAAAAGACATCTATGAGGACAAAAAGACGAACAGTCCCTCAATATATGGGTTAAGCCAAGATGTTCTATATAATATTCAGTTCATATGGTTGGTATTAATAATCGCAGTTCGTAACAACGAGGATAACGTCATCTGTTTTCATATTGAATCTTTTTACGGGCGGCTTAGCCTTCGGAGATATGAAGCATTTTCTTTACACAATAATGAGTTTTAATTAAATGGCATACATAGGGTTGGTTGCCCTGACATAAATGAATTGAGGAGAAATCAGGGACATGTCGTAAGTAGGGAAAGTTTTGAGAATAGATCAGCGTTTCATAACCTCGGGTCCCGACCAAAACGGGTTGCGGGCGGTATTAGGATGGGTCGCGGAATTAAAAGAAGAATTGCTTGAATTGCAGGTTGATGGAGTACTAAAAGAAATCAATCAAATCAAATCGAATCAAATCAATCAAATCGTATATTTCAAATAAACCATTTACAGGCACTTTTGAATTGTCAAGGTCGGTCAGTCCAACAAGATGAAGCTATTTGCACGTTCCAAAGCGTAGATCTCTATGGAGAAGAACGTGCAAGAAACTCCACGGACACTCTTTTAAAAGTAATAAATTGTTACAAATTTTTGTTTACATCAAGTTGAAATTATACAAATGTGTGAGAACGATGTAAAAGACGAGCAGGATAAAAGCGTCCGGGAAAAAAAAGGAACAATTCAAAGAAATATTTAAAATAAACCATGGCAACTGAGAAATGACCAGTCCCAACTGACAGCGCCCGTTTACGAACATGACGCATGCGCTAGCACCATTCGGCTCAACCATTTTGAAGGGAGCCAAATGATCCAACGCATACGCCACCATCAGCCAGACTTTTGTGTGAGCATGACACTCCCAACCGCCAAGGTACATTCAAGTCAAAAACAAACCTAAAACTGATAGCTATAGCTTAAGTTTAAGGTACACAGTACTCACACATGTGCCGTTAAAATGGATGAAATTATACATTGCTAAATAAAAATATTGTTTTTTTTTTTACAATCTTCAGCCGGTCCAACAATGTTTCCAAATGCTAACAGATTATTTTGTGCGCCCTAGTGGCTGTGGAGCCGGACCAGCATTCAGCCAAGCATTTTTATCTTCAATATAATCCCCCAACTTATAATATGCTTGCCTGCATAGTGTGCGTTTAATACAAGATTTAAATTTTGTCTCATTAAGTTCTAATATATGGGGATCTATTTCCCGCGATTTTGATTAAACAGTAAAAGCAAAACTGTTTAATAGAATACCTATAGGAAATTCATGATTGGAAGTCAATTATCTTAAAAGATATAAAAAGGATCGAATGCCCGGGCGGTTTATGTGGGCTTAAAAGCAAAGGCCGTGAACATCAAAAGATTGGGGCTTGCAATACATCTCATGCGTTCTTTAAGAGATTATTTTTCGGCGAAATTGGCGTTTACTTTGCGATTTCCTTTCTAAGTAGGTAGTAAGATATTTGAGTTCTTTCTCTCAAATAAGCTTATTGAGTTTTTTTTTGGCGGGATATTACGATTGCCTTATAAGTGTGTAGGTACCTAGTTGGATGTGTTACAAAACGGGAAACAAGTGGCTAGGCATATATGCTTGCCAGGGTTCGGGAATTTATGAAAGAGAAGCCTCTGTGGATTGGCGTGACGGAGCACAGCTCAGAGTATAATGGATGGAATGGGATGGGGAATGGTTTGTCTCTAGATCAGCCATACTCAACCTTTGTTCCTCTTAGGCCACATAACTCTTCTACTTTTGTCATGATGGGCCGCAATAACCAACAGTAAAATACAACTTGTAACAGAATAAGCGAAATACCTCTTAAGGGGTCATTGAAATCATCATCATGAACAACTTACTATGGTACCAAACCCGAAATCGCGAAAAAAAAATCAGCTTTTCAGTACATTTTGTCGAGTTATGCGCACAAAAATGTATGGGGCAGTCGATTTTTTTTCGCGATTTCAGTGTTCGTTAATTCTGTCACAGGTTGTATTTCTATCCCAAATTGGTTTATCCGACTCGTATATAAAACTGATTTGAGCCCACCCTTGTTTTAAACATAACTTTTATCCTAGGCTTCTACAATCCTTTGGATATTGAAAACCATAGGCACCTTTGTAGGTACAATGTACATAGGTAAGTACTTACCTATTTAGTTATCAACATCTACACTAATATTATAAAGCGGAAAGATTTGTTTGTTTGAATTGAATAGGCTCCGAAACTACTGGACCGATTTGAAAAATTCTTTTAGCATTGGATAGCTACATTATCAGGGCGTAACATAGGCATATATTATCCCCGTACTCCCACGGGAACGTTAACTACGCGGGTAAAACCGCGTGACGTCCACTAGTAATAGATATAACAGTTATTATTTAAGGTATCTTACTAGTACCTACATGACGTACCTATATAGCATGACGTGTGGAATTTCATATAGAAGACCTTTAATAGAGGACTACATCTAACTAACTTAGCTAAACCCAACGGTAGCGAAGTTTACAAGAATTTATCCTATAGTTACAGGTGTAGATCACAGGTAAGAGCGTTTTTCACTTAATACTTCAAATGAGAAGCAAGTTATGCTATGCCACCGATGCAGTTTGTAGCCTGTTTTTTTAAGGATGGGTAATCATCAAATGACACCTCTCGCTCTGGGCGGAGCAGAAGGGAGTGTCAGACTCTTCGTGTTCCTCTTAATGCCCTTTGCGTTCCAGGGGGGCTACTCTCTAACGAAATCCGTAGTTTCGGGCTTAGTTGCGGGCGGGCATTTTCTTCTTCGTATCACCTAACCACTGAGAACTAATGATAACACGATTTGACAGTTACTGTGAAATCGTGTTGTCATTCATTCTTAGTTCGGGTTCGGGACTAAAGGTGATACGGAGTAGAATACGCCCGCCCGCAACTAAGCCCGAAACTACGGATTTCGTTAGAGAGTAGCCCCCCTGGGCCGCGGTGACTCTTTCGAACAAATTCCGCAACACGCAGTTTGTAGCCTAGCATACACACACATTACATCTATTTTTCTCCAAAGGCTTGGCAGAGGTCGGTAGGACATAGTTTTATACCCATATATTAAAATCCCATGAATGGGGAACCAGCTTGTTACCATCAACCGGGCACAAATCGAGACACTTGTCTGACAAAATAATTTCACATGAAAGAGCAACAGAATAAGCAGCTCGTGGCTAAAGAATAACAGCCGCACAGGTCCATCTTCAAGGTTAAGCAACGCTTGCCAAGGTAGTTCTGTGGATGGGTGACCAATTTATCATACCGTGTTTCCTCCGTGCCTCGGAAAGCACGTTAAGCTGTTTGTCCCGGCTGTCATTTGTAGAACTTTAGCAGTCGTTACGGATTGTCAGAAGCCAGTAAATCTGACTCCAGTCTTGCCAAGAAATACCGTGTTCCCCATTTAATAGGTTGTGGAGGTCTGGTAGATAGCTGCTCCACGTAAAATAATAGTATTCAGCTGAATCCGGTTTTACTGGATGCCGACCCCAATATAGTTGGGAAAAGGCTAAGGAGATGATGATGAAAGAGTACAATAAGACTTTGTATAATCTAGGAATCGAACTTAGAATTAGCAAATTCGATCAGATTTACGAGGTAGTCGTCTATTCCTGATTTAAAACAGACGTCGGATGTCCTCTGTGTTCTTACTCAGGAGGGTTTCGGGATCAGTGGAACGCACACAATCGCCTCTTTTATTTTAGGCAGTGGTCTTATTGGAACTCGAAGCGGGTTTTCCAGGCAGGAGCTTCATTGGCTCGGCGTTTTTCTGGTGGTCGCCACTGTTAATTCTGGCTTTCAGGAGTTGCAGTGGTTGGGAATGTGTGGCGGGCTTGTCCCAAATAAAAAAAAAGGCCAGCCTGGAAACTGGTGTGGGGATAGCCCGCTTCTATACAATAGAAATCTGTAATAGTCGAGAAGACAGAAGATCCTTGTACCTATATCTACTTTTATATTTGTAGAGACGAGTGAAGGGGTCGCTCGCGGACGGTTACCTGTCCAGTGCTGCGTTTGAATTGGATTGTTACTTGAACAATTGACAGATAAGAACGCTCTTTTTTATATTTATTTACATGTTATCCAATTTTTTTGAAACTTGTCTCTCAAAAAGAAGGTCACTGGAACGTCTGTAACTTGTAAGATGAAAATACTCTGATATTTTAATGCGGACCTGACATGACTTAGATCACCCAAAATAAACCACTAGCTGACCCGTACAACTTCGTTTGCGCCACTTTTTTCATGAATGCTCCGCTTCTATTGATCGAAGCGATAAATGGGCTGTCCAACTCTAAAATAATTTTTCAATTCAAACCTGATATTAGCGCGTTCAGTCAAACAAAAAAAACTTTCAGGATTAACATATTAAAAAGTATAGATTTTACCCATATTTTACCCGTATTCTTTAGATAGATAGCATATCTCAAGATAGCATTTAGTTTCTGCGTTCAACACTTTACATACATAATATTTAGTACTTCACTTTCCGTACTAAGTAGTTTGGATATCAGCTAACTCCTAGCAAAAAATGGCAAACGCAGCACGAACGACAATGACCTTAGCATATGGCGATGAAGTAGAAAAAAGGTTTCGGTGCAATTTTCTCTGTAAACAGGTTACAAGCTACGATTTATTTGCCGTGCGTATTTTCCTTATATTACTTTAGTAGGTACCTACGTGTTTTGTGCTACTCGAGTTGAGATACGATCTTTATTACGATCATATAGACTGACTAGTTGACCCGCGCAACTTCGTCTGTTCCGCTCCTATTGGTCTTAGCGTGATGATATGTAGCCTGTAGCCTTTCTCAATAAATGAGCTATTAAACACAGAAATAATTTTTCAAATTGAAGGAGCAGTTCCTGAGATTAGCGCGTTCAAGCAAACAAACAAGCAAACTCTTCAGCTTTATATACATATTAGTAATAGATATATAGAAGACTAGCTTCTGCCAGCGGCTTCGCCCGCGTGGTCCCTAGGGAACTTACTCCCGGAATAAAAAGTAGCCTATGTCCTTTTTCAGGCTCTAGACTATCTCTGTACCAAATTTCAATTAAATCGGTCCAGTAGTTTTGGCGTGAACGCGCGACAGACAGACAGACAGAGTTACTTTCGCATTTATAATATTAAGTAAGTATAGATATAGATATATAGATGTAGATGTAGATGTAGATGTAGATGTAGATGTAGATGTAGATGTAGATGTAGATGTAGATGTAGATGTAGATGTAGATGTAGATGAAGATGTAGAGATGTAGATGTAGATGTAGATGTAGATGTAGATGTAGATGTAGATGTAGATGTAGATGTAGATGTAGATGTAGATGTAGATGTAGATGTAGATGTAGATGTAGATGTAGATGTAGATGTAGATGTAGATGTAGATGCAGATGAAGATGTAGATGTAGATGTAGATGCAGATGTAGATGTAGATGTAGATGTAGATGTAGATGTAGATGTAGATGTAGATGCAGATGTAGATGTAGATGTAGATGTAGATGCAGATGTAGATGTAGATGTAGATGTAGATGTAGATGTAGATGTAGATGTAGATGTAGATGTAGATGTAGATGTAGATGCAGATGCAAATGCAGATGCAGATGCAGATGCAGATGCAGATATAGATATATAGATAATCGCAAGAACTAGTTTGCCGTAAATTCAGATGAACACGATGATAGCGTATTTGCGGTTAGGGTGCTTTGTAGTGTGACAGTGGTGACAGTGAGTGGTAGAACATTAAAAGCGATGGCGCTTTATAGGCACACAAAATGATACCTTAGTCATCTGCCTACAACTACTCCAACAAGTATTCCAAAAGAACACGCATGTTAGTTCGATCTTCGGTCACTACCATCCAGCTGTTATTAGCAACCAGACGAAGTTCGTTGAACGCAGGTCTTTGTCCATATTTTTCGTCCACAAGAGTGTTTCTACTTACGCGTCCATATTTTGCTTGGCTTGACACAATTTCGGAGATGATCAGGGCCGGATAAAATTAATGGACCAACATAAAAAACATGCCAAAAAAGGCTGACACATCCTAAGTAAATAAGCAAGCGCTGACCCATTTAGTTTGAAAAGTGTTAATCTAAAAGGTTCTCAGTTTTGTCCATTAGAGGCGACGGGCGGTCGGCGTCGTCGTCAGCCGATCGCTGGCAACACCATACTGGCGGTGTCGCTAGGATAATCCTTTAGGTGTACCTACAGCGGTTTTATTATGGTGAAGAAAGTTTTAGTAAAATGTTGATGTGTCATTCGATAAATACCGTTTTGTGTAATCGTCGTTATGTCATTTGCCAACGAATGGTGCAAACCTTATAATTTTCTTTCAAAAGACCAATTCGTTTTATTCTTTGGCGAGCAATATGTAGCTTGCCTCTTGAACTTTGGATAACTTGATCGTTTGTCACATTTAGGTAAATCCTGAAAATACAAGTAGTGTTGCGTACACAATTTTCGAGTCGAAGATTGAATTCAATTCGTCCACGGTTTCTACTGGAGTTATCCGGGACAGCAAATGGTTAAGCGATTCCTGAATTGATCACCATTGTTCATATCTAGATAGATTTTGACCTCTTTACTGCTTAGTAGAAATTAGTTCATGAACAGAAATGCGAAATGATCATTTTGGTTTTACAGCAAGTGGTTGAATTTTTCGGCTCACGATTTTTCAAATTTAGTTTTTCTGTAGCTATCTATTTGAACTTGCTGGCTTGGTAGCCAGCAAGTTATTAGTAATAAGAACCAGGACTATGACTCGGAAAATTTAGAAACATGGTATCCCTACATCTCAGCGTCGAATTGAGTTATATACGGATTTGTAGCAGGCAACCCTTTTAATGCGTTACTCCGTACATACCTACATAAAAATATACTAGCTAACCTATTAAATAAATCTTTGAGATCGTTAGTGATCGATAATTTTTTTTATTTTTTTTTTGTTTCATCTGTCAAATTAATTCATATCATTCAACATTGCTTCAATTAAAAAATGTATTGAAAATAACTATCGCAACGCTTCTAAACTAACATCTTCGGACTCACCAAGTATTTTTAATTACTTAAGTAAAGTATGTCTAAAATATTAAACGCCTGCCTTTAAAAGTGTCAAGGAATCATCATTAAAATAAGTGCGCCTAGGATTTTAAAGAAAATATTTTCTAGTGGAAATGTGAAATATGTTCTTTTCTGTTCAACTTAGTAATTATAAACCTAAGTAATGAAGAAAATATCTGAATAAATGAAAGAAAATAAGTTACTTACTTTACACTTGAAAGGTTACCTAATAACGTTTATGTTGATAGTTGATACGTGACTAACTCCGTCAAGCGCTGAAAAAAATAAAATTATCGAGTATACGAAACAGATGCTATTTGGGCGTGTATAATTATCCAATGAATGAATCAGATGCTTTTAAATCTTTTGAACATTTTTTTGTGCTACTTAAGTATGTAGGTGTAGCGGCATCAATGCCGCCACAAGAAAAACCAACGGAGCACATCTATATCGCAACAAAAGAACCGCAACGCTATCTATCCAACTAGCAGCGATGTACTACGTCGAAATCCTGCATCGTGGTATCAGAGTTTACCGTGCGATTTGAACATATATAATATTATATAATATATAATAGAATATTAACTATCAGGCAGTTGCCCACACCGGACACAACAATCGTACGGCAGAGGATTCTCCCTTTTCAATGGAGGGTTGCGGGACTTTACTGTCTGTTCCGCAAACCTCCATATATGGAGGTTTTAATTCAGCCCCTGAAATATTGCAATTCATGCTAAATTCTGCTTCTGACGGTGGTTTTCTTTATGAGGATGATTAAAATACTACTTAATTAAAGGTACAGTGTCAAAAATATTTATTTATACAAAAGATTATTCACTCTAAGATTTTCCTCATATTTTTGATTATATAGCAAGTAAAGAACAGTATCTTATGCTTAGTGAGGTAACCGCAAATAAATTTATCTCAAGTCTTATATTAATACTCGTAAACTATGAGGCGGTAGTCTTCCCTTTGTTAGCTTTTGCAATCTAGCCTCTTACATGTATCAAGCCATCTACATATAAGAGGCTAGAGTTACGAGAATATAATATGCACATACCTCTATGTTCGGATAACTATTGCTATCTAAACTACGTACCACAATTTTGTAACAATTAATTGATTTAAAAGAGTGTCCGTGGAGTTTTTTTGCACCTTCTTCTCCATAGAGATCTACGGTTTGGAACGTGCAAATAGCTTCACTTCTTTGACTGACCGACCTTGACAATTTAAAAGTGCCTGTTAATGGTTTAATTTTGAGTTTATGAGTTTTTCATGAAGCTCTCCAGGTTTGAACTGGCCATACATTCAAGGTGGGTTCAGTTTGACGCTGATGCTTTCTCTTGTAGCTGTGTCAAGACTTGGCCAGGGTGATCGCGCGGTGACTAAGTCTACACGGTGGTGGGCGCGTTTAGAGGCTACTATGCATCGTAAGTTGTTGTAGCGGGTAGTAGTGTTGTTCGCGACCACCTTAGCACCCACTCACTTAAGCCTGCTCTCTCGAGAAATGCTTAAAAACAGCGTGCAGATGCAGCTACTTTTCTGAAAAAAATTGTTAGTAATCTACATGATATGATTCGTAATTTGGTTTAGGGTTACTCCTTCATTTTTTGTCAAAAGAGTATAAAAAATATATTTACTGCTTTGCAATACAAACGAAAATGATTTAGTGAAAATGAAAATTTTATTAATCTGCTGACACGAGTAGGTTCTGATGTTCATTTACCTACGTCATGCTAACAATGAAATGTTGAATTTACTTATACCACGACACTTGAATAAGTATTTTAAAATTATAAAGTACTTTTTTTGCCCTCGGTACGCTAGTATTATATTATCTGTGCCCTCGGCTTCGCTCGTGTTAGTACAGATTTTCTCAAAAAATGTCACGGTAACTGTCTCCACAGTCTTCATCAAAATTAATTAATGTTGATTATGCGATTAAAGCGTGAAAGCGCTACATACAAACTTACTTTCGTATTTATAATATTAGCCAAGATTTTTAGTAGCGATAAAACACCTACACTCATCGTAAAAAAAACTGGCCAAGTGCGAGTCGGACTCGCGTGCAAAGGTTAATAAGTTTAAAGGTAAAAGGTTAATAAAAGTTATTTTAAAATTATAGACTTCTTATAGGTGTTCCTGTAATCTATAGGTAAAGATCTATTATCTATTTCTTTTTCAAAATTTTAGGCTCATTAGTTTCGGAGATAAGTGGGGGAATGGTAATTTTTCGTCTAATTTCTTGAATAACTACAAAACCATTTATTTTAAAATTATGAATAAAAAATATAATTAAAACACACACAGTAAGCCCTTTCATTTGATATATCACTCGATATTGTTCAAAAAAGTTTTTTTAATTTTCTAGTTTGACCCCCAAAAGCGACCCCCATACTAAAAAAATAATAATTTACGTAACACGTCCGTGTTTGGGTCACAGAAGTCCATATGTGTACCATATTTCAACGGAATCGGTCCAGTGGATTCGGAGAAAACTGGCTGTGACAGACGGACAGACAGATACCCGAGTGATCTTATACGGGTTCCGTTTTTTGTTCGGAACCCTAAAAATGAACGCGAGTGTGTTGAATGAGTTATGCAACATAAAATACATAACGGTCTTAACTGTTGTGCATCAGTCCCCAACATAATGGTGCTTCGAGCCGGATTAAAACATGAAACAGAGCAGTGAAAGAGATTTTAAGCTACTTAGGTCTAGTGATGACGATTAAGTCGAAGACTTAGACAGAGTCCAAACAAATTGAAAGTTAAACCGACTTCAAACGTTCTCGAAATGCCGAAATACTTCGGCAGGGAGCCCTAAAATGTCACTTCCAGATTTGAAATAGTGGATAGATAGCATCGAATGGATTTGTTACTGCATTTAAAGTGAAGATTTTGTTTATTATGTAGAAAAATTGATATGTTTAGCTATTTTTCATGATTAAAGAATTTTCTAATCCACCAGACTATAATCTCTATGCCAAACATCCAGATCCGTTCAGTTTTTCTGGCGTGATTGAAACGTCATTCATACTTTTGCATTTGTAATTAGACACTAACTTTTGCCCGCGACTTCGTACGCTCAAATCCCATTTTTCCCGTTCCCGTAAGAATTTCGGGAAATCGTCTTAGTGCTCCTCTACACTTCCCAAGGAACCTACATGCCAAATTTCAGCTTTCTATGACCAGTAGTTTCGGGTGTGCGATGCCATTATACCACCAATAACACCAATGTTATTATGTTGCTGTAAGGATGCATGTTTTCTTTCCGAGGTCAGTTATGTTCCATCAATTAAAATTTGAAACACAAAAAAGTACCATTTATTTTGGTTTCATAAAATACCGGCACACATTCTTTAAACGAGCAAATTGCTTCTCCCCAATCCATGTTTATAATTATTGGGCCGTTTATTAAAATACACGAAAAAAGGAATTTTATTAATATCGAGCAGTTTAATGAAACATTTTACGTGCCCCAAAATTTATCCGAAGTACATTGCGATCCTCATAAATACTTGTCAAGTTATTGATTAAGGATAAGCTGGAAATTATTGACATTTTATACGCGAACTGGCTTCCATCGCGTTTTCATCTGTTGATCTTATACTACACCCTGTAGGTACCTATTAAGGTGGATATAGACATTGCGAGGCATGCACAGCGCACGGGCGCTCATCGCATGCTTCGCAATGTCTGGACGTCAATATTCGTGGTGAGGCATGGCTACACAAGCAAATAATAATTTACATTAAAAGGTGTTCGTTGCGAGGCGTGCGCGGCGCATGCCTCGCAATGTCTGTATACACCTTTAGTCTGTACGTAAAACGTATCTATTTTATTTTAAGGGGGACTTCAAAATTGATAAAAGAAGCTTGCGTCTTGTGAGGTTTCTCTCATATACACCGTGAAATTTTAATGGTGGTTTTCCTGCCGCAGAACGATTAACCATCAGTAGTAGTATCGAAACATAACGTTTACTTACAAAATAATAATATTTCTGTTTTCATGTAATTAAAAAAAATATTCATGAACTCGAAAGCGTGAGAAACAATAGTAGTTCACTAGCGACGTAAGTAGGTAACTATTCAAAACGCACACGCTGCCGATAAGCGAAAAGCGATTCATAAAATGTTCAGAGCAAAATAAGCTCTCATGCGTAGGGATAGATACGACATAAACTGCACGCACGCATCTTCCAATTTCTGTTTATTTTTCATACATCTTCATAAGTAAAACAACCATTAAAATTCAGGGCGTAGATTCCCCAACTAATAATATGTATTTCAAGAGAGTAGGTAGGCACTGATCTGGATTGGTAACCAAAGTTATGGAAGCAGCTGTCGTAGTTATAATTTGGTGAAGGCTCATATGAAAACTGCGTACGTAGTAAATATGGAACACATACACTCAAGCTGGAAAAAGCTATGGGGATAGAGATTGCTCTGTGCGATAAGACCGCTCATTGTACACTAGTTTTTACAAGCGATTTTCCTGTGCTTGTTATGAGGTGTACAATAAAGTATATAATAAATAAATAACCAGAAACTACGCAAATAAATGAATATGTCAAGACTAACGCCTGAGAAAAAAGACTGGGTTTAAGTATGTTTTCTTTTATGTAAGTTTTATAACGAAAAAAACTGAATCTAAATTCACCAATCATTATTTCCTTACTGCAGAAAACACTATTTTTTTTGTATGTCTTGATCCGTAATAAAGGAGCTTGTGGTATCCGCAAGACGGCCTCTGGGGACTCTAGGGACTAGAGAAGACGGCAACACGTAGTACCTTGCACCGCAAGTGTGTTGCCCCCGGGACAAGCCAAACACGTAGGTAAGTTTGGGGACGCTGGAGATCCTCAAGACCCTTTATTTGCGTGAAGATAAATATAAGTGGTTTAAACTTGGGTCAAACATGGACGAAGACTGCTTTAATGAGAATTGCACGAAATCTCGGAGACATCTCTGCTAGTTTGCGTGAAATAGTATAGTATAGTTATATGAATTGTATATGCTGTGGATAACGGTGTGAGTTTCACATTTATATAATATCTTTGTTTATATTATTTACGCAGATATAATGTGTTACTGTTTGTTTGTCCCAAATAAATAAATGAAGTACGAATAAGTGATAATCTTAGAAAACCAAGTGCGAGTCGGGCTCGCACACGAAGAGTTCCGTATCATAAACTAAAAAAATCTGTATGTATCCTCTTTTAATTTTTATTTTTTGTTACAGTGGCAACAGAAATACATAATCTGTAATAATTTCAACTGGCATACATATTATGGTTCATGAAATACAGCCGGTAAGCGGACAGTGGAGAATTTTATGATGATTTATTATTATACATATTATTCTATATGATCTATATAAAATGTTTCCAAAGTGCAGATTGATTTTCAAACACTTCCTGAAATCCATGAATTACTTTGATAACGCAAATACATTGATAATGCAATAATATAGTGCTTCAGAGCTGGTCTGTGTCTCTCCGTAACCATACAAGATAGTACCATCGTATTTGGGCTTATTGAATGTACATCATTCAAGTGGTATTACCATGTAGTACAAAATAGCAAATTTTTAGGGTTCCATACCTGAAAGGTAACCAACGCGACCCTATTACTTAGCCTCCGCTGTCCGTCCGTCCGTCCTTCCGTCTGTCTGTCAGCGGGCTGTATCTCAAGAATAGGTAGACAGTTAAAATGTATTTTTATTGCCGTTATAACAACAAATAAATAAAAATTAAGGGATATGGGTACGGAACCCTTCGTGTGCGAGTCCGACTCGCACTTGGCCGGTTTTTTATTTAAAAGACTAATAATTATTGTGAAAGGTTTCCTTTTAAACACCAAGTAAATGAACCAACAACAAATCCTCTTTACACTAAATTAAGAAGAATTCAAACAATTAACGAAACAATTCCCCGCCGTACTTCTTCGTTTAGTCCTAGACTCAATAACGTTGAGTCGGTTTACCGGTGCGCTAGAAGTGTCTGCGAAGTAATTCCACTATGCACACCTGAAGCGACTCATCTAGATAAATCGTTTTGGAATCCGAGCGTCAGTTCTAGTCTGAGGGAAAGCTACTCTTGGGAGTATTTTTAATGGTATTTTTTTGCAAGACTTCTATACTCATTGTATTTCTTATGATATTGGATAGCATTAGCTATGGAGAGCTGGAGGAGACGCTCTAGAAGGGCACATACAGAGACCTTATAGGTGATAGTTTTCAGAAAGGCCAGGTGCGTCGTACTTACATACAGTCGGTTTCCGTGTATGTTTTTTTTTTAATTTTATATGGGTTTGCTCTTGACTTTAGTCTAGGTCAGAGATGACAGAGACAAATTCTACGATGGAGCGAGCTTACCCAGAAGGAGCCTGTTCACTCTGACTTTAAAGAGATTAGGGTTGTAAGCGTTTGGAAACACAGACGCAAGCAGAGAGTTCCTCTCCTTTGCTGTGCGCATTATAAAAGACGTTTGGAAACGCTTAGTGTGAATTGGTGGAATAGCAACAAAGTAGGGGTAACTTGCAGTGTGTCTGGATGTCCAATGATAGACACGTGACATATACACAAAATAATAACAAAACAAAATTCAAAAAATAAAATGAAAAATATTTCACAGTACAGACTCAATAAAATCAAAATGACACATTTGTGACACAAAAAAAAACATTAACACAAATATAAAAAGTAGACGATTATATCATTATTATTTAGCGTAAGAATATCGTAGACTTTTGTAGCGTCTATCTACCAGTATGTGAATAAGGCGTGAGTTATGTATGCTTCTGTATATAGCTATGGAGTATCCGACAGCTGAGAACTCGACTATTCTGCCAACGTCTGCCGTGGAAACTAAATTGGAGTAAGCGTGAAGTGAAATGTCATTTCATTTTGTTTTTAAGGATTGACAGCTCACTTCACGTTCTCACCATCTACACACGGACACGGTGTGATGTTTATAGAATCACACTGCTGGTGAAAATCGTAGTATATCTGTAACTTGTACTTACTTTCTGTGCAAATAAAGAACTGTACTATACTACTACTATATTTCCCAGACCTATATCTATACTCTATATACTAATATATAAAGCAAAAGAGTTTGATTGTTTGTTTGCTTGAACGCGCTAATCTCAGGAACAGCCGTTCCGATTTGAAAAATTCTTTCAGTGTTAGATAGCCCATTTATCGAAGAAGGTGTAGGCTATAATCATCATGCTAAGACAAATAGGAGCGGAGCAGACGAAGTTGCGCGGGTGAACTAGTTCTAAATAAGTAGATAGACGCAATGATAGATAAGTAAATTAAAATAAGCGCAATAGATACTACGTTTTTTCCAATCACAATACCTTTAGGTTGTTTCGAAGGCATACTATTCTATTAATGATTATTTAGACGATAAGAATAGTTGGTCGCTGTGTTAAACGCAAGACAATGTCATAATTATCATGTTCTTTCTATTTAAGTAATTAGCTTATGACAGGTTATATGTATTCATATAATATTGTGTTTTTTTTTGTTTTTTTATTTATTATTATTATTATTTTTTTATATATCTGACTATCTAGGTCCATTCGTTGTTTTGTTTTTTTATATACATTTCTATCATTATCAGTATCATAGTGTGCTAGCTAAGACGTTATAAATTTTGTGTCATGTATTAATTACTTAGCATACTTTTATATAGATTCAAATTCTTAAAACGTAACAGACAGATGTGTTGCTGGGGAGTTTGTTGGCCACTTCTTCTCCACAGCTAAAACACTAGGAAGTGGTGACGGGCGGGCGTTTTGGGGGACTGTCTTTTGTAAAACTTGACGTTCAAAGAGTGCTGGCTCTCAGCCTAATTTGAATAAACGACTTTTTATTTTGATTTTGATTAACAAATAGAAGATTGACCCGTTATTATTTAGCGTCGAACTTCTCAAAATTTTCGAAATTTAGCACGTACCCATCAAATAAGGAAAAAACACCACCACAAAACAGGAAGAAAACAAAAAAAACGGCACGTGTTTTCCCACATAATCCAATGTGTATATGCAGACACGTAGCCCCTTCAACGCGCTACAGATTTCTATGAAATCTCATAGTAGCAAATACGTGAAAAGAAACACCAAAATATTTTTAGGATACAGATTTTATGGAAGTAGGGCGAACACACCGAACACTTTTAGGCACGTGCTATTTCAAGAGCCTCTAAAATTGTTGCTCGTGTACTCTTTCCTCTTTGAGTGCATCCATTCATCCCGTATTCATACACTTTTATAGGTAGATAATATTTCCTTTGCCTGAAAATATAAAAAAAAAACAAAACTTCAGGTGGTGAAAAATCAAGGTATTGGAGAAGATATTTGTATGGGCTAAACCTAACAGTTTGAATACAAATTATAAAACATATTTTTCATTTAAATAGTTGTAGTTATGAACTACAACTATTTAAATGAAAAATATGTTTTATAATTTTGTTTGTTGGCCACTTGTTCTCCACAGCTAAAACACTAGGAAGTGGTGACGGGCGGGCGTTTTGGGGGACTGTCTTTTGTAAAACTTGACGTTCAAAAAGTGCTGGCTCTCAGCCTAATTTGAGTAAACGACTTTTGATTTTGATTTTGATTAACAAATAGAAGATTGACCCGTTATTATTTAGCGTCGAGTTTCTCAAAATTCAGCACGTACCCATCAAATAAGGAAAAAACACCACCACAAAATAGGGACAAATAGTTGTAGTTCATAGTTATTACATATTCACATAATTGACTACGCTTGGCCCTTTGAATCGTTTTCAGTACATTATGCAAACCGCCTTTGAAATACTTCTTTATTATATGCCTGATGAATGATAATACAAATTGGTAATTTTGGAAATAAATAGGTTGTCATTTGAGGAGCCTTCTGAACCAAAAATATCTAATGTGTGTTCCACACGCATTATAACGATTTTTTATAGGGCAGGAGAAAGTGGACTGGCAATAAGTTACGGTTTTATTATTTTTGTAAATCATCCTTAAAAGTGCTTCTGGCTAGAGCAAGCAATCGTCGCGTGTACATACGCAGCGTAGACGTTGTGTAAACGCGTCGCAACTGCCGTGCTAACGCTATCTAGTAAATGAACAACTCAACGTGACATATGTATTATGTTTGCTTTGTAGGAGGTTCGACGTCTTTCCTAAAATTACTTACCTACCTAACGTCTCAACTAATACAATAAGACAATGCCTGTTTCTACTTCTACATAAATCTTTCAATTTACATAGATTAATAAAGTAAAATCAAATAGATGGCTGTAGGCACTTTCAAAAGATTTTTTAATAAAACATAAACGCTCTACGTTACCTTTAACGTAATTAATTTTGTAACAGCCTGACTTAAAAAGTAATTATGAGTCATTTAACTTCCAATTTAACACGAGACTAAGCTTTCTTAACAAAACATTTTATCGTTAGAACAAAATGAAAAAAATGCATAGAGCCATCTTGGAAAGGACTGGCGTACTAATTTCGTTTTAAATTCACAAAACGCGTCCCTGTCACAGTATTTTAATTAAACTTGAGTTTTATTTGTTAATTAATTCCTGGTGCTCCAAATTTTTGTGGAAAAAGTCGGTTTTGGAGTTGACTTTTGTGTTGTTGTGGGGGTGTTATAACGGCCGCTTTTCCATTGCCATGTGATGGGGTCCTTAATAGACCCATCGTTTTAGTATCCTAGGTAGACTAAAAGCCGAAAAAGTTTTCTTGAACGTTTAGCAGAGAGGTTGGCAAAAGCGCATCTTGTTCAGATATGTAGCTATCGTAGTTGGATTGGACTCCATCTGATGGCAACATCACCTCGGAAAGATGCGATCTTTGGCGTGAGATGCTCATGCCTACTGACTATTTCATCGAGCCATCAGAGAACCTTCTACCTACCGACCTACCGTGGCTGACTTAGAAGCAGACTACCTCCACAGGTGGGGTTTATCGGATGGCGTTGATCTTCAGCGTTTGTGTGGCGTTCATGGCCCGCCTTTCATTACGACGTTGGTCGATTGATTGCTTTGATAACACCCTACATGGCAACTATCAAGTTTGAGTCGATAGATAGAGAACAAGCGTTTTCGATTGTTAATGACAACTAAAATTTGCGCAAAACTCTTTAGTTACTGGTCACTGACTGACTGTCCTTGACTACTTTTAACAAATAAATATATGTTAATACAAAAAAAAACTGTGTAAACTACGAAATAAAGTTTCCACATTAAAACCGCTGCGATTTGCCGAATCGTGTGAGCTGGCCTTTAGATATATCGAACTTTTATACATCGGAAAGTTTGGAAACAGTTTGAATTTTGTTTTTAACTTTCAGTCTGGAATTGTAACTTTTACTTCAGAGATAAATTGGGCTGGATTAGCGTTTTTATACTCTAGCATGTGGTGGAATATAACATGTGTGGAACACGTAACGTTTTACACTTATTGATTTTTTAAAAAGTACTCGTATTATAAATTATCCGAATCCTAACTAATCCTATAAATGCAAAAGTGAGTTCGTTTGTAACGTTTTCACACGTAAATAGCCGAAACGATTTTGATGACTTTTGGTAAATGGAATCACCATCATCATCATCATTCCAGCCAATTGCTGACCACTGCCGAACGGAAGCCTCCTCCAAAGAGCGCCAACCATTCCGGTCTTGAGTAGTCTGCATCCATCCGCTGCCAGTAACCCTTTAAATCATCGATCCATCGCGCCGCAGGGCGCCCCACTCTACGTTTGCCCATACGCGGTGTCCACTCTAATACATGTCTGCTCCATCGACCGTCTGTCCGTCTGCAGACATGGCCGGCCTACTTCCACTTCAGCATGCTGGTTCTACGCGCAATGTCGGTGGCGAATTAATTCGTTGCGAATTCTATCCATCAGAGAAACGCCGAGTATTGCTCTCTCCATTGCACGCTGAGCAACCTTGAATTTGTGGACCAGGCTTATGGTGGGTGTCCACGTTTCGGTTCCGGAAGTCATTATAATAAAAAAAAATGAAAAGCTTTATTGCAATTAAAAATGTACAAAGAAGGGAACTCTTGACTTCCAAACTAAGTATAACTTGTATTATGGAAGTCAAGGCGCTCTTTCATTCTGTAAACATATTGAGTACATTTAAAGGAAGGAATGCATGCAGCAGGCAAATAAGAAAAATATTAATAAAATAACAGTTAACAAAAAAAGCAAAAGTAGGTATATTATTATCTACGGCTACCAGTGAGGTGTAGTATTGCCCTGGTGCGAATAAATGTGGTGAAAGCTAAGTGACAATGGTGTCATGAGTGGTGTGTAATGTGTTAATAATTATAATGAGGTTAATAAGTGTGATGTTCTGTATGCGGCAAGTCCCGAGGGGTGTGTTTATTAGAAAAATATATGCGTGAGAGTCTGAGATTTAGAGTGTGGATGTGGATATTGAAGGCTTAAGGTGGCTTAAGAAGTTTCTCAACTTTTTCATAATTTAAGCTCATCAACCATTCTCTCATACGGGACTTTACTTTAGATTTAGTGAGTTGGAAGATTTGAAGTATTTTATGAGTTACATTGTAGAAATTGATGGATGTGGCATTATAGGGTCTCCGCGCTTATGCGGTGTTGTGCTTGTGAGAACGAAGAATGTCTGTTACATGACGTCTGTTGGAGATGAGTTTAATGTGTTTGGTTAAGTGTATACGCAATACCACATGTAGGACATAGAGTTTTCTAACTGTCAGCAGCTCACAGTCGGTGTATAACTTTTTAGTAGGATATCGGATAGGTTTACATGTCATAACCTTTAATACGGCTCTTTGCACTCTCTCCAGCCCAATCATAAGAGTTTTACAACATCCAACCTACACAAATATACAGTAAGTTATTAAGGACTGGCACAGTGCAAAGTATACTAGTTTGAGTGTTTTTATTTCGGCAGATTTCCTTAGTTTTTTAAGAATGTAAATAAGTTTTCTGACTCGTGCTGTGAGGGAGGTAACATGAGGCGTCCAGGTAAGGGTGTCGTCTATAAAAACGCCGAGATACCTAACACAACCAGTTCTACTTAGTGGCAGACATGAGTAGTTAAGATTTTGATCAAAGCAGTTATGGGCTTTCAATATTATAGATTGGGATTGTGGAAGTTGGTTACTTCTAAGGGCAAATGAAAGATACACAGACTTAGAAACATTTAATGTAAGTTGATTTTCTGATAACCACGACATGACAGATTTTAAAGCATTTTGTGCATTGATCTGTACCTCATCCCAGTCCTCTCCATTAACTACTAGAGCTGTGTCATCTGCGTATGTAAAAATGTTACATTTGAATAGTGATAGTCTACTCAGCTCATTAATGTAGATAAGGAACAGAGTGAGTCCTAAAATGGAGCCTTGGGGTATTCCGAAGGAAAGATTTTCTTCATCACTCACTACAGAACCAATCTTGACACACTGGGTGCGGTCTGTAAGATAATCCTTAAAGATTTTCAATGGTTCTCCACGGATACCAATTCGTACTAGTTTATTGATAAGGATGGGGACAGAGACAGTGTCAAACGCCTTAGAGAGATCCAAAAAATACCAAGGCATTTACGCTTGTTATCTAAGTGAGTTACAATTACATTTGTCAGATTCAGAACGGCGTCCTCAGTAGACACTCCCTTTCTAAATCCATATTGATTGTCCCCCAAGATATGGTATTTGTTCAGGAAAGAAATCAGACGGATATTTAATTTTTTTTTCCAGGATTTTAGATAGGGAGGGAAGAATAGAAATGGGGCGGTAGTTATTGACACTGTCTCTGTCACCACTCTTATAAATAGGATGGACAATGGCTCTCTTAAAAACTCTTGGAAAAGTACCCTGAGTCAGAGATAGATTATAGAGATATGTAATCAGCTGAACAAGTTTAGTTCGACAGGCTTTAACAATTTTAGAGGGGATATTATCCCAACCGGTAGCACTGTCTTCTTTCAAACCATTGATGGCCGAGTTTACTTCATGTTCGTCAATATTAGTCAGAACCATAGAATTGCTGTTGGTGACCGCAGTGTTTGAGAAACGAGTATAGTTGTAGGGATTATTTAAAAAAAAAATGGGCTAAATTTTTACCGACGTTACAAAAAAAGTGACAAACAGCTTCTCATCTGGGAAATTATGTAGGACATTAGTTGAATGGCTCTGGGTATGAGAGATATCAGTGATTTTTTTTTTGATAGTTTTCCATGTATCTTTCATACAATTTTTTTTATTTCTGTAGTGCAAATTGGTCATGGTTAATTTTAAACTTTCTCAATAAATTATTACAGAAATTACAGTAGGTTAACTTTAGCGTGACATTTTCGGAGTCATTTTTAAGTCTCATTATGCATCTTATTGCGAGTGTGAATGCACTTTAATAAGCCGGGAGTAATCCAGGGTTTTATTGTAATTTTACTGTGTTGGATTTTTATTTCATGTGTATTTTTTGCCAACAAGTAAAGCAGCAGATTCATGAGCACTACGATAAGTGAAAATTGACGAGAAGTCAGCTTCATTTATGTCGTCTATAGCCGCATCATAATTAGTTTTAAAGATAGTTGTTCGTGAGGAGTTTAGAGGTTTTTGTATTTAGGCATATGAGTGTGCTATTACGGGTAGGACGCACTAGTTATAGACCCTGGTCTTAAGGGATTGTGGGATCGACGATTCAAAGATATCACGCAGCTTCCCGAATGCCGCCCAGCCCAAGCGAATTCTTCTGGTCGCCTCTTTCTCAAAGTTGTGCCGCCTAAGTTGTATAATTTGGCCTAGATATATGTATTCTTGTACAACCTTGAGTGTAGCGCCATTTACGATTACAGGTCTCGGGGTGACATGACCATTGTACATGAATTTGGTTTTGTCCAAATTCATCCCGAGACCCGCCTTGAAGAATCGCTCAGACTGTTCAGTATCACCTCTAGCACCTGCAAATGATTCCGCCATGATGACAATGTCATTCACAAATCGGAGGTGCGACCGTTGATATTTATGCTCCGTCCTTTCCAATCAAGCGTCTTGAAAACGTCCTCCAACGCGTTCGTAAACAGTTTCGGAGAGATAACGTCTCCCTGTCTTACACCTCGACGCAGTTGGATTGGTTTTGTGCTCTGTTCTTGTATTTGGACGGTCATTGTTGCGGCCTTATACAGACATCTCATCACCTCTACGTAGCGGCAGTCGATAAGACATCTCTGCATGGATTCCAGGACAGCTCAGGTCTCGACGGTGTCGAAGGCTTTCTCGTAGTCCACATATGCTAGGCACAGAGGCTGATTATATTCCTCGGTCTTTTGGATTATTTGCCTGAGGGTGTGTATGTGGTCCACGGTGCTGTAGCCTTTTCGAAACCCGGCCTGCTCCGGCGGTTGGAAATCATCAAACTTTTGGGCGAGACGGGGCAGCGTTGGTCTGACGGTCGACCTCGTAAGGCGCGCTCTTTCGATTTTAACATTAATATTCAGAGTACATTTAACCAGTCGGTGATCACTTCCGGACATCTCTGAATATATGGCGCTTATCTGACATAACGAAGTCGATCTCGAGTCTTTATCACATTATCGGGGCTTCGCCAGGTCCACTTCCTTTGAGGCTTCTTCTCGAAAAAAAGTTCATCAGAAAAAGCCCTGAGCCTCGAGGAAGTTTACCAGCATTCGCCCCCTGTGATTTCTGCGCCCATAGCCGAATGGGCCTACTTTCGACTCATTACTCTCTTGTACTCCCACTTTAGCGTTGAAGTCACCCATGACAACAGTGTAGAATGTTTTGGTACGAGACATAGCTTTCACTATGTCTTCGTACATGGCCTCGACTTCTTCATCAGGATATGCGGACGTTGGGCCATACACTTTTATGATCTTTAAAGATTACCTTTCTGATATCTTAAGTACAAGGTATGCCACTCTTGCCGACACACTGCCGCATTCCACAATATTGCCCCTGAGTGACTTGTGGACCATAAACCCGACGCCGCCTTGGGATGGTTGGTATCCTTTTCGGAAGTAGAGCGATTGGCCACTATCGAGGGTTATCGTCTCCTTCCCCTGTCTTCGGATCTCCGATAGTCCCACGATGTGCCAGTTAATACGACTTAACTCTACTTCTAATTCAGCGAGTTGCTCGTTCAGCCATTGTCGCAGCGAATTACATAATTGGCACAAGTCCTTGTCCCAGGAGACTTGATAGGTTAATTAGAAGCGAACGATTAAACTGAAAAGTTAATGGGATGCAGTTGAGGACTAGTATTACATGGAACGGCTGCCTGTCTGACCTCTGACGAATGACAGCCGGGACCAACAGCTTAACGTGATTTCCGACGCTTGGAGAAATCTCTGGATGTTAAGATGGTCACCCACATCCACAGACAGATCGAAAAGCTTTGCTTAATCTTGAATCAACCCGTGCGTCTGTTATTTATTAGACTTTCTTAGGTTGTAAGATTTACTTACATTAATATTTATCGAGGGCTATACCAACAATAATGCTATTTTTATATACCCCATTACTTTTTATAAAAATCCTATCTTCACAATTTTCCTTGAAAAAATATTCGTATAAACTATCAAAATATTCTCCTCAAATATGCCAGTCGCATACTTTTCTCTCGATAGCGTAACTTTTAGAAAATACTTTTTCTTATGTAATATTGGTGACAAATGGGGCCGTAAACTATAGTTCCCTGATATTAATTGTATGGCGTGATGGGGGCGCAACAGATATCTGTTGCTAGCGGGGTGGCCAGCCTACGGAAGTTTACCACGAATGTGGGAAGATGCAATGTTTTAACACGTCCTACAAATCAAAGCTAACAAAGAAAAATAAAAAAATGTATTATTTTTTGGCTTTAACTGTAAAACAACATTTTTAATGCCCATTAACGTTAGCAAAAAGAAAGATTTTGTAAGGTATTTTGGTTATTTAAATTGGACGAAATGAGAACCGAAAATTGTGTGTTCAAATATGAAACTGTATGATAAAAACCGATTTGTATGCGAAGAAAAATTTTGCTTATGTTACACGGTAAGTAGACTCAACAAAAGATTTGAAAGTAGCAAATTCCCTAACAAAACTCCACTTCCATATTCTCAGTTTTCATAAAAAAGCCTCGCCTAAGAAAATTTCATTATTAAAAGAAGCCACATTTTGTTCATTAATTCCCAAAAGTCATAAGCAAACTTTTACGCAGACCATCGCTATGACGCAGCTGGGCGAAATTTCTCCCCACTCTATTATTTAGATGTTAGCAAGTTATCGGGTAATTTGATTCGCATCTGGCATCCCTAGTTGAGAGCCAAAGCCGGTGGAGCCAGTGTCGGGCGAGAATCGCGCGCGGGCACTCGCGTAGAGCTACGGCGTAGCGCTACGAACTCGCTGGAGCTACGACCGCTACGAGATTTATTTTTTCTGTCTACATTCTGAATGCAGTGAATGTTCCCGTTTTGCTTTGACACATTTTTTTTTCAGTGCAGTGAATGGTTTTCAAAACTGTCAGTGTGAATACATTTTAGTGCAGTTTTAGTCTTTATGACGATATTATTTTGAGTGTAAAAGTAATTTGGGCTATGTTTTATGTATTATTTTAGTACCGGAACATCTGTTTTCGGGATTTTATAAGCACTTATTGTTGGTGAAAGCGTTTTCGTAAGTGATGGAGACTTAAGTGTTATTTTTTCATTGAAGAATTTATGGCATAAACACAGCTCGATAAAAACATTCTAGCTAGACAAAAAGCTCGCGTGCCACTCCAGTTTATTAAATATTCCTCACATGCACGTTCGTTACCATACAAAGTAATCAAGTCGTGGTAATAAATAATAAATCCTTCCCAAGAGTATGGCGAAAACCCCATGAATATCCTATAAAAAGCCTTAAATCAAAGTCACCAAGATATTCGGGGATAGTAAAAGAGTTATAAAAATTCTATATCTACGTGGTAAAGGAAGCTTCCTTCCGTCTTGAGGGAATCGTAAAAGGTGACTAGGGATCGGAAATACAGAAGAATTCTTATCTTTCGTTGCTAAAATAATAACTTCCTGTAAGTTACCTTTATTATTACACAATTAATATTATTACATGTCAAACTGATAACAATATTTTAAAACTACATGATATTGATGTTTTCTATTCGACTATTTTAAGAAGAAGCACATAAATAACTTCAGAGGTCACAGTTCCTTTTAAATTCCAGAAGTTATCCTGGTCCGATCAATTATATGAGGACCATCCAGACGTCAATGTACCAATACATTCCATTTTTTGGTAAAATAATCACAACAGGATTTAGATAATATACTTATAAAAAAACGGTGAATCTTCACTTTACGCTACCCGCCAGACTTTTTGTAGCACCGATAATCAGGCCGATTTTTCCTGGCTAGGTCAAAACTCGCGATTTTTTTTTTGTAGGCCGTGTGCGTTACACTATTGCAATCAGTACGTTTCATTTTTCTCCTACAAAAAGTCGGTCGCCGATTATTGGACGTCAGCGGGCAGTCCCATGATGATTTCTTGATAAAAGAAACAAACAACATCAATCATAAATTAATTTTATCGTTAAACACATACAGTCTCTTTTTTCATAAAAATCGAACTAATGGCTGATCATTTTAAATACTGATTGGCAAACGGATTCTTTTTTTTTTGGTTTATATATTTGAATTGACAATTTGCTAATAGTTCTTAAACTAATAATATGGTTAGATTTGTTTCCATAAATAAATCTGTTAAATAGGGCAACATTTAACAATGATTCAACTGGAAATTCAGCCTTTTCCAGTTATTGCAATAAGTGGTACCTAATTTAAAATTCTGCTCTACTAACTGAACATCAGGCAAATAATTCGACCCTGACCTGATGCTGCACCCAGGGTCAGTACTGCCTAGTTGAGTCTTCAAACTGTAATATTATTCGTGTAAGTCCCAGGTAAGCTTCTAGGCTTATCGTTTGAAGACGGCACTTTCCCGCTACATAAGATACTGTCGAGCTTGTGAATGCATTTCACTGAAGCGAAAAATGGTATTTGTTGACGTGTGTGGAGAATTTATTGACGGTCCGATAGTAAGAAGGCTTGTAGGAAAGTTTGTGTGTTTATTAAGTGCCATCCCTCGATATCTGAATTAAGCATTTAAAATTTAGTATAACTCTGACTTTAGTCTAAGGACTTTTAACATTTTGATATTTATTTATTTATTAGCTTCTGCCAGCGGCTTCACCCGCGTGGTCCCTAGGGAACATACTCCCGTGATAAAAAGTAGCCTATGTCCTTTCTCAGGCTCTAGACTATCTCTGTACCAAATTTCATTTAAATCAGTTTAGTAGTTTTAGCGTGAAAGTGCGACAGACAGACAGCTTTCGCATTTATAATATTACTAGCTTCTGCCAGCGGCTTCGCTCGCGTGGTCCCAAGGGAACTTACTCCCGGGATAAAAAGTAGCCTATATCCTTCCTCAGGCTTTAGACTATCTGTGTACCAAATTTCATTTAAATCGGTTCAGTAGTTTTGGCGTGAAAGCGTGACAGACAGAGTTACTTTCGCATTTATAATATTAGTATGGATGTATGGATTTACAACTCCAAAAAGGAGGTTTTCAATTCGTTTCAGTAGTATGGATGTATGGATTTTTACAACCCCAAAAAGGAGGCGGTTCTCAATTCGTCGGGATCTTTTTTTAGAGTCTATCAATCAATAGAGTAAACCACTATCATTTTAGAATAGTAGGAGACGGTAGAGATGGTTTCTATATTTCTAATAGCCATAAAAAATTGCACTCTCAAGTAGGTACTCTTTTGAAAGTTGCCCAAATTCCTGATTCAAAATCTTCTTCCATAATCTTGATTCGGGGACTCATAGCATGACGTATTAAGTGTAGTTGAATCATTTTACAATGAACAAATAACGGATATGAATATGAATCTAATATCATAGGTACAACGACGGATTTAATACCTTAGGCATTCTCTAGTTAACCAATGCTGGTGAAGAGATGACATGGCAATATTGGCAAGTTTGGAGCGAGGAATTCAAAACCGGCCAGGTGCGAGTCGGACTCTCACACGAAGGGTTCCGTACCATAAACCGAAAAACACGTTTCTTGTATGGGAGCCCCCTTTAATTTTAATTTAATTTTTATTATATTACTAGCTGACTCGGCAAACGTTGTTTTGCCATACAAAAAAAATACCCTACCACCTATTCTCATACCTACCGAATATACACACAAAATTTCATGAAAATCTGTCGAGCCGTTTCGGAGGAGTTCGGTAACAAACACCGTAACACGAGATTTTTATATATTAGATATGACTGATGGGACACCTGTGTGGGAAACAATTGTTCCTATCGGTTGTTCGCCGAAAATGTTAATCATTGATTAGGATAATTACATAATTGTTAACATACTAACATAGTTTATAAGTCAACACTCTGAAAATTTCAACTGTTATTACTGTTTTTGAGATACATACAGCAAGCTGACAAACTGACGGACGGACCAACGAACGGACGAGTGGACGGACGGATAGACGGTCGGACGGACGGATAGACGGACGGACGGACGGAAGGACCGTGGAGGTTTAATAATAGGGTTCACGGAACCCTAAAATTTGTCAGTAGGTATGTGAATACTATCGGTACTGAAGAGACTTCAGTTTTATAGTAACATCATTTGGATCGTTGGCTATTGAAGATAAAACATGATAGTATTTTTTCTATCGTATCAATATGGCTCGGATTTGTCGCATGAATGAGTTCCTGAGGGCAGACGGTTCTTAAGACATTGGAGTATTATTGTAACTTTCAAATAACTATAACAATTTTTATTATTATCTGAGAAATGGAAGCTGAAGATATTTTTGGTTGCATTTGAAACGATTTAAGTATGATAAGATATACTTTAAGTGCGATAAATTGGTGCCTAAATACAATGACAGGTCCGGAGCAAAGATGAGATTTTTGGAAAGGGAGGTTTTTGGAAAGCTCTTGTACTTCGTGTGGGGTATTTGAATGGATATCGAAAAATTAAGAAGTGGTGAGCGTTTTTAAATCTATGATAAACAGAATAGCACTAATTGCGTGTGAATCTGCGCCATCCTGTTCCAACGACGTAACAGGTGACCAATGTAGACAAATAACTACAAAAGCCTGTAACTTTTCCATAAATACAGCAATTAAAAAAAAAAAACTCAATTTCTTCTGTTTTAGTAACATCTATCAAATATGTAGGTTTTCAAGTATATTTTGGATAGTAGTCATTTGACTACGAATAGATTTAAATACCTTATACGTGGTTAGTATAGGTACAATTACATACTATAAATGAATAAGTATATACCTTTTATTTTATTGATGAATACTCAGTCATACGTCAGTAGTTCGTAAAAGTTTTAATTTATACATACCGTAATTGGAATAATTGTGGTCCATATGCATTATGAGTGTTTAAATATTAACCTAGTAAAAATGCTACACAATACATATTTAATTGGGAATTAACAACCTACTGATACTACCTTTAAATATTATTATTTATTGAGTTTATACAAGGTGGAATTTTGTAATGCCACCTGAAGGGAAAGTATTCTTAATACTGTAGATAGAAAATTTTAGTCAAAGACTTTGTTTTTGAAAAGAAAGAAAACTGCATTCAAAGATTTTCGAAAATTCGCTTGCCACACCCGGGAATCGAACTGACTAAAATCTTAAAAAATTACACCCTTAACTTTTATTGCATCGATCGTTAGGGTCAATTATAAGGATGAAATCTCTCTAACAAACTTGATAAATTAAATGAAAGGAAAACCATGAAATCTTAAATTATTTTAATTATTTACACATCATCGCTTACTAACAGGTGAGATAGGGGTCAAACGCGTGCCTATCAAGTAAAAACAAAAAAAATACAAAAAATTGTAAACTAAATAATTATATAGTTGCTCGATATGAGCTCCATTTTCTTGGATACACAAATTTGTTCTTCTAACGAATTCATTTCTGGTAACCGTGTTGTGGTGAATATTTTAAATCGTATTCTGAACTTCAACGCTCAACTCGTTTAAATTCGCATGAGATTTAATGTAAATTTTATTTTTTACATATCCCCACAAAAAAGAATCTAAAGGGGTGAATCTGGTGATCTCGCAGGCCATCTGATTATGCCGTATGTACCAAGCCAGGTATTAAAATGATTATTAATGTAGGCCGTAGTGGTTCCGCTGTTGTGGGCTGAAGCACCATCTTGCTGTAGAATTATTTGGTTTCGCTCTTGCTCGGGAAAACCATTTATCTCATTTCTTAAGAGATCCAGTATTTCAAGATACTTGACAGTGTTTAAATGACCTTCGTTCACGTGGACTAACGCAACCATATTTCTCATAATTCTTCACCAAAATCTTTAAATATTTTTTTATCGGATCGATTCCCGGGTGTGGCAAGCGAATTTCCGAAAACATTTGAATGCAGTTTTCTTTCTTTTCAAAAATAAAGGAATGTTTTCTTTGAGTAAAATTTTCTATCTACAGTATTTAGGGTATTCTCCCTTCAGGTGGCATTACAAAATTCCACCCTGTGTATAACTATGCCAATAAACTCTTACTAAAAACAATTCTCTATTTAATACAGAGAAGGAAATTTAAAAAAAAGTAAAAAAGGTTATCAACTTATATCGTAAAACACAACAATTAAAACCTGTTTTGAACAGAAATTGATAATCACGAAACGTTTTAATTTTCCAAAGAAAAACTAACAAATTAAATCAACAAGCAAGTATGAGAAAGATATTAATAACGTCAAGAATCAAATTGGAAGCCCGACTTCCTCTTTAATAAGCCGAGAGACTTGGAAGTCATCCCTCCGGGCATCATACATAAGCCTTGTGAACTTAATACTTCTTGTAAGTACAACTAAGTGCTATGTTGACGCGAGTTACAAGCTGTCGAGCAGGGGTGGTGAACATTTTTTTTAAGTTTTTAAGCAAGCGTGGAATTTTAAGTTGTTATTTTTTTTCTTTGGCTCGTTTATAGATTTTTTTTAACAAAAACGCGATTGTCGAGTGCTGGTACTGGGTTTGATTTTTAGGTTGGGCAAATGTTTATTGGTTACTTCTGCCATCTTCTGCCAGCGGCCTCGTCCTCATCATCATAATATCAGCCAAAAGACGTCCACTGCTGGCCATAAGTCTCTTCCAAGCGTCGCCACAACTACTGGTCCTGCGCGTTTCGCATCCATCGGCTACTCACATCCTTCACCAGGTCATCGGTCCACCTTGTGGGAGGCCTTCCAACTTTGCGTCTTCCGGTCCGGAACGCCTCAACATTTCTGCGAGCAATGTGCCCTGCCCACTGCCACTTTAGTTTGACGTTCCTTTGGACTATGTCGGTAACCTTGGTTCTCTTGTGGATATCATCATTCTTGATTCGATCACGCAAGGAAACTCCAAGCATTGCCCTCTACAATTTTCGAAATCACGAGGACGATGCTCGCTCACAATGGGCCTCATTGTGAGAGAGCATAGTACTCGTGATAAAAAATCAGATGGCTTAAAGTCACTCAAACGACAATGTAGAGGGCAATGCTTGGAGTTTCCTTGCGTGATCGAATCAGGAATGATCATCAGGAGCCATCTGATTTTTTATCACGAGGACGATGCTCGCTCACCATGGGCCTCATTGTGAGCGAGCATTGTCCTCGTGATTTCGAAAATTATCCCAAGGGAACCTACTCCTGGGATAAAATCCTATATCCTCTTCTAGAACATGGTCTACCCAAGTGCCAAGTTTCATCTAAATCCATTCAGCCGTAACACGTGAAGAGGTAATAAACAAAATCACTTTTCATATCCCGTTTTTTCCCTTTACCGTTGGAATTTTCGGAAATCCTCTTAGCACTCCCCCACACTCTCCAAGGAACTTACATGCCAAATTTCAGCTTTCTACGATCAGTAGTTTCGGCTGTGCGTTATCTGTCAGTCACTCACTCAATCATTTAGTAACGTAAGAATTTTATATATATTGATTTCCAACACAATTTTCTCAGTAGTAGAAAGCAGTCTCGATTTAGACTTCACTGGCCCCTCCATTTCATGCGACTTAAACTGTCCAACTATCGATACACCCACACATGTCTGCTTAGCTCTTCGAATAATACAGTCGCGTTTAAGCAAACAATGGAAACGAAAACTAATACGAGATTTACAACACGGCTGTATCCAGAATATTCTATAAGTTTCACGGGCCATAAGTCTGCCATCCCTGCAATAGACCTTAAAGTTAGGGATCATTTGAACATTCAAGTTTTGATTAAAGTAATAGCCATATGCGACTTGTTTTACTTAAGAGCTTACACTGAGCTGAAATGTTTAGCGATAAAATTGTGATGCGTGGGCAGTATCTAATGTAGGTTAACTTCTTGAATCCCTGGAGTAGAGGAATATGATGAGGGGGCTAAAAGTAGCTTTATATGGACCTGACATTCTCAACGCATTTTTTGGGGTAAGTGGTTTAGGCTGTCTGCCTTATTTATTCATTTTAAATAATTTCATTCTGAAAGAACTGGTGGTGGTTCAACTGGTTTGCCCGTGTGAATGTTGAAAGTTATACCACAGGAACATACTATAAAAGTGTCATATGTGTTATTTCAGACTATTATCTACCGCTGTGCCAAATTCCGTCAGATCAAAAGATCCGTTCAGCTGTTCCGATGTATAGTTCCCGTTCCCGTGGGAATACGGGGATAATATATAGCCTATGTTACTCCCTGATAATGTAGCTATCCAATGCTAAAAGATTTTTTCAAACCGGTCCAGTAGTTTCGGAGCCTATTCAATTCAAACAAATAAATCTTTCCTCTTATATAATATTAGTGTAGATATATACATATAATAGTATATAAATTATTGGACTTTTCTGACCTTAACTTTGTATGTAATACGAAACCTGTATAGTGAAAAAACTTATAACAATGGAGAAAACCAGCACACTGTAGGGGGAAAACGGCCAACGGCGCGCTGTGTTCCACGCGCGCCTCAAAGAGCTGTCAGCATAGAAGACGGGGTCTCTAGAGCCAGTGCCTGCCAGGGTAGCGGAATTTGTTCGAAAGAGTCACCGCGGGCCTGGAACGCAAAGGGCATTAGGAGGGACACGTATGGGTTTTAAGTCAGTAAGAGTCTGACACTCCCTTCTGCTTCACCCAGAGCGGGAGGAGTCATTTGATGATTTCCCATCCTAAAAAAAAGGGGGAAAACGGGATCACTCAATCTTTAAGTCGTTGACCCGCGCAACTTCGTCTGCTCCGCTCCTATTGGTCTTAGTGTCTCTAACATTGAAAGAGCTTTTCAAATTGGTCCAGTAGTTCCTGAGATTAGCGCGTTCAAGCAAACAAACTCTTTAGCGTTATATATTAGTATAGATATAGATTAATAGGTCCTAGTTGTAATGGCTACTATCATCAATTCGTATCCCGATAATGATGAGTACCCCGCCTCCCTAAGTAAAACACAGACTCATCTCAAAATCTTCCTCTAAAGATAGGTCGCTATAGTATAAATTGTACACACGAATTGGATTTAGTTGATTCAGTCGACCCTCGCAGGTGTCGCCTCTTCTTATGAATAAGTAAGACCAAAGAGTAAAATGTGAAGTGAGAAGTGTTACTCCTCTGTTGAATGCATTGATTTATCTTTCGAACATAATATATGGGCCATCAGTAAAGAATTCATTTTGTAACATGTTTTAAGCAAAAAAGTTTCTTTTTTACTTTCTCGGGTCCTTGGATACCCGGTCCTTTGATCGCCGTACGAGGAACCGAAGCCAACTCGCAGAGGCCCCGTTAGACATTTCAAATGGAATGGGGCACCAACCGACGATTATCCCTGTATGCACTGTGAAAGTATACCCAAGGACAATCCCCGGTTGGAGCAGGACTATTACAAAGTATTTTTTTTATTATTAAGGCCTATGCAAAGTGACATTCTATCAGATATAACGATTGATTTATACGATTTTTTTGGGATTGACCATATGACGTTTATGTAGCGCATGTCAAACCCATATGTACATTTTCGAGTTTTTGACAATAATTGTTATCGCTGATAAAAGTCACTCTGTGATTGTTTCTGTGATACTATGCAAACATAGGGAAATAGGAAGGCATAGCAGCCAGCCATTACCAACATGGTTGGGAAGAGGCAAGGTATATTTATTTTACAAGTTTGGCTTCTGCACCGTTTTATTATTCTATGTCAAGACCCTCCGTAATACACGCTGACGGAAAAAGACGGATAGGAATTTTGATTCGTGGATTAGTCGTTCAATATCCTGAATTTTGCGACGTAATAAAATAATCTCAGACATCTTCGTAATTCAATTATTTTTATGGATTGGTACCGCTTTATTGAAACACGATATTAATCAAGTAGGATATTCAGTTTGAAAATGGAACGGAAAAACAAAAGTGGGTTAATTAGATTGTGTTTTGTTTTTGCTTGGAAATTAAGTCTTGGAATAAATTGATTTTCTGAAATAAATTATACGCTAAACTAACCTTAAAATTATGGATATGCCTCTATCTCTTATGAATTCAACCCAAAACAAGAGAGAAGGCTAATAAGACAGGAAAATAAATGTTTGTATCGTTGTCAATGGGAGAAGTGCCAGAAGGCTAGCAACATTGCCTCGTTGTGGGGCAATGATGGCTGTGTTCGAAAAATAGTCAGCCCTTCATCAATATCTTAGTGATCATGTTTATTGGCATCTGTTTCGTTATTTTTAGGGTTCCGAACAAAAAACAGAACCCTTACAGGTTCATCGGGTGTCTTTCAGTCTGTCTGCCTGTCCGTCTGTCCCAGCCAGTTTTCTCCGGATCCACTGGACCGATTATGTTGAAATTTGGTACACATATGGATTTCTGTGACCCGAACATGGACGGCGTTACGTAAATCATTCAATTTTTAGTATGGGGGTCACTTTTGGAGGCCAAACTAGAAAATTAAAAAAAAAAGTTTTTTGAACAATATCGTGTGACATATCAAATGAAAAGACTTACTGTGAGGGTTTTAATTATATTTTTTTTCATAATTTTAAAATAAATGGTTTTGAAGTTATTCAAGAAATTAGACGAAATATGACCAAACCTACTGAGCCTAAAATTTTGAAAAAAATTGAGATAATAGATCTTTACCTATAGATTACAGGGAAACTATGAAGCCTATAGTGTTAAAGTAACATGTTAAAAAAATACGTTCGGAACCCTTTACACGCGAGTCCGACTCACACTTGGCCTGTTTTTTTTGCTTATTTCATGTACAGTGGTAAATAGGCGTTCATGTAGTAAGTAGGCGGAATTAATGCAACTAGACATTCTATACCAGTTAACCTTTGGGTTAAAAAAGACTACACTGTAGTAGATGTACAACAAATAAATTATATTAAAAATATATATTTTTTTACGAACCTAAAGATCGAATCTTTCAAAGTGTAACCTCGACAATAATGCACTTTTCCTTTTTTTCATTATAATCATTCAAAGTTATAGTTATTTTGACATCCCGGACGTTATTTATTGCTCAAGTTCCCTTCGATTGGTGCCGGAAACTTTTTATCGATATCGCTCCGAACTTTGTCCACTTCGGAAGGAAAGGAGTTTTTAAAAGTAAATATAAGCACCTGTTTTCTTATTAAATGTTGGTTGAAGCAGCAAAATACTTGAAGCACAAAGACTAGGAAAGAAATTGTAGACATAGAAAACAAAAAAAAAAAACAAATAACACTTAATTTTAACTTTTTTCCTTGTATTTTTTTATTATATACGTTATTGTACACCAAAAATTAAATACAAAAGGAAACTGTGTGAACTGTGTGAAGGGAACTGTGTGTGTGTGTTGTCTATACTAATATTATAAAGAAGAAAGATTTGTTTGTTTGTTTGAAATGAATAGGCTCCGAAACTACTGGACCGATTTGAAAAATTCTTTCAGCAATGGATAGCTACATTATCAGGGAGTAACATAGGCTATATATTATCCCCGTACTCCCACGGGAACAGGAAATACGCGGGTGAAACCGCGTGACGTACACTAGTATTTTATACAAGGAAAAAAAGCTGAAGTATTTTGCACGTTCTTCTCCATAGGATCTCGGACTCTTTGGAACGTGCAACTGCCTCGCTGGAGATAAGGTGAGTGTTTTTTGCTGCACAACAACCTGCTGCTCCTGTCGCTAGCGCGGCAGAACTAGCTTCATCTATTTGACTGACAGATCTTGACAACTCTAAAGTGCCTGTAACTGGTCTATTAGAAATAACTAAAGGATTTCGATTTTGAAGAACAAGTAAAAGACCGATTGTAAGTAATTGACTGAGCGAAATCCAAAATAGTTTTTGAATTTCATTTAGTGTAGTGATAATTTCAATCTATCGCTATCAACTCAAGTATCGATTTTAGTGTTGGGTAAAGTGATTTATTCCATTTCTTATAAAAAAAACCTAAAAAGGTAGGCGTTGCAATGGAATTTTAATTTTATTATGAATAATATAGAGTTTGTTATCCGGCGGAAGACATGCCTTGTCCAGTCTTATTAAGTTGGGCAGCATTTTGTGAACGTGATCTGTTAATTTAACACCTAGCAGATATGCTGCGTTCCATAGCACGTTGGCAAACCTTGAGTCTGGACTTTAAGACGTAAGTCTGTGCAACATATTGATCTTTAATGTCTGTCAACTCTCTATTAATTTATACATATCCTGTTAATTTATAAACCAACCACTACAATTAAATCATTATCTTAATAATAAATTTCGGTATACTAAAACAGAGTCGGACAGCTTTTGGTTTACGTGATCGGTTAATTTAACATCTAGTATACGCGTGCGCTCCATGGCACATTGGCAAACCGTGAGTTTGGACTTTTAGAAATTAGTGAAAGGCAAAGTCTGTGCATGATTAGTCATGATGAAGAAGATACACAGATCCATCACCTCCTTATAACTTTAGATGTATCTGTTATTTTACAACGTGTCATTGAATGAACAGAATGTTTTTTTTTTCGTGATATCGATGTCGATTCCATAGTCAAAGTTGTTTATAATGATGAGTACAACGACCCTGAAAAAAAATCAGCTGTTCAGTACATTTTGTCGAGTTATGCGCACACGCGAAAAAAAATTAGACTCCCCCCTACCTTTAGTATGGGGGAGTCGAATTTTTTTTCGCGATTTCAGCGTTGGTCCCATAGTGAAAATTCAAGAGTTCAATGACCCCTTAAAAGGTATGGCGTTTATTTTGTTACAGGTTGTATACCACCACAATAGGGAATATGCATGCGATTTTATTATTTACAAAATGAAATACTTATTAGCTCTAATAAACAATTATGAAATTATTTTTTAAATACCTTCATCAGCGATAAAGTTATAAAGCTTCAAAGTTTACAATTAGAAAGAGAAGTCCGATATGAATTGTGACGTCAAAGTTCTTGGCGCCTATACAGCTGCCATAGAAAACAGCGTTTTCGCGAGAGGGACAGATATATTTGTTTAAAATAATTATATCTCGTTTGTTTTTCGAGCAATTTTGACTCTATTTTCACTGTTAGTATTATATTTGTGTATATTTTTAGATAAACTGTTTAGATAATAAATATTTCTTTCGTGCGTATTCCCTATTAGCTGATTATCTTAATTATCAATTACGGAATACTAAAACAGCCACATCATTAGAGATATAGGCCACGATTGCGCTAATTGAAACCGGACCAATTACGCTAACTATTATGAGAGGATAACACCTGTACGCTATCTAATTCGATGTCCGATGATTTGATCGAATCTAACCAACGATATCGAATTAGTTTAACACGCTAACTGAGCTGTGGGTAGCGTTGCCAGGTGTCCGGATAAAGCCGGATATAGTCAGGCTTTTTTGTTGTGTGTCCAGCGAAATTAGACGGTGTCCGGCATGTCCGGCTTTTGGAAATTGAGTATTTTTTAACATTTTTCATGTGTGGATTTTCTCTCTGCCTATATCACCTTGTAAGCTACGTAGGTACTACTAATACTATTGTTATGAAATTATAGCAATTAATTTAGTACAGTATATTATTCTTCTTATCGTGTGGGCAGTAAGGTCAAACGACCCCATATACCCTAGTGTCAAAGTTTCTAAACCGCCTTAAGGGCCTCTGACATGGTTTATTGGACGACCGCCATTTTGCGGCCGGGACCACCAGCTTATACGTGCCTTCCGAAGCACGGAATCATCTTTTTATCAGACATTTAATCATGTTATGGCACTAAATTTCTGCCTAAATTACTGCGTGATGTGGTCAGTTTACCTAGATATGACAACGAACTGGGCATAATATATAGTCATATTTCAAGATTATGGAGATTGAAGCTGTGACGGTATTGTGATGATTGTTATGAATCTTCTGTCGGATATCCCATAGAATCGGTTCCGATTGGAATACTACCAAAAACTCGAGCAATCTTTCATTTGTTGGCCGGCCCGTGCGTTCTCGTTGAGCTCATGTCGCACACTGAACAAAATGTAGTGTGGCCACTTCACGCAAAAATTACTGCGGTAATCGTCTTTGTTATGCTGCGGCCACACTACCGTAATATGGCAATAATTATAGCCATATTGAAACAACACCAATGCTACAGCCACACTACCGTAATATGGCAATAATTATGGCCATAATTGGTGTTGTTTCAGTTGGTTTTGTTTCAATTATGGCCATAATTATTGCCATATTACGGTAATGTGACCGTAGCATAACTGAAACAACACCAAATAGATATGGCCATACTTATTGCCATATTGCGGTAGTGTGGCCGTAGCAGAAAAAGGACAAGGACCGAACTATTACCTCCATAAACATATAAAACAGACCCATTCACTTAAAAGTATACATATTGCATTTTAGGTTTGGAAATAAAATATTTTTTCCCAAGTTTAACCTCAAAGCCTGATTTGGTAGGTGGCCCGTGGACCAATACCGTCGTTTGCTCCGAACGGTATCCGTATTTTATAACATTAAGCTATTTCCTTGTGATTACATTATTTTCCTTAACGATATTTCACATAACACATGCATGCACATTATTTACGTACTTGATAGATTTCAAATAATCTCATCAAAATTATTTGTATTAATAATATTCGATTAACTTCTTATTAAAATTAACCAGACACTAACTATATTTTCTTGAATTTTCCATTTGTCATTTTGATGGAATCTGAATTTAAAATATGATCAGAAAAAGAAAATTGTCTGTCCAAACGAATGAGGTTAAACTTGGGAAAAAAGATTTTATTTCCAAACCTATAATGCAGAACACAATGCTGCAATATGTATGCAGTGTGAATACTAATGAAATATCCAGATTTTCGTCAGTCAATTTCATGCAACCATCAGACACTGTATTACACGATACGTTATTCGTCAATCACAGCGTTGACTGTGGTTATATTAACAGCTAAACCTACCTTCGTACGTTTGAATGAAAACACGGAACGGGTTCCGTCCGTTTTTACCAGATTATTCGGTAGTCTGTCTGAATATCTCTGCCCGTCAGTCACAGACATTTTGCTCGGAATCTGCTGACCTGATTTAGTTCAAAGTACACATAAACACTAACTTACAATGACGCGGAATGTAATAAAATATTTTTGAATATGGATTATAGAACGCCAGCGAAATTAACACTATGGTCGAACCAGATAAACGTGCAAATTAACAACGAACAATAAATTATGAACCGTTTTTCATTACTAGAGAACGTAAAGGATCACGATAGAAGTCGATTCAGGACAGCTTTATGTTCTGTTTTTGATATTAAGAAAGTCAGTAAACGTGGTTCAATGATCGTTATTGCACGGGTATCTGACGTCTACCATATTACGTTTCGATACAAAAACCTGACGAAGTTAGAAATCTTATACGTATTTCATTTGTTATTAATAGAAAGGTCCCTAAAGCGTTAAAAGACAAGTCTTTGAACCTTAAAAAGGTATCGGTAGTGTCGCCGCGTTTGAAATCAATTCACCGAGACAAAGACTCAGCACTTTCTTACATTTTCTGGCGAATAAAGTAATTTTATTTCGCTTCTCTTGGTCTGTATTTTTGTTGTAGCTACCTATGTTTTGAAAATGAGACAGGTATTGAATAATATCCAATTTAAGCAAATGTAAGCTTATATAAATCCTATTACAAATAAACATATTACTATATGTATATATAGTAATATATTTGTTTGTAATAGGATTTTCAATACCTTATATAAATCCTATAAATCCATAATCATATAAGCTATACTAATATATAAAGCTGAAGAGTTTGTTTGTTTGCTTGAACGCGCTAATCTCAGGAACTACTGGTCCGATTTGAAAAATTCTTTCAGTGTTGGATAGCCCGTTTATCGAGGAAGGCTATACGTGAATGGGAAATTCCTACGGGAACGGGAAAAAAAACGGGATATGTGCGTACGAAGTCGCGGGCAAAAGCAAGTATAGTAATATATTTGTTATGTTTGTTGCTTTTTCTTTCTTCTTTCTTTTCTAATAGGATTTATATAAGCTTACATTTGCTTGAAATAGGATATTATTTAATACCTATTACAAACATATGCTTCATAAATTAAGCCGAGTCTAAGTAACAAGCATAATTAATTATGGCTAACTAGCTTTTGTCCGCGATTTCGTACGTACGCGCATATCACGTTTTTTCCCGTTCTCGTAGGAATTTCGGGAAAGCCTCTTAGTGCTCTTCTAACCGAACAAGGAACCAAATTTCAGCTTTCTGCGACCAGCAGTTTCGGCTGTGCGTTGTCTGTCAGTCACTCACTCAGTCACCAGTAACGGAAGAGTTTTTAACCGACTTCCAAAAAAGGAGGAGGTTCTCAATTCGATGGGTATTTTTTTTTATGTATTTATACCGATTATTCCGAGTTTTCTGATTCGATTTCCGTGATTCTTTTTTAATTCGATGCGGTATACTTGCCATTTGGTCCCGTAAAATTTGATTCAGTTTGGTTCAGTAGTTTTTTTATTTTATGAACATTTTTGCTTATTTCAATTTCTGCGTAGACGAAGACGTCGTCCAAGTATCGGCACTTAAAAGTGAAAAATATATTTTTTTTTTTTCAAAAAATATGCACTACCGACTTCCAAACAAAACACTAAGAAGTATAAAATAACCTTAATTTCCGAAGTCGGTGTTAAAAAACAAAGAAAACAAAAACACTGACTTCCGAAATTAAGGTTATTTTATACTTTGTAGTATTTTAATTGGAAATCGGTTACATTTTTTTGTAAAAAAATTATATATTAGGATTAATGTACATTGATACTACTTGAGGGTTGAAAAACAAATGAACAGATAGACCTTTAAGAAGAAGAATTATGACCCATTGTAATGTATCCGTATTTCAGCTTGATAAATGAAACAAAATTCACAGTTTGCAAGTTTAGTTGAGATAATATTGCCCGTTGAACTTGCTACCAAATTAATTGACCCACTCGAATAGCTGTTGGCTTTTCTTGATACTTATACCTACACAAAGGTCTAAGGAGATAGTTTATGTTCTCTTTATGATAGCATATTACTGTTATCAATCTATTTTTGTAACACAAGAAAACTCTAGGAAAAACCGCGTTGAATACGGACGAGTAATCAGTCAAAATAAACATGGTCAATTTCCTTAGTCTTTTCCCCTTTTCCTAACTATGCCTTGGTCGGATACAGTCATTCCGAATAAAGCTGAGTACCAGTATTTTACATGGAGCGAATAACTATCTAACATATCATCATCATCATATCAGCTGAAAGACGTCCACTGCTGGACATAGGCCTCCCCCAAGCGTCGCTACAACGACCGGTCCTGCGTTTGACCACTATCTCACCTGATGGTAAGCGATGATGTGGTCGAAGATGGAGCACGCTAGCCTAGAAGTAACCTATTCACTCTTGACTTAAAGACTCCCAGGTTGTAGTTATCAGGAAACACAGACTCCGGCAGGGAATTCCACTCCTTAGCTGTACGCACTATGAATGTGTTCCCAAAACGTTTTGCAAGTACGTGTGGGTGGGACGTCCACCATGTACCAGTGGTGCATCGCCGTTCGTCTTGTGGTCCGATGATGGAACGGGCTTGGCGGAATTAAATTATGCAATTCACGAAATCCGTCGCACATTCCCCAAAATGCAACCGGTAGAAAACCGACAGGCTACCAACTCGTCGTTGATGCTCAAGACTTTGGAGCTTCGTCGCGACGAACCTATCAAAGTGTGTGTACAAATGATAGCCGTGACCTACGGCCTATCATGCTTATGCGGCCTATTTCGGCATGTAAAATTAATGGTAACCTATCCATGGACCGACTTCGGCAAGCTTTGCGATCGGTCCATGAAGCTGTTATTACTTTGCCACAATCTTCAAAGTAGAGAGAACTGGCTTCTTCTCGGTAAGTTCACTCCATCGTCGACTTTGTCTTTGTCACCTCTGACCTAGACTAAAGTCAATAGCAAACCCATATCAAGTAAAAAAAACCAGGCAAGTGCGAGTCGGACTCGCCTACCGAGGGTTCTGTACAAATTTGGTACATATTACTTTAAATAAAGGCGATTTTTTTTATGATTTAATTACAAATGTGTAGTTTTCAGACTTTTTCCTCTACTTGTAGTATAAGACGGTATTACTAGTAATTGCCAAATTTACATTTGTTTTGCTTCAATCTTCAAGGGACCGTAGACCAGAGTATATAGTTTTAATTTCAACGCGATACCTCCACGCGTTCCCGAGATAAAGGTTCTTGACAGACAAAAGGACAGATAAAAATAAGGTAAGGTCATATAAGAGTTCCGTTTTTTCCTTTTTAGGTACGAAACCCTAAAAGGTTCGGTCGAGTAATCAGTCGAAATAAAAAAGGTAATAGAGCAAATTGTAATAGTCTATGCGCATGTTAAACTATCATTATTGTCTTCTAGAGCTTTTTCCTGTACATTTCCAAAGCGGTTTTTTCCACAGTTACCTGTAATGATCATGGGTTCTCATAACAAAATAGATTCATGCGTGATAATGAATATTTAAGCACTCGTTGCGGTGTTTGGTGGTGATACCATTTCGTTGGAAATACACAAAATGCGAACACTTTTCGGTAAATGTTTTTCACGGCGAAATGATTGTTGAATTAATTAATTTCCTGGAAATGTTTCATCAAAGAGTTGAAAGTAATATTATGGAGCTTTTTCTACGAATTCGTTGCTGTGGATTTGGCTTTAACCGGGGATTAAGGGTGCCTGTCCATTACAGCGGAGCGAGGCAGCGGAGCGGAGAAACGGAGAAATTTTAACCAATGGCATAAAATCTCCGCACCACGTGGGTCACTGAAATTTTGACTGACATGATTGGTTAATATTTTTCCGTTTCTCCGCTCCGCTGTAATTAACAGGCACCCTAATACTTTTATTTTTCATTTTGTATTTAATCGGGGATTGATACCTACTGTTGTGTACAGCCAGGAAAACCTGCGGAAGGCCTGTGTTTCGAAAAATGATCCCCGGAATGTGTTCTCTGTAAAATTATTTTCCAATTTTGTATGTAACACTCAACGGTCTTCTCTAGTCCTGGGTTGTATCTATCTATTCACAGATGAATGAAAGGTGATGCTCTTAGGTAAGAATGTTTGAGGATTTGCGAGAAGACTGAGTAAAAGACTTTATCTAATATATAAAAATCTCGTGTCACGGTGTTTGTTACCGAACTCCTCCGAAACGACTCGACCGATTTTCATGAAATTTTGTATGTATATTCGGCAGGTATGAGAATAGGTGGTAGGGTATTTTTGTATGGCAAAACAACGTTTGCCGAGTCAGCTAGTAACGTATAACTGTCTTGTATAAAAGTTAAACTTACGCTATATAAAACCTACGTTACTATTTCTTTGTGTTAATAATATGTAACAGAAGTGAGTTTCTAACGCTTTCACGCCTAAATCGCTGAGCCGATTTTCATTAACTTTGCTACAGAGACAGACGAGTCTTGGAGAAGGTTGTAGGCTACTTTTTTCGTAAATATTCAACGACAGGGAAAATGGAACAATTAAAGAAATGCCTTGTCATCAGTCAAACAATAAGACAAGGAGCTTTTACCGTTCATACGATGTGTAACAGTACGGCGCGCCGTGCGGGTAGCTGATGGATGCAAGACGCACAGGACCGTATTTTCTGGCGACACTTGGGGGAGGCCTATGTCCAGCAGTGGACATCTTTCGGCTGATATGATGATGATGATGATGAACAGAATTAACGCAGGTAAAAAGGGGTAATTGTTAACCTTTTTTAGGGTTCCGTACCCAAAGGGTAACCAACGGAACCCTATTACTAAGCCTCCGCTGTCCGTCCGTCCGTTCGTCTATCCGTCCGTCTGTCTGTCTATCAGCGGGCTGTATCTCAAAAACCGTAATAGGTAGACGGTTGAAATGTTCACAGATTGTGTATGTCTATTGCCGCTACAGCAACAAATAGTAAAAATTAAGGTTTATGGTACGGAGCCCTTCGTGTGCGAGCCCGACTCGCACTTGACCGTTTTTCAGTTATTGCGTTTATTCTCTCTCTCACGATGTATACTGACTGATTGAGTTGGGCTAGGATCAATGCTCATCCATTATTTAATTTAAGGCTGCTCTCTCCAGAAATGCTTAAAAACAGCGTGCAGATGAAGCAACTTTTCGTCGGCATTTACTGAGAAATTAAATCTGAAAAAAATCGGTAGTAATCTACCTGATATGTCACGTAATTTGGTTTAGCCAGAATTTATGTATCGGTATCACAAAATAAGAAAAAAAAAATCACCAAATCACCTCCAAATCGTTGAGATGAAACCATTTTACTCCTTCATTTTTTAACAAAAGTTTAAAAATAAAATATCTACTGCTTTGCAATACAAACGAAAATAATTTGGTTTTGTCACTTTTTTAAAATATGTGTTATTTTTTATAATAAATTAACGATTCGGGTAGCGGAGTGGCGCGTGGAGGAGTAGTTAGCTTCGTTTATATGCACAAGGTCATTGGCATGTATACAAGCCTTAAGTCTTTTCAACTTCATTCTGCCTTACAAAGTTGGTACCGTTAGATAAAGCTCAGACAAGGCGCCGTATTACTTCCTCACTTAATCCAAGCAGATTAAGTCCAGTTCTTTCTATCCTACGATTACTATTCAGTCGGAAAACGTTATAAAGGGAAAAAGCTTGGGATTCGATCACAGACGACAAGTATGGGTAATCCTGGACGAATGGACGACTGATATCTGTTACGATTTAGTGAAAAAGGGCCGGATCTGGATTCGTATTGTGTGGGTATTACTATTTTTCATATTTTGCGTAAAGGTTTTTTTTTGTGGAACAGTTTTTTTCTATTTTGTGTTTCTAATCGTGGTTTCCCGAGCAACAAAACACGTAAGCCCCGAGTAAGTACTACCAATCTTTCAATCGAAGCCCAACCCAAGTTTGTACTTGGGTTTTTTTTGCGGAACAGTTTTTTTTTATTTAGTGTTTCTAAACGTGGTTTCAACAACACACATTTCTTGCTGAGTTGATAATCTCCTATGGACTCACCAGTTATGGAAGAACATTTAAAACTCACCTGGATAATTAGCAAACAAGATTATTGAAACTCGTGGTACCAAAATATGTAAAAAACAAATACCGACAATTGTGTCGGTATTTGTTTTTTACATGTTTTGGTACTTTGCAATGTTTAAATAAGCCAACGTAATTGTACGTTGGCTTATTTAAACATTGCAAAGTATTGCCTGTTCTAGCGCGTGCCGAGTATCTGTTCCTCATTGAACATTTTGATAACAGTGATATTCAAGTTCCAGCTAAGAGTGACGTAAATACGCGACAAGCCAAAACAAAATTATTCCAAGTGCCTCGCAAAAATAACTTTTATGGTAGGCGTACGGCTTCTTTCACTATACCCAATTTATTAAACAAAATACCCGTAGAAATTAGAGACTCAATGAATAAGAAAAATATTAAGCGCAAGCTGAAAGAACATTACATCAACTTGATTATAAGTTAACTTTTTATAGCGCGTTGATCAAGTAGTCATGGTATGCTAAGACAGACCCCAGGGGTCTAATTGTGTGCCTTTTGTAAGTTTAAGGAAAAACCCCTTTTTATGAATAAATAAATAAAATAAATAAACATAAGTCCCGAGCAAGTACACGTCTTTCGATTGAAAAACGAACTGCAAACTTGGGATGGGATTACATTATTGGTATGTATGTGTAATAAAACTCCTCACTTCAATGAATACTTAGTATTTATTTCTTTACTAATAGTTCGAATACTTAATAGCTATTAAACGAAATAGTAATTACTCCTAAACAATTTTATTTTATTTCAGCACTCCACGAGCGCCAACAATCAACACGTTTTTTTTTAATTCCCCAAAACTCCCGCGAAAACCAAAGACAATGACATAAATTGAATCGTTTCAGTATTGCAAGCACAATAAGTAAATTCCAATAATTAATCGAGTACAAATGATCAATAAAAACCTTTTTACTGTAGACAGACAGTCTTAATTTAGTGTAATTACACAAATCAAAACCTAACATATGTATGTAAATCGGGTTGGTTTCCTTAACTCCACGACTAAGCGCGTATTTTGCGTGCAGGTGGGACAAATGTGTCATTCGATCCACCCCAGCTCCCCAAGGAAGGCCAGCAACGCCTTGGTGTTACCAACTATCTCACAGAGGGTACCTGGGTTTCCGAAGTACACTATTGATATATATCCTCATCACATCCCAAAACCATTACCGTACAATTTATGGCGACCTAAGATGTTTTAAATTACTGGCCTTATAAGTATACCCACAGAAATATAAGAAACAACTAAAACTTATTTCTCATAATTCGTCATTTTTTTTAAAATGACGAGTTAGGAAAATCGTCCAGAAAAAAAAAACTGGCCAAGTGCGAGTCGGACATTGCGTGCAAAGGGTTCCGAACGATTTCTTTTTTTAACATGTTACTTTAACACTGTAGACTTCTTATAGGTTTTCCTGTAATCTTGGTTTAGAACTATTATCTCCATTTTTTTCAAAATTTTAGGCTCAATAGTTTCGGAGATCATTTTTCGTCTAATTTCTTGAATAATTTCAAATCCATTTATTTTAAAATTATGAGAAAAATTTAATTAAAACCTTTACAGTAAGCCCAGTAAGTCTTTTGAAATGTCACACAATATTTTTCAAAACACTTTTTTATATTTCTAGTTTGACCCCTAAAAGTGAACCCCATTCTAAAATTGAATAATTTACGCACGCCCGTGTTTGGGTCACAGAAGTCCATATGTATACCAAATTTCAACAAAATCGGTCTAGTGGATCCGGAGAAAACTGGCTATGACAGACGGACAGACAGACAGACAGACAGACAGACGGATAGACAGACAGACACCCGAGTGATCTTATAAGGGTTCCTTTTTTGGTTCGGAACCCTAAAAAATTATTAAAACTTGTTTAACAACACAAATAGTTCAATTTACAGTAAAGATACGCTAATCGTTATCAACTAACCAACCATTGTAACTTAAGCTGTCTTTTGAAAATCTAATTTGTAACAGTGAAGCAAACTACGACAGTGAACGAGATTTGAGGGGTCAGCTAAGTTGGTGCCCTAGGGGATACTTTATAAGACTATTAGTTATACTGACTTGGTTGTTGTAGTTTTTGACAATTAGATTTAGGCAATACTTACAAAGATTTAGATTTAAAGGATTTTTTTTGTAGGTTGATGAAACGTAGGAAATGTACGCCAAGCTATTTACAATTCTACAGTAGGTAGTTATGCATGGCCAATCCTTACCAAGAACTGTATTAGTAAACTAAAATCACGCCATGCCACCCACTAGTTCCAGGTAACTTTAAATACCTATAATAAATTCCTAAGTAATGGTCGCCAAATCAATTAGAATATGATCCAGACCCATAAACAGCTTCCTGTTGCTGGCCCATTGTAAGGACCAGCCACAGACACACACATGCAAACCTTTCCACCAGTATATAAACCCATGTAACTTAGATTAAGGTGTTCTCTTTATTATAATGCTCAAGCTGAGCACACGTGTATTTAATTGTTTTTTTTTTTTTATAAATCCCGCTCGTTAATATTTGACTAGGTATCAACTTACCTAGACCACTATTCTACTTACCTAATACTTTATTCACATCTATTAGAAATATAAAGGTTAACCCAAACATCAGGGTCGCGGTGTAGGTACAAAAATCGGTTCAGCGATTTAGGCGTAAAAACGTAACAAACAAACAAATAAACTTGCATCTATAATATGAAGTTAGGATACCTACTTTGGATTCGAATTTAGAATCTGCCAATCAGCTTCTAAGATAATTATAATCATTTTGTTAGAATATTTAAAAAAAAAAACCTGTTGAAGTAGGTTTTATTTTCGATAACGTTTTCATCAGGCTTTTGATAAATCAATAAGTACTTGCCTATTGAGAGTATTCCAGAATAAGTACTTTAGAAAACAAGCATCAGATAAATAAAGCGTAAAAGATTTCAACCCCTCAAATAAACAGCGGGAAAAAAACTCGCGAAGAATGCAAAGGTCAATTTTTCTATTCAAACCAAACGGCCATCTTCCGGAAGTTCATTACGCATTTGGCACCGGAAGTGGACTTTAAATTTTTAAAAGACGGAAATTGAAGTCGATGAATGACTTTGAAAGCGAAATGAAATCCATTCCATTATTGTTGGCATACAAAATGGAGTGCAGGACCTCTCCGAACTCGTAATTATCATATTATTCTAATCGCTTTTCTCGTCAAATTGCATTTATTTGGCAAATTTATTAATGCTTGGTTTGTTTGTTAGTGAAAATATACCCGATTTAACAGTTGTGATGGTGTTATTATTGAACTAATTACTTACAGCATAGAATTTTTCTTTATTCGTGTATCCAAGACCCAAAAGTTGTTAGTAAAACTTACGACTGTTAGTTAGCACTGACAATCTTGTAAAGCTGAAGAGTATGTTTGATTGGTTGAACGCTCTCAGGAAATACTGCTTCGAATTAAAAAAAAAACTGGGCAAGTGCGAATCGGACTCGCGTGCAAAGGGTTCCGAACGAATTTAATTTTTTTTAACGTGTTATTTTAACACTATAGACTCCTTATAGTTTTCCTGTAATCTGTTATCTCCATTTTTTTCAAATTTTTAAGCTCAGTAGTTTTGGGGATAATGGGGGGAATAGTAAGCTCTTTCATTTGATATTGCTCAAAAACTTTTTTTTTTATTTTCTAGTTTGGCCCCCAAAAGTCACCCTCATACACAAAATTTAATGATTTATGTAACGTAGCAGTATTTGCGTCACATAAGTCCATATGTGTACCATATTTCAACAGAATCGGTCCAGTGGATCTGGAGAAAACTGGCTGTGTCAGACGGACAGACAGACACCCGAGTGATCCTATAAGGGTTCCGTTTTTTGTTCGGAACCCTAAAAATATTTTAGTGTTGGATAGTCCATTTATCGAGGAAGGCTATAGGCATCACGCTATGACCATAGGAGTGTAGCATTTATGAAAAATGTGATGCAGAAGAAGTTGCGCGGGTCAGCTAGTACAAAATAAGGGAGTACTCACACCTTTTCAGCTCTATTCAGCTTAAGCCCATAGAAAACAACGATTTTGTATGGAGATGCGTCCGCATCCATTCAGCTTTCCGCGTCTTTTCAGCTTTCGCGGAAAGCAAGTATAAAATGAGGACAAATATGTTTTTATCATGCGAGTCCTATGTATGGAGTTCAGCGCTGTTCCGCCGCTTTCAGCGTCGTACGCGGCCTTACGCGGCGGAACAGCGCGGGACACGGATGGTTCTCGACTCCTTGTGTGACTGACACTGGCATGGCCACCATAAGGGATTTTAATTTTGATAATAAAAAAAATGTCGCTAATTAGTCGCCAAATACCAGAATTAACGATCACTGGTTCAAAAGTTATAAGGGTTTATAGGTGACCGATCTGGGGTGCGCCTACTCAGCTTGGTCTATTTGAATCTTAAAAGCTAGGGCACCTAGCGAAGATCTGTTTTCTCTCTCAATAGTCGCTAATTAGTTTTATTTAACAGGTTTAATCGGGTATTAGTTTAGAAGAAACAATGAGTTCAATTTTTAAGGTAGGTATAGTCCAAGAGCTAGATCAAAGAAATTGCCAAGAATTTTTTTTTCTCTTAATATGTGAATTATACTTCTAGTTTTATCGGTCTAAAGTCCGTAGAATTGTCAGAGAGAGATAAATTCTCAATCCTTCGATCTAGTTCTTGGACTCTACCTGTGCTGGGTCGATCCACGGTCGTTTGCATTTTAATTTTTTACGTTTAATTTTATCTATTTCTTCTGCAAGAAGCCAACCTATAAAAATATCGCACATAGAAATGTCCATTTTCAGAGCACAATACTAAATGAATAAAGAGCGTGACTTCCGCCAGACAACCTTCAAAGTCGATTTTCTCGAAAACTACGAAGGTACCAATTTTTTTGTTCGACTACTAATAATTAGTACCAATTGAGTACTAATTATTTACCAAATATGGAAGCGATTGGCGGCGGCGGTCCTGCGGTAGTCACGGACATCTTACTGTCTTCGCCGCGTATACAGCGCCTTTCTCATTTTTACGACGCTCTACGCGGCTGATAGAAGCAGAGCTGTATAAGTGTGACCAGAATCGTTCAGCGAAACGCGAATGGAGCTGAATAAATGTAAGTAGTCCCTAAAACGGTGTTCCCTTGTTTCGCAGACAGATATTTGATAGAATTTCATTTCGCAGAAAATGTTTCACATAATATTTGATCCTTATAATTTTATGTCGAATATAATTGTTTCAACAACTATTTACTTGAATGAAACATATTTCAGAGAAAAACAATTCAATGAATTTCTATTCACATTTTTTTATTTAACAAACTTATCAAACAGTAGAATTATTTTTTAACGAATATTGTTTGTTCGGTATATTTTTCCATGGTATTGTATTTCAGTGAAAATGTAATCAATTGTTTTATATGTCCGAATTTACAATGGTATACTTTGAAGATGGCAGAATTTCAATTGGAATAATTTTATTAGGCAAAGTGCCATTTTATAAAATAGTATTTTTAACCCTACTTTAAAATTAAAATACGTCTTAAGAAGTCAATATTTTGTGCTACAAAACTTAGTGACAGAAACGAATCGCTGTAAAACCGACTCCACGTAGTCTTGTCTGCCCTACCCCTAGAGTTTAAACTCGCGAAGCCCCGCAGCGCCGGAGCCGTGACAGAAACCATGCCTGCTGTATGTTGCATGCTTGTTCGTATGCTGCATGTTGCATGCTGCATGCTTGCTTGCATGCTGTATGCTTGCTGCATGCTTGCTTGCATGCTGATGTTTGCTTGCATGCTGCATGCTTGCTGCATGGTGTATGCTTGTTTTTATGTTTGCATAGTTTTGTCTTTTACCCCATTTCCCGCCACCATCGCTTCGTGGGGCTCTGTCGACTGGGCCCGAATGAAAAGTTTTGGCTTGACTAGAATTTACCCGCATATTTGTGAACACGGTGTAGGAATGCAACTGCACTCGATAAAATGTTTTTCTTGGTAATAAGTTTTATATGACCAAACAATATGAGGATAAAGAATATTTGATTTGTTATTCTATGATATGAGTATCGAAACTTTGAATTTTATTTGTAATAAAAATCGATGATTTAAATTTATTAAAAGTGAGTATTCTGCGTATTGAGCATTCTATGAAATGATAATACGAGTAAAATTTTATGTGAAACGAAAGTCTATTAAACTATTTTCTATAAAACAACGTACAACCAAATAAAACACAAGAAATAATAGTGGATTAAAAAATGATTTTACATTTGGAATCACATGTAAAAAGGCTTACATATTTTTTCTTTGTGTCAAATAACATTTGGCAAAGTCTTCAAATTAAACTTACAACCCTCAAACTTCCCTTTCATTTCCTACAACTAATCAAGTTTTCCACCCACAATATTTACTTTGGAAAATGAAATTATCGCCAAGTTTACCACCTGTACCCGTTAACTGTTAGATTTCCCCGGTGACCGCCATTCATTGCCCACTAACCCAACTAAACATGGCACTGCCAATACATGGCGCCATTTTGATTTTCCTGGGAAAACGTTGCCACAGAGGAAAAACATACAGTGCGCCCTTTGACGTCGCTTTGATTGGCTCGTGCTACAAAAAATAATTACAGTTTGTTCGTGCCGTTTGTAACACGCAGTTTCAATGTAAATGAAAAAAAAAACTTTTCATACTCATTTAAACCAGACTAATTTGTGCTAAAATAGTACAAATGACAATTAACCGAACGTGTGTTGCTATTTTGGAACCAGTCCAAATCTTTTAGGGTTATGTTTTCTCTTAAATAGAGCTTTAAGAAGCTACTTTGTGTTTTAAGTACTCGCTGTTAGCACCCCAGTTCAACGATTATGGCTCGAATAATAAAATTAACTGTAAGTGCGGACACGGAGAGAAATGGTACGAGTTACGACGGAGTTAAAGAAACACATTGATCGGCTGTACTGTACAATATTTGTAGACTGTGGCTATATTAAATCTTTCTCGTGAATTCGTGACTTGACGTGTCGAGGAAATATAATGAAAATAAGAAGGCAAGACGGGGAAATAAACTTGCAAATGCGTGTGAAAGAAAACGAGACATTTTGGTAATGGCGTTATCTATCGTGTTTCGTACGTATTTGCGTTGATTTATGTTATTAAATGCGACTTCTTTTTGTTTTTTTCTTGTACTTAATGGTTATTTCTGTGTTTATTTAGGTATCGCCAGTTGGTTCGTCTGCACGACAGATTAAAATTATCCACCGGGGATGCACTCTTCTTCTTTTTCTTATCGTGTGGAGTAAGGTCTGACGACCCCACACACCCTAGTGTCAGAGTTTCTAGACCGCCTCAGGTGCCTCTGACATGGTTTATTTGACGATCGCCATTTGGCGGCCGGGACCACCGGCTTATACGTGCGAGGGGAATGGAATGAACTAGCGGGATAAAAATCTATACTTACTAATATATAAAGCTGAAGAGTTTGTTTGTTTGCTTGAACGCGCTAATCTCAGGAACTACTGGTCCGATTTGAAAAATTCTTTCAGTGTTAGATAGCCCATTTGTCGAGGAAGGCTATAGGCTATACGGGAATGGGAAATTCCTACGGGAACGGGAAAAAAAACGGGATATGCGCGTACGAAGTCGCGGGCAAAAGCTAGTTATGTTATAAAATTAGGGCTATCGCCTGGACTAAGCATAAGATACTTTAATTATGGGTAGATTGCATTGCATTCCGATTAATCTAAATCCGTAGGTACAGATTTGTTAAGGCATGATTTAATCATCTGCCTAGCCTTTTCCCAAATATATTGGGGTCGGCTCGCAGTCAAACCGGATTCAGCTGAATACCAGTATTTTACGTGGAGCAGCTACCTACCAGACCTCCACAACCCATTAACTGGGTAACACGGTACTTCTTGGCAAGACTGGTGTCAGATTTTCTAGCTTCTGATAGTCCGTAACGCCTGCCAAAGAACCTCAAATGACAGCCGAGACCAACGGCTTAATGTGCTTTCCGAGGCACGGAGGAATTTCGGTATGTTAAGATGGTTACCCATCTACAGACCGTCTTTGGAAAGCGTTGCTTAACCTTGAAGATCGATCCATGTGGCTGTTATAGTTTAGCCACGAGTTCCTCTTTAGGCATGATTAAATCATCCTTACTAATATTATAAATGCGAAAGTAACTCTGTCTGTCTGTCTGTCGCGCTTTCACGCCAAAACTACTGAACCGATTTAAATGAAATTTGGTACACAGATAGTCTAGAGCCTGAGAAAGGACATAGGCTACTTTTCATCCCGGGAATATGTTCCCTGGGGATCACGCGGGCGAAGCCGCTGGCAGAAGCTAGTGAAAAAATAAAACAGTATTTCAAAATAAAACTTTCACATTTGTTGAATAGGATTTTCTGAGGTAGACAATATGAAGGATGAAAAACCACAAAACAATGCATATGTAGGTATTTGTATAGGGTCGTAAAGGGAGGTGAATTTAAATTCACCAAATACCTGTATTATTAAACATTCTTTAAGAACATTTCGTTTTTATCGAATACGAAAATATTCATAGGAATTGTTCCGAGAACTTTATATTGGTTTCGAATTCTTGAATCTTCAAATATTCAGCTGCTTCAAGACTTTTCAATTTACTTTTGAAATTTTATGTTTTTCAACCAATGGCTTTTGATTTTTTAAGATGTCGATGTCAGAAAATAATTTGACCCTCGTTTTCAATTTTACGTTAATCTGCTTTTGTAAATTTTTAGTTTAATTTTAAAATTAATTACGTTGACATGTTGGCTGAATTGCGATTTCAGAAAGTTTTAATTAATACGTAGATCATACTCACCTTATTAAAAGGTTCAGACTGGGTCGTCACCTGCTAGAGAAATATGTACTTCTCTAGATAATTATTTTGTTATTACGTTATTAGCTGTAAGCTGGTTGCTACGCCCTAACAGGGCTATGTACTCATTAAGTTTAGCATTAGCTGTAAGTTTATGTAAATTGTGTGCAATAAATAAATAATTCGAATAATTCGATTTGTCGAGTCGAAGCTCCAAAGTCTTGAGCATCGACGCCGAGTTGCTGGGCTGTCGGTTTTCTACCGGTTGCATTTTGGGGAGTGTGCGACGGAATTGCATGATTTCATTCCGCCAAGCCCGTTTCATAATCGGACCACAAAACGAACGGCGATGCGCCACCGGTACATGGTGGACATCCCACCCACACGCACAAAACGTTTTGTGAACACATTCATGGTGCGTACAGCTAAGGAATGGAATTCCCTGCCAGAGTTTGTGTTTCTAGATAGCTACAACCTGGGAGTCTTTAAGTCAAGAGTGAATAGGTTACTTCTAGGCAAGCGTGCTCCATCTTCGACCACATCATCGCTTACCATCAGGTGAGATAGTGGTCAAACGCGAGCCTACCAATGGTAAAAAAAAAAAAAAGTATAAAACAAAGTTGCTATTCTCCCTCTGTCCGTTTCTCCGCTGACTTGTTCTAAACTATACAACGGATTTTGATAAAGTTTCCACTGATAGAAAGAGCGATACACAACGGAGGTTTGAAAATATAATTTCCACGCGTGCAAAGCCGGGGCGGTTCGCTAGTATAGTACACTAGTATATGTATTTCTTTACTTCAAAAAACTTCAAACTTTTTGTAAACGACAACTTTTAGGGTTCCGTACCAGAAGGGTAAGCCACGCACGGAACTCTATTACTAAGCCTCCGCTGTCCGTCCGTCTGCCTGTTAGCGGCCCGTATCTCAAGAACCGTAATAGGTAGACAGTTGAAATATTCACAGATTGTGTATTTCGAATGTCACTGTAACAAAAAATAAATTGAAATTAAAAATTAGAGGGAGATTATAAATTACTAATTTTTGTATGCGAGCCATACAAAAATTAGTAATTTATGGTACGGAAACCTTCGTGTGAGAGTCGTCGGTTTTTGTAAAAACTAAAACTTAGGAGGAAATGCGGGCGGCGAGACTTTGTATGTCACCATCATCATCATATCAGCCGAAAGACGTCCACTGCTGGACATAGGCCTCCCCTAAGCGTCGCCACAACGACCGGTCCTGCGCGTCTTGCATCCATCGGCTACCCGCGACCTTCACCAGGTCATCGGCCCACCTTGTGGAAGGCCTTCCAACGTTACGTCTTCCGGTACGCGGTCGCCACTCCAGAACTTTTCGGTCTTTTTTATTAATAGTTGCCATATTTGTACACTAGGGCTCTGTTGACGCCGATTTATCGCACAATTTTGAGTATTTTGTGAGAGTTCTAGTGCTTATACGGTTAATAAATCATCAAAAAGGAAACATAAGGACACAGTATATATCCTTCTTATCCAGTTTGTTAAATATCTCTTAAGTCGGTCCAATATTGGAGGAGAAACAGTCGAGAGCCAAACCTCGAATTATGACTTTTTACATACCAAGTCTCGCCGCCAGCATTTCCTTTTAATAGAGTAACATTTTCCAATTCCTCCTTCACATACGTTGCCCACACAGTCGTTTCGTATAATGACACACCCAACAATGATTTAACTTCAGTTTATACATGATCGTATCTTTTTAACTACACCCAGTAGATGTACAGACCTACGGCAAAGAAATGGTTCTCGCTATTATCATATTTTGTAACAGAAAGGTCTCTCTTTGAAATAGTTTGAGATTAGTTTTTTCGATTTCTTTTCGAACCTTTTTTTATCGGATTTAAGGACAGATGTAAAAGTTTTTCAACTGAAAAATAAACCACTTATAAGCGTTTGTCTTTTAGTCCATGCTAATATTTATCTGGGAACTTAGGTTGTATTCAAAACCAATTCAGGAATGAACACCATCATATTCTAAAGTACTTTATGTTTATTATATTACTCGCTGACCCGCGCTACTTCGTCTACGTCTCATTTTTTAAATACTCCGCTCCTTTTGAATCAAGTGTGATGTTATATAGTCTATCAGCCTTCCTCTATAAATGGGCTATCTAACGCTAAAATAAGTCTTTAATTCGAACCAGTAGTTCCTGAGATTAGCGCGTTAAGCCAAACAAACTCTTCCGCTTTATAATATTAGTATAGATGTACAGGTAACCCACAGTAACTACCAAATATTTATAAAGAACTAGACTACATAATCTATACTTCAATAATTATATATTATTATTAAAATTAATGAATAAATAATTTAACTATTAATAATTAAATTATTTATTCATTAATAATTAATAATCTATATACTAATATATAAAGCGTTTGTTTGGCTCAACGCGCTAATCTCAGGAACTACTGGTTCAAATTAAAAAAAATATTTTAGTGTTGGATAGCCCATTTATCGAGGAAGGCTATCGATTATATATCATCACGCTAAGACCAACAGGAGCGGAGCAGACGAAGTTGCGCGCGTCAACTATAACTATAGTCGCGTCTAAAACAAAATAAATCATTGGGCATCAAAATATTCATTTACAACGCTTTGTACTTTTGAAAGAAACTTACTCCACTCACTTGACTCAAACTCCGTGAGAAAAACTCTCGAGTTGAGGACATTAATGTAATTCATAAAAAACTGTACTCTCGATATGACTGAGTCGAGCCTAAGTAAAATGGAGGACAAGACTTCGGATATGGCTGTAAGTACCTACCTATTCCTTACATGTTTTTATCATCACTGGTTTGTTTTTATGCGAAAATAATTTGCATACCAGCCTATTCTCAAAGCTTTTAGGTTACCTAACATATCAATCACTCAATATTTTGGTATAACCTACATTCGCAGAGTGCATTCTGTTTTGGTCTCAAGCACTCAAAGCTTAACGGAACTGTCCATAAAAATGTTTCTATTTTGAAGTTATATTTTTACGACTTCGCGATATAAAAGAAAGAGAAGCTTGTGGCCAAAGAAGAACTGCAGCACGGGACGATCTTTGAGGTTAAGCAAAGCTTGCCGAGGACAGACCCGTGGATGGGTGACCACTCATAACATACCGAGAGTCCTCCGTAAATTGGGTGGCAAGCCGTTGATCCCGCTGCCATTTGTAGATCTTTGACAGTCGTTACAGATATATATATATATTTTTTTTGGGACAAGCCCGTCACACATTCCTAACCACTGCAACTCCTGAAAGCCAGAATCAACAGTGGCGACCATCAGAAAAACGCCGAGCCAATGAAGCCCGACGAGTCCCGGAGAAACAATTCAACTGTCTTGAATCCCGCAACGAAATTAATCAGAAAAGTACAGTGGAGGAGTAGGAAAAAAATATGAAAGAAAGAAAAGATAGAAAAAAAGAAATAATGAAATAACAATTCGTCAATCATTCAGTCGTTACGGATAATCAGATGCCACGAATTCAGATACCAGTCTTGCCAAGTGGTATCGTGCTACTGGGTTGTAGAGGTCAAATAGGCAGTCATATCAGCCTGTAGACGTCCACTGGTGGGCATAGGCATCTCCCAAGTGTCGCCACAACAACCGGTACTGTGCGTCTTGGATCCATTGGCTACCAATAGTTAAACAAGCTAGTAAAACACTGGTACTCAGCTGATGCCGTATGGTGTCGGCCGGTGCCGTATGGTGCCGTAAAAGAATAATACCATCCTATCACTTCCCGTGGGTGTCGTAAGAGGCGACTAAGGGACTCGCCAGAGAATGGGCAGCAGCGTTCTCTGTGAAACTCAACACCATACACTGCGATCGCCAACCCGCCTGCCAAGCGTGGCGATTATGGCAAACCCCCCCATCTTGGGGGAGGCCTATGTCCAGCAGTGGACGTCTTTCGGCTGATATGACATATATATATGCTATGCTGATATGATAAATTAACAAAGTTTTAAAAAGACATAAAAGTCCTAGTATCGAATGCATAGTATTTTAATTGGTGTTTTTATTGCTTTTTGTTTTTGATTATTATTTTGTGTTTTTTATGTAATTATCTTTCATTCATCCCATTTTGTTTTCCTTTTTATTTCTAGTTTCTTGTAACGTATTTTTGTTTATATAAATGTATTCGTCCTTGTCATACTTAATGTACCTACCTAGATAGTAAGTGAATGCTGTGGTCGCCTGTAATTGGGGGCGCATTCTTGTATTTGTCCCTGTCTGTATTATAGTGCATGTGATTGTGTAGCCTCTGTTGGCGATCCTAAATAAATAAATAAATATGACTCAGCTGCACCCGGTCAGATTGGAAGCCGACCCCAATATAGTTGGGAAGGGCTAGGCAGGATGAATTCACTTCGCTTTACAAAAGTTAGAAATAGTGGTTGTATTGATGATCGATGAAGCTAAAGTATTCTAGGTTTTAGTATCGTTGTAGCAGCGTGTCGTCACACGAAAAACCAATGGAGCTAACATAATCTACATCGCAACAGAAAGAACTGCAACGCCATCTATCCAACAAGGAGCAAACTACTACAACCAAAACCTGCATCGCGGTATCGGAGTTTACCGTGCAATTTGAACATACACAACAGTCTTGCCCATGCCGGACACAACAACCGTCCGGTCGGAGGATCCGCCCTTTTCAATGGAGGTTTGCGCGACTTTACTCTCTGTTCCGCTTACCTCCAAATCGTAAAATTTTGCATCTTTGAGCATGCAAGGCAAACTAGATAAATAAATCATTTATCGAAGAAGGCTATAGGCTAAAATTATAACATCACGCTACGACCAATAGGAGCGGAGTATAAATGAAAAACCGACCAAGTGCGAGTCGGACTCTCTCACAAAAGGTTAAGTACCATAAATCGAAAAAAAACACGTTTCTTGTATGGGAGCCCCTTTAATTTTATTTATTTTTTATTATTTGTTGTTATAGCGGCAATTGAAATACACTCTCTGTGAAAATTTCAACTGTTTACCTATCACGGTTCTTGGGATGTAGCCCGCTGACAGACAGACGGATAGACGGACGGACGGACAGCGAAACCGTAAAAATCTGACGCAGACGAAGTTGCGCGAGTCAGCTAGTTTGACAATACATTGCAATTGTTATGTCATCGCGCGTCCCTTTTTCTACGCAATCTGACAGTAACCTTTCAGTGTTGTCACGTTCTTAAAAGGTGTAGTTCTAAATCACTATAGCACTAGGGTAATATTGATGGCCCTCAAAAGAAGGAGACAAAAGGTGTCGGTAATAAATTCTGTAGGCAATCTTAGTTGAATGTAAGGCCCGCCGTGCCTTCCGCCCGGGCCGGGAAAGAATATAAAAGGAATATGTATGGCTGGGGTTTTAGTTAAGAACTCACTAGTTGGTGATATACTATGTTAGCTACGCTCTATGCTAATAAACTTAGACGTACGTTCGTACATTTCGATCAACAATAGTTCGTAGGTACCTTTATAAAAGTTCGGCAAAGAATTAAAACGAGTACCTACTCGAAATAAAAGCGGACTTATGTAAAGATACACGTTTTAATATATATATTTTTTAAAAACGTTGCCCCACACTAGGAATTTCTTCTATACCGTGGGGGCGTTCACAAACATACAATTTCATATTCACAAACAACCAGACCCGGAACAACTATCCGTAGGCCATGCAAATATTTGTTTCGTGCAGGAATCGAACCCGCGACACGCAGCGTAGCAGCCAATCGTTCAACCACTGCGACAACCGTGTCGTCAATATGATGTGTTTGTAACGCTTTGACGCCTCAATCGCAGAACTGATTTTGTTGAATTGGTACAAAGATATACGCGACATCTGCGGGTCTAAAACTACCACTTTAGTAGAATATTATTAGAATCATACAACAATCAACCTCACAACAATCTATCAAATTTAATTTTCATCTTTATCGCTAACGCATTAGGTTCAAGGTTGATTGGGAAAATTTGACAGTGACGGGTAGCGTTATGTGCTTTCTGATTCTGCTAAAGTGGATTTTTTAGAACACCTGGATACGGTTCAAAGCTATTTTTTAAAAACATATTCGTGAACGCGAGCGAACCTCTAAATTCTAAGCTAGTAATTTTTAATCTTTGAAATTACTCATGTTTAACGGCGATGCGCCACCGGTAGGTATATGGTAGACAAATAGACATCCCACCCACACGCACATAACGTTTTGGGAACACATCCATAGTGCGTACAGTTAAGGAGTGGAATTCCCTGCCGGAGTCTGTGTTTCCTGATAGCTACGACCTGGGAGTCTTTAAGTCTCTTGACTTCAAGACTATAATAAAACTAAATAGGTTACTTCTAGACAAGCGTGCTGCATCTTCGACAACATCATCGCTTATCAGGTGAGATAGTGGTCAAACGCCTGCCTATCAATAAAATAAACGAAAAAAATGCTTGGTATGACATACTTGCACTTCTAATCATAAACTTTCTATTTTAGTTTGGTTTTATCAGCTCGTACCTAAATATATGAAGTCTTACTCATACAATACATTTTCAAACATAGGTACAACCACTCAACAATAAAAAGTTTAGATGCGATACGAGTGCGATAAAAAGCACAAAAAAGCCACCGAAATAATTAAAAACTCGTCGGCTCCGTTGTTATCTCTTATCACGGCTTAGGGCATTAAACGATAGCTTATCGTTTTTCATTATAAACTTATGAATTTTTTACGCTTCTTATTTGTTTGACGTCTGAAAAAGTTTTCAGGAAAATAAACAGGAATATTCCGTTGTGATAATTTAGGATTCGATTTTTACAATTTCGGTAGCCCTGGGTACGCCATCGATTCAGTGTCTTCTAAATAGGACAATTCATCACACTTGTTTTAGAATAGCTCCAGATCATTCTAAAAAGGTAACAATACGTTTGACACTCTTTTTAGGGGTATCTAAAAAGGAAAAACGGAACCCTTATAGGATCACTTTGTTTTCCGTCCGTCTGTCTGTCAAGACCGTTTATCCCGGGAACACGTAGAGGTATCAAGTTGAAATTAAAACTATAATACTCAGGTCTATGGTCCCTTCAGCTGTGAAATCAAACTTCTAAGTTAACGTAAAAAAATGATGCGGTCGTTTATACTGCAAAATACGTATATTTCAACACTCTCAAGGGAATCAAAATGTAAAGAGTATTTCCTGTTGACCTAGAACTATAAAATTTGCCAAGTAATACCGTCTTTTACTACAAGTATAGGGAAACGTCTGAAAACTATCCATTTGTAGTGAAATCTTTACTTATTTAATGTAATTTATAGCTACAAATTTATATGGAACCTCGGTGGGCGAGTCCGACTCGCTCTTGACGGTTTTTTTATTATTTAAGATGGTAAATCATCAAATGACTTCTTTCCCTCTGGGTGGAGCGGAAGGGCGTCTCAGACTCTTACTGACTAAAACCCATCCGTGTTCCTCCTAATGCCCTTTGCGTTCCAGTTCTTCTTCTTCTTCTTATCGTGTGGGCAGTAAGGTCTAACGACCCACACACCCTAGTGTCAGAGTTTCTATGCCGCCTCAAGGGCCTCTGACATGGTTTATTTGACGACCGCCATTTTGCAGCCGGGACCACCGGCTTACACGTGCCTTCCGAAGCACGGAATCATCTTTTTATCAGACAATCAGGTGATTCAAGCCTGCAATGTCCGGGCCAAACCGGGAAACAACTTTACAAAGTATGTTTCTTTCCGTGGGAATCGAACCCACGGACCACTCGACCACGGTATGCGTTCCAGTGCCGCGGTGACTTCCGCACAAATTCCGCAACCCTGGCAGGTGTAGCCCTGGGTACACAATCGATTCAGTGCCTATAGGCCACTTGTTTTAGAAACGCCTCCTGCTCTCCTGATCATTTTAAAAAGGTACCTTTATATACTTTTGACATTCAATCCGTGTAATCAAATCAAGAAAGCTTTTATTTTCATTTCAAGTGTACCTATGAAAAAGCTTTTTTGAAGAACTTTCATAGAACCTTGCGACTACCGAAAAAAACCGGGACGGTCGCTGGTTTTTAGGGTTTCGTACCCGAAGGGCGGAACCCTATTTCTGAACCTCCGCTGTTCGTCCGTCCTTCTGTCTGTATGTCAGCGGGCTGTATGTCAAGAACCGTAATAGGTAGGCAGTGCAAATTTTCACAGTGTGTATTTCTATTGCTACTATAACGATAAATTATAAAAATAAAATTATATTAAATTAAACATTAAAGGCGGCTCCCATAAATTAATGATAAATGATATTTATTGTTTGCATGCATTTGTCAGTTATCGTGCAGCTCAACTCAGAACTTTGAGGAGCTCAATAAACATATAAGAAACTTTTTTTTTTAGGGTTCCGAAAAAAAAAGGAACCCTTATAGGATCACTCGGGTGCCTGTTTGTCTGTCTGTCCGTCTGTCACAGCCAGTTTTCTCCGGATCCACTGGACCGATTTATTTATTTATTTAACACTTTACGCACACAGATGTACAGAGGCGGACTTGATGCCTTAGGCATTTTCTACCAGTCAACCTTTGGGTGATGAAGAGAATAATAGTGGTAGGTGCAATGTGGATAAAAAAAACCAGAAACGCGATTAAATGAATACAAAGATAAATATATATAAACTATACATACAATATAACATATACTCAAATTAATAAACTAATACAGAAATATACTTAAACAGTTTATGCAAACAAATAATGAGAGAAAAAAAAAATTTAAAAGAAAATTAGCGCTGTGACGATACTACTGCCAACTTCTTACGAATGTGCTCTCGAACCTTAACTTTGAAAGTTAATCGGTTGGTTGCCATCCTGATTTCCTGGGGAAGCGCATTCCACAGAGAAATGGATTGTATAAAAAAAGAATTGTGAATGAAATCAGTACGGTGAGATGGACAGTGAAGAAGAAGATTATGGGATGAGCGTAGATTTCTATTGTGGTTGGCGCAAATGTATTGGAAATGAGGGGCTAGATAACTTGGGGAATTAGGAGAGTGAAGAAATGAGAACAAGGTAGTTAGAGCCCTCTGCTCTCTGCGCTGACGTATGGGCAACCACTTTAGAAGCGAGCGGTGCGCAGAGACATGATCATATTTGCGTAGATTGAAAACAAATCGAATGCAGTAATTTAGTAGGCGGTCAAGTTTGTTGAGGAGATCTGCATTCAGGTCATAATAACACACGTCACCATAATCGATGATGGGGAAAATTAAGGTCTGCACAAGCATTGTTTTTGTGGTCGACGGCAATAAATTTTTCAAGCGATACAGAGCCCGCAGCGTTCCCGTAACCCTCTGACTGACGCTAGCGATTCCGATTCTGTTGAAATTTGGTACACATATGGACTTCTATAACCCAAACACGGACGAGTTACGTAAATCATTAAATTTTTAGTATATGGGTTACTTTTGGGGGTCAAACTAGAAAATTAAAAAAAAAGTTTTTTGAACAATATCGTGTGACATATCAAATGTAAGGGCTTACTGTGAGGGTTTTAACTATATTTTTTCATAATTTTAAAATAAATGGTTTAGAAGTTATTCAAGAAATTAGACGAAAAATTACCATTCCCCCCCTTATCTCCGAAACTACTGAGCCTAAAATTAAAAAAAAAATGGAGATAAAAGATCTTTATCTAAAGATTACAGGAAAACCTATAAGAAGTATGTAGTGTTAAAATAACATATTAATAAAATTAAATTCGTTCGGAACCCTTTGCACGCGAGTCCGACTCGCACTTTGCCAGTTTTTTTTGGTTTATGATACGGAACTCTTCGTGTGCGAATCCGTCTTGCACGTGGCCAGGATCTTTTACATTATCAGTATTTGCTCTCATTTAATGGTTTCCGTAATAATCAAGCAGGTCAATGAACTTGAGACATTTCAATCCTGGATAATTTTAGAAATTTAAACATTAAACCTATTAATTACTTTGTTAAGTAACAGTTAATATCTTGTTAATAGCTGAACTTATTAATGTTTGATGTCACAATTTCTCATAATTTTTAATTAAAAACAGTATTTTGTTACGTCAAGTTGATTTGTATGTCTGATCGCGGGTTGAATTTTAAATTCGTTTTTAGTAAAAGCTTTGCTTTGCATTTTGTCAAGGCGCTTCGTTAGTTAGGTAATGTTACTTTAGGTAACAAGTTTAACCCTTCAAGTACTGCAAAAAAAACACTAGGTCAAATACCTATTATACTGTGTTCTCCTCGCCACTGTCACTGTGGCGAAGTTGTCAACAGCCTCGCTCACCACGGCCTGTCATGCAGTCGAAATGCGGGTCGCATAGCGCGTCACGCGAACATCAACGATATCATCCGACGTGCTCTTATTTATTTATTTAAATTCAATTACTCTCTGCACTTACAGTAAATAACTATAAGTAAATAATACACGTACAGAGAGTCAACAATCTAGGTATTAATAATATGTTGGCGTTCCAGTTGTACTAGAACCCAATGGGCTGGCACGAGACGATGGCAAGAGACCGGACGGTATGTCTTTATTTCCATGGAAGATGTGTAGGCCTTTAGTTATTAGGGACTATTGCTTGTGTCTTGCGCCATCCTATCTTCTTAGCTCGTCGTGCTGTGCTGGCACTGCTACTGCAGCTGCAGTGAACCTTAAACGGCGGAAATAAAACAGCCTAGTTGGCAGTTGCATTTTCGAGCCGTTTGGGGTGGAACTCTAGGACCGTGGGGTTCGAGTGCTCATACGTTATTTAAAGATCTATGTAGACGCTTAGTTGACGCTTCGCGTGACCCAAGGGCTAATGACTATACAACTGCATTCTTTGCATTATTGTATTAGCAAAGTATACACAATAAAGCAGCCTTCTTTTTTTTTCTTTTCTTAGTTACTTGAAACCATAGTTTTGTATAACGTGGAAGCATATTTTCAATTTTTTGTAAATGTGAGCACTATGGAGCCATTTACATATGTAATTATAGATTTCGTTATTAAATTAGTTTGACATGAACGAGCGTGGCAGTTGAGAGCTTGTCATGCTCACACAAATGTTTTGCTGATGGTGGCGCGTGTTTTGGATCATTTGATTCCCTTCAAAATGGTTGAGTTAGATGGTGCTGATGCACGCGTCATGTTCGTGAACGGGCGCCGTCAGTTGAAACTGGTCATCTCTTACCTGCCACTGGCTTATTTTAATCTGTACCTGCATTTTGAATTGCTTATATGTTTTCTTGTTCTTTGCATTGTCCTCACATATAGAAGCAATCAATGTTAATGTTAACAAGATTTTTGTAACACATCACATGGTTTAAAAGAGTGTCCGTGGAGTTTCTTGCACGTTCTTCTCCATAGAGATCTACGCTTTGGAACGTGCAAATAGCTTCATGTTTTTGACTGACCGACTTTGACAATTCAAAAGTGCCTGTAAATGGTTTATTTGAAATATACGATTTGATTTGATTTGACTGTAGTTAATTTATTTTACAACTAGCTGACCCGCGCAACTTCGTCTGTGTCACAATTTTCATTACTGCTCCGCTCCTTTTGGTCTTAGCGTGATGATATATAGCCTATAGCCTTCCTCGATAAATGGGCTATCTAACACTGAAAAAATTTTTCAAATCGGACCAGTAGTTCCTGAGATTAGCGCGTTCAAGCAAACAAACAAACAAACTCTTCAGCTTTATATATAAGTATAGATAGGTCCTTCAACCCCTGCCCTTAACCCAATTTATTCAAAAATTTACCACAACTTTGATCCACGACACCCTTAATAGTTTGATGGCTACTTTCACGAATCCCCGGAATCATTAGGGAATTCACCAACATTGGCGACCATTAATTTCATTGGTAGCGGGATCTGTACCGAATGACCCAATTAAAACTTGTGTGAGAACGAATCGACCAATGTTTGTGGAAGTTGGGGTTGTGGGACACGGAGAGTTCAATGCGAAGATATTTTAAAGCCTTTAAAATGTATTTTTATTATTACTAGCCTGCACTGTCCCACGGCTGGGCCTCCCTCCATTCTTTCCAGCGTTCTCGATTTTGTGCTTCTTCCTTACAATTCGTTGCTTCTTCCTGGAAACCATCCAGGAAAAAAATATCTTCTTCCTTAATTTTTCGTTGGTCCTTCGATAGCTTATGGGTGGAATAATAGTTCACTTCATGCCTCCTGCATTTAAGTTCAGAAGTGCTATTCTGTAAGAACATTTTCGTGTCTCGACAGCGGAATCCGAGGTGAGTATAAACATTCAGACCTTTATGTTGTGTGCAATAAAGTTCACTTTGTGAGTTTTGTCACTCAGGTGAAACTCGATATCGAAATGGTTATTTACAGAATAGACTAGCTGTCATTGAAAGGGAATGAAGATAAAAATAATCCATATTTCTCTGTCACAACAGACAGTTTGAATTGTACTATTCCAAAATCACCATAATTTTTGATAGCTTAGCTTTCAGTACAAACATTCTTTATCCGACCACTACAATAATCGGTTTTCGACAAGCGCGGCGTTGCGGGCGCTGTTTACATTCTCATTTCATGTTTGCCGTGTGTCCAAATGTTCAATGTGCGAATATTTAGGCTTAAAATCAGCCCGTAGAGGCCAACTTTCGAACACATTTTGGTTGGTCAAACTTGGTTATGTAATACTAGCTATGTCCCCGGGTTCGCTACTGTGGCCTTTCTAAAAAGTAAACTATGGAATTCAGTGATATTGTGTACTCTTGATCAGTGGCTAAGCAGGACATGGCATGACCTCCATATTATTTGGATTTAGAAGAAAGACTTTCGTAGTTTGAACCTTTAAAACGTACCTTGGTAAATATCTTTTGGTATATTTTCCAAGATTCAATTTTGAAGAGGGTCAATTTCGGTGAATCCCGAAAACCTCGTTGGATTAATGATTTTTTTATTTTTATTTAAATTAGGTTAGGCTGGAATTGCTTACAAATTACATTTCATTTAAGAGTATACGATATACATTTATAAGTGCAGCAATTACTTACAGGCTGACACCACATGCACTATTTTAATTAAATTATACATTTCCATTATTGCAATTTATAGTTACTTATGAAAGATATAAAATAATGTACAACATAAATCTAGTGATCAAACAACAATAACAAACAAATCAAGATTAGCGCATTCAATTAAATTAAAAAATATATACTTTGCTAGCGCTGCTGAGCTTGAGGTCCTGGATTCGTTTCTCGGGACGAGCAGTGTTATTGAGCTTTTCACGTCTGATGTCTTTTGGCCGATGGAAATGGGCTCGCCTCCCATTGTGTGGAATCTAAACGTATCTGCCAATAAACATGAATATCTGACCCTTCCGAATACAGTTTTGATGTTATGTTGTGATTTCCGGATGACTGCTGAATGCGATGATATTTCGCTTTTAGAAAATAAACCAAATACCCTGTACGCCAGAAATCATACAACTATTGGGACCAAAGCCTGTTTATTCCCGAATTTGGTCAACGCTAGATAAACAGCATACACAATGATGACAATGCTGCACACTTCACTGGTAAGTCCATCGCTATTTCCACGCGAACTGTCATCGACAATGCCCGACAATCGAGCTAAAACCGAGCGACGGTTTAGGTCTCGGCTAGGGTGGGAAGCGCTAGCGGGAGGCGTTGGCGGGATGGCATAAATAAAACTGGTTATTAGTGAGTTAGACTCGCATACGAAGGGTACCACGGTTTAATTTTATTTAATGTTTATTACTTTTTGTTATAGCAAAAAAAAAATCTTGTATTATGGTTCATCAGATAAAGCTCACTGTCAGAGAAGTGGACGTAATAGGCTTCCGTTGGTTACGTAACTCTAATAATGCCTGACAAGACGGGAGTGAACGACACAGGGCCCTTACTTTATTTGTTTGCAAATACGTCGTGTTTTTTTTTTGAGAGATTTAAAACCAAATAATGTGTTTATAACACAAAATCGTGACTATTGACACGGTTGTAAGGCTGCCTGTCCATGGACGAAAAAAACAACTTTCATCCATAATTTCGTAATTCCGTAATTTCGTATCCTTGGATACGCGTGGCACGCTGTACATAAACACAGACGGACATTCGCGCAAGCGCCCTGTGCCGCCTAAGCGGAGCAGCACACTCAGGCACGGTAGAAAGAGTGGGAGATACTAGTTCCTCTCCCTTCCCCTCGATCTTACGCTTTTTCGATCAGCATCACGTGACCCTGACGCGAGTCCGTCTTACGCTTTTTCGATCAGCATCACGTGACCCTGACGCGAGTCCGTCTTACGCTTTTTCGATCAGGTCACGTGTCCTGACGCGAGTTTAAGATTTTATACCCATTACAGAAAAAGTGCTCAACGCCGCCAAAGAAGTTTTCACTTCAAAAAACAAACGAAACGGAGAAACTATTTTCCAATGGAATTCCATAAAATGTAATAATATTTCTCCGTTTCTCCGCTCCGATGCCTCGCTCCGCGTTAATGGACAGGTGGCCTTAATTGGTACAATTAGAGCCAGCAAGCGATCTTCTTTTGTATTTTAGCCTGTGGAAATGCAATTAGCTTTTACTGCCCACTACAAAAACTCACGATGCATTCTGAAACTCTAGACAAGTGAGTTTCTGACAGCGGTAGCGTTTGTATCGCGGTATAGCGATCAAATATTTTTGGAATTGACAGACGCTGCCGAAATGTCACATTATCAATACCTTATATTTTGATAGTTCGACAAACGCTTCGCTAATAAATGGCACATTATCTAGAGCCTTTGGTCATCAAATCGCGCCCGCTGCCGCGCCCGCCTTCATCTTAGTCACCGCATGCTTACCCTAAACGAGCCCATAGTGTTGTTCCACGCACGAATATACTGAAAACCGAACCGAAATTCGATTTAGGCCGCGGTTAGTTGCGGAACGAAAACTGAGTTAGGATGGCTAGGATTATGTAAATATTGGGTTTGTTCAAGCCGAAGAAGATTCTCGGCGCGATTGTGTATCTGATTCGGAATTTGAAGAGTCTGGTTTAGTAAAAAAGGTTATCTTCGATCGAGAGGCTTGCTTTCGTAAAACTTGTTGACCAAGTAAGATTGGATGATAATTTTGTGGGGACGTGCTGTTTTTAATGAACAGACAATGCGCGCATTATTGTAAAGTTCACTTGCTTTTTTTTTGTGGAGGAATGGGCTTGCTCTTGACCTCAATCACGCCTGATGGAAAGCGGTGGATGAGGTCTATGATGGAGCGAGCGAGCCAAACAAATAAAAAATTGTTTTGTTGGTCTAGTGGTTGCAAACCGCGAGTGCTGAGAGTAAAGTCTTGGGTTCAATTTCCAGTTCGGACAAAGTGTTATTGGGTTTTTCCAGTAAGAATTTCTAAGTAGCAGCCCGGAACTTGGAAGTGATAAACCGTGCCGCGGAAAGCGCGTTAAGCTGTTGGTCCTAATCCTGGGGCTGCTATCTCCCTGGTCGTGTCAGATTACCATCCCATTGGACAATGGCAGGAGTGACCTGTGTTTACGCACCACTTATGAATTTGCCTTATTTAAGACGGTTTGGAATTCAACAACAGACAACGTGGTCGAAATTCGGTCGAGAGGATTATTTAATTGTTTTGGTAACGTGATGTCACGACGTGCAGAATATAAGCCAGTCAGTCAAGCTATGTTACTAGGCAAAACCACTATCAAACCGTTAGTATCTTTAGTTTTAAAACAAATCTATTAGGCTGGAAACAGACGCTCCGGTTACTCTTCCGATAATTAATCGGATCACGGCTGCCAGACGTACATCTAGTGTGTACATTTATTATGTGATTCTGATAGAAAATCTGACCTTTGCAGGTTTCTGAGGGTGATTGAAGTAATGTCTAATAACAGAAATTATAACATATTTTTTACTATGATGCTGAAATCTCTCAAATGTGAGCTAAGTACAGATTTTCTAGATTTTTATTTTTGTACACTTTTATGACATCCAGCATCTGGCAACCCAAATCGGATCAGACGATCGGAACGGAGGTGTGTAATACCCTTAAAAAACTTCAGAATCAGAATCAGAATGTTTATTTGCTCAAAATGTAGGTACAATATAAGATAACTTACACAAACACATAGATCAGCTACATTTTACCTTACGGCATGCAAATCGTTAGGTAGAATAATAAAATAAATGGAAAATGTCAACAATGCAAATAGAATTAATTATAATAATAAAAAATAAACAAACAAAAGTCAAAATAATAGTAATAATAATATCACAGTCATTAACAAATTAATTTAATGTCAAGTGTCTAAATTAAAAAATCGCAATAATATGTCCTAAGTAATTATAAAAGTCAATTTTATAAAGTTGCATCATTTAAAAAGTCTTTCACGGTGTAATAACATTTTCTTAAAAGTAGTGCAGTTACCTTAAATCTAAAAATGTGAACAGAATATTCCTTAAAACTATGAGGTATTTTATTACTACAACTTACTTCAAGACTTAAAAAATAAATCTAGCTGTCAACCAGTCTATCTTTAACAGGCATCATCTTTCAGGTTTTGATATTGACCTAGAAAGGCACAAAGCCTAGAGTGCGTCTCCTTTTCAACGTAAGTAGGTAAATTGAGGGATGCGAGCTACGGAGATACCGGAGTGCTTTCAGATGCCGGGCACATCTATTGTGCGACGGTGAGCAAAATCTAATATTTTATTGATGTCAGATCTTTTATGCTCAGTATAAAAATTTCGAGGGGGTCATGAAAAAAACAAATGTCATTGGAATCTAGCTATATACTTTACTATAAGCTGAAGAGTTTGTTTGATTGTTTGCTTGCTTGAACGCGTTAATCTCAGGAACTACTGTTCTGATTTAAATAAAATCTTTCAGTGTTAGACAGCCCATTTATCGAGGAAGGCTATAGGCTATATATCATCACGCTAAGGCTAATAGGAGCGGAACAGACGAAGTTGCGCGGGTCAACTAGTAAATGATAAAATTATATTTATTTTGTAAGTAGGTTGTAATTAATACTTTAACTCGTCAATCTTTTTTTAGTCGTTTTAAACTAGATGAGGCCGGTGTTTCCTAGCTGACTTCCAAATCAAATCAATCAAATCAAATCGTATATTTCAAATAAACCATTTACAGGCACTTTTGAATTGTCAAGGTCGGTCAGTCCAAAAAGATGAAGCTATTTGCACGTTCCAAAGCGTAGATCTCTATGGAGAAGAACGTGCAAGAAACTCCACGGACACTCTTTTTAAAATAATAAATTGTTACAAAGTCCCGTCTACATCAAGTTAAAATCACACAAACATGTGTGATTTTAACTTGTGAACGATGTAAAAGACGAGCAGGATAAAAGCGTCCGGGAAAAAAGGAACAATTCAAAGAAATATTTAAAATAAACCATGGCAACTGAGAAATGACCAGTCCCAACTGACAGCGCCCGTTCACGAACATGACGCATGTGCTAGCACCATTCGGCTCAACCATTTTGAAGGGAGCCAAATGATCCAACGCACACGCCACCATCAGCCAGACTTTTGAGTGAGCATGACACTCCCAACCGCCAGGGTAAATTCAAGTCAAAAACAAACCTAAAACTGATAGCTATAGCTTAAGTTTAAGGTACACAGTACTCACACATGTGCCGTTAAAATTGATGAAGAAAAAACATCGACACAAACTCTTTTGAAGTTCATACAATTGTATTACTTATCCCATCCCATCAAAAACATAAATTTAAAAAAGGAGCCAAAAGTTCAATGTCAACAATATCTTTTTGTACAGGAATAGTATACTATTCTATTTCTATTTTGACCACTACAAAACGACGAATTCAGACGTGATTCGACTAATGTAAGAATATTTAGAAAATTTTATGATTCTGTTTATGTCTTAAGAGGGGACTCTAGTCGGTAACTCTTGGGCCTTTCTCCATACAAACGCATTCCGTTGTTTTCTTCGTGGATAAATACTGCTAGAGCAATTTTTTTTTTCCAAAAAATCTACATCGAATTAGTAAGTGCCTCTATCATTTTCTTTTTCCAAAACATAATTACTTAAAGAATTATGACAATCAAAAAACCCGAAAAAACAGTCCGTTTTTACAGCCATGTTCAGACGACTATCAGACATATTCGATAAGTTTTTAACAAAATAGAAAATATTGAAGCATACAAATAGTCTTCCTCTAAATTTTGATGTATAATTTTAATAGATCAGTCCAGTTTTGAAGAAGAAAACAATAGAATACAAAACGTCTTTTGGTCAAGGTTTTTATATGTCAAATCAGCCTCTTCTGCAGTTGTCGCTTTCGCACTTTACTTGATAGAGCGCAGCGCGACGGCATCGGCAATAGATTCTTCAAATACCTATTTTTCAAATTCCTCGGGACTAGCGTCCCTTCTTAAGTTTCTGTTGGTCTAGTGATAGCCAGTGTTGTTGCTGAACATGAAGCCGTGGGTTCGATTTCCGCTCTGGGCAGATTGTATGCATTTGTTCCCGGTTAATGACTTTAACAGAACTGCCGAAATGTGGGTTCATCCATCTCTGCCTAATCCTTCAGAATAAATTAAAAAAAAATGAATGAAAAATAAAATAAAAATCAAATAAATGATAAAAATCTGAAGACATTAATGCCCATTCATGACTTCAGGTTTTTATTATTTACTAGCTGAATCGGCAAAAGTTGTATAGCCAAAAAAAAAGCCTACGACCTATTCTCTGACCTAATCAATATACACAAAAAGTTTCATAAAAATCGGTCAAGCCGTTGCGGAGGAGTTTGATAACAAACACCGTGACACGAGATTTTTCTAGCTGACTAGGCAAACGTTATTTTACAGAAAAAAACCTAGCCTACCAGTTATTCTCATACCTACCGAATATACACACGAAATTTCATGAAAATCGGTCGAGCCGTTTCGGAGGAGTTCGGTATCAAACACCGTGACACGAGAATTTATATATGATTTACCTTTGTTTTTTTTTTAGATTTACTCTATTAGAAACCAAACTCTTATTTTTTTCTTATTATAAGAAACGTTGGAGAAATCGTTTTAATATTTTTCTTTCCAGAACATTTTATTTTTCAGCTAGGTATTCAAACCTTTGTTGGTTTTACTTAAATCATTTTATTTCCTCATCATATTCTCTATAATCTGGGCTCCAAACAGTAAACCAACTAATCCCGGGTCTATTCCCGGGATCGCGCGCTATAAATCCGGGGCATCCCTAGAAAGTCATGAAAACTATCGGCTCTCGATGTTGTGTTGTTCTTCCAATTAGAGAGGAGCTATCGATTTTATTTCGCACGGTTTTGAAGATGCTGGCTGAAACTATGTTCGCGTATGGTTGAAATGTTTATTTTTTATTGTGCTAACTGGGATGTTGTTAGGTTTATGTTTAGAATCTGATGTGTGTTGAGTTTTTGTGATTCTGCTTTTAAGGGTTCCGTACCGGAACGCCCCAACGCCGCAACGGAACCCTATTTCTAAGATTTCGTTGTCCGTCCGTTTGTCTGACAGCGGGCTGTATCGTAAGAACCGTAATAGATACACAGTTGAAATTTTCACGGAGTGTGTTTTTCTATTGCCGTTATAACAACAAATAATAAAATGAAATTGAACTAAAAATTAAGGGAGGTTACGGAAACGTGATTTTTACGTTATATGGTACGGAACCCTTCGTGTGAGAGTTCGACTCGCACTTGGCCGGTTTTACAACTTGACAAGAGTCCCTAGACAAAGTAACGTACGATTAGCGGTAATAATTATCGAAAAAAATGTATGTATGTAAAAATGTATGGGGGCTACTCTCTAAGCACGAAGTCCGTAGTTTCGGGCTTAGTTGCGGGCGTATTCTACTCCGTATCGCCTAACCACTAAAAATTAATGACAATGCAATTTGACAGTTAATGTCAAATCGTGTTATCATTCATTCTTAGTTCGGGTTCGGGAATAATCGTAACTCCGTAGGTAACACGGAGTAAAATACGCCCGCAACTAAGCCCGAAACTACGGACTTCGGGCTTAGAGAGTACCCCCCATGGAATTGGCATGTGCTACTGACATTATAATGCGGTCAATCCCAAACATTATTAATCGACTTCAAAAAGGAGGAGGTTCTCAATTCGTTGGAATCTTTTTCATTTATTTTTATTTTTTATGTATGTTCCCCGATTATTCGAAGACACCTGAATCGATTTGGAAATTTCTTTTTTTTATTTTATAGGGTAGACTTCCCAGGTAGTACCATGATCATCAAGTCAGGATCTGATGATGAGATCTTGGAGAAATAGAGGAACTCTTCAAATTTTATAGGCACACTTGAAGCGATTTGGAAGAGTGTTTCTCGGAGTGATCCTATTTCAATTTGGTGAAGATCGGATCAAGATCGTCGGAGATAGGCAACGGAATTCCTCAATAAATGATAGCAAATGAACCAGGATTGATGAAATCGCATGTCTGTCTTTGTTTGCACCAGTTCATAACATAACATCATGCCGGTATGCTGTGCAGGGGTGAATGTCAATTTAGTTGTGGAGAATCACCATTAAAAAGTGAAAAAAAAAACAACCGACTTCCAAATAAAACACTATAAAGAATAAAATAACTTTAATTTTGGAAGTCGGTGTTTTTGTATTTGGTCTTCGTTTTTTGACATCGACTGGGCATTTCGACTTTCCCTGTCGCCGATAGAAAGTACTTTGTCTAGAAACCAGTATTTTTCGAGACTTATTATTCCTAAAGTGTCGTATTACTCTAAAAACTGCACGGTATTCAATGGTCAGAAGCAAGAAGAAGAAGAAGAGAAGCAACATACCTACCTAAATCGTCTCGCGACGCGCTAGGTGGCAATTATCGACCATTATAAGTAAAAGTTTTCAAATATGTAAATAGTACTTTAGAAGCTAGTCCATACTTATTATTCGCCATCACGATTCACGACCGATGCCAGATTAGATCGACGGCACTCCACTAGGCGGTGAGTCGTTCACAGTTCTAAAATATCATGCTAAAAAGATTTCTAGAATCGTTTCGTGGACCGTACTGGGAAGTACGGTCTAATGCTATGCAGTAGGACACCTATCGGATAGCGTGGTTGCCATGGCAAAAGCCTCTTTTCACACATTCATCATCATCATCATCGTATCAGCCGAAAGTCGTCCACTGCTGGACATAGGCCTCCCCGCGCGCGTCGTCTCAACGACCGGTCCTGCGCGTCTCGCATCCATCGGCTACCCGCAACCTTCACCAGGTCATCGGTCCAAATTGTGGGAGGCCTTCCAACTTTACGTCTTCTGGTACGCGTTTTATACATTGAACTAGCATTATTATGAAACTTGCATCTTGTAATTTTATTAAATTAGAACTTTAAGCAGGGTAGGAAAATAATCTAGTAACTATATACACTCATTAACACGAAATAATATATAAAAACAAAATAAATCATTGGGCATCAAAAAAATAATCCACATCGCTGTCAGTGGCAAAAGTGCCCAGAACACTGGCAGCATTGCCGCGTTGAATGGCAATGCTGATTCTTTGGCCGAAAAAAAGCCCAGCCCTCTGGTCACGTGAACAGTCGACAAGTTGTTTGCTAACTTGCATTAAATAACGTATGGCAAAATGGGATTCGAGATGAATTTCGATAATGTGACAAATATAGCAGAAAATATCGCGAAGAAACCTAGACTGCCGAAATTCTTAAGTCAGCAATTACCTAACTTACATTGCTACAAGTCGGTTATGCAACTTACAACATCAACTTTTCCCAGTTACATTGGGGTCGGCTTCCAGTCAAACCGGATTCAGCTGAATACCAGTATTTTACGTGGAGTAGCTGCCTACCAGACCTCCACAGCCCATTAACTGGGTAGCACGGTACTTCTTGGCAAGACTGGAGTCAGATTAACTGGCTTCTGACAATCCGTAACGACTGCCAAAGATCTACAAATGGCAGCCGGGACCAACGAGGAAACTTGGTATGTTAAGATGGTCATCCATCCACAGACCAACCTTGGCAAGCGTCGCTTTACCTTGAAGATCGACCTGTGCGGCTGTTACTATTTAGCCACGAGCTACTCATGCAACTTACAACTTGCAACTGGTATATTTGTGTGAGGCTTCATTCGAGCTTATAATAAATACTACCTAACTTTTCAAGTTGAAATTACAGAATAGCTAGACCTGTTAGTAGGCACTATCAAAGCTTCCAAGCTGGTTCTAGCATTATTCCCCATCACGGCCGATGCCCGATTAGATCGACAGCACTCAAATAGGCGAAGAGTCGTTCAACGTTCAAAAAACTCATGCAAAAAAGATTCCACAAAGCGTTTTCATGTACTACCTCACTTCCCTTTCACATAATGAACTATCGATTCTGCTCCCTCGCTCAAGTTTCATCTTATTTCCATCGAGACCTAATGACTTCGGATACGGTGAGATACGCACTCAAATCCCCGTATTACGGCGCGATATAATATAACCATCAAGGTAAGATTGCCTTAAATGGTGGATAAGATGTAGGTGTGTGCTTATATTGGTTATAGCAATATTGGGGCCTGAAGGTTGGTTCAGCAGTTTTAAGTGGTCCTGAGTTTCTAACCGACGGTAGATATAACGGGTTAGTGCTGATTCCCCCCGTTCTTGTTTCTCCTCGAAAATGTATCTGTTTTATAATTGTTGTTTAGTCAAATAAAATCAAGGTGGTACTACAGTCAAAGAAATAAATACTGGTTATATTTTTGTATATTTATTTCAAACTAGCTTCTGCTAGCGGCTTCGCCCGCGTGGTTCCTAGGGAGCATACTCTCGGGATAAAAAGCAGCCTATGTCCTTTCTCAAGCTCTAGCTATCTGTGTACCAAATTTCATTTAAATCGCTTCGGTAGTTTTGGCATGAAAACGCGACAGACAGACAGACAGAGTTACTTTCGCATTTATAATATTACTTAGGAAGTAACGATTATCACCAATGAAATTGCAGATGTTGTTCGTCTTACAATTTAAATACTACTGCTTTCTTTGCACTTTGACTTCAAGCAAAATGTAAAACTTCGTCATGCTTGGCGCAAATAAGCTGAATGTCATACTAGTACATAGGCATTACATTTACCGATGTCGATTGTTTTTTACCAGGACTCTTCGAGTTTCATAGGATCGGCGCGTTTTTGGTGGGTCGCTCCTATTGATTCTGGCTTTCAGGAGTTGCAGTGGCGAATGGTTAGATTCCTACCACTACTCAGTGTGGCTGCTTGAGCGTATTGTGATATACCTATTCGTCAGACAGTCAGTCGCCAAAAACTGGAGTCGGTGTGTATTTCGTATGTAGTGTGTCCCTATCCACGGATTGACAATTTTGCAAACCAAGTTTGACTTCGTCGACAGAATAGAATATCGTGTCTGCAAAGAGGGTCTATGTACTTACAAAAAATCCTATCTCATTTTTCTTCTCTCCATATCAAAATTCAAAAGCTTTATTCTAGCATACAAGGCCTATATTCAACGTATTAAGATAACACCCGGCAATAATAATGGCAACCTGTCGACAACTCGACGTGAAAAACGATAACAATGTAACGTTGAAATAAAAATCGTTTCACCTTTTATTAGGACTTTCACAAATGTAGGAGCGTGAAAACGTGTAAAAATAATACCCTTGTTTTGTATTTTATTTTTGTTAAATTGAGTACCTGCCTTACAAATGTTGAGGCTCGGCTATATTGTTTACTTCAATGTGCTCTAGAATGTTTTACCAGCCGGGTGGGCTGGTCTGGTTGGTCTGGCTGGTTTTATATAGTTCTTAATACGTAACAGACAGATGTGTTGCTGGGGAGTTTGTTGGCCACTTCTTCTCCACAGCTAATACACTAGGAAGTGGTGACGGACGGGCGTTTTGGGGGACTGTCTTTTGTAAAACTTGACGTTCAAAAAGTGCTGGCTCTCAGCCTAATTAGAATAAACGACTTCTGATTTTGATTTAGAATCTGGTACAGAGGATACTGGACAAAATTGTATGGGATGTCCCACACCTGGGCAAAGGTTTCCTTCTGCTCTTTCCATCCCTCGCTACAGGAACTTTCAAAATTCACATCCTATGTTCTTCTTTTAGTATTGAGTATTTTTTTTACAATTTTCCAAAGCAGGGTTGGAAAATCGTAAAAAAATGAATCCTAATGACTTTTCCAAAAAAAATGGCCAAGTGCGAGTCGGACTCGCGTGCAAAGGGTTCCGTACCAATTTCATTTTTGCAACATGTTATTTTAACACTATAGAATTTGTATTTTTTTTATTTTTAGGCACAGTAGTTTCGGAGATAATGGAGAGGAATAATCATCTTTGGTGTAATTTCTTGAATAACTTTAAAACTATTTATTTTAAAATAATGAAAAAAATATTATTGAAACCCTCACGGCAATTCTTGTCATTTGATACGTCACACGATACAGTTTGAATTTTTTTTTTCTACTTTGACCCCCATACTCAAAATTTATTCATTTACATACGTGCACCTTTCAACAAAATCGGTCCTGTAGATCCGGAAAAATCTGGCTGTGACCGAAGGATAGACAGACAGACACCCGAGTGATCCTATAAGAGTTACGTTATATGGATGTTCGAAAATCTTGAAATATATATTAGGTAAAAATCGCCCGTGTCTAAAAGTGTTCACGGATCCGCTCCGCTTTGTTTGCGACCAAGGCTTACATAAACCGGCTTCATGAATTGTTTCGTGTGTGGGAGGCTGTGTACAGCCAGATTAGGATATACAGCCATCCCAGATTTTTGCGTTGAAAAAACAAAAGTAGAATATAATCATAACTTCATCAGTATAAGTTATACCCGAAATAACTTGTTACGAACGGTAAGGAGAGCGGAATTTCTATATTTAGAACCGTATTTTTCTAAACGACTTCAGAAAAGGAGTGATCTGTAATTACGATGGGATTTTTGGTCATCTTATAATCTAATATGTATGTCATTTTACAGTTCTTTTTTCATAGTGTAATATTGATACAGAAAAGATAGCCCAAGTTCCTCAAAAACTAATCCAAAAACTAGTAAGTGTTGCAAAAAGAAAAATAAAGTGAAACAAAACCAATAATGTGAAGTGCCAAAAACACCAACAATGTTGAACGGAACTACCGAACGGGGTGGCCTCTCCTTACAATCATCCCCAGTGAAAGTGACAACATCCCCAGTTAGGGCCACATCCAGTCCCGTTCGGGCCCCTCCATCCCCACTTAAGTCCTCTCTAGCCAGCGGCAGGAGATCCCCACGAAGATGTCAGTTCGCAGCACCAGTGGAAGATGCAAGGGATAAGTGCGGGGCGTCGTGGTTGTGTCGGCGGGGGGCGGGGATCGGGGAGGAATCCGACCCTGAAAGATCACCGGGGCCGAGTGCCCCTGTGTTGCAGGCCTGTGACGAGTCTGTACCTCCACCGAAGAACTGCTACAGGCTTGTTATGTTGGGGTAAGTGAAACTTGATTTTTTTGTTACCTTATGGTAAACACTAGGTGAATTTTCCAAGTGTGTGGGTCGTCAAATCTGAAAGATACCGTTTTAGTTTTTTCATCATAGTCGCATGGATCTACTTTGAGTATTTATGGCTAGGTATATAGTTTCAGACATTGATATAAAAAAACCCAAGATGCTCAGTCTCGAACAAATGCAACACTCGAAACTGTCGTTAAATCTGAAAGATATCGTTTTAATTTTTTCATCACAGTCGCATGGATCTACTTTGAGTATTTATGGCTAGGTACATAGTTTCAGACATTGATATAAAAACACCCAAGATGCACAGTCTCGAACAAATTCAACACTCGAAACTGTCGTCAAATACTGACATGTATCAAGTGTCATGTGGAAGTTTTGTGTAGTTATACTATAAACATTTTTTTTTTGCAAATTCAACCTTACACGGATCGCTTAAAGTTGTTTTTACAAAGCAGTGCAGTATGGCGAGCGATGCGAGACTGTTTCAAACTTGCGCATAATTATACATATTGCGCTTATTTTTTGCGGACGTTTTTAAGATGCTGAGTGTGTATCTTGGGTTTTTTATGAATCAATGGTTTCAGAATTATATTTATTAACACTTGAGTAAATTCACCTATGCGTAAATGCACTTTTCCTATTGACAGCGATGTGGACGAAATTTTTAATACCTAATAAACGCTTCCCCTACTCTATTTTTGTACAACTTTGTACATAATTGTTATTTATCGGTTTGTATGTACAAAGTTATTTATTAAACTCTACATAAATTACACGTACTTTCTTCATAAGGTACCATATAGTTATTATTTGGTAGTAAGTACATACAATAAATCTACTCTTTAAGAAACTTGTACCTAATGTAACATTTTCTGAAGTGACGGATTGAAGTGAAACATTCATCACTTTGACTGACATTTGATTAAAGCTCTTTGCTTCTCCGCTGGGGAATATAAAATTGATCTACTCATTTAGCACTACGTAGGTACATACATAACAGTATTCCAGGGTTGCGGAATTTGTTCGAAAGCGTCACTGTGGCCCTGGAACGCAAAGGCCATTAGGAGGAAAACAGATGGGTTTTAGTCAGTCAGAGTCTGAAACTCCCTTCTGCTCAGCCCAGAGCGGGAGGAGTTATGTGATGTTTTTTTTTACTAATTGATAGGTACGCGTTTGACCACAATCTCACCTGATGGTAAGCGATGATGTGGTCGAAGATGGAGCACGCTTGCCTTGAAGTAATCTATTCACTCTTGACTTAAAGATTCCCAGGTTGCAGCTATCAGGAAATACAGACTCCGACAAGGAATCCCACTCCTTAGCTGTACGCACTATGAATTTGTTCCCAAAACATTTTGTGCGTGTGGGTGGGATGTCCACCATGTATCTCTGGCGCATCGCCGTCTGTCTTGTGGTCCGATGATGGAACGGGCTTGGCGGAATTAAATTATGCAATTCCGTCGCACATTCCCCAAAATGCAATCGGTAGAAAACCGACAGGCTAGCAACTCGTCGTCGATTTCCCATCATTAAAAAAGGTAGGTACAGTATTAGGATAAAGTAGAAGAAGTGTTTTCGTTGTCCACAGAACTTCGACATAAACCTAGAACTAGCTTAAAAAAGAGAATTTCGAGAATACCCAGCAATTGCAATTACGAATTCATATTTTAATAACCCAATCATCCATAAGATGTGAAGTTACTTAATATTTTAAGTTATGTTTCAAAATCGAGACACATTCTCCTTTAACGATTCACATCCACTTTCTGTAGCATCCAACAAATTGTCCAAGAACACGATAGAGATCCGATCGCTTAGTTAACCTTCATACTAAATCGATTCGGTTCGACAAATGTGGAGGGCGATTCCGATGAAGGTTCAATTGAGGATCCGATCATTCTGATTATTGGATTGCAGAATAACCTTGTTGGTACGAAACATAGACTTAAAGAACTGGACAAAGCGTCCCCTGTTTCCGTTCCCTAGCTGTCGTATAATACGGAGAGAGACCAACCCTCACATTAAGCCCTTTCATTTGATATGCCACACGATATTGTTCTTTTTTGAAATTTTCTGGTTTTACCCCCAAAAGTGACCCCCATCCTAAAAGTTCACAGAAATCCCAACAATCGGTCTGGTGGATCCGGAGAAAACAGGCTGTGACAGACAGACAGACACCCAAGCGATCCTGTAAGGGTTCCGTTTTTTGTTCGGAACCCTAAAAAGTTAAAAGTTATATTTGTTTCCTTTTATTAACTTGGTCGATTGGATATTTTACTACTTTATTGTTATTATTGTATTTTCTGAATGGTGTAAAATTCACTATAGCACTAAAGTGAGTGGCGTAACACGCGATGAAAAATAAAAATATTGCACTTTTTCTTATCTTTAGGTTTCGACAAAAGTTACAAAAATCCATTCAAATATCCTTTTTAGGGTTCCGTACCCAAAGAGTAACCAACGGAACCCTATTACTAAGCCTCCGCTGTCCGTCCGTCCGTCTGTCTGTCAGCGGGCTGTATCTCAAGATCCGTAATATATAGAAAATTGAATGTAGATAATTAACGGAGAAGTGAGTAGACATATTTTTAATGGTTTTGGAGATACAAGCAAAAAAATAAAAATGGTACCTTTCCCCCCTCCACAACCGCCGCCTCACCTCACACCCTTGAGGACTTTTAGTATGTTCATCTGGACACCTCCAAGAACAACTGGATCAATTTTCAAAACTACACAAATTATTCACTTTAATTTCCTTAATTATCCTGCACTGATAGGTAGACAGTTGAAATTTTCAAAGAGTGTATTTCTATTGCCACTGATAATTAAAATTAAAAATTAATGGGGATCCCATACTAGAAACTTGTTTTTTTTTTCGGTTTATGAGACCGAACCCTTCGTGTGAGAATCCGACTCGCACTTGGCCAATTTTTTGTGACATTAACGCTCAGTCCAGTCCTCTACATCTATGGCACGGAATTTTACTTAATATGTATGTGTGGCCGTATTTTCGAGACAAGGGTTCGTATTAAGGTGCGATGCTACCTACGTGAGAGGTGTATAAAGTAGTTATTATTCTGCTATTGGATTCTTTTAATTTGTATTGGATTATGAGAAATTAGTCAAACTCAAACATTTTGTAGAACATAGGTAAACAATCGATGTCAAAATTAATAAAATAAGCGGTATGTCTTGCCGTCAGCGGCGTACAAATAAGAGCCAGCGCGCACTAGTGACTTTTTGTTGACCGATAGTTTGATAGAATGATCGGCGTATATATAGGCTATCATACGCCGATAATTTTTTTAATCGCAAAACTTCAATATAGCTCCATACTGATTCCCTGAACGATCAAACTATCGGTCAACAAAAAGTTGCTAGTGCGCGCTGGCTCTAATCTGATTATATTTTTTGTCAATTGATCCTAAAATGTAAAAACATTCAAAATTAAGAAATAAAATCAATTATGACAATAGAACAAAAAATCATCGTCACATAATCATTTGTTTTACATTAGTTAAAATAAAAATAAAAATTTAACCAAATAACAGAAAATTAAATTAAATTGAAAGATTAAATAAAATTTAAACAATTAAATTATAATTACAATTTGTCTTCCAGGTACTCATTGACTGTATAGTAAGCTTTCTCGCCCAACAAATTAAGAAGAGCCTTTTTTATTATTTGTGATGGGTTTGCTCCTGACTCTAGTCTAGGTCAGAGATGACAGAGACAAAGTCTACGATGGAGCGAGCTTACCCAGAAGGAGCCTGTTCACTCTAACTTTGAAGAGATTAGGGTTGTAAGCGTTTGAAAATACAGACGCAGGCAGAGAGTTCCACTCCTTTGCTGTGCACACTTCACCCAAGCCTTCACTTCGACATATTTACAGAATCGACCGGCAGGTAAAAAGTGGTTCACTCTTTAGGCGTGACGTCACTCAAAATTTCAACTCACTATAGTTTTTTAATTTTTTGTTTACGTGGCAAAATAAAAAATAAGTGTCCAATATTTTTTGTTAGTCTAAGTGACGTACTAAATAGATTTTTTTATTCTTCTACTCTATTGCTAAGCAAATTGGTGATCACAATACCTATATTAGAGAAATAGTCCTTTAATTACTATTTACACAACGAAGTAAGCAAAACAAAGATCGCATTAAGACGTTATCAACATAACTAGCATTCTCCAAACGTTTGAATTCCTTCCGAAATTGCTCACGAATTTGGCGCACCTTAGTGATGGCTTTTAAAGTACCAATTCTATATTGCGTTGTTTATCTATTACAGACTAAACTACAGAGAATTATTTAGTTTAATCAGTTAAACTGAGTACAGTTTACATCTTGTCGGTACCTGAACCACTCCGTAGTCGAGTGGTTCAGGCGTTTGCCTTGTGGTCGTGGGTTGTTTTCCAGTTTGGCTAGGACATTGCAGGTTTGAATCACCTGATTTTTTTATAAAAAAGGTGATTCCGTGCTTCGGAAGTTGCGGCCGCTAAATGGCGGTCGTCAAATAAACTATGTCACAGGTCACAGGCCCTTGAGACGGTTTAGAAACTCTGACATTAGGGTGTATGGGGTTGTTAGACCTTACTGCCCACATGAGAAGAAGAAGAAGGTTACGGCTTGTCGTTAAGGTTAAGTAAAAAGACGTGCGGGTCGATTCTTGTCCATAGATGGGTTACCCCATTCATTACATTCTGAAACTACTCCATTCTCCGGGAAGCTCTTTTAGCTTGTTTCATAGTACTATAACCACACCATACCGTCCCGACAAAAGGTGATCAAGCTGTGGTTACGTGTGAATGGTGTCGCTGCGGCTTCTTGCGGTTGCGTTGTGGTACCTGCAAAATGTGGATGTGTTTGCGATGTGGCCGGCCGCTAGTTCGCGGTGTCGCTGGTGGTTGCGTTGTGGTTGCGACGTGGCTGCGATGTGGTCGGTATTACAGACGCGGTCGATAATGACGGAAAAATGTGGTCCGTGTGAATTTAACTATTAAGAGGAAATGGATAGACTTTGTATGTAAAAAGCCATAATACGAGGTTTGGCTCTCGCCTGTTTCCTCCTCCAACATTGGACCGATATAAAAGATAGTTCACAAACTGAATAAGAAGGATGTATACTGTGTCCCTATGTATTTCTTTTTTCAATAATAGTTGCCAAATTTGTACAATAGGGCTCTGTTGACAGCAGTTTTTTGGACAATTTTGTGCATTTTTTGGGGGTTCTAGTTCTTACACGGTTAATCCAAACGACCTCTGCGTTCCAGGGGGGCTACTCTCTAAGCCCGAAGTCCATAGTTTCGGGCTTAGTAGCGGGCGTATTCTAAACCGTATCACCTAACCACTAAGAATTAATGACAACAGGATTTGTCAGTTGCAGTGGAATCGTGTTGTCATTCATTCTTAGTTCGGGTTCGGGACTAATCGTAAGTCCGTAGGTGATACAGAGTAGAATACGCCCACAACTAAGCCCGAAACTACGGACTTCGGGCTTAGCCCTCCAGGGCCGCGGCAACTCTCCCGAACAATTCCGCAACTCTAGCAGGATAGTACAGAATCCTATGTGTGCGAGCCCGAATCGCACCTGGCTGGCTTTATGACATACTAGCTTCGGTCAGCGGCTTTACCCGCATGGTATTCGAAAATTATCCCTGGGGAACATACTCCCGGGATTAAAAGTAGCCTATGTACTATTCCAGACTGTAATCTATCTCTGTTCCATTTAATCAAGATCGGTTCAGCCGTTCTGACGTAATTGAGTGACAATCATTCATCCATTAAAACTTACTCATTTATTATATTAGTTAGGAATTTAGGATAAGGATTATTTCCAAAATTGCTGTAGAGATAGAAAAAGTCTAACAAAAAGCATTATCCCATTTCTGTTGCAACAAAAAATGGCATGGTCGCCATGATGGAGTACAGAGATGTTGACGGCACACAAATCCCCATCATGATGTTCTTCAAACACGGCCTTGAAGAGGAGAAGTTCTAAAGAGGAGTGTAAAGCAAAAGTGAAAACTACTCATAATATTCCACTTCTAACACAGGCGCCTAAAACTCGTATCTTTTTTATTTCTTTACAAAATCATGTCAATCTGCGCATCGGCTGGAACCGGCTTCTCCCATCACAAGGCTGAACAATTTTGTAATGTTAATAAAATAAATGTTGCATACTATAAATAAAAAAAAAAGAAACTGTTAGACTTTAACTGACTTCTCAATACAACATGACTTTTTCTGATCTCTCTCAACTTGATTCGAATTTTCAAGTAAAACCCATTATCGTATAAACGGGAAATGGGGATATGATAATGTAATCCCCGCGTTAATAATAAATTAATGCGCGCCTGTAGAGGGCGGCAAATAGTGGCACCTGCGCCGTTTATATTAACTATCAATATAAGTTCATTGTAAGTCGGTGTACACGTACATGGTCTGAGAAACTTCACCAGACTATTTTATGTACAGTTGTTGTTGCTGTACGTACAGTTGTGGTACAAAGGCGGACTTCAGTGGAACTACTCTAGATGTGTGATGGATCATCATCATCTGCCACTTCCCAAGTGTGTTGCTTTTTAAAACAAAAATCTGTATTGTTTTTTAAACAAAATAGCAACTACTAGCTAAGGACTGTCTTGGCAGGCCACGAAAGAGACAGTGGGACTAAATGTATAGCTTTGCAGCCACAGTTCGAGGCCCTTGTAGTTCGAGGGCCTCGTATCTTTGATACGGCTGATACCTACGGCAGTAGCTACGCCCCTGCGCAGGCATCAACAAACATCTCTGTCTTTACCAAAATTCATCAAAATCGGGAAATGGGGATATGATAATGTAATCCCCGCGTTAATAATAAATTAATGCGCTCCTGTAGAGAGCAGCAAATAGTGGCACCTGCGCCGTTTATATTAACTATCAATATAAGTTCACTGTACGTTGGTGTACACGTACAGGGTATGAGAAACTTCACCAGACTGTTTTATGTACAGTTGTTGTTGCTGTATGTACAGTTGTGGTACAAAGGCGGACTTCAGTGGAACTACTCTAGATGTGTGATGGATCATAATCATCTGCCACTTCCCAAGTATATTGCTTTTTAAAACAAAAATATGTATTGTTTTTTTAAACAAAATAGCAACTACTAGCTAAGGACTATCTTGGCATGCCACGAAGGAAACAGTGGGACTAAATGTATAGCTTTGCAGCCACACTTAGGGGCCCTTGTAGTTCGAGGGCCTCGTATCTTTGATACGGCTGATACCTACGGCAGTAGCTACGCCCCTGCGCAGGCATCAACAAACATCTCTCATAATCATCAACATCATATCAGCTGAAAGACGTCCACTGCTGGACATAGGCCTCCCCCAAGCGTCGCCACAACGACCGGTCCTGTGCGTCTCGCATCCATCGGCTACCCGCGACCTTCACCAGGTCCACCTTGTGGGAGGCCTTCCAACGTTATGTCTTCCGGTACGCGGTCGCCAAAACACAAACAAACACATACATCTCTGTCTGTACCAAAATACATCAAAATCGCTTCAGCGAATTAGGCGTGGAAACGTAACAAAAAAATCGCTTTCACACTTATAATATTAGTCACCATAAAATGTACAGGTGTTAAGACGAATTAAGATGAGCTATTATATTACTAGACGTTCTTTATTCACTTGGAAATTAGTAGTGCTTTCAGAATATTTTACACGGAAGCCTTAGAAGGAGGGTAATGATTTTCACGAGGAAAATTGTAATTACTCAAAATATAATTAGGTATATGGATTTCTTTTGGTTGTAGTTTTTTTTTCGAAGAAAAGTAGTTTATCACGCGCGTGTAGCTTCAAGTGGTTTAGTATTGTTCTGTACATCTACCATGAGTTTTTAACAGACTTCCAAAAAAGGATTCGGCGGGTATTTTTTATTTATGTATGTACACCGATTACTCCAAGGTTTCTAATCCGATTTCTGTGATTATTTTTTAGTTCGATGCAGTATACTTGCCATTTGGTCCCATAAAATTTGATTCAGTTTGGTTCAGTATTTATTTTATGAGCATATTTGATTATTTCAATTTCTGCGTTGACGAAGACGTCGTCCAAGTATCACCACTTAAAAGTGAAAAATAAAAAACATTTTACAAAAAAATATAACCGACTTCCAAACAAAACACTACAAATAATAAAATAACCTTAATTTCGGAAGTCGGTGTTAAAAAATCTATACTCGCTAGCGAATGTAGTTAAAAAAATATGAAAACTTTTAAAAAACAAGTTTCTAATTTATTTTTTTAGTTGTTAAGTAAAGTTTTACTTGCAATTTGCTTGCTTGTCAGTTAACAACTTAAACAAATATTTTTTTTCATACATTTTTTAACTACATTCGCTAGCGAGTATAGATTGATAAAACTCATGGTAGACGTACTGACATCAATAAACTGTACCTATCTCAAGCGATGTGATCAAATTACAGATGAGAGGTTTTCAGTAGAATCTAATGGAATACTACTTTTTTATTATTTACGCCAAATTTAGCTACAGAAAAGATAGATGAAGAACATTACAAAGGGTACCGTGACACCCAGAGCAGTAGTGCTATTCTGTAACAACATTTTCGTATCTCGACGGTGGAATCCGAGGTGAGTTTCAAATTAAGACCTTTATGTTGTGCGCAATAAAGCTCACTTTGTGAGTTTTGTCACTCAGGTGAAGCTCGATTTCGAAATAGTTATTTACAGAATAGTCTAGCAGGAGACGTCATTAGATGATCTCCCATCCTTAAAAAAAACTGGCCAAGTGCGAGTCGGACTCGCGTGCAAAGGGTTCCGAACGAATTTACTTTTTAACATGTTACTTTAAAACTACAGACTTCTAATAGGTTTTCCTGTAATCTTTAGGTAAAGATCTATTATCTCCATTTTTTCCAAAATTTAATGCTCAGTAGTTTCGGAGATAAGGGGGGGGGGAATGGTCATTTTTCGTCTAATTTCTTGAATAACTTCAAAACCATTTATTGTAAAATTATGAAAAAAATATACTTAAAATCCTCACAGTAAGCCCTTTCATTTGATATGTCACACGATATTGTTCAAAAAACTTTTTTAATTTAAACTTTTTTAATTTAAACTTTTTTAATTTAAACTTTTTTATTTATCTTTTTTTTTTAATTTTCTAGTTCGACCCCCAAAAGTGACCCCCATACTATTTTTTTATAATTTACGTAACGCGTCCATGTTTGGGTCATAAAAGTCCATATGTGTACCAAATTTCAACAGAATCGATTCAGTGGATCCGGAGAAAACTGGCTGTGACAGACGGACAGACAGACAGACAGACAGACACCCGAGTGATCCTATAAGGGTTCCTTTTTTTTCGGAACCCTAAAAAGGGTATCGTGACACAATGGACAGCCTTATCAACCTTTGGTTGGATTTAAAAGAGAGAAGGAAATACAGTAATCCAACAGTTTGCAAAAGGTTGAGAAACCCGAGTGTATACTCGAGTTTCAGGAATACTTTTTCTAGTATTCCTTTCACAAAGTACCGTGATCCGTGACACACTTAAAAGTTCCAACTAAAAAGGATCATCTCTTGCAAAATAAACTTTGCTTTTTAAAACTTGTACAGTGTCACATAGAAGTTTGAATTTAATTTATGATACACCTTTAAATTTTATGAGCCAGAGGCTTCAGACAAGTGTCATGCTGTTGGCGGTAGCGTGGCGTAAACTTTATTTATAAAAACCCAAGATGCACAGTCTCGAGCAAATGCAACACTCGAAACTATCGTCAAAAACTGACATGTGTGAGTTGTGTGTAGTTATACTATAAACAATTTTTTTTTGCAAATTCAACCTTACACGGATCGCTTAAACTTGTTTTTACAAAGCAGTGCAGTATGGCGAGTGATGCGCAATTTTTTTTTTGCAAATTCAACCTTACACGGATCGCTTAAAGTTGTTTTTACAAAGTAGTGCAGTATGGCGAGCGATGCGAGACTGTTTGAAACTAGCGCACAATTCTACATTATGCGCTTGTTTTTTGCGGACGTTTTTGAGATGCTGAGTGTGTATCTTGGGTTTTTTATATATCAATGGGATTGACACACGCTGTTGAAATGACACGTGATCAATCTACATTAAAATTATAAAGAGAAAAAAATTGTTTGTTTGGTTGTTGAATTTGTTAAAGTTGAATTGAATAGGCTCCGAAACTTCTGGACTGATTTGAAAAATTCTTTCACCATTAGGATCCTGCATTATCCCTGATGAACATAGGCTACAAAAGATAAAAAAAAAACTTCGATAGTGTAACCCAAAGTGTGGAGAAAAAAAATCCTTATATCGCGTACGCTGCCGAAACTGGTGACAATAGAGTAAAGTGATGCACTACAGTTTTTCATTAAGATCGACAAAAAAGTCCACGACAATCATACGACAATATATATCTAACTATTATGGTTGGGTCTCAATGACCGCTTTTTAACCGAGTGGTTATTTTGATAATGAATTGATGATATTAATCCTCATCCATTTAAATGGTTTGATAATTTAGGTTGGTTATGTACACGTAAATTACACATTAAATAATTCAAATCGGACCTTTCGTTCAAAGTAACGACTGGAATAAAAATACTCTAAGTTATAAAAGTGTTGCGGTTTGAGCGAACTGCCCTACCTTTAGTCTATTAATAAGTAATTTACACCTTACCATTTATAGAGGGAGGTAAAGGAGATGAAGTTCGTGGAGTACTACTTAACCCGCGCGAACGAAGTCGCGGGTGAAGTGCTAGTCCCTTATATTTCGGCATTTAGATAATCGTATCCACTAATAGAACGGCATGCTATCTTTGGCACTTGTCTCACCGTCAGCGATCAGCGAGAAGGAAGTATAGCTTGAAACTCGAAACGAGTTGGCGAGCAGCGAGTAGCGAGTGAGTAGTTTCGATAGTTTTGTCGCTCGGCTTTACAGCCGAGTGCTTTTGTGCAACGGGCGATTACTCCGGTCCGCTCTTTAGGTAGAAATGACCGCTGGTTGGTGTGTTCTGACCGCCCAGTGAGCATTGCCGGGCGAGTATCGCTGAGCGAGTATTATCTTACATCTCTTGTCGCTGCGACCAACTAGTGGTAAGAACCGGCTCGACGCAGTGTGAACAGCCAGCTATCGATTATAAATGTATGTGTCTCTTTTACTCACACGAGATAGCTGTATCTTTTGTCCCTTTCCTCAGCGAGAAAATAGTCGATAGCTAATCGCTTTCTCCACATGCATTTATTGACTTTCTTAATATTAAAAACAGAATTAAAGACTTCAAGCTGTCCTGACTGGACTTCTATCGTGATCCTTTAAGTTCTCTAGTAATGAAAAAAAAAACTGACCAAGTGCGAGTCGAACTCGCGTGCAAAGGGTTCCGAACCAATTTCATATTTTTAAGATGTTATTTTAACACACCATACTTCTTATAAGTTTTCCTGTAATCTTTAGGTATAGAACTATTATCTGCATTTTTTTCAAAATGTTTGGCTCATTAGTTTCGGATATAAGGGCGGAATGTTCATTTCTGGTCTAAATTCTTTAATAATTTCAAAACGATTTATTTTAAAATTATAAGAAAAATATAATTAAAACCGTCACAGTAAATCCTTTCATTTGTAATGTCACACGATACAGTTAAAAAAACTTTTTTTTTTAATTTCCAGTTTGACCCCAAAAGTGACCCCCTTAAAATTTAATAATTTACGTAACTCGTCCGTGTTTTGGTCACAGAAGCCCATATGTGTACCAAATTTCAACAAGATTGGTCCAGTAGATCCGGAGGAAACTGGCTGTGACAGACGGATAGACAGACAGACATACAGACACCCGAGTGATCCTATAAGGGTTCCGTTTTTTGTTCAGAACCCTAAAAACGGTTCATAATTTATTGTTTGGGTATCTATGAAAGGAATATTAGGGAAAGGTCAATGTACTATATTGCAAGTTTATCTGGCGCCTACCATAGAGATTAAGCTCTTGTCTTCAACTGCGGCTGTTATAATTCAGCCACGAGATACACCTATGTTCTAAGTTAAAATAAGACAAATAAATATACACGGTGTTACATGATCCCTGTAACTCGCTCGTGTATCCTTGTAGTACAAACACGTCGGGGTAGCACTCGGTGAATCAATAAATCAAGGTGGCGACGGAGCAGAGGTACACATTGCAAATAGAGAAACGTGTTGATGTGTCGCGCGAGTTTCGTGTTTGTTGCTGAAAATATCAAATATATAATTAGTCATCTCTGGAACTTATTATAAACTAACTTTTGCCGGCGACTTTTGATAAGATTTAGGGTTCCATACTCGAGAGGTATAAAACAGAACCCTGTTAAGCATTCGCTGCCCGTTCATCTGTCTGTCAGCGGGTTGTATCTTATGAGCCGTAATATTAAGAGACAGTTAAAATTTCGTAGTATGTCATACATATGAAGCCCTCATAAAATAAAGAGAAATGTTATTTTTTATTGTACTTGCACTTGACAGGTTTTTTAACATGTATTCTCTCATACAACTTAGCGGTCTTTAACTCCTGATGTAAAACCAGAAGAATTATTTCAACTAATAGGTACTTCAATCAAAAATAAACATATCTGATGGTGATGACTAATAAATAATCATTTACAATATTGCTCATGCATTCATTTATCACATCAAATATCATTGCTATAACAACACTATAACAACACTATCAATAAATTAGGCCGGGTGACAATCGCAGCGGTACAAATTGCGAATACCGCGCCGTGTCGAAGCGTTGACGTTCTGATAACTCTCTGTTACTGCATGTTAGGTTGCCACTACCATTGGAAAGAGATGAATTATTTTGAATTTGCCATCGCAAAAAAACGCAGTGAATTCATAAACAGGCCTCCTTACACACGTCAGTATATATTCAGTGTTGTTGTTGTTGTTATTTTGTCTTGTTAGTCTAGTCATGCCTTGTGTGTGTTTTTATTTAATTCATCTTAGAAACCAATCCGAAATTCTGAAGTTTCTAAGCTTTAGTTTCTATGTCTAGTCTATCTTTTTATGTCTAGGACATCGCACCATGACTGAAACAAGTGAATAAACAGTCCCCTCTAAAAACACTTGAATGGCTGCAGACTAAAATAATTTGGTACTATTTATTACTAAAATTATTTCAAGCAACATTGCTTGTTAAAAAACTTTTTACAAAAAAATATAACCGACTTCCAAACAAAACACTAAAAAGTATAAAATAAGTAACCTTAATTTCGGAAGTCGGTGTTTTTGGTTTTGTTTCTTTGTTTTTTTAACACCGACTTCCGAAATTAAGGTTCATTTTTTAGTGGTACCTACGTACCCATTCAGAGTGTACCGGGGTAATGTTATGTTATGAAAATAAAACTTACTAAGTGCTTTCGGTGTAAAGGTCTCGTCAATACGAATGAAATAAGCCCAAACACTTGGTAGTTCCTACATACCGATGAGGAGTTCCCTTGACTCTCTGTCGTCTCCATCATCAGGTGTGATCCAAACCTTCATTTTTTTGTAGTATCACCCGATATACACACGAATATCAAGTTTCTACCAGATGCGTGCCTACAATTTTCGAGAGTTGCCCTCGATTTCTCAGGGTTTCCATCATCGGATCCTGACATGGTGGCAATGGGACCACACGGGAAGCACCAGCTTTCAAATAAAAAAAGAATCAGGATAATCGGTTCATCCAGTCGGTTAATATGAGGTAACAAACATAAAAAAAAAATACAGTCGAATTGATAACCTCCTCCTTTTTTTGAAGTCGGTTAAAAATAACTTTTCAACACGTTATAGAAATCTGTCTGTTATTGCCAATTCAAGATATTGCATCTTCTTGGACATGTGGTTATAATTGCACACTTATATACACTTTCCATTGAGACGGCCGTCACCCGTCTTCCACGCCTGAAAAAAACATGAAAAGTCATTCATCCGAATGGTGAAAACGTGGTCCTTTTATATAAATATTAGGATAAAAAGGACGTAGAGACAGTCAGCTGTTTCAGGCCCACGCAACTTCATAAAGTCGACGGATGGAGGGATTACTGTGCGTCTGTGCGTAGGTAGACACCTGTTCTCAAAGAAAATGTGCCCATTCATACTCTTTTCTTGCTACTTATGTTACTTGGAAAATCTTTCGTGAAGTTAAGAAGGTTCGATAAAGGCTGTTTTGTAAGTGACAGGTCAGGATATTGACCCACTACTATGATTGTGGGTAGGTATCAAATGATCTTTACGTAGAAAAGTCATTAATATTTTACAACTAGCTTCTGCCCGCGGCTTCTTATGCTAAATCCTGATCTTTTTTAAATGAAAGTAGTTAAGTAGCATCAGGTATCTGCTGAATTTACAAAAAACTTTTTTACAAAAACATCAAATCATCGATCCATCGTACCGCAAGGCGTCCCACACTACGCTAAGCTACTTCAGAAAGTGAAAATCCCTTCAAAATCAGTCCAGCCGTTCCGGAGATAACCTACCTTGAAAAACAGACAGAAAGAAAAAAATCTTGTGTTTTTGTTATAAGTATCGTATATATTTTCATATTATGCATTTGTTGAAAACCTACCATTTTTATGTTCCAAAAATATACTTCTATTTAATTTATTTTTATTTTGTCAGTATATATTTACTTTGCGGTTGAAAAATATGAGGCTCGTTCTTCTTCGATAGTTGAAGGGATGGAGAAAAAAAGTCCTTAATAACTTAAAACATAAAAATAAAATGGTAAAAACTAAATTAATCGGGTTTTGTTTGTGTAAAATGGTGCCAACTTGTAACTAGGTTGATAATCCCAAAATTTTATATTCATTACCTACCAGGGACAAAACAAAACTAATTATAGCTTAGTGTTAAACTCTTAATGAACTTAGTTTTTGTGTAGAAACTACAAAATATACATAATTAGTCGCTTTTCATACGCATTTTCCAGAACTTTGACAAGTTTTGTGGTTTTGAATAATAACGACCTTGCGTCAAGCATAATTATAATAGGTATCTTTTTCACCATTGATATATAAAAAAACCCAAGATGCACAGTCTCGAACAAATGCAACACTCGAAACTGTCGTCAAAAACTGACAAGTATCAAGTGTCATGTGTGAGTTGTGTTTAGTTATACTATAAACATTTTTTTTTGCAAATTTAACCTTACACGGAGCGCTTAAAGTTGTTTTTACAAAGCAGTTCAGTATGGCGAGCGATGCGAGTTTGTTTGAAACTTGCGCATAATTATACATATTGCGCTTATTTTTTTCGGACGTTTTTGAGATGCTGAGTGTGTACCTTGGGTTTTTTATATATCAATGTTTTTCACTTGTTTATTGCTCTGCCACTTTGCAAAGTCCATACATTGCCCAATCATCTGCCAAACACCAGATTGATGCCCTTGAGCCAATTGAGAAACGAGCCAAGAGGATCATCGGTAATGATAGGCTCGTCGAGTCGTAGCTCCAAAGTCTTGAGCATCGACGCCGTGTTGCTGGCCTGTCGGTTTTCTATCGGTTGCATTTTGGTGAGTGTGCGACGGAATTACATGATTTAATTCCGCCAAGCCCGTTCTATCATCGGACCACAAGACGAACGGCGATGCACCACCGGTACATGGTGGACATCCCACCCACACGTACAAAACGTTTTGGGAACACATTCATAGTGTGTACAGCTAAGGAGTGGAATTCCCTGCCAGAGTCTGTGTTTCCAGATAGCTACAACCTGGGAGTCTTTAAGACAAGAGTGAATAGGTTACTTCTAGGCAAACGTGCTCCATCTTCGACCACATAATCGCTTACCAATAGGTGAGATAGTGGTCAAACGTATGCCTATAAATTGTAAAAAAAAAAAACTATTTGAGCTTATGCGTTGGAACGAAGTGCCTATATCCACACAGTTGCAATGCCCCAATCTGTGCCTCTAAACTGAATCATTAAGTATCATAATGTATCTGGGGAAAGTTATGATCTCAATCAGTTTACAAGAAGACAAAGAACTTCAAACAGTTTTTATTTAATCAAGTTCTTCTCTACTGTAACAGCTTCTAGACTTTTCTCACTTTTCTAGCTCTAGAATAGTGACATTCTGTCGGCGGTAGCATAGCGAAGGCGATTGTCAAAAGTCAAAATATATGGCATTGACAGACGCTGACGAAATGTCACGTGATTAATCAATATGTATAAAATTCTTACGTTACTGAGCGACTGACAGACAACGCACAGCCGAAACTTGGCATGTAGGTTCCTTGGGGAGTGTAGGGGAGCAGTAAGAGAGGATTTCTCGAAATTCCTACGGGAACGGGATAGAACGAGATATGCGCGTAAGAAATCGCGGGCAAAAGCTAGTCATCAATATGTATAAAATTCTTGCGTTACTGAGTGAGTGACCGACAACGCACAGCCGAAACTACTGGTCGTAGAAAGCTGCAATTTGGCATGTAGGTTCCTTGGGGAGTGTAGAGGAGCACTAAGAGAGGATTTCTCGCAGTTCCTACGGGAACGGGAAAAAACGGTACATGTGCGTAAGAAGTCGCAGGCAAAAGCTATAGTCATCAATATGTATAAAATACTGGTCGTAGAAAACTGGAATTTGGCAAACCTACATAGTCTAGTATGGCATTGATAAACGCTGATGAAATGTCACGTGATTAATCAATATGTATAAAATTCTTGCGTTACTGAGTGACTGACAGATAACGCACAGCCGAAACTACTGATCGTAGAATGCTGAAATTTCGCATGTAGCTTCCTAACACTCCTTAGGGGAGCATTAAGAGAGAATTTCCCGAGATTCCTACGGGAACGTGAAAAAACGGGATATACGCATACGCTAAAAAGCTAGTGCGTAAAAGCTAGTCGATTATATTCTATCATTTCGACAATAGCATTCGCTGATACTTCGCTTCGAGCGTCTTTCTCACTTTCCCCAAATCACTGTCGAAAACAACGAGTAGTGGTGTTATAACACAAATTATACGAGCGTGGTATAGGTACGTGTGAGATTAGTGTAGTTCACATCCACCTTTGATCGTTCGCCCGGCAAATTGATAGATTACCCGCCATCCAATAGGTTTTCTATTACATTACCTAACAATCTGTTCGCGCGGATGTTTGCAAAGCGTTCATTTATCAAAGTGGTATCACTTATCTGCTTTTTGCAGATGTCAATTGTGTTATTTTTGGGTTGAGTGGTTATACTAGTAATTGGTTTGGAGTTGTGTTCGTAATAACTTACTTGATTACATTTTGTAAATTATGTTTTTATACATCTTAACACAAACAATGAGGAGATCGTGGAAAGATAATAACAGCCGCACGGGTCGATCTTTAAGGTTAAGCAACGCTTGCCAAGGTTGGTCTGCGGATGGGTGACCATTTTAACATACCGAGTTTCCTCCATGCCTCGGAAAGCACGTTAAGCCGTTGGTCCCGGCTGTCATTTGTAGATCTTTGGTAGTTTTTACGGATAGTCAGAAGCCAGTGAATCTGACTCCAGTCTTGCCATGAAGTACTGTGTTACCCAGTTAATGGGTTGTGGAGGTCTGGTAGGCAGCTGATCCACGTAAAATACTGGTATTCAGCTAAATCCGGTTTGACTGGAAGCCGACTCCAATATAGTTGGGAAAAGGCTAAGCAGATGATGACATCTTCTAATGCTACGGCCACACTTACGGTAGTGTATATGGCAATAATTGTGGCCATAATTGGTGTTGTTTTAGTTGGTTTTGTTTCAATTATGGCCATTATTTACGATAGTGTGGCCGTAGCATTTTAAGCGTAGTAGGATGCGCAATAAACATTGGCATGACAACAGTTTTGTATAAATTCTTGCATCAACAAGCATGAGGTCCTGGGTTCGATTCCCTGGTTGGGCAGTGTTATTCGGTTTTTCCATTAGGAATTTCTTTGCTACACCCTGGATTTTGGAGGTCGATGGAATAAATAACACCGGGCCTTGGAAAGCACGCCAAGACTTTTGTCCCGCTGGTTGGTTGACATTGCCGTCCCATCGAACTGCGACTGTTAAGGCTTGTATACATGCCAATGACCTTGTGCATGTAAACAGAGCTAACTACTCCTCTACGCACCACTCCGCTACCCGCATTTTTAATTTATAACAAAAAAATAACACATATTTTAAAAAAGTAACAAAACCAAATTATTTTCGTTTGTGTTGCAAAGCAGTAGATATTTTATTATTAGACTCTTGTTAAAAAATGAAGGAGTAAAATGGTTTCATCTCAACGATTTGGAGATGATTTGGTGATTTTTTTTCTTATTATGCGATACCGATACATATATTCTGGCTAAACCAAACTACGTATCATGTCATGTAGATTACTGCCTATTTTTTCCAGATGTAATTTCTCAGTAAATGCCGACGAAAAGTTACTTTATCTGCACGCTGTTTTTAAGCATTTCTCGAGAGAGCAGCCTTAAAGAACAGTGTGCACACACTTTTGCACTAAAATACACTTATACACGTTACCATTTTATTCGTCCACAACGACAGCCCATTTCATCTATCCAATGACTACTACACATTCATTATCAAAAAAGTGATATTTATGATAATTTGAATTATTAAAAAAAAAAATGTATATTTTTTTATTTTTTTTTTATTTGTGACGGGTTTGCTCTTGACTCTAGTCTAGGTCAGAGATGACAGAGACAAAGTCTACGATGGAGCGAGCTTACCCAGAAGGAGCCTGTTCACTCTAACTTTGAAGAGATTAGGGTTGTAAACGTTTGGAAACACAGACGCAAGCAGAGAGTTCCACTCCTTTGCTGTGCGCATTATAAAAGAAGTTTGGAAACGCTTAGTGCGAATTGGTGGAATAGTAACAAGGTAGGGATGGTAAGATGCAGTGCGTCTGGATGTCCGATGGTAGAAGGGGCCGGTGGAATGAGGTCGTGGAGTTCTTGGGCACACTCACCGAAGTACAATCTGTAGAAGACCGACAAGCAGGCAACCTTACGGCGATAAATCAAGCTATGTAGCTTGGTATCTACCAGTTTTTCGTCACCGATGAGCCTCTTAGCTCTGCGTTCCACCGAGTCAAGCGCGGCAAGCTGATACTTAGCTGAGCCATCCCAAAGGTGGCTACAATACTCCACGCAGGATCGGACTTGCGCTTTATATAAGGTTAAAAGCTGTCCAGGCTTGAAGTATCATTATCATGATGCATGACGGAGTTTAAAACATCCAGGAGCGAGCGCAGTCCGAGCCTTGTGTTCCAAGGACGGCGCGAAATGAAACAGTGACATTGTTTTGATACGTGAACATTATTAACAGGGTGTTTCTCAATTCTAATGCGTTATTTATTTTTATTGTATCTGTTTTCTTAATGAATTATTTTAAAACAATAATCGTGCCTAGAGGTAGTTTATGTCGGGTACATTAGGTGGGTCTCCTTTGTAAAACGACAAAAATGGCACCGTGTGTATCCTTCGTATATGGCCATTGATATTTAAAAAACCCAAGATACAGACTCAGCATCTCAAAAACGTCCACAAAAAACTAGTTTCAAACAGTCTCGCATCGCTCGCCATACTGCACTGTTTTGTAAAAATAACTTTAAGCGATTCGTGCAAGGTTGAATTTGCAAAAAAATTGTTAATAGTATAACTACACGCAACTCACACATGACACTTGATACATGTCAGTTTTTGACGACAGTTTCGAGTGTTGCATTTGTTCGAGACTGTGCATCTTGGGGTTTTTATATATCAATGTATATGGCTAATAAATGTTGAGGTTGGCCTACTTGGTCAAAATTCGGTTGGGAGGGTTATTTATCTCATTTTTACTACAACTGAAATATCTAGAGCCAAATTAAACGTGAAAAGATACTTGTACCTACGTGGCAATGATTAGTCAAATTTTACGAATAAAACAGGTGACTGATCCCTGACAAGAAATGCCGAAACAAACTCAGAACTTGCTTTAGATGTATCAGCAGCAGTATATCCTACTATGTAGCTATCTTAGTAGGTAAGTCTTACAATGTATCATAATGTCGGTATTCCCTGCAGCATCCACATTGTTCCTCGTGGCTCGCCATCAATATGCGATGTGAGTCTTCCATGTTTATACGTTGCGATTGCATTGTGCGCTGTTATAACTTTGTTACGTAACGTTGTACGAAGACGTAATGGCTATTGTGATGGTTAGGCGTTGGCTCTCATAAATATTAAGTACCTAGTTGAATAATTTAATTTTGGCCGCTTTTTTTATTGTGTGTCTCTACACACAATAAAAAAAGGCCAAGTGCGAGTTGGACTCGCCCACCGAGGGTTCCATACTTGGTAGGTACATACCTGTTTCTTTAAATAAAAACTATGTCTTTTTAAGTTTTAATTACCTATGTATAGTTTTCAGACTTTTTCCTGTACTTGTAGTATAAGACGGTATTAATTGCCAAATGTCATAGTTCTAGGTCAAGATGAAATATCCTATACATTTTGATTCCTTTGAGAGTGTCAAAATATACGTTTTTTTTTGCGGCATAAACGGCCGTACCTTTTTTAACGTTAACTTAGAACTTTTTTTCACAGCTTCAAGGGACTGTAGACCTGAGTATATGGTTTTAATTTCAACTCGATACCTCCATGTGTTCCCGAGATAAAGGGTCTTGACGGACAGACGGACGGACAACAAAGTGATCGTAAGGGTTCCATTTTTTCCTTTTGAGGTACGGAACCCTAAAAAGGTTGTAAAAAAAACAAATCTATTTAGTTTGAGACTACAGACCGAATATGATGTTTTTTTTACCAAAAACCCGACCTCAACAATAAGTAAAACAGTTTCAAAGAAGTTATTTTTTAAGCAGTTTCATGCAGTTCGTGGAATCACTTTGTGATTTAACCAAAATAAATGTCACCAACTACATCATACTACTTAAAAAGTGTTATATGATACTAGTATTATTTTTATTAACAGAAAACCTTTCCCTGTACAGTTTGAGACAGAAAGTTCAGTATAAAAGCCACTTGCAACTCCGTCAAACGCGTGTAAATTCAACAAGTCCACATAAAATAAACATTATGACAAAGCCATTGATGTTATTCAATTTGCAACAACACTCATACATCACTATTGGAGTGACATTGTCATCGGATGAGTGTTGTTTGCTGATATTTACGATCCAGTCTCATTGAAATAAAACTGATATATCGCTCTCAAACACTCGTGATGCTGAAAAGTTGACACATTCAGGAGTTATGGCTGGAAATCAATTGAAATGTGGCAGTTTTATTTTCGACTAAGTAATGACAATAGGGAATATGCATGCGATTATTTTTGTTTGCAAAACGAAATACTTATTAGCTAGTAAACAATCATGAAATTAACTTTAGGTAATTTCGGAAGTCGGTGTTTTTGATTGTTTCTTCGTATTTTAACACCGACTTCCGAAAAGAGCTAAAATTTTTTGTAAAAATGTTTATTATTTTTTGCTTCTCAGTTTTTTCGGAGGTTTAATTTTATAGTTAAAAAGTTTTTAATTTTTACTTGTTTTTAATCAGCTACATATCTTACTTTAGCTATTAACTGTTATATAATCCTACTTTAACTATTACTTGTTGTAAAATATAAATACTTAAAAAAAACAGGCTTTATTAACCTACATGGATAGGCCTACAAAAAATGCAACACAACTCTGCACTAAAATCTGTGAGTGAACAATTAATCACCCCTATTCCCCCTCCCCCCCTTAGGGTAGTATTTTTTACAAACTTGTATGAGACCATTTTCGAGGTATATATCCAGTAAGAAAAGAATTATCAAAATCGGACTACTGTGTAAAAGTTATGCGTGTTTATACTTGAGAACCTCCTCCGTTTTTTCGTCGGTTAAAAATGAAATTTGACAGATTGTTGTCTGGTTAATACTACGATTCTAATATGATTCTGCTAAAGTGGCATTTTTAGACCCGCAAATATATTAGTTTAAAAAAAATATATCTCGTTTGTTTTTCGAGCAATTTTTATTCTATTTTGACTGTTATTATTATATTTTTGTATATTTTTAGATAATAAATATTTTTTTCATGCATATTCCCTATTGCTCGTGGCTAAAATTATAGCCAAACGGGTCGATCAACGAACGGGTTGAAAGTTGAGTAACGCCTGCCCTGGTCGGCACGAGTATGCGTAGCCACTTACCATCTTGACATGTAACAAACACACGTTTGTTACCTACTATTTTACGTAAGAACTATTGAATAGATTTTGATCAGAATGACAGAAAGCCTATCAAATGACTGACAGACAACGCAAAGCCTGCTGGTCGTAGAAAGCTAAAAATTGGAATGTAGGTTCCTTGGAGAGTGTAGAGGAGCACTTACAGGACCGAGAAAAGCTGGATATGCGGTAAAATTGATATAGAGGGAATCACTAATTACTCGCGGACGGAGCCGCGGGCGACATCTAGTATGAATTAAATAAACAGAGGGGGGGGGGGGCTTAAAAACTAGCTCACCCTCGTCAACACGATGCAACAAGCCCAATATCCAATGATTTACGAAAGTCTAGCACGGCAACTGTGTCTACATCTTTAAAATTCAACGCTTATAAATTTAGAATTGGCCCGGATTCCATGCACGCCAGTGTGGTCGCCCGGGGCGTTTTCGTCTATTCAAATATTTAGTTAAAACAGACACAGGTATAACCTATGCTTATATTTAATGGCATTTGTGTAATCGAAACAGCGGTTACAGCAATATACTACGTTATACTTGACAGAAATGAGCAATTTTCATATTAGATTTGTGTTAATTTTGTCGTCGTGTTGGGTTGGTTTGGGGCCGGATTCGTTAGTGTGAATTTTGGTATTTGCGTTTAAGCATGTGCCGTTTTTGCCTAAGTTAAGCCTGTAATTTATACCCGACTGCCAAAGAGAAGGGTTATGTTTTCCGTGCGTAGCTTTTATGAAGGTATGTTTGTTTTCTTTATTACCTCGTATTTTCAAAATGGTTGGATGGATGTCGTTACATTTGTCTCAAAAACCCAAGTGTCCTTAGATCGGTTTAAAATAAATCAAAATGGCGGATTTTTGACGATAAATTGTAAGTCATTAATATACTTTTTTTAAACAAACCTATCGCGTAGGATATCAAAAGGAGATTACAATTGTTTCGTTCTTTTTTAGTGCATTGTTTATAAGTTCACTTTTTCACTGTTGGGAAAATTCAAAGCAGTTATTAATTTGAGTGGAACGGGTATACCTAGTGTATTAGAGTCGACTTGTGTGGGTTTATCCTTTTTTTTAAATTCTGTGGTCCCATTTCATATCACAATGAAATAAAATGCATGTAAACTAACAAACGAAAATACAATTTGTAAATTTTCGTTATTCTCTCTGATAGTACCAGAGAAAATAAATAATACTAACGATGCAATTTCTATTGTTGCTCTACCATTCAAAGGAAATCTGTCGTTCTATTCAATTTATTTTCTTTGTAGTCAATTTGATTTGAGAAGACTGTCTTAATGTCTCTCTCGAGAAATGCATAAGAACAGCGTGCAGATGAAGCAACTTTTCGTCGGCATTAACTGAGAATGTATATATGGGCGCCAAACCATTATTTGGTATGGTTTTGCTTGTTTTAATAATTATCTTGTATTTAATTTGACTTTCATGTTGAAATTGGATTAATGTTAGCGATTCCGTCTTATTTAAAAAAGATTGTAACATCCTGTTTGGTTTCTATAAGTATTTAACTTGTTAACTTCCTTTTTATTTATTTTAAATATTGCAATATTCTGTTATTCTTTAAAGAAATATTGTAAGTTCTGTTGGATTTTAATAAGGCTTTAATTTGATAGGTAGCTTCTTTTTATTTCATTTAGCATCCAGTTATATTTAAATAAGAAGTTACTTGACAATTTCCGTATTACTTATGTCTGAGTTAAAATTATAAAGATTTATTCTGTTACCTTCTCTTTAATGTTTCCCGCCTTTTTTGTGTAATTTTAACATCCACTGCCAACTTCATGATGTCATTTTCTGTGTATAAAAACCGATGTAATGCGAATTTAAGATCATTCTTAATTCTTTGGCCGTTCGTAAAATAAACACCTTGGACTCAAGTGAAGTATTTCTTTGTTGCTACTATAACCTTGAACTATGCATTTTACTGTTTGTGTGGATATATTGCTGAAAATTATGTGTGATTTCGACAACGACGGCGATCCTACGCCGACATATACGTAATTTTGTTTAGCCAGAATTTATGTATCGGTATCACATAATAAGAAAAAAAATCACCAAATCACCTACAAATCGTTGAGATGAAACCATTTTACTCCTTCATTTTTTAACAAAAGCCTAAAAAAAATCTACTGCATTGCAATACAAATGAAAATAATTTGGTTTTGTTACTTTTTTTAAATGTGTTATCGTTTTATAATAAATTAAAAATGCGGGTAGCGGAGTGGCGCGTAGAGGAGTAGTTAGCTTTGTTTATTTGCACAAGGTCATTTGCATGTTTAATGTAGTTAGTTGTTCGGTTGCAAGTTTGAGAAGCTGAGTAATTTCAACTGTTCAAAATGATTAAATTCGGTCTTGTTTATTTTGTGAGGACTCAATCGTTCGAACTCGCTGCAGGGCACCTGAAGCCTAATTCTATAACGTGTTTCGGCAAAGGCTAGGCGATTCTTCAAAGTGGAGATACCTGACAGGAGCTGATTTTAAAATGAGAGTCACGTCTAAACAGCTAGTCGTTAGACTATTTATTATACTACTCTTAGACTATATTTTATTTCTATTATGTTACGGTGTCAAATGAGTACGCGTTTTGTTCCCTCAAGGTCGCTGGCGTATGTCGTCGCCTTATTTAATCGTAGATTCGCTTATAATAACGATTCCCGCATTGTGTAATGCAACTAATGTCAAAAAATTGCAGCTGTTTACTCGTCAATAATATACCTACATTAAATAAGAAAAAAAAAGTACGTTCACTAAGACTTGCTGAGTCAAGCTAACCAGCGAAGAAAACCAGCTCTGGCTGTCTGATGACAAACAAATGCTGAGATGGTAACCCTTTTGGTGACGCTTAGCACAAAAATGTTTTTCTTTTTTGTATTAATATATAGGCGTATTATCAGGATTGGATAGTTTAAAGTAAAAAGTAGGTAGTTTACTTATTAATCAATTTTATTCGATTAACTCACTTAATTTATAATAACTGTGAACTCAATTAATTATCATATCATAATTATTAACTAAAAGGTTTTAACACGATATTAGCAAATCTAGGCGCTATGACAACACGTGTATCGGACCGAGGTCTAGAATAGAATGCCCCGATCGCTCCGCGCGGTCTCCTTTTACGTCCGAGCACAAACAAGTCGCGTAGTGGGGGAGGTGGGGATGGCGACATCGCCTGATCGGTCCGGTGCACGTGCCGTGTACAACCGTACGATGACGTAGCGCCGTCACGGCCATTCTGACGTGCGTACGTCCTCGGACGCGCACTTTAGAAGCACTTAGGTATCTGTAATGAGAACCACAATTTTACTGTTCGTTCATCCTGACATTAAAATCTTATCTCATGGTCTGGTCCGGTCCTACGACCCTTCAGAGTAATAATCTTCTGGTCCGGTCCTAAGACCCTTCAGAGTAACATCTTCTGGTCCGGACCTAAGACCCTTCAGAGTAATATCTTCTGGTCCGGTCCTATGACCCTTCAGAATTATACTACTGGTCCAGTCTGATGACCCTTCAGAGTAATATCTTCTGGTCCGGTCCTATGACCCTTCAAAATTATACTACTGGTCCAGTCTGATGACCCTTCAGAGTTATAATTTTCTGGTCCGGTCTAAAGACCCTTCAGATTTGTAACTACTGGTCCGGTTCTAACGACCCTTCAGTGTTAAAATCTCCCGGTCCGGTTTAACTAGCCCTTCAGGATTATTACTGCTTGGTCCGGCCATGGAAGACTCTTCAAGCTCTTTTAATTCTTTTTTCGTTCCTTGTTTTTCTTTTTTTTTCTTTCCTTTTAAACGCTGCCTCGCACTAGGAATCTATCCTGTTTTGTGGGTGAGTTCACAAACATACAAACTCACTCGCACAGACCAGACCCGGAACAACTATCTGTGGGCCATACAAATATTTGTTCCGTGCGGAAATCGAACCTACGTCACGCAGCGCAGCAGCCAAGCGCCCAAGTACTGCGCCAACCGTGACGTATCTTTTAATTTAAACTGTTCCTAGATTTGCTAGGCCGGACTAAACTGGTCCCTGTAGCTAATATAATAATAAATTAACTCGTGATTTGTCCTTGTTCTATTGAATCAATTTTCTCTATGAATTTAAAGCACCTGTCACAACGTTAATTGGTTTAGGATCCAAAAACCCTTCCAATGATGTACCTACATAATCTATTAAGTTAACTACTGCTTCTGGCTTTTTAAGTACGAGAGTCGGCATTTTTTTTTAAAGTGTGTGCCCTAAAATAGTACCACTTAAAACTTTATTTTTATGGGAAGTTTCATGAACAAGTTCTTCATTATTATTCGCCGTCACGTCATCACTGATATTTTCTGCATCTAACGTTCATGTGAGCACTCACGAATTACTTTACGTTAATCTACAATCATCAAAATCATCGCTGCGCTGTGCGGTTCGAATCAATCAATGTTATTATAATCTCACCCGTATTAAATTGCACAAAATGGAAAATCTATTTAGAACTTGTAATAGCTCAGAATTCTCTGTACCTTTAAAGCTTTTATCAATGTCATTAAAATCAAATTGCTATTCATGATAGTTTTGATACTATCAAATTTACTAACTGATGTTATGTATGGCAAACTGCCTCCGTACGTTAATACGAAAGCCTAGATCCAAATTTTCACTAAAAAAAACGTCTAAGTTGAAATATGACCTTGTGGTACTTGCTATGCGATAACTAAAGCTAAAGCTCACACTGAATAAAATTTTGACACTATTACCGCCAATGGGAAACTCTTTTAAGTACTCGCTTTGTGCTAACTATGTCAAAATTACCTAGCACTATCAATGCAACCACCGAATTGGTATCAACCCCTTTAAAGCTTCGTTTGCTATTCAAATAAAACTTGAGCGACTCACCAAGTATTCCAGTCGGCCTTGAACGCTCTTAACCCCACAGATGTTGACATGATACTTGGCTACTGCAGTTTGCCAACTGTTTGCCAACCTTCGGTCTGTCACGCTCAGAACCGTTCAGAAGTTGCAGCTGCTCAGCAGTTGTTGCAACTGCTCAGCAGTTATGGCAGCATGCCAACCGCTAGCCTCCTGCTGGCTTTATACACCATGATACGATGTCTGAAACCGAAAAACGCTACGACAGTACAAGTCCAATAAAAGCTGTGGTGGGCCAAAAGGTTTCAGGTAAGTGTAGTAGTCACAGTATCAAAGTAAATAAAAATCTAAATTTTATCGGACCATTGGCACAAGAAAGCGGCCTATGCCTATGAATGGTGATATAAAATCAAAATATCCAAAATAAAGTGTTAGGTAACTAAATCGCTCTTATATCCAAAAAAATAAAAGCTCTCTGGTATTTCACTTCATGACTCGATCAGCGATAGCAGAATAATATCGCCTCATCAGCATTATTTGACCAATGACCAAGGCTTTGTGCCCATTTCAAGCGAACTCCTGTGCAACCGCCACTTCCAGGTATGTGCTTCCAATTCACCAAGAGTAGATAGCGACGGCAAAAGAATGGTCTCCCTTAGGGCAGTGTGTTGGCGCCGACGCTTTTTTTTAACATCTACGCGAACGAACCGCTTTCCACCTAACACACGGAGCGGTTCTTGTACGCGGATTACCTGGCCCTAGCAAACCAAGCAGCGACTTTTATGGACGTGGAGCATAAACGTACAATGGCACTCAGTGCACTGCGAGATTAGTGTGACCACAACGCTCTACGGCCGAACCCATCTAAGAGACAGTCGTGCGCCTTCCATCTCTGCTATAGGCCCGCAAATCGAATGCTTAACATCACATGGCGTAGAGCCAAGGTCCAACACTGCTCGAATCCAAAATATCTCGGTGTGACGTTAGATATGGCCTAAGCGTAAAAGTCAAACTGTTACAATACTTAGCTCCGTCGAACCCGGAATAACTTGCTCCGTCACCTAATTTCCATCAATTGGGGAGCGGCACCCGATGTTCTCCGTACAACCGGCATGTCCCTATTTTTTCTGCTGGCGTGTTTACTTGCACAGTGTGGTACCGACCTGCTCTTTCTCGGAAAGTAGACATTGCCCTAAACGAAACGTGTCAGATAATATCAGGCTGATTAAAATAGACTCCACAAAACAAACTCTATCCGCTTGCAGGCATCGCACCTCCTGCTGTTCGAAGGATCTGAAAACCGATTCCCGAGATCCCTGTATGGCCACATGCCAACTTCGGGAAGACTAAAAAGTCGCAAGAGCTTCCTTCTTTCTACACAGGCGATCCTGGATATGCCATCTAAAGGGAGAAGCAGACTGTGGGAAGAGAAGTATCCACCACCTCACGACTTCATAAAACCCAAAGAGCAATTGCCCCTGGTCGTGAATCGCAATGGCCTTTGGAAAGCGTTAAATCGCGCGCCAGCGCAATTTGCGCACCCAGGTAGGCCGCTGCAAACACAACTTGGCGAAATGAGAATGTAATGATCTGTTGTATACCCAACGTGAGTGCAGTGCCCGTTTTCAGAGCACGAGCCATATGTTACAGTGCCCCAAGTGCCCATTGTCCTGTAATTTGGAGTATCTAATGAATGCCACTGTTGCTGCAATTAACGTAACTACCTACTGGTCCAAAACAATAAAAAAGTTAACGATTGAATCGAAAAGAAGAAGTATTATTAAAAATGCTATCGCTTAATCAGCAACACTTATGCTATTAATAATAGCTTCACTTTAAGATAAAGCGACAGGCCAATTATCAAACATCGATAATTGCCATCCATAAAGGTGTTGCCTTTTGTAAGTCAGTCTCCACATCATAAAAATGAACACTCGTAAACAAAATAAAAAGCAGCTCTACAGCAATTAAAAAGTTTAAACGACTCACCAGATTGGCGTAGAAATCTTCATATAAATTCACACTCCTCTCCTTGACCTGACCAGCTGTTGTGAAGTTGCTTGCCTCCGGACGGAACTGGTTTAGTTCAGGTTGATGAGGGTAGCCGCATAAAACTCGTCGAAAAGGAATTCGGCGCAAAGCTCTTCAGCGCCATATGGTAAAACAATAAACTGCTCTGCACATCACTGCATCCTCGACAAAACATACCACCACGGTGACACACTATGATCGTGTGTCGAACTTCGGCCTATCGGATTTAACTTCACGACACTTCACGGCACACATCAAGTTTTTAGCGTCTGGATAAACGCATGCGTTTTAAAAACAAACCGCAATTTTCACTATCACTGTCATTACATTTCAAAACGTAACCGCCACATATTTCACTAGCATTGTCACGAATCTCCATGTGGGCCCTTTGAGTTACGTCCCAATTCTGATATAGGCGTATTATCAGGATTGGATATTTTAAAGTAAAAAGTAGGTAGTTTACTTATTAATCAATTTTATTCGATTAACTCACTTAATTTATAATAACTGTGAACTCAATTAATTATCATATCATAATTATTAACTAAAAGGTTTTAACACGATATTAGCAAATCTAGGCGCTATGACAACACGTGTATCGGACCGAGGTCTAGAATAGAATGCCCCGATCGCTCCGCGCGGTCTCCTTTTACGTCCGAGCACAAACAAGTCGCGTAGTGGGGGAGGTGGGGATGGCGACATCGCCTGATCGGTCCGGTGCACGTGCCGTGTACAACCGTACGATGACGTAGCGCCATCAAATACTTTACTTTGTTGCTGTTGTGTTTGTCTACACTAATATTATAAAGAGGAAAGATTTGTTTGTTTGTTTGAAATGAATAGGCTCCGAAACTACTGGACCGATTTGAAAAATTCTTTCAGCAATGGATAGCTGCATTATCAGGGAGTAACATAGACTATATTTTATCCCCATACTCCCACGGTAACGGGAACTACGCGGGTGAAACCGCGTGACGTCCACTAGTATCAAATAAATGTTGTCGTATCATCTCTTCCTTCTTCTATTTTTCTTCCTTTCTGTCCTGTTAAACGTCACGCTATCACTGACTTCCTTTTCTTTTAACCTGCCGAGATTTGTTGTAGTAGCTCAAACTTTAATTGAAAGAGGTCTGATCGTTTAAACAATTATTGTAGTATTGCAATGTTTTTGTGATGTTTGATGTATTGGCTTGTAACGTTTTATATGTACGTTATAACATCGCCTTCGATGTGTCTGTTAGGGTTTTATAATAATAATGAATGAATAAATAAATAAATATTACTCCTTTTTTTAAGGCGCTAACCCAACCAAAACCTTGCGGCTGTCCGTTTTTCTTCGCAATTCAGAGACTATTAACTCATTAGATATGAGAAATAAACTACATCTGAAAGCACATTATTAATGTTTGATATCTTAAAACCACATTTCACGTTCTAATTATTGTTTTAAGTGTTATAAATACATTTAAAATCTAATTTAAAAAATGTTAAAATTATTGATTGTATGCATCTGTTGCTAAAAGCGACGCTCTAATCATTTGAGGATTACACTAATGGATAGATAATTTAAAAATCTAAATTATACAAGTACCTATTTGATTTCAAAAGAGCGCTTTTCTTTCTTTATTAAAATAATTCCAAAATTTGTGTGAATTCTATGATAAACGGTAGGGTGAAAACCCAAGATGCACAGTCTCGAACAAACGCAACACTCGACACTGTCGTCAAAAAATGACATATATCAAGTGTCATGTGTGAGTTGTGTGTAGTTTAGTTATACTATCTCAAAGAAGAAATTATGGGCATGCTGAATAATTTTAAAACTGAGTTAGATGCGAAGCTAAACGAAATATGTGATAAACAAAACTTGCTTATCACAAAAATTTCTACAGATATCCGTGAATTAAAGTTACAAACGAGTAAATTGCAGACCTCGAATGACGAAATTGTTCAATCTATGGCTTTCATAAACAATCAATATGAAGAAATTAGGATGGGACTAGAAAACTTACAAAAGGAGCGTTCAGAACAACGCAAATGCATTGAAAATCTGGAAAAGAAAGTACAGGATCTGCAACTCAAGTCAAGATCTTCATGCATTGAAATAAGAAACATTCCGCTCATCGAAAAGGAGACCAGTGCGGACCTCACAAACACAATCTGTGCCATTGGTCAGGTTGTTGGTTCAGGAATCACACCAGCTCAACTTCGGGACATTTACCGCATACCCGGCAAACCAGGACTGATACGACCCATTGTCGCAGAGTTTCAATCGGTCCAAATGAAGCAAAAAATCATATCAGCCGTGCGGGACTATAATAACAGCAAAAAAACTGTGGAGGAAAAACTGAACACGGAACAACTAAACATCGCCGGTAAGAGGCAGGCAGTTTATATAGCCGATCATCTCCCGGCAAGTTTGAAAAAATTGTTCTACCAGTCTCGTGAATTTGCTAAGCAGCATGGCTACCAGTTCTGCTGGACCTCTAACGGCAACATCTTCGTTCGAAAATCTCATGGGGAAAAGCAAATACTAATTTCCTCTGAACAATCTCTGTTGGCCCTGAAACCAAAACAGTGACTAGTTTTAGAATCTTCACCAATCACTAGTATACGCTTTTATTTGTCTAAACTTATATACTGTTTCCATATATTAATGCATGGATTTTATATTACTAATGCACACAGATACCTCACAAATGTAATTACAATTAAATCTCTACACTTACATTCATCACACACACACTATGTACAGAAAGACACACAATACTTTTTATACTCTTATGCTATCCACATTTGCAGTCGGCTTTTCATATACTCCATCATGTTTCCACTTTCTTCTACAAAGAGATCACTTCGTAGGTCGCTAAGATTTTGGGTTTCTCTAACTTATAAATGGCTAACATAAATAACGTTAATACTGACCTGGATTCGTTGTAGGTAACGACGTCTTACAACTGTCTCCCGAAAGACTGTAAACTATTTATTAATACTAGAGGAGGCATTACACTACTTCATTTAAATATCAGAAGTATAACTAAAAATTTTGACCAACTCTGCATGTTAATATCCGACATGAACATTAATTTAGACATAATAGTACTTACGGAATGCTGGCTTAAAAAATCTAATAACTTACCTATCCTTGCAGGATATACGGGTCATTATACCAAACTAAATCAAAACCAGAATGACGGCATCATCATCTATACCAAATTAGATCTAACGTGTAAAGTAAACGAACCAATATTCAAGGAAGGAAACTGTCTCGTTTGTCAATTAGATCGCAGTATCAGTGTGGTAGCCATATACCGATCCCCTTCTTCATCTACCAAAGAAAAATTTAATAACTTTATTAACAGCCTAAATGACGTATACGCCAATATAAAAACTCAAAACATTATTTTGGTAGGGGACCTTAATATCGACATAAGCATGACTTCAACTGATCCATTTCGTGAAGAATACCTAACGCTTAATGCCTCACATGGCTTGTTTCCCTCGCATTCTCAGCCTACTAGAGCTAATTCGTGTCTCGACCACTTTTTCATTAAATCAGAATTTCCCTCTACAACACTCATTTTGGAATCCCACATAACCGACCATCAGCCCATTACTTTATGTCTTAATAAAAACATCTGTCACAATCGACACCATAACACTAGAACATGTACGTGCTATGATAGTATCAAAACGGATTTAGAAAACACCAACTTCTCTGAAATTCTAGCAGTTACCGACGCAAACGTTGCATCTAATATGCTTGTCACACTCCTCTCAGACACAATTGCGAAACACACTAGGACATTAATAGTCTCCAGAAGCAAACGAGTTCTAAAACCTTGGATGTCACCGGGTCTCCTAAAATGCATTAGAAACCGCGATAGACTCCACTCAAAGTCCAAAAAAGCACCTGATAATATGATCCTAAAACTAACTTATACGCGATACCGTAACTTCTGCAACAACCTCCTTTGTAAATTAAAGCTTGATTATAAAAAATCCCAAATTAAAAATGCCGGTAATGATCCAAAAGCCCTGTGGAAAGCCATTAGGGATATAACAAATACTCAGAAGACCAAAAATAGTGCAAAAGAATTATTGAAATTATCTGACAACCCGAAAATGTCTACTTACCATGTCTGTACCTACTTTAAAGAGATCGGTAAGAATTTAGCTGAGAAAATTTGTAACACCGCCAACATTCATATAAAAACTACCTCTCCACAAGAACTCGAACAAAACAGCCCATCTGATTCATTGGTCATCTTGGAAGTTACAAACGCCGATATAGAAGCATTAATCTTGGAACTTCGTTCTGATAGCGCTACAGGGTGGGACAATATTCCCTCTCAAGTCCTCCGACTAAATTGCCAGGTACTAACACCTATAATAACTCATATTTGTAATCTTGCCATAAGTAGCGGCGTTTTCCCAGAAGTCTTTAAGAAATCGCTTATACATCCTATTTTTAAAAATGGTGAAAGGGATTGCCTTAACAATTATCGCCCTATTTCAGTACTCTCAGCCTTATCTAAGATCTTAGAGAAAATACTGAATCGAGCGCTGAAAACGTTTCTAAAAAAATTTAATATATTAGCACCAAATCAATATGGCTTTCGCCCTGGTTTTTCCACAGAAGACGCTGTAACTGATTTGACAAATACCGTTGTTGACAACTTAGATGCAAAAAATAGATGCTTATGCATCTTTTTAGACCTCTCAAAAGCATTCGATACGGTATTTGTCCCTACCCTACTGGAGAAACTACAAAAGCTAGGAGTAAGAGGTTTAGCCCATAAAATGTTTAAAGACTACCTCACAAATAGGAGACAACGAGTCAAAATTGAGAGCTATATTAGTGATGAAGAAACAGTGAGTTACGGTGTGCCCCAGGGTAGTGTTTTAGGCCCCACACTATTCCTCCTATACATAAACGATCTCTGCTCACTCCAATTACCGTATACTAACATCTTTACCTACGCAGATGATACTGCTATCCTTGTTTGGGGTCCAAATTGGCAAACTGTTAAGGAGCGTGCCGAATACTCACTATCCAGAGTTATGAACTGGCTAAAAAATAACCTACTAACACTAAATCTAACAAAGACCAACTATATCGCATTTTCCCTCAGCAAAATTACCGACCCTGCCGAAAACTTCTATATTAAAGCTCACACTTGTTCTAATTGCAACGAATGTGACTGTCTTGAACTTACGCGGGTTAAAAAGGTAAAATACTTGGGCGTACAGATTGACCACAGACTGAAATGGAATAAACAGATAGATTTAGTCACAACAAGAGTGAGGCGATTGATATACGTCTTTAAATCCCTACGAGATGCCCTAACACATGACAAGCTAAAACTAGTCTATCTGTCTCTATGCCAGTCTGTAATACAATACTGCATCACAGTCTGGGGTGGAGCTGCTAAAACGCACCTTATTAAATTGGAAAGGGCTCAACGAGCCGTCCTAAAGGTAATGACCAGGAAACCTTACAGATACCCGACTGTGAGCCTTTATTCAAACTGCAAGGTCCTAACAGTTCGTCAGCTGTTCATCTTGAATGCTGTTCTCAAAAAGCATCGAGATGTGCCAACCCCAAGCTCCAATAAACGCAGTTTATCATCTGTATGCCCTCGTGTGGTTTGTAGAACCTCTTTCGCAAAAAGGCAAACACGTAGCACAAGCGCTAAACTATACAACGATTTAAACAAGAAACTTAACATCATTTCATTATGTAGACGCAAAGTTAAATCGAAAATTACTGAATGGCTTCAACTACTTGACTATCAAACAACCGAAGACCTTCTTAGCTATCTAATATAAAATACAAACAATAATAACTACTAACTAAACCAATAACAATAACTAATTACTAATTCAATTTATCCACTCATACACAAACACATACACTCCCTCACACACACAGACACAAACACATACCACGATACACTATCAATCACATACTCACATATACTAACGCAAATTTAAAATGTATAGCGTAATTAACTTAATTATCAGCAACCTTATGTACAAATAGTTTTGTGTACCTTTTGCTGCGACTGAACACTGTCTCCCAAGATACAGGCTCCTGGCCTAGTTTGGGATTCAGTATCAGTACACATATATTGTTACAAACATCCTAAGACTGTCCATACTTAAGTAGGTACCATTGTTGTAATTTTTGTGTCAATAAACAATTTTTAATTTTATTTTATTTTATTTTATACTATAAACATTTTTTTGCAAATTCAACCTTATACGGCTCGCTTAAAGTTGTTTTTACAAAGCAGTGCAGTATGGCGAGCGATGCGAGACTGTTTGAAACTATCGCACAATTTTAAATTGTGCGTTTGTTTTATGCGGACGTTTTTGAGATGCTGAGTGTGTATCTTCAGTTTTTATAGGTTACTAGCTGACCCGCGCATCTTCGTCTGCGTCACAATTTTCATTACTGCTCCGCTCCTATTGTTCTTAGCGTGATGATATATAGCCTATAGCCTCCCTTGATAAATGAGCTATCTAACACTGAAAGATTTTTCAAATCGGACCAGTAGTTCCCGAGATTAGCGCGTTCAAGCAAACAAACTCTTCAGCTTTATATATTAGTATAGATACAAGTTTTATTTAATTTCCAAAGATCGCTTTTCTTTTTTTAAAAATAAACGGTAGGTTGCGGCAAAGAGGGAACGAATGCTCAAAGTTATTTGGCCAGGGAAACGCCTCAAGGATGGAAAATCATCAAATGACTCCACCCCCCTCTTGACGGAGCGGAAGGGAGTGTCAGATTTTTACTGACTAAAACTCATCCGCGTTCCTCCTACTTTTTCGAACAAATTCCGCAACTTCATATTACTCCTAACACAATCTATTCATCATCAAATACATTATTTCTATTCTAAGAATTAATGCACTGCATTACTTCAGTCAAGTCAAGATTCCCCTATAGGGTACGTCGTACCTATTACTGCGGGAATGGTGGTAGGGGTGCCATGTATCAACTGTGCCATGATCTATTGGCGCAACCTGGGTGCAAGACTGTTGGTGCATTATTAACTGTGGCACTTAATTAACGTTCTATGGTTATTTCCCTGAAGCTTTCTAATACGTTACAGACTTACAGCTGCAGTTAAGTTGGCCGTAAAACGCACTAGTGCGGTTAACAACTGAGAGATAATTCCCGTATAGGTATATAGTTTTTTTTTTTCAAATTCTAGCTTAAGTTATTTCCCTGGAGCTTTCTAATACGTTACAGACTTACAGCTGCAGTTAAGTTGGCCGTAAAACGCACTAGTGCGGTTAACAACTGAGAGATAATTCCCGTATAGGTATATAGTTTTTTTTTTCAAATTCTAGCTTAAGTTATTTCCCTGGAGCTTTCTAATACGTTACAGACTTACAGCTGCAGTTAAGTTGGCCGTAAAACGCACTAGTGCGGTTAACAACTGAGAGACAATGCCCGTATTTTCAATTTTCTTTTTCAAATAGTATCATGACCTGCCAAAAATACGTCTACGGCTAACTCAATGAAGTGCCGGTTTTTCAATCGTCAGATACCTTTTTTTATTGTAGAATAAGTACAAAAACACTTATGGCGTTTTGACATATTTCCTATGCAGTAGCTGTCAAACTTTTATTTTTATTCCTTGGAATATAGTTATTCTGCTATTGAAAACGTACATTTCTGAAATACGAGACTGAAATTCAGTCACGAGGATTATTTTATTCTAAAACGAGTCTTACCATCGGTTAAAACTGAACAGCAATTTAAACAAACAATTGTAGCATTTTTTTTCAAACATGACCTTTTACTTTTTGCTGTTTAAAGCAGAATAAAATCGCTTCGTTCGCGTTTCCCCGCCGTGCTGCAAAAGCTTCGGAGGGCGGTAAGAGCTGGATTAGCGGGGTTATGGTATTACGACGAGAGTTTCGTACTTTTGTGGTTATGTTCCGACGTTAAAAGGTGCTTTTTCGATTTTTAGGGTTCCGTATCCGAAGGGTAATGAACGGAACCTTATTACTAATCCTCCGCTGTCCGTCCGTCCGTTCATCTGTCAGCGGGCTGTAGCTCAAGAACTGTAACGGGCAGACAGTTGCAATTTTCACAGTGTGTATTTCTATTGCATAACAACAAAGAATATAAATGAAATTAAAAATTAATGTGGGGCTCCCATACAAAAAACGTGTTTTCAACTGAAAACAAGTTTTTTGTATGGGAGCCCCCATTAATTTTTAATTTCATTTTTATGGTACGGAACCCTTCGTGTGAGGGTCCAACTCGCACTTGGCCGGTTTTTTGGGTTCCTTACGTCCTCATAAAAAATCGTGACCTTTATAGGATCATATTTGTGTGTCTATCTGTCTTAGACATACTTAATTATGAGCTTCTGTGACCCAAACACGGATGAGTAACGATAACAAACATTATGAATGTGGAACACCTTTGGGAGAAAATACAGAAAATAAAAATATTTTTTTCAAACCGTGCAATTTATTGAAAGACAAGACAATGTAAGGGTCTTAAATGTACTCGTACATCTTTTCCAAAATTTTTAAATAAATAGTTTCAAAGAATCGTTATAATAATTAATTCGAGCTAACTACCAACTGTAATTGCGGCATTATACTCTAAATCTGTAAAACTTACTGAACAATAATTCTAAATCACACCTTTAAATTATTAAATGAAGAATAAATCAAGATGAAGTATCTAAAACTGTAATTAATTGCTTTTAGAAGCCACCTGATTCCAATAGCCAATCCAGAAATATTTTAAGATTAGCTACAAATTGTGCTGGGCGAGATATTTCAGGAGTTTGATATTTTATTTTAATCCATGTCCCGAGAGAGCGCTTGTGAAAGCATTTTTTTAGAATATTAATAATAAACAGTTACACCAAAAGGGTTTACATGTTATCGTAATAATTATCATTGTTGCTAATTGGGAATTTGAGTTACATAATTATGCACAATTGCACACATACTCTAAACTTAAGTAACGCTGTCAGCTGGTAACGTGCCCAAGAGACTGGCGGCATTGCCACGTTGAATGGCAATCATGTAGGTGATGAATGGTAATCATGGTCAACTATGTAGTTTATTTAATTAATTAATTACTATCCATATCAACGAAAAGCAAGAAGCTGATTCTTTATTCCACGTGTATATTTTTCAGTTAGGTAACCATTATAATCTTGAAAATATGACGTGAGAGGTGCAACAGAAGTAACGCTATAGGTACCTGTAAAGCGGTCATTGTTCTCATCATCACCCTGAAGTCTTAAAAAAAAACAATTTCCCCAAACAATGTTTGCATAACTAGAGGTAGACAAAAAGAATTGATAAACGGTTTTTCATGAGATTTTTTTTTATTTTTTTTGTTGAGGAATGGGCTTGCTCTTGACCTCGATCACGCCTGAAGGAAAACGATGGATGAGGTCTATGATTTCAGGGTTTAAACTTCTTCAAAATGATGAAGACAGTGACCTTATTTCAGGCGTTAGGTATTTCTATAAGACGCTGTAAACAATGAGGTACCTATTAATGAAATAAATACATTTACAGTAATTTCACTACATTATTGCTTTTAAATTAACTTTAAAGCGGGTTTTTCTTCGCCCAAAGAACCAGCATTGCCATTCAACGTGGTCAAATGTTGCCACCGTTCTAGGCATTTTTCCCATTGCCGATGTGGATAAATGTTGTTTTGTTCATTGACTTCTTTTTATACGCTTTTGCACATAATAGGGAAGATGCAGATACAATATTTGTCAATATTTTGTGACTAAAATGTAAAAAATACATAAAAGAAGGACCAGTGCAACGTTTATATTCTAGTTAACATTGATTTTTAACAATAATTACAAATTAAAAGTCACGTGAAACAGAACGTGTTTTAATACAGCAATTAGTGTCTGGTGACGTAACTCCTGTTAATTATTAATCCAAGATCCCAGCGCTCTGACGTTACTTATTTTCGCAGTAAATAATATTTGGTTAGAATAGTGCTAGTGTGATTTCAACGTTCGCATATTCTGTATGCGTACGTTGAATTACACCCGTGCGTGGGCCGAGCTAGCAGATAAGTATATGCTAGTTCGGTCCAACGTGCAATTTTTGTAGTGATGTAGGTATAAGACATATTTTAAAAGTATTTTTTTTAAGGATGGTAAATCATCAAATGACTCCTCCCGCTCTGGGTGAAGTAGAAGGGAGTGTCAGACTCTTACTGACTAAAACCCATCCGTGTTCTCCTAATGCCCTTTGCGTTCCAGGGATGCGGTGACTCTTTCGAATAAATCCCGCAACCCTGGCAGGCATTGGCCCATATTTTAAAAGTCTAGGAAGTAGTTTTGCAGTTTTCATTATTCTTACTTAGTAAATAAACTATGTCCAAATTACAGCCTTGTGAATAGGATCTCACTTCTCAGTAAAGATAGCGATCAGATCTTACACTATTACAATGACTAATTAGTCGTTAAAATATTACTAAATTACTAATTATTTAATAATATTTTGTCAAAATCGTGTAAATGATCTAGTCGTTTTATAGCGAGTATTTGATGATGATACTTACAAATTGGCCATCGCGTCGGCCCAAGCTAGCAGTAACGCGTATGTTCAAAGTACCTACATACTAACACTATTCTGTTCCACATTTTTTTTTTCTGAGAAAATAAGTAAGTTCTGGGAGCACTAGAATCTTGCTCTATGACTTTGGTTCGTGACAGTTCTTGACCAGTGGCAGACAGGAGTGACGTCATCGTCCGTTTATGCGCGAAAATTTAAACTGTCTGTTTAAAAACGAAATTTTGGTCAATTCTGGAAAATTAAAGCAAAAATGGAAATATTGCATGTTCCCTATTATCATTTATTAGGAACGCGGTTTACATACTTGAATGCCTTGTTGCATTAAATTCACCCATGTACCACTATTTTACATAAAGATTAAATAAATACAAAGTTTTTTATTAGTCGTTCAATAGAATCATCTGCCTAGCCATTTCTCAACTTCGAGTATATTGTGGTCGGCTGTCCGCCGCCAAACCGGATTCAGCTGAATACCAGTACGGTTGCGGAATTTGTTCGAAAGGATCACCGCGGCCCTGGAACGCAACGGGCAGAAGGAACACGGATGGGTTTTAGTCAGTAAGAGTCTGACACTCTCTTCTGCTCCGACCAGAGCGGGAGGAGTCATTTGATGATTTACCATCGATAAAAAAGCTGAATACCAGTATATTGAGAATATTCTATAGTGTAGTTTCATCCTGCTGTAAACAAATATACTTAAAAGCTAAATATACTATGGGATTTCCAATAACTTTATTTGTAGTATTTTCTATTTTACTTCTACATTTTCTTAATATCTTTGTGTTCCTGGTTGAGACAATATTTTAACTACCAAACAAGCTTTACATAGTATGCTATTATATGTTAAATACATAATAATTTAGAATGAAGGATTTCCACTAGAAGAGATTATGTAGGCTGGTAAATGAGACGGGTTCCGCACATATTCCCTATGTTGTTTTAGGTCTAATTAATACGAGGATTCTGAATTTCAAATATGAAGTAAATATCGTATTGTAGGTATTATCAAAATATCGTATTTTACGAGTAGGCATTATGCATGTATGATTTTGATTTTGGAGCATAATGAATGAAACGTATTCATGGAAAATTAAGTTTTGGTGAATTATTTTACGAGTATGTTTTAATTCGATATTTTAAGGATAGGAACGTGTAAAGGCTTTTCTTACAGAAGAAGGTTCTATAATTCTTTTTTATTGGTGGTGATGTGGTCTATCTACAATGGAACACGCTTACTTAGAAGTCACCTTTTCCCTCTTAACTAAAGCTATCAGAAAACACAGACTCTGGCATTCCACTTCTCAGTTGTACTCAGTGGCGTAGCTAGTCTCAAAGGGGGGCCTGTATCAAACATTTTTGGGGGGCCCGCTTTTACCCCTATTGTTTTTTAGGGTTCCGAACAAAAAACGGAACCCTTATAGAATCACTCGGCTGTCTGTCTGTCTGTCCTTCTGTCACAGCCAGTTTTCTCCGGATCCACTGGATCGATTCTATTGAAATTTGGTACACATATAGATTTTTGTAACCCAAATACGGACGCGTTACGTAAATTATTATATTTTTAGTATGGGGGTCACTTTTGGGGTCAAACTAGAAAATTTCAAGTAAAAGTTTTTTTGAACAATATCGTGTGACATATCAAATGAAAGGGCTTACTGTGAGGGTTCTAATTATATTTTTTTAATAATTTTAAAATAAACGGTTTTGAAGTTATTTAAGAAATAAGACGAAAAATTACCATTCCCCCCCTTATCTCCGAAACTACTGAGCCTAAAATTTTGTAAAAAATGGAGATGATAGATATTTACCTATAGATTACAGGAAAACCTATAAGAAGACTATAGTCTTAAAATAACATATTAAAAAAATAAAATTCGTTCGGAACCCTTTGCACGCGAGTCCGACTAGCACTTGGCTAGTTTTTTTTATGCCTGAGACCAGAATAAGCACTAAGTAGTTCTCCGGATGAGACTAATGGCGCCTTCTTTGTCGAAAAAGACCTTAGCTACTAGGCATTTTTCATTTAAAAAGTCGGTTACTTACCTACTCCTTTGAAAAGTACCTACGATCGTAAAACGGGGCAAATAGAAACGCTCCCTGTGCGTTTCTACAAGTATATAAATAGAAACAAAACTTAGAAGGGGATTTGACTTTATTTAAATTCTGCTTGCAGCATTTAACGACTCCAATTTTTAAATTAATTTAAGTTTTAAAAGAGTAATATTTCTTTAGAAGCCGATAATGTGGCATTCAAGTGAAAATACCATTCAAAGTTTCACCCTGCGGTTTCTATTCACCCCGTTTCCCGATAGGTACCTAAATAATCATTAATGTTATTCTATTTACTGGACGTCAGTACAAAACATTTAAATTAAAATGTTGAGCCTTTAAAATTAAACGCTTTTAGCGGGTTGGACGTGGACATTGATTAATTGTTTTCGTTTTAGAACAAATTAGGTGAGTAAGTCCTAAATACTGACTTTCAAAAATGTACTAGAATTAATGGCCGCTCTATAAAGTGAAGAATTTGTATCTTGGAACAGTTCGGAGGGATTGTGTGAAAACTAAATTGGCTAGCAAGGAGGTGACTATTGGCTGAGATGACGATAATAGGAAGCAGAAGAGGTTTTTCAAAAAGAAGAATGTGTACGTGCTCCATCATCATCATCTGCTTAGCCTTTTCCCAAATATATTGGGGTCGGTTTCCAGTCAAACCGGATTCAACTGAATACCAGTATTTTGCGTGTAGCGGCTGTCTAACAGACCTCTACAAGTCATTAACTGGGTAACACGATAGTTCTTGGTAAGACTGGAGTCCGATTTGCAGGCTTCTGACAATTCATAACGACTGCCAAAGATCTACAAATGACAGCCGGGACCAACGGCTTAACGTGCTTTCCGAGGCACGGAGGAAACTCGGTAAGATAAATGTCATCCCTCCACAGACCAACCTTGGCAAGCGTTGCTTAACCTTGAAGATCGACCCGTGCGGCTGTTATTCTTTAGCCACGATCTTCCTCCGTGTATGCGGTCTACCGATCCCAAATAAATTGAAATAAGGGTGGAAAGTTCATGTGCTAAATCGAACGAAATTTTGGTCACAGAAAATGTGAAATCTCAAATCGTTTATTGCAATCCATAATGTACACATACAGGTGGTTAAATGAATAAATAGAAACAATTATGTTCAGCGATATCGCGGTAGACCCAGACAGATGGCGGGACGAGTTTGACGCCTATCGGCAGTAGTGATCCATTGTTGCTCAAAGCCGAGAGGAATGGAAAGAGGGAGTCCTTTGGTCTGCAGTGGGGTAGAATAGGCTGAAAATAAATGATGATGTCAAATTGCCTCAAACTCTGGTGGTGTTCGCTCAAGCCCTATTGAAAAAAAAAAGAAATAAAAAGGAATGCGATTAAATAAAGAATGTTTTGGGATGGAACTTGAAATATAACTTATAAAATCTGGGTATACCTACATACACATTCCTCTACCAACTCCTACGCGGAATAAAGGCATGTTATTTGGTAAGTAATTATGTTAACTTATACTCACGAGGTAATCACATAGTAAGGCTTCGTTCTGAGTTTCTGACGATGAATATGAAAATAAGAATTTACATTGGCTATAGAAAAAGATAAGAAAATATGCATTAAACTTAGCTGTCTTCATACATACTCTAGTTATTAAAATCCCGTAAAAATGAGGTGGTTTCTATAATAAAGAAACTAGTGTGTGTCTCACGGCTGCTATAAAAAGGTCCATTTGAGCGATATGTCAGACTTACTAATGCGGTCTGACGCTGGTTTTCAAATGAACCTTTGTTTAGCTGGATGCCTGAAAATCAGTATTCTAACGATTGACTATCTTGCCTAGTGGCCAGTACTTAGAGAACCGAATTAAAAAGAAAATAAATGAAGAAAATGTTTTTCTTGTCACAGAACTGCAGTACGATTCTGTAAACATATCGAAGTGAACGGCGATGATGGCGTGACAACTCACTTGTTCACTCCACTTATGTGGTCACGGTGAGATGTTGACAGAATCGACCGGCTGATACATAGAAGTACTTAAATTCTACCAAAAATCTACACTTGCACGATTCCAGAAACGCACGATGGCAGGCATCAGATAAACTTGCAATAAAGTACATGGACCTATCCTTAATATCCGAACGTATTCGTAGATACCCGTTCAATAAATTATGAACCGTTTTTCATTACTAGAGAACTTAAAGGATCACGATAGAATGCGATTTAGTTCAGCTTTATGTCTTTACTAGCTGACCCGCGCACCTTCGTCTGCGTCACATTTTTCTCTCTTCTCGTGATAATATATAGCCTATAACCTTCCTCGATAAATGAGCTATCAAACACTGAAAGAATTTTTCAAATCGGACCAGTAGTTCCCGAGATTAGCGCGTTCAAGCAAACAAACAAACAAACTCTTCAGCTTTATATATTAGTATAGATTAAGAAAATCAGTAAATGTGTGTGGGTTTTTAGAGGAATGCGGAACGGAAAGTAAAGTCCCGCACACCTCAATTGAAAAGGGAGGATCCTCCTACCGGACAGTTGTTGTGTCTGGCGGGCAACTGCCCGATAGTTGAAATTCGGGCTGATCTATTTGTTCAAATCGCACGGTAAACTCTACTTGCGCTATGCAGGATTCCGACGTAGTAGTTCGTTACTAGTTGGATAGATGGCGTAGCGGTTCTTTTTGTTGCAATGTTGATTTGCTCCGTTGGTTTTGCTTGTGGCAGCATTGATGCCGCTACAGGTCTATGACCGTTATTGCACATTTATCTGGCGCCTACCATGAGTGAAAAATAAACATGGCGGACAATTTTCCAGTCGACAGTTCGTTAAACGAGGATGCAATTCCGAAAACATTGCGGGATTTCCTCATTATTTACACGTCACGATAATATTTCAAAAGAGCCGCAGCCTTTTTGTGGTTCCTGAAATGGAGTTTGTAGAATTTCGCTTTTTTTTAATTTTACTCCTCTGAAAGTCGACCGATAATTGCTCCGCGGCTAGGCCTTTGAAAGAGACTTCCAAGATTATTATGTCTTTGCTTTTACGGACTATCTTTTAGATCCGGAGTCAGATATAAAATTTCAGACCGCTTTTAAATAGTTGGTTTTTCAAGCTGGAGAAAACGCTTTTTTAGGGTTCCGTACCTAAAAAGGAAAAACGGAACCCTTATGGGATCACTTTGTTGTACGTCCGTCTGTCTGTCAAGATCCTTTATCTCGGGAACGCGTGGAGGTATCGAGATGAAATTAAACCCATATTACTCATGTCTACAGTCCCTTGAACCTGTGAAAAATTAAGCTTCTATTTAACATAAAAAATATACGGCAGCCGCAAAAAACGTATATTTTGACACTCAAGGAAATCAAAATATATAGGGTATAGGGTCCCGTTGACCTAGAACTATGAAATTCGGCAAGTAATATCGTCTTATACCACAGGTATAGGGAAAAGTCTGAAAACTATACATTTATAATTAAAACATGAAAATATAGTCTTTATTTAAAGTGTCAAATGTACAAATTTGTACGGAACCCTCGGTGGGCGAGTCCGATTCACACTTGGCCGGTTTTTTTACAACGTGATAGATGAATCTACCTATAACTTAATACTACTATTGTTGATAACTCATTCGTACAAAATACGTTCGCTGCTGGCAGAGGTATCGCCACAACGCCCAGCACTTCACACAATAGATATGCCGTCAGTCATCACCATCATCATCGTTATGTCAGCCGAAAAACATCTACTGCTGGACATAAGTATCCTCTAAGCTTCGTCTCATCAACAGATGCTGTGCTTGTCGCATCGCGGTCGGCACTCCAGAACCTTTTGACCCCATCGATTATGGCCTTATCTTACTTCCTACTAATAATGTGTAAGTTTGTGGGGATGGAAGTTTGTAATAAACCTGGACAACAGAATAACACTTAGGCTATCCTAATACTTATATAAAATTCTTCCGTTACTGACTGATTGAGTGACTGACAGACAACGCACAGCCGAAACTACTGGTTGTAGAAAGCTGAAATTTGGCATGTAGGTTCCTTGAGGGGTGTAGGACAGCACTAAAACAGGATTTCCCGAAATTCCTACGGGAATGGGACAAAAACGGGATATGCGCGTATGAAATCGTGGGCAAAAGCTAGTAATTTATAAAGGCAGGAAGTACTAATAAGCCGGCGTAACCCCAAGCGGTGAGTGGTTATAGGTAGATATTTCCCTATCTTTACAAGACTCTTTGTCAACTTTTCCGCAAAACCCCTTTTCCAACATTATAAGCAGAATTTTACCTTTAATATCCATACAAAATTGCATCATTATTCGTGGAATATAAAGCGCGTTTCATGCAAATGTAAACAGCCGGCGAGCTGCAGCCAATTAGCTAGATAAGTGCGATACGCGTTCCACTGAGCTTTGGCAAAGGCACGCGGATTATTCCGCCGTAGTGAGCAGGCGATAGTGTTGTCATATGGAACGGTTCAGCGGTGTTTGAGTTTAAAGTTTTGAAGGAAAGTAATAGGGTTTTTATTTTGCGCCAATTATGACACATACCATAAACCACACACACACACACACACACACACACATACATACACACTCGCACATACATACACACACACACATATCATATCGGTTGGAAAAGATATGTGTCACATCCGCGCCAAAACGGTCATCGCACAGCGTAATGCTTGGCGTCGTGTGAGGAACAGAGCTGCAGCACTGATCTTGTGGTATGGGAACGCACTAGGGGGGTTACAAATGGACCAATTTGCGAATCCAGGAGGATGGATCCAGTGCATAAGTTACCCGTTTGCCAATTTTGATCGAAATTCGTTAATAAAAAAAAGTTGTGGTTAATTAAAAACTGGAAGAGTTCATGCTACGGGTCGATCTTCAAGGTTAAGTAATGCTTGCCAAGGTTGGTCAGTGGATGGGTGACCATCTTAACATACCGAGTTTCCTCCGTGCCTCGGAAAGCACGTTAAGCCGTTGTTCCCGGCTACCATTTGAAGATCTTTCGTCAGAAGCCAGTAAGTCTGACTCCAGTTTTGCGATGAAGTACCGTGTTACCCAGTTAATGGGTTGTGGAGGTATGGTAGGCAGCCGCTCTACGTAAAATACTGGTATTCAGCTAAATCCAGTTTGACTGGAAGCCGACCCCAATATAGTTGAGAAAAGGCTAGGCAGATGATGTGGTTAATTAAAAAACATAAAATATCTAAGAGCTAGTCTTAGATTTTTTATGTTTTTTAACTTTTTTGCCCTCGACATCGTCCGTGTGAAGTTCAAAAAACAAGTGTGTGCTTACTTTCACACCCCATTTTTCCCTTTAGAAATGGAGATTTCTAAAATCCTTAGTGGATGGCTATAGTACAAAGTTGAAAAGATCTTTCTATTCAAGTTTGAAACCCCAGTGATTTATGCTTCAAGTATTGTGGGGCTATCTCTTTTTACGAGACGGTACAGGTGCATTTCAATTTAAAGAATATTGCTATGTCGTTTACGAGAGGTTGGATGAAGAAGGCAGCGTAGTGGAAGATTGGATGTCTATGGCGGTGGTTGCTCAGCCATGGGACTATTTTATCAAGCCTGAGCTGTTTCACTGCTGGGTTAAGGCCTATTTCCATTTATTTATTTACTTAAAGGGTTCACCTGTAGCACATTTTTTAAGGGTGGGAAATCATCAAATTACTCCTCCCGCTCTGGGCGGAGCAGAAGGGAGTGTCGGACTCCTACTGACTAAAACCCATCCGTGTTGCCCTTTGCGTTCCAGGGCCGCGGTGACTCTTTGGAACAAATTCCGCAACCCTGACAGGCACTGACCCTAGCGGGGCCCGTCTAACCTAACATACGAATAGTTAATCATACGGTCGTATTCCATTGTTCCTGGTTCGGTGTTCTTTCTTGCCAATTACTAAGGAAGATATTCAAGTCGTCCCGTTGTATTCTGCCCACAATTTTTTTAATAGTCCCCAAAACACGATTTGGTGTTTTTGGGGACTATTAAAAACAAAGACGAAAAGAATATGTGACTCTCTATGTGAATTTCAAAGTCAAAAAACAGGCCAAGTGCGAGTCGGACTCGCGTGCAAAGGAACGAATTTCATTTTTTAACATGTTTTTCAACATTATAGACTTCTTATAGGTTTTCCTGTAATTTATAGGTAAAGATCTGTTATCTCCATTTTTTTCAAAAGTTTAGGCTCAGTAGTTACGGAGATAAGGGGGGGGGAGGGAATGGTCATTTTTCGTCTAATTTCTTGAATAACTTCAAAACAATTTATTTTAAAATTATGAAAAAATAGAATTAAATTCCTTACAGTAAGCCCTTTCATTTGATATGTGACACAACATTGTCCAAAAAACGTTTTTTTTTTCAAATTTTCTAGTTTGACCCCCAAAAGTGACCTCCGTACTAAAAATTTAATAATTTACGAAACGCCTCCTCGTAAGTCCATATGTGTACCAAATTTCAACAGAATCGGTCCAGTGGATCCGGAGAAAACTGGCTGTGACAGACGGACAGACACACAGATAGATAGATAGACAGACAGACAGACGGACAGACAAACACCGGAGTGATCCTTTATGGTTTCCGTTTTTTGTTTGGAACCCTAAAAACAGCTATAGGTAAGTTAAGACTGTCAGCTTAAAACAGGCTAATGCAAATGAAACAATTACCTATTTAAGCCAACTTTTCTCAAGGTATCTGTGCCAAAACCTTATACCCCAGTTTTCTACGATAGCGCAAGTAAATGTATTCCAGTTTAAGTAATGAAATGTACTGTTCAAGTCCTAACGGTATAGTTTCCTGCTGAAGTTTCGAGGAGTGCGAGCTAGCTTAAGTGCATTTGCATAATGTTTCTACTCTAATTTGGGGTAATTTTTGCTTTTCACGGACTGGGTTTTGCTGCAGCGATATTACCTTACCTTCGTGTGTTTTGTATTTAACCGACTGCATCAGAATGAGGGTAATTGTTTTTCGAGAGTATGTTTATACAACCTGTAACAGAATAAACGCAATACCTCTTAAGGAGTCATTGAACTCATCATTGTGAACCACCTTCACTATGGGACCAACACTGAAATCGCGAAAAAAATCGACTCCCCCATACATTTATGTGCGCATAACTCGATGAAATGTACTGAACAGCTGATATTTTTTTCGCAATTTCCCATAGTAAAAGTTGTTCATAATAATGAGTACAATGACCCCTTAAGAGGTATTGCGTTTATTCTGTTACACGTTGTATACGGTTTTGAGAGTATAATATCATAAAACCAGCGCTGTTGATTGCTGGACTTGTCTAGAGTCGCGGCATACGCTGAGCAACGACCGATTCTTGCTCGGATGCGACGCACAACTTTAATTTATAAATATTTTAGAGGTTATTTGTACCCAAATCGTTCATTTCTGTATTATTATTATTGTTTGTTTTGTTTTTGTGTTGTCAACTTGTCACTGTCAGTCAGTGCCGGACGTCACACCATAGACAACTATTGAACTGTGTTCGGTTTTGTCTGTGGTGTGACCAGTGCCTCGTGGTAGGTTATGTCCGGTCCTGACATAGTTTATATTGCAAATGGTTTTAGTTTTTAGTTTGTAACTGGTTTTATTTAATTTGGTGACTTTGTGCGTCATTTCTGGCGGGATTAAAGTATTTTCTTTCATTCTTTTTCTTTATCATCATCCACAGCCCGACTTCGTCCACTGCTGAGCGTAGACCTCTGTTTTCTTGTGCCAATCCCCATTTTTGGGGTTCCGTACCCAAAGGGTAACCAACGGAACCCTATCTCTAAGCCTCCGCTATCCGTCTGTCTGTCAGTGGGCTGTATCTCAAGAACCGTAATCGGTAGATAGTTGAAATTTTCACAGATTGTGTATTTCTATGGCCGCTATACTAGGCATGCCTTTTAAGTTCTGTCGTTTCCATATTTCCCGGAAATTTTGAATTTGGAACTGTTCTATATTCGAATGTGTTTAAATTTTGAATCTCAAAACAGTTGAAAGTATTAGGATTAATGCTATTGTTTAGTCACAGCGTCAGCGAAAATGAATCTTTCTAAGGAAAATGTTCGTGCAATAATTTTCTACAACTTTAGAAGAAGCCTGACACGACTGCAGTGTTTTGAAGAGCTAACATCTGTTTTCAGTGATGAAGCCCCATATCTGCGGACTGTCGAACGCTGGTATTTAGAATTCCAGCGTGGACATACTGGTGTTAGTGACAAATCTCGCGAAGGACGCCCAAAATCCGCCTTCACTGAAGATAACATCATTGCTGTGAGACAACTAATTCTCGAAGATCGTCATGTGACGTATCGAGAGATAGGCATCTCAGGGACTACCATTCAGAAGATGAGAAGATCTTGCATGAAGCGCTTGGTGTGAGAAAGCTAGTTTGCCGTTGGATACCGCATCTGCTTTCCGACGATCACAAGGCGGCCCGCGTCAGATGGCGTAAGAAAACTCTGCAAAGGTTCAACCCAGGAGAGTCAAATCACGTCTACGACATCATCAGTGGTGACGAATCTTGGATCTATGCCTACGATCCTGATTCCAAACAACAATCTACAATCTGGGTCTTTCAAGACGAGCCAAAGTCGACTAAAGTTGTTCGTTCTCGAAGCACTTCAAAGAAGGTGGTGGCCACGTTCGTTGGAAAAACCGGCCATGTTGCGACTGTTGCACTTGAAGATCGTAGAACGGTTAACGCAGAGTGGTATACCACAGTTTGTTTACCACAAGTCATCGCCAAACTTCGAAAATCTAACTCAAAGCGACGCATCATCCTGCACCACGACAACGCAAGCTCACACAGCGCTCGTTAAACAATTGAGTATTTGAAGCAGGAAAAAGTAGAAATTCTTGACCATCCTCCATACAGTCCTGACCTAAGCCTTAACGATTTCTTTACATTAAGAAAAGTCTTCGTGGTCAAAGGTTCCAGTCCGGTGAAGAAGCAGTCGACGCTTTCAAGTCAGCCATTTTGAACACCCCCACTTTAAAGTGGAATAAATGTTATAGTAACTGGTTTGAGCGAATGGAAAAGTGTATTAAGCTACGTTGTGAATACTTTGAAAAACAATAAAAAGAACTATAAGGTTCTAGTTGTGTTTTTTTCTTCAAACGACAAAACTTAAAAGGCATGCCTCGTAACAACAAATAATAAAAATTAAGGTTTATGGTACGGAGCCCTTCGTGTGTGACTCCGACTCACACTTGGCCGGTTTTTTCTGTACCAACCTCATCCATGTTCTACCCGTCATGGCAACAATGTCATCCGCCTATCTCGCCGCCGGCCGGCCAACAGTTCTTACACAGCAAGTAAAAGAAAAACCCATGATAGAGTCATCGTTTATACCCATAATTAAAAACAACTTTTACTATGAAGCAAACCCGAAATCGTAATAAAAAAAACTAATGGTTACAGGTTGTATTAAAAGGTATACAACCTGTATTATTGGTCCAAGACAAGACAAGACATTAATTATTTGTAGAAACATGAGTATACATAATAGGAATGCAGGTTGTTCATAAACAAAAAAGATCTGTCATGTTCGGCCTTTACAAAATATAGGTAAAAGGTCATTCGAAAATTAAAATTATCAAACCAAGCCAACCAACCAAGCTTCTTTACTTGCTTTCTTGCTTTCTTGCTTTCTTGCTTTCTTGCTTTCTTGCTTTCTTGCTTTCTTGCTTGCTTGCAATGGTTTCTACTAGTCTCGTATATATTATTACCTCTTGTACCATGTACCTGTTTCCTTAGGAATTTCGGAAAATTCTCTCTTAGTCCTCCCCTACACTCTCCAAGGAACCAGCCAAATACCAGTTTTCAACGACCAGTAATTTCGGCTGTGCGTTGTCTGTCAGTTAATGTCACCAAAATCTAAGAAATCCGATTTGACATGCATGAAAGAGACATAAAAATAAATCGTTTTCGCACTTAGTGGTAAAGCAATCTTCTATCTCTCTCTACTCAGCTGTCAAATCGGACTTCTTAGATTTTGGTGACACTGATAACGGAAAATTTTTATATAGAAACTAGAATAAACAGGTTACTCTATTGTATTCTATACCACAGCACTAACATACCTATTTCTAAAAATACTTTTTGAACTTACCAAAATATCTTCAGACACACTCGAGAAGTAAACTCAATAGTTGTACCAAAAGACACACGGCAATCATGTTTGTTCAACAGGCAAAACCAATTAACTCCGACGTCAAACAATTTACAGAAAGGTCACAGCTGTAGCTACCGACACCCACTGGTATCTTTGTGATATTGCAAATAATAATAGTTTATTGTCAAAGAAAATTGTAATTTGGTACTGTAGAGGTTTCTGTTTGTTGGAACTGTGTCTCGGCTATCTTGGTTGGCTTGGTTCCGTGCTTTTATAAGATCATCCTTACTAATCCTTAATAATATTATAAATGCTAAAGTAACTCTGTCTGTCTGTCTGTCGCGCTTTCACGCCAAAGCTACTGAACCGATTAAAATGAAATTTGGTACACAGAAAGACATAAAAGAAAGGATATAGGCTACTTTTTATCCCGGGAATATGTTCCCTAAGGACAACGTGGGCGAAGCCACTGGCAGAAGCTAGTTTCAATATAAACCGATGCTGCTATAAATCTATCCTTTCGTTCAGTCCATTCAAAGGTTGTCTATAAAATACTTCCCTGACTGTCCTGTGTGATTTAGAATTTAGACCGATCAATTATTCACTTGATTTATAAACGTTTGTTCTGTGCTTTATATGAGGCGTACAATAAAGTATATCTACACTAGTACTATAAAGAGGAAAGATTTGTATGTTTGTTACGAATAAACTCAAAAACAATTGGACCGATTTCAAAAAGTCTTTCATCATTAGAATGCTACATTATCCCTGAGTGACATAGGCTATATAAAATGTCCACCCGTGCAAAGCCGAGACGGGCCGCTAGTAATAAATAAATTATATTATATAATATTATAAAGAGGTAAACTTTGTGAGTTTGTGAGGTTGTAGGGGGTAATCTCTGGAACTACTGAACCGACTTTGAAAATTCTTTTACCAATGGAAAGCCACGTTATTTGTAAGTGTATATTAACCTGAAACATACCGTCCAACGAAGTGGGTACGGTCAGCTTACTAGCTGACCGTGCCCGCTTTGTTGGGCGGTATTTTTAGTTGGGCTATATACATATTAACCCGAAAAATACCTCCCAACGAAGTGGACACTGGTCAGCTAGTAATAAATAAATTATAAAGTTAGAAACGTTAATAATGGCAGCCGATGCAGAAGACGTGTATCACGACAACGTTTATAAACAGAAGCTCTATCATATTTAATGCGAACCACAGTTCTTCACAGTATCACCCCATACAATCATTACTAAAATCATTATTTAATCGAATGAATGTTTAATAAGAAGTATACAACTTATGTGTTTCATAAATATATCAATTAAGTTACCTTAAGAATATAGTTTATTTACGTTTCACCTTTATTCCTCCGGGGTGACGAGCGTGTTTCCTGTACCACAGGCGCGGTGCACGGCAATACGTGACCACTACGTGTTACTGCTCTCCCTAGGGTAACTTTAAGGACACCTTCAGTACCCACTCTTAGCGTCTGCGACCCAGAAAGTCCCTTGATATGATTTGTGATTGCAAATGTTGTGTCATGGACAACTTGATATCCATCACCGGGATCGTGTCTTTCTCTCTTCTACTGTCAGAACTTTATTACCTAATACCTGACACTAGTTTTGCCAAAGAGTATAGCGTCGTCCTAATTGGCTAACGATCGTACGCTTTAACGATGCTACTTCGTCGCACACTCGCACGACGAGAGTGTCCTAAATGAAGCTTTCAAATCATCGCGTGAGCACAGGAATTATTTTCATCGCGCGACAAAATCTCATCGTTAATTCGTACGATCGTTAGCCAAATAGGATCGCCTATCATGTTATCCCGTTACTGGTTTATGGAATTTGGGTAAGTAGTTGCTCCATGTAAAATACTAGAGTCAACTGCAGCTAGTTAGATTGGAAACCGACCCCTACTAAATTGGGAAATGCTAGACAGACGACGATACCTAGGACGTAAAGAAAGAAGAAAAAGTGTTGCGCCAACCTCAAATCACCAATGGCTGAAATTTTGCTATGAAGGCTTAATATGACAATTCCTTATTCCTAAAAGTTGAAGACTGTCAGGATACACGACGTGTAATCCCGGTTCCCACACAGGAACACTAATTTAATGCGCCCCAAAACAGATGCTAATTAGGTCCACACCATTACTCATGCTTCCACAATTAACCCCATAAACAAACAAGAAAAGGTCCCTCAAAGACTCCGTCATAAACAGCTGAACACCGTGAGTAGCTGTCAAAGGAAATTGTTCAGTTAATTATTCAGTAGGAGGTGTGTAAGGGTGCTTTTTCACTAAAGGCACGTGAGGTAGCTAGGCTGTGAGCGAGGAAAAAGTTTACCAATAGGATCACTTCATTTTCCTGGCTTGACTTCGCGCAGCTCACAGAATTAGTGGAGCTAAATAATTGGTGGAATTATTGGTGGATGCCTAGCTGCATAGCTTGGCTCATCGCCGTAAGGTTGCCTGCTTGTCGGTCTTCTACAGATTGTACTTCGGTGAGTGTGCCCAAGAACTCCACGACCTCATCCCACCGGCCCCCTTCTACCATCGGACATCCAGACGCACTGCATCTTACCATCCATACCTTGTTGCTATTCCACCAACTCGCACTAAGCGTTTCCAAACGTCTTTTATGATGCGCACAGCAAAGGAGTGGAACTCTCTGCCTGCGTCCGTGTTTCCAAACGCTTACAATCCTAATCTCTTCAAGAATGAACAGGCTCCTTCTGAGTAAGCTCGCTCCATCACAGACTTTGTCCCTGTCATCCCTGACCTAGACCAGAGTCAAGAGATAACCCATCACAAATAAAAAAAAAGCTAGATTTTTGTACATATATAAGAGCTTGGTAACGGCTGCACGGATCGATCTTCAAGGTTAAATAGCGCATGCTAAGGTTGGTTTATGGACGACCATCCATTAGATACTGATATGCTGTATTCAAAGCTGACAGCCAATCCTAATATAGTTCGGAAACGGCTAGCCAGATTTATAAAGCTAAAGATGTGTGTGAAGGATGGTAGCAGGGAATGTGTGTAAGAGTCACGAGCATCGGGTTGCTTGATCACCGTCGCCTGTCCGCACACAGCTTGTAAAAGTCCGCTACGCATCCTCGCATCGAGCTACTCACCTACAGCTTCGCAACCCACGTGCACGTTCCTTGTACAGCTTTGGTGGAAACAGTCCCACATTTACACAGCACCGCTACGCAACCTCGCACCGCCTGGATCCCTCGCACATCTCTGGTGGAACTGCACCCTAAGGAAGCGACCTGCATTGGACCTAAACAAACATGGGACTGAATCTTGAAGGGACAGTAAATATAGAGGTGGGAGGGAGTGTAGACCTATGGTAAATATCTTGGTATTAGGCTTAAGAGCCCAATCACAGAATTGCGTTTTCACTCACAAAACTGCTGACTTATCGCATTATATAGAAATTAGGCAGTTGCAATTACGTTTATTTTAAGGTTTATTATTAATTTATTTAATGAACATTTATTAAAATTTCATTTCTTATGAACTATGGTTTATTTTGGTATAAATTTTACGTATTAAGGAGAAATTTACAGTGCATTCTGAGCGTTTTTGGTTGTTTTTATATTTAAATTGATTGTTTTACGGATATTCCATTCTTATTTCAAATTTCTGAGGCCACTATGAACGAAACCACTGTATAAGCAATATTATGATAAATTTTTCATACATACATTTGGTTGGTACAGTAGTTCAATCTACGAGCTCGAAGAATGCCATCGCGACTTTCATGAGAAACTTGCTTTGGAACTTTGGCTTTTTACAAATAGATAAAAAAATGCGAAAAGTGAGGCCACCATGAACTATGCACTACTAGGTAACTATTCTCAACTACCCAATAAGCCAAAGTTGTCTAAATATTTCAGTTTCTGAGAATAAGAAAGCCACAGTTGGTTATTTTACGCAAAAAACACAGTCAAATTGTAAATAATAGGCCTCTTAAGGGGAAAGGGTGGAAACGTGAAAGAAAAGAAATGTTATAAAATAGAAAAAAACCGACCAAATGCGAGTCAATTCGCGAAAGGCAAAGGGTTCCAAATGAATCATAATGTTTTAAATATGTTACTTAAAACTTTAGACTTCTAATAGGATCTCTTGTAATCTTCAAGTCAGTCATAGTCATAACAGCCGAAGACGTCCAATGCTGGACATAGGCCTCCCCCAAAGGGGGGTTTGCCATAATCGCCACGTTTGGCAGGCGGGTTGGCGATCGCAGTGTATGGTGTTGCGTTTTACAGAGAACGCTGCTGCCCATTCTCTGGTGAATCCCTTAGTCGCCTCTTACGACACTCACGGGAAGTGATGGGATGGCGTATTATTCTTTTACGGCACCGGCCGACACCATGCGGCGGAATCTTCAAGTACCGGAACTATTTACATAATTATCTAATTGTTTTCAAAATTATGTCCCAGTAGTTTCGGAGAAAGGGGGGGGGGAGTCAGTTTTCATGTATTTTGTTGAATAAATTAAAAATTAAATATATTTCAGAGAAAAGAAAGTGTCTGTTGTGGGTATTTTGATACTAAATAATCAATATAATCGTTTTATTTTAGTTTCTTTTCTGTCCCTTAAGGGTTGTCTTGATAAACGATCTCATCCAGTTATAAATTAAATTCACGATAGGTACGCGTAAGCAGCTTGTTAACTACCGGTAAAACTCAGCTTTATAAACCTTTACAACCATATACTCGTATCAGTGACTTAACCATAAAATAGCTTTGACAGACAGAAAGACGAGTGATACTATAATGGTTCCGTTATTTCATTCAGAGGTCGGGACCCTATAAATAATAACGATTCCATTTTGTTCACCGATGTATTTATTTTAAACAAGAACAATACAATTTGAATAATTACTCAGTGGAAAAGAACCCACCTGAAGATTCCTTGAAATACTTACTCACAACAACAACTGAAAAATCAACATTTCTCAGAACTGTTTTCAAGATATAAAATGAGTATTTACGGCACTGTATGGTAGAGGTATTAAATGGTCCGATCAAGAAGAACTGGAAAAGACATACAATGCCTGGAATCACCGAGCACAGAGCGCGGGCGTTGGAAAATATTTCCCAACAAGTAAAGAGTTTGCACTGAGAGTATTTCCAGCAAATAATGGCCCTGGGAATATTGTTCCACGAAACCTCTGGATTTCTGAGAACAAATTAGACGAGGTGGAAGTTTAGGTTATCGTTACAATTTGCTTGTATTTACAAAATAAGCAAATTGGTTCTTGTTGTTACCTACCATGAAATGGTTCTTCCATCAATGTTTATTTTAGACCCGTTTCCAAAGTTTTTGGGGACGCTTAAAATACGATCATGTTGATTTTGAATATATCTATCTCTACTAATATATAAAGCTGAAGAGTTTGTTTGTTTGCTTGAACGCGCTAATCTCAGGAACTACTAGTCTGATTTAAAAAATTATTTCAGTGTTAGATAGCCCATTTATCGAGGAAGGCTATAGGCTATATATCATCCCGCTAAGACCAATAGGAGCGGAGCAGACGAAGTTGCGCGGGTCAACTAGTTTTATTTATTGACTAAGGATCATCGCCAATGATAGGCTCGTCGAGTCGAAGCTTCAAAGTCTTGAGCATCGACGCCGAGTTGCCTGTCTGTCCGTTTTCTACCAGTTGCATTTTGGGGAATGTGCGACGGAATCGCATAATTTAATTCCGCCAAGCCCGTTCCAATATCGGACTACAAGATAAGCTTGCGAGCAGTATCCTGAAGGTCTTCTGACTTCTGAACCGTGACATAGTGTACATACCACTGCACTCTTTGCAAGAATCTCGTGGTGATGTACGAGTAATTATGTCTGCGAACGGATGACCGCCAACACGGCGTTACTTCATGTGCGCTGCTAAGGCCCCTGCTTTTGGTCGCCCCTACCGTCTAGCTACTCCTCAGCTCTGAGGGTTTCTCAGAGAAGACAAGCTTATCTCATTCATACTCTCAAGACAAACCTCAACTGCGCAGATTGTAGTGTAGCGCGTTGTTCGGCAGCACAAAGTGGTGCAATGCTTTGTCTTTGTGTGAACGAGATAACGAGATGTGGCGTCTCTACAATTTAGCTAGGAAATTGTAAAATGCATTTAGCACGCGACTATGTTGTTCTATTTTCGTTAGACGCTGCGTTTTCGTGGCTATTAGCACGTTATTTTTTATTTTTATTCTTTATTTGTAAGGGGTTTTTATCCACACGAATACGTCAACCCCATTGCACCCTATACTTACTTTACACACAAATATATACTATGCCACTAAAATTTTAGATAAAATTTACATTCACATCACTATATCCTATAAATCAGGAAAACAAAACTATTGCCTAGCCTTCTGAATTAACACACAAATTTTGCGTTTAGTCCTTTCTGATTAATTGATTGATTTAGATTTGGGAATTAATGCTTATACGTCCACTCTTAATTACTTAACAAAAAATAGAATCAAATGAAGACATCTACCTAAGCCATATCCTTTTTTTTTCGTTTTTGTTTCCATTCGACTCAGCTTCTCTCAGTAAAACTGATAATTGTAGCTTAATAATACAGGACAGCTGTTATAGATTGATGTAAAACTCCTTGCCCCAAAAGTTTTTGTAGCTATGGTATGGCAACTGAGTGGTCTGGGTTGGAGGTTTTTCTCAAAGGAATATGTAATTTGGGTAATTCTATGCCAAAATTAGATGGTTGCTCAAGGACAACACATGTAATAGTACTTGTAATTCTCTAGAATAAAATGCTCTACAGGTAGAACCATACATAAATGTTATTCGTGCTACTTAAATCGAGCTTCGTCCCACAGTTATTACATACTTCCTCGGTACTAAAGCCTCTGTAAGTCGGAATAAAATAAATATGAGCTTGTTTGAGGCATCGTGTGTGAAACGCTTAGGCTATGGGCACACGGGGTCGCTGCTACGTTTGCTGGTTAGCGCAGCTGGAACAGTGCAGTGTGTCTTGATATAATTGGTGCAGGGCTTCAGCTGCTGAAATGTGGCTTATTTATGCACCTTTTTAGAGTTTCGTTGCCCAAATGCACCAACAGAACACTAATATAATTGTGTACTTTTAAAATTACAACTGTAATTAATAATTAAAGTATCCAAATCAAAAATTGTACATGTAAAAAATGACAAGTTTCGCAGCGCAAAATTCTACTACCTCAAAAAGATGTAAGATAAATGTAAAACCAAGGCGATTAATTTATTTAGTACTTATTTATAGAGTATTGAGAGTATCTACCAAACTTATCTTTTTGACGTGATAACGTCTTATAAATGCTGCGCGCACAAAAAGCTCCTGCGCTCTCGTTTACGTTCCGCAAGCGAGAGCGCGATACAAGCGATAGAGAGGCACGATCAGCCTAAGCGTTCGGCTTGTTTGTTAAGAATTCAATTGTTTTCATATGACGTTATCACGTAAAATGATGGTCCGTAAACCCACTTTACAGACAACCAATTTTTCATAAATGGTTTCTTCATTACTCGTAGTGAACGAGGAACATTTTATAGTGACCTTACTTTTTATAGTTTTTAAAATTCTTAAGAATTTTGACGATAGGTGAATAAGTGAGTGAAAAAATTAAGCTTGCAAAGACAGGTTCAAATTGAACGAAATTTAGCAAAATGACTAAATAATATTGTGTCCTGCAAATCACTGAAAATTCATGCTTTTAGCTTGATCTACAACGAAGTTGTAGGGAAAATGGTTCTGTATGATTCCGAAAAAGGATGGTATGGATGTGCCTTTTGCTCGACTTAGCGGGGGCACTAGTCATGTAGCGTGACTTCAGGCGCTGAAACCTCTCAGTAGCTGATTTTAAAATAAGAATCACGTCTAAACGGCTAGTCGTAATTTTTTGAAAAAAATATCGACTATTAGGCTATTTTGTTAATAATCAATCAATCAATTTATTCATTCAGACAAATAATCCACTTGAAAGTCACAAAAATATCTTACCAACTATAATTTGACATATGAAAATTTAGGGTTTTATTCGTATAACAAAGTGTAATTATTTGTAAAGTTATGTCTAACACGGACATAAAAACAACAATCGGACCAAAACCGCCGGGCGTATTTTAATGAAATTTGCACTATCTCAAAGACAATTTAATTATCTACATTGTGATATACGGCTATTTTTATAAAGTCATAGAATCAGTAGCGTAGCTAGCATGGGTGACAACCGGGGCGGATAATGTGGTGTCAACCCACAAATGAACTCCCCCCCCCCCCAAATAATTCTGAGTTGCACCTTTGGCCTTTCGTTCTAGTGACGGCAATCGCAAACCAGTTTTCGAAAGGGGTCAAGGTGTGCCATTTGCGCTGAAGGTTTTTCAAAAATTTTCGCACCCTACTTCCGACAGGTTTCATTGCGTCAAACGTTCAGGGCTGCCACCCGATAGTGACAAAAACCAGTCAACGAGCGGTTGGGTGTCACCCCTAAGCGGGTGTCACCCGGTGCGCGCCGCCCCCCCCGCACCCCCTCGCTACGCTACTGCATAGAATAATAAGGAAAGTACAAAATACTAATGAATTTTGTCGCACGGGTGTGGATCGAGTGCGCGTTTTGTTCCCTCAAGGTCGCTGGCGTATGTCGTCGCTTTCAAGCGCCAGTCTTTATACCTAATTGATTCGCTCGTGAATGTCACCTGATACGCAGCGCAGTTTAAACAGTAAAGGAATCTCCTGTGTAACCGCAGCCTAAAAAGTATTGCAGGTGTAGTTCGTGCCAGTATGCTTTCCCAGGAGAAATTCTGTTTGTTTCTATCAATTTACCTTGCTTTGACTACGAACACGATATTTCCTATCGGGTATTTTGTTTACTGATTCTGT